>OZ007561.1:142947059-144262059 GCA_963931875.1 Pollenia griseotomentosa | reverse complement strand
CTTTTTTAAACTTGAATGCGTTACTATTTTGCTGAATGTTGTGAGGTAATGAGTTCCAAAGTCTGATAGTTCCGGTGAAAAAATGCCAGGAAGAAACAAGAGTTCGGTATCTCAAAGGAATTATCTTATTTCCCCTATTTGACCTTGTGAATGAAATTCGTTCATAAAGGTAGGCGGGTACTTTATCATATATAATTTTATGTATACAAATGAGGCTTCTAATTTTGAGAAAATTTTCAAAAGTAACACCGTAAAGTTTAGTTTTATGCGAAGAAATACTGTCATACTTTTTCAGACCATAAACATATCTAATAATATTATTGTTTACCTTATTAAGTTTTTCCATGCTGGTCGAGTCGCAATTGGCAAATATTTCACAGCCATAAAGTAAACAAGGCATTAGATAAGCCTTCGCAATAAGAATTCTTGTTTTTAGTGGTGTAAAATAATGTGTTGACCATAATGTTCGTAGCATGCCATACATCCTACCAACAATTCTATTTACATGATTGCACGGTATAAACTGTATATATTCTGAAAGTAAATCGTTTTCCGCACAAAATGAGCGATGCGTGCAAAAAATCGTTCGGTTAGTTCCCGAGATATATGGGTTCATCCAAAATGGTCAGTAAAAAGCGTTGCTGATTTATCCCATGGAACACAGGCTTTTGCACGGTATAAACTGTATATATTCTGAAAGTAAATCGTTTTCCGCACAAAATGAGCGATGCGTGCAAAAAATCGTTCGGTTAGTTCCCGAGATATGTGGGTGCATCCAAAATGGTCAGTAAAAAGCGTTGCTGATTTATCCCATGGAACACAGGCTTTTGCACGGTATAAACTGTATATATTCTGAAAGTAAATCGTTTTCCGCACAAAATGAGCGATGCGTGCAAAAAATCGTTCGGTTAGTTCCCGAGATATGTGGGTGCATCCGAACGATTTTTTGCACGCATCGCTCATTTTGTGCGGAAAACGATTTACTTTCAGAATATATACAGTTTATACCGTGCAAAAGCCTGTGTTCCATGGGATAAATCAGCAACGCTTTTTACTGACCATTTTGGATGCACCCACATATCTCGGGAACTAACCGAACGATTTTTTGCACGCATCGCTCATTTTGTGCGGAAAACGATTTACTTTCCGAATATATACAGTTTATACCGTGCAAAAGCCTGTGTTCCATGGGATAAATCAGCAACGCTTTTTACTGACCATTTTGGATGCACCCACATATCTCGGGAACTAACCGAACGATTTTTTGCACGCATCGCTCATTTTGTGCGGAAAACGATTTACTTTCAGAATATATACAGTTTATACCGTGCAAAAGCCTGTGTTCCATGGGATAAATCAGCAACGCTTTTTACTGACCATTTTGGATGCACCCAAATATCTCGGGAACTAACCAAACGATTTTTTGCACGCATCGCTCATTTTGTGCGGAAAACGATTTACTTTCAGAATATATACAGTTTATACCGTGCAAAAGCCTGTGTTCCATGGGATAAATCAGCAACGCTTTTTACTGACCATTTTGGATGCACCCACATATCTCGGGAACTAACCGAACGATTTTTTGCACGCATCGCTCATTTTGTGCGGAAAACGATTTACTTTCAGAATATATACAGTTTATACCGTGCAAAAGCCTGTGTTCCATGGGATAAATCAGCAACGCTTTTTACTGACCATTTTGGATGCACCCACATATCTCGGGAACTAACCGAACGATTTTTTGCACGCATCGCTCATTTTGTGCGGAAAACGATTTACTTTCAGAATATATACAGTTTATACCGTGCAAAAGCCTGTGTTCCATGGGATAAATCAGCAACGCTTTTTACTGACCATTTTGGATGCACCCACATATCTCGGGAACTAACCGAACGATTTTTTGCACGCATCGCTCATTTTGTGCGGAAAACGATTTACTTTTAGAATATATACAGTTTATACCGTGCAAAAGCCTGTGTTCCATGGGATAAATCAGCAACGCTTTTTACTGACCATTTTGGATGCACCCAAATATCTCGGGAACTAACCGAACGATTTTTTGCACGCATCGCTCATTTTGTGCGGAAAACGATTTACTTTCAGAATATATACAGTTTATACCGTGCAAAAGCCTGTGTTCCATGGGATAAATCAGCAACGCTTTTTACTGACCATTTTGGATGCACCCAAATATCTCGGGAACAGACCGTACGATTTTTTGTACGCATCGCTTATTTTGTTCCTAAATGTGTATTTTTTAATTTGTGTTAACTATTTTTTGTATTTTTATTAAAAATATTAGTTATTTTTACTTCCCCTTTTTAAATTCCTAAATTCGACGCTAACTTTTTTTTTACTTTTTGAAATCCCTCTAAATTCCTAAATTCGACGCTAACTTTTTGTTCTTATTCTGCAAAAGACGATAATTTGGGTATTTTGTTTTCCCGGTTTTTAAATTCCCAAATTCGACGCTATTTCGTCGACGCTATCTTGGCTCACGTCAATTTATTTCAAACTTAAGTTTTTTTTAGAACAAAGTTTGAAAAATTAAATTTTTATTGAACTTTACTCATTTTTTTCTTTTGGCTTAGGGGCCAAAATAAGGACATCCTCCGAAGGTTGGCTATATGTGGCGTAAAGCTTAACACTAAAGCTTCATTTTGGTATACAATTTATTTCAAACTTAAGTTTTTTTTAGAACAAAGTTTGAAAAATTAAATTTTTATTGAACTTCACTCATTTTTTTCTTTTGGCTTAGGGGCCAAAATAAGGACATCCTCCGAAGGTTGGCTTTATGTGGCGTATAGCTAAGTACTTAAGCTTCATTTTGGTACACAATTTATTTCAAACTTAAGTTTTTTTTAGAACATAGTTTGAAAAATTAAATTTGTATTGAACTTCACTCTTTTTTTTCTTTTGGCTTAAGGGCCAAATTAAGGACATCCTCCGAAGGTTGGCTATATGTGGCGTATAGCTAAGTACTTAAGCTTCATTTTGGTATACAATTTATTTAAAACTTAAGTTTTTTTTAAAAACAAAGTTTGAAAAATTAAATTTTTATTGAACTTCATTCATTTTTTTCTTTTGGCTTAGGGGCCAAAATAAGGACATCCTCCGAAGGTTGGCTATATGTGGCGTAAAGCTAAACACTAAAGCTTTATTTTGGTATACAATTTATTTCAAACTTAAGTTTTTTTAAAACAAAGTTTGGAAAATTAAATTTTTATTGAACTTCACTCATTTTTTTCTTTTGGCTTAGGGGCCAAAATAAGGGCATCCTCCGAAGGTTGGCTTTATGTGGCGTATAGCTAAGTACTTAAGCTTCATTTTGGTACACAATTTATTTCAAACTTAAGTTCTTTTTAGAACATAGTTTGAAAAATTAAATTTGTATTGAACTTCACTCATTTTTTTTTTTTGGCTTAAGGGCCAAAATAAGGACATCTTCCGAAGTTTGGCTATATGTGGCGTATAGCTAAGTACTTAAGCTTCATTTTGGTATACAATTTATTTCAAACTTAAGTTTTTTTAAAACAAAGTTTAAAAAATTAAATTTTTATTGAACTTCACTCATTTTTTTCTTTTGGCTTAGGGGCCAAAATAAGGACATCCTCCGAAGGTTGGCTATATGTGGCGTATAGCTAAGTACTTAAGCTTCATTTTGGTATACAATTTATTTCAAACTCAAGTTTTTTTAAGAACAAATTTTGAAAAATTAAATTTTTGTTGAACTTCATTTCGGTATACAATTTATTTCAAACTTAAGTTTTTTTTAGAACAAAGTTTGAAAAACTAAATTTTTATTGAACTTCACTCATTTTTTTCTTTTGGCTTAGGGGCCAAAATAAGGACAGCCTCCAAAGGTTGGCTATATGTGGCGTATAGCTAAGTACTTAAGCTTCATTTTGGTATACAATTTATTTCAAACTTAAGTTTTTTTTAGAACAAAGTTTGAAAAATTAAATTTTTATTTTTTTCTTTTGGTTAAGGTGCCAAAATAAGGACATCCTCCGAAGGTTGGCTATATGTGGCGTATAGCTTAAGTACTTAAGCTTCATTTCGGTATACAATTTATTTCAAACTTAAGTTTTTTTTAGAACAAAGTTTGAAAAATTAAATTTTTATTGAACTTCACTCATTTTTTTCTTTTGGTTAAGGGGCCAAAATAAGGTCATCCTCCGAAGGTTGGCTATATGTGGAGTATAGCTAAGTACTTAAGCTTCATTTTGGTATACAATTTATTTCAAACTTAAGTTTTTTTAAAACAAAGTTTGAAAAATTAAATTTTTATTGAACTTCACTCATTTTTTTCTTTTGGCTTAGGGGCCAAAATAAGGACATCCTCCGAAGGTTGGCTATATGTGGCGTAAAGCTAAACACTAAAACTTAAGTTTTTTTTAGAACAAAGTTTGAAAAATGAAATTTTTATTGAACTTCACTCATTTTTTTCTATTGGCTTAGGGGCCAAAATAAGGACATCCTACGAAGGTTGGCTTTATGTGGCGTATAGCTAAGTACTTAAGCTTCATTTTGGTACACAATTTATTTCAAACTTAAGTTTTTTTTAGAACATAGTTTGAAAAATTAAATTTGTATTGAACTTCACTCATTTTTTTCTTTTGGCTTAAGGGCCAAATTAAGGACATCCTCCGAAGGTTGGCTATAAGTGGCGTATAGCTAAGTACTTATGCTTCATTTTGGTATACAATTTATTTCAAACTTAAGTTTTTTTTAGAACAAAGTTTGAAAAATTAAATTTTTATTGAACTTCATTCATTTTTTTCTTTTGGCTTAGGGGCCAAAATAAGGACATCCTCCGAAGGTTGGCTATATGTGGCGTAAAGCTAAACACTAAAGCTTTATTTTGGTATACAATTTATTTCAAACTTAAGTTTTTTTAAAACAAAGTTTGAAAAATTAAATTTTTATTGAACTTTACTCATTTTTTTCTTTTGGCTTAGGGGCCAAAATAAGGACATCCTCCGAAGGTTGGCTTTTATTTCAAACTTGAGTTTTTTTAGAACAAAGTTTGAAAAATTAAATTTTTATTGAACTTCACTCATTTTTTTCTTTTGGCTAAGCGGCCAAAATAATTACATCCTCCGAAGGTTGGCTTTATGTGGCGTATAGCTAAGTACTTAAGCTTCAGTTCGGTATATAAATTATTTCAAACTTAAGTTTTTTTATAACAAAATTTGAAAAATTAAATTTTTATTGAACTTCACTCATTTTTTTCTTTTGGCTTAGGGGCAAAAATAAGGACATCCTCCGAAGGTTGGCTATATGTGGCGTATAGCTAAACACTAAAGCTTCATTTTGGTATACAATTTATTTCAAACTTAAGTTTTTTTTAGAACAAAGTTTGAAAAATTAAATTTTTATTGAACTTCACTCATTTTTTTCTTTTGGCTTAGGGGCCAAAATATGGACATCCTCCGAAGGTTGGCTTTATGTGGCGTATAGCTAAGTACTTAAGCTTCATTTCGGTATACAATTTATTTCAAACTTAAGTTTTTTTTAGAACAAAGTTTGAAAAATTAAATTTTTATTGAACTTCACTCATTTTTTTCTTTTGGTTAAGGGGCCAAAATAAGGACATCCTCCGAAGGTTGGCTATATGTGGAGTATAGCTAAGTACTTAAGCTTCATTTTGGTATACAATTTATTTCAAACTTAAGTTTTTTTAAAACAAAGTTTGAAAAATTAAATTTTTATTGAACTTCACTCATTTTTTTCTTTTGGCTTAGGGGCCAAAATAAGGACATCCTCCGAAGGTTGGCTATATGTGGCGTAAAGCTAAACACTAAAACTTAAGTTTTTTTTAGAACAAAGTTTGAAAAATGAAATTTTTATTGAACTTCACTCATTTTTTTCTATTGGCTTAGGGGCCAAAATAAGGACATCCTACGAAGGTTGGCTTTATGTGGCGTATAGCTAAGTACTTAAGCTTCATTTTGGTACACAATTTATTTCAAACTTAAGTTTTTTTTAGAACATAGTTTGAAAAATTAAATTTGTATTGAACTTCACTCATTTTTTTCTTTTGGCTTAAGGGCCAAATTAAGGACATCCTCCGAAGGTTGGCTATAAGTGGCGTATAGCTAAGTACTTATGCTTCATTTTGGTATACAATTTATTTCAAACTTAAGTTTTTTTTAGAACAAAGTTTGAAAAATTAAATTTTTATTGAACTTCACTCATTTTTTTCTTTTGGCTTAAGGGCCAAAATAAGGACATCCTCCGAAGGTTGGCTTTATGTGGCGTATGGCTAAGTACTTAAGCTTCATTTCGGTATACAATTTATTTCAAACTTAAGTTTTTTTTAGAACAAAGTTTGAAAAATTAAATTTTTATTGAACTTCACTCATTTTTTTCTTTTGGCTTAGGGGCCAAAATAAGGACATCCTCCGAAGGTTGGCTTTATGTGGCGTATAGCTAAGTACTTAAGCTTCATTTCGGTATACAATTTATTTCAAACTTAAGTTTTTTTTAGAACAAAGTTTGAAAAATTAAATTTTTATTGAACTTCACTCATTTTTTTCTTTTGGCTTAGGGGCCAAAATAAGGACATCCTCCGAAGGTTGGCTTTATGTGGCGTATAGCTAAGTACTTAAGCTTCATTTCGGTATACAATTTATTTCAAAGTTGAGTTTTTTTTAATACTACATTTACATTAGGCCGAAATCTTGTAGATTTGATTTAAAATCTTCTTCGAAATCTAGTGCGTTTACATTGTACTTTTTTGACATTAGCGAGATTTTGTTTTTATAACACAACAGCTGACAAAGTTTTTTCGTTACACACACAAACACAAAAAGAAATATACATTAAAAAATTTGCATTACCTTTTTTTTAATAATCAACGATATTTATTTTATCAATATTATTCGTGTTTTTAATTTTTTTACAATTTTTATAAAAATTTTTAATATTTTTTTTAACAATTTTTGTTTTGTTTTTTTTTTAAATGTCATTTTTTCTTGTGCAGGGAAATATTTTTTAGTGCTATATTGTAAAAACCATAGTTGCATCATTAAGTACTACTAGATTTTGAGTAGATTTTGTCGAAATCTTGTCACGAAGTAGATTTTGTTTTGTATGGGAAATCTAGTCAAAAACAACTAGATTTGGCTCGAAATCTCGTAAGTACTAGATTTTGCGTAGGTGTAAATGTAGTATAAAACAAAGTTTGAAAAATTAAATTTTTATTGAACTTCACTCATTTTTTTCTTTTGGCTTAGGGGCCAAAATAAGGACATCCTCCGAATTTCTTGTACATATTTATTGCCGACAATTTATGTTGGAATAATTGTTAGTCCATTTTCGTTAACAATTATTGCTTAAGTTTCGTACAGACGATGGTCAGATATTACAATATTGTTATTTATATATAATTTTACACATCTGCCAAATGAAAATGAGCTTACAATGTTCAGACAGTTGGAAGACATTTTTAGGCAATTTTAATGACAACATTGTAAGATCTGTCTATCGTCTGTACGAAGCTTTACATAAAGCGTCAAATTTGGTTATCAATGGAGAAAAAAGAAGCAAAAAAGAAAAATATAAAAGCAAATTGTGTGAGAAAGAAATTAAATTTGTGAAATGGAAGCAAATTATAATTGTAGTAAAAGATTTAAATTAAAGAATTGAATACACATTAAAATAAAATTACAAAAATTTGTTTTAATAATATAATTTTTTGTTTATTCGAGCTTTTTTTTTTTATTTCCATTTTTTGAAGTGCCCCCATTGCCACCAAAAACTCATAATGAGTGTGAAGATGAAGAAGGCAAATGGTGAGCAAGTATATAACCAGCCGCCACCACAGCAGCCGTACTACTATCCGCCGTAATACTTTCCTCACCAGCAGTTTGTTCCCCAGCAGCAGGTGGTTCCCCAGCAGCAGTTGGCTCCTCAGCAGCAGGTGGTTTCCTAGCAGCAGTTGGCACCCCAGCAGCAGGTGGTTCCCCAGCAGCAGCAGTCGCAATTGGCAACTGTAAACTCAGTTTAATTATACAGTAAGGACATCCTCCGAAGGTTGGCTATATGTGGCGTAAAGCTAAACACTAAAACTTAAGTTTTTTTTAGAACAAAGTTTGAAAAATTAAATTTTTATTGAACTTCACTCATTTTTTTCTATTGGCTTAGGGGCCAAAATAAGGACATCCTCCGAAGGTTGGCTTTATGTGGCGTATAGCTAAGTACTTAAGCTTCATTTTGGTACACAATTTATTTCAAACTTAAGTTTTTTTTAGAACATAGTTTCAAAAATTAAATTTGTATTGAACTTCACTCATTTTTTTCTTTTGGCTTAAGGGCCAAATTAAGGACATCCTCCGAAGGTTGGCTATAAGTGGCGTATAGCTAAGTACTTATGCTTCATTTTGGTATACAATTTATTTCAAACTTAAGTTTTTTTTAGAACAAAGTTTGAAAAATTAAATTTTTATTGAACTTCACTCATTTTTTTCTTTTGGCTTAAAGGCCAAAATAAGGACATCCTCCGAAGGTTGGCTATATGTGGAGTATAGCTAAGTACTTAAGCTTCATTTTGGTATACAATTTATTTCAAACTTAAGTTTTTTTAAAACAAAGTTTGAAAAATTAAATTTTTATTGAACTTCACTCATTTTTTTCTTTTGGCTTAGGGGCCAAAATAAGGACATCCTCCGAAGGTTGGCTATATGTGGCGTAAAGCTAAACACTAAAACTTAAGTTTTTTTTAGAACAAAGTTTGAAAAATGAAATTTTTATTGAACTTCACTCATTTTTTTCTATTGGCTTAGGGGCCAAAATAAGGACATCCTACGAAGGTTGGCTTTATGTGGCGTATAGCTAAGTACTTAAGCTTCATTTTGGTACACAATTTATTTCAAACTTAAGTTTTTTTTCGAACATAGTTTGAAAAATTAAATTTGTATTGAACTTCACTCATTTTTTTCTTTTGGCTTAAGGGCCAAATTAAGGACATCCTCCGAAGGTTGGCTATAAGTGGCGTATAGCTAAGTACTTATGCTTCATTTTGGTATACAATTTATTTCAAACTTAAGTTTTTTTTAGAACAAAGTTTGAAAAATTAAATTTTTATTGAACTTCACTCATTTTTTTCTTTTGGCTTAAGGGCCAAAATAAGGACATCCTCCGAAGGTTGGCTTTATGTGGCGTATGGCTAAGTACTTAAGCTTCATTTCGGTATACAATTTATTTCAAACTTAAGTTTTTTTTAGAACAAAGTTTGAAAAATTAAATTTTTATTGAACTTCACTCATTTTTTTCTTTTGGCTTAGGGGCCAAAATATGGACATCCTCCGAAGGTTGGCTTTATGTGGCGTATAGCTAAGTACTTAAGCTTCATTTCGGTATACAATTTATTTCAAACTTAAGTTTTTTTTAGAACAAAGTTTGAAAAATTAAATTTTTATTGAACTTCACTCATTTTTTTCTTTTGGCTTAGGGGCCAAAATAAGGACATCCTCCGAATTTCTTGTACATATTTATTGCCGACAATTTATGTTGGAATAATTGTTAGTCCATTTTCGTTAACAATTATTGCTTAAGTTTCGTACAGACGATGGTCAGATATTACAATATTGTTATTTATATATAATTTTACACATCTGCCAAATGAAAATGAGCTTACAATGTTCAGACAGTTGGAAGACATTTTTAGGCAATTTTAATGACAACATTGTAAGATCTGTCTATCGTCTGTACGAAGCTTTACATAAAGCGTCAAATTTGGTTATCAATGGAGAAAAAAGAAGCAAAAAAGAAAAATATAAAAGCAAATTGTGTGAGAAAGAAATTAAATTTGTGAAATGGAAGCAAATTATAATTGTAGTAAAAGATTTAAATTAAAGAATTGAATACACATTAAAATAAAATTACAAAAATTTGTTTTAATAATATAATTTTTTGTTTATTCGAGCTTTTTTTTTTTATTTCCATTTTTTGAAGTGCCCCCATTGCCACCAAAAACTCATAATGAGTGTGAAGATGAAGAAGGCAAATGGTGAGCAAGTATATAACCAGCCGCCACCACAGCAGCCGTACTACTATCCGCCGTAATACTTTCCTCACCAGCAGTTTGTTCCCCAGCAGCAGGTGGTTCCCCAGCAGCAGTTGGCTCCTCAGCAGCAGGTGGTTTCCTAGCAGCAGTTGGCACCCCAGCAGCAGGTGGTTCCCCAGCAGCAGCAGTCGCAATTGGCAACTGTAAACTCAGTTTAATTATACAGTAAGGACATCCTCCGAAGGTTGGCTATATGTGGCGTAAAGCTAAACACTAAAACTTAAGTTTTTTTTAGAACAAAGTTTGAAAAATTAAATTTTTATTGAACTTCACTCATTTTTTTCTATTGGCTTAGGGGCCAAAATAAGGACATCCTCCGAAGGTTGGCTTTATGTGGCGTATAGCTAAGTACTTAAGCTTCATTTTGGTACACAATTTATTTCAAACTTAAGTTTTTTTTAGAACATAGTTTCAAAAATTAAATTTGTATTGAACTTCACTCATTTTTTTCTTTTGGCTTAAGGGCCAAATGAAGGACATCCTCCGAAGGTTGGCTATAAGTGGCGTATAGCTAAGTACTTATGCTTCATTTTGGTATACAATTTATTTCAAACTTAAGTTTTTTTTAGAACAAAGTTTGAAAAATTAAATTTTTATTGAACTTCACTCATTTTTTTCTTTTGGCTTAAGGGCCAAAATAAGGACATCCTCCGAAGGTTGGCTTTATGTGGCGTATAGCTAAGTACTTAAGCTTCATTTCGGTATACAATTTATTTCAAACTTAAGTTTTTTTTAGAACAAAGTTTGAAAAATTAAATTTTTATTGAACTTCACTCATTTTTTTCTTTTGGCTTAGGGGCCAAAATAAGGACATCCTCCGAAGGTTGGCTTTATGTGGCGTATAGCTAAGTACTTAAGCTTCATTTCGGTATACAATTTATTTCAAACTTAAGTTTTTTTTAGAACAAAGTTTGAAAAATTAAATTTTTATTGAACTTCACTCATTTTTTTCTTTTGGCTTAGGGGCAAAAATAAGGACATCCTCCGAAGGTTGGCTATATGTGGCGTATAGCTAAACACTAAAGCTTCATTTTGGTATACAATTTATTTCAAACTTAAGTTTTTTTTAGAACAAAGTTTGAAAAATTAAATTTTTATTGAACTTCACTCATTTTTTTCTTTTGGCTTAGGGGCCAAAATAAGGACATCCTCCGAAGGTTGGCTATATGTGGCGTAAAGCTAAACACTAAAACTTGAGTTTTTTTTAGAACAAAGTTTGAAAAATGAAATTTTTATTGAACTTCACTCATTTTTTTCTATTGGCTTAGGGGCCAAAATAAGGACATCCTCCGAAGGTTGGCTTTATGTGGCGTATAGCTAAGTACTTAAGCTTCATTTCGGTATACAATTTATTTCAAACTTAAGTTTTTTTTAGAACAAAGTTTGAAAAATTAAATTTTTATTGAACTTCACTCATTTTTTTCTTTTGGTTAAGGGGCCAAAATAAGGACATCCTCCGAAGGTTGGCTATATGTGGAGTATAGCTAAGTACTTAAGCTTCATTTTGGTATACAATTTATTTCAAACTTAAGTTTTTTTAAAACAAAGTTGGAAAAATTAAATTTTTATTGAACTTCACTCATTTTTTTCTTTTGGCTTAGGGGCCAAAATAAGGACATCCTCCGAAGGTTGGCTTTATGTGGCGTATAGCTAAGTACTTAAGCTTCATTTTGGTACACAATTTATTTCAAACTTAAGTTTTTTTTAGAACATAGTTTCAAAAATTAAATTTTTATTGAACTTCACTCATTTTTTTCTTTTGGCTTAGGGGCAAAAATAAGGACATCCTCCGAAGGTTGGCTATAAGTGGCGTATAGCTAAGTACTTATGCTTCATTTTGGTATACAATTTATTTCAAACTTAAGTTTTTTTTAGAACAAAGTTTGAAAAATTAAATTTTTATTGAACTTCATTCATTTTTTTCTTTTGGCTTAGGGGCCAAAATAAGGACATCCTCCGAAGGTTGGCTATATGTGGCGTAAAGCTAAACACTAAAGCTTTATTTTGGTATACAATTTATTTCAAACTTAAGTTTTTTTAAAACAAAGTTTGAAAAATTAAATTTTTATTGAACTTTACTCATTTTTTTCTTTTGGCTTAGGGGCCAAAATAAGGACATCCTCCGAAGGTTGGCTTTTATTTCAAACTTGAGTTTTTTTAGAACAAAGTTTGAAAAATTAAATTTTTATTGAACTTCACTCATTTTTTTCTTTTGGCTAAGCGGCCAAAATAATTACATCCTCCGAAGGTTGGCTTTATTTGGCGTATAGCTAAGTACTTAAGCTTCAGTTCGGTATATAAATTATTTCAAACTTAAGTTTTTTTATAACAAAATTTGAAAAATTAAATTTTTATTGAACTTCACTCATTTTTTTCTTTTGGCTTAGGGGCAAAAATAAGGACATCCTCCGAAGGTTGGCTATATGTGGCGTATAGCTAAACACTAAAGCTTCATTTTGGTATACAATTTATTTCAAACTTAAGTTTTTTTTAGAACAAAGTTTGAAAAATTAAATTTTTATTGAACTTCACTCATTTTTTTCTTTTGGCTTAGGGGCCAAAATATGGACATCCTCCGAAGGTTGGCTTTATGTGGCGTATAGCTAAGTACTTAAGCTTCATTTCGGTATACAATTTATTTCAAACTTAAGTTTTTTTTAGAACAAAGTTTGAAAAATTAAATTTTTATTGAACTTCACTCATTTTTTTCTTTTGGCTTAGGGGCCAAAATAAGGACATCCTCCGAAGGTTGGCTTTATGTGGCGTATAGCTAAGTACTTAAGCTTCATTTCGGTATACAATTTATTTCAAACTTAAGTTTTTTTTAGAACAAAGTTTGAAAAATTAAATTTTTATTGAACTTCACTCATTTTTTTCTTTTGGTTAAGGGGCCAAAATAAGGACATCCTCCGAAGGTTGGCTATATGTGGAGTATAGCTAAGTACTTAAGCTTCATTTTGGTATACAATTTATTTCAAACTTAAGTTTTTTTAAAACAAAGTTTGAAAAATTAAATTTTTATTGAACTTCACTCATTTTTTTCTTTTGGCTTAGGGGCCAAAATAAGGACATCCTCCGAAGGTTGGCTATATGTGGCGTAAAGCTAAACACTAAAACTTAAGTTTTTTTTAGAACAAAGTTTGAAAAATGAAATTTTTATTGAACTTCACTCATTTTTTTCTATTGGCTTAGGGGCCAAAATAAGGACATCCTACGAAGGTTGGCTTTATGTGGCGTATAGCTAAGTACTTAAGCTTCATTTTGGTACACAATTTATTTCAAACTTAAGTTTTTTTTAGAACATAGTTTGAAAAATTAAATTTGTATTGAACTTCACTCATTTTTTTCTTTTGGCTTAAGGGCCAAATTAAGGACATCCTCCGAAGGTTGGCTATAAGTGGCGTATAGCTAAGTACTTATGCTTCATTTTGGTATACAATTTATTTCAAACTTAAGTTTTTTTTAGAACAAAGTTTGAAAAATTAAATTTTTATTGAACTTCACTCATTTTTTTCTTTTGGCTTAAGGGCCAAAATAAGGACATCCTCCGAAGGTTGGCTTTATGTGGCGTATGGCTAAGTACTTAAGCTTCATTTCGGTATACAATTTATTTCAAACTTAAGTTTTTTTTAGAACAAAGTTTGAAAAATTAAATTTTTATTGAACTTCACTCATTTTTTTCTTTTGGCTTAGGGGCCAAAATAAGGACATCCTCCGAAGGTTGGCTTTATGTGGCGTATAGCTAAGTACTTAAGCTTCATTTCGGTATACAATTTATTTCAAACTTAAGTTTTTTTTAGAACAAAGTTTGAAAAATTAAATTTTTATTGAACTTCACTCATTTTTTTCTTTTGGCTTAGGGGCCAAAATAAGGACATCCTCCGAATTTCTTGTACATATTTATTGCCGACAATTTATGTTGGAATAATTGTTAGTCCATTTTCGTTAACAATTACTGCTTAAGTTTCGTACAGACGATGGTCAGATATTACAATATTGTTATTTATATATAATTTTACACATCTGCCAAATGAAAATGAGCTTACAATGTTCAGACAGTTGGAAGACATTTTTAGGCAATTTTAATGACAACATTGTAAGATCTGTCTATCGTCTGTACGAAGCTTTACATAAAGCGTCAAATTTGGTTATCAATGGAGAAAAAAGAAGCAAAAAAGAAAAATATAAAAGCAAATTGTGTGAGAAAGAAATTAAATTTGTGAAATGGAAGCAAATTATAATTGTAGTAAAAGATTTAAATTAAAGAATTGAATACACATTAAAATAAAATTACAAAAATTTGTTTTAATAATATAATTTTTTGTTTATTCGAGCTTTTTTTTTTTATTTCCATTTTTTGAAGTGCCCCCATTGCCACCAAAAACTCATAATGAGTGTGAAGATGAAGAAGGCAAATGGTGAGCAAGTATATAACCAGCCGCCACCACAGCAGCCGTACTACTATCCGCCGTAATACTTTCCTCACCAGCAGTTTGTTCCCCAGCAGCAGGTGGTTCCCCAGCAGCAGTTGGCTCCTCAGCAGCAGGTGGTTTCCTAGCAGCAGTTGGCACCCCAGCAGCAGGTGGTTCCCCAGCAGCAGCAGTCGCAATTGGCAACTGTAAACTCAGTTTAATTATACAGTAAGGACATCCTCCGAAGGTTGGCTATATGTGGCGTAAAGCTAAACACTAAAACTTAAGTTTTTTTTAGAACAAAGTTTGAAAAATTAAATTTTTATTGAACTTCACTCATTTTTTTCTATTGGCTTAGGGGCCAAAATAAGGACATCCTCCGAAGGTTGGCTTTATGTGGCGTATAGCTAAGTACTTAAGCTTCATTTTGGTACACAATTTATTTCAAACTTAAGTTTTTTTTAGAACATAGTTTCAAAAATTAAATTTGTATTGAACTTCACTCATTTTTTTCTTTTGGCTTAAGGGCCAAATTAAGGACATCCTCCGAAGGTTGGCTATAAGTGGCGTATAGCTAAGTACTTATGCTTCATTTTGGTATACAATTTATTTCAAACTTAAGTTTTTTTTAGAACAAAGTTTGAAAAATTAAATTTTTATTGAACTTCACTCATTTTTTTCTTTTGGCTTAAGGGCCAAAATAAGGACATCCTCCGAAGGTTGGCTTTATGTGGCGTATAGCTAAGTACTTAAGCTTCATTTCGGTATACAATTTATTTCAAACTTAAGTTTTTTTTAGAACAAAGTTTGAAAAATTAAATTTTTATTGAACTTCACTCATTTTTTTCTTTTGGCTTAGGGGCCAAAATAAGGACATCCTCCGAAGGTTGGCTTTATGTGGCGTATAGCTAAGTACTTAAGCTTCATTTCGGTATACAATTTATTTCAAACTTAAGTTTTTTTTAGAACAAAGTTTGAAAAATTAAATTTTTATTGAACTTCACTCATTTTTTTCTTTTGGCTTAGGGGCCAAAATAAGGACATCCTCCGAAGGTTGGCTTTATGTGGCGTATAGCTAAGTACTTAAGCTTCATTTCGGTATACAATTTATTTCAAAGTTGAGTTTTTTTTAAAACAAAGTTTGAAAAATTAAATTTTTATTGAACTTCACTCATTTTTTTCTTTTGGCTTAGGGGCCAAAATAAGGACATCCTCCGAATTTCTTGTACATATTTATTGCCGACAATTTATGTTGGAATAATTGTTAGTCCATTTTCGTTAACAATTATTGCTTAAGCTTCGTACAGACGATGGTCAGATATTACAATATTGTTATTTTTTTGACAATGGTGCCATTGTCAGATGCATTAATTTTACACATCTGCCAAATGAAAATGAGCTTACAATGTTCAGACAGTTGGAAGACATTTTTAGGCAATTTTAATGACAACATTGTAAGATCTGTCTATCGTCTGTACGAAGCTTTACATAAAGCGTCAAATTTGGTTATCAATGGAGAAAAAAGAAGCAAAAAAGAAAAATATAAAAGCAAATTGTGTGAGAAAGAAATTAAATTTGTGAAATGGAAGCAAATTATAATTGTAGTAAAAGATTTAAATTAAAGAATTGAATACACATTAAAATAAAATTACAAAAATTTGTTTTATTAATATAATTTTTTGTTTATTCGAGCTTTTTTATTTAAATTTATATAAAGTTGTTTAAGTTTGAGTTCTTTTTTATATAAAAATATTAATTTTTTTGTTAAAGTAAAATTAATATTTTTATTAAAAAAAGACCTCAAGCTTAAACAAATTAATATATATTTTATAATAAGTCGAATAAGAAGGTGCACAGTGCACCTTCTTCCTTGATGTTTTTCAAATTATGAGTTAACATAAATACGTTTTCCCATGCCTTTAACATAAGCTGAGCAATATTGGTTTGTTATTCTGACGAAGTTATTGCCAACTAGCTGAGATATTTATCTTTAGTGTAGACCTAAAGTTATAAAAAAAATGCAATATTTATCGAAACAAACAGCAATTTGCAAATTTTGTCGCATACGAGGTTTTTTTCGTTTTTGTTTTTATAAATTAAATGTCTATAATTTTGTGGTACAAAAATTTTAAATTAAATAAAGATTTACAAAACAATATTTTTATGATTATTTTCCTTAATAAGAGTTTGTTAAATTTAACTATCGTTTATGAATGCGGGGGTTAAATATGAAAGTCTTGAATTAGATTCCATTTCAATTGTTAATAAAATCAGTTAAAAATATCTAACATTTTTTCTATTCCTGATTCCGGAATTATACAAAATAAATCATCAACATAGGAAGTCCTTTCATTTGAATATATACGTGATTATTTGATTGAAAATGTCTACTATTTATTATACAAAATTTAAGAATTCGTAAGAATAAATCTTTTTCTAAATTTCCTCAAGCTTGTATGTCTTGATTTTGCTAACCCTGGAATATTATTCATGTTAGCAGTAATGCCAAATTTGTTTTGTACTAAAATAATAATTACACAATGTGGCAGCATTAAAAAGAATTGGCTTCGGTTTGTAATGGCGGAAATATTTAATCAAACTGTAATCGCCTCGTGTAAAGGTTGTGCCTGTCAGTGTCTGTGCTCCGTGAAATCTGTTTTTAAAAAAAATAAAATTTAAATCATTTTATTGCAGTTAAGTACCTTAAATTCAAACAAACAAATCATTTTATTAACGCCAAAATTATAATAACAAATATGGTAAGTATTTTATTTTGTGAAGACTGCACGTATCAGGGGTGTTCTGGTAATCGAAAACGCAAGAATTTGGAAGTTGTTTTTAAACTTTTAATCTATTTTTCATATTTCTTGTTATAAAAGTTTGTTTAATAGGGAAATATTTGTCTTAAAAGTCTTTTATTACAGAAATTTATTTAAAATTGGCACGTTGGCTGCCAAAGCCTTTTTAGAATTTTGATCGTTCATTGACAGTGTCATTTATCAATTTTGGTCACCTGAGGCCAACAACTTATTTTTGTTCTTTTTTGTTTCTTAGTGCCTAAAAATAAGTTTTGACTACTCGCGACTTTATTGTGGTCCATAATTTTGCAGTTATAACAGTTTTTTTGTGTCGCATATTTTCGTGCGACATGGCCTGGGAGAACATAAAACATGTTGTGGGGCCACGTCGCACAAAAATGTGCGACACAAAAAAACCGTTATAACTGCAAAATTAGGGACCACAATAAAGTCGCCCCATTAAGCCGCAACTATGTGTAAAATGTTTTCCTAAATATTCCCACCAGAAGAATTAATTTAAATAAATTTACATTTTAATTGCATTATTTTTGCACTGATCTCCATTAACAAATTGAATTTCTAATTTTAAATTTATTGTTTTTCTACTGATCTCCATTTGAAATTACATACATATATATTTTTATATTTTTTTTGCTCATAAATGAATTGATTTTTAAAAGAATTAATAAAAAAAAACAAATTTAAATTTCCAACTTTTTTATTATCCAAAAAAATACCATTTAAAATACACAGCGGCCATGGGAAATACAACAAAATGTTCACCACAGGCCAGAGAATCCAAATAGCATGTAAAATTCCATATTAAAGTGTACGGAAGTGTGCGACGTGGCCTGAAGGTAACATTAAGGTGTCGCACGAAAATGTGCGACGTGGCCTCAGCGTAACATCTGGTAGTCGCACGAAAATGTGCGACGTGGCCTCATGGTAACATATGGGTGTCGCATGAAAACGTGCGACGTGGCAGCCAACGTGTTAAAAGTCTTTTATTACAGAAATTTATTTAAAAACGATTTTTAAAATTCTTGCGTTTTCGATTTCCAGAACACCCCTGTATGTAAATGGGCATTTCCCCAGAATGGTCACGTTGAAAAAATAAAAGGTTGATTATCATCGGGGAATGTAAAGCGGCCTATACACTTGCAATATTATTATTTATAGTGTATGAGCCGCTTAAGAAAAGATAAACTCACTGTTTATTGTTGGTGTTTTGTTTAAGCTTTGATATACCAAGTTACAAGTAAGAGTGAGTGTTTTTTAATTCTTTTTTTTTTTTTTATTTCCATTTTTTGAAGTGCCCCCATTGCCACCAAAAACTCATAATGAGTGTGAAGATGAAGAAGGCAAATGGTGAGCAAGTATATAACCAGCCGCCACCACAGCAGCCGTACTACTATCCGCCGTAATACTTTCCTCACCAGCAGTTTGTTCCCCAGCATCAGGTGGTTCCCCAGCAGCAGTTGGCTCCTCAGCAGCAGGTGGTTTCCTAGCAGCAGTTGGCACCCCAGCAGCAGGTGGTTCCCCAGCAGCAGCAGTCGCAATTGGCAACTGTAAACTCAGTTTAATTATACAGTATTTTTCGGTTAATTGACCCTACGGTTAATTGGTTTCCACGCTTAATTGAACCACATGATCGGGCAAAAATACATATTGCATACGAAAACCATATAAATTTCCTCGGATAATTGAACCCGGTAAATTGATTTTCCCGCTTAATTGGTGCAAAATTCATGTCATCAAAAATAAATTTCCTCTTACTTTTACCCGGTTAATTGCATTATTATTGAAAAATAATCTGCCATTTTTGCACATACATATTTGCATCATTTGTGAAAAACACTGGGTGGCATCTCTACTATGTATGTAATTGAAAACATATGTTTGTTTATTGCTAAGATAAAACCGTGAGAAAGCGTAAGTGTTTAATTTGTATTTGACAATAACATTGGAAATTAATTTTATATTATTGTTAATTTTTGTAGATAAAATTAGTTTCGTGTTTTACTGTTAAGCACTTTTGGATATATTCCTACTAAAGATGTTGCAGACGATTTGCCTGACATCATTGATGTAGATTCTGTGGATAGCTTCTTGTCCTGCCTTCACAGCTCTCAACAAGTTTACGGGGAAAAAGGTACCACTAGTTGCGAATGATGGTATACGAAGTTCGTCATATCGTGTGAAACTACTTTATTATTTATTTCAGACTCGATAAGGTTCATATATTCTGGCTGTTTAAGTTATTCCAAACACGCTAACTTTCGAAAAACTCAAAAGAAAAGAACCATGTTGGTGTAAAACTGCTTTTTATTTTTGCTTTTGCCACACCCATTGTTTAATTTTTTATCATGCTTTTCGTTTGCGCAAAAAAGCAAATCCCTTATTTTGTATATTTTTATTTTTTGACAATCAAAATTTCGGCACAGTCATGCAAATAACAATCGTTTAAAAATTTATATTTTTTTAGAAAAAATGACAGCGAGAAATTTCGAGAATTTCTTGATTTAGCTGCATCATAACCGTATAACCGAAACTTGTAGGGCAGCTGCATCTCAAAAACAAAACTCTACAGCGCTTCATTTTGCAAGTTGGCATCAAAAAATAATTAAAAACAAACATGCCATCAAATATTGTCAACATAATAGAAGCCCAAGTATCAGCACTTGTGTTTGCTAAAATAAATTCATTTTATTCCAAATCTAATTAATTTTTTCCCCCTTTTATTGATCTCAGGAAGTGCCTTATTTATTATTTGAATTTATCTTTTCTTATTATTAATTATTTCTTTTTTAAGTTTTTTATTAATTATTATTTATTATTAATTATTATTATTAATGAAATGATCTACATTTTAATTTACTCATAAAACCTTATTTCTTTTTGAACAAATAACGTACTTCAGTTCAAAGCTGAAAACTGAAAATTAAAATTGTTTTACCCATAAATCCATATAAGAGCGAGGAACTTTCAAGGTGCCATTTAATAGACTTTTTCCGAGTTCACTTCGTGCAAGAACGCCACCGTCACTTTGGCTTCCTAAAACCCTAACGTCTACGTACGTAAAAACGTTGTTAGCATCACATGCCGCCATTAACACAATACTAAACTTTTGTTGTAGTTATAGTATAAGGAACCGCTTTTGTTTGGGCAAACTATACGTATATGTTTCCCGTCAACAGCTCCTAAACAATTCGGCATTGTTTTAAGCTCGGTCACGTTTGGGGAAGACAAATACGTGTCATTTAATTCTTCCCAAATAGAATCACACGTTTCATAAATAATTTTTCGAGTCGTTGAAATTCCTAGCTTGTAAGCCCTAGCAAGAATATGGACATTACATCCTTGTGCTAGGTAACTGAAATTATAAATTTTGTTAATATAAGTAAACGACAATTCTTACTTTTGCTTACATTATTGTTAACGCCAGACGCGTTTCAACATCTATGGCTTTTCTGTTACAGAATCTTTCAAGTTTTTCCTTTAACAATAAATTAAAATTTTCCACACTCATCCGAGTTGCCTTATAAAAATGTTCATCGTCCTTTTGTTTTAGTTGTTGAACGCAAGTTTTATAAAACCCCCTCTTCATCGCGGGATCCATTTACCGGGCGAACCCACCATCTTCGGTTACTGCTTTGAGAAAATGTATGGGCTTCATATACTGATGCAGTAATTCGCGTTATTTTGGCAACTGATGTTAAAATATTCGTTACATTATCCTCAGCCATATTTTTTAAATTAATTCAAAATTTTTATTATGATTTAAAATTTTTTGAAACATTAATCTTAAAATCAACTGCTTACGACGTGGTTTTCAAAATTAATACGTAGCTGGCGACGCGACGATGATTGCAGTAAGCGACACTCGTAGCCGTGTAGCTGTAAAGCCTGCTGTGGTATATGTGTTCTCTCAAGAGGTTAACTAAATTAAAAAAATGTGATTTTAATTATTTTATATATATATTGAATAAAAGAAATTATAAAAAAATTAGTTAAAGAACAAAGAATATTATACAAAAATAGAAGTTTTCAATACAAGCAGGAGTCATATTGCAAATGTGCAAGAAAGTGAAGGTTTTGTGGAGCATTTGGAAGATTTTGCAGTTCCGAAATTGACGTTGCCAGACATGCTAAAAAGGTGGTGCATAGTAACATCTCCTTCCAGATTTTCAAAAAGGTCTAGATTTTCAACTCTTCATAGAAACGTTGTTGGGCCCAAGAACACAGATTTTAGTAAGAAGTGTCTCCCCTGGAAGTTGAAAACGTTTTGGTAAACTATGACGAGGTAGTATTGGACATTGACGGAATTCTATTGTTCAAAAGCTCGAGAATCCAACTGTGGCCAATTCTTTGCAAAATTGTCAACGTACAGGGAAAATATAACCTTTTGCTGTGGGAATATACTTGGAATATACGTACGTCTAAAGCTTTTGTTGGTGGCGTTCCTGGGCATACCTCAAAAAATGGTTGTCCGAAGTGCACTCAAATCACAAAGAAAGTAAACAATGTACTCACATACAGTTAATTTACAGGCTCTTTAATTTCTGACGTGGATTTTACTTTAAGGAAGTTTCCCAACCATCCTTCCCAAATGTTCAAAGAGCATAAGAAGAATAGGATTTGTAATGGTGCCTTAAACTTCGTTAGATAGTATGCAACTTTTCGGCCTGGGAGTCAACAAAATACTGCTCATTAAAATACATTATTCATAACCAAACGGAAGAAATGACACCAAAAACAAATATTTCAAACATATCTGCTGACCTTTTAAAATTAAAGATATGTATTCCAAAGGAGTTTCCTAGAAATCCTAGGTCTTTAGATGATTTGACTAATTGGAAAGCGACTGAATTTCACCAGTTCCTTGCCTACACAGGTATATTTGCCCTTTATAATAACGTACACGAAGATATTTTTAACGTTGCATTGTGCTTATCGACTGCTAAATAGTCGTTTCTTCTAATGTCCACAGTCTTTCGCATATGGCATCTTGTGCAGAAACATATGGTCCACTTATTTCGTTTTCTGCTTAAAACTTTGAAAACAAACAGCAGATTTTGAAAAAAACTTGTTCGAAACCCTTCAACAAATTGTGAAAAAAGAAAAATCACACAGCGTATGTGAAAAATAAACACGAAGGAATTAAGTACGAACGAAATATCATTGTTGGAGCATATGCAAATGATTTATTTCATGGAACCAACCCAATAACTTTTGTTTTTTGAAATCATTTATTGCAATAAAAATTGATAATATTAAAAAAGGTATTTTTAAAACAAACCTAGCTTTTGTCGAAAAGGAGACATTTTTAATAAGAGACGTTTAGTTCAAATATGTATTTCCATTTCAGTCTGATTTCGCTTAAAGCAATCTTTGCAAGTCCATCAACACCATAATCCATTATAAAGAAAATTATACTTTTTAATAATTACACTGCTCTGCAAAAAGTAATTTTTTGTCTTTCCGTTAATTAAAACTATGTGAACTATATGGATTTTGATGCGCTGAACCCAAATCCGTTCTCGGTTTTTTTTTCCATCAGATCGAGATTTTGTTTAATGGGCGTGGCAAATTTTTTGCCCTTAATTAGTCAGGTACGGAGACATATTTCATCCTAACTCGAGAACCAGTCATTCGATTTTCAAAAGTAAATCACCAGAAGGTGTGTAACAAAATTGTATTTATTTTAGTCCAACAGAATTTTTCTGTATCTCTTATCGTTTTGGAATTATAAAAAGCAAGTATTACACATTTTGCACTTTTTTCTGAGAGCTACTTATCTTAACCCATTTAAGCCCAAACAAAAACTACCGGACAAAAAATAAAATATTGTTTATTTTATTATTTAATTCATTACATATAAACAAAAAACAAAAAAAAATTTTTTTTTTTTTTTTTTTTTTTGAAATAAAGAGGTGTACCCAAATTGGCACTACGGTCACTTTAAAAAAAAAAATTTTTTAAAAAAAATTTTTTTTGATGTTATAAAAATTTCTGAAATTTTAGTTTATCAATAAGGTAAACATATATTGAATAATGTCAAAAACTTTGTCGTAAGTTGCAAAAAATTAAGTGATCCCAAATTGGCACAGCGGGTGTAAACGGGTTAAAAATAAAAAAAGCCATAAACCATAAAAATCGGTTAAAAATATTGTAATGCAACCAGCCTCACATATGATGATTTTTTTTGTGCAAAATTCGTAATATTTTTCAATTTAAAAATGTGATAAAAAAAAAATAAAAAGCAAGTATTACAAATTTTGCACTTTTTTCTGAGAGCTACTTATCTTAAAAATTAAAAAAGCCATAAACCATAAAAATCTTTTAAAAAATTTAGATTTTATTGTCAATTTACCGCAGGTACCCAGTATTGTAATGCAACCAGCCTCACATATGATGATAGCATTTCGCTAGGTCAGCAGCCATAAACCATAAAAATCGGTTAAAAAAATTTCATTTATTGTCAATTTACCACAGGTAACCAATATTGTAATGCAACCAGTGTAGCGGATGGTAGTCTGAGTAGCTGATGGACAATAAGTGTGTCACTTTAGATTTGAATATCGTGCCGTTAACATTGGCAACTGTAAATAGATTTCATAGTATACTTTGTTATTGTGTAAAGAAATAAAGCAATTAAAGAATCCACAAACGCTTTAATATTATAAAATGTCAAGGATTTGTAACAAATCTCCAAATTTATTTTGTTACGTATGTGGCAATCTGACTTTAAGTTCTCAACGGGAGATAATATCTTTCCAGATTAAAGATGCTTATCGCCGTTATTTTGGGTTTCCTATCGATGATAGAGATAAAAATTGGCTGCCGAAAATATGTTGTAGTAGCTGTGCAAGGTCTTTAAGAGGTTGGTTAAAAGGAAGTCATAAGTGTTTGCCGTTTATGAAGCCAGCGATTTGGAGTGAACCACAAAATCATCAAAATGATTGCTACTTTTGCCAGACTAAAACACGTGGGTTTACGAAAAAAACCAAAAATAAAGTTATATATCCAAATATTTCATGCGTCAAACGACCAGTTTACCAGTTTACAAGTAAATTTTTACCTCCATTGCCTCCTACAGACGATGAAGAAGATAAACTTTCTGCAACAACTGAATCCACTTACGCCACCATGGGTGTTTCTTCGCATTCATTTGGAAGCCCAACGAGTAAACCTTATTTTCCGAATCAAATTGATATGAATAACTTAAGCTGGGATCACACGATTGCCGCAATGCACCAATTTTCATACTTTTTAATACCCAAATCGTGTGACTGCACAACCAATTGGCTCATGTACCAATCAAGGACAATATTGTGCTTATGTTTACCAATCAAATGCAACCCTGGTGCGGCAATCGTGTGACTGTTTTCTATGCAACCGCGCGTCAATAAAAATAACAAAAATGCACCAATATTTATTGTGTTCTTGTGCGGCAATCAAACAACACAATACGCACCAATATTTAAATATTTGCCTTTTTTTTTTAATAAATTTACTTTTATGTGTTTCTTTTAGTAGGTAATGAAGATAAATATTTATTTATTTATTATGCATTTTAATTTTTTTAATTATTACTACATATTACCAAAATATGTATGTATGTATGTTCACAAGCATATTCAGTTGTTCAGTGCAAATATTTTTATTTATGTTTTTAAGCTACCTTAACATACGAAATTGTTGAACAAATTTTTGGAATTTCTTAAAAAATTTAAATAAAAATATTCAACAAAAATTTGTTTAAGTACATACATATATGATACATATTTAATTTTATTTAATTAACAAACCAACAAGAACTTTCAAACAAATAAAAAAGCTACCACAACAGCTGTTTTCGCAGTTGTCAAGTAAGAACAATCGTGTGACTGTGCTACGGCAATTTTTGTAACCATTTCGCTTTGTACCAACTAGCGGCAATTAAATTTGTTTAAAACAGGGCAATCGTGTGATTTCAGAATATTTTATTTGTCCAATTTCATTATTGTGCGTCAATAAAGCACAATAAAAATTGTGTCATATTGGTGCATTTACGGCAATCGTGTGATCCCAGCTTTAGTTCGTAAATTAGGGCTCTCAAAAAACAAGTCTGAGCTTTTTGCATCCCAATTAAAAGAATGGAACTTGGTGCAAAAGGACGTAAAAGTCTCGTACTTTCGAAATAGAGAACAACGTTTTTTGAGTTATTTTAGCAGAGAGGAAGGTCTGGTATTTTGTGATAATGCTGATGAACTTTTGCGACAACTGTGTTTCAGTCATAAATCTGAGGATTGGCGGCTTTTTATTGATTCATCCAAGAAAAGTTTGAAAGCCGTTTTACTTCACAATGGCAACAAATTTCCATCGGTCCCACTCGCGTATGCAAGAAATATGAAAGAAAGCTATTATAGCATGAAGATGATACTACAAAAAATTAAATATTCACATTACTCATGGAACGTATGTGCAGATTTGAAAGTCGTAGCAATTTTAAATGGATTGCAAGTTTTGTTGCTTCTTATGTGAATGGGATAGCCGCGCGAGAGAAAAACACTACAATGTTAAAATTTGGCCGAAAAGAGTAAATTTTATTCCAGGACAAAAAAATGTAGCAGAAGAGCCTTTAGTTCAAAAAGAAAAAATTCTTCTGCCTCCTCTTCATATAAAGCTAGGCCTAATGAAAAATTTTGTCAAAGCAATGAACAAGGACGGTGAAGGCTTTCTATACATTAAGAGCAAATTTCCTAGAATCAGCGATGCAAAAGTAAAAGAAGGCATATTTATAGGTCCACAAATACGACAGCTTATGAAGGACGAGGTCTTCAGAACGAAATTGAATGATGTGGAAGAAAGAGCATGGACAGCTTTTGTGAATGTGTGCCACAATTTTTTGGGAAACAGAAAAGCTGAAAACTACCATGAAATCATAGAAGAACTACTTTCTGCCTACAAAGCTCTAAAGTGTAACATGTCCCTTAAAATTCATTTTTTGGACTCGCATCTAGATTTTTTTCCGGCTAATCTTGGTGCAGTATCAGACGAACATGGTGAAAGGTTCCATCAAGATATGTTACATATAGAGAAGCGTTATAATGGAAACCTATCGGAAGGAATGCTTGCAGATTTTTGTTGGTCGATTTGGCAATAATCTCAAACTGATAATATTGATAAAAAAAAAAAGAAATATTAATTAATGATAACTAAAGTTGAATCTCCGCATACACCGCAACAGCTTGAGCTACTTTTTTATTTTAACAGTGTTTCCTAAATAAAAATTAATAATTAGTAAAAAAAATTTTGTGTTATTTTAAATAAAAAAATATATAGGCTAATATATATATAGGTAAATATTTTAATTTGAATTCATCTACGGGTGACGACAGGGTGTGTGCTTTAAGCGAGGCGTTGCTACAAAATTACAAATCTGGCAACCTTTTTTGCTTGCATTTGATTTTGTTGTACGAAAATAGATAGAAGTAAAGAGTTGCCATTCATTGCTGCTACAAGGCGCTTTAGTGCGCCCACTCTGACGTTGTTTGCTGCATTACACATAGTTGGTCAATATTGGGTACCTGCGGTAAATTGACAATAAAATCAAAATTTTTTAACCGATTTTTATGGTTTATGGCTTTTTTTATTTTTAAGATAAGTAGCTCTCAGAAAAAAGTGCAAAATGTGTAATACTTGCTTTTTATTTTTTTTATTACATTTTTAAATTGAAAAATATTACGAAATTTCTCCATTAATTTCTGAATAATTCCAAAACGATAAGAGATACAGAAAAATTCTGTTGGACTAAAATAAATACAATTTTGTTACACATCTTCTGGTGATTTACTTTTGAAAATCGAATGACTGGTTCTCGAGTTAGGATGAAATATGTCTCCGTACCTGACTAATTAAGGGCAAAAAATTTGCCACGCCCATTAAACAAAATCTCGATCTGATGGAAAAAAACCGAGAACGGATTTGGGTTCAGCGCATCAAAATCCATATAGTCCATATAGTTTTATTTAACGGAGGATTTTGCTGGTGAGCAGTGTTATCATTTAACACACCTGCCTTCCAGAAAAATCGAACAACCCAATTTTCTCCCCAAGCTATCTTTTAATAAGTGGGTAGAAAATCAAACGCTTTGTTCAAAATGGGTTAATGGTAAAAATTGTATTACTTAGATATTGAACATTTTGCAGTTTCTTATTACTTTATCTAATCCGAAGTGTGCATCCTGCCAAGAAGTCCCAAAAAAAACTTGACACTATTCTCGAAATTCTGGCTGAGCACAAAGTTTTGCTTGATCGCCTCGTTTCCCAAAAAGGTCTACGAGACTATGGAAATGTTCTTGCAGTAGTTACAGGTACATGTTAATTAATTGAACTTTTTTCCTAATAATTAGATGTTATATCAAACGTTAAAGAGCAGCTTTCCGACGACAGAAAAAAAAGTATTTTAAACAAAACAGCCGCAACAATACGAAAGGAGGCACGGCGCACAATGAATATCGAAGAGCAATACATTTTTAGTCTTTTCAGAAAAATTAAAATGTTAAGGCAGCTCCGAAGAAGTAGAGCATTAAATTTGAAATGTAGTATTATATTGGAAAATATATTTTAAAAATAGATTAGGTAGCAGCGTTGTCAACTTGGTGCACTTCGCACCATTTTGGCGCTAAATTGGAAACTATGAATTCAATGCAAGATCGGTTGGGCTCCACAAGGGTCTAAGTGGGACCATACACCGAAAAACTAAAAAAGGTTACTTAGAAAAAAAATTACAGCGTGTTTCGTGTTCAGGAGGTCCCAATTAACTTATCTAGGCATGTGGCGTTCTTGGTATTTTTCCAAATTAAAAATTTGTAAAGCAATGTCATTTAATTGAGTTTCTAAAGGTGCACGTCTTTTTAACGAAAACGAAAAGCGCTTAATAGAGCACGATGAGCAATAAAGCGAAACACCCATGTGTAGATAGAAAATCAAACTCAATTCTTTATTTATTAAGTTAAAAAATGGTTTAGATTTCTTAAAACACGTTCCTCGTACAATCTTTCTTGCCGCAAAATAATTTTTTTAAGTTTGTGGAGCAAAAACACATTAAGTAGACGGAAACAATAAACCGAAACATTTGCTCTAGTTTTTCGCAATGCGGTCTTATTTTGCGAAATAACTAAGCGGGTTACGCAATTAAACGGAACTCAACTAAACGGTTTTTACATAGACAGTTTTACTGAATGATTTCGTTCCATTATTTTAAGTGCAATAAAACGGGAAACTCAATTAAGCGGGGCTCAGTTAACCGAAAACAACTGTATGTACAGTAGAGTGGGTCAATTTTTTTCTCGACCAAGCGGTTATCAAAATTGTAATTTACGACGAATTCTAAGAAAGTTTGCCCAAGAAACCATGTGTCTAAAATCAGTATCGAGCTTCCCGTTTTTAACAAAAAAATTCTCTTTTCGAATTTTATATTTTTTTAAATCATGCTAAAATTTTATTGAAAAAATTTTCCAATCCCGCCAAGATTTTGTCAGATGTTAAGTACTGATAACCAAGATATTCGTACCAAAGCTCTTGTCGTTCTACAGATAAACATAAATCTATAATGTCTTTGCATGGGAGGTGCCCCGCATATATATAAAAAAATATATATCCTATAGCACATCCAAGACCATCAATAATATACTGCAAAAGTTTCATAAAGATCGGTTCAGCGGTTACGAAGATAACCTCCTGCACACAAACATTACCTCTTAGTAATTTAGTATAAACGAAAAAAAAGTTTCTCTTTACATACGGGAAGCTCGATTATGATTTTAGACCCATGGTTTCTTTGGCAAACCTTTTTAGAAGTCGTCCTAGATTACGATTTTGACAACTGCTTGGTGAATTTTTTTAATGCATACAAATTGACCCACTCTTATGTACATACATATTTATATAAATTTAGTTTTTCACTAATAACTTGGAGACGATATCGCGTGCACATATCTAGTTTCTAGCTATTATCAATCGATAGAGTATAAAAATCTGAATCGATATCGATATTGTATTCTGAAAGACTTTTCGAAACGAGTTATAGCGCAGCAAACTTTAAATTTTCAAAATACGCACATTTATTAATTTAGTTTTTCATTAATAACTTTCATCAGCTCTTGATGAGTATATTCGTGATATCTTTTGTGGGAAAAACTAACAGGATTGCTACATTCGGCTGTGCCTAATCTTTGATAGCCTCCACCGTCAGTTAGAATATTTCAGGCGTGGGCCCTACATGAGATCAATAAATTAATTATTCATCTTTATAAAAACGGACGTCAGTATTAAAATTGTTGCGGTTTATTATTATATTAAATTATTGACCGATAATCAGAAAGCTTTTATTTCTAGTCATATTAAACCTTATTTGAACCAATTTCACTAAAATATCATGATTGGTAAGAGTTTTTCCAGAGGGGTATTTATAATAAATAATCTTCACGAAATTTAACAGTGTGATAGTTAGTCCTTTAAAACTGTGACATACCAAATTTTTTTACAATATCTTAATTTGTTAAGGTTTTAAGCGTACTAAACTGTTTTCCGAGAGTACGCTTTACTAAATTTAACAATATGAACGAATTTGTGCGAAATCTTATAGCAATCCGTGCATTATGCCACCATTTATTTCAGTTTTGGTAACAGAATTATAAATTTTTTAGGCAAGTTGTTCCACATTTAGGGCTAAAAAATCAGAGCAAGTTAAACTCTCTTTTTGGTTTAAAATGTGTTTAAACCAGCGGTGGGCGCTGGTTTGCCTGGATTACGAAGTTTTTCGGGTTTTTACATTTACTCTTCGTGTTTTTTTGTACCAGAGCTGCTACAAATACAAAAATTTCCCTACTAAGATATTCCTTAAAATCCCCAAAACATACCATACACTTGTTTTATTATACTACTTTTAAAATTAACAAAAGTAGATTTTAAATAGAGAAAATAAATAAAAAACTATTTTCTAGCAGTCAAAACAAAAAGAAATAACAATATTAACATTGAAATCAGAATGTGAAAAAATTTACCGTATAACACATACACGTGTTTGTGTGATGTTGTTTTTGCTCATTTACTACTGCCCACAAACTGAAAATCTTGAATTCATTGTTTCAAGGCTTAAAAGTAACAAAGGCAACCCGAAAAACAAATACAACAGAAAGAAAAAAATAAAATTGTATTCAGTTGCTTAATAAATATCAACGAAGCAGGAGTGTTGCGCATGTTGTTATTTTGGCAAATTTTGCAATTTCGTAGTGGTACACTGACAATATATTTATTGTGTTGTGATCAAGCTGTGCTCATGTGTTTTTTTTTCAGCTTGTTTTAAAAACTTTACAGCAATCATGTAGGATGATGAATTATATAATAATCAAGTTTTCTTACTGAATTCCTTTTTTTTGGCATATTTACATACCTATAGTACACATTTTGAAGTTTTTGCTCACGGCATTTTCGATTTCAGGTGACCATATGTAAATTTATATATATAATATATTTTTTTTTTTAATTATATAAAAACAATATTTTTAATGAACTCCTTTTTTTGTATTGCATATTTACATACAATTTGAAAATATTTTCAAAAATTTCTCTAAGTGTAAATCAACTAATTTACTCTCTTTTATTCAATGTTCTCTATCTGCCCTTCGCTGGTTTAAACCAACAAATCTATAAATCATTAAACATATAAACCATCTTTAAACGCATGAAATTGGGCGTTTAAACTACCAGTACAAATCATATGAATTTGCCAACATTTGTCGTAGTGCTGCCACATGTTACCGATTTTGCTGGATTTTATTCCCAAACCGCTTAAAATAACTAGAAGCAATTTCATACCACTCGAACCTTTTCTTTTGAGTTTTTCGAAAGTAAGCGTTTTTCAACAAACGGACATGGCTAAATCGACTTGGAATTACTCAAGGAGCCAGAATATAAAAGTTTCACATGGAATGAAAAACTTATGTTTGTATGTACGTACATACATATGTATGTATGTAGGTAAAAACAACAAATAAAAGCCGAACCAACCTATATTATTTGTAATAGGTGTGGGAAATAAAAATAATTACATATCTAAAAAAAAGGGGGTCCTAGCAATTTCGTTAATGAGCCTTACAAATACTCCCAACAAAGAGAGCAGGCCCAGCTCAACCAATAGAAATTCGTACATATGTCTTAACTCTCTAATCGTCAGCAAAACATTCGTGATAGCTGGACAATCTCCTTTGCACGATTTTTTGTGCAGATAAATCAAAAGTTCTGTTATCTTAAATGTTTGTATTTATCTGCCTAAATGTAAGTTTGTATTACCTGCATAAAAGTGCAGCTAATGTAAAGTGCTTAAAAGAAGAATAAAAAACGTTTTATTGAATAAATTGATAGTTTATTAAAATTTTATAAATTTGGAATTTGTATGAAAAAATTGCCACCATATTTTTTCATGTATGCAGCTAACTTTGATGTTTTACATGAAAATATCTTAAAGCCGGCCAAAAATATAATAAATATGCCGGTATACAAAAGGCACGTAAACAAGCATTTTAAATAATCACAAATTTTTGAGGCGACCGCCAATATATACGACACTTTTTCAAATCTATTTTTTATTTGTTATTTATTTATTTTTTATGAATTTTTAAGAAACAAAAATTTCGAAATTTTGATAAAAAAATTTATTTTTTTTGTTTTCAAAAAAAAAAATTATTTTTCTAAAACGACTGCGCATATAAGAGAGAAGTTTTAATTTTCTTTTTTGCAGAATTTCGGTTTTTTCAATAAGCTAAGGGAAAAAGGTGTAATTTCAGACTCTCAGAATCTATCTAATAGATTTGAATGAAACTTAAATTATAGATAAATCCATATCTATAAGGACACATAAGATAACTTTCAAACCGATTTTAATAAAGTTTACAAACATAGATAAATCCATATTTATATGGCTAAAAATTATGTGGTTATATTTCTTGAAAGAAATAAAGATTTTTTCGACCTTATCTGGTCTAGATCCATCATGTTTTGCTATAAACAGCATCACCTCGTGTAGGATGTGGCTTTGCACCACGCATGATGGTCTTGAGTAAGGAGAAGCTTTTATGCAGATGCATTGTGTATTCGCTACACTTACTCCTGGATAGCAGTTAAATATGTTAATTAAATTTGCAGCTTATAACAGAACTGCTTAAAAGTCCTTGATGCCGTCCCAGCAAACATTAAATGTATTAATAAACAAAAAAAGTTTTAGACAGTGTTATTAGTGGCCGGGGTGGGGTTTGGAAGAGAATTAAATGATACCCACTGGATATTATTATATCTGTGGCAAAAACCCAAAACAACATAAGTCGAGTTATGTCCAAAACGTGTTTTTGCATTTTCGGAATGCCCATACCCGGTTCCATATTGTGTCAAATTTTTATAGAAATCGGATTATAACTTCCTGAGATATTGGTTTGGCATAACTACATAACTCGTTTTTTTATTTTCTAACAATAAACCATAACATCATAACTGATTTATGTTGTTGTTCCTCATTAATAAATCAACATTCGTTGTAGAAGGTACAATATCTTTAATACGGTGGCATAACTGCATATCTGAGATATGCAGTTTTTCCTTAATTTAAATGTCAATTATGTTGTTTTTCCAAAATTAAAAAAAAAATAAATAAATATTTTGGTTGGAGTTATGTAGTTATTCCAAAACTCGAAATAACATAAAGAGCTGTATATCTCAAATTATGTGTTTTTTCTAAATCAACATTATAAAAAATTTAAAACATATCTATAAATATGTGTTTATGTTAAATTAACAAATTAAAAAAACTAAAGCATATCTATAGTTGTGTGTTTTTTCCAAACCTCAGTTTTTAAAAATATAAAATATATATCGAGCTATGTTTTTATTCCAAAATTATAAAGATAAAAATAATTGTATTATCTCAATTATGCGTTTATTCCAATGACAATTTTAACAAATTTTTCAACTTATGTTCTTTTACAGGGTTAAACACTTTTAAAAAAATGGCAATGAATCAACAAAAAAAAAGAAATTAAAAGAAAAAATGAAGTCAGCTACGGAGATGAGTTATTTAAACGCACCTTTTTTACCCCACTAGTCGAAAACGAAACCGAATCGAGTATGAATGGATTCTATGATTTAAAAGATAATACTGCGTTTTTAGATTACCTAAGCGAATATTTAGGTTACAGCTTGTACCATTTTTCAGACGATTCCATTGCAGACCCTAACTATACAATTACATCTGATGATACAGACGAATCCATAACTGAAATGGAACAAGAATTGCAGGATGACCCAGATCCTACAATATCTTCTAAAGAGATTGCAATAGAACCTTCTGACGTGGAGATGGAACAAGCAGTACCACCAAAAACATATTTTACGAAAAAAGAAATTCAGAAAAACAGAAACCGAGGAGAAGCATATGTTACAAAATCTAAAAAAACGGTGATGCACCGAAAATGTAATCAATTGAAACCCTGCCGTAGAAACTGTAAAGATAAGATCACTTTTGATGATCAGAAAGTTGTATTTAACGCTTACTGGGGATTGGGGTCATATAATCAGCGATTCATTTTTATATCATCTTTAATTGAAATATCTGAAAAAGCTACACAAACATTAAAGAAAAATGACATCCGCTCAAAAAATCGACAAAATACGGCGTTTTACTTTATTGAAACAAATGGTGTTAAATTACAAGTTTGCAAAGCCTGTTTTTTAAATACATTTGGTGAGACTGCAGGTTTTATTAGAAATGTTATTACAAAAAAATTAAATGATCCAATTTCGTTAAAAGACAATCGTGGCAAGTCAACACCTAGTAACAAGTTTAGTGATGAAAAACTTTCTGCAATAAAGAATCATATAAATAGTTTCCCAGCATATGAAAGTCATTACTCTAGACGCCACTCATCGAAAAAGTATTTGAGTTCCAATTTATCTATTAGTAAAATGCACGAATTATATTGCGAAGAAAACGAAATTATAAGTCTTACCAAATATGCACAAATTTTCCACACTATGAACTTAAAATTTAAGCATCCTAAAATTGACACTTGTAATAAATGTGATACATTTAAAGCAAAAATTGAATATGTCGATAGTTCTGATCCAGAATACGTTAGATTAAAAGATGAACAGCAAATTCATCACGAAAAGGCAGACCTTGCATATAAATCGAAAGATAGTGATAAAAATTTTGCTACAAGTAATGCCAATATTAAAATGTATACATTTGATTTACAGCAATGTCTTCCCACTCCATATTTAACAACTTCTGTGTCTTATTATAAAAGGCAACTAAATACTTATAACTTAACAATTCATGACTGCGTTACTAATACGCCATACTGTTTTATGTGGCATGAGGGCGAAGGAAGACGAGGAGCTAACGAAATTGCATCCTGCCTTTACAATCACCTTAACTCATTTATTTCAAATACAAGTACAGATTCGATAATTTTTTACAGTGACTCTTGTGCTGGTCAAAATAAAAATTCATATGTAAGCACAATGTTTACTCTCTACTTAAAAACTAATCAAAACATTAAAACAATTGATCATAAATTCTTGGAGCCCGGACATACTCATATGGAATGTGATGTAGATCATGCTCTTATTGAAAGAAAGAAAAAAATAAATGATATGAAAATTCATCATCCCCGCGATTGGGGTCAATTTGTGCGTTCAATTGGCAAAAAAAATGCATTTATTGTTGTTGATATGGATTGTACTAAATTTTTTGATTTTTGTTCATTGACTAAAAACAACTTTATTATTAAGAAAAATGATAAAACCGGATTTTCATGGCATGATGTAAAGTGGTTAAGATATTCGAAAGATAAAATTGGCACAATTGAATATAAAAATTCGCTATCGGAAGAAGAATCATTCAAAACAATAAATATACTCAAACGTGGTGTAAAAATGACTGATACAATGGTTTTAGAAAAGGTAAATTCTTTACCTAAAATCTCAAAAGAAAAGAAAAGGGACCTTTTAAGCATGATTGATTTAATTGATCCTATTTTCCATGATTTTTATAAAAATTTAAAAGATGACAATGTTCCTGATGTCGATCCTGACCTCTGTTTTGGGTCATCTGATGAAGACTGAAATATTATTCAAATTAATAAACTAACAAAATATTCATAATATTTATTACAAAAATGAAAAAGTTTATGTTTTTTATGTATGTATCCTCAGAGCAAATATTAGTTTTAATATATCAGTAAGTTTATATAGTAATACTATTATTTTTTTTAAACTAATAAATGAATTCAAATGTTTTAAAACGCATAAATAGTTTTTTTTTTTTATTTTTACAAAAGGGAATAAATACATAACTCCATATATGCAAGTCATTTTAAAAAAAATCTAACATGGAAAATACACTTATCTCGAAATATATTAGCCATTTTTGCAAAATTTAACTTGGAAAATACACATATATTTAAATATGCTTGTATTTTTTTAAAAATGTATTATGGAAAATACACTTATCTCAATATATGATAAGAAAATGTTAAACAATTATTTTGGAAAACAATCATAAGTTGAGATATGTTTTCATATTATCATACTTTAACAAAACGGAATAACAACATCAATGGTTTTCAGCCGATATCTCCGAAGTCTGAATATATATCAACTTCAAAACTAGCAGGGATTATGTCGATAATAGCACTTGAGATATTTACATGCACAAAATTTTGAAATCTTTTAACCCTGATTTGGCATTTACATATAAAGCTTAAAAATGCTCTCCTGAAAAGTAGTATAAAAACACTTATGCACTTATTCCTTTTTGCCACAGATATATCCTCACAGTTACCATTTATAACAACATTAACATAATGCAATCCCCATCGCTTTTGAAACGAACTAGAAAAATTTCGGGCTGTTATACGGACGCAATTTCCAGAACCCTTTCGAATTTGGCCAAAAAAGTGTTCTAAATGATCCTGTGTCAGTCGACGTGTATTAAGTCCATTAAAACCTTCTTGATTAAGATAGAGCCAAAGGCTCTTTAAGGCCGAAATATTGATTTGCCAACCGGATATGAACTTGAAGGTATTATTTTAAATGTTGTAAGTTTTTTTGAGGCATGCCTAAGAACACTTAATTGTTCATCAGAAAAATTTAAAACTGCGCTATCTGCGCTGGTATTGAAGAGGTCAAAAAGATTGTTAAAAAATTCTAAGTACTCCGCCGTGTTTAGGAATGTTAAATATTTAGAAGAATCTAGTTTCCCTGAAGCCTGCAATGTTCGCATTCCTATCACTACTGTTCTGCTGAGAACCTGGGCTGCTAAGTCAACTCTCATACGTTGAAAATTATTTGGATAAATGTGCTCCCTACTTAGCTTAGGAGCACATCTAACTGAATTTGAATCTACATTGTAAAAATGAATGACATCATTCCAAGAAATTTGTTTATTGCCAAAATAAACTATATAGTCCCGATTAGGCAGACAATTTCGCGAACTTTTTAATAAATGAGGAGAATCATGCATGAAAAATATCCTTCTACCATTGACTTCGAAATACGGCCGTTGTTGACTGACTCCAACAAGTTTTGAAAAATTAACTAAATTGCCACCTTGGTCACAAACAAAGTGGCAAGGTTTCAAGCCTATTGCTTCTAATTTAGATATTGCCTCATAAATATATTGTTTCATTATGTTGCCTTTGCAACTTCCCTGCACAAAGAAATATGAAACTGCTTGTGACCAGCTATTGCCTCCTATACCACTTGCACATAATAACCATAGCGCTAGTCGCTATATTCCGTGAACGATTTTCGTCCCCGAAATCCTGTAGGCCTATTATTTTATCTTTAAACCTATCGTAATCAAGAAAGCTTTTAAGAGACATTTCGCCACAAGATACGCTTATATATTTCTCCTCCTCAGAAAAATCACGCGCGCGTTATTTTAAAGCTTCAAACGTACCATTCAAATTACCTGGGGTTTTTGGCCATTCCTTTACAAACCGTTGTAAAGTTCTAATATCAGGCCAATCTAATAATCTTTTTAAATATCGATAAACTAAAGGAGAGAGAAAATGTACCGCTAAAGCAATTAATTTTACACCAATGCTATACCGACGACTTTCGGCATCACAGTTATGATTAATTAAACTATTTTCAAGACATACCGATAGGAAATTTGATATTTTTGACGATACGTCATTTTTTTCTTCAACTCGAATTCCAATTTTTCTACTCTATCCTTATACTTATCTAATTGTTTAACTAATCTAACATTACTAGCCCTCAACTTAGATTTCATCCGTCTTTCTGCTAAATACTTCGTCCTGTAATGGTCAAGTGCAGTCTTAAGTGTTCTTAATTTAGAAGAAGCGTACGTACGTTTAGTTGATTTGCCAGAAAAAATCGTACTAATGTCAATCCCGCCCATTGCTAAGTCACCTATGTCCATTTCCTTACTCTCACTGTCAGAATTATCGCAGTCAACTACCAAAACGTCACTACCTATTTGAAAACCTACACTTCTTTGTCTCGTATTGTCTTTCGTTTGTACGTCTTTGTCCCCTATATTGCCTGATCCCACTAAATCATTTCTATTATTTTCATCGATTGAAATTGGAGTTGAATTGTCATTATCAATATTCCCTACATTTGATTTTAGTTCAACACTTTAATTTTTTGGTGTTGCAAATTTTGAAGTTTTGTCCGAAAAATGCCGACCGCATGCAAATAAGCGCTTCACCGAAGACTTCACTCCTAAAATGCGAAGCCATTCGGCACGTCTAAAAAAATTAATACAGGCACAGTTTTAGTATAATATATTTAACGAAACATAAATTACAAGTAATCTAATAAAACAGCCTAAACAACGAAGGCAGAATTCACTATAAAACGAGTTTATGATGACGAATAGCCATTTCAGAACAAATATATCGTATAGTGTATTATCTCTAATTTATATTTCTTCACTTTATGCTAGTAAATTAAAAACACCTATTAATATATAAAATATATCTGTGGCATTTTCACAAAATATCTTAAGTCCAATTCAAAAAGTTGGAAAAAATGGTGTTAATCATATGAATTTTCATTCAAAAAACATTTTTGTTTACGATTTAAAATTTTTTCATTATAAACGAAATTTTTCTTTAATTTCGGTTTATTTAATTATTTGATAAAACGATATTGTCTCCGATTTCTTTTTAAACTTTTTTTGCAAAAAAAATATCGACTTAACATGTTTTGTCAAAATGCCACAGATATTAAATACATATCAGAGATCAGCAATGAATCGCTTTTTCGCTACTCATACTGACTCATGAAATTTTAAGTATAAGTGAGTAGAAATCATTTAAACTCAACTACTCTGATTCACTCATACTCACGAGACCGTTGATGTATAAGTATAGGTTGCAATAAATATGAGTGCGACGTCGACTCAAACACACACATTTAAAAATGACCTCAATTTGATTTGTAATTTCAGGAAAATACTTATTATACTCACATTGATTCAGCTCATTTAACTCATCCAAGTATATTTACAAGTTTAGTCAGTTAACAGGTTCTAACTAGTATAAAATGTATAAAACTATAAAAAAGCATAAAATTGTAAGTTTGTACAGAAACATTTTGTGGAAATTAAATTTTTTTTATTATTATTGATATTTATGAGCAGGTTGTAAAAAATGGATAGCAATAGTGAGATTAAGGTAAAAATAAATAGCGGAGTTTTCCAATTAGTGAAAAAACGTAAGGGTAGAAGCCCATTGTGGACAATTTTTGCTGAAATTTTAAAGGATGACGGAACAATTCTAGACGGGTTTTTATGCTGCCGCACCTGTAAACTAGAGTTGGGTAGTTCATGAACGAACTAGTTCAATTGAACTAGTCAGTCAGATGAACGTTGAACTGTCATTCAGTCTGACAGTTCCTTTTAGTTCAACAGTCCACTTTTCGTCACTTTGTCTTTTGCGTCAGCAGTCTTTTGAGAGGGTTCATTTAGTTCAATTCATTTAGTTCAATTCATTTAGTTCACAGGTTCATTTACTTCAGTTGCTTGTCCACTTGATTTCTTATTCTTTACCGCACTGATTGAAAAGAAACAACAATAGTATTAGTGTCTCTATGTTTAACATTATATTGTTTCTTTTACTCATTGCCAGATAGCTTTAAACATTTTCATAATAAAATCAAGGCTGCCATACTTAGAGATGTCTAGCTGCGATTGTTTCGCCAATTTATAAAATATTTTGTATTATTAATAAAGGGTCACATAGACACATACTTCTCATGCTCATGCAATCAGCATGTGTTTGTAAATTTGAAATTTTTATTTATGTATGCTTCACACAGACAAGGCAGTATGAAAAACCAAAATAGGTTTGATTTCAAAATGAACTCATACTGCTGACAGTTGTTCAATGAACAATAAAAAAATTATTAATTTTATGATATATTTTTCTTTCAATTTAAATTAAAACAAATTTAAAATAGTTTCTGAGAAAAAAACGTGTGAAGAAAGTAGGGGTTCTCTTGAATTTCACGATATGACATTTATTTTAAAATGATGATTGATAGGTGTGTAGTAAAATATCAATCACACACGTATACGAAGGATTCATCGGCAGTAGGTGTCAGCAGTATGTGTCTATGGGCCGCTTAAGATTTCCGTAGGACATGCTGAAATTTATTGTTGAGGTGATTTTGTCGGCATTAACATAGCGTTTTCACCTGACAATTTTTTGTCATCGCAAATATTTTGGGAGTAAAAATTTATATTGTGCATTATTTGTCAGTGCTTTATAAACAAATGTCTCTATTGTGAATAAATTGTCAGTGCTTGTATTCTGAAAGAAAAATATACAAAATAAAACACTAATAATTATATGATAAAATAAATAATGAATAATGTTTATCTTAATTTTTCTTATTAATACTCCTTCAATAAAAGAAAAAAGTAATTTAATTGAGCCTTACCTTAAAATACAAATTAAAACTTACATGTTCCCTACATGTTTTTAGTTTGGGAATTCGTTCCCATAAAATTTGTTATAGGAATCATTCACAAAACGAAATAAAAAAAATATAGGAATATTTTCATGGGAGTAGTTGTTTGAGGTGGGGGTGCTTATTTTGAGCAAAACGTGTCAGAGTGTTTCCATTATGTAATAGTATTTCACTTAAGCGGCTCATACACTTAGAATAAAATTGTTAAATTTTACGTATAGTACAATTATATCGCCAATGTGTATGTGATATTCGAAGGTGGAACAATATATTGGCAACAATCAAAAGACTTGATTTTTATTGCACAACGAAAAGAAAGAGAAGTGTGTTGGCAACATTATACAATGCTGTTTATATTATTCCTATAGGTTATGTTCGCCTTTTTATTGAATGAATGAAACTATTGTGCGACTTATTGTAAAATATAGGACAAAATGGAAATGATATGGGGAATATCATATACAATAATATTGCAAGTGTATGGGCCGCTTTACATTTTTTGGGCCACAAAACTACATTTGCAGCAAAACAAGTGTTCTGCTACTTGTTTTCCCATACAGTTTTCATGTTCGAAAAACTCAAATAAATACTAGTTTTGCTCCAAAAAATGTCGAAAACCATGAAAAAACTCAGCAGAGTTTTCCATTATTGGTGATTAACAATTTCGAAAAAAATTACAGATTTACCAAAATAACAAGACTTATTAAATTATATGTATAATGTGTATTAAAAAACAAATAAGAAAATATTTATTATTTTACAAAAATATATTTTGCTTTCATGTTTGTAAACATTATTAATGCCAAATTGATTTCGAAAACCAAAACCAGTTTTACATAATGGAAGCACTCTGACACGTTTTGCTCAAAACAAGTTGACAACAAGCTGATAGTGGAAACATAGTATTAGAGTCTTAAAATAAATTAATAGCTTATCTAATTTCAGTGTATTTATCAAAAATAATAATTGGAAATTAAGCACGTCATACGGAAATCTTTTTAATAATAAAAAAATCGCCATATATTTTATAAATCGCAGTGTAGTCAAAATGTTTGAAAATTGCCACATGTGGCGAGACATCTCTTAATATGGCAGCCCTGATTATATTATGAACATATTTTAGTAGTCTGGCAATGAGTAAAAGAAACAAGTATATTATAACATATAGAAACTAATAATATTGTTGTCTCTTTTCTATCAATTCGGTAAAGAACATGAAAAATACTATGCATTTTGTTTTTGTAAAATGAGGAATGTCAAATTTATTTGTTGAAAAACAAAGAAAAGGAAATTTTATAAAAAATTCACAATTGTGTTTTTGAACTTGATTAAAAATTTATATTTATTACATTATATTTATTATATTTAAATATTTATTAAAAATTTGATAGCGCAATTAAAAACGAATAAAATTATACCGAATTTGTTGAAATCGCATAATTATTTACAAAGGTGTTGCACCGGTTCCTTTGAAAAGGATCAACTCAAAATGTACAAATTTTTAGTAGACAAAGCAAAACAAAAAGAACATATAAAGACAGTTACTGATCTCATTTCGAGCATATGCCAAAAAGTAGTAGTGGAGAAAAAATAGAACTAAAGAAAGAAAAAAAGAAATGATCTACGACTTACATTTTTTTTTAATTTGCAAAAAAAATATGCCGCCAAAAAGTCGTGGATCATTCCTTTTTTTCTTTCTTTAGTTCTATTTTTATCCATACATGATCTAGAAACTAAATCCGCTAACATAATACAGTTACTACAAAATTGCATTTATATATATTCCAGAGCACCGTGTAAAATGCATCTAATTTGCAAAAAATAATATTATTTACATACAAAGATGATGTACTTGGTAAAAGAAGAAATTTGATGCCCATATTGCTATATTTAAATGAAGGGTTGCCACCCCATTGCATTTTTGTCAAAACGCGAACTAGCGCGAATTTCCAAAAAAGGTGAAACACGTATTTAATTAAATCGACTAAAGATTAAAATATGTTTTTTTACAGAAAAACCTTAAAAAAAGGATATGGATGATCGTCCTTGGACAAATTGTATATACAGTTGGACGCGCCTTAAAAAAACCTTTCTTATGATACCCAATTTGTATATGTTGGTAAGGAAACAGATTCTCAAATTAACAAAACATGCAAAAATAGACTCTTTTTAAAAATGGTCCAGCTCACGAGAGGTCAAAGCTGGAGCCGAAATATTTAAAATGGTATCTTCAAAAAGTCCAAGGTTCATTTTTAGGAGGGTACATTGAGCACGAATTTTGCTTCCATACATTTTGAGTCGCTCTAATGTACATATCTATTTTTTGGTTTTTTTTTAGAAAGGGCACCCATGCCGACGAAAATTATAGACTTTAAAAATCACCCGGAGTATGTTATAGAGAGAGTTCTACTCCCAAAGCAGGTGATTTATCCAATTGATGCACCGGTGATTGGGGAATTCAAAGGAAATAAAATATACTGCCAGAGCAATGCCCACACCTTATATTCCCAATACGGGTGGAAAATAAAAGGAAGAAAAATTAAAGAAAACGAAAGCCCATATAAAATTATTTAAAAGGTATAAAATTCTTTTAAAATAATACGAAAGTAAAGTTAAATTTTATTACGCTTTTTGTTTTCAGAAAAACGACGTGGAATCACATCTGTTTGGAGTGTGGCAGACGGAAGAAAAAAAAAAAGAAACAAATTTGGGCCAGATGATACCCAGAAATGAATATGGAACGGTTTATACATTTAAACCGTTACCACCAAATACCGCTCACATTCGCTGTAAGTACTATTTACAAAACATTAAAAAAATATTTCTAAAGTAAATAAGCGATTTTTCTACTTTTACTTTTTTTAGTAGCCGGCATAAGTAAGACGTGTGACGAAATGAAAATTGAATATGCCAAGGCCGTGAGCGGTTTCCAATTTGTACGCGGAAAGCGCTTTGTAAATGTTGATGGTGTTGTTGTAGAAAAAAGAAGAGAGGATGAGGTTGTTAAAGCTTGGCACGATAAACCTCAACAAGCAACTGAAAAGGAACTTTTATAAAAAATTACGTAAGTTAAGGTTCTTTTTAGCCTCTGCTGACCTTCGAACTGAAGCAGACCCCGACCAAGGTAGTTAGGGTGGGCCATTAGTTTATCGATGTAGCTTATTGAATATTTTTTAATTTCCTCCTGGATAGGGACATTTGAAAAAATGATATGAAAAATATTTATGTACATATCTATTTTTTTGGTTTTTTTTTAGAAAGGGCACCCATGCCGACGAAAATTATGGACTTTAAAAATCACCCGGAGTATGTTATAGAGAAAGTTCTACTCCCAAAGCAGGTGATTTATCCAATTGATGCACCGGTGATTGGGGAATTCAAAGGAAATAAAATATACTGCCAGAGCAATGCCCACACCTTATATTCCCAATACGGGTGGAAAATAAAAGGAAGAAAAATTAAAGAAAACGAAAGCCCATATAAAATTATTAAAAAGGTATAAAATTCTTTTAAAATAATACGAAAGTAAAGTTAAATATTAATACGCTTTTTGTTTTCAGAAAAACGACGTGGAATCACATCTGTTTGGAGTGTGGCAGACGGAAGAAAAAAAAAAGAAACAAATTTGGGCCAGATGATACCCAGAAATGAATATGGAACGGTTTATACATTTAAACCGTTACCACCAAATACCGCTCACATTCGCTGTAAGTACTATTTACAAAACATTAAAAAAATATTTCTAAAGTAAATAAGCGATTTTTCTACTTTTACTTTTTTTAGTAGCCGGCATAAGTAAGACGTGTGACGAAATGAAAATTGAATATGCCAAGGCCGTGAGCGGTTTCCAATTTGTACGCGGAAAGCGCTTTGTAAATGTTGATGGTGTTGTTGTAGAAAAAAGAAGAGAGGATGAGGTTGTTAAAGCTTGGCACGGTAAACCTCAACAAGCAACTGAAAAGGAACTTTTATAAAAAATTACGTAAGTTAAGGTTCTTTTAAGCCTCTGCTGACCTTCGAACTGAAGCAGACCCCGACCAAGGTAGTTAGGGTGGGCCATTAGTTTATCGATGTAGCTTATTGAATATTTTTTAATTTCCTCCTGGATAGGGACATTTGAAAAAATGATATGAAAAATATTTATGTACATATCTATTTTTTTGGTTTTTTTTTAGAAAGGGCACCCATGCCGACAAAAATTATGGACTTTAAAAATCACCCGAAGTATGTTATAGAGAGTTCTACTCCCAAAGCAGGTGATTTATCCAATTGATGCACCGGTGATTGGGGAATTCAAAGGAAATAAAATATACTGCCAGAGCAATGCCCACACCTTATATTCCCAATACGGGTGGAAAATAAAAGGAAGAAAAATTAAAGAAAACGAAAGCCCATATAAAATTATTAAAAAGGTATAAAATTGTTTTAAAATAATACGAAAGTAAAGTTAAATATTATTACGCTCTTTGTTTTCAGAAAAACGACGTGGAATCAATCACATCTGTTTGGAGTGTGGCAGACGGAAGAAAAAAAAAGAAACAAATTTGGGCCAGATGATACCCAGAAATTAATATGGAACGGTTTATACATTTAAACCGTTACCACCAAATACCGCTCACATTCGCTGTAAGTACTATTTACAAAACATTAAAAAAATATTTCTAAAGTAAATAAGCGATTTTTCTACTTTTACTTTTTTTAGTAGCCGGCATAAGTAAGACGTGTGACGAAATGAAAATTGAATATGCCAAGGCCGTGAGCGGTTTCCAATTTGTACGCGGAAAGCGCTTTGTAAATGTTGATGGTGTTGTTGTAGAAAAAAGAAGAGAGGATGAGGTTGTTAAAGCTTGGCACGATAAACCTCAACAAGCAACTGAAAAGGAACTTTTATAAAAAATTACGTAAGTTAAGGTTCTTTTTAGCCTCTGCTGACCTTCGAACTGAAGCAGACCCCGACCAAGGTAGTTAGGGTGGGCCATTAGTTTATCGATGTAGCTTATTGAATATTTTTTAATTTCCTCCTGGATAGGGACATTTGAAAAAATGATATGAAAAATATTTATGTACATATCTATTTTTTTGGTTTTTTTTTTAGAAAGGGCACCCATGCCGACGAAAATTATGGACTTTAAAAATCACCCGGAGTATGTTATAGAGAGAGTTCTACTCCCAAAGCAGGTGATTTATCCAATTGATTCACCGGTGATTGGGGAATTCAAAGGAAATAAAATATACTGCCAGAGCAATGCCCACACCTTATATTCCCAATACGGGTGGAAAATAAAAGGAAGAAAAATTAAAGAAAACGAAAGCCCATATAAAATTATTAAAAAGGTATAAAATTCTTTTAAAATAATACGAAAGTAAAGTTAAATATTATTACGCTTTTTGTTTTCAGAAAAACGACGTGGAATCACATCTGTTTGGAGTGTGGCAGACGGAAGAAAAAAAAAAGAAACAAATTTGGGCCAGATGATACCCAGAAATGAATATGGAACGGTTTATACATTTAAACCGTTACCACCAAATATCGCTCACATTCGCTGTAAGTACTATTTACAAAACATTAAAAAAATATTTCTAAAGTAAATAAGCGATTTTTCTACTTTTACTTTTTTTAGTAGCCGGCATAAGTAAGACGTGTGACGAAATGAAAATTGAATATGCCAAGGCCGTGAGCGGTTTCCAATTTGTACGCGGAAAGCGCTTTGTAAATGTTGATGGTGTTGTTGTAGAAAAAAGAAGAGAGGATGAGGTTGTTAAAGCTTGGCACGATAAACCTCAACAAGCAACTGAAAAGGAACTTTTATAAAAAATTACGTAAGTTAAGGTTCTTTTTAGCCTCTGCTGACCTTCGAACTGAAGCAGACCCCGACCAAGGTAGTTAGGGTGGGCCATTAGTTTATCGATGTAGCTTATTGAATATTTTTTAATTTCCTCCTGGATAGGGACATTTGAAGAAATGATATGAAAAATATTTATGTACATATCTATATTTTTGGTTTTTTTTTAGAAAGGGCACCCATGCCGACGAAAATTATGGACTTTAAAAATCACCCGGAGTATGTTATAGAGAGTTCTACTCCCAAAGCAGGTGATTTATCCAATTGATGCACCGGTGATTGGGGAATTCAAAGGAAATAAAATATACTGCCAGAGCAATGCCCACACCTTATATTTCCAATACGGGTGGAAAATAAAAGGAAGAAAAATTAAAGAAAACGAAAGCCCATATAAAATTATTAAAAAGGTATAAAATTCTTTTAAAATAATACGAAAGTAAAGTTAAATATTATTACGCTTTTTGTTTTCAGAAAAACGACGTGGAATCACATCTGTTTGGAGTGTGGCAGACGGAAGAAAAAAAAAAAGAAACAAATTTGGGCCAGATGATACCCAGAAATGAATATGGAACGGTTTATACATTTAAACCGTTACCACCAAATACCGCTCACATTCGCTGTAAGTACTATTTACAAAACATTAAAAAAAATATTTCTAAAGTAAATAAGCGATTTTACTACTTTTACTTTTTTTAGTAGCCGGCATAAGTAAGACGTGTGACGAAATGAAAATTGAATATGCCAAGGCCGTGAGCGGTTTCCAATTTGTACGCGGAAAGCGCTTTGTAAATGTTGATGGTGTTGTTGTAGAAAAAAGAAGAGAGGATGAGGTTGTTAAAGCTTGGCACGATAAACCTCAACAAGCAACTGAAAAGGAACTTTTATAAAAAATTACGTAAGTTAAGGTTCTTTTTAGCCTCTGCTGACTTTCGAACTGAAGCAGACCCCGACCAAGGTAGTTAGGGGGGGCCATTAGTTTATCGATGTAGCTTATTGAATATTTTTTAATTTCCTCCTGTATAGGGGCATTTGAAAAAATTATATGAAAAATATTTATGTACATACCTATTTTTTTGTTTTTTTTTAGAAAGGGCACCCATGCCGACGAAAATTATGGACTTTAAAAATCACCCGGAGTATGTTATAGAGAGAGTTCTACTCCCAAAGCAGGTGATTTATCCAATTGATGCACCGGTGATTGGGGAATTCAAAGGAAATAAAATATACTGCCAGAGCAATGCCCACACCTTATATTCCCAATACGGGTGGAAAATAAAAGGAAGAAAAATTAAAGAAAACGAAAGCCCATATAAAATTATTAAAAAGGTATAAAATTCTTTTAAAATAATACGAAAGTAAAGTTATATATTATTACGCTTTTTGTAATCAGAAAAACGACGTGGAATCACATCTGTTTGGAGTGTGGCAGACGGAAGAAAAAAAAAGAAACAAATTTGGGCCAGATGATACCCAGAAATGAATATGGAACGGTTTATACATTTAAACCGTTACCACCAAATACCGCTCACATTCGCTGTAAGTACTATTTACAAAACATTAAAAAAATATTTCTAAAGTAAATAAGCGATTTTTCTACTTTTACTTTTTTTAGTAGCCGGCATAAGTAAGACGTGTGACGAAATGAAAATTGAATATGCCAAGGCCGTGAGCGGTTTCCAATTTGTACGCGGAAAGCGCTTTGTAAATGTTGATGGTGTTGTTGTAGAAAAAGAAGAGAGGATGAGGTTGTTAAAGCTTGGCACGATAAACCTCAACAAGCAACTGAAAAGGAACTTTTATAAAAAATTACGTAAGTTAAGGTTCTTTTTAGCCTCTGCTGACCTTCGAACTGAAGCAGACCCCGACCAAGGTAGTTAGGGTGGGCCATTAGTTTATCGATGTAGCTTATTGAATATTTTTTAATTTCCTCCTGGATAGGGGCATTTGAAAAAATTATATGAAAAATATTTATGTACATACCTATTTTTTTGTTTTTTTTTTAGAAAGGGCACCCATGCCGACGAAAATTATGGACTTTAAAAATCACCCGGAGTATGTTATAGAGAGAGTTCTACTCCCAAAGCAGGTGATTTATCCAATTGATGCACCGGTGATTGGGGAATTCAAAGGAAATAAAATATACTGCCAGAGCAATGCCCACACCTTATATTCCCAATACGGGAGGAAAATAAAAGGAAGAAAAATTAAAGAAAACGAAAGCCCATATAAAATTATTAAAAAGGTATAAAATTCTTTTAAAATAATACGAAAGTAAAGTTAAATATTATTACGCTTTTTGTTTTCAGAAAAACGACGTGGAATCACATCTGTTTGGAGTGTGGCAGACGGAAGAAAAAAAAAAAGAAACAAATTTGGGCCAGATGATACCCAGAAATGAATATGGAACGGTTTATACATTTAAACCGTTACCACCAAATACCGCTCACATTCGCTGTAAGTACTATTTACAAAACATTAAAAAAATATTTCTAAAGTAAATAAGCGATTTTTCTACTTTTACTTTTTTTAGTAGCCGGCATAAGTAAGACGTGTGACGAAATGAAAATTGAATATGCCAAGGCCGTGAGCGGTTTCCAATTTGTACGCGGAAAGCGCTTTGTAAATGTTGATGGTGTTGTTGTAGAAAAAGAAGAGAGGATGAGGTTGTTAAAGCTTGGCACGATAAACCTCAACAAGCAACTGAAAAGGAACTTTTATAAAAAATTACGTAAGTTAAGGTTCTTTTTAGCCTCTGCTGACCTTCGAACTGAAGCAGACCCCGACCAAGGTAGTTAGGGTGGGCCATTAGTTTATCGATGTAGCTTATTGAATATTTTTTAATTTCCTCCTGGATAGGGGCATTTGAAAAAATTATATGAAAAATATTTATGTACATACCTATTTTTTTGTTTTTTTTTTAGAAAGGGCACCCATGCCGACGAAAATTATGGACTTTAAAAATCACCCGGAGTATGTTATAGAGAGAGTTCTACTCCCAAAGCAGGTGATTTATCCAATTGATGCACCGGTGATTGGGGAATTCAAAGGAAATAAAATATACTGCCAGCGCAATGCCCACACCTTATATTCCCAATACGAGTGGAAAATAAAAGGAAGAAAAATTAAAGAAAACGAATATAAAATAATATAAAATTATTAAAAAGGTATAAAATTCTTTTAAAATAATACGAAAGTAAAGTTAAATATTATTACGCTTTTTGTTTTCAGAAAAACGACGTGGAATCACATCTGTTTGGAGTGTGGCAGACGGAAGAAAAAAAAAAGAAACAAATTTGGGCCAGATGATACCCAGAAATGAATATGGAACGGTTTATACATTTAAACCGTTACCACCAAATATCGCTCACATTCGCTGTAAGTACTATTTACAAAACATTAAAAAAATATTTCTAAAGTAAATAAGCGATTTTTCTACTTTTACTTTTTTTAGTAGCCGGCATAAGTAAGACGTGTGACGAAATGAAAATTGAATATGCCAAGGCCGTGAGCGGTTTCCAATTTGTACGCGGAAAGCGCTTTGTAAATGTTGATGGTGTTGTTGTAGAAAAAAGAAGAGAGGATGAGGTTGTTAAAGCTTGGCACGATAAACCTCAACAAGCAACTGAAAAGGAACTTTTATAAAAAATTACGTAAGTTAAGGTTCTTTTTAGCCTCTGCTGACCTTCGAACTGAAGCAGACCCCGACCAAGGTAGTTAGGGTGGGCCATTAGTTTATCGATGTAGCTTATTGAATATTTTTTAATTTCCTCCTGGATAGGGGCATTTGAAAAAATTATATGAAAAATATTTATGTACATACCTATTTTTTTGTTTTTTTTTAGAAAGGGCACCCATGCCGACGAAAATTATGGACTTTAAAAATCACCCGGAGTATGTTATAGAGAGAGTTCTACTCCCAAAGCAGGTGATTTATCCAATTGATGCACCGGTGATTGGGGAATTCAAAGGAAATAAAATATACTGCCAGAGCAATGCCCACATCTTATATTCCCAATACGGGTGGAAAATAAAAGGAAGAAAAATTAAAGAAAACGAAAGCCCATATAAAATTATTAAAAAGGTATAAAATTCTTTTAAAATAATACGAAAGTAAAGTTAAATATTATTACGCTTTTTGTAATCAGAAAAACGACGTGGAATCACATCTGTTTGGAGTGTGGCAGACGGAAGAAAAAAAAAGAAACAAATTTGGGCCAGATGATACCCAGAAATGAATATGGAACGGTTTATACATTTAAACCGTTACCACCAAATACCGCTCACATTCGCTGTAAGTACTATTTACAAAACATTAAAAAAATATTTCTAAAGTAAATAAGCGATTTTTCTACTTTTACTTTTTTTAGTAGCCGGCATAAGTAAGACGTGTGACGAAATGAAAATTGAATATGCCAAGGCCGTGAGCGGTTTCCAATTTGTACGCGGAAAGCGCTTTGTAAATGTTGATGGTGTTGTTGTAGAAAAAGAAGAGAGGATGAGGTTGTTAAAGCTTGGCACGATAAACCTCAACAAGCAACTGAAAAGGAACTTTTATAAAAAATTACGTAAGTTAAGGTTCTTTTTAGCCTCTGCTGACCTTCGAACTGAAGCAGACCCCGACCAAGGTAGTAAGGGTGGGCCATTAGTTTATCGATGTAGCTTATTGAATATTTTTTAATTTCCTCCTGGATAGGGGCATTTGAAAAAATTATATGAAAAATATTTATGTACATACCTATTTTTTTGTTTTTTTTTTAGAAAGGGCACCCATGCCGACGAAAATTATGGACTTTAAAAATCACCCGGAGTATGTTATAGAGAGAGTTCTACTCCCAAAGCAGGTGATTTATCCAATTGATGTACCGGTGATTGGGGAATTCAAAGGAAATAAGATATACTGCCAGAGCAATGCCCACACCTTATATTCCCAATACGGGTGGAAAATAAAAGGAAGAAAAATTAAAGAAAACGAAAGCCCATATAAAATTATTAAAAAGGTATAAAATTCTTTTAAAATAATACGAAAGTAAAGTTAAATATTATTACGCTTTTTGTTTTCAGAAAAACGACGTGGAATCACATCTGTTTGGAGTGTGACAGACGGAAGAAAAAAAAAAAGAAACAAATTTGGGCCAGATGATACCCAGAAATGAATATGGAACGGTTTATACATTTAAACCGTTACCACCAAATACCGCTCACATTCGCTGTAAGTACTATTTACAAAACATTAAAAAAATATTTCTAAAGTAAATAAGCGATTTTTCTACTTTTACTTTTTTTAGTAGCCGGCATAAGTAAGACGTGTGACGAAATGAAAATTGAATATGCCAAGGCCGTGAGCGGTTTCCAATTTGTACGCGGAAAGCGCTTTGTAAATGTTGATGGTGTTGTTGTAGAAAAAGAAGAGAGGATGAGGTTGTTAAAGCTTGGCACGATAAACCTCAACAAGCAACTGAAAAGGAACTTTTATAAAAAATTACGTAAGTTAAGGTTCTTTTTAGCCTCTGCTGACCTTCGAACTGAAGCAGACCCCGACCAAGGTAGTTAGGGTGGGCCATTAGTTTATCGATGTAGCTTATTGAATATTTTTTAATATCCTCCTGGATAGGGGCATTTGAAAAAATTATATGAAAAATATTTATGTACATACCTATTTTTTTGTTTTTTTTTTTAGAAAGGGCACCCATGCCGACGAAAATTATGGACTTTAAAAATCACCCGGAGTATGTTATAGAGAGAGTTCTACTCCCAAAGCAGGTGATTTATCCAATTGATGCACCGGTGATTGGGGAATTCAAAGGAAATAAAATATACTGCCAGCGCAATGCCCACACCTTATATTCCCAATACGGGTGGAAAATAAAAGGAAGAAAAATTAAAGAAAACGAATATAAAATAATATAAAATTATTAAAAAGGTATAAAATTCTTTTAAAATAATACGAAAGTAAAGTTAAATATTATTACGCTTTTTGTTTTCAGAAAAACGACGTGGAATCACATCTGTTTGGAGTGTGGCAGACGGAAGAAAAAAAAAAGAAACAAATTTGGGCCAGATGATACCCAGAAATGAATATGGAACGGTTTATACATTTAAACCGTTACCACCAAATATCGCTCACATTCGCTGTAAGTACTATTTACAAAACATTAAAAAAATATTTCTAAAGTAAATAAGCGATTTTTCTACTTTTACTTTTTTTAGTAGCCGGCATAAGTAAGACGTGTGACGAAATGAAAATTGAATATGCCAAGGCCGTGAGCGGTTTCCAATTTGTACGCGGAAAGCGCTTTGTAAATGTTGATGGTGTTGTTGTAGAAAAAAGAAGAGAGGATGAGGTTGTTAAAGCTTGGCACGATAAACCTCAACAAGCAACTGAAAAGGAACTTTTATAAAAAATTACGTAAGTTAAGGTTCTTTTTAGCCTCTGCTGACCTTCGAACTGAAGCAGACCCCGACCAAGGTAGTTAGGGTGGGCCATTAGTTTATCGATGTAGCTTATTGAATATTTTTTAATTTCCTCCTGGATAGGGACATTTGAAAAAATGATATGAAAAATATTTATGTACATATCTATTTTTTTGGTTTTTTTTTAGAAAGGGCACCCATGCCGACGAAAATTATGGACTTTAAAAATCACCCGGAGTATGTTATAGAGAGAGTTTTACTCCCAAAGCAGGTGATTTATCCAATTGATGCACCGGTGATTGGGGAATTCAAGGGAAATAAAATATACTGCCAGAGCAATGCCCACACCTTATATTCCCAATACGGGTGGAAAATAAAAGGAAGAAAAATTAAAGAAAACGAAAGCCCATATAAAATTATTAAAAAGGTATAAAATTCTTTTAAAATAATACGAAAGTAAAGTTAAATATTATTACGCTTTTTGTTTTCAGAAAAACGACGTGGAATCACATCTGTTTGGAGTGTGGCAGACGGAAGAAAAAAAAAAAGAAACAAATTTGGGCCAGATGATACCCAGAAATGAATATGGAACGGTTTATACATTTAAACCGTTACCACCAAATACCGCTCACATTCGCTGTAAGTACTATTTACAAAACATTAAAAAAAATATTTCTAAAGTAAATAAGCGATTTTTCTACTTTTACTTTTTTTAGTAGCCGGCATAAGTAAGACGTGTGACGAAATGAAAATTGAATATGCCAAGGCCGTGAGCGGTTTCCAATTTGTACGCGGAAAGCGCTTTGTAAATGTTGATGGTGTTGTTGTAGAAAAAAGAAGAGAGGATGAGGTTGTTAAAGCTTGGCACGATAAACCTCAACAAGCAACTGAAAAGGAACTTTTATAAAAAATTACGTAAGTTAAGGTTCTTTTTAGCCTCTGCTGACCTTCGAACTGAAGCAGACCCCGACCAAGGTAGTTAGGGTGGGCCATTAGTTTATCGATGTAGCTTATTGAATATTTTTTAATATCCTCCTGGATAGGGGCATTTGAAAAAATTATATGAAAAATATTTATGTACATACCTATTTTTTTGTTTTTTTTTTAGAAAGGGCACCCATGCCGACGAAAATTATGGACTTTAAAAATCACCCGGAGTATGTTATAGAGAGAGTTCTACTCCCAAAGCAGGTGATTTATCCAATTGATGCACCGGTGATTGGGGAATTCAAAGGAAATAAAATATACTGCCAGAGCAATGCCCACACCTTATATTCCCAATACGGGTGGAAAATAAAAGGAAGAAAAATTAAAGAAAACGAATATAAAATAATATAAAATTATTAAAAAGGTATAAAATTCTTTTAAAATAATACGAAAGTAAAGTTAAATATTATTACGCTTTTTGTAATCAGAAAAACGACGTGGAATCACATCTGTTTGGAGTGTGGCAGTCGGAAGAAAAAAAAAGAAACAAATTTGGGCCAGATGATACCCAGAAATGAATATGGAACGGTTTATACATTTAAACCGTTACCACCAAATACCGCTCACATTCGCTGTAAGTACTATTTACAAAACATTAAAAAAATATTTCTAAAGTAAATAAGCGATTTTTCTACTTTTACTTTTTTTAGTAGCCGGCATAAGTAAGACGTGTGACGAAATGAAAATTGAATATGCCAAGGCCGTGAGCGGTTTCCAATTTGTACGCGGAAAGCGCTTTGTAAATGTTGATGGTGTTGTTGTAGAAAAAAGAAGAGAGGATGAGGTTGTTAAAGCTTGGCACGATAAACCTCAACAAGCAACTGAAAAGGAACTTATAAAAAATTACGTAAGTTAAGGTTCTTTTTAGCCTCTGCTGACCTTCGAACTGAAGCAGACCCCGACCTAGGTAGTTAGGGTGGGCCATTAGTTTATCGATGTAGCTTATTGAATATTTTTTAATTTCCTCCTGGATAGGGACATTTGAAAAAATGATATGAAAAATATTTATGTACATATCTATTTTTTTGGTTTTTTTTTAGAAAGGGCACCCATGCCGACGAAAATTATGGACTTTAAAAATCACCCGGAGTATGTTATAGAGAGAGTTCTACTCCCAAAGCAGGTGATTTATCCAATTGATGCACCGGTGATTCGGGAATTCAAGGGAAATAAAATATACTGCCAGAGCAATGCCCACACCTTATATTCCCAATACGGGTGGAAAATAAAAGGAAGAAAAATTAAAGAAAACGAAAGCCCATATAAAATTATTAAAAAGGTATAAAATTCTTTCAAAATAATACGAAAGTAAAGTTAAATATTATTACGCTTTTTGTTTTCAGAAAAACGACGTGGAATCACATCTGTTTGGAGTGTGGCAGACGGAAAAAAAAAAAAAAAAAAAAAAATTTGGGCCAGATGATACCCAGAAATGAATATGGAACGGTTTATACATTTAAACCGTTACCACCAAATACCGCTCACATTCGCTGTAAGTACTATTTACCAAACATTAAAAAAATATTTCTAAAGTAAATAAGCGATTTTTCTACTTTTACTTTTTTTAGTAGCCGGCATAAGTAAGACGTGTGACGAAATGAAAATTGAATATGCCAAGGCCGTGAGCGGTTTCCAATTTGTACGCGGAAAGCGCTTTGTAAATGTTGATGGTGTTGTTGTAGAAAAAAGAAGAGAGGATGAGGTTGTTAAAGCTTGGCACGATAAACCTCAACAAGCAACTGAAAAGGAACTTTTATAAAAAAATTACGTAAGTTAAGGTTCTTTTTAGCCTCTGCTGACCTTCGAACTGAAGCAGACCCCGACCAAGGTAGTTAGGGTGGGCCATTAGTTTATCGATGTAGCTTATTGAATATTTTTTAATTTCCTCCTGGATAGAGACATTTGAAAAAATGATATGAAAAATATTTATGTACATATCTATTTTTTTGGTTTTTTTTTAGAAAGGGCACCCATGCCGACGAAAATTATGGACTTTAAAAATCACCCGGAGTATGTTATAGAGAGAGTTCTACTCCCAAAGCAGGTGATTTATCCAATTGATGCACCGGTGATTGGGGAATTCAAAGGAAATAAAATATACTGCCAGAGCAATGCCCACACCTTATATTCCCAATACGGGTGGAAAATAAAAGGAACAAAAATTAAAGAAAACGAAAGCCCATATAAAATTATTAAAAAGGTATAAAATTCTTTTAAAATAATACGAAAGTAAAGTTAAATATTATTACGCTTTTTGTTTTCAGAAAAACGACGTGGAATCACATCTGTTTGGAGTGTGGCAGACGGGAGAAAAAAAAAGAAACAAATTTGGGCCAGATGATACCCAGAAATGAATATGGAACGGTTTATACATTTAAACCGTTACCACCAAATACCGCTCACATTCGCTGTAAGTACTATTTACAAAACTTTAAAAAATATTTCTAAAGTAAATAAGCGATTTTTCTACTTTTACTTTTTTTAGTAGCCGGCATAAGTAAGACGTGTGACGAAATGAAAATTGAATATGCCAAGGCCGTGAGCGGTTTCCAATTTGTACGCGGAAAGCGCTTTGTAAATGTTGATGGTGTTGTTGTAGAAAAAAGAAGAGAGGATGAGGTTGTTAAAGCTTGGCACGATAAACCTCAACAAGCAACTGAAAAGGAACTTTTATAAAAAATTACGTAAGTTAAGGTTATTTTTAGCCTCTGCTGACCTTCGAACTGAAGCAGACCCCGACCAAGGTAGTTAGGGTGGGCCATTACGGGCCCGCTACGGCCAGAAAATATACAAACAAAAATTCTGATAGTGCATAGAAAATATTCCTGTGAAATAATGAAGGAATGAGACTATTTAAGTATAAAAGCTTTTGAGGAATGTATTTGACATAGAATACACATTCAAGTAATATGAAAAATTTATATAATAAATGTAACTCACCATGAGAAATAAATTCCCAGATTCTATTTGATAAAATAATTAAGTTAAATACATAAAATTTACAATAGGCACTATCCAGTTATAAGATACAAAGAATGCTGACGAAGGCCGTAGCGGGCCAGAAAATGCATTACATTCTGCTGGTATCTAATAGTTGTATAAATTTTCTTTACAATTTACTTCATTGCTAACCAAAGGATAGCTAAGGTAAGCTTCGTAACAGAAATATACAAACAAAAATTCTGATAGTGCATAGAAAATATTCCTGTGAAATAATGAAGGAATGAGACTATTAAAGTATAAAAGCTTTTGAGGAATGTATTTGACATAGAATACACATTCAAGTAATATGAAAAATTTATATAATAAATGTAACTCACCATGAGAAATAAATTCCCAGATTCTATTTGATAAAATAATTAAGTTAAATACATAAAATTTACAATAGGCACTATCCAGTTATAAGATACAAAGAATGCTGACGAAGGCCGTAGCGGGCCAGAAAATGCATTACATTCTGCTGGTATCTAATAGTTGTATAAATTTTCTTTACAATTTACTTCATTGCTAACCAAAGGATAGCTAAGGTAAGCTTCGTAACAGAAATATACAAACAAAAATTCTGATAGTGCATAGAAAATATTCCTGTGAAATAATGAAGGAATGAGACTATTAAAGTATAAAAGCTTTTGAGGAATGTATTTGACATAGAATACACATTCAAGTAATATGAAAAATTTATATAATAAATGTAACTCACCATGAGAAATAAATTCCCAGATTCTATTTGATAAAATAATTAAGTTAAATACATAAAATTTACAATAGGCACTATCCAGTTATAAGATACAAAGAATGCTGACGAAGGCCGTAGCGGGCCAGAAAATGCATTACATTCTGCTGGTATCTAATAGTTGTATAAATTTTCTTTACAATTTACTTCATTGTTAACCAAAGGATAGCTAAGGTAAGCTTCGTAACAGAAATATACAAACAAAAATTCTGATAGTGCATAGAAAATATTCCTGTGAAATAATGAAGGAATGAGACTATTAAAGTATAAAAGCTTTTGAGGAATGTATTTGACATAGAATACACATTCAAGTAATATGAAAAATTTATATAATAAATGTAACTCACCATGAGAAATAAATTCCCAGATTCTATTTGATTATTAAAAAGGTTTAAAATTCTTTTAAAATAATACGAAAGTAAAGTTAAATATTATTACGCTTTTTGTTTTCAGAAAAAACGACGTGGAATCACATCTGTTTGGAGTGTGGCAGACGGAAGAAAAAAAAAAAGAAACAAATTTGGGCCAGATGATACCCAGAAATGAATATGGAACGGTTTATACATTTAAACCGTTACCACCAAATACCGCTCACATTCGCTGTAAGTACTATTTACAAAACATTAAAAAAATATTTCTAAAGTAAATAAGCGATTTTTCTACTTTTACTTTTTTTAGTAGCCGGCATAAGTAAGACGTGTGACGAAATGAAAATTGAATATGCCAAGGCCGTGAGCGGTTTCCAATTTGTACGCGGAAAGCGCTTTGTAAATGTTGATGGTGTTGTTGTAGAAAAAAGAAGAGAGGATGAGGTTGTTAAAGCTTGGCACGATAAAGCTCAACAAGCAACTGAAAAGGAACTTTTATAAAAAATTACGTAAGTTAAGGTCCTTTTTAGCCTCTGCTGACCTTCGAACTGAAGCAGACCCCGACCAAGGTAGTTAGGGTGGGCCTATAGTTTATCGATGTAGCTTATTGAATATTTTTTAATTTCCTCCTGGATAGGGACATTTGAAAAAATGATATGAAAAATATTTATGTACATATCTATTTTTTTGGTTTTTTTTTAGAAAGGGCACCCATGCCGACGAAAATTATGGACTTTAAAAATCACCCGGAGTATGTTATAGAGAGAGTTCTACTCCCAAAGCAGGTGATTTATCCAATTGATGCACCGGTGATTGGGGAATTCAAAGGAAAAAAAATACGGGTGGAAAATAAAAGGAAGAAAAATTAAAGAAAACGAAAGCCCATATAAAATTATTAAAAAGGTATAAAATTCTTTTAAAATAATACGAAAGTAAAGTTAAATATTATTACGCTTTTTGTTTTCAGAAAAACGACGTGGAATCACATCTGTTTGGAGTGTGGCAGACGGAAGAAAAAAAAAAAAGAAACAAATTTGGGCCAGATGATACCCAGAAATGAATATGGAACGGTTTATACATTTAAACCGTTACCACCAAATACCGCTCACATTCGCTGTAAGTACTATTTACAAAACATTAAAAAAATATTTCTAAAGTAAATAAGCGATTTTTCTACTTTTACTTTTTTTAGTAGCCGGCATAAGTAAGACGTGTGACGAAATGAAAATTGAATATGCCAAGGCCGTGAGCGGTTTCCAATTTGTACGCGGAAAGCGCTTTGTAAATGTTGATGGTGTTGTTGTAGAAAAAAGAAGAGAGGATGAGGTTGTTAAAGCTTGGCACGATAAACCTCAACAAGCAACTGAAAAGGAACTTTTATAAAAAATTACGTAAGTTAAGGTTCTTTTTAGCCTCTGCTGACCTTCGAACTGAAGCAGACCCCGACCAAGGTAGTTAGGGTGGGCCATTAGTTTATCGATGTAGCTTATTGAATATTTTTGGCTCCACGAAAAGCCCCCCAATGAAATAACGCCCAGGAAATAACACCCAATGAAATAAACCCCAAACAATAGGAAATAACACCCAAAAAAAGTGAATGAAATAACATCGAAAAATAAATGAAATAAACCCCAAAGCAAAAACGAAACAACCCCCAATATTTGGGCGTTATTTCATATGAAATAACACCCAATGATGAAAATGAAATAACCCCCAATGAAATAAGCCCCATCAGCAACAAAAATGAAATTATGCCCAAAATTCATAAAAGAGTCAGTTTTACCAAGGATTTCATGAAGTCAATATGGACTAACAGCAAAGTCGCAAAAAATGAAATAACCCCCGAATAACAAATGAAATAAAACCCAAATTATGCACGCTATGAAACAAGCCCCGAATTTTAAAAATTTGTTGGTTGTTATTTCATTGGAGATTATTTCATAATTTGAAAACCCCAAATGAGGAATAAAATATTTCCCAAAAAAAATGAAAAACGGCCCAAAAAAATTGGGAGTTATTTCATATGAAATAACACCTAAAAATGTATGAAAAAAATTTGGGGAATAATTCATTTCTCGTTTGGGCGTTGTTTCATTGGGGGGCTTTTCGTGGAGCCAATATTTTTTAATTTCCTCCTGGATAGGGGCATTTGAAAAAATTATATGAAAAATATTTATGTACATACCTATTTTTTTGGTTTTTTTTTAGAAAGGGCACCCATGCCGACGAAAATTATGGACTTTAAAAATCACCCGGAGTATGTTATAGAGAGAGTTCTACTCCCAAAGCAGGTGATTTATCCAATTGATGCACCGGTGATTGGGGAATTCAAAGGAAATAAAATATACTGCCAGAGCAATGCCCACACCTTATATTCCCAATACGGGTGGAAAATAAAAGGAAGAAAAATTAAAGAAAACGAAAGCCCATATAAAATTATTAAAAAGGTATAAAATTCTTTTAAAATAATACGAAAGTAAAGTTAAATATTATTACGCTTTTTGTAATCAGAAAAACGAAGTGGAATCACATCTGTTTGGAGTGTGGCAGACGGAAGAAAAAAAAAATAAACAAATTTGGGCCAGATGATACCCAGAAATTAATATGGAACGGTTTATACATTTAAACCGTTACCACCAAATACCGCTCACATTCGCTGTAAGTACTATTTACAAAACATTAAAAAAATATTTCTAAAGTAAATAAGCGATTTTTCTACTTTTACTTTTTTTAGTAGCCGGCATAAGTAAGACGTGTGACGAAATGAAAATTGAATATGCCAAGGCCGTGAGCGGTTTCCAATTTGTACGCGGAAAGCGCTTTGTAAATGTTGATGGTGTTGTTGTAGAAAAAAGAAGAGAGGATGAGGTTGTTAAAGCTTGGCACGATAAACCTCAACAAGCAACTGAAAAGGAACTTTTATAAAAAATTACGTAAGTTAAGGTTCTTTTTAGCCTCTGCTGACCTTCGAACTGAAGCAGACCCCGACCAAGGTAGTTAGGGTGGGCCATTAGTTTATCGATGTAGCTTATTGAATATTTTTTAATTTCCTCCTGGATAGGGACATTTGAAAAAATGATATGAAAAATATTTATGTACATATCTATTTTTTTGGTTTTTTTTTAGAAAGGGCACCCATGCCGACGAAAATTATGGACTTTAAAAATCACCCGGAGTATGTTATAGAGAGAGTTCTACTCCCAAAGCAGGTGATTTATCCAATTGATGCACCGGTGATTGGGGAATTCAAGGGAAATAAAATATACTGCCAGAGCAATGCCCACACCTTATATTCCCAATACGGGTGGAAAATAAAAGGAAGAAAAATTAAAGAAAACGAAAGCCCATATAAAATTATTAAAAAGGTATAAAATTCTTGAGAGGATGAGGTTGTTAAAGCTTGGCACGATAAACCTCAACAAGCAACTGAAAAGGAACTTTTATAAAAAAATTACGTAAGTTAAGGTTCTTTTTAGCCTCTGCTGACCTTCGAACTGAAGCAGACCCCGACCAAGGTAGTTAGGGTGGGCCATTAGTTTATCGATGTAGCTTATTGAATATTTTTTAATTTCCTCCTGGATAGGGACATTTGAAAAAATGATATGAAAAATATTTATGTACATATCTATTTTTTTGGTTTTTTTTTTTAGAAAGGGCACCCATGCCGACGAAAATTATGGACTTTAAAAATCACCCGGAGTATGTTATAGAGAGAGTTCTACTCCCAAAGCAGGTGATTTATCCAATTGATGCACCGGTGATTGGGGAATTCAAAGGAAATAAAATATACTGCCAGAGCAATGCCCACACCTTATATTCCCAATACGGGTGGAAAATAAAAGGAAGAAAAATTAAAGAAAACGAAAGCCCATATAAAATTATTAAAAAGGTTTAAAATTCTTTTAAAATAATACGAAAGTAAAGTTAAATAATTTTACGCTTTTTGTTTTCAGAAAAAACGACGTGGAACCACATCTGTTTGGAGTGTGGCAGACGGAAAAAAAAAAAAAAAAGAAACAAATTTGGGCCAGATGATACCCAGAAATGAATATGGAACGGTTTATACATTTAAACCGTTACCACCAAATACCGCTCACATTCGCTGTAAGTACTATTTACAAAACTTTAAAAAATATTTCTAAAGTAAATAAGCGATTTTTCTACTTTTACTTTTTTTAGTAGCCGGCATAAGTAAGACGTGTGACGAAATGAAAATTGAATATGCCAAGGCCGTGAGCGGTTTCCAATTTGTACGCGGAAAGCGCTTTGTAAATGTTGATGGTGTTGTTGTAGAAAAAAGAAGAGAGGATGAGGTTGTTAAAGCTTGGCACGATAAACCTCAACAAGCAACTGAAAAGGAACTTTTATAAAAAATTACGTAAGTTAAGGTTCTTTTTAGCCTCTGCTGACCTTCGAACTGAAGCAGACCTCGACCAAGGTAGTTAGGGTGGACCATTAGTTTATCGATGTAGCTTATTGAATATTTTTTAATTTCCTCCTGGATAGGGACATTTGAAAAAATGATATGAAAAATATTTATGTACATATCTATTTTTTTGGTTTTTTTTTAGAAAGGGCACCCATGCCGACGAAAATTATGGACTTTAAAAATCACCCGGAGTATGTTATAGAGAGAGTTCTACTCCCAAAGCAGGTGATTTATCCAATTGATGCACCGGTGATTGGGGAATTCAAAGGAAATAAAATATACTGCCAGAGCAATGCCCACACCTTATATTCCCAATACGGGTGGAAAATAAAAGGAAGAAAAATTAAAGAAAACGAAAGCCCATATAAAATTATTAAAAAGGTTTAAAATTCTTTTAAAATAATACGAAAGTAAAGTTAAATAATTTTACGCTTTTTGTTTTCAGAAAAAACGACGTGGAACCACATCTGTTTGGAGTGTGGCAGACGGAAAAAAAAAAAAAAAAGAAACAAATTTGGGCCAGATGATACCCAGAAATGAATATGGAACGGTTTATACATTTAAACCGTTACCACCAAATACCGCTCACATTCGCTGTAAGTACTATTTACAAAACATTAAAAAAATATTTCTAAAGTAAATAAGCGATTTTTCTACTTTTACTTTTTTTAGTAGCCGGCATAAGTAAGACGTGTGACGAAATGAAAATTGAATATGCCAAGGCCGTGAGCGGTTTCCAATTTGTACGCGGAAAGCGCTTTGTAAATGTTGATGGTGTTGTTGTAGAAAAAAGAAGAGAGGATGAGGTTGTTAAAGCTTGGCACGATAAACCTCAACAAGCAACTGAAAAGGAACTTTTATAAAAAATTACGTAAGTTAAGGTCCTTTTTAGCCTCTGCTGACCTTCGAACTGAAGCAGACCCCGACCAAGGTAGTTAGGGTGGGCCTTTAGTTTATCGATGTAGCTTATTGAATATTTTTTAATTTCCTCCTGGATAGGGACATTTGAAAAAATGATATGAAAAATATTTATGTACATATCTATTTTTTTGGTTTTTTTTTTAAAAAGGGCACCCATGCCGACGAAAATTATGGACTTTAAAAATCACCCGGAGTATGTTATAGAGAGAGTTCTACTCCCAAAGCAGGTGATTTATCCAATTGATGCACCGGTGATTGGGGAATTCAAAGGAAAAAAAATACGGGTGGAAAATAAAAGGAAGAAAAATTAAAGAAAACGAAAGCCCATATAAAATTATTAAAAAGGTATAAAATTCTTTTAAAATAATACGAAAGTAAAGTTAAATATTATTACGCTTTTTGTTTTCAGAAAAACGACGTGGAATCACATCTGTTTGGAGTGTGGCAGACGGAAGAAAAAAAAAGAAACAAATTTGGGCCAGATGATACCCAGAAATGAATATGGAACGGTTTATACATTTAAACCGTTACCACCAAATACCGCTCACATTCGCTGTAAGTACTATTTACCAAACATTAAAAAAATATTTCTAAAGTAAATAAGCGATTTTTCTACCTTTACTTTTTTTAGTAGCCGGCATAAGTAAGACGTGTGACGAAATGAAAATTGAATATGCCAAGGCCGTGAGCGGTTTCCAATTTGTACGCGGAAAGCGCTTTGTAAATGTTGATGGTGTTGTTGTAGAAAAAAGAAGAGAGGATGAGGTTGTTAAAGCTTGGCACGATAAACCTCAACAAGCAACTGAAAAGGAACTTTTATAAAAAATTACGTAAGTTAAGAAGAAAGTAATTTAGAAAGCCGAAATAAGATTTATTTTTTTTATATCATTTCAGATAGCAGTTGCAATTGCATAGATATCTTCTTTTCTGCAACAAATTAACCGTTCCATATTCGTTTCTTGGTACCTTGCCAATTTTTTTTTCTTTTTTTGCTTTTGTGTTTGCCACACTCCATATAGATTTGATACCCTGTTGTTCTGTTAATAAACCTTCCTTTTTTATTCCACCCGCTTACAGAATATAAAGTGTTTGGCAGTATATTTTATGTCCTTTCACTTCGCCAAGCACAGGGGCGTCTGGTGGGTATATCACCTTCTTGGGAAGTAATAAGCTTTCTCATACATATTCCGGGTGATGTAGCCTGATATTTCCAAGTAGGTGATATATCCAAAAGACGCACCTGTGATTGGAGAAATCAAAGGGCATAAGTAACGCCCACACTCTATATTCTGAATACGGGTGGAAAAAAGAGGAAGGAATATTAACAAAAATGAAAGCCCATACAAGACTATTACAAAGGTATAAAATTTTTTCGAACAATTTAAATCTATTACTTGTAGTTTAAATGACGCTGTAAGAGAAAATTCAGATTTAGAGAAGATTTCTACAAACAGTGAGTCAAATTTAAATGAAATTAAAGCATGCTTAAAAGAAATTTTAATGAAACTTCACGAAAAACAAAATTTAAATATAGATGAAGTTTCTTTCAAAAGTACACCATGCATTAAAAAACCAGTTTGTAATAAATTGGAAAATAATTATAAATTAACAATTTCGAATAAAAAACGAGATCATACTCTAAGCCCATTTGAGATAACAAACAGATGATTCTCTAAATGTTTCAGATTTTTTGAAATATAGAAAAGAACCAAATCGGAATGAAGAATGCAACAGAAACGTAATACGTTAAAAATCAAGGTGCAATAAACCTATGAGAGGATTTAAAGCAAATATTTTTGATTGCTCTTTTACTGTTAATTTAGATTCTGTAAAGATAGAAACTACAGACAAAATAACACAAAAGAAACTTCTCATAGATATTATTAGAGAAGAATATTTAATATATAACAATAAAAAAATGCATTAAACATAATTTATTGTATGCATATTGTAAATTTAAAGATTGCACTACTTTTCGATCTACGATAAAACCGCAAGGTCATGTAAATGTTTACAGAACAAATGTGTTGCATCATGCCGAAAATGAGATTAAAGTTGGGCAAATAAGAGGAATAAAAAGACATGTGTTTGAAAATAAACTCAAGGGAAAGAAAGCATATTTATTTAGAAAAGAGCAAATTTTGAATGCCGCAGATGATATTGCGGAAAAAGGAAATTTCCAAAATATTCAAAAATTAGAAACTTACAGAAAAAATAAATCTGAAGGATACATTGAAAGATGTTATCACAAAGATCCATTTTATGCTCTTTACTAAATGCAAATGGGTCCATATGAAAACTATATTCATAAGCTTTCTTCTTCCTTTGTTGTTTACACATGGGAGAAATATACGTTTGAGACAATCTCAAGCAATAATAAAATTCTTGAAGATTCAAAATTTACATTGCACTTAGATGCTTCAGGCGAAAGTGTAAAACCTTTAGATTGTGCTAAAAAAAAGAATTTTAACTTATAAAATAGTCCAAAGAAACTGGAAGTTAAAAAAATTCTTCCTATAGCAGAAGCAATTCTCTCTGCACATACTATGAAGCAAATATGTGAATATTTTGATCATTTAAAGCTATTTTTAAAAGAGCACAAAGTAAAATATCAGTTAAAATGGCCTTACTGCAAAAGGGTTTGCACTGACGTTAGTGCCGCATTATTTGGTGCCGTGTTAAAAAGTTTTAACAATCAAAACTTAATAGAATACCTTAATGCTTGTACCGAATTCTTAAATAAATTTAAAATAATTCCGAATTTAGAACCAAACTTTGTTGTATTGCAGTGGTGTAAATGTCATTACATTCACATTATTTGCAAAGATTTAGACGCAAGGTTGGGAAGGAAACATATTTTAAGGCCTCTATTAAAAAATGCTTTAATAGCTTCTTTTAGTTTAAGTACTGTTGACGAATGCCAACGATGGTTTAAACATATTTTTACTGTTTTGCTTACACCATATGAGTGTCATAACTTAGAAATCAGCTTTGAGATATTACGTGAATGTTTAATAGAAGTTGATGATCAAAAGAAAGAAAATAAATATGGTCTACCTGATGATGACAAAATAGATCCATTAGAATCAATTGCATCTAATAGTCCATTTCGTAAAATGTTTCTTTTAATTTATCAAGAAGTTGAAAAAGATATTAAACATATTAATAAAATACAAAATTTAAATAAATATCATAATGATGAAATTTGTAATTTTATTTTAAATAAATATTGCCCAATTATTGTTCTCTGGACAAATATTATGGGTATTCATGTCGATTCATCAGGAGAACATATAAGTAATGCTCCTGTAGAATTTACATATTTTTTGCAAAAACACATAATTCTTCCAGAAAAATCTGTTAGAGCCGATGAGAACTGATTATCTAAGTTCGTTAAAAGAATTGCGTTATAACTACAGAATGTTTGGGTCGATGGACAAAGAAATTTAAGATACAATAACTAGTTTAAATCAATATGATGAACTTGATAATTATGAAAGAATAAACAAAGAACATTCTTATATTACTTCAACGCCTATCGAAAACAAGATCGATAAGTCTAAGAGTTACAGTGTTGAAGTAATAGAAAAAGATCATAATTATAATAAAGTTACCATAGATTCTGACCCAGAAGAAGAATGGGGAAAACAGATTTAGATAGAAAGCAAGCCATTCGACCAAAAATGATGTTTGAGTCAAAAGCAGTAAATCAAATTCGAAAAAATAAAACAACAAGACATGAAATAAATGTCAATAAAGAAAATTTATTTCTTTTCAAATTTGACTTACTTTTCACTGAAGTGAATAATGTTACAGATCCAATTAGTTTTGGATTCTATGATTATGTAGAAACTTCAGACTGGAATTCTTTAAACAATGGAGAACAATTAACTAATTTTGTTTTGGATGCTTCTTTTTTAGCTGTAATAAAAGAAAGTAGATCAATTAATTGCTTCTGTTTACCTTGTCAAACTGATGATATACAGTTTGATAAGTTAAAACTGCTGATGAAAAATCAGCCTGAATGGTTATTTATACCAATATTGTGTTCTGCTCATTACACATTATGTGCTCTAAAATTTTCTTCGCATGAATTCATGTATGTAAATTCATTACCAGGTGAGGGCGAAGGAAAGCGGCTTTATGATAGGTTTATAAGTACAATAAACGAAAAAGATTTATGGCATTATTGTCCAATATTAAAAAGAGATTTGCAAACAGATGATACAAGTTGTGGTATATTTGTATTGATGTACGAATCTAAATTGCTAAAACATGAGCCTTTAAACGCACAATACACGTCGACGAATTAACGCTTATGTACTTTCACCTTACAGTGTAGAGTTTTACATTTACATTGACAAAATTGGGCAATGTAAGCGGCTGCGAATTTGGATGCTGTTTTTAATACACTTTTAATATAATTTTTGTTATAAAATTCTGTTTAATAGAGAAATGTTTGTCATAAAATTTTATATTGCAGAAATCTTACTAAAAAACGACTTTTAAAATTCTTGCGTTTTGCGTTTGCGATTTCCAGCACACCCCTGATTGTGAAAACAATAATCTGGCACTAAAATAAGACCACGAGATATAGTAACTTTGAATTTGGTGCATTTTTTTCATGTCAGTTGTGAAAATGGACGCCACTACGAAGTAAGTCCAAAATTGAAATTTAAAATGTATTTTTATTTAAAATAATAAAACGTTCTTTTAATTTTTTCAGAAATTGACCTTGATGCTGTTAAAAAAAAAAACGTGGAGGACGGCGAAGAAGAGGAGCTGGCCGACGAGGTGGTGGTGGACACAGCCACAGATATTTTCTTCTTATTTTTCAATGACAATTATTTGTTTTTTAGGTTTGGACTCAGGCACAATACAGCCACGCACACACACCCACTGGTTGGAAATCATCCTGAACAGGTTGGTAATTATTATCATTCTGAACAGGGTGGTAATTACCAATCCGCACCGCCTGTACATGCTGGTCATTACCAACAAATACCGGCTTGTAATTACCAGTTTGCACCGGTAGGTAATTACCAACATGCGCCGGGTTTTAATTGCCAGCCCGCACAGGTTGGAAATTACCAGTTTGCACAGGTTGAAAGTAATCACCAGCCTGCATCGGAGCACGCTTGCGGGGCACCGGTGTAGGGACAAGCATTCGAGTCACCTGCCACCACCACCTCCAATGCCTTAGCGACTTCCGCTGAAACCGAAGAGCCAGCCGCACCACCACCACCGCAAAATAAGGAAATGGATTGAGTTTATCTGGTATATGACGGAAAACGATCGTTTTCAAAATTATCGTTTTTAGCAGGTGTTACATTAAAAGTGTATTAAAAACAATTTCCTAATTATGTGTATTTGCGTTTTCGATTTCCAAAACACTCCTGATAGAATTTATAGTAAAAAGAGATTTAAACAACGAGTTGTTTTGTGGCAAACAATACGGCTAAAAAATTTAATTTACTACTAAATTTTAATCTTCTTTTTTAGCGTCTTCACTCTGCCAAAGTTTTCAATAAAATGAATACAATGAAATAAGCTATGCTACGCTTTAAAGATTTTTATTGATTGCAGGTATTGAGGTTATTAAATAAGCTTCATTACCCTCTTTAATGCCATGTATTTTTGCCATACTCATACTCTGTTTCGAAATCTGAAAAGAAGAGATCAAGTTTCACGTTTTAAAATTTTTTGGTTTTTGTTACTCGTCAATAGGTATCAATACTTTGCGAGCGATACCACATCGAGTAAAAGTATCGATACCTACTCAGTATCGAAAAAAAAGTATCGATACTTACTTGTATCGGTTTGTACGATAAAAGAATAGAAAGCAGCATTTATAAACGTTCTTATTAGTGTTGTTGTACTATACAATACAATAAGAACTACGACCCATTACAATTTTTGTGCAAAAACAAGTGTAAAAATTGAGGCCACTTTTAGTTACCACCTAGTTCGAATTTCCCTTCGAAAAATCTTTTTTATCTGAGGAAACAAAATTTTCTAGAACGTACAGGATAACAACCTTCATTAACCTTTAATTCCGGAAATGAACAATGTCACTATGCATTTATTTTAAATGTAAATCTGTTTTTTTTTTTTTTAATTAATAAATATATAATAAAGGGTGGTAAAACCATAATCCACGATGTTAATTGTGAGTCACGCCTCAACCTCAAGTTATTTGCGCAACTTAATTTGACCTTTCTTTTTTTCAGTGTTTGACAACTTCTACTATTGAGAGGTACACAATTAAGCAGTGCGTAAAGATTGTTGAAGCCTTTGACGAAAATTGGCGTTCAATTTAAATGCATTTCGTGCACATTGTGATTTTTTTTGGTCAGCATTACCGACCAAATTTCAGCAAACCGGGTCTGTAGGAAATGGGAAAACATATGTGCATGCTCGCCCAGTTAGTTTTGCGGGTGGCGGCGTTATCGGGCCGTACTTCTTCGATGAGGTCGGCCAAGCAATTACCGTGAATGGTGTATAGCCAGAAATTGAGGAAATGCCCCTAGACGATATGTGGTTCAAACAGGATGGTGCCACCGTCACACAACCAACGAAACAATGACTCTTTTGCGTGAGAAAATCAATGACTGTGTTATCTTACGTCGTGGTTAATTGGGCATGCATACCTGTACTATGACGTAATCGCATGGTGGGTCTTAGCCACTGGGTAAAAACGTTTACCAGCATTCTCTTTAAACCTCTCACCACAAAGCCGTGGCCATTGGAGTAAAGGTACCATTTTGAAGGCAATATATTTGGACATTGTGCTTCCACCTTGGTAGGGTGCGAAGCCTATCTTAAACTCCTACTCTTCTTTGAATAACAGCATTAATTGGTTGCAATGCAACTCCACATCAAGCAATTAATTGCTCTACCCGCGATTTGGGCATTAAACCACAGCAGCCACCACGTTACTCCCCCAAAGGGGCCTCACCATTAACCAGGTTGGAATCGTAATTCCAAGGGCATCCTGGTTCCCGTGGTACCGTATAAAGACTCCGGTCAGCTTCGTAGCCAAAGACTACTACAAGTTGAACTCCAAATAGTTTCGGACTGGTGACCGTTCCACCTAAGTGGACGCTATTTAAAAGCATCAACATACCGACGCACAGTGGCGCCCGTAGAGCAAACGAGGTTGCAAAAATCAAAATTTGCATGAGCGCCGACGAAGTTTTGAATAAACCCATGTTATAGGAAACTTTTCAACGATTTCAAATATGCCACTCTTAATAATATCACATTTTTAGTTTAGAAGATATAACCGTTCAAAGTTGGCCGACTTTCGGTTTTCAAAAAACAATTTTTAGTCAATTTGTTGCGATTTCAGGTGTAATATCACGAAAAATAGGTAACGAATCGCCTTATTTTTTGTTTGTTTTGATTGATGTATTTATTAATGGTGTTTTCTTTTCTACAAAAAAAATACCACATTTTAAAAGGTGCATTTATAAAATGTCTTGCCTTACATGTAATAATGCAATTTTTTATTTGACGAGAACAAAACACAAAATTGGATCGCCCTGTTTTTAACAGCTGACAAAAAGTTTGTTCTTCAATAAATCAAAAAGGATGTTCTCCACAATATAAAAAAAAATACACATAAACCCAAATTTGTTAATATATTAATATTAAATAATTAAATAAATGAACAAAATGAATGACCAAATTCCAATTTCTTTAGTTTGTTTTTCATAAAATATGTAAACAAGAAAATACCTTTGCCAGATTGCGATTTATTAACACCAAGTTTTTACGATTTCTTGATTTGACGTTTTTTTTTTTTTCAAAAACAATTTTTTAACACAATTTTTTATGTCACTGACAACATACCATTCATAATGTAATGCTTTTTTTTGTTTTTACTATAAAATAATAGACAAAATTACTATTAAAACTTAAAAATTTTACTGTCCTGATTAGAGGCGACTTTTCCCAACTTCGTCTGGTAACCCTATATATAAACAGAAGCCATCTTTTTACAGGGCATTTTCAACACTCTCGATTTATACGGGGCGTAAAGTGCAATGCCTTATGACATTTAAGGGTGAATTTTTTTAGAATAAAACACGCTGCCCTCTTAGAGAGCAAAGCATTTTTAAGAAACGAACACCAAATTGCATTTTTTTAAATAAAATGCGACATTTTTTGTAGAAAAGAAAACACCATAAATGTATAATGATAAAAAAAAATTAACTGTTTGCTTTGTGTTTCTCCTGGTAAATCACTGTTTAAAAACTATCCGTTTTTTCACTATTTTTCAACTTTGACGGAAAATAAAAAAAATCTACATATATTTGCCATATTTGCAAAACCTGTTCTTTGATTATTTCGTAACATAATTCAAAAGGTTTTATCTGCCCGTACGTGCCCGTTTGGCTTCTAGAGGTAAAAAAGGTTAAAAAGACATGGTTGCAGAAATTGTATGGCGTCCATCCCTTATATGTTTTGACTGACAGAAGTTTGATCTAATAGTTTGAAAAAAACTACTCATTGAAATTACCAGGTACGTACCTCACTTAAACAATACTTTGGCGTACAAATGGTCAAGAACAATATTGACTTATGGTCCCTACAGGTAGGCACAAATCTTATTTGGACACGTGCATAATATCAAAATTGCATTATTCAGCCTAAATCCATATGTATGCAGGGAACAGGTAAATTTGTAGGCATGGTAGGTAGCATAAGCCTATATATTGCAAAATAAGCATAATGCCTGGATAAGTCTACGACTGAAAGTTGGCGCAACAATTACTGAAACCATTAAACAATTTAAGTACTGAAAACATGGCGTTGAACAATTTAAAATTATTTAAACTGTTTAGAAAGTCAACCATTGGCGCATGGCAAAGATATAATTGAGTACCAATCTTTGCCAATTGGAGAGCTTTCTGAAGAAGCACAGGAGTCTCTTAACAAATTTTTTAAAGATATACATAGATTGCAGAACACATTCAAAGCATCAAGGGTAAGGCAAAATGAGGACCTCTTTAGCATGTTGGCAGCATCTTCCGATCCACTTATTTCTTCCCTGCGGCATGTGAAGTCACGAATAGAGTTAGAAAATAAGGGGGGGTGTGCTTTAAAGTCATGCGAAATAAGGCCATGATGGCTTTATAGCTCAATTGAATGGGAGATAAAGCCATAATGGCCTTATTGGACAATCATTGAGAGATAAGGTCATATTTAAAATTTTGCGAAATGAGAGATATAGCCATATTTTTTTTCGCAAATGTGAGATAAAGTCATATTTTTCCAGAATATTGTTACTTTACTTTAGTGTTTCCGGGAAAAGTCATTTTTTTATTGTTGTGACGCACGTAGGAAAACTTTATTCAGCGAAGCCACCTGCCGTGTCCTACTGGAGGAGAAAACCCTTAAGCGCGGCCGCATGCCGCCACGCAGAAAAACTTTAGTATGCGAAGCCAGATTTCAATACTTAACTTTTGTGTCTCCGGGAAGACTCTTAATTTTAAAAATAAGAAAACTATTAATCAATGTAAAATGCAAAAGTTCTTCAAAACTGAAATGAGAGATAAAGCCATTTTCTAATATCGCTAATGTGAGCTAAGGCCATGATGGCTTTATCTCCCATTCAAATGGGGGAAAAAAACAAAAGGCTTTATCTCCCTATTGAATGAGATATAAAGCCATCATGGCCCTATTTCGCATGACTTTAAAGTACCCCCTCGAAAATAATTATAGTTTAGAAATGGTTAGTCTTTTAGATATACCTTCTCTTACGAATTGTGATGAATATTTTACAGAAAATTGAAAAAATAAATTTAAAAAAAAAATTTTTTTTTTTTTAATTTGTTGGGTAATAATTTAAAACATAAAACCCTCAAGAGAAAAAAATAAAAAAAATCTAAAAATAATTTTTTTTAGTTGCCATAAAATTGATTTTTCTACTAATTTTAACTTTGATAACCCATAAGTAGGCCCCTACAAAGCGTAGCACCCTTTCCAAACGCTCATTTCATAGGCTGAACAGTTATCTATCATATGCTGTTTAAACTGTTCAATTATCTTATTCGGTTCAAAAGATATGATTTTTGCAACGAAAAAAACTCAAATGGCGCCACTGTGCGACGATGCAGAGGTTCGAGAAAATATTGATGAAACCACCCACCTAGAACAAACCACCCTTCAAAATATGTACCCAACCGCACAATAATCTAGACGACTCAGACAGGCCCCACCATGCAGAATGCATCGCAAGAATCATGTCCAGTCGATGAAAACCCAGGTCATGCACGACACAAAACTACGGATGAGAAGCATATAATGACACCCCCAACAAACCTAAGGCCCACCAAACCTCCTCCTATTCAGAACCATCCTCGTGAAATCACAAAGCAAATGCAAGGTGCGAGGGTTGGCCAGAATCATCAATACGTACGATTTCCATGCCACCTAAATCGCTAGCCTCATTAAAAAGAGGACAAACCGTCAACACATGTAGCCAATCCTCAGAATCAGCTCCGCAGAAACACCTGGACGACTCGGACAAGCCCATACCATGCATGGTAGGGGCTATGATCGCTTACTCCCCAATCATTCCTTATCGACCAACTAAAAGAAAACCCCGACCTAGCTACACTATTTGCAACTGTGACATCAATATCACTAGAACCGCGGGGACCATCGAAGGTACTGATCACTTGGCTCATTCAGAACATGAGCATTGTTAGCGATCAGCCACTCGCTAAGCACCAGTCCCCGGGCATAGCTCTGATGAGCAGGAGCGCTCCTGCTCATTTTACTATACCACATATGGGAAGAGGCGTTCGCATCAAGGCCAAAGATCGGTGGAAGTCCACCTGCAAGGAGCAGCACTGATTCCATGTAACCCAGGTACGGTTCCAACGGCACACCAAACTTACAATATAAACTGCAAAGAAAGACCATACCAAAAGAACCTTCAGCAGAGATGCACACCCCGAATTCAGAAGAACTCATCATAGTGCAGTCAACTGCCGAATCTGCCACGATCACACCTTAAATCAAAAGCCTGTTTAAAATATTTTCACTGTTTACCGTCGTGCTGGTGTTATATAGTATAGTTCCTGGATACCATATATTTGTCGCAAATTCGTATTTGTGATTTATTTTGTTGGATTCATGCTTTTGTTTGTAATTATAAAAGTCTACACTTATTAAAAACTTAAATATACAACTGTTTTAACAGCTGATCGATTTGCTAATCAACATATACAACTGTGAACGCACGGGATCGTTATTACCGACATTACTTAGTTCCAACTGTGAATTTATCCAATGTGAATTTATCAAAGACAACCAAACTGTTACAAAAGTGGAGAGCCGCAATAGGAGCAGAAATTTCAAACTAAACAAAAAGAAACTATCTGCTGTTAAATGGGTGCTCAATTAAATCATTGATGCCAACTCAAAGTTGTGACACTCTAAAAAAAGCAGCCTACATAATTTTGATTTAATTTACATATTACACAGTGTTACAAAATTTAATGAAATAGAAAAACCTGTTACCGGATATTATTTTTCCTGCAGGGCTTGTAGAGTAAAACAAGATTCCAATAGTGAAATATGCCGGACACCTCCAAAATCAGGATGAACAAATTTAGCTAATAAATACATTACTGTATTGTGCTTAAACATTGAAAATGGGTTATCTATCAAACATTCATTGGTCTTCTCACAAAATTCTCTCACATTTATAGTGAAAGCATACTTTCCCCTACGCATGTTCAAGAGTATCATGAACAGTTTTCTAAGCATTGCCAAGTATCCTTCATCACGTGAATTTCCTAAAACAGACATTAAAACGGAATCAATAATCCTGTCTACTACAAAATTCAATTGTAATTTTTTGTTTAACATTTCGGTAATAAGACGTTCCATTTGAATTTGTCCATGATCTCCCGGTTGTGAAAGTACCATGTCTCCTAGTTAATTCAGAGGCATGAAAAGAGATAAATAGTTAAATGCGAGAAAAGTACCATCCACTTTTTTGAAAGCATTTTTACGTACACGCAGAAATCTCCGATCCCTAGTTTTACTTTTCAATATGCAACACTCTCCCAGTATATTAAAAAGGGATATATCTTTAATTTCTTCTATTGTTACTATGTTAACACGATCAGTGGCATTTCTAGTATGCTGGGGTCCTCTAACCAATATTCCTCCGTTTTTCCTAATGAATTCTTTCGTTGTGAAGCATTCACCCGTTATATTTATTGGAAGAACTGAAATTCCTCCTATTGCTTGATTCGAGAGATTATAAGACATTGAAAGTCTTGAATACAAATTTTCATTTTCATTTATAAAAGCTCCAATCCACCTCTTTGAAACAGAGGTCATTATGAAATCAGCAGCTGTTTCCAAAACTTTATAAAAGGGCACTTGCTCCATCATATCACCTTTTGGCCTCGATATGGTAAAGTCTCCTCCTATTTCCTTGCTTAAAGCTTCATAAAGAAATTCTATCCATCGATCATATTTCCTCCTTTGTATGGGTTTATTTTCCTTTTTGCATAGGGTGTTCTGAAAGTTTTTCAGTTACTGTCTTTTTATAATTGATTCCAAGAGATTTAGTTAACACTGGTTCCACAACCGTATTTATTTTTATTCTCTTCAAGTAAAAGTTTTTTGTATCCTCATTGTTACTATCCCACTCATTTTCTAACCATTTGTAAAAATCAAATAAATATTGTTCTCCTTTAACAAGCTCCCATTCGTCGTGAAATCTATTAAAGGCTTCATCTATAGTATCAATGTCTTTCTCATGAGCTTCTCCCCATCTTTTCCAGCACGACGGTAATGTTTTTCCCTTATATTGGACTATTTCACCTTCGAACAATATTGGTTTATCCAGGAAGTTGAATAAATCTAGGGCCTTTATTTCTTGTAGACTGTTGACTGGAGGATTGTTTAGAACTTCCCTTTCATTATATCCTGACAAGTAGATTCTGTTGAATTGCTCCAAGTACGAATTTAGAATGGGATCCTTAAATATATGCTCCGTCAAAGAAATCTCACCATCCACGTCAGAATCTTGTATATTTAGTTGATCCAGGATGCCACTTCTCTTCATTAGAAAATCCCTTGCTTTGTCCTCGCCAGGCATTTTATCAACTTTATTAAGCATTGTTATTTTATAATCATCAGGATTTATCACTATTAATGAAGTATTCTCATTTGCATAATCATTATATTTGTCTAATTGAAGTGACAATGATCTGGAAACTTTGATTTCTACGAATTTCTGCTCGGTAGTGTCTATAATGTCAAATTGTTTCGAAGGTGTATTTATATTTAATACAGCTGCAGCATGAGCCTGGGCCAAATTTATGTTTGGTCGCATTTCAAGTAATATGTATCTATACAATGCATCCTCCCCCAAATTGTCAAGTGATTGTTGTGCTATTGATTCTACTTCGGGTCCTCTTTCGTACTCAACAAGTTCCTCTTTAAATTCCTCCGGATCGCAATCATCAGGGTCAGTTTCCTGTTGTTCCTCCTCTCCCATTACATCGTCTTCGTTTACATCTTCCACAGTTTTTAATTTTAATATTTCCTGAAGGTCTTTGCTGGGCTCACAATTTCCTAAATATATACATACCATTAGATGTCTTAAATACATCTCTCTCTTTTTCCATGTATCTGTTTCCCAGTGTGTGTAATATTCTTTAACTTGCAGTATTATTTCGGTAGGGTATAAATTATAGTTTTCTACAACCTCTTGTATTTTCTTTTGCACTTGATCCATTTTTTAAATTATGTGTTTGTTTCTACTTTTAAATTTATATGGATTTACGGTTAAAAACCCGGTTTTTGTACCTTTGCGCACTTATAAGACTGTAATTTTTATATAATGAATGATATAAAGAAGAAACTTTCGAATGATATATAATTGATCTAAGAAAATTGAGAAATTTGGGTGTTATTGTCGAGCAAACACAAATTTTGTAGATTTTTCAACAATTTTTCATCTTTGGTGACGTTTTTATACATTATTTTATTAAGAAACTATAATACTACTGAATTTATTCAAAAAGTACGTTTATTTACGATTACAACGCATATTTGGGTTTAATAATAGATAAGTAATTGACTGATTTATTTAACTTTGCATGAAAATAAACTTTTAAACATTTTATACCAATTTTATTAATCAATCAATCAATGCTATCCTAAACACAAAAAAAGTCGGATCATTATCAACAAAATTACAGGCTTATAAGTGCGCAAAGGTACAAAAACCGGGTTTTTAACCGTAAATCCGGATTTTGGAGGTGTCCGGCATAATTCACTATTGGAATCTTGTTTTACTCGATAAGCCCTACAAGACAAATAACATCCGGTCGCAGGTTTTTCGGACTGTCACACCGTGTTATTTGTTTTAAAATAAATTTTTAATTTAAATATTAATAAAATACGTTTAAATTAAAATAATTTAAACTTGTAGAATTATTGTTGGGAATTGTCAAAACCTGAGCTTTATTTAATTAAATCAATTAAAACATTGCTTGAAACGGCAAAGTTTTTTTGATCATTTTTTAATATGTATGTATATTATTTTATCATTTATTGAAAAAATATTCACAATTTAAAATTTCTGGTAATCTACATATTTAATCATATTTGTAATAGGTGCAAAATCAACAAATTTAATAAAAAAATTCAAAAATGTACAAAATGCCTTGTTTTTTGGTGTTTTTGTTTATTTTTAATAAATTAGAATACAACTAGCTGTCCCGGCAAACGTTGTTTTGCCATAAACCTAATTTCAAGTAAAATAAATTCCTCTTTCTTTCACTTGAGCGCTTTATACCATAATCGGCGATGAAAAAAAAACAATAGCTATTTATTTCTTTATTTCTTTTCGTTACATATTCAAAAGTTAAACATAAAAAAGTGATGTATTTTTTATCCTGAAGTATGAAAATCAAACAGAGATAACCAATTTTTATTGCATAAGGTCTTCACCTGAAAATTTTTTGTTGTACCAATCGTCAAAGTCTATATAAAAAACTCTAATATTTTTTTCAGCGTTTTTTTATATGAAGTTTGACGTTTACTATAACAAAAAATTGTCAGGTGAAGACCCCATGTTAAGAAGAGCAATTGCGTGTACGATTTTTTTTTTGTCAGTCCGAGCCAACACAAATAAGCTCGATAGCTTGTCGACGCAAGAACATGCCACGTATAATTGTCCGTCTGAAAAACATGGTGTGCCCAAATCTAAGCCGCAAACAGACGTCGTTGTGACTTATTGATTGTCATTGCAAATGCCAATCTAAAAGGAAATTTGAATTATTTTGGGACGTCTGTGGCAATCATCGGAGTTCGTGGCAGCAAAACATTTTCGTCTCGGAATTTACCATTCAAAAAGGTAGCTTTGATAACGTTTTTCAACAATTTGTTAACGACCCATCGTGTAGCATTGCAAAGCCGAAGTAGAATAACCGGTGAAAAAGACGTTTAATAAAGATACATAAACTTATCAAAAGAATCGTTTAATTAATTAAGAAGATATTGGATGGGGGTGCTTTTACCCGTTTACCTTTATTTTACGCCGTAAATGTTATTTAAGGTATATTTACACAAGGTAAACTCGTTGGCCCATATGTTTGTCAGCTGTTTACCCCTAGTTGGAACTCAAACGTCAAATTTAGTGTATATGAGCCAAAATTTATACATGTGTGCGTTAAATTGTTTTTGTTTTATATGAAGACAATTTTGACAACTCGGTTCTTTTTATAGAGCACCTTGGTTCCTTCAAGACTCGAGATGGAGATGGAGCTTTTACCCTTTTTGCCCTATTTTACGCCCTAATTGTTGGAAATTCAAAAACATGTATATCTTAAAGTTCCTTTAGATATTACAGTATCTGCATGCCAAAATTAAAGAATACCGGTTGATTAGTAAAGAAGATATAGGGAGGGGGAGCGTTTGCCTCTCTTGCCCAATTTCACGCCCTGAATAATAAAAATTATAGGCTATAGTTCCTTCCAGATGTAACACTATTTGCCTGCGAAATTTCAAGAAAATCGGTTAATCAGTTAAGAAAATATTGGGATTGGGAGCTTTTACCCGTTTTTCCCTATGTTACGCCCTCTAGCGATATAAAATATATACATTAAGATCTATTCCGAATGTCATTGTACACATAAGACATTACGATACATAGTTTGGTAACTTTTCAGGTAATAATAAAAAATCATAATGTGGATAATGAAACCCATTTTGTTGAAATTTATATGGGAGTAATATATAGGAAAATCTAAATGCAATATCTCTGGAACCACTGGGCCGATTTCGTCCAAACTTCACATAAACCATCTACAGACTATCCCCAAAGTATCGTGATAGTTTTCGTTTAAGTCGAACGACCTGCTTTCGCAGTTAGTGGTGACATCAAAGTGTACACTTCTTTTTATATATATAGAAGATTGATAATGCATATTAAAATAAATATTGAGCACTAATGAAAATACGTATTAGAATCATTGTGAACTTCATGGGTTTTGATTCGCACTCATTTAAATGAATATTTCATATCAATGAAAATCCTAATTCATCGCTGAACTTTAAATGACGAGCCGTTAAACTAATGCGAACCCATTCTCGCGCCAATGACATGCTAATGTAAGAATCTTGCATGTTTCGCCTAAAAAGAACCACTGCATTATCCTTAGAACCCATACATTTATTACTTTTTTTTGCCGGGCTGTTATGTATAATGAATGTTATTTTTGTCAAGCTAATAGGGCCTAATACCGTGTTCAGATATACCTTTTTTATTGAGTCAACATTCGGTTTATTGACATAATTATCTTTCTGTTCACATATAGACAATTTAGCTAACTCAATTTATTATAATACTACACACAACATTCAACGTTAACAAAAATGTACATGTATAAGCAAAATGTAAACAACTTTTGACATCTTTAAGGAATAAACATCTGGAGGGGGTCAATTTACACCATTTGACCAGTCACGTATCTATTCTCAATGAACGTGCTTAGTGTCACTTACTAAAATTTAGTATTATTTCAATATAATGTAGTATTATTTCAATAAAACTAGTCCTAGAATTAAATTCAAGAACCAAGTTTTAGAAAGTACCAAAAAATGTGTCACAGCACCGGTGAAGACTGTACTGAAATTCATTACTTTTTCTACTTTTTTGTTCTTCATAAACCAGTTAAGGGATTGGTTCTTCTTTCGCTGGTCATGAGTCCTTTCTTTTTGTACTTGTTCTATTTTCACAAATCCCAGGACCAGTCTGTGGGACCAATTGACACAAATTTCCCGCGGGTAATTACATACAATATTTTGTTCCCGACGTTTCGTCGATTGTTTGTCGACTTATGTATAGGATTGTCTATTTAAAAATTATAAAACAATAAAATAAGTACAATAATGTAACACATAAACAATATGGACTTACAATATGAAGTTAAATCACATTAAAAAGTTTTAGGGCCATTCAGGGTTGTCATAGAAACCAATATTGTCAGAATTGGTTTTAAAACCGACAAGAAAAAATGTGTTGGTGTCATAGAAACCAATGTTATTGGTTTTATGTTCGAACTAAAATTAGTGTCGGTTTTAGGTGTCACAGAAACCAATGTTATCGGTTTTTTATTGGAAATAAACCAAGCAGCTTACAGCTCTTGTTTTTTTATTGGAAATAAATATAGTTGCTAAAAACTTAATTTTTATTTAACAGTTAGATTTTTTCCACAGATAAAAGTAAATAAAATTGATAAATTGGTAAAATAGTATTTTTTGCATGTTTCCGGAAGTCTCCGGCAGCGGGCTGCTGCAAATTTGCAAAAAAATTTTTCTCACTTTTTCTGCTAACAACAAATATGCAACAACAGCAGTGGTCACTTTACTTATTTATAACGTTAAACAACAAATTTGTTTATATTTTTAATAAATTCGCTTTATAATTACATATTTTTCCAAAACAATAAAATTACACAAATTAAAACAGCAAATGCAATGCAAGATCATCTTCCAATAACAAAAATGCTACAACTGCTGATGTCATTTTATTTTCTTTATAAGCACTTATCACCTTTTAATTATTTGATATCAATTATTTTCACAAAAACACTTACTGATATTTTAATGAAAAAAATATAATATACATATTGTTAGTTTTCTGCAAAAAAGTAAAAGAAAAAATAATAAAAATGTAAACAACAGCTGTTTCGATATTGGTTTTATTTACATCCGAAATTAACAAAACCTACTTGGTTTCGTGACACCAAATGAAACCAATATTGGTTTTCAAAACCGACAATTAGCAAAACCAATATTGGTTTCTATGACAACCCTGATTATTACAACTTACAAATAGTTATTTTTAGGATGCTATCTGACAGATAAATAGTTTTTGGTTATTACAAGTTAACATTAACCTAAAAAGTGACTGATAAGCTAACATCAGGTTTGTCCTCATGGTAACTTTACAAGTGAACTTTAAGAACTTGAAGATGCCATATCTTCTGCTGAAGAAATGGTAACTTCAATGATAGTCTTAAATTACTCAACTTTTTCAAAAAACACAATTTAACACAAAAAACAAAACAATTTACCATTAAAACCAAAAATAAAGCACAAAAATTTACTTTTGTTTTTAATTAATAAATAAAATAAAACTAAGTCGTTGCCACTACGTAATTTAAACAACCAAAAGTAGTTGGTATATACTGCAATGTTGCCACGGTATATAAATTACATTTTTTATTTTATCGGACAGTTGTAATAATGGAAAAAACTTATTGGTCACTTTATCGTTCAAGATACATAGCTATTGTTCACGTTAACTATAAGCAACTTTATAATTAGGTTGTAATAATGGCCCTTAGATGTATCCAGGAGCATACAAATATAAACCATAATTTTAATATTTAAATACATATTACTTTAAACTTTAAAAATATCACAGCTCAAGTGATGGCAACAATATACTATGTGTGAGTCCAAACACAATGTAACGATAATTTACTGCGGTGCGATTTTTCATACGATTTTGAAGTAAAAAACCGCAGTGCGGAACGGCATAAAATTTAATTTAATTCGCCTTGTCTCTCAATTTTTGATACTAGTTCTCTTTCTGATGTTGCCATAGTTTTTAAATAATTGGCTATGTTCACAACATTATTGAAAACAAACAACATGATAAAAATGTATGCACAAATAAATTAATAAAAATTTAAACAAAAAATGACAACTATTTCCGTCGCCGTCTTCCGTTGTATTATGTTTATTTTTCTCTACCGCAACGAGAAATCGCACCGCACCGCAAACATTGTGTTTAGACTCTAACTCGCATTTATGTTGTTCGTGTCTTCCTTCAAAATCATTGTTCTCTTAATTTGTTGTTGTGTTCTAACCCCGGGTCTCCACGTAGCAATATTTATTGCGGCAAACGTCAAATTTTATTGCTCCATTAAATTTGCGACGTATAGACCGCATATTGCCATGAGTGGCAATCTATTGCGCAATGATTGCTCTTCTGATTGCTTAGCAATCTGCTGTCAAATCAGTTGTAATTTATCGACATTTTATTTCTCCGTACGTGTTGTGTGTTTATTTATTAAAATAGCATTTTTTTCAAATGCAAATAAACAAAAAAGTAATACAAAACACAGCTACGACAATTACAATTAATTATTTTATTAAGATAATTTATTAATTGAAAAAAGAAAATTTAACAACCACTTGAAAACACAACATAAAACATTTGTTATAAATACAGTTGCAAAACTTTGGACAACTACTCGCGGTGAAAATTGCAAATTTATGTGAAAGCAATTTCAAGTGTTCTCCAGCAATATAATCAGCAATTATTGCTCCATTGTTCTGCCGACGTTTTTGCTTGTACTTAGCAATAAATATTGCTACGTGGAGCCCCAGCTTAAGGCTTTCAATTGTGTATCTCTTCCTTTCTTTGTTTTCTATATTTAGAATCAGTGTGACCCTTTTAGCATTTTTTATTTTGATTTAGCAGTAAATTTTTCGAATTGCATTAAGAATAATTTTCAGCATTTTTTTAATATTTTATTAGACTTTAGTCTTATAAATTTTATATATTGCTATTTCACAATATAACATAAAATTCCTGTCAATCTCTATCGTTGTACTTTGTCATTTATACGTTCATACAAATGTATAATAATAGCAACCCTGTAAACACAAAAAAAAATAAAGAAATGGTAGATTTTACTACAGAAAAAATAACGGGTTCTACTTTTGTTGTAAAAACTCAATGAAAAAGACGATTTAAAATTTTTGGTAAGTTAGGGATTTTTAGGGATATTGAATTTTATAATAATTTTTTTTTAACCCTAGAGTACTAACCATATTTTACATACGTTGTAACTAATGATCGTCGATTCGACGATGTATATTTTAACTGCCTGTAACTTTGGCTTAAAACCAAATATACTTTTTCAATGAATGCTTTTGATCATTGGGGCACCCTATAAATCCATATAAAAAAAAATTATTTAATTTATATTCCTATAGATAAAAGAAATATTTAATTTTTGTACTAATTCATTTTATGTTGAACATATTTTAGGGATCAAACAAAAGGACCTAAAAAATATTGTGAAGAAAGCTAAAAACTAAAAAAGAGGCAAAACTTAAAAAAGACATTTTTAGCTTTAAAAAAATAAAATTTTTTTTTTTTAAAATAACACTTTGAGCAAGAGCCACAAAGCTCAACTTTGTGTTCTCCGCATATGGGTTTTTCGCATATATCACATTTTTATTTTGACATTCGGCATTTTTTCGTATAGGCATGAGTTACACATACTTCATTTGTGTTTTTTTTTTGTATTTTCTCCTTAGCTGGTCATTGTTGCCACTATTGTTTGGAGTAACAACATTTGCATATTTGCTCTTAAAACTGAAAAATAAAAGTCACGTCAATACTAACCATCGACGATTCGACGAGTACAAGACCAATAATAGCAATGTTCTAGCAACGCGGTTTAAAAAACGCAATTACACACAGCAAAAGTAAATCATCTACTAACAGCATACAAAATTTTAGATTGTTAGGCACACCCATTTAAAAGTAAATGAATTGAAAGGGTGCGATGCTCGTCGAAACGTCGATCATTAGTACTCTAGGGTTAAATATTTTATGTACCTACCATACATTTTTTTTATTTATTCGAGTGTGTTTTCTAAGTCAAATTACAATCTATAAAGCTTGTATATTTTAATAGTCTTCTACTATCAGAATTATTTTATGTGCCTATATATGGTATAAAGGACTAAAAGAAATGCATATTTGCATACGAAAAAACAGAAGTGAGGGAAAACATGTAAAATCAATTGAAATGGATAATCATTCAAAAAAGCCAATTTTGATCTACCAAAGGTTTAAATACAATATGGTTTAAAGATTGATGTTTGACTGTTGACGTCAGCAGTCGTCGATGGCTGCGAGTGTAAAACGGCAAATCCATCTGAGGAGATTGAGTGGTTGCGATCGAAACATGTTATGGTAACCTGCCGGCCGAGGTTCGAGCCCCGGCCACGGTCAAGAATGAAAGGTTATCAATAACAATTTTGATTAATTTTCATGTTGTGAAATTCCTTTCTTCATAAGAATAATTGATTGAAAATAAAATTTAATTAAGGCCTAATTAAAAATATTAAAAATTTGGATTAAAAACCATAAATAGTTCAGCAAAAAAACCACAATACTAATTAATATTCGCATATTTCATAAATTTACATGTATGTAGATATGTATTTAGCTTACTTTGTTTATGTTCCTGAACTGTTTTTATTAAAAAAATCTATGTAGCTATGTATATAAATTTGTTATCAGTCCTGTTCTGCAAATCAGTTTTAGTCAAATCACGTGATTTCAAATCACATGTGCCTACTAAAATCACACGTGTGATATTTAAGTGTCCCGTTTTTGTGTGATCTTCAATTACCAAAAGCACACCGAGAAACACAAAAACGGTATGATTTTCAGAACACCACAAAATCACGCTCGCGATTTTAAAAACACGTGATTTTCAGAACAGGCCCGTATATCAACTTTGTTTTATTAAAAAGAAATATAATATTTTCAGGTTAATTAAAATATAACTCATTCATTATGATGATACAATTATTTTAAGAAATTTTGCATTTTTTAGTATTTTCAAATTTTTTTTTTTTTGGCATTTTTAGCTCCAGTGTACGTTTTGTTGTTCCTCTTACTTCAATCTTACTTTATTATTGTTTATTAATTGACGCCTTAACTTTAGAAAAAATCGTGTTAATGTCAAATTGGGTTTGTATGCAAAACAGATTTTTATTGTTGTTTGGTCGTGTTCTTTGTATGGTTTGGATTTAAATTGTTTTCGATTATATTTTCTGTTCAAATTTTTCTAAAAATTCATTATAAATTCATTTAATTTCTAATAAATGAGAACGTAAAAAAGTCCATCTAAATAAAGAAGTTTCATTGAAAGTCATTTATAAATTTTGGGCAAGAAGATTTTAGCTTAGGAGCTATGAAGCTCCCATTAATGTACGGTATTTTCATTTCCATTTATTGAAACGAAAATTTTATAAGGAAGATGAATAAAACTCAGAAATTTAATGTTGTTGCAAAGAAAATATATTTCTCGAGATCAAATTAATTACAGCCGTATTCATAAAAACGTATTGATGATTTTTTTACCGTTTTTAAGCATAAATTGCTAAAGTTGTATTCATAAACGAAAAATAGTGTATTGAACCTTTAATAAACCATTCATAAAGTAAGAAAATTTATTGTTGGATTTGCCCTTCTTTAAACCAAAAATAAAATGATATTTTAAAAGGTGTTTGCACTTTACGATATTATTTTTGTGAAATATGTTGAAAAATAATGACAAAAATGTTTTGTTTATTACAACGGACATGTTAAATACATTTTACTAATTTTTTTTTTTATTTTAGACAGCCAATTTAAAGTTATATTGATAATTATTTAAAACAAATTTATAGGATTTAAATGAATATGTTCAGGGGCAAATGCAGATATTCTCTTTAATTATTTATTAAATTATTGCAACTAGTTGTTTTTAATTTAAAACAACAAATTACTATTGAGGACATAAATTACTATATTACTACTAAGTTAAATTCAAATGCTGAAATTTCAACTTATAAATTTTCATTTTTCAATAACAGAAGTATTGCATCATTTAAAATAACAGTTTCAGCTGAAATGTATGTGAAATTGATTGATCCATGTTTCTGGCCTGATAACACACTGGTCCGCGAATACAGGGGGGTTATTATGTAATTCGATTCGAAACGAAAATACTTTCGAAAGAAATTTCCGTATCGAAAATGAAATGGTATTTTCTAATCCGTTCGAAAGCCCTACAGATTTGTATTTGTTAAAAAAAGGGAAAAACAAAGTGCTGCCAAATTTATAGCCGATAAATTTGACAGTACCTGTCAATATTGACAGAAATTTTTTGAAAAACAAGCGTTAATAAAAAAACGTTAAATTTTCCGCAAAATGTAAATATAAGTGAAAACTTCAAAACAAAATAAAATAACAAATAACACTACGTGACAATTTTTTGACCAAATGAATTTTACACCTAATCTTTATGTAAAATTTTCCGCTGAATCCGAATATGAAGTCAGAATTGTTTTTGAGATATTCCAAAATAACCGTTATTTGTGTTTTTAAAAAAGGTGCTGTGACTGAAATGCAAATATCTTAAAAAATTTTAAACGGATTATGTAATTCTTTCTTTCTAGTAAAAGGTTATAAAATTTCTAAAATAACCATGGATTGCTGACTTCATATTCGCATTCAGCGGAAAATTTTACATAAAGATTAGCTGTCAGATTCATTTGGTCACGACTTTGTTGAAATTTTGTCACGTAGTGTAATAATTTATAAAAATATAACGGTCTAAGAACATAAATTCTGTTCCATTGTGGTTGGAAGATAGCGATAAAGAAAGTGATGCAATTGCAGAAAGAGTTCAACGAAAAATAATACGAGATACATCCGACATTATGAGCGTTGATAATAGTACGTAAGAAAGATTTTTAATTATCAAATTTAATTATAAAAATACTATTTTTAGTTTCGTGAAAAACTTTCGGCTTAATAAAAATTCATTTATGTATGTAAACAATTGTATATACATATGTAGGGTGATTTAAACCCACCTAAAAGATCGACAGTCATTGCACCTTTGATGAAATTAGCTTCAACATTAAAATGTTTGTTACAAGCAGGGCTGCCAGAATTGACGATTTATCGTCATTTTGACGATTTTTTGTTCCGGAATTAGCGAAGTGCCGATTTGCTGATTTTTTTCTTAAAAGTGACGATTTTTTCAGTCTCCAGTCTGAATAAAACATTAAATTTTCTGACACGTTCGTTTTTAAATTTTGAAATGTTTAACAGCTGTACCTTAACAAGAGCGGAAGCCGGAACGTTTTCTTTCGCTTAGCTTTTACGCTGATATGCCATACCTAAGCAAGAGCGTCAACGTTGTGCTAAAAACAGTAGTGATAGCTTTCTTGTGTAATAAAACCCACAAATTATAAATAAAAATAGAGATAAAAACGCTAGATTGATCAAAAAATAGCTAAATTGCAAAGCGTTGAGACCGCTCTATTCAAAAACTAGAAAACGCGTGGCGCTTTTGTTAAGGTACGGCCATAATATGCAAGTCTTAAGAAAATCTTTAAATGATTATTTTCAGAGTACAAAAACAACAATGTTACACTTTGTTTATCTTTCGTCAAACCATCAGCGAATGAATCTTTTACGACTCTCTGTATAAATCATATTTTCAACAATTATACGGCCAACATTTCACGAGTTGTGAGATAATATCTACAAGAGTCTCATCCCAGTAAAGAATGCTTATGTTTCGGGAAGCACGAAAACTACATGAGCGCTGATATATGCGCTGGCTATTACACACTACTAAGAAGCAGCAGATAAGCGAATACCATTAAAGTGAATTTTTAATTTAATGATTGAATAACTTCGCATTATCCCTTATACGAACAATGTTTTATGTGCTTTTGTTATTCCCTTACATCGAAGCAGGTTGTATTGCAATGATTTTAAAATGTGTTTACGATCATTTTTGAAATATTACCGAACATAGAAATTTAATTTGTTTCATAACGCAATCAGTTATCAAAGTGCTTCCAAGTGGGAATTCGCCATATAAAAATCATGCCTCTTGTAAGCAGGTTTTGTAAGGGGGTATTGTGCTTCTCTCCCTTACAAAACTGCTGTAAGCTCCATTTTTTACTGGGAAACGATTCTTGACATGAAAGACTCGTTAGATAATCTTTACCCACATCTTAAACGATTCCCACAACGGTTGAAGAAGCGTCTTTCACTGTGCTATGGATTAATCTCAGTCGTGTTGCAGTTTTCCCATGTGAGGAATCTTCCACGATTAAAAAATGCGGCATCGACGATCAAAGACGCTTTGTATGAGACTCCCAATATCTCTTACACAATTGAAAATGCTAGCTGGGTATGAAGTAATTATGTTTTTGTTTGAATGCTTTTTTATAAAAAAAATCAAACAAAAACTGTTTAAAAAAACTAAATTTTAAGTTGTGCGATTTTTTTGACGATTTTTCGAAACGTGAAAGACGATTTTTCTATTTTTTCTCAGGAAATTGACGATTCCCTCACAAATTTATCTGGCAGCCCTGGTTACAAGGTGGATACCAATATCAGATTGACCAAGATCGTCTTGTAGGACTTTCACACTCATCAATTTCCATATGCTTATCTGAGGTATGCGAAATAATCGAACAAAATATTTGTCCGAAGCATATTATCTTTGAAATTACTGAAGAAAAAAAGATGGAGGCGAAAAGATGTTTTTTTTTTAATAAATGTGGAATACCTGGAGTAATTGGCCAAGTAACGATGAGCATTTATACTTCAACCGAAAACAGACATTTAACTCTTCTCATACCTAGTAACATAGCACATTTGTAAAAATGGTTAATACAAAATCGATTAAATGAAAACTCACTTTTTTCCACTTTTTCAATTCACGATACTGTGGACCAACCGCATCTTAATCCTTTGATAGTCTTTGCCACAAATCCTTCGACTCGCTTTTAGCATTTGCAACATTGAGGTGCCCCTTTGCTCAATATGCATGTGCAATTATAAAATCAACCATCACCATATTCTGTCTTGGTTTTGTAAACATTGCTTTGTTTAAGCTTTCCCTTAACACAACCCAAATTTAAAAAAATTACTATGTATAAAAATTTTCAGACTAAAAACAAGGAGTTGTGACAACAAACACAGTATAAATTGTGATTTCAAGTCATTCACAGTTCTGAATATGGAGGAAATCGTATGTTTTAAATTATATTTTACACTTTTTGTAAAAAGTTTTATTTAATTACTTACATTTTTAAATTTTTTATTGTTTTCGCAAGCACAGCACCTTTCGAATAATTTACGAAAAATTTAAATGAACTGACATTTGCTTTCGTATTAAATAGTTGCAATTGTAAAAGGGTAATTTATAATTTACGAAAAGGGGTAAAAAAAATCCCACAAAAAGAAAATATTTCCGAACGTTCGAAAATAAATTTTCGAAAAACGTACTACATAATACAATTTGTACGAATTCGTAAATCTTTTCTTTCGAATCGTATTACATAATAACCCCCCAGGTACAAAGAAAACCAGAGAAATTATAATATAACACGCTTACCTTCGTCATCCGGTCAAAAAAACTAACTATCTCTTCTGATAACCAACTGTATATTACATACCAAAACGTTCGTGGTCTCAATACTAAGCTTTCCAATCTGTTTATAGAAAGCTTCACTTTTGATCAACATATTATTGTTTTAACTGAAACCTGGTTAAATAAAAAGACCTTAAATACTGAAATTTTTTGTAATGGATTCAAAGTATACCGACTCGATAGAGAAACTACTAAAATTGGTGGTGGCGTCTTAATTGCTGTTTCTTGTCTTTTCTCATCCGAGGAAATTAAAACTAATACTTCTAACAAAATAGAATTTATTGCTGTTCGTATTAAACTAAAACACAAACATATATACCTAACCTGTTCATATATTCAACCGAATTCTGATGCTCTAACTTATAATCAACATTACGAGAACATTAAATCCGTCGTATCGTGTGCCCAGCCAGATGATTCAATATTCGTTTTTGGTGACTTCAACTTGACCGCAGTTTCTTGGAGATTCTTACCAGATTCATTTTACTATACTCCCACAAATTGCAATGACTATATTGATGTATTTTTTAATAATCTTTATGACTTGTGCTTTTTCCAATTTAACGGTGTTTTCAACGAATACGGAAAACTATTAGATTTGGTGTTTGTGAATGAACCTGCTGACTGCTCATTAACTCGTGCTTTTCCAATTTCAAGACCTGAAGATCGTTATCATCCCACTATTGACATTCTTGTAACACTCCGTTTGTTAAACGTAAAGCTATGGTCAATAACAATAAAGTCTACTGTTTCAAACGAACAAGTTACAACGAGTTAAATTATCTTCTAAATAATACAAATTGGCTTGATAAGTTATCTATTTCAAATGGCACAGCATCTTCCTTCGATACTATGATTGATACTTTCTATAAAACTATTTTTGAATATTTAGACGAATGTGTTCCGAAAATCACTGTGTTTAAGCAGTCAGGTCCTCCCTGGGGCTCAAGACAGCTGTCTAGACTTAAAAATATAAAAAATAAATATTACAAAAAATATAAAGAATCCGGATCATTTTATGCTTATAGTAAATATTCTGTATCTCGTGCTGAATATAATTTACAAAACATGAATCTATATAAAAATTACTTAAATGAAATGAAATTTAAACATGATCCTAAATCATTTTATAAATTCGTAAATTCTAAACGTAAATCTACAGGCTATCCAACTATAATGAAGTACAGTGTAAATTCGGTAATCCGGACTCCACTAATCCGGAATATTCGGTAATCCGGACAGAATTTTGCAGCTCATTGCGTATTCTATAATCCGGATTGATTGCATCTCTATAGTCCGGATTGAATAACACCCATTTTTATTTATTTTTTTATTCAAATCACAGCATGCTTTGAAAAATACAGTCATTGCGTATTCTATAATCCGGATTGCTTGCAACTCTATAGTCCGGATGAAATAACGAAATTGTCAAACGAAATTAATATTATTTATTGTTAAGTATGTATGTGTATAAATGTGTATTTTTTATTTTAGCTGAACTGTACAAGGTAATTTTTATGTTTAATTTTGCTATGAACTATTATTATTTTTGATAAATACATACATGCGGTAATCCGGATAACTCGCTAATCCGGATTGGGGTCTGCAATCAATTATCCGGATTATCGAATTTTTACTGTACTTAAATATTGAGTCCAGTGATGATTTGACAATAAGTAACATGTTTGCCAATTTTTTTGCAACTACATATTCTGATGCTAAATACAACAACTCCAATAATTACCCTTACGTGATTGATGAACACCAGTCAATATCGTTTTCTCCAATTATAACTTCCCAAATAGTAACCAGTCTGAAAAGTGTAAAATCATCTTTCTTTAGTGGACCGGATGGTATTCCAAGCTGTATTTTAACTAACTGTGCTTTTGCCACACCTTTATCAATAATATTTAACCATTCAATTAGATATGGCTACTTTCCTCAACTCTGGAAAGAATCTTATATAATTCCGCTATTTATGTCTGGAAACAAATCAAATGTTGCAAATTATAGAGTTATAGCCAAATTAAGTTCTATCCCTAAACTCTTTGAAAAGTGCATAACTGAGTCTCTCTCTCGTCAAGCATCTTCATTACTATCACCTTTCCAGCATGGTTTTAGAAAAGGTTGTTCAGCAATTACCAACCTACTACAACTAACCACTATTATACATAATGGATTCAATAATACCCAAATAACAGACGTAATATACACAGACTTCAGCAAAGCTTTTGATAAAGTTAACCATAGTCTTCTTCTTAAAAAACTATCAATAATGGGTTTTACTAACAACAGTCTTCGCTGGCTTAAGTCATACCTTACTTATACGAAACAAAGTGTTCGTTTTAATAATACAACATCAAGGAGCATCATCGTCAATTCTGGAGTACCGCAAGGAAGCCACCTTGGTCCAATCTTATTTTCACTTTTTATAAATGATCTGCCGAGTGCAATACACAATTGTAATGTGTTAATGTATGCCGATGATGTAAAAATCTTTTTAAGCTACAAAAAATCATCGGAAATGCTCATTCTTCAACATGATTTAGATAATTTTTATAACTGGTGAAATATCAACATTATGAATCTCAATTTAACAAAATGTAAGCATATGCGCTTTTGTAGAAAATGGAATCCTCTGGGTATCTATACTTTGGGTGACTGCCAACTTGAATTAGTTAAAGAGATTTTGGATCTTGGTGTTTTACTTGATCCAAAATTAGATTTTATAAAACACATTACATCAACAATAAATAAAGCTCGTGGTGTACTTGCCTTTATAAAACGTTGGGCTAAGGAGTTCACTGATCCTATGATTACAAAGCTGTTATATACATCCTTGGTAAGACCTATCATCGAATATGGCTCTATTATCTGGGATCCTGTTTATGATGTTCACATAAACCGAATAGAATCTGTCCAAAAACAATTTTTATTGTTCTGCTTGGGAAACTCAACTTGGAATCCTTCTGACGTAAATCCATCTTACTCTGTCAGACTTGCACGCGTTAAATTACCATCACTAGTAAGCCGAAGAAAAATGCTTAACATTGCGTTTTTAGTTAATTTGCTTAATGGTAACATTAGTTCTGAACTCCTGCTTAATAATGTTAAACTCAACGTTCCTCAGCGATTAACACGAAATTACATACCATTATATCTTCAGACCTTTCAAACAAACTATGCAAATTCTGATCCTTTTCGGAGAATTTGTAAAGATTTTAATGAAATGTATAATTTAGTTGACTTTTCTTTAAGTGCCAGTGTCATTAAACGTAGTATTATCTTGTTTTTAAATATATAAAATTATAAAATTGTTTGTAATTTAATTATAGTCTGTACGGATTTAAATCCATAGACTTAATAAATAAATAAAATCAATTAATAATACCATAACCTCTATCTCCATGTATAATGGATGCGAAGAAAATATTGGATTAAAAATGTGAAGAAAAATATTAAAAAAGTATACGCAAATGCACCTGATATGGTCAGGGAAAGGCTCAACCACTGATGGGATCTCTTCCAGAAGCAAGGATAACGATTTCAGCTCCATTTAAACACGTTGGAATCGATTATGCTGGTCCTATTCAAATAAAATACTCTAAAGGCAGGAACAAAGGCTACATTTCTATATTCCTGTGTATAGAAACAAAAGCAATTCATCTAAAAACAGTAAGTAACTTACTTCAAAAGCATTTTTAGCTGCTTTAAAACTTTTTTTTGAAGAAGAGGTGTATGTTCTGATATTTATTCGGATAACGGAACAAATTCACGATCTGTAGTAAGTTTGAATGATAATGATCCAGAAAACATTCTTGCTGTAACTCCAGGCGAATAAAACAATATCCAGAACATTTTGAAGATAAGCCTTTTACCTCGCTTAATAAGTGGAAACTAATTCAAAAATTTAGAAAAGATTTCTGGAGTTCGATGGAGAAATAAATATCTAAGTACCCTTCAACAACGCAATAAATGGAAGTTTTCTTAAAAAAATTTAAAAGATGGTTCCATAGTTTTGATTAAGGATAAAAATATCCATTGGCAAGAATTTCTGAGCTTCATGGCGGGAAGGATGGAAAAGTAAGGGGTGGTCACTTTGAAGATTAAAAACACTTCATTGAAAAGACCAATAAATAAATTATATCCCTCAATAATTTCTGAAAATAAAGAATATAGGTTACCGCCAGTGACAAGTTGTTTCGCAAATTAAAAAACTTAGCCAGTTAAACTCAATGATCTGAATTTATATTTTGATGAGGTTGAAAGAATTAGAAAACTTGTATAAAATTGAGTGAAGAATGTCGACATTAAGTTTTTAAAGAGCCCTGCAATGCAAAAAAGATACAATATAGCCTTTTACTGTTTACAAAATCGCAGCGTCTTCCTTCAAAATTCTTTAGCCTTGTATGTTGTAAGGTTGGTGGTTAAAAATGAAAAGAATGATGGCATCTAATTTTGGCCCTAACTAACTTCTTTGAAATTCAATATGGTAGGTTCTAAATTTATTGGAAAAGCTTGAAAGTCCTTAATATAATGTGCGTTCGTTTACTTTTGCAGTAAAATCCCACTTAAATCCAGTAGGTGAGTAATACGAAAAGTTTAAAAATTTATGTGTACGCGAACGCATTTCAGTAAAATCCTGTACAAATTTTAAGGTAAACGAACGGAGCTATTTTTAGAAGTTGGTGGCACCTGCATCAAGCTTCAAGTGGTAAAATTTATAAATGAAATGCTACAGATCTCGCTGAACAACTCTTTATACCAGTTGGTGAACCGTTACCAAATAATAATGTTTAAAGTTATCAACTATTGTGATTTATTTGAACTGTTAATTTTTAATTTCAAAATTTTTAGTCAGGCGTGAGTTCATCAAATTTAATTTTCAATAAATTGTTTTTACCGAAGGAAGGAATTTTACAACATGAAATGTTTATTAAAATTTATTGATAATTTTCCTGGCTGAGCTGGGGCTCCAACCACTGCGGTGCCTGCCAGCCAACAGTCAAATATCAATCTTTAACCAGTGATACTGGTGTTCGAAATTTGCTGTAATTATCATTTTCAATTTTATATTACATGTTGCTTCCTTTCCTCTGTTTTTCCGTATTATTTCTGCCAAGACTTTCTCTTGAAATCCTGAATACATTTGTTTATTATGTTTTTTTGTCCACTTCGTCGACATTTTTTTTATACAACTTGAAGTACAAATGTAAACATTAGAGCTTGTGCCAAAAAATTATCTTAAAAAATCAAGTATCGTTTCCAGTTAATTTAATAAAATGTTATCTCAGGTATGGTTTAGCTTATGTAATGGGTGACATTCTGCAAATTTTGAAAAAAGGGAGATTCACATGTTACTTGTTTTCTCTTCTAATTTTATTTTTGGGGTTGAAGTTTTCGATTTTAGTTTTTTTTTTTTTTTTTTTGAAAATTATATTATTTTTATTATACGTATTTTCTGCGTCTATGTTTGGCTTTAATGCATATGTAGCTCTTTCTTATATACTCTGTAAGTACTACGTTTATTTTACCCTCCTATGTGATATTTTTTGTTACATATGTTAAAGTAACCTTCAACGGCACTATTTGAAATTCTGCTACCATTTGTATCTACAAATTTGCCCATTATATTTGTCCATAAAGGGACATAGGGTGAAAACTTTTAAAAATATTAATGCAAATACTTCATTTACAAAAATGTTTGGAATTTCTGATACTTTTTTGACTTGTATTTTATTGTAAATTCACGAAGTTTTTACATAAAAGGGTATTTTTTTGTAGTTTGGTATCTTAAAATTGTCAGAATTTGGTGATGATTTTTTTTCTGAACTATTATAATAATCATCCATGTTTTCAGCTATTTGTCTTTTTCATTTTGTCTCCTTCAAACGTGTTATAGAGTGCTTCACATCAGTTGATACATTTTTAGTTAAAAGAACGGTTAATATACGGGTTTGATCCAAATCCATAGCGATTTTACATTCGAAATGTTTACAGCATAAGCAAACTGATGTTTTAATAAATGATATTACATTTTCATCAACGAAATGTGTTTCTATATTTTTGTATGCTATTTTAATGGCGTTTTCTTTTCTGACAAATATGTTACACACATTCTGCCTTTCGAATATTTGTGTGTTCGTTTCTAAAAAATTTGCAACACCTTCAAAAAAAATCATGTTCTTTTCAAAATATATTGCAGAAAAAAGCGGCAAATATGGAACATGATTTACACTGAACTTTAATTTAGGGTGAGATAGTACCATTTTTTACAGCTGTGTTAAGTACTTTTATTATACAAGGAAGATTTGTTTACTTTTCTAAATTTTTTTGTTAAAAGTGCCGCCTAAAAAACATAAAATGGACAAACAAAAGTTAATAATAATGGAATTGTTGGAAACTTCTTCGTCATCTGATGTAGATGAGGAGTTTCTTTTGAACTCTATACATAGGAAGTATTTTCCGCGTGTTAAGGGCTTTATAGAAAATGTAGTTCATACATATTCCGATACTGATGTAAGTATGTATACACATACAAACGTTTGTATGTATGTATATTAAAGTATATTAAAAAAACTTTAATAATATTAAAAATATACCTTTTAAAGTTTTCAAAGAATTTACGTATTAGCCGAGAAATTTCTACTTACCTCATCGAAAGTTATTCGGAGTCCTTTCAAAAAAGATGCTATCAGGGAGGAAGGTTACAGACCAGTGTTGAGGCCCAGATTCTTTCGTTTCTATGGTAAGCTGGATTTAAAAACAAAATAAAAAAACGTGAAAAATCGAATAATTAAATTGGCAGGTTTAGTGGCAACAAAACAATTATCAGGGAGGTGGCACATCTGTTTGACAAGTCTGTGTCCAATTTTCATGGGTGCTTCAATAACGTTTTGAATTTTCTGGTGAGTGAAGTAGCTCCGCAAGTTATAAAATTTCCGAAATCAGATGAGGAGAAACGAAACGTGGCAAATGAATTTAAAAAGGTTGGTTATATTTCAAAATGTTTCAGTTCAATTAAAAATGCTTTTTCGTTTTAGATTTCCGGAATCCCAAATATTTTCAGCTTTATCAATGCCAGGACACCGAAGAACAAAATACGGTCAACATACGCCAACAGACACGATGGAGTGTCGATAACGCTACAAGGTATTTGTGATTCGAAATTAAGATTTTTAGACGTATTCACCGGAATTCCCAGCAAAATTTACGATTCGCGAGTGTTAAAACTGTCATTTATTGGTAATCAGGTACAAAGTTTATGTACCTCTAAATATTATTTGTTGGGTGATGCAGCATATCCCTTAAGAGATTATTTGCTAACTTCATATAGAGATTATGGAAATTTAACTGATGCCGAAAGAAAGTTCAATGTCCATTTCTCTCGAGCTAGAGTGAAAATTGAAAACGCGTTTTGTCTGCTAAAAAATCGCTTTCGGCAGTTTATTCGTTAAGACTTTTATAGGGTAGAGCCGATGGCAAAATTTGTGATTGCATGTTGTGTTCTTCATAATATATGCATTGATAGGAACGAAAGTCTTCCAGATGAAAATTTCGTTACCGAGGTAAACACTCTAAACGACGAGCCTCTAGAGGGTGATGCAAGGGACATGCTGCTTACTCAGTTGGGACGAATTAAAAGAAACGAAATAAAAAATCTTTTATTCAATTAATTTTCAATAGTTTTAATAATAATTTGAACTATTCAACTTTCTTTCAATTCATCTATATATTTATCTATCTATCTGTTTTTCAATCTATCTATTTATCTATCTATCTAGCCATCCATCTATTTATCAGTTACAGTAATTTTGACTTAGCTGCACAATCTCCTTTGCACGATTTTTTGTGCAGGTAAATCAAAAAAGCAGCTATCTTAAATGTATTTAGCTGCCTAAATGTGCAGGTACGCAATTTTGGTTACCTGCATAAAAGTGCAGCTAAAGTAAAGTGTTTGAAAAAGGAGTATCAAACGTTCAAACAACCTGTAGTCATTTGTTATGCATTTTTATAAAGAACGAGATAACCAAATTGTTAACAATAAAGTGTGGGACAGAAAAGTCGCTGTAGTACAACGTTAAGAATAGCGCTGCAAGCTATCAAAAGTTAAAAACGGCAGTTTCAAAGTAGTGTCAACAGAACGTAGTTGTAGTAGTCGTTGAAGTTGAAGCGCAAAAATCGAAATTTTGAACTTTGTTGCGCTACAGAGCATTCGTTACCTTCAAATACTACTACAACTACTTTATTCTGTTCAAGACCTAAGATTTGCTATTCCTTTAATATAATCGTGGTAAAGTTGCTGTAACCACAACCCATATGCATAAATGTAGGTACATACATGCAAACAAAATAAATGAATTATAATGATACCAACTTGACTTGTTTGCGATTTTTGTTTTTAGAAACACCTTAAATTGGATATTAATGTGAAAAAGTGGCCACCACATTTTGTCATGTGTGCAGCTAACTTTGATGTTTTATATGAAAATATTTTAAAGCTGGCCAAAATTATGAAAAATGTGCAGGTTTACAAAATGTACGTAAACAAGGATTTTGGAGAATAATTACAGACAATATGTATTTTGGGCAGTTAAGTCAAAGTGCAGCTAAGTTGAATTTTTTGTATGAAAATAATTTTAAAATGCCAAAAATTTTGGGCACTTATCTTAAATGTGCAGATAAATAAAGTGCACTTAAAAAAGGAATTTGTATGGGATTATAAAGAATAATGCCAAAAATTATCAATTTTGTGCAGTTAAGTCAAAAGTGCACGTAAATAAAAGGCAGCTAAGTCAAAACTACTGTAATTTATATATGTTTATCTATCTATTTATTCATCCATCTACATGTAACTATCTGTACTTTGAAAACAATTTAATTAGTGAGAGCTGTAATAAAAAAATGTACATATGAGATGAAGAAAAGTTATATAAATAATAAAAGTAAAACATTTTGTTAAAAAAATTAAGAAAACAATACATTTTTTATTTCATTTTAATGATAAGGTATTTATGTACATAATATACATATCCATATATAAGTATGTATATACAAAAGTAAGGAACGAAGTTATAAAAAGGTACAAATGTAGGTAATAATATAACGAAGTAGAAATTTAATTTTAAAAATCAGATAAAGTATAAATACAATATTAATACTGTATTGGAATATTGCAATGAATACATATTGCAGTCTTGCTTGCGTGCTCGTTAATTGCAGACGTGTTTTTTTTCTTTTAACTCGGCATACGGTTTTTTTTTAACATAAACAATTGATATTATAATCATATTATTTTTTTTTTTTTTTTTAAATAATATAAGATCAGCGAATGAATGGACGCTTTACAATAATTTTTAAATTAGTGAACATAAAATTTATAATACAAATATTAAAAATTACAAATAACAAAAATATATGTATGTACACACATACATATAAATACATACATTTTAAGCAAAAACATTTCTTGTTTTCTTTATTCTTTTTTTTTATTCTCGGGGTTTTTTTTAAACAACAAATAAAAAGAAGAGCACAATTAAACAAACAGTAATATATAAAAAAAACTCTTATGAATGCATATAATGCAAAAACAATTAAACATAATGAAAGAAATGCGTATGTTACATTGAGTGTTGACGAAACAAACGCAGAAAAAAGAATCGATGATAGCAATTATTTAACGGCTAAACCTACTACTCGAACTCGTTCCCTCTCACCCTCTTTGTTTAAAAATACGGTCGATCGTAATACAATAACAAATTTATTAACTGCAAGCGTTGCCACAGAGCAAAAAATAACTTTAACAAGTGATGAAACGGTTAACCCCAAAACAGCCGCTATGGACAACTCAATAACGCAAGTAAAAACTTCTCAAAATCCTACAGTACAAGTTGGTATGGACAGGTACATAACAGTGCTTAAACGGGGACGTAGCCCTACCTCTGCAGCAGTTGCTTCGGCCTCAAAAGTACCATCTTTTGATAAAATAAATTCTCAAAATCGTTTTGCAATTCTGGAGGATGAATCCTCTGAAGCACAAAACGTCATAAAATCGTCCAAGCCTCCCCCGATATATCTGAGGGAGCAAAATTCTAATGAGCTCATAAAGAGTTTGATATCGAATATAGGTGAAAATTCGTTTTACGTAGCGCTATCAAGCGTGGTAGTATAAACGAAACAAAAATACAAATCAATCATGAGAATGATTTTCGAAAAATTGTAAGCAACTTTGAGGCACTCAAAAAAAATTTTTATACATACCAACTGAAAAGCAGTAAAGGTCTTCAGGTAGTGATTAAGGGTATTGACTCATGTGTGGACCCAGAAGAGGTAAAAACATTCCTTGAAGAAAAAGGCTTCAAGGTAAAACATGTATTAAACATTAAAAATAGAGAAAAAATTCCCCAACCACTTTTTCGAGTGGAGTTTGAACCCGGCGACGTTAAACTTAAAAAAAATGAAACGCATCCCATCTATAACTTAAAATACATTCTGTACAGAAAAGTAACTATAGAGGAGCCGCACAAAAGAGGTGGTCCCGTTCAATGTCTGAACTGCCAAGAATTTGGCCATACTAAGGCATACTGCTACTTACCCCCTGTTTGCGTAGTATGTGGAGAATTACATGGTACAAATCTTTGCGATAAATCTAAAAATGACCCCAACGTTAAAAAATGTAGCAATTGTGGCGGTAATCACACAGCCAATTATAGAGGATGCCCTGTATACACTATCGTCAAGCAGTCGGTTGGACCGAAAACTAATTCCCCTCAAATGCAGGTAACAAATCAGCTAAACACTAATGACATTCAGGCTCCACAGCCTAGTAATAACAGAACCTCCTACGCTAACATTCTAAAATCAAACCATGTGACAATGCAAGGTGCTTCGCCAATTAATGAAGAAACTCCAGTTTCTAATTTAAGTCGTCTTGAAAAAACCATGGAAACATTAGTGCAAACTGTTAATAATTTTACGAACACAATGGGTAATATGATGCAGGAAATTCTAAGAATGCAATCGATGTTATTGCAAGCTGTACTTAACAAGCCATGAACTGTTTAAAAATCTGTTTTTGGAACGCAAACGGCATCCGCCAACATAAAAATGAATTAGAATACTTTCTAAAAAATAAACAAATTGATGTCATGTTGGTTTCTGAAACTCACTTGACCTCAAGAAATACGTTTAAAATCAATGGTTATATACTATATGATACTAAGGACCCTCGAGATAGAGCTTGTGGAGGCTCTGCCATTTTGATAAAAGCCCGAATCAAACACTACTTAATGTTTGATCATTGTGAAGATTATCTGCAAGCAACGACTATTTGTGTTGAAGAGCTAAATCGAAACTTAGTAATTTCTTCTTTATACTCTCCACCTAGATTTGCCATATCAGAAAGCCAATATTATAAATATTTTAAATCATTAGGACCCTGTTTCCTCGCCGCTGGCGATTATAACGCTAAACATACCTTCTGGGGGTCACGACTTATAACACCAAAAGGTCGTGTTTTGTTTAACACAATCTCTAAAATGGGTTTAAACGTGGTCGCGAGCGGACAACCAACATATTGGCCTACTGATCAGCAAAAAATTCCAGATGTTATCGACTTTGGAGTGGTTAAAAACATCCCCACAGAAACGATTCATGTTGAAGCTTCCCTAGAATTATCATCCGACCACACACCTACAATTGGTACTATATCGAACCCAAATAGAATTGTATCTCCGTCATGTTACTTAGCGACGTCAGCCACACAAATAAATTGGTTAAAATATAAAAAATTTCTCAGTGCCCATTGCACAGAAAATATTCCGCTCAGTACACCGGAGTACGTAGATCGCTCTATTGACAATTTTGACAGTTTTCTGAAACTAGCTGTTCAACATTCCAATTTTGCCCCAAAAAAAACAAAAACCATTAAAATATATTCTTCAGATGTCGAGCGGCTCTTGACTGAAAAAAGGAGAGTTCGAAGAGAGTGGCAACTGTACAGATCCCCGCAACTTAAGAATTTATTAAAAGAGTACACAAAAAGGCTAAGAAAGTTACTGCAGACTCAGAAAACGGCTTCTCTAGAAAAATATCTTAAGGAACTTGATGCAACTCCACAATCTGACTACTCATTATGGCGTGCAGCTAGAAATTTAAAAAGGCCAGTTATATCAAAGCCAGCATTAAGAAACTTGAATGGTAGTTGGGCAAGAAACGATATTGAAAAAGGAAATCTGTTTGTTAGTCACTTGAAAAACGTATTTACACCAAATATATCTCACAATATTGCGGCAGAGTTACCACCTGTTGCTGCTAGAGCAGCTATCCCCCTCAGATTTGAGATAAGAGAAATCGAAAAGGCTATTTGTGACTTAAACACTAAGAAGGCACCTGGTATTGATAAGATCAGTAATAAAATGCTTTTAGAGCTACCTCGCATAGCAAAGAAAATTATTCTTTTTATTTTTAATGCTATTTTACGTCTCGAATACTATCCTCAAAAATGGAAGGTTTCCTTAGTTACCATGATACCAAAGCCAGGTAAAGATCATACAAAAGTTGAGTCTTATAGGCCTATTAGCTTATTATCAAATATGTCAAAGCTGTTTGAGAAATTATTAGTTTCAAAATTAACACCGATTTTAAGTGAAAATAGATGTATTCCAAACCATCAGTTCGGATTTCGAAGAAAACACAGCACAAGCGAACAGACTCATCGAATAGTAAATGTCATAAGAAAAGCATTTGAAGAAAAAAAATATTGCTCAGCACTCTTCATCGATGTTTCGCAAGCTTTTGATAAAGTCTGGCATGAAGGCTTATTACATAAATTGAAGCAAAATTTACCAGCAAACACACACAAGCTGCTAGAAAGCTACTTAGTCGGTCGTCAATTTATTATTAAAGAAGGAAATTTCTTAAGTTCACCTCAGCCCATTGACGCTGGAGTCCCACAAGGCAGCATCCTGGGCCCCCTATTATACTTAATTTATACTTCGGACATGCCAACAAGCAACTATACACAAACATCAACATTTGCAGACGATACTGCTTTTCTAAGCGTTCACGAAAACCGTTATGAAGCATCTCGTTACTTACAGCATCATATATTTCAACTAGAAATATGGTTAAGACAATGGAGGATAATGGTCAATGAGCAAAAAAGCGTGCATATAACATTCACCTTGCGCCGGGAATCTTGCCCCCATATTACAATCAATAATCAAATAATTCCTCAACATTCGCATGTAAAATATCTCGGTATACATCTGGATCGGCGATTAACGTGGAAATGCCATATAGAGGCAAAATTAACTCAAATGAAACTAAAAGCCATTCAAATTCATTGGCTTATTGGTAGAAACTCTGTCCTTAGTCTCGACTGCAAACTTCTTCTTTACAACTCCATCTTAAAGCCAATCTGGTGCTATGGTATTCAGTTATGGGGCACTGCCTCGGCCTCTAATATAGAAAAAATTCAAAGGCGCCAAAATAAAATTCTTCGAATAATCACAGCTGCACCTTGGTATGTAAAAAACTCAAATATTCACAAGGATCTCAATGTTCCATTAGTCAAAACTATGATTACAAAATATGCGGTAAAATATTTAAAAAGGCTTGAACAACACCCAAATCCACTAGCTCGAAATATCTTAAATCATGGCGGCCACACTCGCTTAAGAAGAAGAGACACTGCAGCACTTATCCAATTAGATGAGCGATAAACACCTAGATAAGTGAACAGAACCCGTGATGAAGAAAATTTTTGTCTGGCACTGGCAGGACATAAAATAACGTATTAGGTTAAGATTTGATTAATTATTGTTAGTTCATATTTAATATATGAAGATTCAATAAATAAATAATGAAAAAAAAGAAAAAAAAAAAAAAAATACATATTGCTTTGTAGTGATATATTGCAATGTGTTCCGAATTTATCAATAAAAATTATGAAAATGTATTCTCTTCATTACCGTAGCTATGCTTTTAGACAGATGCATACAAAAGTAAATTGTGACTTATTAAATAAGGCTTCAATACTTGATACGTCGTGAACAAACGCTAAGGAAGTTATGCATTATTTTCTTTCAAATTTGTTTAAATATACAACTTGCTTTACTATGTGTATCACCAAAAGCAATGAAACGGTAAGAAACAGAAAATACTGACATAATTTTAATTGAAAAATTATGAACCACTTGCAATAAATTACTGCAAGGTAATATGCATTTTAGGAATGCATATTATTTAACCTTATGTTTCTTTATTTCCTAATATTTTTTTCAGTAAAATAAAGAAATATAACAAAATAGTTTAGATTAAAATATCATCTTAAGAAGTCGCCATCACATAATGCCAAGTTGTTTTTGTACTAAAACCAAAATTAAACAATCTAGCAACGCTAAAAAAGAGATGGCTTCCATTTGAAATGGCGCAAACCACATTATACATTATACTGCTGACTGACGTGATTTTATTAATAAAAAAAAAAGAATAAACGTGATTATTTATAAAAAAAAAAATGGTAAGAATTTTATTATTTATATATGGTATAAGGTAGCGAAGCCGGTGTTTGTTACACCATAGAGGAGAAAAATCCTTACGCCCGGCCAAAGGCCGGCTATGTAGAAAAGCTTACAGAGCTACCTAAACAAGAGCGGCAATCGTTTTTTTATACATACAAATTCTATTACCAAAACATTTTCAAAAAAATAAAACGACCACGCGATCTATCGAATAAGATTTTCCAGCCGGGTGGTGTTAAATTCGCGTTCTAAAGGTTATCTCTTATAAACTGTATAAAATGAAAAGTTTTGACATAAAACTTGCCGCTCTAATTTAGGTAGCTCAGTTAGCGAAGCCGGTGTTTGTTATACCGAAAGTGTATTAAAAACAACTTTTTTATTTTTTATTAGTTTTTAAAGTGTCCCCACTGCCACCAAAAGGTTGTAGTTAACCTTAAACTCAAGAAAGCAAATGGGGAAGTGTATTACAACCAGCCACCAATACAACAGCCATACTTCCAACCGCAGTACCGGCATGTTTACGACCCGCAGCAGCAGTTGGTTCCCCAGCAGCAGCAGTTGGTTCCCCTGCAGCAGCAAGTGGTTCCCCAGCAGCAGCAGTTGGTTCCCCAGCAGCAGCAGTTGGTTCCCCAGCAGCAGCAGTTGGTTCCCCAGCAGCAGCAGTTGGTTCCCCAGCCGCAACAGCAGTTGGTTCGGCAGGAGCAGCAGCAGCCGCAATTGGAAGCTGTGGCGGCCAACTCAGTCTGTCCTGCCAATTGACATTTGATGATTTGTATTTTTAATATTAATTTAAATTTTTTATATTATTATATTATTAATATATATACATTTATTATATATATATACAGGTCTGACACAGAAATCCATTCCGATCGAAAGTGATTTCGTTTTATGTGAAGCAATGTACGAAATCACTTACACTTTCGATCGGGATGGATTTCTGTGACAGGCCTGGGACCTAATTCTGGCAGTCGTGATCGAGTACTTTTTCGATTCGAAAGCAATTTATTTCTAATTCTTTCAGCAGATACTGAAACTCAAATTATTAATGCTTTACAACACTGAAAAAATAATTCCGATTCGTTCTGTTTTAATTGAAATAATTAGATATTAAATGGCTTTCGAATCGAGAAAGTACTTGATCACGACTGCCAGAATCAGGCCTTGATATAAACATATTTCGCCGCGGGCACGGCGACAGAACTGAACTGTTATATTTTTTTTAAGATTAATATGTTGTTTATAGAACACGTGCGCCTTACTCGTCTGTTCAAATTACATGTGGTTCTATAAACCACACATAAGATTTTAATAAAAAAAATTTTTATTGACATACATAGCTGTAAGATATGAATTAAAATACTTTTTTTTCCATTTTATAAAAGAAAAAATAAAAATTTTTTGTTTAAATGTTTGTGGTATTAATTCTTATAAAATCGAATAGAATCCTTGGGGTTTACTGCATATGAACGGGACGCTAAAATATCACACGTGTGATTTTAGTAGCCACATGTGATTTTAAATCACGTGATTTGAGTTAGTGATTTCCAGAACAGGCCTGTATATATATATTTAAGTATATGTATTTATACATGTATATTTATAAAATACTAGCTGGACCCGGTCCGCTATGCTGGCCATTAGTAAAGATTTAAAATAATAACTGCCGTATTCATAAAAAATAAAATAAATTTGGAATGTGTTTTAAAGCAAAATTTTCATAAATTTTTTTTTTTAAATATATTTCAAATCTATTTTAATTTTTTATGAATACGGCAGTAAATGTTTTACTTACCAGCAAATGCTATTAGATTCTTCATGTTTGTTTAAAATTATTGGATACCCTAACCGCGTATTTGAAAAATATTTATGGAAGTGGAAATAGACTTTTGTAAACTAAAATTAACATAAATGTTTGGAACAAAACTGGCTATTAAACAATACAAATTTGTTTTTTCATTTTGGTGATTTTAGTGAATTACCGCTGAATTGATAAATGTATATTGATAAAGATTTAGTGACAAACCATGCATCTACATATTAAAACATTATGTTTAGCGATCACGACGAAAATTACAAAAAGATAAAAACGTGGTGCCATCTATCGGATGAATACGAAACTCCACAGAAACACTCCTCATGCCTCATACATCAAACACACAAATTTTGTTAAAAGTCGGTGCAGTAGTTTTTGAGTTTAGCGATTACAAACAAACATGTCTCTTTTATATATATAGAAGATAGATAGATTGATAGATATATGGCCTTATTTATAAAAAATAAAACAGATTAATAAAAGGCTTTTAAACAAATTTTCATACAAAATCCGTTTATTAATTGGTTTTATTTTTTATAAATAAGGCCGATGTCGTTTAGTTTTATTCAATTATTTGCACATATTTTCGTGCTATTAAATATATTTAAAGTTTAATTAATATATACCAAGTTTAGTTTTGATCGAATTTCAGTATTTGGTCATAACTCGGCCATTTTGTAACCGATTTGACAGATTTTTATAAACGAATTCAAAATGAATTAGAAAAAAGAATTAGCAATTCATTTCCAACTCAATTGATTGAAATTTGAATTGATTTTGTATTGGAATGGAATTGTCAGGTAGCGAAAGAATTTTCGGTTTCAAATCGTATCGTTTTTAAAAACGATTTCCATCACAACTGATAATGACAAATCATCATATCGATGGTTTTCTTCCGCAACCACGTAACTCGATTTTTTCCGATTTTTTGTATTAATTGGGAAAGTAATCAGTAAATACCGCTTTACAATTTTGCAATTTGTTTGTTTGGCGGAATATCGGAATTTTTCCTAATTCTTGGATTATAAAAGAATATGAAGCAAAAAGTTTCAAATATTTGGTTAAAATAAAGTATTTTGTCTCTCTCCTGAAAAGTAGTTGTTTTTGAATCGTGATCGAGTACTTTCTCGATTTGAAAGCAATTTATTTCTAATTATTTCATGCTTTCTCTGCGTAGGTATTATTCACCCTTATTCCATTTAGCGTTATCAATACGAAACGATAGCGAAAATTCGCGAAAATTTTATGTGTTCCAAACAAGCCAAAAAATTTATAAAAAGTTCCTAAATCTATAAGGAATAGCAAAAATTCCATGAAAATCGCTAAATTACCGCAAATTCCCGAATTTTAGCCATGTTCGCGATAGAAGCAATTTTTCCTGTAAGTTTTCTGATTCTTTACAGTTTTAACGATTTTTAATACATATTAAATTTTTCTTTCATGCTGCTTTTATCAAATTTTTGCAAATTTCCACTAATTTTGCCATTTTTATGGAATTTTTGCTATTCCTTATAGATTTAGGAACTTTTTATAAATTTTTTGGCTTGTTTGGAATACATAAAATTTTCGCGAATTTTCGCTATCGTTTCGTATTGATAACGCTAAATGGAATAAGGGTGAATAATACCTACGCAGAGAAAGCATGAAATTTATGGCTTGTTTCAAATAAAAAAGAATTTCGCGAATTTTTGCAAATTTTCCGAATGTTTGCAATTTTCGCGTAACTTTTTGTTGCTCTTTTCGGCAATCGTCCTACCGTTCTGTTTTTTACAGGGCACTATCAACACTCGATTTATACGGGGCGAAAAGTGTAATCAATACCTTATGGCATTAGTAAGGGTGCTTTTTTTAGAATAAATCAAGCTACCCTCTTTGAGAGCACAACATTAATAAGAAACGAACATCAAATTGCACATTTTTAATAAAAACTTATTAGTGATGTTCTTAAAAAAACGATAAACAATCGACATCGTTACATTGCTGTTATCGCATACAAGTTTTGTATCGAATTGATGACGATGTCGATAAAAATTGATTTTGATATTCAATTGATGACGATGACGACGACGTTAAATGGAATAAGGGTGATTGATTTTAAGTAAAACCAAATTTGTAATTTATTCCGGAAAAAACTTGTAGGAAAACCAAAAGAAATAAATTTAGCTTTAATAGATTTTTTCGTAAAACAAAAATTATACCTTTTTAACAATTTTTAAATGATAGGTATTAAAAAATTACATACATTAATATACCCATTTATCAGGTATTTAAGGGGCATGTTCTGACAATCCCAAAACCCAGTGTTTAAAAATGCTTGACTATTTTTAATGCTTTTGTAATTGCTTAACTTAACTTAAGAAAAGAACACAGTAAAAGCAAAAGCAGAAAAAGTAAAAAGTTTATTAAATTTAATTTTCATTAAATTATTTTTTATGAAGAAAGGAATTTTTATTTACTCTCACTATGTGTATGCTCTCAGCTTAACGCCTTAAGGCCCAAATTCGAAGCTACTTATTCATTAAAAATATATGTATGAAGTGCCAGCAACAGCAAAGAAGTTAACATAAACAAAATTTATTACTTGCTTAAGTTGTTGCGTTGCTGACTAAATAAGCAAAGAACACACACATAGCGAGACTAAACAAATTATTTACTCTCTTTTTCTGCTTTTGCTTTTGCTCACTCTCTATCAAAGTTTTAAAAGGCATTTAAAAATACAGTTTTTGCTGTTGCTATTTTAAAGCATGCAATTTAAACACTGGGTTTCTTAACAGTTTTTATTCGGTTTTACTTTGTTCCTTTTTTTTTAACAATTAAAATCAAACAATAATATACATAATTACTTCGTTTTGAGATTTTTTACGCGGAGAAACTCTAACACTAGCTAATTCATCTGTAATTCTTCAATACAGCCTGTTACTCTGTTCAACATTTCACGTGAAATGCTGTCTATATAAATATAAAAAAATTGAGCGAATTATCTATGAAATAATGTTGATAGAAGTAGAGATAACACAGCGAAGGTGATTAATATATCACTTAAATGTTTGGTTAATCATCTTTATTTTGAAGTGATGAAAGCTTAATTACGTTCGTAAAATGGAACAATTTTATTGTAAGTGTATGAGCCGCTTAAATAAAATCGCCACTTTTTAAGAAAAAAATCGGCACTTTCGAAAGAAAGAAATCGTCAAGTATGGCAGCCCTGGCCACAAGAAAAAAAATTAAGCAGAGTTGCAAATTATGAACAGGTTTCGGAAAAAGTCTAGTCAACCGACGGAGCATACATATCTGCCAAATGAGCTTACAATGCTCACACAGTTCCAAGACATTTTTAGGCAATTTGAATGACAACATTTTAAGATCTGACCATCGACTGTACGAAGCTTAAAACTTTATGTAAATTTGTCGCTCTATTACAAGAAAAAACAACAGCCGCAAATTATGGACAGGGTTCGGAAAAACTCTTTTTTACAATAGTTGTTTTTACATAATATTTGCTTCACAAATTCCTAGTTATTATTTTTTTTATCATTATCATTATTTTTGCATAGATTTCCGCACAACAAGAGAAGTACTATGCTATGTGCGTTGCCAATTATTTTTCATGGCTGGCTTCCCCAATAGGCCTACATGCCATTATATTCTTACATTAACTTAAATTTACTTTGGAATATATCACAGAATTGACTTAAAATCTTATCCAACGTTAAGTAATAACATTTTTACAATGATAATTTATTTTGTTCAATTATTTTACAAACGTTAGAGTTTTTTCTACAATGTTTATGTGTACAATTTCTACACACGTAAAAACCACAATCTTTACATACATAAACATATTCTTTATCACTCTTAAGGCAACCACAATGGCAACAAAATCTTGTTCTATCGCCCTGATATTTTAGTAATAATATCTTCATTTTCTTTCTAAACTCTTCTGGCTCACACAAATTTTTTAATGACAGATTTTTAAGTATTTTTAATGCATACATTAAAACGAAAATTCCACAATTTGAGCCATCTTGTTGTGTTTTCCTTTCTGTAATTTCTTGATACTTCCACAAATGTTTACTAGTTCCGAACTCAGTTTTGAAGGTATTATATATTTCTTTACCTACATTTTGAGATAAAAATGAATTAACATGCATAAATTCATGTGTAGAAAACTTAAGTACACAAAGTGTAAAGTGACTAGATTTTAAAATTGGAACAAATAAGAAATTTGTTTTATTTTGTATTAATATATTAATCTTGTCAACGTTTACTTTATGAACTTGACAAGGCATACAATAACAATTACTAGTTTTATTTTCTTTCATAATTCCTAAAAGACAAGCATCTAGCACAAAGTTTGTTCAATGAATTCCAATCGGAATCTTCCAAATAATCATAAAATCCAATTTCTATTGGATTAGATATATTATTAACTTTGCATAATAATAAATCTAGTTTAAAGAGAAAAAATGTGTCTTTTGATTCTTCCATCAGTAATGACTTAGCAACTGGTGTTACTGATTTCGATTTATTTTTTTGTATAGCAGTAAGTTTTTTTAATGCCTTAGATTCCTGCATAATTTTTGGCTTTATTAATTTTTGTTTTTTAACATTTTTTTTTTGTTCCATTCTTCAACTGGCTCAATATGTAGAGGTGATATTGAATAACAGTGTTCTTTGTTTATAATTTCAACACTCAAATCCTTTTTATCGGTAGGTGTAAAACTAGTATAGGAATGATGTTTTTTTTATATTTTCAACACTCAAATCTTTTGTATCGATGGGTGTTAAATTAGTATAAGAACGTTTTTTTATATATTCAACACTTAAATCTTTTTTGTCGATAGGTGTTGAAGTAGTATAGATATGTTCTTTTTTCAACCTTTTATTATTTACTTCTTCATTCAAATGATTAACGTTTGAAGTTAGTATAGCTTGGATTTCTTTGGAAACTGATCCAAACATATTATAGTTGCAATTCCTTTAATGAACTAAGGTAGTCAATTCTCATTATTTTTACAAAAACATCTGCTCTAACAGATTTTTCTTGCAATATTATATGCTTTTGTAAAAAGTAGGAAAATTCAACGGGAGCATTACTTATATGCTCTCCTGTAGTATCAACGTGAATACCCATAGTGTTCGTCCACATAACAATAAAAGAACAATATTTGTTTAATATAAAGATGCATATGTCATCATTTCAATATTCATTCAAAATCTATTGGATTAACTTTTAGGTTATTTAAGAATGAGGCGCAAGCATTTAGGTATTCTAGCAAAGTTTGATTATTAAAACTTTTTAATACCGCTCCATATAATGCGGCACTAACATCAGTGCAAACTCTTTTACAAAAAGACCATTTAAACTGATATTTTACTTTGTTTTCTTTTAGAAATAGTTTTAAGGCATCCAAAAAACCGGTAATTGCATCACGTGTGTGCCGGGATAAAATTGCCTCCGCAATATTGATGATTTTTTTTAATCTGCAATTTCGCAGAACTAATTTATAAGTCAAAATTCTTTTTTCGGCACATTCTAAATGCCTAACACTTTCACCTGAAGCATCTAAATGTAATGTAAACTTACAATCTTCGAGAATTTTTTATTATTTGAAATGGTAAATTTTTCCCATGTATACACTACAAAAGGTGTAGCAACCATATGTATATAACTCTTATATGGACCTCTTTTCATCAAAACAAGAGAAAAAAATGGATCTGGATGATAATAAAAATTTAAATTTCCTTCAGATTTCACTTTTCTTAATGCTTCCAACTTATGAATAGCTTGAAAATTGCCCTTTTCAGCAATATCATCAGCAGCATTTAATATTTGCTGCTTTCTTAATAAGTAGGCATTTTTATTCTTCAATTTACTTTTCATAACATTTCGTTTTACTCCACGCATCTGACCTACATGCACTTCATTATCTGCATGTTTTAAATCTTTTGTTCTATAAACAACAACAGCTCCTTTAGGAGATATATCAAAACGAAATGTGGTACAATCGTTAAATCTGCAATATGCATATAAAAACGTATTATCTTTAACACGTGTAACACAATAAAAACATAAAATACAAACATTATTATGCACTAAATATTCTTCTCTTACTTAATCTTCAAAAAGTTTCTTTTTAGTGATTTTATCATCATTAAACTCTTTTATAATATCTAAATTAATAGAAAATGAACAATCAAAAATATTTTTTTTAAAGTTTCTTTTAGGTTTTAAATTATTCGCTTCCCCACGCAATACGTTTCTGTTACACTTTTCATCGGGGTTGGCTTCCTTTCTGTATTTTAGAAAGTTTGAAACATTAATCGAATCATTTGTAATTTCAAATGGGCTCAAAGTGTGATCGCGATTTTTATTCTGCACTTTCAATTTATTAGCAGAATCAGGTATATTTAAACAATTTTGCTTCTTGCAATTTTCTATTTTATTGCTTTCAATTAATGCACAGTCATTACTATGTCTTAATTTGTCATTTATTTTAATCATTTTAAAGTCACATTTAAATTCGTCGACAAATTTCATTTTTTCGCAAAAATCTTTACAAAAGTTTTCATAATTCTTCGAAATCATTTTGATTTGATCTTTCAAGTTTTTTGTTGCTGCATCATCTATATCGATTTCAGTTTCCAATATATTCTCTTCATTACAATTCATATCATTATATAAATTTTTTAAAGATTTTTGTTCCAAAACTGTTTCAGAATTTAATAAAATTGCATTTTTTTCTTTACAATTTACATTCACGCCATTTTTAGACATTTTAAATTTAATATTCTTAATTTATTGTACATTAAACATAAAATAATACAAAGTATATAAAATGCTTATTTAAAACAATAGAAAATAAAAACTATGAATTTAATGAAATAATAATTTTATTCTTAATGACATTTGAACTTGAAGAAAAATCAATAAAACTATAGAATTTGTTAAATTCATTGCACATTCTAATAAGAGGATCAGCATTAGCATAATTAGCTCTAAAACATCGAACTGATAATGGGATAAAATGACGTGATGGGCGTTGAGGAACATTAAACGAAATATTGTGTATTAAAAATCCAGATCATACTTCGCCAGTAATTATGTTGAAAATAAACGATATGTTTAACATTGTCCTACGACTTTTCAGGGTGGGCAGCTTTATAAGAGAAAGTCTAGAAGTATACGAAGGCAAGTTTACTGGATTAAAGTTTAGTCCACGAAGACAAAAGAGCAAGAATTGCTTTTGGACGGATTCAATAGCATCGGAATGTGTGTTATATATAGGGTCCAATATTATAGATCCATACTCTAGAATAGGTCTTACAAGTGCAGTATACAAAGTTTTTGTGACATATGGATCATTAAACTTTTTAGCCCAGCGCTTGACGAAAATAAGTACACCCCTAGCTTTATTTACTATCATAGTGATATGAGAAATAAAATTAAGTTTCGGATCAAACAGAATTCCAAGGTCTAAGAAATTGACGGCCAATTCCAGCTGACTACCACCAAGATGATATTGTGCAGGTATCGGATTCTTTCTGACAAATCGCATATATTTACATTTATTAAGATTTAACTCCATAAGATTTATTAGGCACCATGAATAAAACGAGTTTAAGTCATTTTGGAGACGTTGTTGGCCAGAAACTTGACAATAACTTAGAAAAACTTTTACATCATCAGCAAACATTAAAATATTTGAAGATTGAATCGCGGCAGGCAAGTCGTTAATGAACAGTGAAAAAAGAAGCGGACCAAAGTGGCTTCTCTGTGGTACTCCAGAAAGAACATCAATTCGTCTGGAACAGGTGTTTTTAAAAATAACGGTTTGTTTTCTTTTAGTTAAATATGAATAAATCCATTTAATACTAAGGTCTGGGAACCCCAAAAAATATAATTTCCTTTTAATGAGCAAATGGTTTACTTTATCGAAAGCTTTACTGAAGTCAGTGTATATAACATCAGTTTGTTCTTGCTCCAGTTGCATGATCACTGGATTCATTCTGCCTAAACTTCATAGAAGAAGGGTAGCCTGTTGCTCTTTTCTTAGAATTAACAAACTTGTAAAACGATTTTGGATTACGTTTTAAATTATATATATTTGTATTAATATAGTTATCATAAAAATCAGCTCGGCTAATAGAATACATTCGATAGTCAACAGCAGATCCAGACAGTTTAAATCTTTTATAACATTTATTTTTTTATTCTTGGCATGAGTTAACTGTTTATTACTCCATGGTGGACCAGACAATGGTTTAGATATTTTTTTCGGAATACTTAAATCCAAAAAAGAATAAACTTTATCGTAAAATACTTTACACATTTGATTTACGTCCGCATAGCACGATAATAAAGCGTACCAATTCGTGTCGGTGAAAAATTTATTTAACGTGTTGTAGTCAGTACGTTCAAAAAAAAAAACTTTCTCATGATTAATCGGCGATTTACTTGCAGTTTTAGATGGAATAGAAGAAACTAGTTCAATTGTGGGATGATAGCAGTCTTCAGGCAATGTAATCGGTGATGAACGGTTTATAAAACAATCGGCCACATCATTGACAAATATTAAGTCTAATATTTTTTGGCAAGTATTTTGCCATACTACAGATGTTTCTTCTATTTTTAATATTATTTTGAATTTTATTGTATTTACTATTTTTATTTATAGCATTTGAAGAATTTATAATAATTTCAAATAATTCAAAATTTTTTATAGAAGAACTTATCTGCAATTCCTCTAAAAAAGGACATTTTATCAGTATGGACTTTAAATCACTAATACTATAATTATTCTTACGCTTTTTCATTGGTAACTTAGCCTAAATATTGAAGAAAGAAAACAAATAATTATTAAGTTTTTATTGGTTTTTTATTTGGTTTTTAAATGTTCAAATTTTATCATTAAAATTAACTAGAACATACCTTAAAAATTATCCTTCGCACGAATTCTTGGAAACCTTAAAACGAATGAGATACTGTTTAATAATTGTGATCTAAATATATTTCAATTCTAGAAATAAAGAAAAAACGAATTTCGAGGACTACTTACGTCGTCGTCTTCCTTCTTAAAAAAGCGACTCCAGAAAATATGCTAAAATGTAATAAAAGTGTATTTATTTAGTAATATAAAAAGTCCTTATTAAAGTATATATCGCCTATTATGAAAATATAAAAGTTATTGTATTTTCAATAATTGCAAATGTATTATTGCTGTTCAATTCTTTTTAAAAAAATTGCAATTTAATGCAAGTTTTCTTATGACATTTAAATCATATAAAGCGTTTGCTTTACGCAATGTTTTACAAAATTAAAAATTATCAAACATTTTCTGACTAGATAGCTTTTACAAAAAGTACTAAAAATCCCTCTTACAGATTCTCAGCTACTCAGAACATTGCATGTTTAGTTTTATGTTTCTAGTTCCAGTATTAACGGAAATTCAAAAAGTACCAGTTAAAGAAAGAAAAAGGACCAAAAAATCCCTCTTGCAGATTCTCAGCTACTCAGAACATTGCATGTTTAGTTTTATGTTTCTAGTTCCAGTATTAACGGAAATTCAAAAAGTACCAGTTAAAGAAAGAAAAAGGACCAAAAAATCCCTCTTGCAGATTCTCAGCTACTCAGAACATTGCATGTTTAGTTTTATGTTTCTAGTTCCAGTATTAACGGAAATTCAAAAAGTACCAGTTAAAGAAAGAAAAAGGACCAAAAAATCCCTCTTGCAGATTCTCAGCTACTCAGAACATTGCATGTTTAGTTTTATGTTTCTAGTTCCAGTATTAACGGAAATTCCAAAAGTACCAGTTAAAGAAAGAAAAAGGACCAAAAAATCCCTCTTACAGATTCTCAGCTACTCAGAAGTTTCTAGTTCCAGTATTAACGGAAATTCAAAAAGTACCAGTTAAAGAAAGAAAAAGGACCAAAACATCCCTCTTACAGATTCTCAGCTACTCAGAACATTGCATGTTTAGTTTTATGTTTCAAGTTCCAGTATTAACGGAAATTCAAAAAGTACCTGTTAAAGAAAGAAAAAGTACCAAAAAATCCCTCTTACAGATTTACAGCTACTCAGAACATTGCATGTTTAGTTTGATGTTTCTAGTTCCAGTATTAACGGAAATTCAAAAAGTACCTGTTAAAGAAAGAAAAAGTACCAAAAAATCCATTTTACAGATTCTCAGCCACTCAGAACATTGCATGTTTAGTTTTATGTTTCTAGTTCAAATATTAACGAAAATTCAAAAAATACCAGTTGAAGAACAAAAAAGTACCAAAATTTTTTATACTTTATTTCTCCCTATTGAATGGAAAAAATGTTTTGTAAAAAATGTACCAACAATAGGTACAAACGTACGTATTTTGAGTTACCATTATGCTTACTAAAAACTTTCAAACATTTTTTCTATTCAGACAAATCTTTGTACAGCGGGCATTCGGCGCAAGGGTTTTCGGAACAAATCAAGTTTACCGAAGCATCTCCAAATAAAATAAAAAGTACGTAGGGTGATACAGAATTTAAAAACTGCACGGCCGGCCTTAGGCCAGGCGCAAGGATTTTCTCCTCCATGGCAAAACAAACACCGGCTTTGCTTACTAAAACATTTCTCCATAGTAATTATTTTGCTTACTAAAAAAACTCTTGTATTTTCGCAAACTCATCCTCGCTTCTTATGGGCTAAGAATTTTTTATATAAAGAAAGATCTATTCAAAAGCTTAAAAATGATACCAAAATTGGCCATATAAGTTGAGAAATGTAGTGGAAAATCGCATTTATATACGAAAACTTATGAGGTCCATAGCTCCCGTCGCCACTTTTTTCACTTAACATTTTTTTCTTGTTTTTAAATTTTTTATCACCCTAGGTAATTTTTTTTTTATTTGGAGCTGCGTCGGTAAACTAGATTTAAGCCGCTAACTAAAGGCCCAACCATATGCTTAAGTTGGCTTAAGGAAATATGCGAATACATGTTAATTATATGAGAAAAACCATATTGAACTTAAGGAAACTTTTTGCTAAGTTTAATGAAACTGTCATTTGCTTAAGCAAGGTGCGAATATAATCGCACATTCCATACGGAATCAAATGTTTTTTATTTTGTTTTTTAAATACATTTGAGAGACTTTTTGTTAATTTTTGACAGTAGGTTAAGCAAGGCTATGCACATTATGGTTAGGCCTAAAAGCTATGCAGACGACCTTCGGTCAAACGCAAAGATTTTTCTCAAATATGGTATAACAAACACCGGCTTGGCTTAATAAAGTTTTTCCTCTATGGTATAAAAACACCGGCTTCGCTAAATAAAGCTTTCCGGATAGCCGGCCTTTGGCCGGTAGGAAAGATTTTATCCTCTATGGTATAACAACCACTGGCTTCGCTAACTAAAGCTTCTCTGCATAGACGGCCTTCGGACGGGCGCAAGAAATTTCTTTTCTATGGTATAACAAACAACAGCTTCGCTATCTAAATCTTACGGAGCTAAAGAAAATAATACCAATATTGGACCTATAAGTTCAGCAGTGTAGTGGGAAATCGCATATTTCTATTACAAAAAAAATCAGTAATTCGAAATACATACCTGAATTTTATTTTTCCAATTATCCTTCCCACAGATTCAGCTCCAATTCCTGAAATTTAAGGGCCTCCACTAAAAATAAAATAATAAATAAATAATATATTAATAAATAATAATAAATAAATAATATATTAATAAATAATAATAAATAAATAAATAATAAAATAAATAAAATTTAAAGTATTTATTTTTTTCTTCTTTTTTTTAATAAAATATTGCCATACTAACCAATTTTTTTGTACTAAAAAGTGCAACCACAAATCTAAAAAACTATTTTTTCCTAAAAACAGGCATTTAGGGTCTGGCAACACTTAAAATAACACACATTACTCTGTACAATTGAGTAACATTTCCTCTCTCTTTGATGAGTGAAAAATATATTTTACTCTCTTCAAATTGAGTACTCTGTTATCTTCTCGTCCACGAAGCAATAGTTGCCAGAGCTGCGGCATTACTGCATAAAAACTTTTGACATATCAGAGTGATGCCAAGTTTCTTACAAGTGATGCTTTTACGAACATTAAACTTTACTTCTGCGCAAGTTATACCCAACAACTGCATTTACGAACGTACCCTTTATCAATAACTTTTTAGGTAAAAACTGGATCTAAGAAGTTGTGGTATTATTATAAACTACTTCGAAATGGCTTTCACTTGATCTTTAAAAAATTCCGATTTATTAGCCCGTTAAGGGCCAATTTAAAAAAAAAAAATATTTGTTGAAAGATTTTTCTACAAAACTTAAAATTTTGTCAATATACATATTTATTAAAACATAATATCTTTAGGGAAGAACACTTAATCTTTTATATACCATATAATTAGTAACTTTATCATATAAAATTTTAAATTTATTAAGCTTTAAAAAATTTTATTTTGGAAAATTAGTCAATTTATTTAAAAGTTTGATTAAAAATATATATCTGGTAATAATTTATGTACTTCTTACATATTCATCCCAATTATGAATGAAACTTCCCCAGGAGTTTTCTCCCTTCTCTCATTTTTCCTATGTTAATTCAATTGTAAAAGTAGGAAATGGGAAACAACTCCCGGGGAATTTTTATTCATGATTGGGCTGATTGAATTATTGTAATATGTACATAAATAAAAAGTGTTCTGCAACGCCGAAAAACCGCAATTCAGAAAAACTTTATTAAGCATGCATTACATTCTGCTGGTGTCTTATAATTGTAAATTTTTCTGTACATTAAATATACCTCATTGCTTTCCAAAGGAAAGCTAAGGTAAAATGTACCAAGAAAATACAATATAATAGTCTGGTAGTGTATAAAGTCATTTCTGAAAAATTGAAGGAATAGAACTATTACAAAAAAAGCTTTATAAAATACATAACTGAAATTTAGCTCATAGAATAAATTCGAAAAATGAAAAATGTTGAATATAATGTAAAGTAACCTTCGGAAGGAAATAATTCCCAGTTTCTATTTGTTAAAATAGTTGAGTTAAATACATTCAATTTATAAAGTAACACTATCCAGTGAGACATAAAGAATGCTGACGAAGGCCGTAGCGGGCCAGAAAATGCATTACATTCTGCTGGTGTCTTATAATTGTAAATTTTTCTGTACATTAAATATACCTCATTGCTTTCCAAAGGAAAGCTAAGGTAAAATGTACCAAGAAAATACAATATAATAGTCTGGTAGTGTATAAAGTCATTTCTGAAAAATTGAAGGAATAGAACTATTACAAAAAAAGCTTTATAAAATACATAACTGAAATTTAGCTCATAGAATAAATTCGAAAAATGAAAAATGTTGAATAAATCAAAATCCCAACTTCGCTTCGCGATGGACAGTGGCACGCTGGTGTTTGGGCTGAAGCTCGCCGGAAGTGGGGGGTTCGTGTCCATCTACTCACACATACACAATTTAATTCGTGCCAAAAAACGAAAGATGTAGATGAAAAAAACCGAAGCGATATAAAACATGAAACATTGAACAAAAACGACCGTTGAATGATGATAGAAAAATTTTCGCGGATTTTTGACAAGACCGAACTCGAGTCTTCAGGACCAGATGGTTACGTCCTGGACAGGCAGCCCACCCCGTATGACAACGTATTGCCAACCGTGGCACTACTCAATGCCTGAAAAAAAAATATTTGGGAGTAATGCCCCAAAATCGTTACTTACCATTTCGCCATACGCTTATCGCTTTTCAACCAATTCTGATTAAATTAAAACATTATTATTTGTTTTCTGTTATTTCAAAAAAAAGATTTTACAATAAATGTTTATTTACGTATGTATCGATTCTACTTAAGTTTAACTATTATTACATTATAAATAGTATTAGCAAAATATAAGAAATAAATTTATAGATCCTTATTTTATAAAGAGTGTTAGCAAAATATAAGAAATAAAATTATGTGAATCCTTAAAGGCTTAACTTTTCAAATTTGTTATTTGATTAACAAATTTTCCAATATCAAAATAAAAAAATCTTAATAGTATTAAAATTGATGTGTTCCTGTAATTAACGGTAAGAAAGAACTATCATTTTGTAGATTTCTACAAATAACTTATATAAAGAAATAACTATACCAAAAGATTCGAAAAAAACGTTAAAGGGCAACATCGAACAACAAAAATAATTATGCCAAAAAGGTTCAAAAACGTTCAAATACGGGCCAAAAGAAACTTGAATCGTCCAGTTATTTTCAAAGATAAAATAAGTTTGCGATTATCCTAGGTACACATTTAGCTAAGTCGGTTGTGCTGGATTCCAAAGATTATTTAAAATCTCTAATTATTATGATAGGTACATATCTAATTTTCAAATCGCTAGTCAAAGGCAATTTAAACCAAATCCCAGTAAAAAAAATTCGTGTTTTTTGAAGCACTTAAGAGAAAAAGCGCATAATCGAGCGCTTCAGTAAAAGAGCTCTTTTGAAGCACGAAATGCTTAAGAATAAAATATACAAGAAAGCTGCTTTTTTAGAGTTGACATTGAAGAAGGTTTTAAAGCGAAAAAACAAAAATAAAATTAAAGTGTACGCACAGTTTTGCTCTCTCAATTACTGCGCCCCCTGATAAAAAGAAGAACAAAATTGTTGTCAATTTCAAAGGTACTCAGTGCAACGTCTTTATATGTACATATATATTTATAGTCTTTAATAATATATTTAATTTCCCTAACGACAAAATCATTGTTATGCATACATAAAAAAATAACAAAAAGAAAAATACAAAACAATTAAAAAAATAAATAAAAAGGGCACACGCAAAACTTACTTTTCAAAGTCTGCATTTGGTTTGTTTGTATTTGGTTGCATGTTTAATTTGAGAAACAACAACAACAAACAAAAATTGTGTCAAAGTAAATTTTGCGAGTGTCATAGAATTACTCTCGCAATGAAAAAAAATCCGTTAGTTTTTCTTGCTGCTGCTTCTATCAGTGCTACCGTTTGGCGACTTAAGTCGCACTTTACTACTTTTCTGATGATCAACCAACTCAATTTTCTTCTCTTTGTCACATTTTTGCCACTGGTGACCCTGATTTCAATAATTTCTTTTGCTTCGAGAAGAATTTGTTGTCAGTATTAAAACTTCTTTCAACATAACCACTTGACCGTGCTAAATTAACAGTTTAAACATACATACATATATTTTTTTAAACTGCAATTTTTTTTAATATTAAAATATTAATACAAAATGCGTCGCACAAACATAAATGAAAAAACGCACAGCTGTATTCAAGAAGTTTTGGAAAAGGTTAATTCTATTAAAGGTAAGCATGTATGCTGGAATTATATTTTATATATTTAAAATAATAAATACATATATTCTTTTAGATATCACAAATACTCAACAAATTGCTTTAGAAGATTCGGCTAAAGAAGTGAAGCTTGTTAAAGGTATGTACATCAGTGTACCTATACATTATAAGATACAATACTTTATTAATATTATATTCTGCTTTTTTTAGACATATTGATGGAACAAAATAAAGTCATTGTTTCTTTACTTTCTGAAATTAAAGTTATGGCGAAGTCGTCAATAACTATTGGCCAAACGTCTACAAAATTTGCCCACCTTTTTCCAATTTCTTCTGAAGAGGAGTTATTTACTTTGGAAGCAGAAATTGGAGAAGAAACTGTTAATGATATGGTATATTTTACACACATTATTTTTATTGTTAATATTTTTAATCACAATTCCTTTTATTTCTTAGATATTTACAATAAGAAGCCTTATAAATCCTGGCGGATTATCAAAAAATATAACCAACGTACTAAACATGGATATTATACTTCAGTTCAATGTGGACGGGAAGCAAAGAAAAAAACGTCTGTTGAATTATCCAAAATTCTTGGATGTATTGTATAGTAAGTATTTACATAATACATTTTTGTGGCAGTGAAATTAAAAAAATACTTTTGTTTGTATTCTTTTTAGAAACACATTACGGTGAAAACCTGTCTAAGCCAGAATTTTTACACAACTTAAAAAAATACATTAGATTAGCTAAAAATAGACAGTATAGAACCACATATTGCAAAAAGAAAGAGAGTGAAAATTGTGAATAAAGTTAAGCTTTTGTGTATGGTATTTATACCAAAATTTATTTTAAGTATTTCTTGTCATGTTTAGACATACATACATATGTATATACATACTTTGTACTAACATATACAAATTTATTTTACACAGTGCCTGAAAAATGAATTCCTTTTTTATTTAATAGAACCATAATTTTATTTACAAAAATATATGGTATGTATATACCATATTTATTATATTTATATTTAATATATAAAGAATAAAAAAATAATAAAATAAAATAAAAAAACCTAAACAAAAAAACGTTTTTATATCAATACAAGCTTTTTGAATTTGGATATTTAAAAGCCATAGCGTAAGGCCTTTAAAAAAGCACTATTTTATATGCTCTTTTAAATTAATTGAATAAAGCGATTGCAAAAAGCGCTTGGTAAAAGCTCTAATGAAGCATCTTAATAAGCGCTTTTATACATTAATGAATATGTTAATATAGTTAGGCCTTAAAAAAGCACTTTACGAAAGTGCTTTGTTTGCATGTTTGATAAGGTTAAAATAAGCGCTTATTGTCAGCAGAAAGTAGTCCTCCAAACCGGGAACACCTCATACAAAAATCATGCATCCCATCAGCAGGTTTGAAGCGATTTTAGGTATGAATTCATACGAAAAACCTGCTCCTTTCGGAGCACATTTTTTACTGGGATATAGCATGCGTTTAAAAAAAAACAAATTTAATTTATGGATTTAAACTCAATTTGGCTTATCAATTCGGGTATACTTTGTAACCCCCAAATTCAGTTTAGGTATGACGACTATTTTCGCCCCATAAGGTATTTCAACATCAATGGCTTCATTTATCAACCCATTTATTTAGTATTTTATCTATAAAATTATTTATTCCTTTTGTTTATCAACTTATTTACCTATTAACTCATTTATCTACTTAAGCATTCATTTAATTATTTATTTGTTCATTCATTATTAATTTGTGTATTTAGGAAATTATTTATTTATTAAATTATTCATTTATTGAATTATTTATTTATTAAATTATTTATTTATTTATTAAATTATTTATTTATTTATTGAATTATTTATTTATTAAATTATTTATTTATTTATTGAATTATTTATTTATTAAATTATTTATTTATTTATTAAATTATTTATTTATTTATTGAATTATTTATTTATTAAATTATTTATTTATTTATTAAATTATTTATTTATTAAATTATTTATTTAGGTCTTAATGATTCCGCCGATTACCAAAGGTATGCATATAATTATTCGTTTATCTAATTCTAGTCAAGTCTTCATCCACCACGTCAGGTATTTAAATTATTAATCCAATAATTTGAATATTCCCGATCGTGATTTATTTATTATTCCTATTCTCTATTTCCTAGATTAAGTGTTTAGGTAATAATCAGTTAGCTATTTACGTATCTATCCCTATAAATCCATCGGAACAACGTTCATTAATCTTCTTAATTCAAATCGTTTTCAATACTTAATGTTTAAGGAAACCAAGGACAAGTTAGTTGGAGTACTTTTATGTTATTTTGGTTTTGATTCTTAGATATCAATTTAATCCAGTTTATAGACTTCAAAGTCGGTTTATGTTTTCAAAATTAACTTTCAGTGTAAAGATTCAAATATAAATTGGATACCAAATTCAAAATTGAATCCAAATGTTCAAATTTGAATTAAGTTTCAGTATTTATGCTAGATTTAGCACGTCAAATTCAATAAATTTATTCGAATCCGACTTCCAGTTAAGAAGTTAAACTCAATCGTAACATCAGGTACTAGCCTCCAAATTTATAATTAAGTGTAACAACTTAAGTTAGACATATATACATAAACCGAATATTTAAATCTTGTTTAAATACATAATCCTAATTAAGTTTAGTTTAGGTAATCTAAATTCAAACTCTGTTCATTTAATTAAATTTAAATTAGGCTTAAATATTTTAACCCTATTCACGTATCTAAGTTCAATTCAAACATTAGACTTCAAATTCGAATTTAGTTTACGCCTATAACCAAATTAAAGTTAGCTCTAAGAATCCAAATTTAATTTAAGTTTAATAAGCTGGGAATTAATCAGTTGAAATATAAGAGAATTTTCTTTTCATTAATGTTTTTCAAATTTATTTACTATGGCAATTGGATAATTTCTTGGAGTGATTAAGAATTTATTAATTAAAGTTATCAATAATTAATTAATCGCTCTAATAATTTACTCCCTTAATTACTTCTTTGTTTCATAATAAGAAGTGTAAATTTATTCATTAAATTGTTTACTTAATGAATAAATTCTTTTACCTCTCGTTTATTTAATTTTTTTTTTATTTACCGCCCATTTCTGTTTTTCTCTTAGACGTTAATTTTAATTCGTGGTTAGTCTTTTATTTATTTATTTATTTATTTATTTATTTATTTATTATATATGTTATTACAATACAACAAGAACTAGTCTTATATTAAAGTATTGCTTAGTTATTTGGCATATTTATAGATATGTAAACATTATCATAAATTTAAACAATAATAATAATTATTTAAAAATTAAAAAATTAAAAATTAAAAAGCAAAATAATAACTAGCAATTTTAATTTATTTATAATTAACATTAAAAAAAAAAAAAAAAAAAAACAGACAAAAATTAAGGCAAAAGTGCCTATTAAGAAGGTAAAATAATTACGTAAAGTGCCTAAATATGGCAGATTTGAAATGGCTTGCATTGCTAATATTTTGTATTTGAGGGGGTAATTGGCTCCAAAGACGAATTGAATTAATGAAAAAGTGTTGTTCAGATATCGCTTTTGTATACTTAATGCTATTTATTCTGTTACCTCTATTCGACCTGGAGAATGTAATTTTTTCATAGAGATATGGTGGTTGTCGGTTGTATATTATTTTATGCAAAAAGATAAGTGTTCGGCACTTTAATAAATTATCAAAGGTGACATTATAAATTTTATATGCAAATCGTGAAATGCTTTCGTATCTTCTAACACCAAAAATATATCTAGCGATATTGTTATATGTTACGTTCAGCCTTCGTCTACATTCAGAATTACAACTAGCAAATAGCTCGCAACCATACATTAGAGTTGGCAGTAAATACGTTTTGGCAAGTAGCATTCGGATGTGTGTCGGTGTAAAATGTTGCGACATCCATAGGTTTCTTAACATAGAAAAAGTTTTTCCACAGTTTATTTTAATATGGTCTGACCAATTAAGTTCATTATTAAAAGTTACACCAAGATTTTTTGCAGTGTCTACATAGTTTATAATTGTGTTATTAATCTGTATTGGCGGAAGATACGTTGTAAGGTGTCTTGACGATTTAATCACTAAAACAACAGATTTCCGTGGGTTTAAACTCAAGCCATTTGCAGATGCCCATAGATAAATTTGATGTAAATCTTGGTTTATTAGTTGTACACAATTAGACGCGTCTGATACATTACAACTTATATACAGTTGTACATCATCAGCGTACATTTGTGTTTGACAATGTTTTATTTGCAAAGGTAGATCATTAGCGTATATAGAGTATAACAGTGGCCCAAGTATCGATCCCTGGGGTACTCCTCTTGGCATCATACAACTTTTGGAGGCAGTTTTTTTGTAGTATACGCTTTGACTTCTATTACTTAGGTATGACGATAAGAGTTTTAATGCTGTTGGCGAGAAATTACACATTTCTTTAGTTGTAGTTTCAATAATAACAAAAAGGAAAAAAAAATTCTCTATTTACCCTTTTTTCTTCGTTTAAGTTATTTCATATTCCTATCTTCTCTTCGTGACTTCTAACTCAGTTTACCGATTCCTAAATGTTTATTTAATTAGGAACAGCCAAAATCTTGTTTTTCTCAACCTTCTTTGTTTTTTTTTTCTTTTTTTGTATGTCAATTCATTCCAAGATTATGTAAAAGAAAAACAGTGATGGTTAAAATTATGGCATAAAAATTTTATATTGGTGGGTCCTATTTATACTAATACGTAGGCATAAACTTTTTGGATTAGTTATAATAATGTTAGATTATAAGTCAGAAAGTAGGTTAATGTTATGATTATTATAGCAAATATAATTAGTGGGTTGTAATAAATTTAAGTATAATAATTGTAACCATAGGTAGGTATAGCAATAATTTTAGTGTTACTAATTTTGAAAATAGTTTTAGATATAGATATTAGAACAGTGATAATGATATTAATTAGTAAATAGTCTTTAGAGATAATAACTGTTTTCATTGATAAACTGTCTTTGTTTTAAAAAACGTGGGTAATATAATGGGCTGGCTTTTGCCCTCAAATGACGAATGTTTTGGTTTTGGGTCAAGTAAAAGTTACCTGTCTCGCCGAAGATATCATTTACATGGCCGGGGTAGTTGACTGAGTTGTTTCCCATCTAATGTTGTTAACAGAGGATGCTACCGTAGTTGTTGTTGGTTGTAATGGCGTTGGTTGGTGACCCACCTTATTGCTGTGGTTGAGGTGTCTGGTCGTTTTGATTGCTGTTGTTGTGGCAAGGTTGGTGAACGATAATCGCTGTTACTATCGTTGCGAACGAGGTTGAAAAAGAAATTTTTATAGTTTGTGGTAAATGACGTTATTCCTCACTCCGGGAGATTAAAGGGGATGACCTTCAGGGGAAAGGTGTAATGACGGTATAGGCTGTGAAACTGGGTACAACATCGGTTGACCCGTGAGTTATGGCTAAATCACTAGGTGTTGTTGTTTGGCACGTGAATTTTGCACGTGTTGTGTGGAACATGTGGGCTTGGTGCTGAGATACAAGGTGTCATATTACGTTGACACGTGAGTGGTGTTTGAATTACAAGGCGTTGTTGTTTGGCACGTGAATTTTGCACGTGTTGTGTGGAACATGTGGGCTTGGTGCTGAGATACAAGGTGTTGTTGTTTTACACGTGAATTTTGCACGTGTTTTGTGGCACATGTGGGCTTGGTGCTGATACACTATTTATTATTTCATGTATGTAACTTACGCCTTAATGCGCTAATGCCACTGTTGTCATACCATTCCTTTTTCCCGTCATTAAAAGAAGGGTGCAGTGAGGTTGTTGGTTATGTCCCAGGCACACAAAAGTTGTATTGCCAACTGATTCGAGCACTGGTTTTTCCTTCCAAGCTTGTTCCGTTTTTTGATATTTTTTTTTTATGATTCCTGAGATCACTGCACGTTTTCGGTTTTTTTTTTTTTATTTTTAGTTTAATTTTCTTTTGTTTTATATAAAAAGAGGAATTTAACTACATGTGCCATTTATTTAAGGCTTTTATTAATATCGTCGTTTTAATTCCACCACTTACTCAGTTAACTGCCTTTTCTCGAATGAACTTTTTTTACCATCTTGTGTATACCCACGCTGAATTGACAAATATCATTATCACGGCGAATTGGCCAGAGTCGTAATCCGTTCGTCTGTTTCAGATTTGTATTTTCCCGTACTGGAACAGTGATGCCACCCAGAGATGGGTATATTTAAGTGATTTTGAGAAAAAAAAACCGCCAAAATCAAAGTGTTTGTCACAAAGCCAGCTCTTTTCTCCTAGCCTGTGGAGTGAAAAGAGTTGGGAAATCACTGGATCTGGCAACTCCCTTACCATTTCTCGGCCGGTGTGTAGCAACGCCCTATGATTTTTGAACTCGGTTTCCTTAGCATGATCCACACGCTATACTTTCGTTTCCGTTTCTATCTTCAGCCAGTGAACATCATGAATCGGCTATCGGACCACCAACAAAACGTTGTTTAGTGTGATATCCCATGCTTCCATAGTGTAGATTATCTTTTCTTCGTCAATGCATAAAAAAAACATTCAAGATTATCATCAAGTCCAAAGTTGAGTGTTCTCGTTCGGTGCGGTCTCATAGGGTCGGTGTGGAAAAAACGGTTGGTAGCCGACTGGTCCCAATTCGAATACACTTGCAAAACTAACCACAACCATTGTCCCCTACTTTCCTTTTTTTGATTTAGGCCAGCTGATCGAATTTTCTTATGTGTGCAGAAAAAAACAGGAGCACCATACTGTTCCCGTTAAGAGGCGGAGACGAAGGAGTCAAACGTGCCTTCAGAGGCCACCACGCCAATCGTGGTGAGTAAACCAGCCAACAGCAAAAAAAAATAGGTTCAGCAGCAACTTCCCCCGATCGCGTATCAGTCGAGGTAAGTGGTATTCTATTCATTCCCCAGGGTCATGCGTAATCGACAGATACCTCTACATTCACCCCTACCCATATATTGAGTACATTTTCCCGTGTATCTCTAATACTTTGAATCGACCTAACTTAACTAAGATGCCGCTTACATCATGCAATCAATGCTGCAGTTTAAGCAAGCAACGATTTGTTTGTTCGTGAGAAGTGTACCGAGGAAAATGGGGTTGGCTAAGTTGTGCAGCGAAGTGCGAAAAGGTATTTTGTTTGTTTCGGTCTATTCTCCCTTTAAAATGTGATGTTTCATTCAGTGTTGCCAGAACTTTTAGAGGTGAAATCAGCAAAAAAAACACAAATTCACATCAACAAACCTGCAAAATCTGCGTCAAGATTTTAAAAAATCTTCAATAAATCTCTAACGACATTTATTACATTTTTTTTCATGGGTTTATTTAGAAAAGGATATAACTATTCACTTAAAAATATACGGCTATGTTTTGGAATTTTAAAACGATGGTAGTTTTGAAAGTTGATCTTATATTTGGTCCTCGAGGTATACAGAAAAGTTTTAAAAATTTATTCGATTTTAATTTCACTCGAATGCGATTTTCTGAACCTGGCTGATCATTTTTTTTTTTTTTGGATATTTTTTTGGATATTTTTACTTTAAAAATTATTTATCCAAATTAATAGTTAATTGCTTGGCATGTTATTTAAACTGTCAAGGGTCTTATTGAAAATTTACAAGAGATCAAATATTACAACTTTTAACGATATTTATACATAAGTACGAATTTTTAGTTTTGAAATAGTATTCTATGAGTAAAATTCCTACTAATGAAGCTATTTACAAACGGTTCTTCCATGAATGGTTGATATATTTCCTATCTCAATGCAAGGATTCGCAATATAAGTGACAATTAAGAGAGGTTTCCACCGAGCTAAAAAAGATCTGCATTTTTACACCAAAAATCTCCCAATCTGCATTTTGGCAATTTCACTTCTGGCATCGCTGATTACATCAAATGTTATCAACCTTTGTGGTAAAGGCAAACGCAATATTTTTTTTTTTTTTAGAAACTGTTTCATATAACATAACAGAAAAGCTTCGATTCATAACCACGAGTTATTTTATGTATTTTAGAATCTAACGTCTGTATTCATATGAATGTTTTACCCTGAATAAAGGTTTTTTTCTTTTTTTTTTTCAACAAGTAAAAACAAGCCAACATGTTGGTATTTTATGCCAGCTAACAATTTAAGCTTTTAGGTATCGGCGAGCTACTTCTTAAATGTTTATGTTCAAAATTAATATATGTATATATACATACATTTGTATGTGTACAATTACAGCATCCCACATATTAAAAGAGTTACCCCGGCCTCTTACTTTTTTTTTTTCTGGTTCAACATAAAAAAACCATTTTCATCGCTTATTAATAAGAGAAATGCGTGGTTGACAAAATTTTATTCTGTTTACAAAAAAAACTTCTAAATAAAACAACTCTAGAAGGTAATCGAAAAAAAAACTCGGCATTAATTGCAAACCGTAAGCGCCGTCTAAGTGATTTATTCGATCTATGATAACAAATCAATAAACCGAAGTCAAACGTGAAGTATCCTGTAAGTCGACAAAAAAAACTTTTCCAAACTAACAATATTCCATCCATTTTCACAGGTGTAAAATCAAATTAAACAACACAATCATTCCTGTCAAATCGTCCCCTTTTAAATTTCAATTCATTACGACAAATATTACCCTTCGAATCCTAAGTATTCTATTGTTTCAAGTGCTGCGCGTGTATTACTCCTATCAACTGTCCCTTTAGATTCTCGACCTCGTACCAGTGTTGCCACCAACGAAATGGTAAATTACACATGGACCATGCCAAAATTACACATGAAAATACGAATTACACATGCTATCTTCTTACGCATGTCACACAAACAAATTTTTATCAAAAGTGGAATTAAAACCATATTTGGCTTCTTCAGAAAACGTAAACCAATTTCAATTTCTGTTTGCAAACAAATAAACAAATATCGTCACCTAAAATGCAAAAGGGATTAACAACTCTTTTTATTTTTTTACAGCAGAAGCAAAAAGCTTTACAAAATCAATAACAACAAGGTGTAATTGGCGTTTGAATTTCTTTAAAAAAGTCGCAATTTTTGATCTAAAATTGTTTGTGAACATAAAGTTAATTAAAACGAACAAAACTCAATCAAAAACCATTATTTCGAATTTTGTTTTGTTGTTAAGCTTTTTTGCATTTTAGGTGACGATATGTAACTTGCATTTCATTTGGGTATGATAAAGGATCTAATGCATCCCTTAAATAGCGTCGGCGCAATTTTTCAACGGAATGTTAATTCAGTTCCTCTATCGCTGCAGCATTGGATATGCCGGACATTTTTATATTTTTTACTTATCCAACACAAAAATATTTTTCAAATGTCTCCTTATTAGCTTTTTGTTAACAACAATCGTATCGTTGCTATATTTAATACAAAAAAATAATATTTTTATTTTACCATTTAAAAAATTAAAACAAAAATATATATTTGCAAAGTAGGAAATAATTTGTCTCCAAATTTGTCTAATAATATTACTATGAAGCTAAAATTTTTCAAAATGTAAGAGTGCATGTTGTCGCGAAAATATTCTTGAAACTCCTTAAGTTTTATCTTCCGAGCATTACTTTTAATAAAACAAGATCTTATATTACAAAGTAAATCTTCGAAATATGTTAAAAGGTTCAGACAGGCCTTCAACGTTACCAAATGTTTTTAATGGCACGAGCATTTTATCAAAATAATAACTGGCTTTTCGTCTTTTAGGAACTTAACTTCTGAATTATACTGTCCAAACACAACATTAGTTGTATCTGATCCAACTAGATTTTCCAAAAGAAATCCCTTTTTCTATAATTGTGCTTTTGAGAAGCTCAAACATTTCTTTTGCAGTCGATGATCCACTCTCTTTGAAATAAAAAAAAAGAATAATGTCCCAGGATGTTTCGTCGTTATAATAAATTGTGGCAAAAGCTATCTAAATGCCAAATGGTTAGTAGTTAATGATCCAAACATTTTTAGTTCAGCTCTTTTAACGCTTCCATTCTTTTAATTAAATTTTTAAGTTTTGCCAAAAATAATAAAACTTTTTACTTCTTGTGAAAAAATAATAACAAAAATCAGTGCAACACAACGTTAAAATATTAAATTACACATGAATTACACATGCAGTCAATTACACATGGGCTACACATGAAAAAATATATTACACATGATATGTGTAATTACACGTGAGGTGGCAACACTGCCTCGTACTGACTATTTCCTATTGCCCTTCTAATTCTACACCTCAGCCAGGGTCTACAAAGCTTGGCATTTATGCCCTTCGTAAATTTGCTTTGTATAAAGTTTTTCCTGTAGACCTCTTGACCAGGCATATATTTTATGATTCTACTTTTTAGATTGTATGATCTCATATTTCGCAAATAGGCGTCATGTAACTTTTCGCTCACTTTTTGGTGGATCAGTTGCATTTGTGATGACTTAGGTAATACTAGCATTTCTCCCTCTTCTGTAGATTTCAATTTTTTCAGAATAACATAGGCGTCGGCGTGCGTAATCATATTGTAGCCGGTTAACGAAAAATAGGGGGTAACACCGGTAGAAGAGTGAATAGTCGATCTTAGGGAACATTCAATTTTAGATAAATTCTCGTCCCACTTAGTTTGATCGTTGTCCAAGAAACTTCGAATAGAGCTAAGTAAGGTCTGGTTTACCCTCTCACTAGCGTTCGACTGCGGCGAGTATATGGGAGTGCGAATATGTTTTACCCCAAATATTTCTAAAAAATCTTTAAATGCTTCAGAGGTGAATTGTTTGCCGTTATCCGAGTGTAGGAACTCTGGCACTCCAAATTTGTAAAATACTTCGTCTCTTAGAAATTTTATTACCGCTTTGGTTGTGGCTTTCGACAGGGCTTTTAATAAAACGAATTTTGTTTTATGATCCAATACAATGAAAATAAATGTGTTACCGGATTTTGTTCGGGTATAAGGTCCTAAGAAGTCAATGTATATCTTCTGAAACGGCCTTTGAGTCTTGACTTCGTAGCCCATGGGTGGTCTTAAAGTTTGTTTTGGGTGTTTTATCTCTTTACATGTACTACAATCTCTAACGAATTCCCTGATCTGTTTTACCATAGAAGGCCAATAAAAAAACTCACGAATATTGTATAAAGTTTTCGCTATGCCTCCGTGTGAGGTGTTATCAACATGGGATTTACAAATCAGACTGTGGGTTATTTCACTCGGCACCCATATTTTCCAGCATTCTGCTTCACTGTCTAGGTCGTTTCTGTTAAATTTTACTTTTTTGTATACCACACCATCTTCCACTTTCAAATCGGGTAATCGGTCTTTATTTTGCTCTATAGTATCTATCAAAGCTAGGTAATCTTTATTTTTGAACGCTTCAGAATTAAAATCAATCAACGGGCCACTATTTAAAACCACTTCCTCCATGTCTTGACGCGAAAGCATATCGGGGACAACGTTTTTTGTTCCTTTCCTGTGCTCGATATTGAATTTAAAGCCTTGGAGCTTTAAACTCCATCGAGCAAGTCTCCCGTTCAAGTCTTGCTGACGCATCAGCCACTTCAGGCTAGAATGGTCTGTGATGACCGTAAAGTCCATTAACTCTATATACTGGCGGAATTTTTCTATGGCCAAGACGACTGCAAGACATTCTTTCTCTGTCGTAGAATAGTTTTTCTGGGCCTGGTTCAATTTCTTCGAAAAATATTCGATAGGGTGTTCGCCCCCCTCATCGTCCTTTTGAAACAGAACCGCCCCTATTCCTACGTTTGACGCGTCACATTGGACAAAGAATGGCCTTTCGAAATCTGGGCTGGACAAAATTGGGCTTGTAACTAACCGACGCTTGAGCTCTTCAAAAGATTTTGTTGCTTCCGGGGTCAAAATAAATTTAGGAGTTTTTTTGAGGGTATCCGTTAATGGTGCCGTAAGAGTGGAAAAATCGTTGATGAAACGGCGATACCATCCTACTGTGCCTAAAAATCTTCTAACCTCTTTTTGGTTTTTAGGTGGACCTATATCCAAAATAGCCTTAACTTTCTCTTCATCCGGTTTCAGTTTTCCCCCGCCAACTATGTATCCTAAATATTTCAGCTCCCTGTAACAAAATTTTGATTTCTGCATATTGATTGTTAGTCCAGCGTTCGTTAATTTCTGTCCCACAACACGAAGCATGTCCATATGATCTTCGAAGTTTGATGACACCACCAACAAATCGTCCAAGTAGATGAAAACCCTATCCTTTAGCTCAGATGGCACCACTTTATCCATCAACCGACACAGCCTCTGGGCAGCGTTGCACAGTCCAAAAGGCATCGTTTTGAATTGATACTGAGGTCTGCCAGGGACTGTGAACGCTGTCTTTGGTCTGCTTGCCCCATCCAGAGGGATTTGCCAGAAGGCATCCTTGAGGTCGATTGATGAGATAAAGTGGGTATCTCCTAACCTCGCCAGTAAACCGTCTATATTGGGCAGAGGGTACGCATCCTTTCTCGTGACTTTGTTCAGCTCCCGGGCATCGAGGCAAAGCCTGTTCTTGTTGGGCTTGATGACCAAAGTCATACGGTTGTTCCACTCTGCTCCAGTGGCTACTTCGATTACGTCCAGTTCGATCATCCTGTCGAGTTCTGCGTATATTAATTTTTGCACTGCTGGACTCACGGGGTAGTGTCTCATCTTCTTGGCCGGTGCATCTCCAGTGTCTATTGTGTGTTTTTCGATCTCTGTTCGCCCTAAGCCATACTGTGTATAACACCGAAACGAGGATTTTACATTCTCTAAAATTTTTCGTTGACGTGAAGTTAACTGGTGCATTTTGGACTCTTCCGAATTTGTGAGAGAAATTTCGTCGATTATATTATTTTCAAACGAAACTTTCAAACCTATTTTTTTCCAAAAATCATACCCTAAAATCAGTTCCTGACTTAAGTTTGGTACCAGATATAACATCATTTCCACAAATTTATTCCCATATTTAATTTCTACTAAAATTTTGCCAATAATTAAATGTTGTTTCCCATCCGCGGTTCGCACAGAAGATTTAAAGTCGAGTATTTTCGCATTCATCTGCCTAACGTTTTCTACACAGTTTCGGCCAAGGCAGCTTACAGAAGCACCACTATCTAACAGGCCTTGATATTGAGAATCATTAATCTCCACTGTCATATAGGGTCTAATATCGCCCTCGCTACCTATCACTGTTGATGCTATTACTTTTCTCTCTTCTTTTCTTGAGGCGTATCTTTCTCTGGTCTTTCGGATTCTATTGCTTACTATGGGTAAATAATCTGTAAAAATTTCGGAACGAATTCGGTTGTAGTTTTCTAGACGCTGTTCATACGATAGGCCTGGATTGAGACCATGTGGCCTTGAGTTATAATTTATTTTCAAATAATCATTTGTACTTTTAGTTTCTGTGTTTTCATCATTTTTGGCGTGGGTGTTGGCAGTTTCTTCATCCGGTTGTTTGACTTTGTCTTGGGTTGGGTTTGCTTCGATCCTTTCGTTGGGTTGGTCTTGATCAGTTAACATGAAATTTAAAAAATTGTCTTTTACTGGGAGGTGGTTTGGTTTGAACACGTCGGCCCAGTCTTCCGCATGTTCGATTTGCTGTTTCCCGCACATCTGGGGCAATTTGGGCTAGTTACCTCCTCGAACCCACATTTGTAGCAGAAGACATTGCGTTGTACTACGGGACATTCAATAAAAGAGTGGCCAGGTGCTTTACAGTTCCAACATGTGAGCTGTTTTGCTGGCAAACTATCCCTTTGAAGTGCCTCAACCTGCTGTGCCTGCTCATCTATCTGCTCGTGCTCAAACAAGTCCATCTCATACACTCGTCTAGAATGACCTAAAGGCATACGGGTCGAAGATCGCTTGGCAATATTCCTTTCTGCCCTTTTGCACTCCTCCAGTAGCTGATCCAGACTGTCAATCCTAATTGGGAAAACCAGTTGAGCCAATCCATCTTTCAGGTTATCTTTAACAATTTTTACCAGCTCGCTCTCTAGTACGCTTACCCTCATTTGGTTTTTCAGTTTGACAATTTCTGTAATGAAAGCATCCGCAGACTCATTTGGCGCTTGCCTACGCTCCATTATTTTTCTTTGAATTTCAAAGTCGCTTTCGAAATTCCTGAATTTTTTTATCATGTGATGTTTAAAAGTCTGCCAGTCGCATATCGGATGCTTCATTCTAAAGGACCAGAACCAGTTGCTTGCCTCCCCCGTTACTAAGTGATGAAAACCTTTCATTAAAACTTCCCACGAACAGTTATAATCGTGTTTCAATGCCTCTACCCGAAATACAAAATCCTCAACCGTTAACGACTTATTTGTACCATCGTACCTTATTCCCCATTTTTCCAATTGGTTTGGAGTTATTGGTTTAAAACCATGAAAAGAAGGTGAGTTTCCAAAACCTGGGTATTGTTCGTCAAAATTCTGAGGAATGTTATTAAATACTGGTTCGGCTAGGTTGGGTTGACGCGGGCGTTGTTGTCTGAACATTTGAGGGTCATTCCGTGCAAAATGTTGTGCTTGTGGTGGTCTGTTATTATAAAAAGGAGTTAGATAGGCATGCTGTGGGTCAGGAGGTCCATTATTGCGGAAAGTCTGGTTCTCCGAAGAAATGCCACGTTCGGAACGCAAGGACTCCCTGATCAATTGAGGTAGCATAAGTTGCATGTTTTGAACTTCATTCATAATTGCAGCCTGTGCAGCTCCCACCGAAGCACTGACATAGTCCCTCAGCGTCAATCCTTCCTCGGTTATAACCATTTCAGGGTCGACCTCCTCGCCAACAGGGGCTAAATTATTCCTATTCATGTTTCCTAAATCAAAATCACGAGTACCCTGGTTACCTGTCTGTCCACTTATTTCCCTTGCAGTTATGCTGCTGTAGGTCGGTGTACGTATAGTACTAAAACTATCAGGTGAAGAATGGGTTTGTGGTCCAAATCCGGGTGGGAATCTAATTGACATTAAAGGAGTTACCGCGTTTGTAGAAACAATAGGTGCTGTGTTTGGATTGTTAACAGTGGTTGTCGTCGTGGTTGGAATATCGTCGCTATTGCTTGCCTGGTTTCTACTAGATGATCGGAGTTGCCTAGTATTCATCCTTAGCCAAAACAGTTCGCAGAGAAAAAAAACTTTCAACTATAATAGTCTAGCAACGAAGGCAAAAACAATTACTACCAATATTCCCCGTGGATAAACTACAACCTTAAGTCAAGAAACCAATGGACTCTAATTATAAAAAAAAATCAATAAAAAAATATTCAAATGTAAATGTTTAAGAAATTAGCACGTAATTTCCCAATCCCAGTATCCCGAAACAATTAAATTTAAGAAAATATTATTCCCTTAAATTTTAACTTATTATTAAGATCCCAGGAAAATGTAATTCCAAAAGAAAGTAATAATCAAGATATAAGTGGCAAAAGATCTTCACAAATTTATTTGTATACAAAGCATCAGTTGTCCTTAGAGAAAAATCCGAGTGTAAGTGAGATTGTAATTATTATACAACCTTACAAGCTAATACCAAAGAAAAAATATTGTTAACCAGTTAAACCGGCTCGTAAACAAATTAAAAGATTGGAAGCTTCAAAAAGTAAATTTAAGACAATGTCTGTTTGTATTCATATAAGAATTAGTAATAAAGTAAGTTAAACCGTAGTCTTGTGGTTATTATACTTATATAAGTATAAGGAAAATATCGAGAAACCGAAACCGATAATAAAAATCTAATCGCATGAATTCATAAGAAAACTCTTCTAAGTTTAAATGTATTGCCGATGTCGTAAAGGAAATTCCAACAAGGATTTATAATATCCCATATCCCTTATAAATTTATTCCCAAAAGAAATTCAATTGTAATTAAGAAAAATTCAAATGTCTGTAAAATTATGACTATCATATAACTTTACAACCTAAGTATTAAGAGCAAAAATAATCTTTAAGAAAATCTTATATCTTCAAATTCGAAGAAATCTAAAAAAATGTTAAAACTGGAGTTTCAAAAAAAAATATCATAGAAATAATCATTGACTATTATCCTATGTCAAAATTGTAAAGGCCAATATCTCTTTTAAATTTATTCCCAAAAGAAATACCAATTGTAATTGTAAAAAAAAATTCAAATGTCTGTAAGATTGTGATTCTTATATAATTTCACGATCTAAATATCAAAAAAAGAGGATTAAACTGAAAAAATGTAGTATCTTCAAATTCGAAGTAAAATAAAAAAAAATTTCAAAAAAAAATGTAAATGTGAAAATATCATAGAAATAATCATTGATCATTAATCTATGTCAAAAAGTATATGCAAAGGAAAATTTATATAATTATTTGTAATGTATATAGTAAAAATATAAAAAAAATTAGTGTTAATGTAGATAATAAGATAAATAACTACTTTACAAACTATTTTCTATTTGTAAATTAGTCTAAGTTATGGATGTTAATAGATTATAAGTTTAGTATCAGTATTCAAGCAAGATCAAAAATATTGTTCATCTACTAAATCATTAACTACGACTAATCAAAGTTAATTTGTTTTCAAATATTTAATTCAATATATATAAAATATGTTTTGGTTGAAATTTGGTAACAAACGTGTAGTGGCGAAATGTGTGTGATGTTTTTACTCGAGTTTAAAGTTATTGAATATTTTGTCCCCAGAATTGAGAACTTCAAATCTCATACGATGTTTAAGTATGATAAAAGTTTATGAAAATCGATCATGTCAAAAAAAAATTTTCTTACGTATAAGCGTTAAGTGTTGTTGCCAACAAGTTTTCTACCATCAATCAACTGTAAACGAAACACAAGACAAAACGACATAGAGTGAATCTCCTGGACTTTCCTCTCCTCTCATCCAATAATGAAAACATACGATCACCTAGCTATATAGCCGCCGTATCAAGTTTTTCATTATGGATTCGATTCGAGTCAATCCATTTGACTCTCTCAGTCTCGTCTCTTATGTCGGAAGCCGTTGCAACTCAGGCTTGGTGTTTACTGGACACCTTCCAGGACATAGGTCGTCAGTCATAAGGTCAGAAAGCCGAGATCCCAATACCTAACTTCCCCATACGATGCCGTCGCAACGCAGGAATGGTGTGTACTTAACACCTTCCGGGACAATCGTCAAAAATATGAAAAGAAAAAAAAGTTATTGGATTAAACATTTTATCCGGAAATGTTCAAAGGTGTGGAAGCCAGAAAAGATGAATTAAAACACCTTTAGGCTAAATTACTTTAACCCGAAGGGTTAACTAACTTTCGTGCCCCACGTTGGGCGTCATTTTGTGTGATGTGCACGTGAGTGAAAAAATTTTGTTTTGAGAAATTTTTTTAAATAAATCAAAATCCCAACTTCGCTTCGCGATGGACAGTGGCACGCTGGTGTTTGGGCTGAAGCTCGCCGGAAGTGGGGGGTTCGTGTCCATCTACTCACACATACACAATTTAATTCGTGCCAAAAAACGAAAGATGTAGATGAAAAAAACCGAAGCGATATAAAACATGAAACATTGAACAAAAACGACCGTTGAATGATGATAGAAAAATTTTCGCGGATTTTTGACAAGACCGAACTCGAGTCTTCAGGACCAGATGGTTACGTCCTGGACAGGCAGCCCACCCCGTATGACAACGTATTGCCAACCGTGACACTACTCAATGCCTGAAAAAAAAATATTTGGGAGTAATGCCCCAAAATCGTTACTTACCATTTCGCCATACGCTTATCGCTTTTCAACCAATTCTGATTAAATTAAAACATTATTATTTGTTTTCTGTTATTTCAAAAAAAAAGATTTTACAATAAATGTTTATTTACGTATGTATCGATTCTACTTAAGTTTAACTATTATTACATTATAAATAGTATTAGCAAAATATAAGAAATAAATTTATAGATCCTTATTTTATAAAGAGTGTTAGCAAAATATAAGAAATAAAATTATGTGAATCCTTAAAGGCTTAACTTTTCAAATTTGTTATTTGATTAACAAATTTTCCAATATCAAAATAAAAAAATCTTAATAGTATTAAAATTGATGTGTTCCTGTAATTAACGGTAAGAAAGAACTATCATTTTGTAGATTTCTACAAATAACTTATATAAAGAAATAACTATACCAAAAGATTCGAAAAAAAACGTTAAAGGGCAACATCGAACAACAAAAATAATTATGCCAAAAAGGTTCAAAAACGTTCAAATACGGGCCAAAAGAAACTTGAATCGTCCAGTTATTTTCAAAGATAAAATAAGTTTGCGATTATCCTAGGTACACATTTAGCTAAGTCGGTTGTGCTGGATTCCAAAGATTATTTAAAATCTCTAATTATTATGATAGGTACATATCTAATTTTCAAATCGCTAGTCAAAGGCAATTTAAACCAAATATAGCATGCGTTTAAAAAAAACAAATTTAATTTATGGATTTAAACTCAATTTGGCTTATCAATTCGGGTATACTTTGTAACCCCCAAATTCAGTTTAGGTATGACGACTATTTTCGCCCCATAAGGTATTTCAACATCAATGGCTTCATTTATCAACCCATTTATTTAGTATTTTATCTATAAAATTATTTATTCCTTTTGTTTATCAACTTATTTACCTATTAACTCATTTATCTACTTAAGTATTCATTTAATTATTTATTTGTTCATTCATTATTAATTTGTGTATTTAGGAAATTATTTATTTATTAAATTATTTATTTATTGAATTATTTATTTATTAAATTATTTATTTATTTATTAAATTATTTATTTATTTATTGAATTATTTATTTATTAAATTATTTATTTATTTATTGAATTATTTATTTATTAAATTATTTATTTATTTATTAAATTATTTATTTATTAAATTATTTATTTAGGTCTTAATGATTCAGCCGATTACCAAAGGTATGCATATAATTATTCGTTTATCTAATTCTAGTCAAGTCTTCATCCACCACGTCAGGTATTTAAATTATTAATCCAATAATTTGAATATTCCCGATCGTGATTTATTTATTATTCCTATTCTCTATTTCCTAGATTAAGTGTTTAGGTAATAATCAGTTAGCTATTTACGTATCTATCCCTATAAATCCATCGGAACAACGTTCATTAATCTTCTTAATTCAAATCGTTTTCAATACTTAATGTTTAAGGAATTCAAGGACAAGTTAGTTGGAGTACTTTTATGTTATTTTGGTTTTGATTCTTAGATATCAATTTAATCCAGTTTATAGACTTCAAAGTCGGTTTATGTTTTCAAAATTAACTTTCAGTGTAAAGATTCAAATATAAATTGGATACCAAATTCAAAATTGAATCCAAATGTTCAAATTTGAATTAAGTTTCAGTATTTATGCTAGATTTAGCACGTCAAATTCAATAAATTTATTCGAATCCGACTTCCAGTTAAGAAGTTAAACTCAATCGTAACATCAGGTACTAGCCTCCAAATTTATAATTAAGTGTAACAACTTAAGTTAGACATATATACATAAACCGAATATTTAAATCTTGTTTAAATACATAATCCTAATTAAGTTTAGTTTAGGTAATCTAAATTCAAACTCTGTTCATTTAATTAAATTTAAATTAGGCTTAAATATTTTAACCCTATTCACGTATCTAAGTTCAATTCAAACATTAGACTTCAAATTCGAATTTAGTTTACGCCTATAACCAAATTAAAGTTAGCTCTAAGAATCCAAATTTAATTTAAGTTTAATAAGCTGGGAATTAATCAGTTGAAATATAAGAGAATTTTCTTTTCATTAATGTTTTTCAAATTTATTTACTATGGCAATTGGATAATTTCTTGGAGTGATTAAGAATTTATTAATTAAAGTTATCAATAATTAATTAATCGCTCTAATAATTTACTCCCTTAATTACTTCTTTGTTTCATAATAAGAAGTGTAAATTTATTCATTAAATTGTTTACTTAATGAATAAATTCTTTTACCTCTCGTTTATTTAATTTTTTTTTTATTTACCGTCCATTTCTGTTTTTCTCTTAGACGTTAATTTTAATTCGTGGTTAGTCTTTAGTTGTAGTTTCAATAATAACAAAAAGGAAAAAAAAATTCTCTATTTACCCTTTTTTCTTCGTTTAAGTTATTTCATATTCCTATCTTCTCTTCGTGACTTCTAACTCAGTTTACCGATTCCTAAATGTTTATTTAATTAGGAACAGCCAAAATCTTGTTTTTCTCAACCTTCTTTGTTTTTTTTTTTCTTTTTTTGTATGTCAATTCATTCCAAGATTATGTAAAAGAAAAACAGTGATGGTTAAAATTATGGCATAAAAATTTTATATTGGTGGGTCCTATTTATACTAATACGTAGGCATAAACTTTTTGGATTAGTTATAATAATGTTAGATTATAAGTCAGAAAGTAGGTTAATGTTATGATTATTATAGCAAATATAATTAGTGGGTTGTAATAAATTTAAGTATAATAATTGTAACCATAGGTAGGTATAGCAATAATTTTAGTGTTACTAATTTTGAAAATAGTTTTAGATATAGATATTAGAACAGTGATAATGATATTAATTAGTAAATAGTCTTTAGAGATAATAACTGTTTTCATTGATAAACTGTCTTTGTTTTAAAAAACGTGGGTAATATAATGGGCTGGCTTTTGCCCTCAAATGACGAATGTTTTGGTTTTGGGTCAAGTAAAAGTTACCTGTCTCGCCGAAGATATCATTTACATGGCCGGGGTAGTTGACTGAGTGGTTTCCCATCTAATGTTGTTAACAGAGGATGCTACCGTAGTTGTTGTTGGTTGTAATGGCGTTGGTTGGTGACCCACCTTATTGCTGTGGTTGAGGTGTCTGGTCGTTTTGATTGCTGTTGTTGTGGCAAGGTTGGTGAACGATAATCGCTGTTACTATCGTTGCGAACGAGGTTGAAAAACAAATTTTTATAGTTTGTGGTAAATGACGTTATTCCTCACTCCGGGAGATTAAAGGGGATGACCTTCAGGGGAAAGGTGTAATGACGGTATAGGCTGTGAAACTGGGTACAACATCGGTTGACCCGTGAGTTATGGCTAAATCACTAGGTGTTGTTGTTTGGCACGTGAATTTTGCACGTGTTGTGTGGAACATGTGGGCTTGGTGCTGAGATACAAGGTGTCATATTACGTTGACACGTGAGTGGTGTTTGAATTACAAGGCGTTGTTGTTTGGCACGTGAATTTTGCACGTGTTGTGTGGAACATGTGGGCTTGGTGCTGAGATACAAGGTGTTGTTGTTTTACACGTGAATTTTGCACGTGTTTTGTGGCACATGTGGGCTTGGTGCTGATACACTATTTATTATTTCATGTATGTAACTTACGCCTTAATGCGCTAATGCCACTGTTGTCATACCATTCCTTTTTCCCGTCATTAAAAGAAGGGTGCAGTGAGGTTGTTGGTTATGTCCCAGGCACACCGAAGTTGTATTGCCAACTGATTCGAGCACTGGTTTTTCCTTCCAAGCTTGTTCCGTTTTTTGATATTTTTTTTTTATGATTCCTGAGATCACTGCACGTTTTCGGTTTTTTTTTTTTTATTTTTAGTTTAATTTTCTTTTGTTTTATATAAAAAGAGGAATTTAACTACATGTGCCATTTATTTAAGGCTTTTATTAATATCGTCGTTTTAATTCCACCACTTACTCAGTTAACTGCCTTTTCTCGAATGAACTTTTTTTACCATCTTGTGTATACCCACGCTGAATTGACAAATATCATTATCACGGCGAATTGGCCAGAGTCGTAATCCGTTCGTCTGTTTCAGATTTGTATTTTCCCGTACTGGAACAGTTATGCCACCCAGAGATGGGTATATTTAAGTGATTTTGAGAAAAAAAAACCGCCAAAATCAAAGTGTTTGTCACAAAGCGTTGGCGCGAAAAACATCTTCCCATAGAACTTATTTCAAGGATATAAAAAAAATTATATAAATAACAATTTAATGTTGAGCCAAGTTAATATTCTTGTTTCAAGCCGATTCTTTTCTGTTAAACAAAAAAATAAAAAAAAAATTTTAAGCACTTATTTTTTAAATATTTTTTTATATTAGCAGCACTTTTTCTGTTTTGTAGTGGACAAAAATAGAAATTAGTTTAATTTGACTACAACGACCAAATAAGCACAGACAACAACCTGCAGCCATGTATCCGTGTCGTCGTGAAAATAATCATTTCCATATGCACACATGTATTCTAGTTTTGACATATTGAAGTTTTAAAGCATTATTAGTTTTCCACTTTCTCCACTATGTACTCATTTAATTGAAAATGATTTGAAGTATTTATTTTTTGTTTGTTTTATGAATGGAATTATGAAATAAACGAATTTACTTTGTTTTATTAAAATATTATTGTTTTATTAATAAAAATGTATTAACGAATTTTTCGATATAACGAAAGGGCTTGACAATATATGTATAGTTCGTTAAACATATAAATTTTATTTAATATTAAATACAAAATTTAAATTATTGTGGTGGCGGGTACGCTACCATCACCTGCACAGATGTCTGGGGGTTTGAAACCCCTGGTAAAGCTGCCCCAGTCACGGGATTAGAAATCCCTGGTACAGTTGTGCCTGTTGGAGGGTAAGAAACCCCTGGCGCGGCTGTGTCAGTCGGGGGTAGGAAACCATTGGCATGACTGTATCAGCCGGTGGAGCTGGGTCGTAATAGCACATCCAGGGATATGGATTTGGGTGCTCTTTGGCCACCTCTCTTCCTTTTTTTTTAATTTTAGTGTAGCATATATGCTACCACCACAGTTAGGGCATTTGTTGTTCTAAAAAAAATTATTTTTTGATATTTAAAAAAAAAACAAAATCTTAAAAAAAATTTAAATAGAACTTTAGCTTACCATTTTCCGGCTATGCTCCTTGCAACAGATCACTGTAAGTATGATTGTCTATGATAGCGCTTTTAGCATCAAGATTAATGCCAAGTTTGTGTATTTTTAGTACAAGTTTCAAACTTGGATTTACTTAGCAAATGTGTTTGGGTGGGATGCCAGATTTTTAAACTTTTTCGTTTATTTATGAATGAATTCTAATGTTTTAATAAAAAGTTTTAAATTATAAACAGAGCTAGTATTTGAGTAGTATATGCATCACCGATCTTAATTCCGAGGATAAGATATGTGTATTAGTTTTCGACGAGATGAAGGTAGTGGAAACCTTTGAGTATGATGAAGTTGCTGACGAAGTAAGAACGCCAGTAAATTATGTCCAAGTGGTTATGGTTCGAGGCCTTCGTAAATCGTGGAAGCAACCGGTATTTTATAGTTTTGACTGCCAAATGACAGTCGAACTTGTAGAAAATATAACGGCTGAACTGCACAAAGTTGGGTTCCTTGTTGTAGCAATGGTATGCGACATGGGGCCCACTAATCGTAAGTTATGGAGAGAGTTAAATATTTCGCCAGGTATTGAAATCAAATTTTAAAACCTTTTTCTTGCATCATTTTCTTCGCCGAGGATAAATGATTAAAATATTGGTTAGATTTTCTTCGCGTTCTATTATCTTCATTCGAATGCACAAACGGTAAATAAAAAATCGGTAGTATTAAACATTTCTAATAAATATTTAAGTTCCAGGGTAAATTTAAATAGTTTTTTATAGATATGTAATAAGTTTTATAATAAATTAAATTTTAAATAATATTAGGGACGTAATTAATTTCAACGGCAAATTTAAATTTAATTAATTTTTTATAGATAATAAGTTTTACGATTAATTTAATTTTAAATAATATTTAAGACGTTATTAAGTTCAACGGTAAATTTAAATTTAATTAATTTTTTATAGAAAATAAGTTTTACGATTAATTTAATTTTAAATAATATTTAAGACGTAAGTTCAACGGTAAATTAAAATTAAACAAATTTTTAAGAGAGTTTTACGATAAATATAATTTTGAAGTCGTGTTTAAGTTTCACGGTAAATTTAATTAATTTTTAAGAGGTAATTAGTATAGTAATAATTTAATTAATTTTTAACACATAGTTATGTTTTACTTTTGCTAAAAATTTAAATGTTAAAAACTTTGCTAATATTGTTTATTTCAATAACCGAATGTTTTTTAGAAAAGCCATGGTTTCCGCACCCTATAAATAAGTCGGATAAAATTTTTGTTTTCTCTGATGGACCACACCTTGTCAAATTAATCAGAAATCATTTTCTTGACACTGGATTAGTTTATAAAAATAATTTAATAACATCACGCACCTTTGTTGATTTGATGAAGTATACATCAGCTAGCGACGTGTCAATAACCTTTTAATTAAGCAACGAACACCTTGATGTGAAAGGTCCAGGTAGTAAACCAATTATAAAATAATAAATGATCAATGATATTTAGAATTTTATTTTTTCCAAATTTCTAGGTAGACAAAAAGTAAAGCGACGCAGCTATTTTCGAATACGTCAGCAAAAGCTATTCTTCGGTGCTTTTCTTTAGGCATGGAAATGTGCAATCCAGTTATTACCGCTGAATTTGTGCAATTGGTAAGCGACTGGTTTGATGTACACAACTCAACGCTGGATACATTTAATTACCCTGGGAAGGTAAATTTGGAAAATTGGTTTATTGCAAACGAATAAGTAACAAATTTAATTTAAGGAACCATTTGAAATTGCGCTGGAACGACAGCAACAAATTTTAAAGCGCATGACTGAGGTAATGAGTTCTCCTATAATCCCAAATAAAAAATCTTTAGAGTTTTTCCAAAAAGGTAATGGAAATGCTTCTTAGCTACGTTTCGTCAAAATTTAAAATGCAGTATGTATGCACCAAGCGGTTAAATCAAGATATACTTGAGAACTTCTTTGGGGCAATTCGTAGCAAAGGAGGCTTAAATGACCACCCATCACCAAAAGATTTTAAATATCGGCTGCGGAAATATATATTAGGTATGTTATAAAAAAATTGTAATTCGTTATCTTCTTATTAATTGAGTTGTTAATTTTCAGCAAGAAACACGGAACACCTTAGCGGTACTGGCAACGTTGGTTATGACACAACTGAGTGGCTTAACAATAGCAACGAACAATTAAGCAATAACCGGTTTTCGGAATATGAACCATCGAAATGTCTGCCAGACCTGCTAGAAGACGACGACAGGGAACCAGAACCCGATACACTAGATGACCCAGATGTAACCCATTTTCCAGACATCGGTGCTCTTCAAGAAGATGCGTTGGAATACATATCAGGGTACATCATCCGAAAGCTTCACCTTGAAGAGCACCTATGTCAAGAAAATTCGTTTACATATGTCGATCAGTTATCGAAAGGCTTTTTAAAAAAACCTGCTTGGTCATTTGTGGAAAAAATTAAAGCTCTTGAGGGAATTTTTTATAAAATAAATGGGCTTGAAATTTCAAATTCAAAATTCCTCCATGAAAGACTGCTTAAGGAAAGCGAATTTATCGATCTCTCCGAACAAATAAAAGCTTTTTTTTCAAGTGTCGTATTCACTTTCGTATAAGGCACTTGAATAAACGTTTAAAAGAGCATAAACTAAAACAGAAGAAAATGGGATTCAAAAAGATGATTAAAATTAATCTTTAAGAGTCCCATTACTTTTCTGACATTATCCTTAACCCATTAACATCGCCTTTCGTTTTCAGCTCAAACCATGGTCTTACATACAGTTGCTTCGAGCGATCAAAACAACCTCACTAATTGCACTTTAACATAATTTAAGGAACATAACATTGGTTTTAGTTTCTGGTAAATTTTCCGCCGAATTTCTAATCGTCTCGAATTTCTAATCATTCGAATCGTCTAACTTGTAATGTTTGTTTTTTAAAATGTAGTTATCCCAGTATTTGATTACATTGTCTTCCTAATTTTTAAAAGAATTTAAAAAAAAATTAATAGAAATTTTTGTATTTCAAATTTAATTTAAATTAAAATTAAATTAATTTAAATTTAAATTAAAAGAGCAAAAAGTAATTTAAATTTAAATTAATTTTAATTTAAATTAAACTTAAAAAAATTTTTTTAATACAGGCATAAATCTTTAATTTAAATTAATTGTTTTAAAGGCCCAACTATAATATGCTTAAGTTGGCTTAAGCAAATGTGCGAATACATGTAAATCATATGAGTCAAACCATATTGAACTTAAGGACACGCTTTGTTATGTTTTATGAAACTGTCATTTGCTTAAGCAAAGTGAGAAACTGATCGCACATTCCGTGCGGAATCAAATGTTTTTTGATTTTGTTTTCGTTTTTTTAAATGCTTTTGAGGAGCTTTTTGTTAATTTTTGACAGTAGGTTAAGCAAGCTTATGCATATTATAGTTGGGCCTTTAAATGTACATTTGCTTAAGCAAATGACAGTTTAATAAAACTAAACAAAAAATTTCCTTAAGTTCAATATGGTTTGACTCGTATAATTTACATGTATTCGCACATTTGCTTAAGCCAACTTAATCATATTATAGTTGGGTCTTAAATCTTTCTCTATAAACAAAAAAAAAGGACATATGGTTATAGAAAATTTAAAAATTAAGAAGAAGAAATTAAATGGCAAAATTCTTATTTAAAACTTTTTAATTCTTTATAAACTCCTAATACAGTTTTTAAAAAATTTTATATTAATATTATTAATATTTGGGCGATTCACAAGCTAGTCATAATGTTATATGTCTTAAAATAATAACAAGAACAAATATGACTGTTGCGAGCCATCCCTCGATAAATTAGATTTTTACTGTGTAGTTATGACAAAACAATAAACACAGCATAAACAGTCTTATTATTTTAGGACTTTTTTTGTTTAAAACAACAATACTTTTTTTAAACTATTATAAAATATTATTACGTATGACTTGATACCACACCTTGTGAATCACCCAATTATGTTACGAAAGTGCACAAGGAAATAAAAATTTTATCAAATAAACCCCAGCTAAACAAAGCTTCTCCGCATAGCCGGCCTTCGGCCGGGCGCAAGGATTTTCTCCTCTATGGTATAACAAACACCGGCTTCACTCACTTAAGCTTTTCTGCTTTATTTTAGAATTGAAAACAAACACTTTTAACTTTTCTATTACCCTATTTACTTTTTTTTTGTTTGGAGATGCGTTGCTAAACTGGACATGTCCCTTTAAAACTTTTCCTACATGCGAAAAAATTCCTCTTAAATGGGTATTGGCTTGATATGGCCCTGTTGAAACAAGTACATTATTGAAACGGTGGTCCCATCTAAAATATTGCCAAACTATAATGAAGGTTTTTACTTCACGTAGTAATAAAAATATCCATGGTGACTGCATACCGAACAAGGGATGCCAAATAAGCGATAGCACATTGAGCAAAATTAGAACTTTGCACCTTTTCAATACGCCACGACTTCTGCACTAAAAACATTTTTTTTTTTTCAATATTTTTTTTATTGAATCTTCATATATTTAATATGAACTAACAATAATTAATCAAATCTTATCCTAATACTTTATTTATGTCCTGCCATTGCCAGACAAAAATGTTCTTCATCACGGGTTCTGTTCACATATATAAGTGTTTATCGCTCATCTAACTGGGTAAGTGCTGCAGTGTCTCTTCTTCTTAAGCGAGTGTGGCCGCCATGATTTAAGATATTTCGAGCGAGTGGATTTGGGTGTTGTTCAAGCCTTTTTAAATATTTTACCGCATATTTTGTAATCATAATTTTTACTAATGGCACATTGAGATCCTTATGAATGTTTGAGTTTTTAACATACCAGGGAGCGGCTGTGATTATTCGAAGAAGTTTATTTTGGCGCCTTTGAATTTTTTCGATATTAGAGGACGAGGCAGTGCCCCATAGTTGAATACCGTAGCACCAGATAGGCTTTAAGATAGAGTTGTAAAGTAGAAGCTTGCAATCGAGACTAAGGACAAAATTTCTTCCAATAAGCCAAGGAATTTGAATGGCTTTCAGTTTCATTTGAGTTAATTTTGCCTCTTTATGGCATTTCCACGTTAATCGCCGATCCAGATGCATACCGAGATATTTTACGTGCGAATGTTGAGGAATTATTTGTTTATTGATTGTAATAGGGGGGCAAGATTCCCGGCGCAAGGTGAATGTTATATGTACGCATTTTTGCTCATTGACCATTATCCTCCATTGTCTTAACCATATTTCTAGTTGAAATATGTGATCCTGTAAGTAACGAGATGCTTCATAACGGTTTTCGTGGACGCTTAGAAAAGCTGTATCGTCTGCAAATGTTGAAGTTTGTGTATAGTTGCTTGTTGGCATGTCCGAAGTATAAATTAAGTATAATAGGGGGCCCAGGATGCTGCCTTGTGGGACTCCAGCGTCAATGGGCTGAGGTGAACTTAAGAAATTTCCTTCGTTAATAATAAATTGACGACCGACTAAGTAGCTTTCTTGCAGCTTATGTGTGTTTGCTGGTAAATTTTGCTTCAATTTATGTAATAAGCCTTCATGCCAGACTTAATCAAAAGCTTGCGAAACATCGATGAAGAGTGCTGAGCAATATTTCTTTTCTTCAAATGCTTTTCTTATGACATTTACTATTCAATGAGTCTGTTCGATTGTGCTGTGTTTTCTTCTAAATCCAAACTGATGGTTTGGAATACATCTATTTTCACTTAAAATCGGTGTTAATTTTGAAACTAATAATTTCTCAAACAGCTTTGACATATTTGATAATAAGCTAATAGGCCTATAAGACTCAACTTTTGTATGATCTTTACCTGGCTTTGGTATCATGGTAACTAAGGAAACCTTCCATTTTTGAGGATAGTATTCGAGACGCAAAATAGCATTAAAAATAAAAAGATTAATTTTCTTTGCTATGCGAGGTAGCTCTAAAAGCATTTTATTACTGATCTTATCAATACCAGGTGCCTTCTTAAGCTGGGATCACACGATTGCCGCAATGCACCAATTTTTACACTTTTTAATACCCCAATCGTGTGACTGAACAATAAAATGGCTAGTGTGCCAATCGAGGGCAATATTGTGCTTATTGTTACCAATAAAATACAACTCTGGTGCGGCAATCGTGTGACTGCTTGATATGCAACCGACCGTCAATAAAAATTACAAAAATGCACCAATATTTATTGTGTTCTTGTGCGGCAATCAAACAACACAATACGCGCCAATATTTTGCTTTTTAAAATAAATTATCTTTTGTGTGTGCCCATTCCTTTTCATAAGTAATAAATATAGAAATTTTTATTTATTTATTTTGTACTAGCTGGACCCGGTCCGCTTTGCTGGCCCTTAGTAAAGATTTAAAATTTTATAAAATATGAACGTATTTAATTGATTTTCAAAACATTAAAAAAAAATAATAATAAATGTTTTACTTACCAGCAAATATGCTATTAGATTCTTTATGTTTGTTTAAAATTATTGGATACCCTAACCGCGTATTTGAAAAATATTTATGGAAGTGCAAATAGACTTTGGTAAACTAAAATTTACATAAATGTTTGGAATAAAACTGGCTATTAAACCATATTAATTTTGTTTTTTCATTTTGGTGATTTTAGCGTATTTTAGTGAATTACCGCTGAATTGATAAATGTATATTGATAAAGATTTAGTGACAAACCATGCATCTACATTTTAAAACATTATGTTTAGCGATCACGACGAAAATGACAAAAATATAAAAACGTGGAGCCATCTATCGGATAAATACGAAACTCCACAGAAACACTCCTCATACCTCATACTTCAAACACACAAATTTTGGTCAAAGTCGGTGCAGTAGTTTTTGAGTTTAGCGATTACAAACAAACACGTCTCTTTTATATATATAGATAGATAGATGCATCTAAATTTTAAAACATTATGTTTAGCGATTACGACGAAAATGACAAAAATATAAAAACGTGATGCAATCTATCGGATAAATACGAAACTCCACAGAAACACTCCTCATACCTTATACATCAAACACACAAATTTTGGTCAAAGTCGGTGCAGTAGTTTTTGCGTTTAGGGATTACAAACAAACACGTCTCTTTTATATATATAGATAGATAGATAGATAAATTTTGTTTTTTCATTTTGGTGATTTTTAAAAACATTATGTTTAGCGATTACGACGAAAATGACAAAAATATAAAAACGTGGAGCCATCTATCGGATAAATACGAAACTCCACAGAAACACTCCTCATACCTCATACATCAAACACACAAATTTTGGTCAAAGTCGGTGCAGTAGTTTTTGCGTTTAGGGATTACAAACAAACACGTCTCTTTTATATATATAGATGCATCTAAATTTTAAAACATTATGTTTAGCGATTACGACGAAAATGACAAAAATATAAAAACGTGATGCAATCTATCGGATAAATACGAAACTCCACAGAAACACTCCTCATACCTTATACATCAAACACACAAATTTTGGTCAAATTCGGTGCAGTAGTTTTTGCGTTTAGCGATTACAAACAAACACGTCTCTTTTATATATATATAGATGCATCTAAATTTTAAAACATTATGTTTAGCGATTACGACGAAAATGATAAAAATATAAAAACGTGGAGCCATCTATCGGATAAATACGAAACTCCACAGAAACACTCCTCATACCTCATACATCAAACACACAAATTTTGGTCAAAGTCGGTGCAGTAGTTTTTGAGTTTAGCGATTACAAACAAACACGTCTCTTTTATATATATAGATGCATCTAAATTTTAAAACATTATGTTTAGCGATTACGACGAAAATGACAAAAATATAAAAACGTGATGCAATCTATCGGATAAATACGAAACTCCACAGAAACACTCCTCATACCTTATACATCAAACACACAAATTTTGGTCAAATTCGGTGCAGTAGTTTTTGCGTTTAGCGATTACAAACAAACACGTCTCTTTTATATATATATAGATGCATCTAAATTTTAAAACATTATGTTTAGCGATTACGACGAAAATGATAAAAATATAAAAACGTGGAGCCATCTATCGGATAAATACGAAACTCCACAGAAACACTCCTCATACATCAAACACACAAATTTTGGTCAAAGTCGGTGCAGTAGTTTTTGAGTTTAGCGATTACAAACAAACACGTCTCTTTTATATATATAGATAGATAAATTTTGTTTTTTCATTTTGGTGATTTTTAAAAACATTATGTTTAGCGATTACGACGAAAATGACAAAAATATAAAAACGTGGTACAATCTATCGGATAAATACGAAACTCCACAGAAACACTCCTCATACCTAATACATCAAACACACAAATTTTGGTCAAAGTCGGTGCAGTAGTTTTTGAGTTTAGCGATTACAAACAAACACGTCTCTTTTATATATATAGATAGATAAATTTTGTTTTTTCATTTTGGTGATTTTTAAAAACATTATGTTTAGCGATTACGACGAAAATGACAAAAATATAAAAACGTGGAGCCATCTATCGGATAAATACGAAACTCCACAGAAACACTCCTCATACCTCATACATCAAACACACAAATTTTGGTCAAAGTCGGTGCAGTAGTTTTTGCGTTTAGGGATTACAAACAAACACGTCTCTTTTATATATATAGATGCATCTAAATTTTAAAACATTATGTTTAGCGATTACGACGAAAATGACAAAAATATAAAAACGTGATGCAATCTATCGGATAAATACGAAACTCCACAGAAACACTCCTCATACCTTATACATCAAACACACACATTTTGGTCAAAGTCGGTGCAGTAGTTTTTGCGTTTAGCGATTACAAACAAACACGTCTCTTTTATATATATATAGATGCATCTAAATTTTAAAACATTATGTTTAGCGATTACGACGAAAATGATAAAAATATAAAAACGTGGAGCCATCTATCGGATAAATACGAAACTCCACAGAAACACTCCTCATACCTCATACATCAAACACACAAATTTTGGTCAAATTCGGTGCAGTAGTTTTTGAGTTTAGCGATTACAAACAAACACGTCTCTTTTATATATATAGAAGCATCTAAATTTTAAAACATTATGTTTAGCGATTACGACGAAAATGACAAAAATATAAAAACGTGATGCAATCTATCGGATAAATACGAAACTCCACAGAAACACTCCTCATACCTTATACATCAAACACACAAATTTTGGCCAAAGTCGGTGCAGTAGTTTTTGCGTTTAGGGATTACAAACAAACACGTCTCTTTTATATATATAGATGCATCTAAATTTTAAAACATTATGTTTAGCGATTACGACGAAAATGACAAAAATATAAAAACGTGATGCAATCTATCGGATAAATACGAAACTCCACAGAAACACTCCTCATACCTTATACATCAAACACACAAATTTTGGTCAAAGTCGGTGCAGTAGTTTTTGCGTTTAGCGATTACAAACAAACACGTCTCTTTTATATATATATATAGATGCATCTAAATTTTAAAACATTATGTTTAGCGATTACGACGAAAATGATAAAAATATAAAAACGTGGAGCCATCTATCGGATAAATACGAAACTCCACAGAAACACTCCTCATACCTCATACATCAAACACACAAATTTTGGTCAAAGTCGGTGCAGTAGTTTTTGAGTTTAGCGATTACAAACAAACACGTCTCTTTTATATATATAGATGCATCTAAATTTTAAAACATTATGTTTAGCGATTACGACGAAAATGACAAAAATATAAAAACGTGATGCAATCTATCGGATAAATACGAAACTCCACAGAAACACTCCTCATACCTTATACATCAAACACACAAATTTTGGTCAAATTCGGTGCAGTAGTTTTTGCGTTTAGCGATTACAAACAAACACGTCTCTTTTATATATATATAGATGCATCTAAATTTTAAAACATTATGTTTAGCGATTACGACGAAAATGATAAAAATATAAAAACGTGGAGCCATCTATCGGATAAATACGAAACTCCACAGAAACACTCCTCATACCTCATACATCAAACACACAAATTTTGGTCAAAGTCGGTGCAGTAGTTTTTGAGTTTAGCGATTACAAACAAACACGTCTCTTTTATATATATAGATAGATTAAATTTCATTTTTCATTATTGTAGTTTAATAATGGAATTCACTGAAGAATTTTGCGTCTTATTAGATGATTCTGTATGCACCGAAGATGGAAACTGCACACTGACAACACCTGTACCAAAAAAAAAGAAGAAGCCAAGTGTTACTTCACCTTGGACGTATGGTGATATAAATTGTCTCATACTGGCTGTAGAAGAGCACCCATGTGTTTGGGAGTATTCGTGCGCAGACTATAAAGACAGGTACAAAAGGGAGCAAGCGTGGCGGGAAATTCAGGAAAAGTGTCCGGGCCACACAATAGAAGACTGCAAAGGCAAATGGGCAAATTTAAAAACGGCTTTGCAGAACGTTAAAAAAAATTAAAAACAAAGTCTGGTCAGGGTGCAAATAACACTCTGCCACATTGGCCACATTGGAGCGCAATGCAATTTTATAGTCGTCATGACTTATCTAAAAGTACATGCTCAATATCTACGTTAGATGTGCAAGTAATTGAACCAGGCTGCAGCACAGCAAAGAATTTTTCGCCTCCTAGGACAGAAAACCACGACGAAATGATGCAGCGTGCGGTAAAATACTTGGAGACGGAAGAGGATAACTGGCAAGCGATTGGTACGTATTTGGCATCACAAATGCGGGAATTAGCCAAGACAAACAAAAAGGCTGCTAACAAATTACATATGCAACTTGTTAAGACCGCAATGGAAGCTGCTTTAGAAGCAGAAGATAATTAGATTAGTTATTTTTGTATTTTTTTTTATTTAGTTTTTTATATCAAAGATTTTATCTTTAAAAATGTGATAATGAAGTACAATAATTTTCTTTTTGGTTTTTAGTTTTAGTTTTTTTATTTACATATGCAAGTATAATTTATATACATTGTAAAAACAATTTAAATTTAAGAATTTCATTGAAATGTTTATGTAGTTTATAAGTTTTATTTATTGTGTAAAACGCAACACCAGAAATATCGTTGAAAGCAAAAACAGAATCAAAAATATTTAATAATTATGTTGTTGCTTTCTACGGAAATTAATTTTATTTTTTTAAATTTTCAACGCCACAGAATTTGAAGTGTTTAAATGTTAAAAATTCAATGTTGATTTCTATAGGAAGCAAAAACAAACTTATAAAATATTTTTGATTTGGTTTTTGCTTTCAACGATATTTCTGGTGTTGCGTTGCGTTTTAAACAATTAAATCCTAAATCAATTGAAATTCTTATGTATTTATTCATTTATGTTTAAATAAAATTATTATAAAAAAAAATGTTTTCAACATATTAAAAGTTAAATTGGATTTACATAACATACATACATGTTTTTATTTTTGAAATAGAATTATAAATAAGGCCAAATTCACAATGACAGAAACATATTCACTTGTTTTCCAAAATAAAGTAAATATTTTTTTAAAACCACACACATTTTCAAACAAGAAAACGTTTGCAAATTTTGCCCATGACAATATTACGAATATATGTATATTGTTAAAATTTTATTTTAGTTAAATTTTTGTTCAAAAAATTAAAGAAAATTATATGAAATAATTTCAGAAAAAATAAGATAGAAGAAAAACGAAATTATTGGTATCATTGTAAACGCAGCTCAATTCAAATAAAACTAAATAAACACAACACTTTAATGTATAACACTTATTTATTAAGAACTTAGTCACTTTAACAACCGTAATTTACAGCTTTTATTTACAACTCACTATTGTGATTGAATTATCACAGTGCTCGTTGAATGCAGACGTGTTTTTTTTTAACTCGGCATACGGTTTTTGTTTTCTTTTAACATACTTAAATAAGTTGTTATAAAATCATAATATTATTTATTAAATAAATAATATAATATCAGCGAATTGGACGCTTAAAAATAATTTTTAATTTGTGAACATAAACGTCAATAATTAAAATAATAAAAGTTATAATTTAATAAAAAAAATGCATGTATGAACATACATACATAAACATACAAACATACATTTTAAGCAAAAACATTTCTTGTTTTTGAATCTTTGAAAGAAAATGTTTAAGAGCCTGTATGACAATATATAGGTCTCCAGATAGCAATTATACTAAATACATTTCGAATAAGAAGTTGTATAATGAGGCAAAAGTAAGCAGAATTGACAATTTTATTTTGTATGTTATAAGGAATCATATGCTAAGATGTATTGAATACAATGACAATAATTTAATAATGGCACCTTACTACGTTAATAAAGAATACATTATAAAATGTCTAAATTCTGGATATGTACCACCTGAGGCCTTCTTATACCTCGACAGTAATGGTTTTATGCAAAATGAAAATGGCGTCCCTATATTTTACCACATTTATAGAAGATCCAATATTAAATCCATACATAGTAATCAACTTACCACTGAAAATCTCAGATTTGAGACTAGCATTTTTTCTAAAGATAAAAATATTATTCCTAACTTAAATGTTAACAAATATTGGTGGCTCACCGAATAATTTTTCTTTTTTATTCTTTTATTACCTGACCTTTTTTAACCTTTTGCGATATAAAAGTAAAGTTTTTTCCCATTTTTTTTCTTACATTAATACTTTATATAATTTATACGTATAATAATGTAAATAAATATATATTATCAAAATAATAGTTACAACATAATTAGTATACTTGAGATCCCGTTTTGGGACAGTGCTATATCTAAGTTATATGTAATACTTTTTGTTTATTATAGTAAAAATATGTTATATGAAAATGTTTCAATAAACGTTATAAAAAAAAAAAAAAAAAAAATTTCTTGTTTTTGTTTATTCTTCTTTTTTATTATCGGGGTTTTTAACAACAAATAACAAGAAGAGCACAATTAAACAAACTGTAAAATAAAAAAAAAACTTATGAATGCGTACAATGCAAAAACAATTAAACATAATGAAAGAAATGCATATGTTACAGTGAGTGTTGACGAAACAAAAGTAGAAACAAAAAAAAGAATCGATGATAGCAATTACCTAACGGCTAAACCTATTACTCGAACGCGTTCCCTCTCACCTTCTTTGTTTACAAATACGGTCGATCGTATTACAATAACAAGTTTGTTAACTGCAGGCGCTGCCGCAGAGCCAAAAAAAACTTTAATAAGTGATGATACGGTTAACCCCAAAACAGCCGCTATGGACAACTCAGTAACTCAAGGAAAAATTTCTCAAAAGCCTACAGTACAAGTTGGTATGGACAGGTACATAACAGTGCTCAAACGGGGACGCAGCCCTACCTCTGCAGCAGTTGCTTCGGCCTCAAAAGTACCAACTTTTGATAAAATAAATACTCAAAATCGTTTTGCAATTCTGGAGGATGAATCCTCTGAAGCACCAAACGTCATAAAATCATCAAAGCCTCCCCCGATATATCTTAGGGAACAAAATTCAAATGAGCTCATAAAGAGTTTGATATCAGTGATAGGTGAAAATTCGTTTTACGTAGCGGCTATCAAGCGTGGTAGTATAAACGAGACTAAAATTCAAGTCAATCATGAGAATGACTTTCGCAAAGTAATAAACAACCTTGAAGCACTAAAAAAAAACTTTTATACATACCAACTGAAAAGCAGTAAAGGTCTTCAGGTAGTGATTAAGGGTATTGACTCATGTGTGGACCCAGAAGAGGTCAAAACATTCCTAGAAGAAAAAGGCTTCAAGGTAAAACATGTAGTAAACATTAAAAATAGAGAAAAAATTCCCCAACCACTTTTTCGAGTAGAGTTTGAACCCGGCGACGTTAAGCTTATAAAAAATGAAACGCATCCCATCTATGATTTAAAATACATTCTGTACAGAAAGGTAACTATAGAGGAGCCGCACAAAAGAGGTGGTCCCGTTCAATGTTTGAACTGCCAAGAATTTGGCCATACTAAGGCATACTGCTATTTACCCCCTGTTTGCGTAGTATGTGGTGAGCTACACGGCACAGTTCTTTGCGATAAGTCTAAAACCGACCCCAACGTAAAAAATGCAGCAACTGTGGTGGTAATCACACTGCCAATTATAGAGGATGCCCTGTATATACTATCGTCAAGCAGTCGGTTGGACCGAAAACTAATCCCCCTCAAATGCAGGTAACGAATCAAGTAAACAGTAATGATCTTCAGGCTCCGCAGCCTAGTACACACAAAAAAAATCAAAGGTAAAATTACCTAAAAATATGGTATAAAATTAACTAAGCGCAAAGGTAGCATGGCAGTATCTAAGTTTCTTAGGTAATAAAACGTTTTACTTAGGTAATTTCTATATTCGAAAAAGTATCTAATAATTTTGTTAAAACTACAAAGAAACTTTGAAAATTTAGCAATGATAGCAAAGTTAGTTTATATTTTTATTTTAGAAAAATTATCTAAGTTAAATTTTGTACAAGAACAAAGGTTTTAGGTAAATTTACTACTTTTTTTTTTAATAAAAAAGCACTTTTAAAAAAACTCTACATACTTTTTTAACCTTTTTAATTTCAATATATCGACCCCTTTTCGCGAATTATTATTTTTTGGAAATTGAGTTTTTGATGCAATCTTGTTCTACATTCAAAGAGACGTCACCTGACAAAATATTGTAGGCGAATTCCACTTCGTTGCTCCAAAAATTGAATGTATATTTTCATTTTGATATTGCAAGCGAAAGCAGAGAAAAGTAGAAAAATGGCTATCCTGTAAAATTTGGTTTTTGTAACACACGATAACTCCGCGCAAAGGGGTCGATATGTATTTTATTTATTAATTCATATGTGTACAGTTGTTTTCGTTTAATTGAGCCCCGCTTAATTGAGTTTCCCGTTTTATTGCACTAAAAATCATGGAACGAATTCATTCAGTATAACTGTCTATGTAAAAATACCCGTTTAGTTGAGTTCCGTTTAATTGCGTCACCCGCTTAATTATTTCGCAAAATAAGACCACATTACGAAAAACAAGAGCAAATGTTTCGGTTAATTGTTTCCCTTTTATTAATGTGTTTTTGCTCCACAAAAATCATTTTGCGGCAAGAAAGTCATGTTTTATGTTTCTGTTTTATAAATAAATGTTATATAAAATAAATAAAGAAATGAGTTATATTTTCTATTTACACATGGGTGTTTCGCTTTATTGCACATCTTGCTCAATTAAGCAATTTTCGTTTTAATTGCGTCGGCGACTCAATTAACCGAGTACTGCTTAATTGAGTTCCCGTTTAATTGCGTCAAAAGTCGTGCATTTTTAGAAACTCAATTAAGCGGAAATAACTGTACCAATTAATTTAATGATATACTGAAACTTTTTGTTGTATATTAGAGTGGCATTGAAAAATTTGTTTTGAGGTTTCATAAAGTTCCGGGCGGTTTCAAGTGCCCTTCTGAGGTCAAAGGATTAAAACTAATCTTGTCTTTAAAATCCATATTGATCCAGCATCGTGTCGTCCAAATTAATAATCTTCAATAAAAGTAATAAATAATTATTGGTTTTATTGTTAATATATTCTGTCTTGTGCTTAAAAAGTTCAAAGGAGTTCTTTATCTTATGTTAATAATACTCACTTACATACGTTTTATTTTTATCCTTTATTGAAAAGTTTTTAATTAATTTTTTTTAATTTTATATTTAAAAAGTCTATATTCAAATTTATATTTGAATGTTTTTTTCACAATTGAAAAATAAAATAAACATACATACATACATATTATAAAAAAATTCGAAGAAGATACCTAACCTAATTAGTAATATTAACAAAAATTTTAAGCAATACTTATTGTATAAATTACCAATTATTTAAGACAATAAAACTTAGTTTTTTCTTTTTATATAAAAATAAATTGCCTATGCACGCCTTGGTAAAATTACCTAAATTATTTTTTTGTGTGTAGTAACAGAACCTCTTATGCTAACGTTTTAAAATCAAACAATGTACCAATGCAAGGCGCTTCGTCAAGTAATGACGAAACTCCAGTTTCTAATCTAAGTCGTCTAGAAAAAAACATGGAAACATTAGTGCAAACAGTAAATAATTTTACAAACACAATGGGTAATATGATGCAGGAAATTCTTAGAATGCAATCGATGTTATTGCAAGCTATTCTTAACAAGACATGAACTGTTTAAAAATTTGTTTTTGGAACGCAAACGGCATCCGCCAACATAAAAATGAACTAGAATACTTTCTTAAAAATAAACAAATTGATGTCATGATGGTTTCTGAAACTCATTTGACCTCAAGAAATACGTTTAAAATTAATGGTTATACTCTATATGATACCAAGGACCCTCGAGATAGAGCTTGTGGAGGTTCTGCTATATTAATAAAAAACCGAATTAAACACTACCCAATGTGTGATCATCGTGAAGATTATCTCCAAGCTACGAACATTTGTGTCGAAGAGCTAAATCGAAGCATAGTTATTTCATCTCTATATTCACCACCTAGATTTGCAATATCAGAAAGCCAATATTACAAATATTATAAGTCACTGGGGCCCTGTTTCCTGGCTGCTGGCGATTACAACGCAAAACATACCTTCTGGGGGTCACGACTTATAACACCAAAGGGTCGTGTTTTATTTAATACAATCTCTAAAATGAATTTAAATGTTGTCGCGAGCGGCCAACCAACATATTGGCCTGCTGATCCGCAAAAAATTCCAGATGTCATCGATTTTGGCGTGGTTAAAAACATCCCCACAGAAACGATTTACGTTGAAGCTTCCATAGAATTATCCTCTGATCACACACCTACAATTGTTATTATAAAAAACACCAATAGAATTGAATCTCCCTCTGGTCACATAGCGACGTCAGCTACACATATAAATTGGATAAAATATAAAAAATATCTCAGTACCCATTGCACAGAAAATATTCCGCTTAGCACACCGGAGTATATAGATCGCTCTATTGTCAATTTTGACAGTTTTCTAAAACTAGCTGTTCAACATTCCAGCATTGCACCCAAAAAAACCAAAAATAATAGAATATATTCCTCAGATGTCGAGCGTCTCTTGTCTGAAAAAAGGAGAGCTCGTAGAGAGTGGCAATTGCACAGATCCCCTCAACTTAAGAACTTACTAAAAGACTGTACAAAAAGGCTGAGAAAGTTACTGCAGACTCAGAAAACGGCTTCTCTGGAAAAATATCTTAAGGAACTTGATGCAACTCCACAATCAGACTACTCATTATGGCGTGCAGCTAGAAACCTCAAAAGGCCAGTTGTCGCTAATCCGCCATTGAGAAACTTGAATGGAAGTTGGGCAAGAAATGATGTTGAAAAAGGAAATCTGTTTGTTAATCATTTAAAACACGTATTTACCCCTAACATATCTCACGATATGGCGGTCGAGTTACCACCTGTTGCTGCTAGAGCAGCTGTTCCCCTAAGATTTGAGATAAGAGAAATCGAAAAGGCTATTTGTGATTTAAACCCCAAGAAGGCTCCTGGTTTTGATAAGATCAGCAACAAAATGCTTTTGGAGCTACCCAGCATAGCAAGGAGAATTATTCTTTTAATTTTTAATGCTATTTTACGCCTGTAGCTCGTTTCTGTATTTCTCGCATCGTAAAATTTCTTACATGAAGTGTGAAACAAAAAATTCCATCGTTTCTCGATTTATGAGATAAAAGTGTTTCTGTATTTGAATGCGAAAACAGACACAACAAATTCTGTTTATACTGGAATATTTCCAGTACTTAAGTGTCAAATAAAAGCGAAACGTCAACAAAAGAAATAAATATAATAAAAACAGGGCTGCCAGATTTGACGAGTTTTCGTCATCTTGACGATTTTGTGTTTCGATATTAACAAAGTGACGTATTGTAATTTTGTTGTTACTTTCTATAGAAATTTATCTTAAACTTTTAAATTTCAAACACTTCTATTTTGTGGCGTTGAAAATTGAAAAAAAAAAAAATAATATGAATGTCTGTAGAAAGCAACAACAAATTTATAAAATATTTTTGATATTATTTTTGCTTTTAATGAAATTGTTGGCGTTGCGTTTTACACTATAAGCCCCTTAGTCTTCGAAATAAGATAATTGTAAATATTTTTATATGTTTGTTTATTAGAAAAAATGATATCTGTAGAAACAAGGCTGCTTAAATTTTTATATTTATCCCTATTGTGAAAATTGTCCTCGAAATTGTTTGTTTCTTCCCTAAAAAATGTATCGGCAAAAGCAAAATTTCGAGGGAAAGTAATGGACCGACTTGGCTTATTTTGAACATATAACACTTCCTATATACATATACAAAATATGATTGATATTTGATATTCTTATCTTGTATGTACACTTTTGTGCCAAAACCATTATTCCGGCAAGAAAGAAATTTGTTTGTCTCCCAGTAAAAGCTTTTTCAAAATGGATAGCTTCTTTCACTCGTTATTAAGTAGCTTTCTTCCATAAGAACTTCGATAACTACTTTTTTCTGGATGTATTACGATAAAAAAATGACTTACTTTTGAATTTGTTCTTTTTGGCACAACCCTTGTAAAATAGGAATAGGTAAATTAAAGATTTATATCTCAATTATTAAATAATAATTATTTAATACCCATGAACTTTAACTATGTTTTTGTTTCATTATTTTTTAATAAAAGTCGAAACAAATTTGTTTAAAATTGATTTTAAATTTCACGATTTTTAAAACAAAAAAGACGATCTTTTTTATTTTTTTCTCAGGAAATTGACGATTTTGACACAAATTTATCTGGCAGCACCGATTAAAACCAAAACAAGAGAAGGCTAACAAAAATTTAAACTAACAAAATATAACAATTGTTTTTTGTTTATTTTCATCATATAAATTATGAATTTATCATTTATATTCCTTCTATTTTTTAATTTATTAAAAAAAAATAGTATATAAACATATTTTAAATTCAAAATATCTACATTTTGTTTTTCTCGCCACCAATTTCAAATGTGACTTATTTTGACAGTTCTTGAAAAAAACTTTTCGCAAAATATTGTTATAGAAACACTTTTTCTCGCATCCTTCCAATAATTGCTGGAAAATTATTTAAATAAAAGATAATTCTCGCAAAAAAAAGATACAGAAACACTTGTGTGAGAAAAACCATTTTTTGTTTCATTTTTCACTGTTTCTGTCCCGATTCACTGGTTTCAGTCGGAAAATTTTACGATGCGAGAAATACAGAAACGGGCTACTGGAATACTATCCTCAAAAGTGGAAGGTTTCCTTAGTCATCATGATACCTAAGCCAGGAAAGGATCACACAAAAGTTGAGTCATATAGGCCTATAAGTTTACTTTCAAATATATCAAAGCTGTTTGAGAAGCTGTTAGCGTCAAAATTAACCCCAATTCTAAATGAAAACAGATGTATTCCTAACCACCAATTCGGCTTTAGAAGAGAACACAGCACAATTGAGCAAACCCATCGTATAGTAAACGCAATAAGAAAAGCCTTTGAAGAAAGAAAATATTGTTCCGCTCTCTTCATCGATGTTTCTCAAGCTTTTGACAAAGTCTGGCATGAAGGCTGATTACATAAATTGAAGCTAAACTTACCAGTAAACACACACAAGCTGTTAGAAAGCTACTTAGTCGGTCGAAAGTTTATTATTAAAGAAGGTGATTATTTAAGCTCTCCTCAACCAATTGAAGCTGGAGTCCCTCAGGGAAGCATCCTAGGCCCACTTTTATACTTAATATATACTTCGGATATGCCAATAAACAACTACACCCAAACTTCAACATTTGCTGATGACACAGCTTTTCTAAGCGTGCACGAAAACAGTCAAGAAGCATCTCGATACCTACAGGATCATATATTTCAACTCGAACTGTGGCTGAAGCAATGGAGGATAAAGGTCAATGAGCAAAAATGCGTACATGTAACATTTACCTTGCGTCGGGAAACATGCCCCCCTATTAAAATCAATAATCATTTAGTGCCTCAAAATTCGCATGTAAAATACCTCGGTATTCATCTAGATCGCCGTTTAACGTGGAAAAGCCATATAGAGGAAAATTATCTCAAATGAAACTAAAAGCCATCCAAATTCATTGGCTTATTGGAAGAAACTCTGTCCTAAGTCTCGACTGCAAACTTTTACTTTACAACTCCATCTTAAAGCCAATCTGGTGCTACGGTATTCAACTATGGGGCACTGCCTCGGCCTCTAATATCGAAAAAATTCAAAGGCGCCAAAATAAACTTCTTCGAATAATCACAGCTGCCCCTTGGTATGTTAAAAACTCAAATATTCACAAGGATCTCAATGTTCCTTTAGTAAAAACTATGATTACAAAGTATGCACTAAAATATTTAAAAAGGCTTGAACAACACCCAAATCCACTAGCTCGAAATATTTTAAACCATGGCGGCCACACTCGCTTAAGAAGAAGAGACACTGCAGCACTTACCCAATTAGATGAGCGATAAACACCTATATAAGTGAACAGAACCCGTGATGAAGAAAATTTTTGTCTGGCACTGGCAGGACGTAAAATAACGTATTAGGTTAAGATTTGATTAATTATTGTTAGTTCATATTTAAAATATGAAGATTCAATAAAAAATAATGAGAAAAAAAAAAAAAACTATTGTGATCAACGCACTTCAATGTTTATAATTTTCTCCGCGTGATGCGTATCAACTTTACAAAGTCTGAACTAATACTCTCTTTTGTTGCCAATCTTCGCTAGTATTTATACTTCCATTCAATCTTCTGGTGCCTTCTAGATTTCTTTCGAAGGTTCGAGCATTTACTATTCACCACTCTAACGTCTTTTATGTTTTATGGCGGCACTTATGTTTACATAATTTCACCACTTATACTGAAGCTTTTTTAACGGTCATTCCGTTAATTCTAATAATTTAAAAATTCCATTAATAAAAAATTTTGTTGACCATCAGACCACTTACAAAGTTTTCTTTACATATTCAATATTGAATGTGATGTTGACAGAAATTTCGAATTAAATTTTGTTGAAATAAATGTATAGTAGACATCACTGTTTTTTTATTTTTTTTGTTCCATTTTAAAAACCGCTCTAAACACCCGCTGTGCAAATACGCGGGCGCTCTTATTAAATAATTTTTAAAATAAATTTTCTTAAAATTGGAAATATATAAAAATATGTATGCATTTGTTCACATTAACAAAAGAAGAATGTATCTACAAGCTCATCTACATGAATGTATCTTTCTTTCATCTTCCAAAACCACCTGAGTAGAACATTAATAAACAGATTAAAAAAAATCAGTCTTCATAAAACTAATTCCATAATAATATTTTGGCTGTTGATTTTCTTCTCTATGTGCTCATGTTATAGTTTTAATTGAAAGTCCTTTTTAGCAATTTCTTCATTTGGCATCTGCTTTTGTTTAAGTGTATAGAGTTTATTTTAAGAGGAAGAAAAATCTCATATTAAGGCAAACAGTTCAGTTAAGCAACATTTTCAGGGATTTCTAAAAGCAACCCAGGCAGTCATTCGTCCAATCATATGTCATGTCCACCCGCCTGGTTGACGATGCCTATGAACTTAAAGCTTAACAATTTATATTGTTATTCGTGAATGGGCCTGGAGGCAAAACAACAAAATGTTTTATTCACTTGCTAGTAGTATTCATTCACCCAACAGGGTGTTGTGTATGTGGTATATGCATAAATGCATACTTATGTGTGTAGGTATATAATGGAACACTAAACACAAGATGAAAATAAAAAAACAAAACAAAAAACACAACAAACTAAAGAATTGTACAAATTAAACGACCAACCAGCTACTACTGTAATACATTCTTAATATTGACGAAAAAGGTGACCATATAAATCGAAAATAGTTGACAAGTCAGATAAGATAAGTTTGCCTGCAGTACAAACTTTTTAAGGAATATCGGCCGGGTTTTGCTCATTATATTTGCATTAACAAACTAGACAAGTAATAATTTAAAATCTGATAAAAACCATCGTAATAAATGGCTTAGATTTTTGTATTTTAAATTTAAAATTCAACTGCCAGGGTATTGTACAAGAAAATAATTAGTCGGTCTAAACCTTCGTCTAGGAAGCCTAAAACTTCCACAACCCGCTCCTGAGTATTATAGTATCCACCAGTTCTTAAGCAGAGTTTTAAATGGTACTCCACCAGTACTTCATCTGGTTTCTTAAGTTCTCCGTCAGATAAAAGGTGTAATAGATCAGTTGAAAACTATGGCATATGTATGGTTAATGTTATAAACTGTAATACTGCTTAGTTATACGACGCCAAGCCATCAGCCAATGCAAAAATGAAGCGCAAAACGTACAAAAATTAGACAACCGAGGTCGGACTGATCGCTCTTAAAAAAAGGCAACTACACACGAGCAGAGGTCCATGCCGATATATAATTCTCGGCTGCGGCGGCTTGAAGAAAACTAGCCTGCTGAAGCCGATGTTAAATTAATTAATTTTCTTAAATTTAAAAACAAACCTTTTCACCTTCGTTGAAGGGTATAAAAAAATAATATTTATTTGCTTCAAACATATCTTGCTGAATTTATATTTTTCAAGTATCTGTCTCTTGCCAATTTAAGAATCTCACAAAAAATATCCGCAATTGGAGACATCACATGTCCTTTCCCCTTTTTTTCTACATAAGCTACTCTATTGCAGAAGTTTTTTAAAATATTCTATAAATCCAAAATAACTTAAATGGTTATTATAATTGGAAAGCTATTAATATTGCTTGCTGCTTGCCTGCCAAGGTCAGTTTTAGGAATGCATCTTGTGCCGTGTTGACCACACGGGCTAGTTAAATACAACCTTGTCTAGGAAAAATAGCAAAAAGTTACCACACGTGCGAACATAAATAAACCTTCAAGTAGAACCATATGTTACCACCTGTTTGTTAAGTATGAAGTGGGCTGCAGTTGAAAAAAAAAACGAATAATAAATTAACCTGGTGAGGGAAAAATGTCGACTTCCGGCCTTTTGGGAACGAAACGTGTTGGTAAGCGGTAGTAAAAATATAAAAAGTGGAAGTTTAAAATAAGAAGCAGCAATGATGCAAATATATTGGTAGCCGTGTCGGACAGTAGCATTCCAAGGAGGATTGAGGCGAAAAACGGAAAAAAAAGAAGGTAAGATAAGGATTTTGCTGGATTAAGGGAAATTTTTATCCACAGTTTTATCCACTGTTCAGCAGGTTACCTGGAAAATTGACAGCAGCATCTTCCGGAGTTGTCTCCGTGGTTTATTGGCATATACCTATACTACCGCCATTTAACCGGCTTTCACGCGCTGCCTTTTCAACCAATGTTGTTGCTTGTAATGTTCTCACTACCACCAGTCAGTCGTGTGTGTCGTTTTAATTTTCCTACGATATTTTTGTGGTAAGGAAATTGCAATATACAGTGGCCGACAAAAGTCTACATACGACCCTCATTTCTTCCACCTGACGAGACCAAAAGCATTATGAAGAAAAGTAATGATGCAGGTTTGTTTGAAATCTGGTTTTATTAATAGAAAACGAAAAAAAACAACTTACTTCAATATACACTTTAAAAAATATTTACAAAAAACAAAAAAATAGCATTGACAAAAGTCTACATACGGCTTGTAAGCTAACATAAAAAACTTCATTGAAACATTAAATAATATTTTTATTATTAAATTTAGTATTTGGTTGGGCCACCATTGGCATCTTTAACAGCCTGTAAGCGTCTGGGCATTGAATTAACTAAATGTTCCAATTCAATCGGCGTAATTCTTAGCCATTTTTCTTTCAGCATCTTTTTCAACATTGGCACGCTAGTAATATGATGCTTTCTGATTTTACATTCCAAAATCTCTCAAACGTGTTCAATGACATTTAAGTCCGGGCTTTGAGGTGGTGTGTGCAAATGTCGGGGGGCATAGTAAAGCAGCCATTCTTTTACAACTTGAGCGTTGTGTTTCGGGTCGTTATCTTGTTGGAAAATCCAACTCTCACCAAGATCTAATTTATTGACCGATGCTCCCAGATTTTGTTCTAAAATAGACTTATATTGAAACGGATCCATATAACCTTCGACAAATACAAGATTTCCTACACCAGATGCAGCGACAGCACCCCAAACCATCACGTTGCCACCCCCATGCTTAACAGTAGGTACTAAGTGCGTCGGATTCATCGCTGTATTAGCTTTTCTCCAAACTTTCGCTTTTCCATCACTTCCAAAAATATTGTATTTTGACTCATCTCTAAACAAAACTCGTTTCCAGAATTCAAATCCTTTGTCAAATTAATTTTGGAGAATTCCAAGCGAAGTTTTCGGTTTTATTCGCTTATAAGGGGTTTTTTGCGCGGATTTCTGCTGTGGAAACCAGTATTATTTGGGGTTCTTTGAATTGTTCGTGGATGCAGAACCGTATTTGATCTTATTGTTAGCTCTTGGGCCAGCGTTGTGGCATTCACTTTTAGATTTTTTTCCACTTATTTTATTATAAAGCTGACATCTCTGCGACTAAGCTTTTTAGGGCGACCACTACGCGGTTTATTATATATTATATTTTCAATAGAACCAGTGTTTTTAAAATTATTTAATACAGTTTCAACTGTTGCTTTACTTAAATTCAACAGTTTTGATATTTCCCCGAAAGATTTTTTCTCGTTTCTATATTTTACTACTAAGTTTCTCACATCAGTTGAAATTTATTTTTGCGAGGTCGTTGTTATAATTGAATTATGCTGGAAACTGTCCAGAATACAACCGAATGCAATTGATTTGAAATGTAAAACATGCAGAAAAGTAAATTTAAAAAAATAACGGTAATTAGCCGTTATCATCCAGCAGCAAGCAAAACACAAAGCATGACATGTTGGCCGTATGTAGACTTTTGTCAATGCTATTTTTTCGTTTTTTGTAAATATTTTTTAAAGTGTATATTAAAGTATGTTATTTTTTTCGTTTTCTATTAATAAAACTAGATTTCAAAAAAAACTGCATCATTACTTTTTTTCATAATGCTTTTGGTCTCGTCAGGTGGAAGAAATGAGGGTCGTATGTAGACTTTTGTCGGCCACTGTATTTCAATAAATATAACAAAATGCGAAATGGAAATGACTACAAACAACAATACTAAACAAATATATTAGTAGAATAAACGTGTTATAAAAAACTAAACGAGAGTGCTTTCTTCTTGGTAGCGATATTGACACATGAATCGTCGGACAAATTATTGTTGGTTTTCCTAATCCAAGTACATAGTAAGAAAATACATGTTTGTGCATCAACGTGAATAAGAAAATAAAAAAAAAGCGAGAAATTCACATAAAAAGTGACCATACATCTACAACACAGCAAAGATTATACCTAACTATTTCGTCATTGCTATTTTCGTAAAGTGAAATTAAGGAAAATTTACCACAAAGACAGAAAACACCACGATTCAGAACGAATTCGAGGAGAGTTCATGAGACTGAGCGGAAAGAGTGGGAATTATTAAGTGCGGCGAAGGAAAAATAATAACACCAGCCGAAAACACCTTGTACCACCAATAAACATACATCTATATGTTACTAGAAAAACCTGTTAACTTTAACAACAGGGTAAGAAAATCTATAAACACGTCAAACAGCTAATTAAGTCCACCTTAAATAATTTCAAACAACCAAACGATCCCAGGGGTAAGACCTAGGAAAAATCAACATAAAGAAAATTTTAAACAACCATACCCATAATACTTACCTAGGTACATACTTTGTAAACAACAAAAACGACATCTTAGTGAATCCAACGAAAAGACAAGAATAGATACTAAAACTACAGATGTACTTAAACAATAAACTGCTTCTAACCATGACGTCATCAGCACATTCCTAACAATAGCCTAGTATTACCACCACCACGGCTTAGGAAAGACATTCGTTAATTTGAGGAAGAAACCACCAAAAACCGTGCAACAACCATTACCGGCAGAACCCCACCACAAGAAGTCCAACAAAATTAATTGTGCCACAACAACAACAACAACGATAGTAACATCAGGACACTCATTGGTAGCAACGTTTAGTGCAACAGCAAACCCATTAGGGGCACAAGATACAGGACTACCACCAGACAGTGCATGGGCACAAAACAACAAATTCCGCAACACTATCTACCAACAGACATCCTAAAGCGCCTGAACATCAACATCTAGGGGATAACACCAGATAAGTAAAAGTAGCAATTTAGTGGGAACTTGTATTTATATATTTTAATTTCAAAGATATAAATGACAAATTTACTGCGACCCCGAACAAATAAAATTTTCATTTAATAGGTATTGTAAAAGTCTGACGTTTAACTAAGTCTATGTTCACACTTAGCAAATAGTTGACGCACACACGTTGCCACTTGTTTTGAAAATTAGCGAGTTTTAGTTCTTATATTATATTTAGATTTCTTTTCGCGTTTTGGTATGGTGCGTTAAATATTTGTTAGGCTTGGACTTAACTTAGGAGTTAGGGCCACGGTTGGTCGAGTTGTTGTGTAAGGCCCCCATCACGTATTAGTTGGTGGTTATCGTTATTAAATCCCGGTCCACACATTCCAATTACCTTTAGTTTTCTTTTGACCATTTCTTTTGCCTAATTAAAACAAGAAATGGCCACTTATATTTGACCACGCATGTTTTGGGCATGCAAATTAAAAATTTCGGCAGTAAATCCTCAGCTCAATTTGGAGCACAAATTTAGTTTCAAACACGTTTGCAAATAATTCTTTTAGTTTTCTTTTGACCATTTCTTTTGCCTAATTAAAACAAGAAATGGCCAACTATATTTGACCACGTATGTTTTGGGCATACAATTTAATAATTTTGGCAGTTAATCCTCCGCTCGATTTGGAGCTTAAATTCAGTGCGTTCCCGGTGAAAGACAAAAACCAATTTTACATTTTTTTAAATTGATTTTACTTAAAATACAAAACAAAAACAAATTCAGTTTGAATTTGAAATCATCTTGTTAACAATAAACATCTAAGAAACAAGATAAATTTGAATTTAAACTGATTTGTTAATAATCATATCCAAAATTAATTGCCTTTGCAAATTCAAAACCGTTTTTCTTTTATCAAAACCGAAACCCGAAAATTAAGCCAAATTCAAAGTCATGACAGGTTGTGAACAAATGAAAAAGAACAACAAAATAAGTTCGAGTTTGAATTAGTGTTATAGCAAAATAATTTTTGCTCGAATTCAAATTTATGACCTTTTGTTAAAACAAAAATTAGTTCAGAGTCGAATTTATTATAGTTCGTTAAAAAATAGAAAGGAAAACAACAATATAAATTCAAATTTGAATCACGAACTGAGGAAAAATAGAAACAAAGTCCAAATTTAAGTTTATATCAGTTTTCCCTTAATTTAATACGAAAATAAAGACTAACAAAATCACTTTGAATTGGGTTTAAAACAGTTTGGTTAAAGGGAATAGAGAAAACGAAATTAAGTTGAATTTGAAAAAAAGAAAACAACGAAGTTTAGAATCGGATTTAGAACTACATTGCAATCTTTGTAGACAAACAAATTAATGTCAATTCAATGTTTAAAGCCCATATGACACTACATTTTTAATGCATTGTTCAAGTTTTGGTGAACAGTACAAATATAATGTAATAGAAAAATTTACCAAGTGCAAAGAGTTCAGCTGTATTAAGATAAATGGCAAACTGTCAACAATTTTTAAAAAGTTATCGATAAAAAATGAAGTTATGTCAAAAAAAATGTAAAATTGTTTAACTTAAAATTGACATTTCAAGTTTGAAATATTAAAAGTGTTGCTGAATGAGCGGTTTATGGGCAAATTCAGCGATTTACCGCTTTTTGTTTTTAGGTTTCTCATAAACAAAAAGTTTTTTAACTAAGTTTTTTAACTAAGATTTATAATACCTTTTTGTGGTGTTTTTTATGAACATAATTAAAATTAATTTCAACTAAAAAAAATCTTTTAGTACAATTAGGGTAAAAAACTTTAATTTTTAAAGGTTGTTGGTACAATATTAAAAATTCTCAACGCCATCCCTGAAACAAAAACATAACATACATATAGTTTGCTCTTTCTTACATTTACTGTTTCTTTCTATCAATTCTATATCAATTAATGAATAAAAAATGTAGTGTCATAAGGGCTTAAGCCAGTCCATAGAAATTAAAGATAAGCTAACCTTAAGCTAAGTTAAATTTAAACTCAAAATAATAGGTAAAATATAAACTTATTACATCTGAACCTAACGGTATATAGTTACTATTATTTAAGAATATTTATTTTGATACCAACATATATATAAGTGAATCTTAATGGCAGGTCCAGTTTTATTGTAAAACGAAGTTCGAACTTAGGGAACAGTTTTATTAGCCTTCGGGCGTAAGATACTTGCATTGTATTTATAGTTAAGAAAAAAAATAATAAGCTTGAATATATTTTGGAATTTTTATGAATGAATTTGAAAATGTTTTGATAAGAATTTAATGCGGCTATAAAGGTAGGTATCGAGTGGTGATGCATAAAAGGGGTAGCCTTTGGAATGTCAACGGTTACCATGGTTTAGGGGAGGGTATATTTAATCGTAGGCAATAACACCTGGTCCTACGGGGAAGAAACGGCAGGTTATTTATATACACTGGCACAAAAGTTGTATTGTGTTGTTGTCACTATTACTCCAACGTACCACCGCCCAGGCCCGACGAGCCATAGCCGTGCATATTTGCCTAAGTTGTCAGTGTGGTAGTAGTAGTGAAGCTAACATGTCCATCGTTTAGTCAGTCTGGCCCTCTGCCAGCTGAGCAACACAGGGTACGGGTAAGAATAATTAGAACCTTGGTGTGAAACGGGACCGCGATGAATTTGTTAAACAGTACAATCTTAAGCTGGAGGTACACACCACGCGTTCTATGCGTTTGATACTTTCCTGACCTTTTTCAAGATGCATGCAAAAGTAGAAAGTAGTCCTACTTCATGCGTTTGATGAATATATGCATGCGTTTGCTGTGTAACTTACCAATATAATTTTACACAAATTCTACTCTTTTGACGGATGCATAAACGTTTAGTTGGAATTATAATTCCTTAGAAACTTTTTCTTAAAATATGATATTTCTTGTATCAGTTTTTTCTTATAAAAAGTTTTCTTATACAGAATAGTTTTTATAGTGACACGTATGGAATAAACGGTGCCTGTGAAATACTTTCTAACAAGCGTTTTTTCTTATATGAGATGCTCCTTTATCAAAGATGCCCAGTAGTGGCTGATATCAGCAAATTAAACTCACACGTATACTTACGCTCTTTTGCTTGATCGTCAATCAACCAATAGGAAATCAGCATGTTGAGTGGGAGAGACAAACTACACTTGCAGAACTTCTGTGTCTTATTTTACATTTTAATCGTCATCGAGACTGCTATGAGTTAACACATAAATTGAAATTATTGCGATTTATTAATGATGTCAGTCGAAAATTATTTTATGTTACAAAATGCTTTTGATGGCATGCAATGTCTTATTTGTCATAAGACATTTAAAAAACCTAAGAAATATAATTTAAAAAAACATTTTGAAGATGTTCACAAAGACATGAATTATTTGCAAATAAATAAATACATTCACCAAGAGTATTACTAAAATATGTACATTCATTAATTTTACATTTCCCTTTTGTTAAACAAAGAAACAGAAAAAAAATGACAACACCCGCCACACATGTGCTTTCGTCGCAATCTTGTTGACGACTAAATAAAATGAATAGCAAATTGATTTCTTCCAGTGTTATTTCGTCACTCTCACCAATACTACTACCTTGGGCATCAATGTCTTATATCCATTATCTACTGTACATATTTACTGGGTCTCTGAGTAATTTTATGTCGAGTTAGTAATGTCCATCTGTTAAAATCATGCTCACTTTTAAACGACTCAAAAGAAAATAACAATATTGGAGTCGAATTGTTTCTAGTTCTCTTAAGCATTTTTGGATTGAAATCCAGCAAAGTCGGCTAAGTAGGAAAAGAGTTATGAATCAAAATGTGGAACAACCACCCTAAAAAATGGATATTTTTGTTAGGGTGGTTGTAGCGAAATGCAAATATTAATATAAGATTTTGCACAAATTCGTTCTTTATGACTAGAAATACTACAAAATTTCGTGAAAATCGGTCCATAATTTACCATAGGCTCCATATAAAGCCTACTCTCGGGAAACACTTTAATACGCGTAATAAATGTTGATCGGTAACATAACATAACGGCAACCAGAAATCACACTGCTTACTTTCGTACAGATCGATTCATAATTTACCATAGATCCTTTATAAGGCCCACTGTCGAAATATTTTAAAAGTAGGTAGAGTGTATTAAAGACTAGGTACAGACGAATATAGCACTGTTTTTACCTAAGGTCCCAATAAAAGACAATCCAAGATACGGAGATTTAGACAATCTTTTTTAACATTTCTAAATTTTTATTTTTTGCTGTTATTTTTTTTAAGTTTTTGAATTTTTAAAGCTAAAATGTTGATTCCAATAAATAATTTTCTACTCATTTAGTATAAAAAACGGCCTTATTCATAAAAAATTATTCAGGTTTATAAAACGAATTCTATTGAAGTTTGTTTTATAAACCTTTTATAAATCAAAAACATTTTTTATGAATTAAGGCATGGTCAAATTACTATAGTAATATAGTAATTTCATCATAAATGAAAGTGTAAATCATTAAATATGTTATTTCAAGCAATTTTAAAAGTTTGTCGAATATTTTAACGAATAATTCGCTAACGAAGACTTCGATCGCTAAACTTACATTTAAAACAAAAACAATTATAAAATGTTGTTCGAAATCGATGAACAGGACATTAAGCGAAAGAAATCTTTGTTCGAAATCGATAAACAGGACATAAATTAACAACAAAGCACAAAAATACAAAATTTAAATTTTAGTTTTCTCCGATTTTCATTTTTAAGCTTTACTGCCTCTTTCCCAGACTTATGGGTAGATTACAGATGGCAACTGAACTAAAATTGAGTTGCCAGCAGCGAAATCAGGCAACGCCGCTCATGTTAAAATATAAAATAAAAAAATTTTACATTTTAACATCATTAAAAATTTTATTTCAGAGTAAAAGCAATTTTTCAAAGTTTGTCGAATATTTTAACTGCCTGTTCATCTATTCGCGAACGAACACTTCGATCGCTTAACTTACATTTTAAACAAAAACAATTATAAAATATTGTTCGAAATCGATGAACAGGACATAACGAAGTCTTTGTTCCAAACCGATGAACAGGACATGAATTAATAACAAAACACAAAAATACAAATTTTAAATTTAAAAACGCCGCTTATGTTAAAATATTAAACAAAAAAATTATTTCGCTGCTGGAAACTGAACTGAAGTTGAGTTGCCATCGGTAATCGACCCTTTATTCTTGATTCAAACTATGCAAGTTTTGTCTCAGAAAGTCTGAGTTTATTGGTGAGAGAGGAAGCGAACATGCCATTATTCTCTCCCCCCCCCCCCCACCCCTCTAATTAATAAACTCTGACTTTCTAAAAGAAAACTTTCATATTGTGAACCCATACTAAGCACGTCAGTTTACGTATATAGTTTTGAAATTATTTTAAAAAAATCTTTAGATGCTGGTTTTATCTTACTGCCTGTGCAACAATTTTAAACGTAAAAGTTCGTACATATATAATTTTATATGGAAAATATTTTTAAAACGAAGTGTTTTTCATGGAAATTTTCTATGCGACCGTGAACGTTCAAAATCGTTGAAAAGGCAGTTAAAATCCCCATAAAGGGTCGTCTAAGATTATTTAGGCAATGTTTTCTTAATAGAAAAGATTCCATTATTATATTCCTAAAGTTTTAGAAACTATAAAACTAAAAAAAAGGTAAAAATAGTTATTTCACTTTATTTATAAAGCGAAACTCTTAAGTAAATTTATAAAAAGATCTAACCTTATAAATTTTTACTTAAAGATTGTCTAAACTTCAGGAATTTAAGTTTAAACAAAAGTTAAATATCTTTCAAATTTCTAAAATTATTTTTTTTACTCTAACCTCTTAAAGAAACGTAAAGATAAGAAAATAATGGAAATGTTACAGTATTTTTTCAAACCTACATATGAGTCATTTATTTTGAAAGTGGTTTAAGTCCATTTTTTTCTCATATTGAGATATTTAAGGGTTTGTGTTTGATTTGTTTCAAAAATATTGTTAAGTGGTATTAATTTTTTTGTATGGCTTTGTGACTTTAAACATGTTAGAATATACAGTAGTTTTGACTTAACTGCCACTCTTTTAGCTGCCAATTTGAGATACCTGCCAAAAACCACAAAATTTCACTCATTTCTTCAATTTCGTATGAAATGTACTTGTTTAAGAGCCAATTTCATACGTGCCAATTTAAGTTAGCTGCCACAAATATTTGAAATTATTATCCCATATTCATTGATAATTTTTCATTTAACTGCCACATTTTTTTTTGCAACTGTTGCTAACGAAAACTTTGTACATATGTAGTTTGTTTTTGTTACATAGAATGCTCGCAGCTTTTCTATAATTCTCTCATTCTCTTTATAACTCTCTCTTGGTTTAAAAATAAAACAAAAAAAGTGTGTATGTATGCATAAATCAAAACAATAGATCAGACGAAAGGGTGCTTTTGTTTGTTTAATTTAATATTTAATTTTTGGCAGTTAATAAATTTAGCTTAAGTGCCATTTTGACTTACCTGCCACAAAATGCGTGCAAAACACGGTGTGGCAGTTAAGTCAAAAGTACTGTACAGTACTTTTGTACTTTTGTACTTTTGTACTGTACTGTACAGTAGTTTTGACTTAACTGCCACTCTTTTAGCTGCCAATTTGAGATACCTGCCAAAAACCACAAAATTTCACTCATTTCTTCAATTTCGTATGAAATGTACTTGTTTAAGAGCCAATTTCATACGTGCCAATTTAAGTTAGCTGCCACAAATATTTGAAATTATTATCCCATATTCATTGATAATTTTTCATTTAACTGCCACATTTTTTTTTGCAACTGTTGCTAACGAAAACTTTGTACATATGTAGTTTGTTTTTGTTACATAGAATGCTCGCAGCTTTTCTATAATTCTCTCATTCTCTTTATAACTCTCTCTTGGTTTAAAAATAAAACAAAAAAAGTGTGTATGTATGCATAAATCAAAACAATAGATCAGACGAAAGGGTGCTTTTGTTTGTTTAATTTAATATTTAATTTTTGGCAGTTAATAAATTTAGCTTAAGTGCCATTTTGACTTACCTGCCACAAAATGCGTGCAAAACACGGTGTGGCAGTTAAGTCAAAAGTACTGTACAGTACTTTTGTACTTTTGTACTGTACTGTACAGTACTTTTGACTTAACTGCCACACCGTGTTTTGCACGCATTTTGTGGCAGGTAAGTCAAAATGGCACTTAAGTTAAATTTATTAACTGCCAAAAATTGGCAGTTATCTGATTCGTTTACCAGCCACAGAAGTGGCCCATAAGTGCGATTCACACAAATGTAATGTAATCTAAACAATGCAACTGCTGAAGAAAACAAACAAAAGCACCCTTTCGTCTGATCTATTGTTTTGATTTATGCATACATACACACTTTTTTTGTTTTATTTTTAAACCAAGAGAGAGTTATAAAGAGAATGAGAGAATTATAGAAAAGCTGCGAGCATTCTATGTAACAAAAACAAACTACATATGTACAAAGTTTTCGTTAGCAACAGTTGCAAAAAAAAATGTGGCAGTTAAATGAAAAATTATTAATGAATATGGGATAATAATTTCAAATATTTGTGGCAGCTAACTTAAATTGGCACGTATGAAATTGGCTCTTAAACAAGTACATTTCATACGAAATTGAAGAAATGAGTGAAATTTTGTGGTTTTTGGCAGGTATCTCAAATTGGCAGCTAAAAGAGTGGCAGTTAAGTCAAAACTACTGTATAACGAAATACGTTTTGTAAACATTTCTAGAAAAATAAGCGATGTTTCAGAACCTAAAATGGACTTAAACCACTTTCAAAATTAATAAAATGACTTTTTTGTTTGTGAATAGGAATAAGTCCACTTATTTTAAAGAAATTAAATAATAGAAATTGTAAATATTTTATGTTCGATGTAGCATTCATCTAGCTTTAAAATAAATAGGAAAGCTTTCAATTTAGATACAGATTTTTATTTATGTAATTAAAAAAATATTTTTAAAAATAAATATTAATTCATGTATTACAAAATTAAATGTGCATTCATTTATTAAGGATAATATTAAAGATTTATATTATTATTATATTATTTCTCCTCATTTAGAATGCATATGTGTGAGGTTGTTAAAATATTCATGGTGCATAGGTGGTATATACCTTAGTAAATCCATCATATCCTTATACTTAGGAGTTGAAATGGGAAGAACATTTTTGTATAATGGTTTTCCTTGGTCTTCCCCGACAAGGTAATAAATCAAGTATCTTGAATTATTTATCCACTTCCATAGATTCTTTATAAAACATTTTATAGGGTTCAGTATTTATAAATCGCATCCAACATATCCTTAGCCAATTTACAGGCTCGCCACTAGTGTTTTTTAATCTTTTATGAATTGCTTCTTCCAGAGGTTTTGTAGAAAAAAAATCTTCACGATTCATTTTAGTTAATGTAAATTTGTTACTCTTTCGACATTTTTTATGGTTTCATAGTAATCCTGGGGGACATACATTAAATTATTTTTCCTCAAAGCCATTTCTATCACTCCAAAATCACTATCATTTGGCACAAATTAATGTCCTGATAGTAAAAACTTATGGTCAATAATATTTGTATTATTTTCTGCCGATTGCACAATTTTCAACCATGTTAATGCCTATTTTATATTCCTGTTCTGCCCAGTGCACATATCGCTGTAAGCTATGATATGTTTATGATTTCTAAGTTTTTTGAGGTGTTTTAATATACAAGATCCTACACAAGTTATTTGAATTATAAACATATAAGTAAATTCTTGTTTGTTACCTGTCTCACTATCTGAGGTAATTTTAGTGTAATCTTCGTCAGACATATTACAATTTATAATTAGAAGAAACGCCAACTTATAATTTTTTTCCGTTATCAATTTTACTTCTTCGTAGTAAATTTTATTGCTGTACTGTGCAGTGATGCATTTTTTCGGACTTTTGTAACATAAAAGATGCCATATCTAAATTATTTATTTCAGTGGACTTAAACCGGTTTCAAAATAATTTTTTTTTGGATTTCGTTAGCTAACTAATTTTCAAGTGCCCAAAATCAAAGCGGTTTTAATGATTCTAAACTTAAATTGTTTATAAAAAAAAAGATTATATAGGATTGTGATTATTGTTATCATTAACTACTTTTTTTAAAAAAATGGACTTAAACCACTTTCAAAATAAACGACTCATATTTCGAAAATAAGTTCGGATTTTTAAAACTCAAGCTCATAACAATCGATAATCAACCTGGTCATCCTTATACCAAAGTTTTACAATAAAATAAAAGAATTTTAACTCCACCATAGCAGTTAAAAAGCAAACAACAACGACAGCACAATGTAGCTCATATAGTAAGTAGTCAAATATATTATATACATACATATTTATATACATAGTTTAAAAAAAAAATATTTCTTACGACACCGCACACTGCTTTGGCTTCGAACAAAATTGGACAAGAAATAAAAGGAGTGGTCGTAGATTAACTTAAGCTGGTATGGACTTTTAAAATAAAGGGACTTTTAGAATTAAGCTGGTGCCCATTATGAACTATGGTCGAACTAGCTGATCCAAAGCGAATTTCTGCAGACGGTGACAGCATATTACAACAATACAAAAAATAGCGTTTTTTTTGCTTTGCATTATTAGTCTTTGTGGACTACAGGACCGCTTTCGACAGCCCGATACGTTCAGAGATGTTGTAAGCCATATCTGAGTTTAGTATCCCTGCAAAGCTACTACGGATTTGCAGGATGATCTTAACTGATGAAAAATCCTCAGTTAAAACAGGAAAGAACCTCTCTTCAGACAAGGAGATAGTCTTTCGTGTGACCCTTTTAACATCCTGCTGGAAAGGGTGATATGAGAAGCAGATGTGAATAGGACTGGCCCGCTATACATAAAGCAACACATACTGCTTGCTTATGCCGACGATATCGACATCATAGTTCGGACATTGCGAGCAGTAACTGCAACCTTTGAGAGAGTCGAAAAGAAATCTACCAAAGTGGGTCTGGAAGCAAAAGGATATAAAATCAAGTTGATGGAATCTGCCACCAAGACCTTACTTCAGACTCGGGCGAACAATGGAACTTGAAAACTACAACTTTGAGATAGTCAATGATTTTATCTACCGCGGCACCACCATAAACAAAACAAACAACATCAGTTTTGAGAGTAAACGATCAACAATTCTGGCTAATAGATGCTACTTCGGCATACATAAGTAAGCAATTTGAGAACAAAGCAATATCTCGACAGACAAAAATCACCCTCTACAAGACACTTAACTACTCGTATAGTTCCAAGCATGGGTACTTCCGAAAGCAGATGAGGCAGTTCTTGCAGTATTCGAAGATAAATTCTTCTGAAAATCTAAAGACCAATTTGCGTTGACGGAGAATATCGTTGCCGTATGAACCAAGAGCTGTACACTCACAATATTATTGCAGTAACGGACTGTAGTTTATTTAAGAAATATTCCGTTCAGTCATTTTTAAATAAATAAACATTTAAAATTCCAAGCAAATTTATTTTTAACTGATTCTAACAGTTATTCAAAAAACTAAGTGCATATTAATACGGATTTTCAGTTGCAGTTAGTTAAAGTAAATAAAAATTTTATTTAAAGCAACGAAAAGTTCATTTAATTTTTACTGTCAAAAATTCAACCGCGAATTCCGTAAAAACAAATCAATATTCAGTTATCTTATATAAATTAATTGTCAAAAAATTAACTACATATTCCGTAAAAACAAATAAATATGAAGTTATATTATAAAATTTTACTGTCAAAAATTCAACACCATATTCAGTAAAAACAATTAAATATTCAGTTATTTTATATAATTTTACTACCAAAAATTAATTTTTACTTATCTATAAAAAATGAATTGCTTGTTTTGTGTAAGCAATTCCCATTTTCTATTTGTTAAAATAATTAAGTTAAATACATCAAATGTTAAAAGTAAAATAATTGCGAAGCCATATCGGTCATGCTGCTGGTGTCTTATAATTGAGAGTTCTTCTGTAAACAACGTGGTCAGTACAACAAAAGTAAAACAAACGTGTGTAACTGGGTAAGTAAATAAAAGTATTCTCCCTCTCTCGCTTATAAGAAAAACAAGCGGACAGGTGTCTGTCTGGTATTTTTTTAGAAATTCGGCTCTTTTGTGGAGTAAACGAAAATTTAATAAAATAACTGAATATTTAATTGTTTTTACTGAATATGGGGTCAATTTTTTGACAGTAAAATTTTAATAAATAACTGAATATTTAATCGTTTTTACTGAATATGGTGTTGAATTTTTGACTGTAAAATTTTACAAAATAACTGAATATTTATTTGACATTAAAAATTAAATGAACTTTTTGTTAAAAATAAATGAAAAATAGGTAGACCGGTTTCATTTATTTTATATTACAATTTCAGTTAATTTTACGTACAGAATATTGTGAGTGTACGAGCTTTATGCCGACATTAAGGTAGTTGAGCGTATTAAATTACAGCGATTACGTTGGCGAGGTCATGTTGGGAGAATGAATTAGGATGTTTCAGCTAAAAGGTCATTTTAATATGAACACAGAAAAAATTATTGCCGAATTATTTTCAAACAAACGCTTGTTTGAAAATTTTTTTAATTTCTATAAATTTTTTTACTGATTCAATCAATATTTTTGTTTGATTTTTATTTAACCAACAAAAATGTGGACAACTCTTCAAAAATATAATAAACGCGTTATTGGTGTCAAGTTTTCATAATTTTGTATGAAATATTTAACGCTCTTTAATGTTGTCGTCTTTTTGTATTTTTTTATTTGATCGTAAGCAACACTTCTTTATGTGAAATATAAAAACAACAACAAAACACACACAGTCTATTTTTGGACGCTTTAAAAAAGTGCAACTATAAGAAAAACAATAGCAGAAACAACATTATAAGAAACAAAATCCCGTATTCAATTTTTTAAAACTATTTGGTTAAATACATCAAATACGACAATAAAATGATGATGATAAACATGTCGAGTCGGTCTGCTGCCAAGGAAAGCATACAGCAACAGTGAGTGAAGAAGAAAAAAAAGCATTGTGTGTATAAATTATTCCAACAAAAAAATGTGTCTCAAAGCCAGGCGCCGGCCGCTCTGCTCTGCTTTGCCTTTACCTTCTACAGTGCTTGCTTGTGTGCGCGTGCGTCATTGCTTGTGGCAAAAAAAACTTTTTTGTTTTTGTTATACCTATGATTTTCAGTAAACTATTTGTTTGATTCAGTTAAATTATTTGTTTGAAAAAATCAGTGTTTTTTTTCAATAAACGAAATGCAAATAAATTGTTTGAATATGCAAATTTGTTTGTAGGACCGACTTCAGACAAAAAATGTTTTGATTCTACAAATTTTTTGTTTGAATTGGAAAAATAATTTTTTCTGTGAAGCTGGTGACGGTTCACGCAGAAGAGAAAATCAACACCACGGTGGAAAGATCAGGTGTAGGGAGACAATTCGAATCTTGGTGTCACAAATTGGAGATCGAAGCGCTTGAAAATCTATTCTAGATTCGGCTGCAGGAACTAATGTTCTGTGAGCTAGCTGGCAGTCTATCAGCGCCGTGGTTGCGGGCTCGATTCCCGCAAGAGACTCTGGTTTCTTTCCTGCAGACAAGCGTAGAGCTTCGTGGGATTAGCATAGGGAATTTAAAAACAATTAATCGGGTATTACGGCTTTTCACCAAGTTCAGTTATAATAGGGATTGCTGTTCGGTTTTAACCGAAACCGAAGCCGCGGTTTTCAATGCCTAAAAACTTTTTTTACTTAAAAAATAAATTATGCTTAAAAAAATTGCAAATTATATTTTCGACATAAAAAAGTAAAAAAGCGAATCATAAAGTACTCATCAAGAAGAGTCGCGGGTAGGGTACAATTTTTTTAATATTCGATATCTCTGTAACCATAAGCCAAAAAAATTTGAAAATTTGCAGAAATGTGCTGTTGAGAGGAAACATCAACACAGTAAAATATAAAGGAAATCAAAAAATATTTTTCTTCAAACTGTCCAATTTGACTTGGATTGCCCCATATATATAGGTTTATTGGAATATTTTCAAAACCGAAAACCGAACCGAAACCGACCGGATTTAATCATTTTAAACACGAAACAGCGGTTTCACATTTTTACGGTTTTTAGCAAACTCTAAGTTATAATACACTATAGTTCTTCACAGTTATAGATGATAGCTATCTTATATAGAACATATTATTGACCGGAAGTTAAAGTAATAGTACACTCACAATATTATTACAGTAACGGACTGTAGTTTATTTAAGAAATATTCCGTTCAGTCATTTTTAAATAAATAAACATTTAAAATTCCAAGCAAATTTATTTTTAACTGATTCTAACACACTCACAAAATTCTGTACGTAAAATTAACTGAAATTGTAATATAAAATAAATGAAAATTCAATTAAAAACCGGTCTACTTATTTTTCATTTATTTTTAATAAAAAGTTCATTTAATTTTTACTGTCAAAAATTTAACACCACATTTTGTAAAAACAATAAAATATTCAGTTATTTTGTACAATTTTACTGTTAAAAAATTAACACCATATTCAGTGAAAACAATTAAATATTCAGTTATTTTATACAATTTTACTGTCAAAAAATTAACACCATATTCAGTGATAACAATTAAATATTCAGTTATTTTATACCATTTTACTGTCAAAAAATCAACCCCATATTCAGTGAAAACAATTAAATATTCAGTTATTTTATACAATTTTACTGTCAAAAAATTAACCCCATATTCTGTAGAAACAATTAAATATTCAGTTATTTTATAAAATTTTACTGTCAAAAAATTAACACCATATTCAGTGAAAACAATTAAATATTCAGTTATTTTATACCATTTTACTGTCAAAAAATCAACCCCATATTCAGTGAAAACAATTAAATATTCAGTTATTTTATACAATTTTACTGTCAAAAAATTAACCCCATATTCAGTGAAAACAATTAAATATTCAGTTATTTTATACAATTTTACTGTCAAAAAAATAACCCCCAATTTTTCAAATACACAAATTTTTTAGAAACATTTTATATTGTTATTTTATTTTATTAACAAAATATTGATTTTAAATTTAATTCATACATACATACATATATACATAATATACAATATTTATAAAATAAATAATAAAAACAATGAAAACTATAAATTAATTATTTAATACATATGTACATGTTCCTTAATACATATAATATTTTAAATTTAAGAAAATTATAAATAACAATGTAATTAATTTTTTATTAATTATATATGTACATCTTTAGCTAAAATAAAAAAAGGCGTAACTAGCAAAGAATTCAAAATCGTGTTTTTGATTAATTATTATAAATGCCGCTTAACTACGTAACTAGACGTGTGTTTATTTAATAAGAAAGACCTAACTATGTACACATTTTTTTCTTAAAAAATACAATGAAATGGTTTTCTTTGAAAATTATTAAGATAATTTCATGGACAACTTGTGAATGAAGTTTTTTGTGGCATGTTTATAGTTTTAATTTTACAAAGTTTTTTGCTTCCTCTTCAAAATCATATTTTTGTTAGTTTTAGCATTTTATCTAACGATATAAATTACAATCAAAAGATATTTATTGCATTTTGTGATTCAAAAAATGATGTTAAGCACCGCAAAGAAGTTCCTGCAAAATCACCTTTCAAAGTTATATCAAACAAAACTGTTTGCACAAATAACCAAAAGTTTTTGCATTTTGTGTTATATTTAAAATTGAATATTTGGTGGATTTTAAAGCAAAGGGCTAATGCCGCTGCCACTGTATCTACTTTATATATAATTTGATCTACTACGACAAATATTTCTTCAACTACAAAAAGACTTTTCTTAATTAGGAGAAATGGTGAATGCCCTGTATATAAATTTAACTGAGTCTCCGCTTCTACGAATTTGATGGTAGCCATTTGAGATTCGGCTATAGTTGCTTTTCCAACTTCTTTTGAAATTCTTTCAGGTTTCAAAATTCCATGTAAAAGAAATATAAAAAGTGCATCTTTTGTATCTGTAAATAAAGTAAAATTTTATTCATATTGTAAATAATAGCGTATTTGTATGTTACTTTGATCTAATGATGACCATTTCTCCTTTGCTTCTACCCACACCGATTTCATTTTAACGTCTTTTAAATTCATGTTAAGATACGTTGGCAATATGCTATTCAATTTCGTCCAATTTGAAAAGAAGTTATTATTTTTTTCGGGATATAAGCCCTCAAAATCAATTGAAACCTAAAATATATACACAAAAATATATTTAATTATACAGGAATATACACATAAATATGTTTACTTTATTTTTACCAGATCTGCCCCAAAAGTCTGTTTATATGCAGGCCAACTGTCAATAATATTTGCAATATTTGCATCTGCACATTCCGCTAACTCTTTTAGGCGACAATTTATACATTGCCCCCAACGTTGGCATGTTTCTTCCTTGTCGGCAAAGTTATATTTTAAAAAATTTTTTGTTTGCAATTCATCTGCTACTAAAACAAAATATATATAAAATATATACATACAAATGTATTAAAAAAAATCAAAAATAAACATATAAGTACATTATATTTCGTACATACCATTTGCAACAGAAATATTTTTTTCAGTTAACTGTTTTTGAGACTTTTTATTTGGCTTCGCATTTGGCTTTAACATATTTTGGTATCTGAAGAAGAGTTTACCTTTCGCCCTTTGGTTTTTTTGTTTTTCAAAGTAAACTTCTTGTGCTTCGTTAGGAAATAATGTTACGATTTGAGATGCAAGATTTTGTAAATTAGTGGATTCCAATTTATTATTTTTTGCTATGTAGAAATCAATAATTGCTCTAGACAATTTATTTTGCTCGGCACTCCCTAATTGTCCATACTTGTCATAATAGGATCTCAGTTCATTATAAATTGGATTGTCTTTGAAAACGTGGTGTAATGTCTAAATATACATATGTAAATAAATTAAAATTTTATTTTGCTAAATTTAGAAACAGTAACTTACGTAATTGTTAGTGTTTTTTTGATTTGTGTCCGTTAATGGGTCGTAAGCGTTGTTGCCACAGGCGGATATGTTCTGGTTTGGTAAAGATTTCCAAATACAGAATTTTTGTATGAACTCCACTTCTCTTCCTAGTTCTCTAACCTGATGAAAACTACCAATTTCAAATAACTTTTCTAAGTGATATCTGTCAAAAATTTGTAATTGGTTTTGTGTGATCTTCTGCTCTGTAAAATAAAATTATAGAAAGTATTATGAAATATTCATTGTAAAATTACATATTCATATAAACTTATTTACCTTCTATTAATGGCAAAACATATAAATAGTTGTTACTATCAATACTTTTTAAAAGCGATGATAATATGCTTTCTTGTGTTTCTTGTTCAATATTTGTTAAGGATTGATTGTTATGCTGAGATTGGGTGATTGATTCAGATGAAATGTTGCTTGTCAATAAATTGCTTACTCCGGATAGGGTAAATAAAAGCGGTTGTGTATTGGGTTCCATTGTGTTTAAGTAGAAGTAAATCTTTTTAGCCTAACAGTTTTTTGACCACTGTGCAATATAGTAATGTTAAATGGAAATCCTATTAGCTCATTAATAGGCGCTATCAATAATAAGGTATTTTTGAAATGCTCAGCCAAATAACCAACAATATAAGGTTTAAAGATTAGCTTAAACTGTTTTTCATAAATGAAGAATACTTTTTGATCTGTAATACAGTAAATTATTTCTTTTATTTCAAATACTTCTTCTTGCTGTTCTTTATTAAGTTTTGCAACGTGATATCCTGTTTTATAAATTGTTCCATTGAAGGATATTGAATTAAGTGTAATAAAATCAGTGTTTCTAAAATGTTCATAAGTTGAAATTGTATCGCTGAATTTTGAATTAATTATATCATTTTCTTTATAAATTGCTTGTTTGCAACTACTTTCTTTAAAAAAAATTTTGTAAGCAAATTTAAATTGGAATTTAATTGCAGCTGATAATACGAAACATATGCGGTTATTTGTGACGTTAGCATAAGTTTTAATTTCTTTGTGTTTGGCTTCAAACATAAAATTGGAAAAATGTCTTAACGGACCGGATGATTTAATAATAGTTGGATAATGAGTTAGGAAATGGTGTTTTGGCTTAAGGGTGTCTTTGAAAATTTCTACATAAAGTTTATTGTGCTCTTTTAGTGCATTTTTAAGCAAGTTGATTGTTTTGGTATTATGAGATATGTATAAAACTAAATCTAGCAACTGTACAACAATGCAAATAAATTTCCATACGCCACTATTATTGTCAATTAAATCATGGAACATAAGTGGGAAAAAGTGAATAAATGTCCAGCATTCTCTTGCAGACATATTGAGGTTATTACTTTTAAGCCTATTGATCGTAATATCTCCAGAAATGTTACCAAATTCAATAGGTCCATAGTTGAATTTTGCCTTTCTTAAATTTAAAGTAGTTAAAGAAAATTTTTGGTAATCATTACTTTTATCAGATTTGCCTGTCTCAATTAAAAATAAAATAGATTTACAAATATCATAAATGAACACTCCCTCAAAAAGATCGTGCATAATGTCGACGACATAATTTTCTGTAAAATGAAATGATGGTATTTTATTAAATATTGTTTCTTGTTTTAGACCAGTTTTTTGGGAGTCTCCGTTTATGATATCTAGATCATAGTTTTTTCTATTTCTCATTATTTCTGAAATTTCCTCACATGTATGCTCAGCTTGAGCCTTAGTTATTCGGCATAACCGACAATAAGAATTAGCATTGAAGCTCTTATTGCACTCTAAGATTGAATTCAATGCCAAATTATCTCCTAGTATTAAACCTAATACAAACTTCACATTAACTTGTTTATCATCAATAAAAAAGTTTATGCCACGTACTTCCAAATTTATAAGTTTTTCAACGAGATTGTCAAGGCACGTATAATTTCCGAATTCCTTCAAATCACTGCTTTTTATTAATGCGGCAATTAAAATATTGTCAATTTTGTAACAATTTGGAATGGTGGGAAATGCTATATAAAATGCGCAAACTGACGATGCATGAGAACCTAAAGCATTGTTTATTTGAAGGTCGTCAGTGTAAAGAAAATACGGAATTATTTTTTCGTCCTTAGGGAACTTATTCAATTTCTTTCGCCATATACTGCCTTGAACAAAGTTATCCAATCTTTTGTCTTTAAGCAAGTTTTCTATATCTTCTAATGCCGTTGCAATTAAGTTATGGCTCTTAAAAAACTGTTCAAAATAGAAATCAATTGGAAAAACTATACCTTCTTTAATCGATTCGTTAAGACATATTTCACCTCGATTATGCACAGGCTTAATTTCACGTGAAAAAACAACCTTCTCTACTGGTATTAATAGATTTAATGAACTTAGTGCATTTATGAATTTAAATTCAGTATCATAATTGTTAAACATATTTGTTATATTAAACAACAAATCAAGTAGAGTTATTTGATTGTTAATATCTATGAACGGTAATATGATAGATTTAATTGCGCTTACAATTTCAACCAGTATAAACTGCCTAATGCAATTTATGATTTCAAAAGCATTTGTTCTATTGATATTGTTTTTGGAAAATAAAGACAATACAAATTTTAAAGCTGAATTCTTTAAATTAGCAATATGATCAATTGAGTTGCAGTCTGTTTTTTTAGTTTCTGTATTACTATTAAAATAATCTTTATGGGAATCTTCAATTCTATTTACGCCTGTTTGAGGGATAGGAGTTGAAGGGTTTGGGACAGTATTAAGTCTTTCGTTACTAAAATGAACATTTTTCATATGCCTTCTAAAATTTTCCAAACAAGAAAAAGATTTATTTTGACACTCTATACAAGTAAAATAACTAAACTTTGAAATGTAGTGAATTTTTAAATGGTTAAAAAATTCTTTGTGACACCTAAACCACTTCTTACACACAAAACATTTTGCCATTTCTTTAAATTACCGCGTAAACTAAAATAAATAAAATAAATTTAATTATTTTTTACAATACCAAAATTTTTTAATACTTACATATTTACACAATATAATTTACAACAACAATATATGTAACTCACAACAACAATTTAATTCACAACAAATTAATTTCTTTTACAGGTATTTATTAAAATTAAAATTTAAAGAAGCACCAACTTAGCCTTGTGATTAATGACTGTTACATTTATGAAAAATAAATGTTGTATAGAGATTAACTTTGTACGTTAATTGGTATGTACATTGTAAAACATACAAATAAAAACAGTTACTTTTTGTCTGCTTCTTAGTTGCCGTTTACATTGTTCGATGTTTGTCGGTGTGATTCTTAAGTTATGGGAGAGAATAATTTATTCATCCCTCCTCTCACCAATAAAGTAAAAATCGCAACGACAAAAATCGAACAATGTAAACGGCCACTTAGTTCAATTATAAGGTCGACACAAAAACAACAGTGTTTTTTTTTTTTTTTTTTTTTGTGTAAAATAGTTTTGTTCCCAACCAGGGTTGTCAGATGTGGCGTTTTTCAAACTTGTTTGGCGACCTAATTTTTGATTTGACGACATGGCGATTTAAAAAAATAGTTAGCGATTTTGTTGGCTATTTTTGATAAGGTATGGATTTGTTTTAAAATTCCTTATATACAATTAAAAGAATAAATATTACTTTATTCTAGTATTTTAATGTATGAAATTTTAGGCATTCATATGGTCAGTATATGAAAGTATGTATGTTCAAATGGCTAAAGAAGATAATAAATATCTTCGAGAAAATTTGTTTTTCGTTTTTAAAAGTGCTCTTGAAAGAATCAATAAATATAATTCCTTAAAACATGAATATAGTTAAAGTCTATGAACATTTTCCCATTATATGTTTGTGGCAATTTATTACATTGTGATAGTTTTTGACCCGAAAAAAATGAACTTCGATGAATCCTTTTCGGAATATTAGGGGGGAGTCCCCTGAGTGCGAAAGTACATTTGGAAGTGTCAGATTGGCTGCAGTTTTTGAGAAATCGGTATATAACCATTTTTCATGGATATAGCTAAGTCTGCGCTATTTAAAAAAAAATTTTTCGACTGTATTAGTATTTTTGCCTTCTTAACTTTCTTTTACGAAATGCTTTGACTTTTTTTCAAAATTTCAAGTAATTTAAACCATTAATGTCGATCAAAAGTAATGATTTTGTCCATTTTTAGCCATAGATACACCTAAGTCTTCGCAAATTTTCATTTTTCGACTTTCACAGTGTTATCATTTGATGTTTACGAAACACACTCGAAAAAATTTGCGTCTGTTAATTGTAAAGAGGGTTTTAATGATAATATTTTATCTAATTTATATTGGTTTTGCCCAAAATGTTAAAGGTACATGGATACGGCAGGTACGTACCATTTAAAAGAACTTGCTTTGGCTGTTCTTTATATGCTGGTAATTACAACAAGTATTGTCTGTGTTTAAATTATGAACTCCACAAAATCTCGCTTTCGAAGAAGAATGCATAACGAACTTCTAGACGCGTTATTACGAAGTTTAAACTATATGAATTTGAATAGTACATGTTGCACTTCTTTTGTACCTTTATTGAATAAATGTAATTTTCTCACAATGTATTCCAAAAAAGAAGACAAATAGGGAGTCTTGCAAGTGAAGCGTTTTAGATACTGCAACTAATATAGAAATGTATATCCAATATTTGTTTAATACTAACTGCAAAAAGTCTTTCTTTTTTTTTGTGGCTTTAAGTAGACCACTAAAACAGCCGATCCCACGATGTCACACGTTAACGTTCGCATAGAAAATTACAATAAAAACAAAAACAATTTCTAAAATTTGTTTTTGTTTTAAATGTTATTTTCGATGCGAACGTTAACGTATGACATCGTGAGATCGGCTGTTAATTATTTTATAGTAAACATTGTACCTCTTTTGTGTTCACTAACTATTTTTACTGTGTTCTAAATAAATATTAAACAAAACATATATTATGGCGACTCTTTTTTAATTTTTGGCGAATTTTAGCGATACTGAACAAATTTATTTTTTAGAATTTATAAAAAATATTTTTAATAATTCTAAAAGTATGTATTTTTTGTCAAAAGCTAAAAAACAATGGCTTTGGCGATTTTGGCGATTTTTTACATTGAATTTGGCGAAAAAGGTAAAAATTAATCTGACAACCCTGTTCCCAACGAGTAATGAGAATGAGAGTATTACACTGAAAGAAGTGATGCATTTTTCGAATTGTGGTTTCTAACAAGTCTTGGTGTAATTGTTATGACAATTAAATTTAAATTTAGTTAAATCTTGTACAATTCAGTTGAACAGTTCTCGAGATTTTTCGAAATACATAAAACAACTGCAAATAGAAAAATAGATGAATGCCATATTCGTGTTCAGCAGCCCCGATTTATCTTAAAAAATATCTAATTTTTGAGGTTCATTTTTTTTTGTGGCGTAGTGTAATCATGAATACTTATTTTAAAAAAAGCAAATTTCAAAAAATAAAAATGTACAAAATAATGGATTGGCTTTTTTGCACAAACTAAAATCAAAACATTGGCTATCGATAAAAATTTTAAAAATTTCAATTGCAAAAGAAAAATAAAAAGCTTCTGGTTGATGGATGCTTTTAAGCATCCATCCATTTAACAATATTATTGTATATGCTATTCGCCGTATTATTTCCCTTTTGGCCTATATGATTCAATAGTGGCACAATGGTTTCAATTAAAATATGGCCCAACTTTCATTCAATAAAAAGGGAAACATAGGCCCCTATTAAGACAACTGGTTGTGAAAAGTTGTAATTTTTGTTCACCACAATATAGCAAAGTTGTTAACCATAATACAAGAATTAATAAATTACAACTCAACTGAGTTGAGTTGTAAACCGTAATAGGGTCCATAACCTACAGGAAAAATGTAAACAGCATTGTACAATGTTGCCAACACATTTCACTTACTTTTCGTAGCGCAATAAAAATCAAAAGGATTTTGATTTTTCCCAATATATTGTGCCACCTTTGAATATAAATAATTATACAATACGAAAATTAAACAATTATATTGCAAGTGTATAAGTCGATTTAAACACTGATATAAATATGCATTCAAATCGAAAACATGCATAAATTTATGTAGCTTGTTATCAATACTTCTCAGTGTATCAAACAAATGTTCGCTCTCATTAAAAAAAAAGAAAACGATGGATGGAAATCATGGTACAATTGTATTTTCTTGTTACATTTTGGACTTTGTTAGTACCGTGATACTACCGCGGCTTACTTAGTACAATTTCAAAATCTCAACGATTTTCTAGATGTCAACTTAAATTTTGTTTTGTTCTCTTTTTTGCCCCTTTTTTCTTTTTAATGATCAGCTTTTCTTCGAACGATTAACCCAAGGTATATTTACACAAGGTAGACTCATTTGGGAGTGTAGACATGCTGCTCTATAAATGGAGCCAATTTGTCAAAATTGTCTTCATATAAAACAAAAACAATTTAACGCACACATGTACAAATTTTGGCTCATATACACGCAATTTGACGTTTTGGCTCCAACTAGGGGTAAACAGCTGACAAACATATGGGCCAACGAGTTTACCTTGTGTAAATATACCTTGGATTAACCCATGCGTTCTAAACAATTTTTTTGTCCAGACAAAATTTTTTTAAATAGAGTTTGACATCTTACTTCTGAGAGAGAGAAATTATTTTGTTCTGCAAGTTTTTTCTTGAATTGGTTTAATTTTAATTTTTGTTCAGAACAAAATGAACTGAGTTGCCATTTTTTTCAATTTGTTCATAGAAGTTGATACCTATTATTGTTTTCTGCTAAATAATATAAAAAACCTAATATAATTAAAAATAATAAAATCACGTTCCTTTTTTCGTCCATTTTCTTTAACACACTTTTCAAATTATTCAAAATATGTTAGTGGTTTGCTAGTTGTGCTGCCAGTTTCTATAAGTGCTCATATCTGTAAACCATATGGCAGCTTAATGGGTAAATCGTTCTGCAGAACACTCTCAGTAAAAAATTATTGCCGGACGAAAATATTGTTCGGAACCCATGGATGAATCCACCGTTAGCAAAAGGTAGAATTTTAATGGCCGTATTAAAAGTGTTAACGTATTATAATTTTATTTTAACCTACCAGGTAGTATGAACCTTTATTTAACTTATCGTTCACTTGAGGTTAAAGGAAATTTTGTATCCGTTAAGCTTGTTTTTTTAAATAAATATTAAAAAAAGTCATGGCATAAAAAGTACGTTTTGTTTTCATAGCTGGTACAAAATTATAAAAGCCATTTTCCACCCCTGATTCCCACTCTGTTGAAAGCAAACAAGTTACTGACAATATATCGTTACCATAAACATAAAAAATGTACCCAAGTAGTATTTCATTAAATAAAGAGAATCAGTTAATACGTTTTTATAAGACGTATAAAAATTTCGCTCTTCTTATTTAAATATTCTACAACAAAATTTCAAAATTTGTTTTTATTTTAAATGTAGTACCTACTCGTTCATCTTATAAACACGCATATTTGTGTTTCCAGTACACACATACATATGTGATTTTAATAAAAATGTATTTACCTTGAATAACTTTTTGCGTTTCTGGTAACCGCATGGTTAAATTTTCTTATTCTTTTATGGTAATATAAATTGAAGAGAATAAATCAAATAAAACTTAAAGCAAAATAAGTAGATATGTATGTAGTTACCTAGGTTTATGTTAATTTACCGTTATTTTAAATTCGGCGCTTTTGTGGAGGAAACGAAAATAACTGAATTTTATAAAATAATTGAATATTTAATTGTTTTCACTGAATATGGTGTTAATTTTTTGACAGTAAAATTTTGTAAAATAACTGAATATTTAATTGTTTTTACTGAATGTGCAGGGATTTTTATTTATAATTTTAAGAGTCGTTTTTCAATAAGATTTCTGTAATAAAAAAAAGTTATGTCAATTATAATAAAAATAATGATCTACCTATTAAACAGAATTTTTTAACAAAAATTGTAAAAATTTGATTAAAAGTTAAATAAAAAGAACTGTTTTACGTTTTCGATTTCCATGACACCCCTGATGGTGGTGAATTTTTGACAGTAAAATTGTATAAAATAACTGAATATTTAATTGTTTTCACTGAATATGGGGTTAATTTTTTGACAGTAAAATTGTATAAAATAACTGCATATTTGATTGTTTTTACTGAATATAGTGTTGAATTTTTGACAGTTAAATTTAATAAAATAACTGAATATTCTTTTGTTTTTTTACGGAATTCGCGGTTGAATTTTCGACAGTAAAAATTAAATGAACTTTCTTTATTTTAAATTACATTTTCATTTTATTTTCATAAAGAAGAAATTTACTAAATCAACTGACAATATTAACTGCAACTGAAAATCCGTATTATTATGCTCTTAGTTTTTTGAATAACTGTTAGAATCAGTTAAAAATTAATTTGCTTGGAATTTTAAATGTTTATTTATTTAAAAATGACTGAACGGAATACTTCTTAAATAAACTACAGTCCGTTACTGTAATAATATTGTGAGTGCAGTTATTCAAAAAACTAAGTGCATATTAATACGGATTTTCAGTTGCAGTTAATATTGTCCGTTGATTGAGTTAAATTCTTCTTTATGTTAAAGTAAATAAAAATTTAATTTAAAGCAACGAAAAGTTCATTTAATTTTTACTGTCAAAAATTCAACCGCGAATTCCGTAAAAACAAATCAATATTCAGTTATCGTATATAAATTAATTGTCAAAAAATTAACTACATATTCCGTAAAAACAAATAAATATGCAGTTATTTTATAAAATTTTTCTGTCAAAAATTCAACACCATATTCAGTAAAAGCAATTAAATATTCAGTTATTTTATATAATTTTACTACCAAAAATTAATTTTTACTTATCTATAAAAAATGAATTGCTTGTTTTGTGTAAGCAATTCCCATTTTCTATTTGTTAAAATAATTTAGTTAAATATATCAAATTTTAAAAGTAAAATACTTGCGAAGCCATATCGGTCATGCTGCTGGTGTCTTATAATTGAGAGTTCTTCTGTAAACAACGTGGTAAGTACAACAAAAGTAAAACAAACGTGTGTAACTGGGTAAGTAAATAAAAATATTCTCCCTCTCTCGCTTATAAGAAAAACAAGCGGACAGGCGTCTGTCTGGTATTTTTTAGAAATTCGGCTCTTTTGTGGAGTAAACGAAAATTTAATAAACTAACTGAAAATTTAATTGTTTTTACTGAATATTGGGTCAATTTTTTGACAGTAAAATTTTAATAAATAACTGAATATTTCATCGTTTTTACTGAATATGGTGTTGAATTTTTGACAGTAAAATTTTACAAAATAACTGAATATTTATTTGATTTTACGGAATATGGTGTTGCATTTTTGACAGTAAAAATTAAATGAACTTTTTGTTAAAAATAAATGAAAAATAGGTAGACCGGTTTTTAATTGAACTTTCATTTATTTTATATTACAATTTCAGTTAATTTTACGTACAGAATATTGTGAGTGTAAGCTTTTACCAAAACAAAAAAAAAAAATAATAAACAATTTTATTCAATCTACTTTTTTTTATCATTTCATCAAACCTTTAGGTGGCATCTTAAAAAATATATATATTTTTTATAGATTCATATGAAGCATTTTTGTACAATAAAAATATAAAATATATCACCTGACTTTGCCTCATATACTTACTTAACTATATAATTCACAACGAATGGACTTGTTACTTTTTAAATTAAAATTTTGGCAATATTTTACATAATGATAAAACACCAACATCATGCCCGATATGGTTTTTACTTTAGAAATCTTATGTACATACTTAACCAAAAAAATAAACTAAATGAGAAGCAAGAGTTCAAATTTACTTTTTAACCCTTCGTGGTATACTTGAGTCTGGCCAGACCTTTTTCAATGTGTATAGAAAATCAAAACATGTGTAAGCCGGAGGGTTAAACACAACGAAAAGTTTATAATTTTTTTTTTACTTGATTTAAGAATTTTATACTTATTTCAGGAAATTCCGGGATTGATTTTCGAAAGCAATCCCATTTAGGATTGTTTTGAGTACTTAAAGTAATCATAAAAATCTTGATTTATCCCGAGTGTTTTTCTCTCTGTGTTATAAGTTGCAATTGGATCACATTATTTTCTTCCTTTTTTTTGTATATGAAACCAAGCACTGTGCGCCGCCTTCCCACTTGCTAATATTATTCGTATTATTAAACTTAAAGTTCTTACGAGTGCAAACGAACTATGTATGTATGTAGCAACAACTTGGCATGGGAGCAGCGTTACCGTTGAAAATTTTTAAAAAGGGTAATAAAGAGTGGATTTTCCAGAAAGAAAATTTTTTCCTTTATAAACAAACAAAATTAAATTAATTCCAGAGCTCATGTTCTGCAACTCCCGCGTCAAGAAAGTTTGTGTGAAATGTTTGAAATAAAACAAAAATGCCATAAATTGAAACAAAGGGTTGTTTTTATCAGGGCTGTGGAGCCGTCCGAAAAAAGTACTTACTCCGACTCCAAACGCTGAAATTTTTTTAATGCGACTCCGACTTCGACTCCTACAATACTCTTGATGCTAAATGTATATGAGACTCAGTGATCTTAACTTTTATTTTTTCATTACCGTACGGCCTTCTAAAAATTACTGCTTTTGAGAAGAAATAGGGTTTTTTCAATTATTTTATTTCCCGTTTTCCCGGGATTTTTCTTGCGGGATCCCAGGAAATAAAAAATTTCTCATAATTTCAGAAAATAGCTTTTTATACTTTGCAATTTAGTTTTCTATTCTCTAAAAATTAGCATATGTGGATGTTTTGTGGATTATATCAATTACAAGAAGTGAGTACATGTATTTAAATCAATGTCTCCTGATGCAATAAATCTACTAAAAGCAGAATGGGCAGTGCTAATTATAACATTTAGTGAAGTGAAGAGTTAATAAAGTACATTAATTCAAAATAAGATGCAGGCAGTAAAGTTGCATTGTCCATGAACAAGTCTTAAAAAAAGGAGATACCTAAACATATCGCTTCTTTATTGCAACATAGTCATATCTACAAAAACAAACGATCTTGGCAAAATGCGATTAAAGTTTTCAAAATGTACCGATTTAAAGATATATTTTGCTATAACTTCGGTTCAGTTTGAGATATAATACGAGAAGGTATGAAGGAAAACTTTGCTAAAGTTACTTGAAATTTCGTGTAAGATATTTCAACATACAACTTGAAAAACACATTGTCCTAAAGATTACAAATGGACCTATTGAAATGAAAAGGTTTGTAAGAAGCAGTCTGGTTGATGCTATTTTTGCATCAACCTTCACATACATTTGACTGATATAGACGTTGCTTATAAAAAAGAAAAAATTGCTTCTGATTGTGAATCCGAAGCATGCTACAACGGTGCACTTTTAACTATTTGTCCAACCTCGGTAAAAAATGAACGAAGTTTTTCGGAAACATGATAATTAGTAATTAAATCTGGAAAATACTTTTTGACGACTTACTAAGCGCTTTGAGTGTGTCAGGAAGTTATTTCCTAAGCCGTTAAAATATTTTATATATTTCTTTAAAATATTTTATCTATTTTATTAATTAACTTTTTGATCTCATATCTTGAGTACCTTAATTTTTATTTTGTTTTTATTATTGTTTTATGAATTGAATTGTTATGTTTATGTTATCTTGTATCCAGAGCATAATAATACTGAATAAAAGCATAATAATAGGGAATAAAGGCGTGAGGTGATAATAATTCAAGTTCCTATTTCAATCTTCGATTAATTTTTTAGTATTGAACCATTTCTTTAATTTTCTTTGTAAACAAGTTCCCTTACGTTTTTTTTTAATAAAAGTTTTTTCATTAATTAATAACGAAATTTACTTTGTATTATTTATATGGAGCGGGATCCCGGGATCCCGGGAAATTTTTTTAAATTTGAAAATTGAAAAAGTCCGGGAAAAAAACTCTAAGAAGAAATTACCGTACGCAAACATGAATGTGATGTTTCCAAATGACAGGCGATTGATTATGTAGTTAAATTTATATGAAAAGCACTTAGTCCATCGCCTGTCATTTGAAAACAGCACATACGAGCAGTATTCATAAACCATTTATTTAAATTTTAAATGTGTTTTAAGAAAAAATTTGATTAGAAATTTATTTTACATTTTTAAGCAAAATTATTGAATTTTTATGAATATGGCAGTAAAATAATTTTGAATAAAATAGGTACATACGTATATTCATTCAACTCGAAATATTTTTATTTAATACTCTTAGCGTGCATATGTATGTGATAAACATTAAAAAAAATAATGTATTGTTTAATTCATTTAATTATATACTTAAAAAAAAGTTATGTACTATAATAATTTTTGAATTGTTAGTCACAAGAAAAATTAATCCATCCGTACTTAACCAAGGCAAAGTTGTGTCAAAAGTACGGTAACTACAGATTTTCTTAAATCAAGTACAGAATGCTTGATTCAAATACGGATTATTCAAGTGCCAAACACTTAACTTTAGCCCCATTTAATCCCTGATCCGTACTTAAAATAATCCGAAAACTATAGTTAAATTTATTAGCTCACGGCTATTTGATATGTAAGTTTGTTTAAATATTGTTGATTTTTAAACAAACAGTTTAACATAAAATTGATAATAACTGTACAAGAGTAATTTCAGTTTTCTTAATTGGACTTATCGCTGTTACGAAAACATTTGCAAAAACAATATGTTCTTAATTTTTTGTTATAAAATTGATCTATTTTTAAATTTAAAAACCTCTCAAACGTTAAAATTATTAAACATTCATACATATGTAAGCATGTATATGTATACTAAAAATCGAAACTGGGAATTATTTCCTTTCGTAGGTTACTTTATATTATATTCAACATTTTTTATTTTTCGAATTTATTCTATGAGTTAAATTTCAGTTATGTATTTTATAAAGCTTTTTTGTAATAGTCTTATTCCTTCAATTTTTCAGGAATGACTTTATACACTACTAAAAATCCCAATTTCTTTAAATTACCGTTTTTTAAATAAAATTACCTTGCTACCTTTTGCGGCCCAAAATCACCCCAAAAAAGGGTAATTACCGTACGGAATGAGGGTATACTAAGTTTGTCATTCCATGTGAAACTTTTTTATTATGCATCTAATACCCCTGGTTTCTTGAGTAATTCTAAGTCGATTAAGCCATATCCGTCTGTCTGTCTGTCTGTCCCTCTGTTCAAAATACGCTCACTTTCGAAAAACTTAAAACAAAAGTTTAATCTTGGTGTCAAATTGCTTCTATTTATCCTAAGCAGTTTGGGAATGAAATCCAGGAAAATACGATCAGTAGGATCAAAGTTTCAATCAAAATGTAAAACCACCACCCTTAAAAATTGACAATTTTGTAATAAAAACTTACGTAAAAGGTACTCATAATGTACGTCTAAAATCGTAATAAATATTGCTATCATATTTAAATGTGCTACGTTTCGTAATGATTGGTCCATAATTTACAGCGTATGGTAAATTATAATAAGACCTACTCTCGAAAAACAGTTTAGTACACTTAAAGACTTAATAAATATCGCTATCATAATAAAATTTGGTTCGTCACAGTTTTATAAGACTAGGAATAATACTTCAAAATTTCGTGAAGTTCGGTCCATAATTTACCCTTGGTCCCATATAAAACCTACCCTCGGAAAACAATTTAACAAAATGTTCTATATAATGCCCCATATAATGCTTACTCTAGGAAATTATTTAAATACACCTAAAACCGTAGCAGCTATAGATATTGTAAAATTTGGTCCAATTTTGGTTTATATGGCTAGAAATAATACCATGCCTTTAAGCAGCTTTCCGAAAAGCACTTTAAGCGCCAAAACAAATTTCACTACTGTATTGCAATTCGTTCCATTTAGATTTTTAATAACAGAAATCACTATACAGGATTTCGTGATGATCAGTCCATAATTTATTTTTTTAAAAAAACCTCTTATTTCTGAAAAAAAACTTTTTTTTACAAAAAAGCCAACATTTTTAAAAGAAAAAACAAAAACATGTTGTAAAGCCTACAGTACACGGAATGTAAAAAGCTACATGCGCATGTGGTTCTGACGTTATTTTGACGTCACTACAAAGCCACAATAGCAAGTTGGTGATGTGTGATGACGACAAAATTACGTCAGAACCACATACGAATGTGGTTTTTACATTCCGTGTACTATAGGCTTAAGGCTTTTTATATTACTGTTAAATAAGTAAATGAAAAAAAGTATATAGAATTAATTTTATTTAAAAATATATAAAAATTAAATCTAAAAGTGTTTTTATTTTGAATACGCCCTCGCGAAAATTTTCAATAAGTTGTTATTCTATTAATTATGTTCCTTAAAAATTATGTGCTGTTTTCACAACACAAGTGACTGAACGTGTAGTAAAATTTATATGGAAAACTCTCAAACAACTGAGTGCTTTTCATATAAATTTTACTACACGTTCAGTCACTTGTGTTGTGAAAACAGCACATTAAAGCTCAAGCTATTCATTATTACCTTCTTCAATATCACTCAAATAGACTTAATTTGCCACAATAGCACATAATTGAGAAACACTCAATTGGTTACCTCTTATTTAGGGTTCCCGAGATGGGAAATCCCGGGAATTTCAATTATTTTATTTCCCGTTTTCCCGGGATTTTTCTTGCGGGATCCCGGGAAATAAAAATTCCTCATAATTTCAGAAAATAGCTATTTATACTTTGAAATTCAGTTTTCTATTCTCTCAAAATTATCATCTGTGGATGGGTTGTGGATTAGATCAATTACAAGAAGTGAGTACATGTATTTAAATCAATGTCTCCTGATGCAATAAATCTACAAAAAGCAGAATGGGCAGTGCAAAAGTTGATAATTATTACATTTAGTGTAGTGAAGAGTTAATAAAGTACATTAATTCAAAATAAGATGCAGGCAGTAAAGTTTCATTGTCCATGAACAAGTCTTAAAAACAGGAGATACCTAAACATATCGCTCCTTTATTGCAACATAGTCATATCTACAAAAGCAAACGATCTTGGCAAAATGCGATTAAAGTTTTCAAAATGTACCGATTTAAAGATATATTTTGCTATAACTTCGGTTCAGTTTGAGATATAATACGAGAAGGTATGAAGGAAAACTTTGCTAAAGTTACTTGAAATTTCGTGTAAGATATTTCAACATACAACTTGAAAAACACATTGTCCTAAAGATTACAAATGGACCTATTGAAATGAAAAGGTTTGTAAGAAGCAGTCCGGTTGATCCCGAAATTTTTCGGAAACATGATAATTAGTAAATAAAATCAGGAATATACTTTTTGACGACTTACTAAGCGCTTTGAGTGTGTCAGAAAGTTATTTCCTAAGCCGTTAAAAAATTTTATATATTTCTTTAAAATATTTTATCTATTTTATTAATTAACTTTTTGATCTCATATCTTGAGTACCTTAATTTTTATTTTGTTTTTATTATTTTTTTATGAATTAAATTGTTATGTTTATGTTATCTTTTTATCTTGTATCCAGATCATAATAATACTGAATAAAAGCATAATAATAGGGAATAAAGGCGTGAGGTGATAATAATTCAAGTTCCTATCTCAATCTTCAATTAGATTTTTAGTATTGAACCATTTATTTTACTTTCTTTGTTCCCTTACGTTTTTTTATAAAAGTTTTTTTCATTAATTAATAACAAAATTTACTTTGTATTATTTATATGGAGCGGGATCCCGTTATCCCGGAAAATTTAAAAAAATTCCCGCTTTCCCGGGAATCGAAAAAGTCCGGGAAAAAAACTTTACTCTTATTACATAAAAAGGTGCAAGATCTATGACGTGTTAAAGAAAGTCGTTATCAAAATCAAACTTTTTTAAACACAATATAATATTTTTTAAAAGACCATTAAAAAATGCAACATTAAACTTTAAAGAATAAACTCCAAGATCTATTACATTAACTTCAGACAACTTAAATGAATCTAGTGCTAAAGATATTTCAGAATCTAAAAAAAATTTGGGATCTTTACGAAGAAGTTAACACAATTAAAATAATAAAGAACAGAGAAAATACAAGACCATTTAATAACATAAAAACATCACTTATGGTGTTTTCTTTTCTACAAAAAAATGTGACATTTTATTTTTAAATAATGCAATTTGGTGCCTGTTTCTAAAAAATTTTGTTCCCGAAAGGGGTGGCTTGTTTTATTTTAATAAACTCATCCTTTTCGGGAGCAACATTTTTAAGAAACAGACACCAAATTGCATTTTTTAAATAAAATGTCACACTTTTTTGTAGAAAAGAAAACACCATTAATATTTGTATCCAATATACTGCACATTTTTAATTATGTATTAATACAAAACTTGAAAAAACTTTATTTAAATTTAAAACTTTTTTGCATCTCAAAAAACGTGCAAAAAAAGGGAAAACTTGATAAATGGCAAGGCTGCCATGGGATAATATAAATGTCCCTCCGGAAAATCATTTTAGTTTGGCATAAACTGTTACGAATCATGATATTGTTATTCAAGTTAGTTCGAACTGCTAGGAAACAACGCATAACACTTTCTGATTGTCGTACAATTGGTTTGAACCGGAACCAATTTGTTTAATGACGTCCGTTTTATAAAGATTATTCAATAATGTATAGCTCTCATATATTCTAACTGTCGGTGAAGGGTGTCAAAGATTCGGTACATCCGAATTTAGCACTCTAACTTTGTTAATGCATTAGCTTTTAAATTGTTAAATATAGCATAAAAATGATTCTTAAAAATTTCTAATCGATATTTGAAATATTGCTTCGTCAATTTCGAGTAATTTTTATTTTTGAAATTTTTTTAAAATTTTGTATGCCGAAAAACTTTGGAGTCGGAGTCGCGAGATTTTGTGGGTACTACGACTCCGACTCCGGCACAAAAACCTCAACTCCGACTTCACGGCCCTGGTTTTTATCAATAAACTGTATCTGTAAATTTTTTGGCGAGTAATAGCTGTGACGTATGGATATTACTCTCCAATTAACAGAAAGATAAATTTTTGGCAAAAATTTCCCGCTGCCATTCAATTTCTTAATTTTTTATTTAAACATAATTTTGTATTTTAAAGACCATTTTTGCCTGCCCCTACGCAAGGTACATTTACACAAGGTAAACTCATTAGGGAGTGTAGACATGCTGCTCTATAAAAATACCCGACTTGTCAAAATTGTCTTCATATAAAACAACAACAATTTAACGCACGCATTTACAAATTTTGGCTCAAACACACGAATTTTAAAATTGGGGTTTATATTTGTCCGCTAACGAGTCTACCTTGTGCAAATATACCTTGCCCCTATGTGCGTAGTTGAAAAGTCCAATTTAAGAAATTTTGGTCGCCGTCAACCATTTTTTATTAGCGTTCCCAACGTCGTATTATGACATTTCTAACGTAAAGACGTTATCTTTTTTAAAATTTTTCGACATGAGTTACATACACATTTTTTTCTTTCTTTTCCAAAAAAAAAAAAAGATCGAGTATATTGTTTTACATCTTTTCGATGCGAGAAGCTGTCACCAAAGTGGGTACTGTTTTAGTAAAAAAAAAACAAATAATCGTATCAGTTAATTATATACATCAAAAATTACAGCGTAGCAAATTAAACTCAAAACAGAGTTCAAGTCTTTTTGAAAGTTTAATTCTAAGCAGTGCCGAAGCACAGCATTGAGGCAAATTAAATATATGCAACAAATTTATATATATTTTAATAAATCGTTATTTTCGCTAAAGTTATTTTTACAAATTTCCGATTTTATGCCAAATTTTTTAATTCAAAAACAATTTCAAAATAATGTATATTTTGTTAGGAATTATTAACCGGGCTTATAAATCTTAATAGGTTCAGTCTCGGGTATTTTATATTTATTGTTGTTACAATTAGTTGACATAAACAGAAAAAAATCAATTACATAATAGCATTAATTGCTTTTAACCCTGGAAGTTTTAAGGTTACTCTTCGCCGAATCGACGAACTTTAAAAAAAAAAAAATTCTAGCGGAACGATTTTAAAGTAAAAAATAAACATAAATCTGTTTTAGTTAAGCGTTTTATTAAAAAATAATATATAAAAAACAAAAATTCTTTTTCTCTCTATAATTCGATACCAAATTGAACTCTTTTTTTTTTGTTTTTCAAATTAATTAACTTTTTAAAAAAAAAAATACTTTTTTCTTACTTAGCCTGTAATTAGCCGTATTTTACGCATGAGACACAAAGTTAAATTTTATGTTCACAACAGATGCTTTTCTTGCTTTTTCTATTACATGAACTTTTCGTCATTTTGAGTTTGCTATAGGCACAGAGGTGACACTCTTTTGCTCCTTTGACAACATTTTCGACGGATTCTTGTCGATAAGGTATTTTATTTTGAATTTTTTCCTCTATTAATTTATCTGCAAGGTAGGTGTCTCGAATCTGCCTCTTAAATAGGGAGCCACGAGAGATTAATGAAGATTTTTCAGCTTTCGATCTTTATGAAACGTATTGTGATTAGACGTCGATTCGAACAGTTAAGTGATACAAAATAGTACTTAAAAATGTCAAGTTGATACTATATAGTTACAATGGTAACACTGCATGGTAGTTGTTGTTTTCTTTAAAACCCCCCTTTTTGAGTTTTCCAAAGTTCTCTCAAACCACAACACTCCACATCGTACTAATCCATACCATTCCATTCATCCTCTTCGCTTTACTTCGACCATTTATGTGCCTAACTGGTCAGTGCTGTAAAAGACTGCAGTCAATTAGGCAATAAAATCAAAAAATATTTTGTGATTGTAATCCTTTTTTTTAATCATTGAATACAATTAATTTTATTGCAATCAAAGCGATTGCAATCAAGTTTTTGTTGAAATCTTGCGATTTCAATCAGTTTCCCTGAAATCACAACTATAGAGAAAGTCCAACTAAATAATATACACTTTCAATCAAATTTTAGCAAACTGTGTTAACAAAAATTGACTTGGTTGACAATTCAAAATGATCAGAGTCAGCTTTATTTCTAGAGGAAGGAGTTTCATTTAAGGAGCAATTACTGGATTTTATTACACAGAAAAAATTAAAAATTGATTTCAATTAAAAAATTTGTGATAATTATTAAAAAATTAATTAAATTTGCACCAGTAAACAAATTAATAGTATCAATTAAACCAGTTAATAGTATTAATTAAACGTTTAATTCACTTTATTAAATGTTTAATTCACTTGATTAAATTTTTATTTAAAACTGATTATATTTTTGATTAATGCTTTAATTGGTGAAAAATGTTGGAGAATTTTTTCTGTGTACAATTTTTGTGCGGTTTCCACCATACAAGCGATTGATTGTGCAGAACAATTTATATGAAAACAACTCAGTTTTTCGGGTGCTTTTCATATAAATTTCACTATGCAATTAGTCGCCTGAATTGTGCAAATCGAACATAAGTATTGCAATCAATTATTAAGAGAATTGATTTAAAAAAATTGATTAAATCGTATCGATTTCTAATTGATATCATAAAATAAATTAAAGATTTTGAATGCAATCAAAAAATTTGCAATTATTTACGTGTGAAATCATGTGATTACAATTAAATCGATTGCAATCTTTTACATCTCTGCAACTGGTAAGTAAAAACTTTCAAAGTTACAGTGTATTTTTATCATACACTACCACACACACACTTGCACTACACACTGCTCGACTCTAACCTGCTTGACACACCGTGGGAAATGAACAGTAGTTGAGTAGAGTGAATGAAGGAATGGAGATGGAGCACAACACTACAATTTAGTTTCTTTTGCTGTTTCTTTGTTCAACTTCTTTTTTTTATATTTTTTGCTGTTTGTTTGGGAAAAGTGATGATGATGTAGTTTAGTATGGGACGTATTTATGTACGTTAAGAGCAATAGTATAGGTAAATATAGCCTCAAACTATGAATATTATCAGCATCAGTACACTGAAAAATTGTTTACTAAACCTTTTTTGGATTTTTTTAAATAGTTTTGAAAATAGTAACTAACTATTGATTTTTAAGGAGTCAAAACTAAAAATTGATTAAAAAAACATTCGAAAGAGTTTTTAAAATTTATTTTTTTTTTATATTTCCACCAAACCTTTTTTTCGGCTTTCAAGGACCTGTTAGTTCATATTTCGTATTTGTTAATGAAAATCACACATAAATAATAAAATACAGCATTTAAATAAATTAAAGGATAAGACAATCGATTAGAGAAAGTGATAGAACGAAAAAGGATATGGACAAACAAACTCACAACAAAGAATGTGAAAAAAAAATTTCCCAAAACAAATTAACCACAGAATAAAGTACCTGTTGCCACACTTTCTTCAATCGCTTAACCCAATTGCAGCCTTTAGATATAAAAAAGGTTACAGTAAATATTTGGATAGCTTTCATACACATTTTTCTTTTAAATTTATTTATTTTTGTAATTTTGAAAACAATTTACAAACATTGAGTGCTAATGCATTTAGGTTTAGACGAAAAACTTTAAGGACCCAAAAGTACAAAAATATGGAGACTTGCAAATGTTGGGAAATTTCCACAAGGCTCCATTAAATTAAGTAAAATATTTGTATTTGTATTTATTATTTGCTTTTCTAACACAACAAGATACAATATCTTCTAAATTACAGCATTAGAATCAGATACGTTATAGGGCATGGTTTGGAGAAACAATTATTAAACTAAGCAATTAACATTATAAATAAACATTTAACATTTAAATTATTTATGATTTAAGAAATAAAAATAATTAAACATAAAATTTAAAACAAACTTATATCTAGGTCCTAAATGTTTTAGTTATTAGCAAAGTGAGTTATTAACAATTTTTTGAATTTTATTGCGTTGCGGGTAAGTTGTATATCAGTGGGAAGATGGTTCCAGAGGTATATTGTGGATATATAAAATTGGTTATAAAAAGCACTCTTGCGAAATCTAAAGGTGCGTATGCTATTGTTTCTTAAGGATGAGGTGAATGTTAACTTGTGGTAGAGATATTTAGGCTCTTTTGTTACTATAATTTTATGCATAAAGATTAAACTTTTAAACTTGAGGTAGTCATCAAAGCTCATGCCAAAAACACGTTTGGAATATGGAGATACATGATCAAATCTCTGTAAGTCGAAAATGTAACGCGTGATGTTATTAAATGTTGTAACAAGCTTACGTTTGTCAGTAGCATTGCAAGCAGCAAAGACTTCACAGCAATATAAAAGTGTTGGTATTAAATACGATTTGGCTAGCATCATTCTTATCCTCTGTGGAGTAAAATGTTGACTACACCAAAGGCTTCTAAGCATAGCATATGTTCTGCCACATACTTGGTTAATATGATCCGACCAAGTAAGGGTACGATTAAAAGTAACACCCAAGTTTTTTACTGTATGTACTAGTTCGATTCGAGTACCATCAATATTAACATTAATGTCATTTATTATGTCAGTGTTAGACCTCGCACCGATTATAAGACATTTTGACTTGTTTGGATTTAGTCGTAATCCATTTGCGGAAGCCCATTGAGAAATCATGTACAGAGCGTGGTTAAGTTTATTCACTACAGGACGAATTGATGTTCTGTTACAGCTCAAATAAAGTTGGACATCGTCCGCATACATTTGTATATACGAGTATTTTATTTGCAAGGGAAGATCATTAGCATACAACGAGTACAAGAGTGGACCAAAAATAGATCCCTGGGGAACACCTCTCAATGTACTCAAAGGCCTAGAAAAGGTACCATTGTTGGCAACTATCTGTGATCTATCACCTAGATATGAAGCAATTAATTTTGCAGCAGTTTCTGGAAAGTTAAACATTCTTGCAAGTTTCATTATTAACATCTTGTGTTCAACGGTGTCAAAGGCCTTTGAGTGGTCGAGTAGAATCAATAATGCTATCTTGCTATCATCCAAACTACTTCGGATGTTTTCAACAACTTCGGTTAAGGCTGTAGTACAGCTATGCTGAGGTCTAAATCCAGATTGACGATCCGTTAAAAGATTATTATCAGATATGTGTTTGGAGATCTGCTTATGTAGGAGGCGATCGAAAACTTTAGAAAGGTAGGGAAGAATGGCAATTGGCCTGTATTCCTTATCATCTTTAGGTATAGGAATAATTTTCGCACACTTCCACCCAGATGGAAAAGTACTTGTGGTGACTGCCATATTAAAAATGTAGTTTACATGACGAATTATCCATGGTAAAATAAGTCTAATAAAACGAGGTTGAATGTCATCAAGACCGACAGAGTTGGACTTAACGGCAAAAAATCCTTCAGCAGTGTCTTCTAAGTTAAAACATTGAAAGCTAAACTGGTTTACAGGACGAGTTAAAGCAATATCGGCATAAAAATCAAGTTGTACCGGTGGTTGTAGAATATTAGTAAATTTTTGATTCAATGCATTAACATCAATTAATCTTATATTAGCGCGTGTACCAACCACAGAATACTAACAGAACTGAAAAAAGTGACGTGTGAAAAAGGCCCAAATCAGTTGCGAGGGCAGCTTTCGAAGAAAGAGACAAAAAGCTTTTTTTGATGGTGAAGTGGCAATGTGTAAAAACAGGCAGCAACAATCAACACAAATGGCATGATCAAAACAAAAATAACAAAACACAGACCACGTTAAAAAAATGCATTAGTTCAACAAACGTTGTGTTTTGTGCAAAAAAAAATGTATTTATTAATATTTTTTGTTTTATAATGTTATTTATTTACTTAAATATTATTTACTTGTGTTGTGGTAAACTTAAAAGTTAATTTTTACAAAAGCTTTGCAAATAAATCTCAACTAAATAAATTTGTGTTCATTGTATTGCGGCATAAAAGATGATGCAAAGAGAAATGAAAAAGGGCAGCTTTCTTAGAAAGAGACAAAAAAACGCAAAATCTTCCGTCTCGTGACAGTTCTGTTAGTATTCTGTGGTACCAACTATACCAATTTCACGAATTTGCTTCCATTTTGTTTAGTGTTGACTGCGGTCTGAAATTTGTTACCATAGTAAAGTAGTTTATCATGTCTTATTTTAAATACAACTGCTCTTCTTGCCAAACGATAATGATTTAGTAAATCTTGTGTTCTGTAGCGTTTCCACTGATTATAAGGTAAGTCACGACGCTCTATTAACAGTTTAGTCTCTGATGTAAACCAAGGACTTATCCGACCATTTGTATTTCTATGTTTAAGAGGAACGTGTTTGTTAAATATGGGAAGAACAAGACCATTTAGATACTCGACTTGCGCACTCACAGACGAAAGGTAATATATTCCATCCCAATTGGCATATGAAAGATCTTCTTGGAGTGATGGCATATTGATGTTTTTATCGTCACGAAAGGTAAATGTATGTTCTTGTCTTGCGACTTTAAATTTATAAGACAAGATTATAAGGTCATGCTTAGAAAAAACGGGTGCTGACAACTGTTCATAATGCATTATTTTACGATTATCAGCAACCAAGAAAAGGTCCAATAAGGAGGCATTCGTTGCTGTGAAATGTGTGGGTCTTATGCTATTTACTGGAAATAGGTTGAGAGACGTCATTACTGTAGAAAGATTTGATCCGGAATTAGACATTAAGTTGGCATTAAAGTCCCCAGATATTATTATATTTGTGTAGGCAACAGATAATTGTTCCAACTCAGATACAATCGAATCCAATCTTATGTTATTACTGGGTCTGTATACACATCCTAGTAGCAATTTCTCACCGTACGAATTTAACTCCACTAATATGTACTCAACATCATTTTCTGCATTAAAAGTGCGAAGAAGCTTGCATGAAATATTATTTTTGATATATATAGCCACTCCTCCAGCATTACCACGACGGTCACTTCTAAAAAGTTGATAATTCATCAATTCAACAAGTTTATCATTATGAGCATCAGTGAACCAAGTTTCAGAGATACATATAGCATCAATACCAGACCCTCCAAAAAGATAACGGAATTCATCAATCTTGCGATACAGGCTTTGAGCATTTATGTGACAAATATTAAAGCCTACATTTTGTTTTGTCAATATACGAAGCATATTGAATAAAAAATTGTAAAATGTTTGTTCAAAATTTACTTTGTCAAATCAACAACAAAGAATTAACAAGTGCCATACGTTTTAAAATCAAAAACAAAATATTTTCAAATCAGCTACGAAGGTAGTAAATATGTATAATCAGAGAGTTTTTGTTAAGTAAAAACTAGGGTTGCGGCAAATATAGGTTTAGAGAATGCGAATGCAAATAATCAAATTAAGTTTTTGCTTATGCAAATGCAGCATGTTCTTTCCTTTCTTTTGAATTTTTCGAAAGTGAGCGTGTTTTCAACAGAATGACATGAGAATTACTCAAGAAACCAGAAAATATTTACTTTATGGGGTCTGAGATGCCAAAAATACCTTAGGTTTAAGACTTTGCAGATAAATTTCTGAAGTTATGAAATTTACAGGAATTTTGAGGAAACTAATGGGAAATTTTTCTCGATTAAAAACCCTATTTAACGTGTAAGTAATTATTCAAATACATATGTAAGTCTTTCGTAAGCCTAAAGTTAAGTCCTTTTTTTCTCATTATTTTTTATTGAATCTTCATATATTAAATATGAACTAACAATAATTAATCAAATCTTATCCTAATACTTTATTTATGTCCTGCCAGTGCCAGACAAAAATTTTCTTCATCACGGGTTCTGTTCACATATATAGGTGTTTATCGCTCATCTAATTGGGTAAGTGCTGCAGTGTCTCTTCTTCTTAAGCGAGTGTGGCCGCCATGGTTTAAAATATTTCGAGCTAGTGGATTTGGGTGTTGTTCAAGCCTCTTTAAATATTTTACTGCATATTTTGTAATCATAGTTTTTACTAATGGAACATTGAGATCCTTGTGAATATTTAAGTTTTTAACATACCAAGGGGCAGCTGTGATTATTCGAAGAAGTTTATTTTGGCGCCTTTGAATTTTTTCGATATTTGAGGGCGAGGCAGTGCCCCATAGTTGTATACCATAGCACCATATTGGCTTTAAAATAGAGTTGTAAAGTAGTAGTTTGCAATCGAGACTAAGAACAGAATTTCTTCCAATAAGCCAGTTAATTTGAATTGCTTTTAGTTTCATTTGGGTTAACTTTGCTTCTATATGGCTTTTCCAGGTTAAACGGCGATCTAGATGAATACCGAGGTATTTTACATGCGAATTTTGAGGCACTAAATGATTATTGATTTTAATAGTGGGGCATGTCTCCCGACGCAAGGTAAATGTTATATGTACGCATTTTTGCTCATTGACCTTTATCCTCCATTGCTTTAGCCACAGTTCGAGTTGAAATATATGATCCTGTAGGTATCGAGATGCTTCTTGACTGTTTTCGTGCACGCTTAGAAAAGCTGTGTCATCAGCAAATGTTGAAGTTTGGGTGTAGTTGTTTGTTGGCATATCCGAGGTATATATTAAGTATAAAAGTGGGCCCAGGATGCTTCCCTGAGGGACTCCAGCTTCAATTGGCTGAGGAGAGCTTAAATAATCACCTTCTTTAATAATGAACTTTCGACCGACTAAGTAGCTTTCTAACAGCTTGTGTGTATTTACTGGTAAGTTTAGCTTCAATTTATGTAATAAGCCTTCATGACAGACTTTATCAAAAGCTTGAGAAACATCGATGAAGAGAGCGGAACAATATTTTCTTTCTTCAAAGGCTTTTCTTATTGCGTTTACTATACGATGGCTTTGCTCAATTGTGCTGTGTTGTCTTCTAAAGCCGAATTGGTGGTTAGGAATACATCTGTTTTCATTTAGAATTGGGGTCAATTTTGACGCTAACAGCTTCTCAAACAGCTTTGATATATTTGAAAGTAAGCTTATAGGCCTATATGACTCAACTTTTGTGTGATCCTTTCCTGGTTTAGGTATCATGATGACTAAGGAAACCTTCCACTTTTGAGGATAGTATTCCAGGCGTAAAATAGCATTAAAAATTAAAAGAATAATTCTCCTTGCTATGCTGGGTAGCTGCAAAAGCATTTTGTTGCTGATATTATCAAAACCTGGAGCCTTCTTGGGGTTTAAATCACAAATAGCCTTTTCGATTTCTTTTATCTCAAATCTTAGGGGAACAGCTGCTCTAGCAGCAATAGGTTGTAACTCGGCCGCCATATCGTGAGATATGTTTGGGGTAAATACGTTTTTTAAATGATTAACAAACAGATTTCCTTTTTCAACATCATTTCTTGCCCAACTTCCATTCAAGTTTCTTAATGGTGGACTAGAGACAACTGGCCTTTTGAGATTTCTAGCTGCACGCCATAATGAGTAGTCTGATTGTGGAGTTGCATCAAGTTCCTTAAGATATTTTTCCAGAGAAGCCGTTTTCTGAGTCTGCAGTAACTTTCTCAGCCTTTTTGTACAGTCTTTTAGTAAGTTTTTAAGTTGAGGGGATCTGTGCAATTGCCACTCTCTACGAGCTCTCCTTTTTTCAGACAAGAGACGCTCGACATCTGAGAAATATATTTTATTATTTTTGGTTTTTTTGGGGGCAATACTGGAATGTTGAACAGCTAGTTTTAGAAAACTGTCAAAATTGACAATAGAGCGATCTATATACTCCGGTGTGCTAAGCGGAATATTTTCTGTACAATGGGTACTGAGATTTTTTTTATATTTTAACCAATTTATATGTGTAGCTGACGTCGCTATGTAACCAGAGGGAGATTCAATTCTATTGGTGTTTATTAAAGTAACTATTGTAGGCGTGTGATCAGAGGATAATTCTACGGAAGCTTCAACGTGGATCATTTCTGTGGGGATGTTTTTAACCACACCAAAATCGATGACATCTGGAATTTTTTGCGCATCAGCAGGCCAATATGTTGGTTGGCCGCTCGCGACAACATTTAAATTCATTTTAGAGATTGTATTAAACAAAACACGACCCTTTGGTGTTATTAGTCGTGACCCCAGTTAAGTCCTTAAAACAAAATTTGTTATAAATTATTTCTTTCCGAAAATAGCTGCGTTCGAGAAAACAAAAGTTTTTACTATTTTTTACTGCGTTTTACTAAATTGAGTTCGGGTACACAAAATACAGTAAATGGTAACATATAAAATTTGAAATAAAAATTAAGCCAAAACAAAAATTGCATAGATATTAATTAATTAAACTTGTTTGTGAAGCATTTACATACACTCAGGTCTCGTTTTATGCGGTAGATGCGTTCCAAAAAAAATCGCATAAAACGATACTCTAGCTTCATATAAAAACTAATAATTCGTTCCAAAATTCTGAAAAACCGCATGAATTAAAATTTTAATTAAAAAATCAAAACAAAATCGCATAAAAAAATCAACAAAAATGTATTTGGGGCATTATTTGTAAAGCGGACAATCCAATAAAAAAAATTTGTTGGAATTCCTTTATTTTGGCATAACTATAGTTTTAATTATTTTTGCGAACTAAAAACTAACAAAAAAAAATGAAGTGTATTCTTTAGAAAATTGATTAATCTTTAAAAAAAATTAATTTGAAAATAAAAAAAAATTTTGCATTTGCAAAACCAAAAACTAATTTAAATCAAAATTTCTCTAACTTAGTCCTAATTTTTTTCTAACTCCAACCTAATTTTTTGATTTTATTTTTACCGAAATTAGATTTCGACGTACATATTATATGTAAAAATTTAATTATGTGCTCTTCATTCGTATCGGTTATGCATAGAAAAAACTCAAAATAAAACAAACTATAACAATTATATCACTGCTGCAAACTTGGTTTAATTAAAAAACGGTAAGAAAAAAGCTTAAAAAATATCTAAGATTTCAAAATCTGTTATAATTCTAAAAAAAATCGTTGATTTTAAAATCGCATAAATTTGAATCCTCATGAAAAAAATCCGCATTAAACGAGACCTAAGTGTATATGGCCAAATACCAACTTTTGAAATTTTTTTTGTTATGTTAATTTTTTAGAGTTGTAAAAGTTAAGTAATCAATAGCAAAAAAATATGCATATCCTTTTGAATAAATTAACCCTCCACAAATTAGTAAAATCAAATAAAATAAAAAACAAACAAATATGAAAGATTACATAAAACTATTTGTTTGAATTTTCCAAAAATGTTCGTGTTATAAAAAGTTTTTAATCGTGTACCCATAAGAAAACGAGTTAAGTAGTCAAAAATGTAAACATTTTTCAACACTTTAATTATTTTTCATCAGCTGTTTGTTGCCTTTAATTTACGAATTTTTACAAATTTTGCGTTCGCGTATTTTTTTGGACAACAGCTTTTTGTGAGAGCAAAACTTTCAGTTTACTTATTTACTGCATTTTACTGCAAAAGTACTCAAACGCACCTAATTCTTAATTTTTAGTATTTTTTTCACTAAAATAGAAGCACATATTTATTGAAATCCTTAATCCATATTTGGCATTTTTAAATTATTCGATTAAACGAATAAAATTTTGAAATTAATCGATTAATCGAATATTTCAAAATCCAAAAATTGTATAAACTACGAGATTTTTCGAAATTTTAAAAAAATTAGTACTTGTGAATAAGCATTATTTTTTAAATAAAACTTGTCAATGTAGCTCCAAATGGATGCTTCACTTTGGGCATAATTAAAATCCCCTAGATTTTAAAAGAATCAATATAACTTTGGATTTTTTGAAACTTTTCACGGACATTCCAATCTCTGCTATGCTTCTGCAAATAATTTCCTCTAGAGAATTGATCGAAGAATCTTGTTTAAGATATTTATTCATTGGACCACTGGCTACATAGACCACCTATGACTTTGTTGGTGGAGCATCTTCTTCAAGTACTACTATGTTATAGTCACTGTGTAAGTGGTAAATTAGTGAATTAGTTGAAGAACATTTACGTTAATACATTTTTGGATACCTGTTACATTTAGCATTATAAGGTTTATCCTTCGTACAATATTTTTTAACCAAACTCATTCTAAAAATGTACTATAAATTATTTGAACTTTTTAATATTAATGCCCTAATTATGTAAAACGCAACGCAACGCCAAAGAATAACATTAAAAGCAAAAACAAAGTCATTAATATTTTGTAATTTTGTTGTTGCTTTCTACAGAAATTATTATTGCGTTTTAAAATTTCAAACCCCTCATAGCTTGTGGCGTTGAAAATTTTTAAACGGTACATAAATTTCTGTAGAAAGCCACAGGGCTGTCAGGTACTTTTTTTCCTTGTCCCCAAAAATCTCCAAATTAAAAAACAAAACCTTAAAAAGTTAATATATTTTGTTTTTTTTTTTTTTTTTTAAATAATAAGAAAAATTTTAATAAGATATTCCGAAAAATCCCCAAATAAAAATTTTTGGTCTAAACATTTTTTTATTTTGTTTGTAGCGAAAGATTTCGGCATGTTTTTTAAAATATGTATTTTTTAAGCGATTCCAGTAAGGAATTACAACCAGAACAATATGCTGTTATTGCAGACGAATGAGCCAATTTATAAGAATTTGAAGCTTCTTCAATCGGTTTTAGCCATCCTTATAATCAACAATAAAATACATATGTGTATCCGTCTTTTATTTAATACTTCGAAGCATCATAACTACTCACCTAGCATTCTTTTTCCCAAACTTTATTATACATATTGTCTTTTATATTTACCTATTATTGTCATTAACAAATCAAGAAATCCACTTAAAAAAAATAACATAAGTTTATAAAGTACTTAACACTTAACAAAAATGGTAATCTGAATAAGAACCCTTTACACTGTATAAGAGTAAGATAAAAGTTTTGCTACTTTTTTCATATTTTATATACGAAACAAAGAAAAATACGCGTAAATAATAAAAGAAGGGAAAATATATTAAAAAAGTGTAAAATCCCCCCCCCCCGGATTTTTTTTTTAAATCCCCAAAAAAATCCCCAATCTCCTAATGACTTTCTTTGTCCTTTTTGCTCACATGAAATCCCCAAGTCTGACAGCCCTGGAAGGCAACAACAAAACTACAAAATAATTATGACTTTGTTTTTGCTTTTAATGTAATTCTTTGGCGTTGCGTTTTATACAATTAGGGCCTAAAAAAGGTAAATGCAAACAAATTAAATGAATTATAATGCTGCAAACTTAACTTGTTTGCGATTTTTGTTTTTATAAACAGCTTAATTTGAATATTTATGTGAAAAAGTGGCGGCCATATTTTTTACATGTGCAGCTAAATTGATTTTGAGGAATAATAACAGAAAATATGTTTTTTGGGCAGTAAAGTCAAAGTGCAGCTAACTTTGATTTTTTTGTATGAAAATAATTTTAAAATGCCAAAAATTTTGTGCATTTATTTTAAATGTACAGGTATAGAAAGTGCACTTTAAAAAGGAGTTTGTATTGGATTTTAAGCAACCATGACAAAAATTATTAATTTTGTGCAGTTAAGTCAAAAGTGCACTTAAACAAAAGGCAGTTAAGTCCAAACTAAAATTGTGTTGAAAAAATGTAACAAAAATATAAGCTAAATTATTCACTAAACATGACTGTTTTTTTCAATTCTTACGGATACATACATTTGGTTTGTTTATTCGAATTATAAATTTATACAAATTATACATTTAATAGACATACTATATATTATTATTCGAGTATTCGGCATAAATTCTTCGATTAATCCTTTAATCGAAATTAGCAATTTTAGATTATTCGAACAATTAATCGTCTAAAATAGTTCGATTAATCGAACAAGAATTATTCGACTGGCACCCTAGTAGGCATTTAAAAAAATTAAGTAACACTTATATAAATATTTCTAGAATTTTACGGTATAAGAAAAATCGAATAAGTGTTAATAGCATCGTAATATGTGTTTAACAAACAATTTATAGGTATAAGAACTTTTTGTGAAGAAATCCAAAGATAAAAAAATAAGATAAAGCCATTAACACCGCAACACTGTTAACAAATAAACAAATTCACTGTGTTGGAATTTCATCATTCACCCTCGAATTTTATGCACATGTCCTATTTGAAGGAAATGTGTAAAGTATTAAACACAAAAATACCAACAAGTGCAATTATTTTCAATAAATGGTGATAACACTAGTCATACTGGGCGCCAAGCAATTAAGGGCGCCGGGGATTTATATGCATCTCTGGATAATAAAATTTCTCTTAGAAAAAAGGGTTTAAATAAAAATACCAGCGTTTAAAAAACCACAGTAAAAGTGAAAAAACTGCCATTTCTTTCACTTCTTCATTTGTCATTGGCCAAAAAAAGCTGTTGCTTTTACTTCTGATTCATTAAATGTAAACAGTCGCTTCAAACCATCTCAAAAAGCGAAAAGTTGTACACAAATTTTCGTTTTTCGTTCGACAGTTTTTAGTTTCAACTGCAGTTTTTTCAACCCTGAAAAATAATACAAATAGAAAATTTGCCAAACACGTAGAACAAAAATTGTTTTAATTTGGTATACCAAAATAGTAACAATTTGTAATGCTTGCCACTATTTCAAACATTAACGGCCAATTTCACCAAGTTCAGTTACAATTAGTATGACTTTTAACTGTCAAAATCATATTGTTACCTAGAAATTAAAGTAATAGTTAGTTATAATTTAACTTGGTAAAGTTAAATATAAAAATTGTTATCAAAAGTAATTTTTGGGAATACAAAATATTAATTTATAAAATTGTTAATTTATAATTTATAATAAAAATTGTTAATAAAGTTTTCAAATTTTAAATTACATATACATATTTCATAAAACTAAGCTAAAATTTATTATCATTGTTCTAAACATTTTTATTGTAAAACAAACCCATTTGCAAAAAATTTATTAAATTTCTTGTCTACCTAGTATTTGGGTATTTTACCTGTCTGTCTAACATAAGATGTATTTCGCTCAAAAACCGGGCTTTCCTCAAGGAAAAAACGAATCAAATCGGCTTAAAAAAGTTTCAAAAAAGTATAACGTTTTTCAGCCACCTTTATTTGAATTGAGCGAAAGACCTGCAGGTGAGTTTTCTTTTACTTTTACAGCAACATGAGGTTCGTGTTTGATGGCATAATCTGGGCATTTTTCGTTGATAGCTCCTTTTAAACGGATCTAACGTTTTTTGCAAAGCTCATAAAGAAGCATTTTTGAAAAGCAAATCAAACATTGCAATAAAATTAATTGATAAATTACATTCTTTTTCCTAACAGAGGGGCGCCAAACAAAATATTTTACAGGGCGTCGGGTCGACCGAGGTCGGCCCTGAGTAAGAATATGTAAACATCTTAGCGTAAACTGTCTTTTGAAGAAATGTGCATCTATTCTTGAAGATACATACATTCATATCCTTTTGTACTTTTTTTTTGTTGTATGTATCATTTTAAATCGATAAGGATTTCACAACATTATGACAGTCCTTGTTATTTGATGTTGCATCATTGTTATCTGTGTTTTGAATGTTTTTTGTTAAAACAGTTTTAGTATACAATTTTTTGTTTTTATTTATCATTTGTTTTTTCTCATGGTAATTTATTATTTGCTTTTAAGGTTATTAAGCAATTGAGTACAAACATGCGTGCAACCACAATCGCATGCGTGAAACCACAGTCGAAATTTCCATTTTCACAAACCACCAAACCAAATTACCAATAACACACATACAGACGAGAGAGCTCTCGCTCAATCGGGTCTATTAATTTTTTTGTAATAAATAAATAAAAAACCTAAAAAACGTCCTTCGCTCCTTTCAACTGCCTCTTTTTTTGTAGGTAGTGTTGCCATATGTGCAGATTTATATGATTTTTTAAGATTTTTTTAGTATTTAAAAGTTTTTAGTTCTTACTATTCTGTGTGTAATAAATTTAAAGAATTGGTTTAAAAAAGATTTGATCAACCTTCTTCTGGTTAGACCTCTGCACATTGGGGTAGTAAAACCAGCACTTTATTGCCGGCAATATATGTTGGAATAATTGTTAATGCATTTTCGTTGACAATTATTGCTAACATAAAACGTCAAATTTGCTTGTCAATTGAAAAAAAGAAGCAAAATGAAAAAAGAAAAATAGAAGCAAATTGTGAAATGGTAGCAAATTATAATTAAAGTAAGAGAAATTAATTTAAGAATTAAATAAACACTAAAAATTAAATAAACACTAAAAAAAATTGCAAAAATTATTTTTATTAACATAATTTTTTTTCTTAAGCTTAAGTTCTTTTTTATATAGTGCCTCCGTAGGCTAGCTGGTAGCGAGCTAGTCTATCAGCGCCGAGGTTGCGGGTTCGATTCCCGCCAGAGACTATGGTTTCCTTCCTGCAGACAAGCATAGAGCTTCGCGGGATTAGCTTAGGAAATTTAAAAAAAAAAAAAAAAAAAAAATAAAAATATTAATTTAATTTTAACAAAAAAATAAATTTAATAAAAATTAATAGTTTTATATAAAAAGGCCTCAAGCTTAAATAAATTAATATACATTTAAATAATAAAGTCGAATAAGAAAAAAAATTATGTTATGGTGTTTTCTTTTCTACAAAAAAAATACCACATTTTAAAAGGTGCATTTATAAAATGTCTTGCCTTACATGTAATAATGCAATTTTTTATTTGACGAGAACAAAACACAAAATTGGATCGCCCTGTTTTTAACAGCTGACAAAAAGTTTGTTCTTCAATAAATCAAAAAGGATGTTCTCCACAATATAAAAAAAAAAATACACATAAACCCAAATTTGTTAATATATTAATATTAAATAATTAAATAAATGAACAAAATGAATGACCAAATTCCAATTTCTTTAGTTTGTTTTTCATAAAATATGTAAACAAGAAAATACCTTTGCCAGATTGCGATTTATTAACACCAAGTTTTTACGATTTCTTGATTTGACGTTTTTTTTTTTTCAAAAACAATTTTTTAACACAATTTTTTATGTCACTGACAACATACCATTCATAATGTAATGCTTTTTTTTTGTTTTTACTATAAAATAATAGACAAAATTACTATTAAAACTTAAAAATTTTACTGTCCTGATTAGAGGCGACTTTTCCCAACTTCGTCTGGTAACCCTATATATAAACAGAAGCCATCTTTTTACAGGGCATTTTCAACACTCTCGATTTATACGGGGCGTAAAGTGCAATGCCTTATGACATTTAAGGGTGAATTTTTTTAGAATAAAACACGCTGCCCTCTTAGAGAGCAGAGCATTTTTAAGAAACGAACACCAAATTGCATTTTTTTAAATAAAATGCGACATTTTTTGTAGAAAAGAAAACACCATTAATAAAAATAATTTTTGCAATTTTATTTTTTATAGAAAGAATTTATATTAATAAAAAAAATTTTTGCAAGTTAGCGTCTGTTTTTACACTGCAACTTCTTCGTTGATTTTTTTCAAATTAAGAGTTAACATAAATACGTTTTCCCATGCCTTTTATTCCCATGCTCTGTTATTCTGTCGACGTTATTGCCAACTTGCTGAGATATTTATCTTTAGTGTAGACCTGGGGTAAATCATTTTTAACCTGAATTTAAAAAATGAAGCAAAGCATTTCATTAAACAAGTTCAACTTTTTATTCTACAATAATCATGTTGATAAACAAAGTTAAAATGACGACTTAAAAAGGTGAAAATTTGTAATTCTAATTGTTCAATTAAATTTTTTATTAAAAATTTAATAAATTGTCTTAAGCTACGGTCAGACTTATCAAATATTTGACGAAAAAAACAGGACCAACAACCAAACTAAAAAATCATTTCGCTTAATATCAATATTTATTTTGATTAAAATACAAAAATCTGTTTTTTGCTATGTCTAGTAGTATAATTAGTTTATTTTGTAATATTAAGACCATTTTAAATCTCACTAACTATTAACAAAAGTAGGGGTTACGCTCTTATTTGATCAAATATTTAAAAAGTGTGACCGTAGCTTTACTGCCAATTTCACCATATTCAATTAAAACCTACTATTACTGTAACTTCTAGCTAACAATATGTTTTTCATAGTTATAACCAGGGCAAGTTTAAAATGGCACGAAAAATGATTAAAAATGGCTGGCAAAATGGCATGAAAAAGTATAAAAATTGGCACGAAAATTGGCACAAAATGGCAAAAGTGGCAAAAATAAACATGTTGTTATTAAGAAACATTTATTTTATTATGTTTTTTTTATTAAGTTGTGTAGTACAATAGCATGTTTCTTAAACATTTCAAAAATAAATAATCTCCTGTTATCGCATAACACAGTTTAATAAATGTAAAACACTCTTTCAACATTGCAAGATGTAACTCGAGCATATTTGAACGCTAATAGTTCAGATGAAGAAAGGTTGTTAATAAATTCATCCGTCTCAATTTGATTAAAATATGAGTAGCCCACTTGCAAACACCGCTAAGTAAAAAAAAAACATTCTGAGAAAATCGATTAAAACAGTTTTTTAAAATTGGAATGCCAAGCCATATAGAGAGTTTTGCAGGAATATTAAATAATTAACCAGAAACCTCGTACAGAGCTACTTAAGTAACGAGTAGCTCTGTACGAGGTTTATAGTGGCTTAGGAAGGCATTTTAAAAAACAAATAAATTGGCAACTTTTACAGAATTTTGTGGACAACTCACGTATACTATTTTTTATTTTAATTAATCTTGTAATCCGGTACTACGATCTAAAACTTTTTTTAAGCTTTTCAACAAAATCTGTTTTGCTGACATCTTTAAAATTTTGCGCTGTCAATTAAGTCTTAGCTTTCATTTATATAAATTGCTATTGTTTGGAATTTCAAGAGACTTGACTTATAGATACAAGCAGAAAAAAAACATGTTTAAATATTAATGTATTCATTTAATCGGGCTTTCACTTTAATCGGTTAATCGCTCGATTAATTAACCGAGGTTTTGGTTTAATCTGTTAATAATCGGTTAGTTTTGTTATTTATCGGTTAACCGATTAATAAAGTTTTGTTATAAATTAAGTAATTTCAATTTATAAAAATGCAAAAATTATTTATTATTGGAGTCTATTAGAAAAAAAACAATAATATAACGAACAAAACAATTCTTGAACTAAAAGAAGCAAACAAAAAAGTAGTTCATAAATATAAAAAACATATTTTATAATTAATACATAATATTTTTATGCATTTATTAAAAAATTAGCTGAGATTTTTTCATTAATTATTTCAATATGTAGTTTAAGATCTTATAAAATGATCATTTGGAAAAACAATTTGGTTTAAATGTGTAGGATTTAGGATTCTTCTCTTTAGTTTTGATAAAACTTGACTCGGAAAAAATTCTTTCAATTATCGAAGATGTTGGAGAAATTGAAAGCAACCCATAATACAGATTCAATAATGATAAAAACAAGATTACGCATTGCACAAGTTTCTATATTTTAGCTGTACTTATGCGCTGATGTGACGCAGATGTGCAGAAACATTTCATTTTTAAGAGCTGAATGCGTTATCTTGGTTTCTTTGTATCGTTATACAGATTATCTAATTTCTCAGTCCTTTTCCAGGATTTCTCTCAACATATAAAATCTTCCATTATGACATTTTTTGGCTAATTTTGTTAAAGATAGTTTGTGTTACAATCGAGAGTTTCTTCTATTGTTAGGATCATCTGACTCATGCTGGCAAAGCAAAAAATGTATTTCCAAATCCCTAGTTTCTGTTTTTGTACTGTATTTTATATTTTTATACACATACCTTTTTTATATGAGACGAAACAAATAATTAAAAATACTAAAAAATATGTTATAATACTACAAAAAACTAAAAAAATTTGTAACATCGGTTAATCGGTTAATCGACTGAAATTAACCGGTTTAATCGTTAATCGAAAATTGCCAATTTTAAATTAACCGATCAGTTAATCGGGTAGTAATTAATCGGTTAACCGATTAACGGTTAACCGAATGAATACCCTATTAAATATGGTCACCTCCAACAAAACTATTTTTAAAGAAAATTTTAAGCATATTATATTTAATTTAACCATATTAGTTTCACCGACAACAACATTATGCTTAAATTAGTCCTCCATCTAGAAGCCTCAACCATATTATGGTTGCCTCTAAACATGTTTCTCTGGGTGTAGCTAAGCTTTATTTCTTAAAGAAAATCGCAGTTAAAAGTAACCAACAAATTGTAAAATGCCATCCGTTCTAGCAAACGTTATGCAAAATTAAACAAATGTTAAAAAAAACAGTGGTTACGTTTGGGTTGACAAATATTTGTCAAGTGTGACCATAGCTTAAGGAACAGAGTGGGTAAATAAATCAAAAAATGTTCAGAGAATTCTTTTAATAATTTTTATTATGATAGAGGACGCCAAGGCTTTGGTGGCATACCTTAATATATCCGAAGGTCCATACTTTCAATGACACTGAGAGATAATTGGGGTTCAATGCCATTAATGTGCCGAAGTGTATCATCCCTTAGCTCTTGAATTGTTCTTGGCTTATTAACGTATGCTTTACATGTAAGGGTAACCTGTCCGTAAAAGCCTGTGTTCGAGCCCAGCGGCAGTCAAGAATGAAAAATTATCAAAAAATTTTAATTACTTTCATGTTGTAAAATTCCTTTCTTCATAAAAATAATTTAATGAAAATTAAATTTGATGAACTTTAGCCTAATTAAAATATCAAAATTTGGATTAAAAACCATAAACAGTTCAACAAAATAACCACAATACTAATTATCGTCTACTTTAGTTTTTAAAGATCCCCAAAGAAAGAAGTCCAACGGTGTCAAATCATGATCGGCCATTGAATTTCTCGCATAAAAGAGCCATCGTTTCTTTGGCGCTGGTACAAGTGGCATCTTCCTGTTGGAAACACATATCTTCCAGGTCCATATCCTCAATTACTGGCCACAAGAAGCCCGTTATCATCTCGCGATAGCGAACACCATTCACGGTAACTGCTTGGCCGACCGCAGTTCCGAAGAAGTACGGCCCGATGACGCAGAACGAACTGGGCAAGCATGCATAGGTGTTTTCACATTTCCTACAGAACCTTTTTGCTAAAATTTGAGCACAATTCTATCGATTGTGAACACATTTGGTCGATAATGCTACCTAAAAAAATCACGAAGTGTACGAAATGCATTCTGTTTTGAACGCCCATTTTCGTAAAAGGCTTCAAATATCTTAACGCGTCAATCAATTGTGTACCTCTCCATGATTGAATTTGTCAAATGCTGAAACAAAGAAATGTCAAATTAAGTTGGACAAAAAACTTGACGTTAAGGTGTGACTCACAATTAACATCGTCCATTATGGTTGGACCACCTTTTATTTACAAATACATTGAAAAGTATGAATATTTTTTTTTTTGTAATTTAAAAAAAAAAATAAATAAAACAAGTGAGTTTGCACCACTTTTTCGAGCGCACCCGGTCTTATTTAGTCAATAATGAATCAAATGTTGGTTTCTTAATGATCAATTGTTGCTTGTTCATCAACATAGACCACTGATTTGACAGAAATAAGCCTCAGCGCTGAAGATTATTAGACAAAAAATCTGGTTCAACTTCCACTTGATTCTCAGTAGAGCTGGCAAACTATCGATAGTTGCAACATTCGATATTTTCGATAGTTTGTTGATAAACTATCGATACTATCGATAGTATCGAACTCTTTTTAGAATTCCTTGATTTAATTTTTACGTAATTATCGTACGTTTCCATGTAGAAATTTAAAGAAATACAATTTTCCAAATTTGGAATAAAGTTTAATCTCTCTTAGATTTTCAGTCATTTACCTTATAATTTTTTTAAATATGTATTAAAATATACATACAGTATGCAATAATTCGGATTAATATCATTTTTATGACAATCTTCGGATCGCCACTAAAAAAGTTGTAAATTTTTTAATTTATTTTCGATTGCATATGAAGTTGAATTTTCAAAATTTTAAGAATAATAATCTCCACTGGGTAGTATGCAAAAAAATGAGATTGTATTGAAAGTAAATCACTTTTTCAACATTTTTCAAAATAAAATAAAAATTTTCGTTTGGGAAAATATATTGAAACAACAATAAAACATCTCAACTTTGTGTTTGCTTTCAATATAAATTTCTTAACGAAAATTTTATTTTAGTTTAAAAAACAGTTAGTTAATAAGAAAACTTTGATAATGGTAAAATTACTTTAGTATACTTTTATTATATGCGTAAACTCGTATTTGGTGGTTTTTGGCGAATCTTTTTTACCTAAAATCTAAAAATATTTAATGTTGGCGACTTTCGATATACTATTTGGCGATTCAGGTGAAAAATAATCTGAGAAACCTGGTACATACATTTGAAAAATTTTTTGCTTTGACATGAGGATAAGCAAGGTTATGTAAAAACGGTCGGTCCTTAAACCGACTAGATAACTGCCGCAGCTGGCTAAGCTGGGCGGCAACGACGGCTGGGTGTTGTTGCCAGAAAGAAACTAGAAATTATTGATTATTTTCTTAAAAAAGATTTCAACGATAGTATCGCTATCGAAAATAAACTATCGATAGTCCAATAGAAAGAGAACTATCGATACTATCGATAGTACTATCGATTGTTTGCCAGCTCTAATTCTCAGTCCATTTCCCGAACACACTTGGGGTATAGATAAGTGGTGGTCAGGATGCTTCTTGGATGTATTGTTTTGAGGGGGGTTGAAGCCACTTAATTTTTAAAACTTAAAAACCACACGTCAAGTTTGACTTGTCAAGTCTTGAGCTTTTAGGAAAGAAGGGAAAAGAGAATGCCATTTCTTTTCCCCTCTCTTCTAAAAACTCAAGACTTGAAGAGTCAAACTTGACGTGTGTGAACCGGCACTAGCTTTGAAAAATTACTAGCACCATTGAATTCAGCGTACCCAGTTTGTTAAAAAAAAGTGTCAAATTCGTGAACAGCGTAATTAAAACACAAACGGATGTACATACATACATATGTATGTATTTGTATTTTTCAAGGTGTCAATGTTATCATAGACTTTCCACCTGGGGCCTGATTCTGGCAGTCGTGATCGAGTACTTTCTCGATTCGCAAGCAACTTAATATCTAATTATTTCAGTCAAAACTGAAGGAATCGGAATTATTTGTTCAGTGTTATAAAGCAATGGTTTGAGTTTTACAATACTGAAAAAATAATTTCGATTCGTTCAGTATCGACTGAAATAAAATTGCTTTCGAATCAAGAAAGTACTCGATCACGACTGCCAGAATTAGGCCCCTGGTTTTAAATTGGGTCTTTACATTTTTTAATGACATTTCAAAAGTACAATCTTTAGTAACCAATTACTAAATATGCCCTTTTTAATCTCGGTTAACCAATCATCAGTAACTTTTTTATTTAGAAACCCACATTTGTTTATTTACAAACATATTTACATATTTTATTTACATATGTATGTATGTATGTACAAAGTATGAGCATATTATGTGTGTGGCATGGGATGGATGGATGGATGCCTTCTCAATTTTGTTTATATTTATCGTTTCCATTTTATTAATGGCCCAATATCATCATCATTTATCTATTAAATGGCAGACAAATAAAAAATATACTTATAAAAAAATTTATATTTGTTTACATTTATCAAGTAACAACTCCATTAGGAAAAAAATAATTGTCCCGAGAAAACAAAAACTCGTTTCATTGTACCGATTGTGGGTATGTTGTGTGTCTCCCTTTCTGTTAAGTTGTTATTACACTTGGTCACTGTTTTTCTCTTAAAATTATTCGACGACTAAGATAACGTAAAATTATTTGTGATCGTCACGTTGTGTGGCACTTTTATTATTATTTTCTGAAGTGGTGGTGACAATTTCTTAAGGATCAACACAGAATAAAAATGGATGATGCGTGGGAAAATATTTTAATGAAATTCTTAGATTTAATAAGTGTTGCATTGGCAGCGTTAAGAGATCACAATAATTTAATTAAGTTACGTGATTAATATTGAAAGGATAAGCTAGAAAACTTAGAAAAGGGATAACAACGAAAGGTATTATTGCGTACTAGTACAGGGGGCTAATTCTGGCAATCGTGATCAAATACTTTTTCGCTTCGAAAGTAATTTTATTTCCAATTCTTTCAGTCGATTGTAAGCATTTATTTGATTTGTAAAGCACTTTTTTGAGTTTTCGCAACACTGAAAAGATGATGTCGATTCGTTCAGTATCGACTGAAAGAATTAGAAATAAAATTGATTTCGAACCAAAAGATTTTTTTTCAGAAATTTCACAGAAAAAATTTTTAGTAGTTCTTAAGGCTAGGTAACACTATCTCACAAGTCTTACGTATTCCATAATACTTTGTGAGTTAGAAATCTAATGAGTTTTGTTGCGACTGTCAAAAAATCTAATTTAACATGACAGTTTGTGTTCACACCATCACACAAAGTATAAACACTCACACATGAAATAAAATGCAACCCTGATCCAATGAAAAGTATTATTGTTTAGAAATTTTTCAAAAAACGACGAAGTCGTATGGGATGTCAAACTTTTTTCATAATACTTGTCGTTTTCGTGACACATTGCATTCACACTATCACACTTTGTCATATTACTTGAGTTTTTGACATGTATTTATTAATACAAAGTATAATAGTGTAATCTAGCCTTTAGCAATTAATAAAATTGTGTTAAAAAGCATTTCACTTTAATCAATGTGATAATTGAATCAATTATTTTTTTTTTGTTGAAAGAAAATTAAAAATATAATTTTGATTTAATTAAAATTTCAGTTACTTTGAAATAAATTTTGAATTAAAATATTTATTAAATTGATTTTTTCGTTTAAAATAAAACAATTTAAACTTGTAGAATTGTTGTTGGAAGATGTCAAAACCTAAGCTATATTTAATTAAATCAATTAACACATTGTTTGAAACGGCAAAGTTTTTTGATAATTTTTATTTTTTTTAAATTAAAATTAAAAATATCATTTATTGAAAATTATATATTTAAAATTTTTACAATTTTTAGTAATCTTTTAATTTCAAAAGATTTTGTTATTCGTGCTTAATTCCCAGTTTTTATTATTGATAAAAACACTTGAAATTTATTGTTGATGGGATAAGCTATTCCTATGCGCATTTCACTGGTTGCTTAGGCCAGATCATCAGGAAACTTCATCCATAACGTTTTAGAAAAACTAAAGATATTAAACCAAATAAAACTGTTAAGCGTATAAGACTTATAGCAACAGTTCTACTTGTAATAATATCAAAGCTTAAACAAAACACATCAACAATAAACAGTGGGTTTATCTCATCTTACATTCCCCACTACAATTAGTTGAAATTCTCTTAGTAATCTATATAATCATTTTGGTAATAGGTGCAAAATCAACAAATTATGTGCTTGATTCTATGAATTTTGAATGAATTTGGTTATTAGAGATTATTTTTAATTCAAATTCCGAATTCAAAAACCGGAGATCCAACTTTTAGTTCTGGAAGGTGTGATGACAATCCTGGCACATCAATTGAATTCAAAAACTCTGCGTTCTTACATCAGAAAATATGCGGTCAATGAAAGCATTTTGGGAATCAAAAATTGTGCAGAAATTAGTGGGTAATAAATAGTATCAATTAAATATTAAAAACATTTTCTGCAGTAATGCTGTTGATATGAGTAAACGTTTAATTCACTTGATTAAATTTTTAATTTAAACTGATTTTATTTTTGATTATTAGTTTAATTGAAAAAAAAATTTGCGAGAATTTTTTCTGTGTACGCTGGTTGTCCATTCTCTTTTGTATGTGGTTTAATATGTCTTCTCTATGTCAAATCCATAAAACTACATACCAAAAAAGAGACAAATTTGTGAACCAAAATTTCATCAAAATGTTTTGAAAACAATAACAAAACATTTAAATTTTAGTTTGTCATTTCGTGAAGATGCGCACATATGAGGACCACTGTCGGAAAAACTTAAGTACATCTAAAGCCGAAACGAATTCACTCAAAATATTATGTAGTGAAAACCAAAAGAAAATATTGTTAATCTGGCTTAAATTCCCAATAAGCAGATTCCGTAAGTTCTCGCCTTCCACGAAGGTTTAGGTAGCCCGATAACTTAGGGATGAGGCTTTAAATTTAAGTGCTACCCTGGAAATATGGCTGACTTCCAAAACGTACTAATACAAAGTTTGTACACAATTTTACTAATGTATTTTAACCGAAACAATGCAACTATGTGTTTTGTTTATGAAAGTGATGCAATGCATAATATTAAAATTAAATCTGTATTGCTTGCAAACTAAATGTTAAATGTCACAAAGCATCAACTTTCAAACCGATGCTCTGATTGCTTTTTTGCTGCGTTACTAATACTTAGCTGTGACGTTTTTAAAGGGTTTGAATTGTATATATATTATACTGCGGCGTTGTGAAACATTATATATACTTTGTTCAAAAACAAAGCAATTGACGTTTTGGAAGTCAGCCTATATGTATGTACATTAAGGTGGATCGAAAAAAGTTGTGCGATATGATGAGATCGGACTTTAAATTTACTTTAAATATAAAAAACCAAAAATGCTGTATTTGGGGGTGTGGCAGAAAAAAATGTATTCCTGTTTTAGAAACTTCATTGACATATCTTTCATTCTAGGGGGTGACTGACACAATTTTTTTTGTATGGAGGTCGACCCGGTCTAATGTACAATACATACAAACTATTATGCATGTAGCTACCAAGCGGTAAATATTGCAAGTACCGCAAGTGGCAGGCCTTTTTAAATGCCTCTATACTCCTTTCTAAAAAATTCGCTTCGTATGATAGCCTGCCTTCATAGTTTGCCTTCTAGAAGGTATAAATTTCTTTTTGAAAGACCTTATAAAATATTCAGTACACAAAAAAGTTGTTTAGTTTTATTTATTTTATTTTTTCAGTGACCTTCCATACTCCCTTCTTCTAAAGGCTAGATTACACTATTATACTTTGTATTAATACATGTCAAAAACTCAAGTAATATGACAAAGTGTGTTAGTGTGAATGCAATTTGCCACGAAAATGACAAGTAATATTATGAAAAAAGTTTGACATCCCATACGACTTCGTCGTTTTTTGAAAAATTTCTAAACAATAATACTTTTCATGTGTGAGTGTTTATACTTTGTGTGATGGTGTGAACACAAACTGTCATGTTAAATTAGATTTTTTGACAGTCGCAACAAAACTCATTAGATTTCTAACTCACAAAGTATTATGGAATACGTAAGACTTGTGAGATAGTGTAATCTAGCCTTAAGTTGTTATTAAAGGAGTTGTGGAAGCAGTGATGCCAATAGTAGGGAATTTTCCCTTTTTGTAGGGATTTTTTCGGAAAATTTCAAACGTAGGGAAAAAAGACCAGAAGTTTTATTTTAAGGCAAATGTAGGGAATTTGGAAAATATTATCTCATTTTCAATAAATTGTATTCATGCTATTTTCATTTGAAAATAAAAATTTTTCATATTCAATAGCATTTAAGTGCAAATGTAGTATTTTTAACAGAAGCCATATACTATGAGTCTATGTTCGCATTTGCGAACAATTCTCTTAGTCCATGGAGTAGTCCATTTTATCAAAATCCAATGCAAGCATGGACCATGTCATTGTGTTTGTAGTGAGACCCCTGCAAATAATATTGGACTACCTGAGCCATTTTTATAAAATTGACTACTCCATGGACTGGTAAAATGTAATGCAAGCATGGACCATGTCATTGTTAAAAGTGTTTGTAGTGAGACGCCATGTCTTTGTTTTTTAACGACATGTTTTTGTTTTTAAACGACTTCAAAACTAATCCTCTTGAGTATACCATGGAGTAGTTTAAAGACTACTACTTTGTAGTCCAAAGCTGGGTTATATGGCCCCGCCCTAGGACATCGTAATATTAAATAGTCCATGTTTTTTCCATACGTTTGGGTTACTTTTGGACTAGTCCTAGTCCGTTGTGGGCTACATTTTACACGCGTGTTTGGTTAAGTCATATTATTTGCAGAGTACACACTATAAATATGTATGTATGTATGTAAATATTTAGCTACCCAGCTAGCATTTGGGTGATTTTTTTTTTTTTTTTTTGTAAAAATCACCTAAATGAGTCTTCAGATCAGTTTTGTTGATAAAAACTGATTTATCACTTGAGCGATAGAAAAAGGATTCATATATAACTCATTGATATGTTAAAATAATGATTTTTAAATATTTTGAATTTTTGTTTTTGCCAAATGAAAAAATAAAAATAGAAACTTTCGTGTCAGCCAAACAAATAAGAAGCTTGGCTAAAAGAGAAGAAATATGAACATAAATGTTAGTGCAAATTGTTTCTTCTCTTTTTTGCGAAAAACCGATAGCTTTAGTTTGGTTCAAAAAAAAGCTGTTTCGAATAATCAAAACCCGAAATGATGCGGATTTTATCGGAGAATAATAAAAAACATGACAATTAAAAAATTATATGAAATATAATCAAAAACTATATAATTTACGATTGAAAAATGAGACGGAAACGCCTCAATAATGATTATAAAAACTAACATTAAACTGCTAAAAAAGGAATCACAAAATTATATCACAAATGATTATTTTAAGTGATTCATCGGTAGGGTACCATTTTCTCACAACATTTATGATCGAATAATGAGCTCACATACGGGTATTTTGTGATTCCTTAAGGCCGTTACACACTATCCCACAAAGTCTTACGTATTTTTCAAAAATGCTTCCCTGATCTAATTATTCCTTGAACAATTTTAAAAAACAATAACAACTTATCATGACAGGGTGTCATTTTCGTAAATTACTAAAGACTTTGTGGGATAGTGTTGGCCGGCCTTTAATGATTAGATTATAATACAAAATGCTGGCTGGGTTACTCGAGAAGCTGATTGCTAAATGATTAAATTATCAGGGGTGTGCTTAAAATCGAAAACGTAAAACGTAAGGATTTGGAAATTATTTTTAATGCACTTTAAATCTAATTTTTATAATTTTTTTTATAAAATTCTGTTTGATAGAGAAATATTTGAATAATATTTGTCATAAAATTGTTTTGTTAAGGATAGCTTATTAAAAAAACGACTTTTTAAATTCTTGCGTTTTACATTTTCAAATTTCAGCACACCTCTGTATGATATAAAATGCTAGCTGGGTAGTTAAAAGTTTTGTATTCAGAATTAAAAAAAAATCCAATATAAAACAAGTAAGAAAGTATAGTCGGTCAAGCCCGACCATATGATACCCAGCACCACAGTACTTAAAAGCACATCATGCTTATGTGTCCATATAAATATGGATTTCTCTATGTTTAAAAACTTCATTAAAATCGGTTTGAAAGTTTGTGAGAGGCAGAAATTGCCCCCTACCTCCCCTTGTGGTCCTATTTTTAAAAACTGTATAGCTTATGTGTCCATATAGATATGGATCTACCTATGTTTTAAATTTCATTAAAATCAGTTTGAGAGACAAAAATTGCCCCTTTCTCCCCTTGTGGTCCTATATTTTTTAAAACTGTATAGCTTATGTGTCCATATAAATATGGATCTACCTATGTTTTAAATTTCATTAAAATCAATTTGAGAAGCAAAAATTGCCCCTTTCTCCCCTTGTGGTCCTTGTAATGTTATATCTTGCCTTTGGGTAGTGAAATAGGGGAGATTCCGCCTGCATTCACAGGCCAACAGATAAAGATTTTTCATACTCAAACAATTACTTTGGTCTTCATACGTTCCAATAAAAATTTGCCTAAGGCATATAATGCCCCTATTTCCCTTACATGGTCCTCATCAGAAACCTTACACACGTGCTTGCTGGACTAGCTAGTTCGGTAAATGGGCGGGGATCTTGTTTCATGATTGACCTTTAGCATAACTAATAACAAAAAAAATCACGTGTGCCTTATATGCCCTAACAAAAAAAAAAAACTTTTCACTCAGATCTTATATAAAAAGGAGAACTAGATGTCGTTGTTCTGCACCTCTTTACCCACCCAACCGATGGTTTTCCTACGGGCCTAAATAATTTTAACATTGGAAAACCCCAAATACACCTTACCTTTTTTTTCTCTATAGGACCACGAAGTTTTACCAAAAATAACAGATTAAATCATTCTAATCGAATTCATTTTTAATATATTAAAACCATAATGTCAAATTACACAAAATATAATGGTAATGTTCTTGTTTTAACTAAGCTATTCATTATAGGGTTAAACTTATTTATAAACTGAACTTGGGTAATTAACAAAAAAAAAACAATAAAATATTAAAAGTAAATCAGAATAATAACCGAGAAAAAAAAATTTAAGAATTAACTGAAATAATAAATAAACCGAAGATAAAAAAAATGTATATAAATGATAGAGCTTTTAATTACAAAGAGATCTTATAGATTTTTTTTTCTTTTTTTTTCTTGCCTCCGCATTATGTACATGATTTGAGCTTAACAAAAACAAAAAAAAAACATCTGGCTATAAGATTTCTTTGTAATCTGCAAGTAGGACATAATTAAGAGATAGAGAGAAAAAAAAATAACAAAAGTATATAAAATTAAACAACAGAGAATAAAAAAAAATCACTTACGATCTCTTATGACTCCAACTCTGCAGAAGGCCTCCGGCATGTCGATGAGTATTATATTGATCTCTAGGGGTTTTGTTGCAAGATTGGGGTTATACTTTTGTTGTTTTAGGAGTTACATTGTTGGGAAATTTTTGAATAAGGTTTAAGGAATTTATAATAAAGGGAAATAATAGTTACTTAGGTAGATAGGAAAGATTAATTTTTTTTTTTTTTTTTTTTAATATTAATTCATAAATAAAACTATAGTTTTTTTTTCTTTTTGGAAATTACGTTTAACTATAGTAAATTAAATTTAAGTATATTAAATTCAAATTTATTAAATGTAAGAGTTATTGTTGAATTTTTTTAGTGAGTTTAATGGATAAGTAATTGGTAACAGAAAATACAAGTAGGATTAAAGAATAGTTTGTGGTATTTGAAAAAAAAAAAAATATAGATATCTATATTGAAATTTAAATAGTTTTTTTTTTTTTCTTTGGGAATGTTGAGGGAAAAGAATTGGGTTAAATACTGATTTGTAGTTTTGGTTAGGCTTAGTGATCATCGGCTTTAAAAAAAAAAGATGTACAAAAAAATTTTCTATAGGAACTGAAAGGAGCTGCAGAGCCCAAATATATTTAATGGTTTCATGTGTCTTCAACAGAAACGAATTATACGACCTCCCAATCAAAGCTTCCGACCACGTGAAATATTTACTGAACCGGAGACTAGGTTATGGTCGTTGGACCCTAAACATCTTTTACTACCTGCTGCTGACCACGTGAAATATTTCTCGAACCCTTGACTAGGTTATGTCGTAGGGCCCGGTGTTGTAAGAGCAATTAATTTTTGCTGGCAAACGAACAAATTTTTGGTCTTGATACGAAATTTTTTTACGGTTACGGCCAAAGCATAGGAAGAGGGATTCCCGAAAATCCTTGCTGTTTTCCTAAGCAAAGAATAATAATAATATTTAATAACACACTTCCTAATATGTAATCTAGTCAGAACTATTACCTTATGGTTTCAGGCCTTTTCCCACAGAATTTTATGGCACTCACAAGTATGCAGAATAAAGGTTGATATAATTACTATGATTTCCTGTTTGCACTGGATTATTATTATTATTTTTTTTCGATTTTTATTCTTTTAAAGTCAGGTCTATTGTTCAAGAAAATAAATTCACTTTTACCGCTTTAATACTTATCAGTAAGACTTTAATTTTAGAAAAGAACGCAATTTCGTATTCTACCACTCAACAGCCCTAGTTACATCTTCTCTTGAAAAAAAAAAACTTAACGACAAATAGCTAACTGTTCATATATTTCTCACTCATCTAGTTTTGCAAAAGCTTGAAATATATTAATGCAGGTGTATATATAAATTATATGAAAAAAAAATGAGTTGAAAGCGGACAATATTTTGAAATTACACAGTGATGAACCTCGAATGATATTATTAATAATCACAGGGATTTTCCCAGTGCAAAGTACCTTTAACATTGTAAAAAATATTTATTTCAGTTACGAAACTAATTTAGCAGCACGATTTATATAAAAGTTTTAAAACGAATAAAATTCAAAGTTATCTTGTCTATGTTATAACTTCCGGCATTACAAAACAGCCCTTGACGAATTTTCACAAAATGAGGCAAAGGCTGAAGTCACGTCCGAATATCCTTCGCATGAAATTTTCCTATATTCTTCCCCGACATATCCTGAAGTTCGTAATAACAGTTTCCATGCTTTGCAATTATTTTTGCCTTTTCAAATCGGTTTGACAATTTACTGTTGAAATGGTCTTTGGCACTCGATTGTGCAAAATTTCGGCGATACACTATCTGGCCAGGTTCGTAATTCACTGGTCTAGTACGAAGATTATAGGTTTTTACATTTCTCTCATATGCCCTTCTTATATTTTGCTGAGCCTTTTCCCTAATTAGTTCCAATCTTTCAACCAATTTCAAATCAGTGTATGGGTCTTCTAACAACTGCAATTGACGTAACAGCCTATAAGAATTTCCATTTTGCACCATATTTTGACCAAACAACAAAAAATATGGGGAGAATCCTGTACTTGCATGCACCGAACTTCTCATCGCGCAACTAATGGACGACAAATTCTCATCCCAGTCTCTCTGTGATGGCTTCACATAGGCCCGAATGGCAGCTATTACCGACCGATTTACTCGCTCGCTAGCATTAGCCTGTGGGGAGTAAATAGCTGTCAAATTATGGAAAACACTATATGAATTAAGAAAATTTTTAAAAAGATTTGATTTGAATTGCACACCATTATCAGTAGTAATGGATTCTGGGACTCCAAAAATGTGGAAAATTCGTTTTTCTAGAAACTCTACAACTCTACAAATGATCGAGGACAATTATTATACCAATATTACCAGAGGATGACCTAGGGTATGGTCCCAATAAGTCTAGATAAAGTTTTTGGAAAACTCGGACAGATGATGAATGTTGGCCCATGGGTGGTCTTAAAGTTTTATTAGTGGCCTTAGTTTGCTTGCAAATATCACAGCCTAACACATACTCTGTAACCTGTTTCGTCATTTTAGGCCAAAAGAAAAATATTTTTAAGCGATTTAGAGTCTTTGCTACCCCACCATGTGCAGCAAGTGGGTGATCATGGGCTCTAATTATTAAATCGTGCGTCATCGTAGTTGGAACCCACAGTTTCCAGGACATTTGCTCCTGGACCTCGTCCCCTGTCGCATATTCCACTCTCTTGTAAATAAACCCATTGTCAATTTTAATATCCGGTAAATGCCCTAACTTATCCTGAAGTCTCGTTATCAAAGACAAATATTCACGTAATTTAAATTCCGGTGAATTCAAATCAATTTCCACAGAGTTTTCAATAGCATTGGCAAAAATACCCTCCATATTTAACGGTTGTAGGCCCTCATTTTTCTCGGCATACATTCGGGACAACGAATCAGGAACAATATTTTTACTCCCTTTTCTGTGACGTATCGTAAAACTGAAGCCCTGTAGCTTTAAGGCCCATCTGGCCAGCCTTCCATGCAAATCGTTTTGGCTCATTAGCCATTTAAGCGAAGCATGATCTGTTATAATCTCAAATGTATGGCCCTCAATGTAAGCCCGAAATTTCCGGATTGCAGTTACCGCAGCCAAACATTCCTGCTCAGAAACTGTATAATTTCTTTGCGCAGATGTAAGTTTCTGGCTCATATAGGCCACAGGAACTTCGTCACCGTCCTCGTTTGTCTGTGCAAGAACTGCCCCAATACCAGACTGACTTGCGTCGCATTGTATAGAAAACGGACGGGAAAAGTCCGGGTTGTGCAACACCGGTGCGGAACATAAAGATTCTTTTAATTCTTCAAATGAAGATTTGGCGGCTTCGGACCAGGAAAATTTTCTATTTTTCTGTAACATGTCGGTTAACGGGGACGTTACAGCCGCAAAGTTACGGACAAATCGTCGATACCAACCACAAATACCTAAAAATCGCCTTAATTGACGGACGGACTTAGGAAGCGGATAATCTCGGATTGCCTGTACTTTGTCCGGATCGGTCCTAATCGTGCCATGGCCGATTAAATGTCCCAAATATTTTACTTGTTTAAGTAAAAATTTGCTTTTTTCAATGTTAATAGTCAGATTCGCTTTCCTCAAATGAAATGCCACTTCATGTAATAATAAAATGTGTTCGTTGAACATTTCGGTTATCAGCAGCAAATCATCCAAATAGACAAAAACCCTGTTACGTAAATTCGCGGGAATTACCCTGTCCATCAGTCTCGACATCGTCTGTGGCGCGTTACACAAGCCAAAGGGCATAGTAACGAACTGATATAAAGGCCGCCCAGGCACAGTAAACGCCGTCTTCTCCTTTGACCCTTCATCCAATGGAATCTGCCAGAAGGCATCCTTAAGGTCAAGACTCGTGATGAATCTTGCCTTCGGGAGCCTACTGAGGATTCCATCGATTAAAGGCAAAGGATAAGCATCCTTCACTGTTACACTGTTAAGTTTCCTGGCGTCTAAGCACAGTCGTACCTTCCCAGGCTTTCGCACCAGGGTCACAGGCGATGACCAAGGACTTTGAGACTCCTCGATAACGCCTAATTGAAGCATTCTATCTATTTCCCCATATAATAATTCCTCAACTGCGGGCGAAACCGCAAAATATCTTTGTTTTATCGGTTTGTTGTCCGAAGTATCAATCGAATGGGTAACTAATGTTGTCCTTCCTAGGCCCTTCTTGGCATATGATGGGAATGCACCTATTGCCTCATCCAATTTAAGTCTGTCACTGGTACTCAAAACGTGGACATTGTCATCATCATTTCCCTCTACTGTATTCGCCTCGCCCTGTACAGAAATATTTTCACAAAACAAATCACTGGCCAAACCAAAAGTCCTGACAAAATCTATGCCTAAATATAGATTTTGATTCAAATTCGGAATGATTAAGAATGTCTGCTTTTCAGACCTTCCCTTGAAATTAATAACCGTTGTCACACTGCCCTCAGTGACATGTTGCTTTCCATCTGCTGTTTTAAGGAAAACTTTAAATTTTTGAAACGGATGTTTACCCTCACTTAAAAACTTTCTTGCAAAGTCGGATGCTATACATGATACCGTAGCTCCCGTGTCTATCATCCCTACAACATCATCGTCAAAAATTCTAATTGTTGCAAACGGTCTCAAATCAAATTTACCTCTGTCCGAAATAATGGCAGCACAAATATTTCTCCTATTTCGTAACACATTTTTCCAAAAGTCCCTGTATCGTTTCGTTGATCTTTTCACCTTTTTTTGATTCTCCATAAATACCTCCTCACCAAATATTCTACACTTCGCCTCTTGATATTCTAATAATCTGACGTGATACGGTTTCAAATAATTAGGAACGTTTTCATGATTAACGATAATTTTAGAATATTCGAGCTTCGTGTCCCCCCTGACTGGATCAGTTTGACAAGATGAGGTAACTACATTTGAGTTCCCCTGGACTGCAATTTGGCCCTCGGGGAATGAACTTGGAAGTTTTTTGAAAAGTTACTGCATTTACCACAGTTCGGTTTAAAGATATTGGGTGTACCGCAACCATAACAAAAAATACGTCTTTCTCCCAAACAATCTTCAAATTTATGACCAGTTTTGGAACAATTCCAGCAAACAAATTCTCTTACTTCGTTAACCTCAACAGCCTCTTCTACACTAGAATTATCACCTTCCAGTTCAGAAACTATTTTATGGGTTATAAATGTTCTGTTAGATCTATACTTTCCCAGTTCGTCCTCTAAGATTTCGTGTTTTCTTACAAAATCCCTTAATTCTGAAATAGAAATTATATTAAAATGTAAAATTTCCTTTCGCACTTCAGGTCTTAAATTTCTTTTAAAAGTTTCAACCAAATCATATTCATTCATTGGGGTCTGTAGGCGATCAGTAATTTGTAAAATGGCCTCGTAAAAGGAATCAAATTTTTCACCATGTTTTTGTTTTCTAGCTCTCATCTGTTCTCTTAAATCAAAATCAGTACGTCTATCCCTGAATTGATTTCTCAATTCTCTACAAAGTGTTTCCCAATCTACTCTAGCAACCCTCGCATGAAAACGCCAATACCAATCAATGGCCTTGTCGCAAAATAAAAGATGCACATGTTGGCATAGGGTATTAAAATCTCCCCTTAAGCTTTGAACAGTCAAAGCGTGAATACGGTATATAAAATTGTCCACGGAGAGACTACCCTCCTCTTGGCCACTAAATTTTATATGCCATCCTGATATTATGGATGAAATTTTATCAGGCGTCCAATTTAAAATTGGGTATTGATTCACATTATGGTTTTGTCTTGAGTTAGGCATATGCAAAGAATTTCTAGAACCATTATCAAAGTTACGCCCTCCAAAACTAGTACGAGTCCTATTATTATTCCGATTTAAAATACTATTAGAGGGGTTGTTATTCTCGCTTACATTATGACTTATGTTCATAGAAGCTAACTGATTAATAACTGCTTCATTTATGAGGTTTTGCAGAGAATTATCACTAATATCTTGAATAACCGGTTTCCGATGAGATTGTGATCTATTTAACCCATGATCCCACGATTTACCATCCTTATTCTCACGATTAATAATATTAGATGCTGGTGTTTGATGAATGGAAAATTCCAATAAATTACGTCCTGGTGGTCTACCTTCCTGATTTGAAGCTTTTGGAATGGCTCCGTGACTAAAATTTTCAGCGTTCGAATTAAGCTGTGACTCAATTTGAGTATCCTCTAAAATATTATGACATTTAAGCCTAGCTTGTCTACATGCGGAACCACAGATTGGACAACTTTGTGACCCATCCCGATTTTCATCCGCAGATGGTACATTTTCATTACTTTGATTAATTGACATAATTAAAAAAAACCAAATTATCAAACAATCATAAAATTTAGTAAAACTTCTTACGTGGTCTTATAGAAAAAAAAAAGTTGTGCAAAATTTAAATTAAACGTATAAAAAAAATGTGTATTTAAAAATAAGATCTTTAAAAAAAAAAACACAGAAAATGGGAAAAACGGAAGCTAAGCTATAATAATAATCAAAATTAATTTTGAATATAAGTAAAAAGTGGTCAATTAGGGCTATAGACTACTGCTCCATAATTGCAATTCCGAAAATTTAACTTCAAAACAAATATAACTTGATCATTACACCAGATTTCCTCCCCGAAAGAGCTTCAAGATACTTCTTTACGACACAAAAAGGAACGAAGGATCATGTAAAACATAAAGGACTGTTTAAAACAAACCATAGTTTTATAACAGCAATTTCCTCCATGGCTACATGACATTGCATTCTTGGTCAAAACCAAATGAAATTATACAACACAATTGTAACAATAGTATCTCAAAAATTTCCTCAGTGAAGTATTCAGTTTTTGGTGTTTTTTTTTTTTTTTTTTTTTTTTTTTTTTTCTTCTACATAAGAATAAAATTTAATGTCTTATTTTAACGAGTCCCAAGGTCTAAAGGTATTAATGAATTATTATCAAAATTAATTAAACACAAAGTGTTCAGTATATATTATATAGACCTCGGGCCACACGTTGGGCGCCATCTGTTATTGTAATGTTATATCTTGCCTTTGGGTAGTGAAATAGGGGAGATTCCGCCTGCATTCACAGGCCAACAGATAAAGATTTTTCATACTCAAACAATTACTTTGGTCTTCATACGTTCCAATAAAAATTTGCCTAAGGCATATAATGCCCCTATTTCCCTTACATGGTCCTCATCAGAAACCTTACACACGTGCTTGCTGGACTAGCTAGTTCGGTAAATGGGCGGGGATCTTGTTTCATGATTGACCTTTAGCATAACTAATAACAAAAAAAATCACGTGTGCCTTATATGCCCTAACAAAAAAAAAAACTTTTCACTCAGATCTTATATAAAAAGGAGAACTAGATGTCGTTGTTCTGCACCTCTTTACCCACCCAACCGATGGTTTTCCTACGGGCCTAAATAATTTTAACATTGGAAAACCCCAAATACACCTTACCTTTTTTTTCTCTATAGGACCACGAAGTTTTACCAAAAATAACAGATTAAATCATTCTAATCGAATTCATTTTTAATTTATTAAAACCATAATGTCAAATTACACAAAATATAATGGTAATGTTCTTGTTTTAACTAAGCTATTCATTATAGGGTTAAACTTATTTATAAACTGAACTTGGGTAATTAACAAAAAAAAAAACAATAAAATATTAAAAGTAAATCAGAATAATAACCGAGAAAAAAAAATTTAAGAATTAACTGAAATAATAAATAAACCGAAGATAAAAAAATGTATATAAATGATAGAGCTTTTAATTACAAAGAGATCTTATAGATTTTTTTTTCTTTTTTTTCTTGCCTCCGCATTATGTACATGATTTGAGCTTAACAAAAACAAAAAAAAAACATCTGGCTATAAGATTTCTTTGTAATCTGCAAGTAGGACATAATTAAGAGATAGAGAGAAAAAAAAAATAACAAAAGTATATAAAATTAAACAACAGAGAATAAAAAAAAATCACTTACGATCTCTTATGACTCCAACTCTGCAGAAGGCCTCCGGCATGTCGATGAGTATTATATTGATCTCTAGGGGTTTTGTTGCAAGATTGGGGTTATACTTTTGTTGTTTTAGGAGTTACATTGTTGGGAAATTTTTGAATAAGGTTTAAGGAATTTATAATAAAGGGAAATAATAGTTACTTAGGTAGATAGGAAAGATTAATTTTTTTTTTTTTTTTTTTTTAATATTAATTCATAAATAAAACTATAGTTTTTTTTTCTTTTTGGAAATTACGTTTAACTATAGTAAATTAAATTTAAGTATATTAAATTCAAATTTATTAAATGTAAGAGTTATTGTTGAATTTTTTTAGTGAGTTTAATGGATAAGTAATTGGTAACAGAAAATACAAGTAGGATTAAAGAATAGTTTGTGGTATTTGAAAAAAAAAAAATATAGATATCTATATTGAAATTTAAATAGTTTTTTTTTTTCTTTGGGAATGTTGAGGGAAAAGAATTGGGTTAAATACTGATTTGTAGTTTTGGTTAGGCTTAGTGATCATCGGCTTTAAAAAAAAAAGATGTACAAAAAAATTTTCTATAGGAACTGAAAGGAGCTGCAGAGCCCAAATATATTTAATGGTTTCATGTGTCTTCAACAGAAACGAATTATACGACCTCCCAATCAAAGCTTCCGACCACGTGAAATATTTACTGAACCGGAGACTAGGTTATGGTCGTTGGACCCTAAACATCTTTTACTACCTGCTGCTGACCACGTGAAATATTTCTCGAACCCTTGACTAGGTTATGTCGTAGGGCCCGGTGTTGTAAGAGCAATTAATTTTTGCTGGCAAACGAACAAATTTTTGGTCTTGATACGAAATTTTTTTACGGTTACGGCCAAAGCATAGGAAGAGGGATTCCCGAAAATCCTTGCTGTTTTCCTAAGCAAAGAATAATAATAATATTTAATAACACACTTCCTAATATGTAATCTAGTCAGAACTATTACCTTATGGTTTCAGGCCTTTTCCCACAGAATTTTATGGCACTCACAAGTATGCAGAATAAAGGTTGATATAATTACTATGATTTCCTGTTTGCACTGGATTATTATTATTATTTTTTTTCGATTTTTATTCTTTTAAAGTCAGGTCTATTGTTCAAGAAAATAAATTCACTTTTACCGCTTTAATACTTATCAGTAAGACTTTAATTTTAGAAAAGAACGCAATTTCGTATTCTACCACTCAACAGCCCTAGTTACATCTTCTCTTGAAAAAAAAACTTAACGACAAATAGCTAACTGTTCATATATTTCTCACTCATCTAGTTTTGCAAAAGCTTGAAATATATTAATGCAGGTGTATATATAAATTATATGAAAAAAAAATGAGTTGAAAGCGGACAATATTTTGAAATTACACAGTGATGAACCTCGAATGATATTATTAATAATCACAGGGATTTTCCCAGTGCAAAGTACCTTTAACATTGTAAAAAATATTTATTTCAGTTACGAAACTAATTTAGCAGCACGATTTATATAAAAGTTTTAAAACGAATAAAATTCAAAGTTATCTTGTCTATGTTATAACTTCCGGCATTACAAAACAGCCCTTGACGAATTTTCACAAAATGAGGCAAAGGCTGAAGTCACGTCCGAATATCCTTCGCATGAAATTTTCCTATATTCTTCCCCGACATATCCTGAAGTTCGTAATAACAGTTTCCATGCTTTGCAATTATTTTTGCCTTTTCAAATCGGTTTGACAATTTACTGTTGAAATGGTCTTTGGCACTCGATTGTGCAAAATTTCGGCGATACACTATCTGGCCAGGTTCGTAATTCACTGGTCTAGTACGAAGATTATAGGTTTTTACATTTCTCTCATATGCCCTTCTTATATTTTGCTGAGCCTTTTCCCTAATTAGTTCCAATCTTTCAACCAATTTCAAATCAGTGTATGGGTCTTCTAACAACTGCAATTGACGTAACAGCCTATAAGAATTTCCATTTTGCACCATATTTTGACCAAACAACAAAAAATATGGGGAGAATCCTGTACTTGCATGCACCGAACTTCTCATCGCGCAACTAATGGACGACATATTCTCATCCCAGTCTCTCTGTGATGGCTTCACATAGGCCCGAATGGCAGCTATTACCGACCGATTTACTCGCTCGCTAGCATTAGCCTGTGGGGAGTAAATAGCTGTCAAATTATGGAAAACACTATATGAATTAAGAAAATTTTTAAAAAGATTTGATTTGAATTGCACACCATTATCAGTAGTAATGGATTCTGGGACTCCAAAAATGTGGAAAATTCGTTTTTCTAGAAACTCTACAATGATATTGGCAGTAAATTTTTTAATAGGTTCCAAAAAATGAAATTTTGACAAATGATCGAGGACAATTATTATACCAATATTACCAGAGGATGACCTAGGGTATGGTCCCAATAAGTCTAGATAAAGTTTTTGGAAAACTCGGACAGATGATGAATGTTGGCCCATGGGTGGTCTTAAAGTTTTATTAGTGGCCTTAGTTTGCTTGCAAATATCACAGCCTAACACATACTCTGTAACCTGTTTCGTCATTTTAGGCCAAAAGAAAAATATTTTTAAGCGATTTAAAGTCTTTGCTACCCCACCATGTGCAGCAAGTGGGTGATCATGGGCTCTAATTATTAAATCGTGCGTCATCGTAAATGGAACCCACAGTTTCCAGGACATTTGCTCCTGGACCTCGTCCCCTGTCGCATATTCCACTCTCTTGTAAATAAACCCATTGTCAATTTTAATATCCGGTAAATGCCCTAACTTATCCTGAAGTCTCGTTATCAAAGACAAATATTCACGTAATTTAAATTCCGGTGAATTCAAATCAATTTCCACAGAGTTTTCAATAGCATTGGCAAAAATACCCTCCATATTTAACGGTTGTAGGCCCTCATTTTTCTCGGCATACATTCGGGACAACGAATCAGGAACAATATTTTTACTCCCTTTTCTGTGACGTATCGTAAAACTGAAGCCCTGTAGCTTTAAGGCCCATCTGGCCAGCCTTCCATGCAAATCGTTTTGGCTCATTAGCCATTTAAGCGAAGCATGATCTGTTATAATCTCAAATGTATGGCCCTCAATGTAAGCCCGAAATTTCCGGATTGCAGTTACCGCAGCCAAACATTCCTGCTCAGAAACTGTATAATTTCTTTGCGCAGATGTAAGTTTCTGGCTCATATAGGCCACAGGAACTTCGTCACCGTCCTCGTTTGTCTGTGCAAGAACTGCCCCAATACCAGACTGACTTGCGTCGCATTGTATAGAAAACGGACGGGAAAAGTCCGGGTTGTGCAACACCGGTGCGGAACATAAAGATTCTTTTAATTCTTCAAATGAAGATTTGGCGGCTTCGGACCAGGAAAATTTTCTATTTTTCTGTAACATGTCGGTTAACGGGGACGTTACAGCCGCAAAGTTACGGACAAATCGTCGATACCAACCACAAATACCTAAAAATCGCCTTAATTGACGGACGGACTTAGGAAGCGGATAATCTCGGATTGCCTGTACTTTGTCCGGATCGGTCCTAATCGTGCCATGGCCGATTAAATGTCCCAAATATTTTACTTGTTTAAGTAAAAATTTGCTTTTTTCAATGTTAATAGTCAGATTCGCTTTCCTCAAATGAAATGCCACTTCATGTAATAATAAAATGTGTTCGTTGAACATTTCGGTTATCAGCAGCAAATCATCCAAATAGACAAAAACCCTGTTACGTAAATTCGCGGGAATTACCCTGTCCATCAGTCTCGACATCGTCTGTGGCGCGTTACACAAGCCAAAGGGCATAGTAACGAACTGATATAAAGGCCGCCCAGGCACAGTAAACGCCGTCTTCTCCTTTGACCCTTCATCCAATGGAATCTGCCAGAAGGCATCCTTAAGGTCAAGACTCGTGATGAATCTTGCCTTCGGGAGCCTACTGAGGATTCCATCGATTAAAGGCAAAGGATAAGCATCCTTCACTGTTACACTGTTAAGTTTCCTGGCGTCTAAGCACAGTCGTACCTTCCCAGGCTTTCGCACCAGGGTCACAGGCGATGACCAAGGACTTTGAGACTCCTCGATAACGCCTAATTGAAGCATTCTATCTATTTCCCCATATAATAATTCCTCAACTGCGGGCGAAACCGCAAAATATCTTTGTTTTATCGGTTTGTTGTCCGAAGTATCAATCGAATGGGTAACTAATGTTGTCCTTCCTAGGCCCTTCTTGGCATATGATGGGAATGCACCTATTGCCTCATCCAATTTAAGTCTGTCACTGGTACTCAAAACGTGGACATTGTCATCATCATTTCCCTCTACTGTATTCGCCTCGCCCTGTACAGAAATATTTTCACAAAACAAATCACTGGCCAAACCAAAAGTCCTGACAAAATCTATGCCTAAATATAGATTTTGATTCAAATTCGGAATGATTAAGAATGTCTGCTTTTCAGACCTTCCCTTGAAATTAATAACCGTTGTCACACTGCCCTCAGTGACATGTTGCTTTCCATCTGCTGTTTTAAGGAAAACTTTAAATTTTTGAAACGGATGTTTACCCTCACTTAAAAACTTTCTTGCAAAGTCGGATGCTATACATGATACCGTAGCTCCCGTGTCTATCATCCCTACAACATCATCGTCAAAAATTCTAATTGTTGCAAACGGTCTCAAATCAAATTTACCTCTGTCCGAAATAATGGCAGCACAAATATTTCTCCTATTTCGTAACACATTTTTCCAAAAGTCCCTGTATCGTTTCGTTGATCTTTTCACCTTTTTTTGATTCTCCATAAATACCTCCTCACCAAATATTCTACACTTCGCCTCTTGATATTCTAATAATCTGACGTGATACGGTTTCAAATAATTAGGAACGTTTTCATGATTAACGATAATTTTAGAATATTCGAGCTTCGTGTCCCCCCTGACTGGATCAGTTTGACAAGATGAGGTAACTACATTTGAGTTCCCCTGGACTGCAATTTGGCCCTCGGGGAATGAACTTGGAAGTTTTTTGAAAAGTTACTGCATTTACCACAGTTCGGTTTAAAGATATTGGGTGTACCGCAACCATAATAAAAAATACGTCTTTCTCCCAAACAATCTTCAAATTTATGACCAGTTTTGGAACAATTCCAGCAAACAAATTCTCTTACTTCGTTAACCTCAACAGCCTCTTCTACACTAGAATTATCACCTTCCAGTTCAGAAACTATTTTATGGGTTATAAATGTTCTGTTAGATCTATACTTTCCCAGTTCGTCCTCTAAGATTTCGTGTTTTCTTACAAAATCCCTTAATTCTGAAATAGAAATTATATTAAAATGTAAAATTTCCTTTCGCACTTCAGGTCTTAAATTTCTTTTAAAAGTTTCAACCAAATCATATTCATTCATTGGGGTCTGTAGGCGATCAGTAATTTGTAAAATGGCCTCGTAAAAGGAATCAAATTTTTCACCATGTTTTTGTTTTCTAGCTCTCATCTGTTCTCTTAAATCAAAATCAGTACGTCTATCCCTGAATTGATTTCTCAATTCTCTACAAAGTGTTTCCCAATCTACTCTAGCAACCCTCGCATGAAAACGCCAATACCAATCAATGGCCTTGTCGCAAAATAAAAGATGCACATGTTGGCATAGGGTATTAAAATCTCCCCTTAAGCTTTGAACAGTCAAAGCGTGAATACGGTATATAAAATTGTCCACGGAGAGACTACCCTCCTCTTGGCCACTAAATTTTATATGCCATCCTGATATTATGGATGAAATTTTATCAGGCGTCCAATTTAAAATTGGGTATTGATTCACATTATGGTTTTGTCTTGAGTTAGGCATATGCAAAGAATTTCTAGAACCATTATCAAAGTTACGCCCTCCAAAACTAGTACGAGTCCTATTATTATTCCGATTTAAAATACTATTAGAGGGGTTGTTATTCTCGCTTACATTATGACTTATGTTCATAGAAGCTAACTGATTAATAACTGCTTCATTTATGAGGTTTTGCAGAGAATTATCACTAATATCTTGAATAACCGGTTTCCGATGAGATTGTGATCTATTTAACCCATGATCCCACGATTTACCATCCTTATTCTCACGATTAATAATATTAGATGCTGGTGTTTGATGAATGGAAAATTCCAATAAATTACGTCCTGGTGGTCTACCTCCCTGATTTGAAGCTTTTGGAATGGCTCCGTGACTAAAATTTTCAGCGTTCGAATTAAGCTGTGACTCAATTTGAGTATCCTCTAAAATATTATGACATTTAAGCCTAGCTTGTCTACATGCGGAACCACAGATTGGACAACTTTGTGTCTCTTTTATTATTTTTACGATGCAGCCCTTATGGAAAATATGACTACAAGGAGTCGAAACTACAATGTCATCGACCTCATAATCCTTTCTACAAATAGAGCAGCGTGACCCATCCCGATTTTCATCCGCAGATGGTACATTTTCATTACTTTGATTAATTGACATAATTAAAAAAAACCAAATTATCAAACAATCATAAAATTTAGTAAAACTTCTTACGTGGTCTTATAGAAAAAAAAAAGTTGTGCAAAATTTAAATTAAACGTATAAAAAAAATGTGTATTTAAAAATAAGATCTTTAAAAAAAAAAACACAGAAAATGGGAAAAACGGAAGCTAAGCTATAATAATAATCAAAATTAATTTTGAATATAAGTAAAAAGTGGTCAATTAGGGCTATAGACTACTGCTCCATAATTGCAATTCCGAAAATTTAACTTCAAAACAAATATAACTTGATCATTACACCAGATTTCCTCCCCGAAAGAGCTTCAAGATACTTCTTTACGACACAAAAAGGAACGAAGGATCATGTAAAACATAAAGGACTGTTTAAAACAAACCATAGTTTTATAACAGCAATTTCCTCCATGGCTACATGACATTGCATTCTTGGTCAAAACCAAATGAAATTATACAACACAATTGTAACAATAGTATCTCAAAAATTTCCTCAGTGAAGTATTCAGTTTTTGGTGTTTTTTTTTTTTTTTTTTTTTTTTTTTTTTTTCTTCTACATAAGAATAAAATTTAATGTCTTATTTTAACGAGTCCCAAGGTCTAAAGGTATTAATGAATTATTATCAAAATTAATTAAACACAAAGTGTTCAGTATATATTATATAGACCTCGGGCCACACGTTGGGCGCCATCTGTTATTGTAATGTTATATCTTGCCTTTGGGTAGTGAAATAGGGGAGATTCCGCCTGCATTCACAGGCCAACAGATAAAGATTTTTCATACTCAAACAATTACTTTGGTCTTCATACGTTCCAATAAAAATTTGCCTAAGGCATATAATGCCCCTATTTCCCTTACATGGTCCTCATCAGAAACCTTACACACGTGCTTGCTGGACTAGCTAGTTCGGTAAATGGGCGGGGATCTTGTTTCATGATTGACCTTTAGCATAACTAATAACAAAAAAAATCACGTGTGCCTTATATGCCCTAACAAAAAAAAAAAACTTTTCACTCAGATCTTATATAAAAAGGAGAACTAGATGTCGTTGTTCTGCACCTCTTTACCCACCCAACCGATGGTTTTCCTACGGGCCTAAATAATTTTAACATTGGAAAACCCCAAATACACCTTACCTTTTTTTACTCTATAGGACCACGAAGTTTTACCAAAAATAACAGATTAAATCATTCTAATCGAATTCATTTTTAATTTATTAAAACCATAATGTCAAATTACACAAAATATAATGGTAATGTTCTTGTTTTAACTAAGCTATTCATTATAGGGTTAAACTTATTTATAAACTGAACTTGGGTAATTAACAAAAAAAAAAACAATAAAATATTAAAAGTAAATCAGAATAATAACCGAGAAAAAAAAATTTAAGAATTAACTGAAATAATAAATAAACCGAAGATAAAAAAAATGTATATAAATGATAGAGCTTTTAATTACAAAGAGATCTTATAGATTTTTTTTTCTTTTTTTTTCTTGCCTCCGCATTATGTACATGATTTGAGCTTAACAAAAACAAAAAAAAAACATCTGGCTATAAGATTTCTTTGTAATCTGCAAGTAGGACATAATTAAGAGATAGAGAGAAAAAAAAATAACAAAAGTATATAAAATTAAACAACAGAGAAAAAAAAATCACTTACGATCTCTTATGACTCCAACTCTGCAGAAGGCCTCCGGCATGTCGATGAGTATTATATTGATCTCTAGGGGTTTTGTTGCAAGATTGGGGTTATACTTTTGTTGTTTTAGGAGTTACATTGTTGGGAAATTTTTGAATAAGGTTTAAGGAATTTATAATAAAGGGAAATAATAGTTACTTAGGTAGATAGGAAAGATTAATTTTTTTTTTTTTTTTTTTAATATTAATTCATAAATAAAACTATAGTTTTTTTTTCTTTTTGGAAATTACGTTTAACTATAGTAAATTAAATTTAAGTATATTAAATTCAAATTTATTAAATGTAAGAGTTATTGTTGAATTTTTTTAGTGAGTTTAATGGATAAGTAATTGGTAACAGAAAATACAAGTAGGATTAAAGAATAGTTTGTGGTATTTGAAAAAAAAAAATATAGATATCTATATTGAAATTTAAATAGTTTTTTTTTTTTCTTTGGGAATGTTGAGGGAAAAGAATTGGGTTAAATACTGATTTGTAGTTTTGGTTAGGCTTAGTGATCATCGGCTTTAAAAAAAAAAGATGTACAAAAAAAATTTTCTATAGGAACTGAAAGGAGCTGCAGAGCCCAAATATATTTAATGGTTTCATGTGTCTTCAACAGAAACGAATAATACGACCTCCCAATCAAAGCTTCCGACCACGTGAAATATTTACTGAACCGGAGACTAGGTTATGGTCGTTGGACCCTAAACATCTTTTACTACCTGCTGCTGACCACGTGAAATATTTCTCGAACCCTTGACTAGGTTATGTCGTAGGGCCCGGTGTTGTAAGAGCAATTAATTTTTGCTGGCAAACGAACAAATTTTTGGTCTTGATACGAAATTTTTTTACGGTTACGGCCAAAGCATAGGAAGAGGGATTCCCGAAAATCCTTGCTGTTTTCCTAAGCAAAGAATAATAATAATATTTAATAACACACTTCCTAATATGTAATCTAGTCAGAACTATTACCTTATGGTTTCAGGCCTTTTCCCACAGAATTTTATGGCACTCACAAGTATGCAGAATAAAGGTTGATATAATTACTATGATTTCCTGTTTGCACTGGATTATTATTATTTTTTTTTCGATTTTTATTCTTTTAAAGTCAGGTCTATTGTTCAAGAAAATAAATTCACTTTTACCGCTTTAATACTTATCAGTAAGACTTTAATTTTAGAAAAGAACGCAATTTCGTATTCTACCACTCAACAGCCCTAGTTACATCTTCTCTTGAAAAAAAAACTTAACGACAAATAGCTAACTGTTCATATATTTCTCACTCATCTAGTTTTGCAAAAGCTTGAAATATATTAATGCAGGTGTATATATAAATTATATGAAAAAAAAATGAGTTGAAAGCGGACAATATTTTGAAATTACACAGTGATGAACCTCGAATGATATTATTAATAATCACAGGGATTTTCCCAGTGCAAAGTACCTTTAACATTGTAAAAAATATTTATTTCAGTTACGAAACTAATTTAGCAGCACGATTTATATAAAAGTTTTAAAACGAATAAAATTCAAAGTTATCTTGTCTATGTTATAACTTCCGGCATTACATCCTATATTTTTTAAAACTGTATAGCTTAAGTGTCCATATAGATATGGATCTACCTTTGTTTTAAATTTCATTAAAATCAGTTTGAGAGGCAAAAATTGCCCCTTTCTCCCCTTGTGGTCCTATATTTTTTAAAACTGTAAAGCTTATGTGTCCACATAGATATGGATCTATCTATGTTTTAAATTTCATTAAAATCGGTTTGAGAGACAAAAATTGCCCTTATCATCCCTTTTGGTCCTATTTTTTCAAAACTGTATAGCTTATGTGTCCATATAGATATGGATCTATCCATGTTTTAAATTTCATTAAAATCGGTTTGATAGTTTCTGAGAGGAAGAAATTTCCTCTTATCTTCCCTCGTGGTCCTACGATTTGGCCCATTTTCAATAGTCTTGGTCCTTGTGCCAATAAGAACCTATGACCCAAATTTTATCAAGTTATCTCCAAAGTTGCGACCTGTACTTTGCGCACAAGGTTACATGGACAGCCAGCCAGCCGGACGGACATCGTTAGTTCGACTTAGAAAGTGATTCTGAGTAGATCGGTATACTTTAATGTGGGTCTAGGACCACTATTTTAAGGCGTTACACACATCAGCACAAATGCATAATACCCTCTCCACTATTGTGGTGTGGGTATAATTAAATTTGTTTAAGGGTTGCCAGAAATCAATATGTATTCAAATAACTGTACAAAGTAAAAATTTCACCTGGAGTTTGTAAAAATAAATTAATATGCTGTTATTGAAGGCGACTGAGCCAATTTATAAGAATTTGAAGCTTGTTCAATCGGTTTTAGTCATCCTTATAATCAACAATAAAAATACATACATATATACGTCATTTATTTAATAGTTCGATGCATCATATCAACTAACCAAAACCCAGCATTCTTTTTTCTAAACTTTATTATATTGTCTTTCATTTTTACTTAATTTTGGGGAAGACATACATATTTGCTTGAAAATTGTCTTAAAAAAAAATCAAAAATTTTATGTGTTGGTAACGGGTTTAGATTCTATTTTAAAATTCTTTTTTTTTTAAACACACACTCAAGAAAAATAACATAAGTTTATACAGTACCTTTTACCCAGTTAACAAAAATGGTAATCTTAATTAGGAACCGTATAAGTTGTTGATAAGAGTAAAGCTTCGTACAGACGATAGTCAGATCTTACAATGTTGTAATTTTTCTGACGATGGTGCCATTGTCAGATGCATTAATTTAACACATCTGCCAAATGAAAATAGCGTACAATGTTCACACAGTTGCAGGACATTTTAAGTCAATTTTAATGACAACATTGTAAGAAATGACCACCGTCTGTACGAAGCTTAAGATAAAAGTTTTGCTCCTTTTTTTCGTATTTTATATACGAAACAAAGAAAAATAAGCGTAAATAATAAAAGAAGGGAAAATACATTAAAAGTGTAAAATCCCCAAAAAATCCCCGAATTTTTTTTTTAAATCCCTAATCCCCAAATGACTTTCTTTGTCCTTTTTGCTCGCATCAAATCCCCAATTTGGGGATAAATCCTCAAGTCTGACAGTCCTGATTTAACGTTCCTTCCCTACACCTGTAGCGTTGGAAGCTCCATTATTGAATGGGTATGTACTACATATTTTGTATTGTTACTTACAATATTCATTAAAGCTATGTTCACACCTATCAAGTACTTGACGTCCTTCACGTTACCACTAGTTTTATTAAAAACAATTTCTTTTGTATAACGTCAAATCTTTGTTAGGTCTGAACATACCTTAACTCTTGTTTTAGTTGTAAGCAAAAATGTTTGAAAATTTTTTAAACTTTCGTCAAAATTTAGTCTAAAGGATATTCTATTTCTTTCTTGTAAGTTTAGATTATTCAAAGAACTTTTACAAAAAGCCTTGTTATGGGAAAAAACAAACGAGATCAATTTATGTTTATAGATATTCTACGTTGTTTTTATCGCATTTTTTAATATCAATTGGAATATCTTTGGACAACTTATACATTTTTTCTTTATATTTAGTAAATAATTAATAAAAAGAAATTACTTTTTAAAATTAAAGGAATTTTTGTTTAAGTGGACAAATCGTATTGGAGATGGTAACTGGACTATACCCAAAAAAAAAAAACTGGATAGTTCAGGCCGTCTGGCAGCCCTAATTTTAATGCATACACCAATACCCCGGCTTGCGTCGCTAATTGGGACCGGAAAAACTCGACGCAAGCCGAGAGACTTCTCATTTTTGTAATTGTTTATGTTGTAACGATGTTCTTGTTTCAACAAATTTCTTAATTTTTTCAGCGTCACTGGAACAGCAAATGGATTTAATTGTATAAGGGGCTAGTTCAAGGTTTCTTTTAATATCAACAGCCTTTTCCGCTGATTTAGAAGGCGTCAAAACGCCCAGTTTTTGTTCTAAGCTATTTGCTTTTTTTGACTCGTTGTTGCAAAATATTTAAATTTAACTTTACTTCAGCAAATGTAGTTTGAAACCAGTTGCAATCAGCAGACAACCTTCACATACATACATATTTGCATTAGACTTAAACGCGAAATCCCCTTTTTCTGTTTAAGCTTTGTACAAACATTTTTATATTAACGACGCAAATCGAAGCACTAGCGGACGCAACTTCGAAGACATGCGACGCAAAGTGAAACAAAAACGACGAAACTTCGAAATCACAGAAATTTAAAAAAAAACCCAACTTCGAAAACGACGCAAACCTCCGCTTCGGTTTGCAAACCGTCGTGTTGGTGTATTTAAAACTTTTTATTTTATATATACTTTTCTAATTCTATTCCTGGGCCGGTTCTTTTTAAAATATCGCGATCTATGCCATTTATCAATAGAGACACTTCCAAATTTAAATGTGCAACATCGTCTTTAATTTTAGCCACAGCCTTTTTTATCTGCAAAACAAAACCTGCAAGAAAAAAATATGTACATATAAGAAAATACATTTAATAAAATCATTTTCATTTTAAATAATTGCTTACTGCTATCAGACATCATTTGTCCCCTACGTTCCATTTCAGCTTTTTTATTTTCATTTTCAGCAATAACCGATTTCAATTGATCCATTGAACGTTCGGTTTCTTCCAGCACTTGAGAATGGGCGTATTGTATGTTCGACAATTCTATAGAAACATCTTTAAATTGCACAATAAGATTGTGTAATTCATTGTTTAAATGCTTCTCACGACTTTCGATCTTCTCCAAGCTAAAAGTAAATTCATTGTGTAGTTTCTTAAGTTCGGTTTGTGTTCCCTCGGTAAACTACAAAACATGTACTATTAAAACAACTTTCGCCATAGTTTAAGTAAAAAAAAAATAAACATACCTCTGTTATATTTTCCTTTAATGTATTCATTTGATTTATATGGGCTCGCCAGTCCCTAACATCACTTCTTACATACACTTTGAGTTGAGGCATTACTTCTTCAAATTCCAAGCGCCAGGTTTGTTGATCTGTCAATTTGTCGGTTGCTTGTAAACTATTACCTCCTGCATTGACATTTTCATTATCTGCCAAATGATGAGGTCTTTTATGACCCCACTGCCTTAAAGAATTTTGATTCAAGTCTAACTCACTACTATCATCGCTTAAAGCATCGTTCTGTTCATCTTCTATTTTTTCAAGTATAATTTCAGCATTATCCTCCAGATAATCATTGGCAATTTCATCTTCTTGAGCTATGTGCAAACGCTGACATGACAATCTTATTATCTTTAAAGCTTGCGTAGCTAAAGCGTCTAGTACAAAAATACAGTTTGGACCAGCTCCGCGTATAAGTTTATTTGGAGTAAAATCGATAGGAACATCCTGCAATATAAAAGTTTTGCATATTATCATTTAAAGTGTAAACTTAAATCTCACCATTTCTTGTAGTATTTTTATAATTTTGGAAATAATATCATTTGGGTCATCATATTCCTGTGGACGTTCCATTTGTTTACCCAACTTTTGGCACAACCACCAACAAGTCAAAGTGAACATGTAAAACTGTTCGCCCGGATTTGTAGATTTCACAAAGTAAAAACGTGATAGAGGTTTCATTTTTAAATCACTCAATAAGGTTTTCTCATAATTTAAAAGTTTTAACTTTTCTAAAAAGTCATCCGATTGAAAATTTATTACTGGCAAAAGATTCGTTGTTGAATTATTTTGCAAATCTTCCATAGTTTTTTTTTTATTTATTTGCAAAATATAAAGGTTTTAGAATTCCACTAAGTTCCTGGTGAATGTAAAACAGAAACATTTTGTTTTTACATTTTCTATTCCCATGGTAACGAAGTCTTAATAATTTCATGTTTAAATATAACGGGTTGTGTGCCAAAAACCATCTGGCTACACCAGTTGTGCTTATGTTGTTTATAAAGAGGTGGTCGGATTTCTTTTTCATATTCATTGTTGAAAAGCATAGTTTCCATGCAAATTCATGTTTGTTGTCGATAGTCTTGCAACGATGTCGACCAATCTTTCCGAATCATTAAATTTGCGTTAAAATGACATCGATTTGTTTTTGCATTTTGTTGCATATTTTGGTGAAACTGCATATTTAGGATTTAAATGCATATTTTTGCATATTTTGACATTTTTGAGTGATTTTTTTTTTCATATGTATTTTAAAAAAGGTTTCAAAACAAATTTTTAAAAACAAAAAAGAAATCTTCCAAAAAAATTTTAAAATCAATCTATAAATTATTTTGGAGCTTTGCTTTAAATACAAGATTTTCAAGATTTCTACCAAAGATTCTTCTTTTTTAAAACGATGCAGTGCCTTACGTGGTTAAGGCTTCCAATGGGCATAAAATATTTTAACCAAAACTGTTACAAGTTGCTTGCTTGGCACATGGGTTATACCGCGTTCCAGACGAAATTAAAAGCCAATTTGATAATATGTATTCCAATTTTTAATAAAATGTTTCCCTTGACTCCCCTTCCACTGCAGAATTCTATTAAAAAAACTTTGAGTAATTTAAGAATGTTTGAAGAGCTTGTTGATACCGAAGATTGAAATTAACAATGTGGAAGGAAGAATAGCCCGACAAATTAAATAAAAAACCCAAAACATTTTGCAAAAAAAAATTAAGGATTTCAAAAAATAAAACAAATTTCGAATATTTTTGATCTGAAAATAAATTTTTTAAAAATGCATTGACATTCTTCAAGTACAAAACAAAGTTTTACTTTTAAAGAAACAGTACTTATTTATATAAACAAACAACAATTTTAATTAGTTATTTAATTTTTTTTAAAGATATTTAAATTACAATAGACTGATTTTTTTATATTTTTGTTTTTAGTAAAATTAAAAAACGATTTTTTTATAGAAATTTTACAAGTTTTTAGGGTATATTTTTTTATTTTTTTAAGTTCATATTTTGGATTTTTTAGCATATTTGCGATATTTTAGTGCATGAAAATCTTATCCCTAGTTATAATAAACTACTGCAAAAGAAATAACGAAGAATTCATAGGCCGCAAGTTTTTGAATAAAAATTATTATTTTTTTTAACAACAGAACTTTATAAAAAATTATCAAAGTTTTGTACCAGTAATGCAGATTGGTATTTATTGTTTCTCTACATCATGGCTGTTAAAGGCATTTGTCAATCCGTTTCATTCGCATAACAATTATGTATTATTAATAAAAATATTATCTGTAAAGTGTAGGTAGCATGTTAAAAAATATCGTTAAAATCTTTTTTTTTTTAATTCCTAAGCTAATCCCGCGAAGCTCTACGCTTGTCTGCAGGAAAGAAACCAGAGTCTCTGGCGGGAATCGAACCCGCAACCCCGGCGCTGATAGACTAGCTCACTACCAGCTAGCCTACCAGGGCACTAAAAATTGTCATAAAAATCAGAATAATAAAAAAACAAATATTATTCTAAAATGGGTAGAATATGAATAGAAAAATACAGTTATTTTATTTTTTTAACAAAAAAATTAGATAAGCAAATATCAAAAAACTATTTTAAATGCACTAAATTAAAGGGTTTGAACCTATACGTTTCGATTTCTGATTTCAGCATTTATTTCGGATAAGTCCTGCAGCCACACGATCAAGATTTTCTTGATAGTCTTTAACATATACTATTTGTCAAAATTAACAAAAATTGAAAGTTTTGACGTAGGCTGCATTAAATTTTTGAGCAATTTCCACTCAAGATGTCATCAAGAAAACAATTTGTAAAGGCAAACGAAACATTTGCTCACTAACCTAGAAATCAGCTGTTTTCTTGAACGTAAATTGAAGCACTCTCTGGAAAGAGAATTTTAAAGGCAAGTTCGTTTCAATTTTTAAAAGTATCAGTGTATTGGCAAAAAGTGTGAGAGTATTAAAACTTGATAGGCAAAACTTGATCGTGTAACCCTAAAGTTACTTGGTGGCCACACGATCAAGTTTTGCCTTTCAATTCCTTTCAATTTGCAATACACTCTCACTTTTTTACTAACACACTCACACTTTTTAAATTGACCACGAGATTGCTTTCAATTTCACCTCTCCATTTGTTTGGCAATTTTACTATCAATTAAACAGCTGATTATATGTTAGTCTTTATAAATTGTTTTTTTACGACATCTTGAAAGTAAATTGCTTACAAATTGAGTGCAGCCTACGTCACAGCTTTCAATTTTTGTAAATTTTGACAAGCAGTATATGTAAAAGACTATTAAGAACAACTTGATCGTGTGGCCGCAGGGTTAAGGTATAAAGCTGGGGGTCCACACCACGCGTTACTTGCTTTTTCGCTGCATACACAGCTGTCAAAAAAGTGGAATCTATGTAGTTGTACGTAGCAAGTTACATGCACAAAAGCGTAGATGCCTTGAGGCAAAAAGTAGGTTTACTTTCTACTTTTGTAAGCGTCACAAGCAGCGTTCGAACAAGTCAGCTGATTTTGACATATTAAATTTTATTTTTACTTGGGCTGCTGCTGCATAAAAAGCGTTGCATGTAACTTGAAACGTAGAACGCAAGTAAGGTTAGAAAAGCATGCACTGCGTGGAGGCGAAAACGCGTGGAATGGACCTCCAGCTTAACCATCATCACTAAATAATAGGCAAAAGTAAAGCTGTTTTAATTTCACATCGATTAAATTACAGTTATCTTTAACTTTTTTTTGAAGTTGTCCAAAAAGGAATCAAGGTATACAAAAAAAAATTTATTTAAACATAACATCAGCATACTTTATTAATAAAGTTATCTTTTATTACTGAATTTTATTTATAATTTGGCAGTCGTCTTTTTAAAACATTGTTATTGTAAATAAAGTGGCATCACAGCGTAAAATTTGTTTTATGCCTAAAATATACAACATTGCATTGGTATTAAACAATACACATTGAAATAACTCTGTGCTTTTGCCGACTCTGTTTTACTATCTTAAGTAACCGCTTTGAGTAACTCAAGGTATATTTACAATATACCTTGGAGTAACTAACTACTCGACCGAGTTATTTTTCAACAATTTCAATACGCGAAAATATTCAAAACGAATTGTGGTAAAAAATAATTCGTAAAAATGGTTGACTATCCTGATGTAATTAATTTTTCGCGTAATGAACTTCTCGAAGAGTATTGTAAACTTTTTGATCGATTTCAAGATTTGCGTGAATCTAATGAAGCGGACACGCAAAAAATTCATGAACTAAATAGATATCTTGATACAGCCAATGCTGCCCAGGCATACCTGTCCCAGGAGTTAGAACAGTATACGAATTCTAATAGCATTGTGGAAACAAAGTTACAAAAATCCCAAGCGGAGTTAATGGAAATGAAAAAGAAATATGGTAAATTGGAAGTTTCTTTCACAGGCCTGCAACAGGATTACAATTTGTTGCTGGACGAAAATTCAGAGTTAATACAAAATTTAGAAGAGTCATCTCTTAAGCGCAAAGAACAGTCTTCAAATGAAGTTGATCCTAAAATTGTTGACGACTATGTTTTGCGAATACAAATACTCGAAAATGAAAACAAAGATATGTTGCAGAGAATTAAAAATTTTGAGGAACGTTCGGTTTGCTATACCCTTGCAATAGCAGAGTGTGAGGTGAGGGTCAAAAGTACTGTTCTGCAATTAATTTAAGAAACTTTTTCTTTATTAGAAAAACATGGAAATATTACGTGATCAAAATATGTGCCTGGAAGAAAATTTACAATCAAAACGTTTGGATTTGGATGAAAAACTTCAAATCCTTGAAAGTACACAAGAGCAACTTCGCGAGGCAAATGCAAAAATTGCTATGTTGTCTGCAGCCCCTGATAATAACGGCAAGTAAATTTTTTTTACATTTGAATTTTTATTGTAAATAGGGATGTTAAATTTTATGCAGTTTTGCCCTTTGCACATCCAATATCTTTAATTTTTTTATTTGTTCCCTCTTCAGTGTTTTATAAAAAATTTTGTAAAACTTTTTATAATTTTAAACATTTTGGAACAAATTTCATTTACCGACGCCGCTTCAAATAATAGGGTTACAGAAAATTTAAAAATAAGAAAATATAAAGTAAAAAAGTGGCACAAACGCATAGTTTTCAAGTTATGGACCTCTACTTTTATATGCGATTTTCCACTACATTTTTGAACATATATGCCCCATTTTGGTATAATTTTAAAGCGTTTGCATAGATCTGACATATGTGCTCAATGCAAAACCATAACTGTTTTTGTTTTTAACATATGGTATGTAGGCAAAACCATTAAATATCATTTACACTCATTCTCTCATTTATATCAATATTACATATCAACAGATATGGGCAGTTCCAGCGAAAAGTCTACTTTTTGTAACGTAACGCCAGAAGTAATTTAAATTGTTTCTCTGAAAATTACCATATGTACCTTAAAAAGAGAAACGATTTTTTAATTTGACAGCTTGAAAAATAAATCTATGTAAGTCCAAAGTTTACTAAAAAGGTTTTAAAATCACGTGATTTCAAATCACATGTACTTTCAAAATCCCACGTGTGCTTTTGTGGTGTTCTGTAAATCACTCTGTTTTTGTGTTTCTCGGTGTGATTTTCAATTGTCGAAAGCACAAGCAAACACAAAAAGTTTGTTCTAAAAAATTATTGCTAATTTTTTAACGCTTTTTCTGTTATTTTCCGGCAAGTTGTTTTTTAACCGATTTAGCGATCTACACCTCTGGAAATCGAAAACGCAAAACGCACGAATTTTGAAGTTGTTTTTAATACACTTTTAATCTCATTTTTATAATTTTTGCTATAAAATTCTGTTAAATATAGAAATATTTGTATAATATTTGTCATAAAATTCTTCTATTACAAAAATTTTGGCACTAACTGTGTAAAACGCAGCACAACGCCAAAAATAACATAGAAAGCAAAAACAATGCCACACATTTGTCATAATTTTATTGTTGATTTCTACAGAGATTCATATTGCGTTTTAAAATTTTCTACGCCACAAGATATGCAGCGTTTGAAATTTAAAAATTCAATATGAATTTCTGTAGGCAACAATAAAATTATGTAAAAATTTTTGATTTTGTTTTTGCTTTCAATGTAGTTTTTGGCATTGCATTTGCGTTTTACAGAATTGGGGCCTTTATTTAAAAACCACGTAAAAAATTCTTGCGTTTTCGATTTCCAGAACACCCCTGTAAAATTAGTTTAGGGTTTGCTAAAGTTTTGCAATTTTTTGCGAATTTTAACCATGTTCGCGATTGAAGCGATTTGTTCCTGTAAGTTTTCTGATTCTTTACAGCTATAACGATTTATAATAAATAGTAGACTCTGCTATCATGCGGCTGTTAGCAAATTTTCGCGAATTTCCGCTGAATTATCAATTTTTACAGAATTTTTGCCATTCCTATTAGTTTTAGGGACTTTAAAAAATCAATTTTATGGCTGGTTTGAAATATTAAAAATTTTCGCTCTTTTTCAAAATTTTTTTTTGTTATTTTCCGCTGTTATTTGCCGCTGTTAGCAAATAAGCGATCTTTGATTAAACTAAAAAACAAGCCTAAATCACAACAGAAGTCACAAAGCAAATAATATCATAAGAATTTGCCTGCGCATATTTTTGCTTATATCTGCAAATCCTTAGCATCGATTGTTGTAATTTTTTTCTGAATAAAGTGCAATTTCATTACTTTGCATATATAAAAACTCTTTTTAGAAATTTGACTCCTTCATTTAATTTTTTTACATTTTGTCGTACAAATATCACGTCACGTCAAAATGGAAATTCCCATATGTATATGGTATATCTGTTCTGACAATACTTTTTGATACACTCTTGTTTATAATATGTATATATATAGGTCAATATTAACAAAAAGGTTGGCTTAAGCAAAAAGTTTGTGGTTGAGGAAATAGGACTTTGTAAGAAAGCTTTTTAAATTGACATTTGACTCAAAGAAGCATTTCGAAGAAAAAAAAAATTCTACTTCTGCAAAATTCTATGCATTAATGCGATTTTTAGGAAATTTTGAAAAATTTCTTTTAAATATTATAGATTTCAATAATTAGTATTGTGGTTATTTTGTTGAACTATTTATGGTTTTTAATCCAAATTTTTTATATTTTAATTAGGCTTAAGTTCATTAAATTTAATTTTCATTAAATTATTTTTATGAAGAAAGGAATTTTACAGCATAAAAATTAATTAAAATTGTTATTTTAAGAATGAAAGCTTATCAATAACAATTTTAATTAATTTTCATGTTGTAAAATTCCTTTCTTCATAAAAATAATTTAATGAAAATTAAATTTAATGAACTTAAGCCTAATTAAAATATTAAAAATTTATAGATTTCTTTAATTTAATTTCACAATTTTTTGCAAAATTTCAATTATTTTTAATAAAAAAGTTTAGGACTTTTTTAAATATGATAATCTTGTAAAATTTCACTATTTTCCGAACATATTTAAATTTTCAAGATAAATAAGAAAGTATACGATTATAAGCGAAATTCACTTTCACATTTTTTAACTTTTATTACCTTTCTGTCATCAAAAAATAAGAAGCACATAATAGTTATATCGTTTGTATTTAGTTTAAAAATCGTGCATAATTATTATCCAAGACTTTATTTTTTCTTATGCGAAATAATTATTCTTAATTTTTATTAGCGCAATTATTATTTTTAAAAACTGATAATAAACTATTATATGTATCGAACAAACAAAGTATATCAAGATATACAGTAAGGGACATTACACGCAACCTATAAATGTCTTTTCAATAACAAAAAATTATTGTTTATTTTCAATAATTGTTACTTGTAATTATTTACGAAGTCGAAAAACTTTCAACGAGACAGTGAAAAATAGAATAAAATTTGAGGAAAAAACATGTGATGAAAGTTTCTTATAGTAAAATTTTTAATAGCAAGAATTAATCAACCACCTGTTTCATGTTTTTGTCTACAAAACAAGAGTAATTATCGTAATTTTTAAATAAAAAGTTTTTCAATAACATAAAATATTTATTTTTTTGAAATTTAAGAACAATATCTTGCGCAAATAGTTCAAAACCATTGAATTCGGGACCAGTATTGCCAGAAGTAGGGGAAAATCCCTACATGTAGGTATTTTTGATACTAAAATAGAGGCGTATGAAAAATCGGACAGATTTTTTATAATCACCAAAATGTAGGGATTTTTCGTCATATCGCATTATTTTTAAACTAAATTCAGAAAAACGTTTTGTTATTGATATTTTCTGTCCAAAGCAGTTGAAAATTTTTTCTTTTCACTAAAATTGCTTGAAAATATATTTCCAGAGTTGTGTGTGGTTTAAAAAGTTGGCGACACAAATATGTATGTGTATTTTTTTTCTAAGTTATCATTTAATTGAATTTTTAAAAGTATGTACATACATATCGTACCTATTAAACAATACTGTATTAACTCAAAATTTTTAGTTTTTCACTTTTTGGAAAAAATCTACAGTTATTATTCATATCAAAATCCTTTTCAATATGCCTAACATATTAAGGGAAATCACAATGGGTAGTGCAAAGTGTGCAAACGATGCAAATGCATGCAAAAATACACACATTTGCACAAAACAACAACAAAATGTACGTATTTGCAATTTGCTCTATTTTACTTCGTTTGCACTAAAAAAACCATGTGCAAAATTAGTAGTGCATATTTGCTCAGTTGCAAACAAATGTAAACAAAAACGTTTGACATATAAAGCGCCATATTGTTTTTTAAGGAAACTTATAAATTGAACATTGTTGTGGGTTTTAATATAAAATAGAGAATTAAATTAAAATAATTTAAAAAGAAAAAATTTATTTTATTTTGCTTGTATATAATTGTAAACAAATGCAGATTTTTAACAGTGCTGCCAGAAGTTTTTTGTGTTGCCAGAATAAATTTTTAGAAAAATAGCACATTTGCACAAAAAATAAAATTGGTGTGCTCACGATCAATCATAATATGCACTCAAATTTACAAATTGCAAATTTGCACAATGACCATCGTGATTACCCTTATTAAATTAAAAATTGTTTTGCTTCTACTGAAAATTTTGAAATTTTCAGTTAATATGTACAGTATTGTTGAGCAAGTGCGATATGTATTATTTTTTTTTTTTTTTTTTAAGTTTTGTACTTATTTTTTGTCAAAAAATTTATTTTTTATAACGAATGTGTTTTCTTCTATTTTAATCATGGTGGAATAAGCAGGTGGCATCGTTACGGCAACAAATACAACATTACAACAAAAATGGAAATTACATCACCGTTTACGTCAAAAAATACATTTAAGAAAAATCACAGCGTGCCACTGAACGTGATGAAATAAATTAATTTTTAGCCAATTTTTATTTAATTATGATGAATATCTTATTTATTTTAATTAAAAATTATCAAAAACTTTAATAAAATAAAATAATCACAGCACAAAACGTGGACTTTTTGTAAACATAAACAAAACTTTGACATAAACCTAGACAAACAATGCAAGAGCAAAAAATCGTCATCTGACGTAGTGCTGCCACCTGTTTATTTCACCATGTATTTTAATGACAATAATGCGTGGGAATTTTTGCAGGGGAAATTTTTTCAACGGGTAGGGAAAAATCGGATTTTTTTTTTTAGCATATTTAGGTATTTTTTCGAAAAATCCACCGGCGACTCTGTTCAGGACGAAATATTCTCATATTCTCATGATTATTGAGCCAAATTATGAAAACAAATTCCCCGGGAGTTTTTTCCCTTTTCCCATTTTTGCAATTGAATCTACATAGGAAAAAATGGGAGAAGGGAGAAAATTTCCGGGGAATTTTTATTCATAATTAGGCTGAATGTGAAAAGCCTTTTTTTCTTATGAGCAATTATTATTTTTAATTTGTACTATCGCAATTCTTATTTTTTAAAAACTGATATTAACTATTTTATGTATTAAAAAAAGTATTTTTTAGGCAAAACTAACAATCTATGATAGATATACAGTTAAGGACTAACATCTACACGCAACCTTCAGGAAGAAATAGTCTCATATCTTACAGCTGGATTCTGTCGGTATGCCTAACCAGGGTTTAAAAGCGCTCATCAGCTGGATGCTTTTTATTTTTGCTTTTGCCACTGCTATTGAAATTTTTAATTTTTTTCCAATAGCCAATGTTTTGTTTTTCGTTTGGGCAAAAAGCAAATCTCCTATTTTGCATATTTTTATTTTTTGACAATTGCTTTTTTACCCGCCAGCGACAAAAATGGACAACCACCTAAAAAGCAAAAGCTAAAAAAAATTATTTCGCCTTTTGCTTTTTTACTTTTTCCTAAAAGAAGAGCTAGTTAAAAAAGACAAACCAAAAAAAAATCTAAAATTCAAAGAACAAAAATTCTTCTCTGGCTGGTAATAACAAAACGCCGTTTCAATAAAATGGAAAGCAGCTGAAGTGTGTGCTAAAAGCAGTCTGAGCAGAGCTATTAGCTCTGCAAAAAGGCAGATTACTTAAAGTATGTACCTATGTATGTATGTGCACACTTAAATTGTGTGAATAAATTGTTTTTGGTTTTCATATAAAATGGTAAAGCGTTAATTTTCTTTTTTAATTTTACAAGTTTTATTTGTCGTGCTTAGTTCCCAATTTTTATTTTTGATAAAAACACTGAAATTATTGTTGAAAGGATAAGCTATTCCTATGCGCATTTCACTAGTTGCTTAGGCCAGATCGTGAGTGTTTTTATCAAAAATAAAAGTTAGGAATTAAGCACGACAAATAAAATCTTGTAAATTTAAAATTTTGTATTCCCAAGAAAATTACTTTGAGAATAAACTCCCACAAGTGCACGGCTTAAAAAAACTAACTGGAAACATGCTTTATTTTTGCGAGAGCAAAAAGCAAGTTACCAAAAATAAAAATTGAGAATTAAGAACGACAAACAAAATCTTGTAAACTTAAAATTTTGTATTCCCAAGAAAATTACTTTGTTTATTTCTCTTTTTATATTAAAAGTTTCTGCTTCTAAAGTAAATCATATAGTAAAATAAAGCAAAAATAGAATGGAAAATTGGTTTAAAAAGTTTTAATTTTTCAAAACTTAATAAATATTTAGTTGGTCCACCTTGAGCATCGATCACAGCTTGTAAATGCCGAGGCATTAAATTTAGTAAATTTTCTGTAATTTCAGAGTTTTTTCTAATTGTAGTTTCATATTTTCTGAATTTTCTCTAAAACATATCAGATATATTCTTTAGGATTTAAATACGGTAATGTATTTATTTACCTTATCTCGATTTAAGATGTTTTGTCAAAATGCCACAGATATATAAATAAAGAATACAGCTATTTGATTGTGCTTTCGGCAATTGAAAATCACACCGAAAAATAAAAAAAAAATTGAAATTACGTGATTTTAAGAACAGGTCTTATTTTTAACACGTTAAGCTTAATTCGATTTTAAGAACAATTTTGATTTTTAGTTGAACTGTTAATTTTTAATTTTTTGATATTCTTTATTTAGGCTTGATTGAGTTCATCAAATTTAATTTTCATTAAATTATTTTCACTGAGGAAGGAATTTTTCAACTTGGAATTTTTATTAAAATTTATTGATAATTTTTCTTGGCTGAGCTGGGATTTGAACCCGGGTTGATTTTTACATGTTTCAAGAATCACCACATTCTATCTTCAGAAAATCGATTTAATTATTATTTTAATTCTACTTCGTTTAATGAAAATTTACAGTGAGATGATTTTTTTTTTTTTTTTTTTTTTTAGGAAATTTCACCATTCAATATAAAATTTTGTTTAATTTTTTTTTTACAATATTTTGTGAAATAAGTCTATTTTAAACTAAAGAACGTTTCTTTTTTTGAGCTTACATACAAATCGACTAAAATTTTTAAAACACATACCGACAGCTCAATTCCAAAACTATTGTTTAACTTAAACTCCGTCATATTTTAGTGTTAATAAGCTTATCCGATCCAAAGTTATGCACAAAAAAGTACTTAGCTTACAGATGTTTCGCCCGTAAACTTTAAGAGCTTCTCCTGCAAAACTCACTTTTCGACTTAACATATTTTGGAGTTGAGCTGTCGATATGTATGCAAAGACATACATATTGATGTACGTATATGAACATATTGGTGTACATTGGAAAAAAAGAAGTCTCCTTCAAAATTAATAGCTGACGCAAAAAAAAATGTTTTAATTTTTTTAGATCGCAAAGGTAATTCATTATTTGCTGAAGTAGATGATCAACGTCAAGCTATGAAAAACTTGCTGGCAACACAAAAGAAAAATTATGTTCAAATGAAAAAAATCTACAACGAAAGTCAAGATGAAATAAGACGTTTGCAACGTGAAAATATTACAATGCATACAGAGCTGGAAGCTTGTAGTTCAATATTTTGTAATGCCGACAAAGTATATCAAGGTAAAAAATTTATTTTTTTGCCAAAATAAATATATATATTTTCTTAATTATGCATTTAGGAAAACTAATTAAACGAATCGGAGATCTGCTTAATCAAAATGAAGATCTTGAACGTAAACTGGAATGGACCCAAAAGCATCTTAAGGAATTGGCCAGTGAAAAAAGCGTTTTATTTATTGATTCTTTGCTCAGTTTTTGCAAGTATGAGATAACAAAACGCGTTGCAACTTGTATAGAGTATATAGGAAGCTTTATCAGAAAGTCCCTACAATTTAGGCGCTTCTTAATTTAAAATCACTTTCTTTATTTCCTATTACAAGCTTGTTTTATAATCTTTTAAATTATAGTCAGAAATACATTCTAATTGTATTTTTAAAATTTTTAACATTAAGTTCCTTTCCTTTCCTTTCCTTTCCTTTCCCATAAGCTATCTTAAAAAAAAAATATTGAAACTTGTAGTTTAGTTGTAAATAATTTTTAATTACCTTAAAGTTGTTAAATCAACACGATAACCAACCAATTGTTATATTTGTGTGTAGAAATGAAACGGATGATCTCAAGAGTCAGTTGCATAGTCTTCGCATAAAGAAGGCCACCTTAGAGGAAGTACTTCGAAATGCTCAGCAAGATATGGCTAGGTAATTTTGATAATTATACACAGTTTTATGTATTTAATTCTATGCTTAATTAGATGGCGTTTTGAATCCCTTAAATCTCGTTGTATTCTTATTGATCGTGAACAACTTTTGAGCGAAAATAAGATAAGCTTTAAGCCTGCACATGCTGTGGAATTTAATATTAGTAAACAAGAGCAGGAACAAGCCAAGCCACGTATAGTGAGCAATCGTAGAAGTAGCATTTTGGATAACATAAGTGAACGTAGATCAATGACGCCTTCAAAGATGCCCATGCAACACTCCAATGAAAGCGGTTCAACTCCAAATACACCTAATTTAAAGAATGAACATAAATTACATAAAAATATTAATGCAATTACCAATGTTGCAGGCGAAAACAAAGTGCAATTATATGAGCAAGAGTTATCAAATAAAGAAATAATAAAAGAGACAGCTTGCAATGAGGTTAATAACATTGAATTAAATGAAAGTTTACAACTCTCAAAGCCACAACAAAATAGCAATGAGGATAAAGAAAATAACGACAACAACATTATTTGCATAGTTGATAGCCCAACGTTGAATAATTTTGCTAAAATAAAAGCTAAACCTCCAACTCCCATGCGTCCCTCAAAACGATCATTGGAAAAGCCAACTGCAAAAACCTCTGTCTCACCGCCAACTCCCTCTAAATTATGCAAACAAAATGATTTACTTTTTAAGGGTTTTGGAAAAAGTGTGACATTTTCATCAGGCGGAGATATTTTACACAATTTACATCCTAACACCCCATCATCGAGTACTACAAACAAACAACTTGAAGCAAATTCTAAGTCTGGAAAAATAAACAGCAATAGTATCGTCAAGCAATCTTGTTCTAATTCGAATATTGTTGTGCGCCGTATTTTCGTAAGTTCGAAACATGATTGAATTATTTTCGTTTTTACGTTTACTGAATCATAGTTTATTATAACTTTTTTATAAAAATAATTATTTGTTTTTTTTTTATTATTTCCTTAAACTCTAATTTATGCTAGGAAAAGAACTGTGACAAACTTCTAATTTATTAAACATGACGAATTCTTCAGTAAAAATTCGCTGAGTAAATTCGCCGTATGAAGCACAATTAAAAGGATTAACTAACAGCTTTTATGATTTGCGACCTTAGGACAACAAGGTTCTAACATTGATGTAGTTTTGGCAAATAGACCCTTCTTGTTCCAGGGCCGCGAATTGTGAAAGTTGTTTGTAACAAGAGTGAAAAATAGTGTGACCATATAAAAAAAAACAACAAAAACACAACTTAAATCAATTTTAATTATTTACTTTACTTTGTATATTTGTTTAACTAGTAAAAAAAACATTTATTAAAGTAAAAAGTAACTTTATTTACTAAAATACTTAGAAACTAAAACCAAACATGGTCACCTGGTACTGATCGTTCGCCGTGTATGAAATATAAATAAACCTATTATAATGTTATCGCATAGGAAAAATTTCCGCCGACGACATGATTCATATACACAATTATTTTATTTTTGGCGTCGAATATTCGCGGTCAAAAATTCGTCGTTCGTCCCAGTTGTGTTCCAAGCATAATATAAGTATAATTTTTTAATTCAATATAAATATAAACGCAATAATAACCAATAAAGTATGTTTTTTTTTAATTGGTGTACAAGTTTTAAAATGATAAATTTTGATAAAATATGTACAATTTTATATCGATCGGAAATAGAGTATTCCATGTATTACATATATATAAATATATATAATTAGGGTGGTCCTTATTTATGAAATTAATCCGGCCCCACGACAACCAAAGTTTTAAGTGGAATTAACATGAAAAAAGATCTGTTATAACTTTGGATTTCGTAAGTTATGCACTAATTAACGGATCATATCGACACATGATAGTTCTTTATTTTATTTAACGCTCTACAAAAATTGTCTCTTGTGATTTTTTGCAAACTTAATTGGTTCAAAAGTTATTCGATTAGATAATGTTTCCTACAATTGCTTTTACTATTTCATGCGCACCCGTTTTTCGTTTCTTCCATCTGTGCTAGAAATTGACACTTTTTTTAGGCAAGCTGGGCACTTGTCGTTTTAACCTAATTTGGGTACGCTGAATCCAGTGGTGCTTTTTTTTAGGTTAGCTCTGGTTTTCGAGATGCATATACCGTTATTTCGAAAATGGAGTAGGTTGCACAACATATGTTTACGTTACTCAAAAACGTTTTAGCTTATTGAAAAAACTAAAAAAACCGAAATTCCGAAAGCGCCTGGGATGCCCCTTGATGTATGACCAACCCCACGTTATTTTTCATCTCAATTATTTATTTCGAAGATTCCTACCCCCTATCACCATTCCTTAAGGGGGCTCCCATTCAAAATGTTTAATGCAGACTAAAAATATATTGAAGAAAAAGTCCCATAAATGCCCAGGAGTCGCCCCTAGTGGGATAAATTGTATGACCGACTTCAATTAGTTTTTTGTCCTTAACATTTTCTCGAGACATACTTGCCCCTTATCACCACTTCTTAGGGGGCGTTTTATGAAATTCTTAAATTAATTAAAATTTTTCGACTGAATAAAATCAAAAGTTGCTAACAGATTTTAATCATTTATGGCTTGTTTTGTTTGCAATTTTTTTTTACGTCTGAAAAAAATTAGAAGCCTAGTTGCATTTTCCAATTTTGTATGAATTTTTAAAAAACGAAAATTTCGAAATTTTGAAAAAAAAAATATTTTTTTTTTTTTAAATTAAGTTTCTAAAACGATTGTGCATATTAGGAAAAAAATTTAGCTTTCTTAAAGTTTGAGTTACGCGAATATATGTTGTGCAACCTCCTTCATTTTCGAAATAACGGCATATCTCGAAAACAAGAGCTAACGTAAAAGAACGGTTAGCACCATTGGATTCAGCGTACCCGAATTATGTTGAAACGCCATGTGCCCGGCTTGTCTATTTTTTTTAACTAGCACAGTGTCATTAGTGGAGTGGGGAAATAGGGATTCTCAAACACTATTCTTTGTTTTCTCTGTTTTAAAGTCAAATTTTCGGAAAAAAAATAGAATGCATCTAATTATAATTAATTAATTAATTATAATTAATTATAATTAGATGCATTCTATTCTATAATTACTGAAAGAACTGTAGACAAAGCGAAATTACAAAACCCTTTGCCTGTTGAGATCCTTTTCGTGTTTTCTTTTGCGCCCCATACACGGTTCAATTCAGTTGTCAACTTGGCAACACACTTCATCAACTGAATTGAAAGATTTTAAATTAATTTTAAAATTTAATAAAATAAAATACAATTTTTAAAATACCTAACTTTTTTTTTTACAAAAGAAAACTACAAACATTAGTTTTGACAGCTAATCAAGAGACTCGAGCACACACAGTACCAAGGTACATTAACACAAGGTATACTTATTTGGGAGTGTAGACATGCTGCTCTATAAAAGGAACCGAGTTGTCAAAATTATCTTCATATAAAACAAAAACAATTTAACGCACACATGTACAAATTTTGGCTCATATACACCACTACCAATTGTAGCCGGGACTGTAAGAAAAGATAAACTCACTGTTTATTGTTGTTGTTTTTGTTTAAGCTTTGATATTGTTACAAGTAAAACTGTGGCTTATAGTTCTTATTCGCTTAACAGTTTTATATGTGTAATATCTTTAGTTTTTCTAAAATCTTTGGATGAAGTTTCCTGACGATCTGGCCAAAGCAACCAGTGAAATGCGCATAGGAATAGCTTATCCCTTCAACAATAAATTTCAGTTTATCAATAGTATGAAATGGGAATGTAGCACATTTAAACGAAACCTTGTTAATTAAATTTTTGAATCCCAAGAAAAACTTTGATACACGAAATTTGACGTTTGGGTTCCAACTGGGGTAAACAGCTGACAAACATATGTGCCAACAAGCTTACCTTGTGTAAATATACCTTGCACGGTACAATCAAATTGAAAGACTTAGTAGTCAACTTGTAAAAATCAAAATCTTTTGATTTTTCTTTAACCAACTGGACACGCTTTGATTTGGACAACAACCGACTCAGTTTAGAATTGAATTGAATCGTGTATGGTCTGCTTTATGCTTTTATAAAGGGAAGCAAAAAATAAGAATATCTAATATATATGTATGTACAGGCCTGTTCTAAAAATCACTTTAACTTAAATCACATGTGCCTACTTAAATCAAACGTGTGATATTTTAGTGTCCAGTTTTTGTGTGTTTTGGTGGGATCTTCAATTGCCGAAAGCACACTGAGAAACACAAAAGCGGTATGACTTTCAGAACACCACAAAATCACCTCTTAGTAATTTAGTATAAACGAAAAAAAAGTTTCTCTTTACATACGGGAAGCTCGATTATGATTTTAGACCCATGGTTTCTTTGGCAAACCTTTTTAGAAGTCGTCCTAGATTACGATTTTGACAACTGCTTGGTGAATTTTTTTAATGCATACAAATTGACCCACTCTAATGTACATATGTACATATTTATATAAATTTAGTTTTTCACTAATAACTTGGAGACGATATCGCGTGCACATATCTAGTTTCTAGCTATTATCAATCGATAGAGTATAAAAATCTGAATCGATATCGATATTGTATTCTGAAAGACTTTTGGAAACGAGTTATAGCGCAGCAAACTTTAAATTTTCAAAATACGCACATTTATTAATTTAGTTTTTCATTAATAACTTTCATCAGCTCTTGATGAGTATATTCGTGATATCTTTTGTGGGAAAAACTAACAGGATTGCTACATTCGGCTGTGCCTAATCTTTGATAGCCTCCACCGTCAGTTAGAATATTTCAGGCGTGGGCCCTACATGAGATCAATAAATTAATTATTCATCTTTATAAAAACGGACGTCAGTATTAAAATTGTTGCGGTTTATTATTATGTTAAATTATTGACCGATAATCAGAAAGCTTTTATTTCTAGTCATATTAAACCTTATTTGAACCAATTTCACTAAAATATCATGATTGGTAAGAGTTTTTCCAGAGGGGTATTTATAATAAATAATCTTCACGAAATTTAACAGTGTGATAGTTAGTCCTTTAAAACTGTGACATACCAAATTTTTTTACAATATCTTAATTTGTTAAGGTTTTAAGCGTACAAATTTGCAGCTTATAACAGAACTGCTTAAAAGTCCTTGATGCCGTCCCAGCAAACATTAAATGTATTAATAAACAAAAAAAGTTTTAGACAGTGTTATTAGTGGCCGGGGTGGGGTTTGGAAGAGAATTAAATGATACCCACTGGATATTATTATTGTCAAAACTATAAGCTAAATCCACGATTGAAAAATCTAGGATTTTATCGTCAGGAGGAATATCCTCACAGTTACCATTTATAACAACATTAACATAATGCAATCCCCATCGCTTTTGAAACGAACTAGAAAAATTTCGGGCTGTTATACGGACGCAATTTCCAGAACCCTTTCGAATTTGGCCAAAAAAGTGTTCTAAATGATCCTGTGTCAGTCGACGTGTATTAAGTCCATTAAAACCTTCTTGATTAAGATAGAGCCAAAGGCTCTTTAAGGCCGAAATGTTGATTTGCCAACCGGATATGAACTTAAAGGTATTATTTTAAATGTTGTAAGTTTTTTTGAGGCATGCCTAAGAACACTTAATTGTTCATCAGAAAAATTTAAAACTGCGCTATCTGCCACAAAGTATACAGAGATGTCACGAGACGGAAGATTTTGCGTTTTCTTCCGTCTCTTTCTTCTAAAGCTGCCCTTTTTGCATTTCTCTTTGCATCAATTTTGTGGCGCAAACAATGAACACAAATTTATTTAGTTGCGATTTATTTGCAAAGCTTTTGTAAAAACTAACTTTTAAGTTTACCACAACACAAGTAAATAAATAACATTATAAAACAAAAAAATATTAACAAATACATTTTTTTTTCACAAAACACAACGTTTGTTGAACTAATGCAATTTTTTAACGTGGTCTGTGTTTTGTTATTTTTGTTTTGATCATGCCATTTGTGTTGATTGTTGCTGCTTGTTTTTACACCTTGCCACTTCACTACCAAAAAAGCCTTCTGTCTCTTTCTTCGAAAGCTGCCCTCGCAACTGACTTGGGCCTTTTTCACACGTCACTTTTTTCATCTCTGTATACTTTGTGCTATCTGCGCTGGTATTGAAGAGGTCAAAAAGATTGTTAAAAAATTGTAAGTACTCCGCCGTGTTTAGGAATGTTAAATATTTAGAAGAATCTAGTTTCCCTGAAGCCTGCAATGTTCGCATTCCTATCACTACTGTTCTGCTGAGAACCTGGGCTGCTAAGTCAACTCTCATACGTTGAAAATTATTTGGATAAATGTGCTCCCTACTTAGCTTAGGAGCACATCTAACTGAATTTGAATCTACATTGTAAAAATGAATGACATCATTCCAAGAAATTTGTTTATTGCCAAAATAAACTATATAGTCCCGATTAAGCAGACAATTTCGCGAACTTTTTAATAAATGAGGAGAATCATGCATGAAAAATATCCTTCTACCATTGACTTCGAAATACGGCCGTTGTTGACTGACTCCAACAAGTTTTGAAAAATTGACTAAATTGCCACCTTGGTCACAAACAAAGTGGCAAGGTTTCAAGCCTATTGCTTCTAATTTAGATATTGCCTCATAAATATATTGTTTCATTATGTTGCCTTTGCAACTTCCCTGCACAAAGAAATATGAAACTGCTTGTGACCAGCTATTGCCTCCTATACCACTTGCACATAATAACCATAGCGCTAGTCGCTATATTCCGTGAACGATTTTCGTCCCCGAAATCCTGTAGGCCTATTATTTTATCTTTAAACCTATCGTAATCAAGAAAGCTTTTAAGAGACATTTCGCCACAAGATACGCTTATATATTTCTCCTCCTCAGAAAAATCACGCGCGCGTTATTTTAAAGCTTCAAACGTACCATTCAAATTACCTGGGTTTTTTGGCCATTCCTTTACAAACCGATGTAAAGTTCTAATATCAGGCCAATCTAATAATCTTTTTAAATATCGATAAACTAAAGGAGAGAGAAAATGTACCACTAAAGCAATTAATTTTACACCAATGCTATACCGACGACTTTCGGCATCACAGTTATGATTAATTAAACTATTTTCAAGACATACCGATAGGGAATTTGATATTTTTGACGATACGCCATTTTTTTCTTCAACTCGAATTCCAATTTTTCTACTCTATCCTTATACTTATCTAATTGTTTAACTAATCTAACATTACTAGCCCTCAACTTAGATTTCATCCGTCTTTCTGCTAAATACTTCGTCCTGTAATGGTCAAGTGCAGTCTTTAGTGTTCTTAATATAGAAGAAGCGTACGTACGTTTAGTTGATTTGCCAGAAAAAATCGTACTAATGTCAATCCCGCCCATTGCTAAGTCACCTATGTCCATTTCCTTACTCTCACTGTCAGAATTATCGCAGTCAACTACCAAAACGTCACTACCTATTTGAAAACCTACACTTCTTTGTCTCGTATTGTCTTTCGTTTGTACGTCTTTGTCCCCTATATTGCCTGATCCCACTAAATCATTTCTATTATTTTCATCGATTGAAATTGGAGTTGAATTGTCATTATCAATATTCCCTACATTTGATTTTAGTTCAACACTTTAATTTTTTGGTGTTGCAAATTTTGAAGTTTTGTCACCATAGAGAAACTCTTCCGAAAAATGCCGACCGCATGCAAATAAGCGCTTCACCGAAGACTTCACTCCTAAAATGCGAAGCCATTCGGCACGTCTAAAAAAATTAATACAGGCACAGTTTTAGTATAATATATTTAACGAAACATAAATTACAAGTAATCTAATAAAACAGCCTAAACAACGAAGGCAGAATTCACTATAAAACGAGTTTATGATGACGAATAGCCATTTCAGAACAAATATATCGTATAGTGTATTATCTCTAATTTATATTTCTTCATTTTATGCTAGTAAATTAAAAACACCTATTAATATATAAAATATATCTGTGGCATTTTCACAAAATATCTTAAGTCAAATTCAAAAAGTTTGAAAAAATGGTGTTAATCATATGAATTTTCATTCAAAAAACATTTTTGTTTACGATTTTAAATTTTTTCATTATAAACGAAATTTTTCTTTAATTTCGGTTTATTTAATTATTTGATAAAACGATATTGTCTCCGATTTCTTTTTAAACTTTTTTTGCAAAAAAAATATCGACTTAACATGTTTTGTCAAAATGCCACAGATATTAAATACATATCAGAGATCAGCAATGAATCGCTTTTTCGCTACTCATACTGACTCATGAAATTTTAAGTATAAGTGAGTAGAAATCATTTAAACTCAACTACTCTGATTCACTCATACTCACGAGACCGTTGATGTATAAGTATAGGTTGCAATAAATATGAGTGCGACGTCGACTCAAACTCACACATTTAAAAATGACCTCAATTTGATTTGTAATTTCAGGAAAATACTTATTATACTCACATTGATTCAGCTCATTTAACTCATCCAAGTATATTTAAAAGTTTAGTCAGTTAACAGGTTCTAACTAGTATAAAATGTATAAAACTATAAAAAAGCATAAAATTGTAAGTTTGTACAGAAACATTTTGTGGAAATTAGATTTTTTTTTATTATTATTGATATTTATGAGCAGGTTGTAAAAAATGGATAGCAATAGTGAGATTAAGGAAAAAATAAATAGCGGAGTTTTCCAATTAGTGAAAAAACGTAAGGGTAGAAGCCCATTGTGGACAATTTTTGCTGAAATTTTAAAGGATGACGGAACAATTCTAGACGGGTTTTTATGCTGCCGCACCTGTAAACATATATTTAAGTATAATGGGCGATAGTCATCCAATCTGAACCGTCATAAGTGCTTCAATACAACCTCACCAAGTGAAGTTATTAAGAGGGTAAGTGAGGCCGATAAACAAGAAGCTATCAATGCTTGTACAACTTGGATAATAGAGGACTGTCGTCCCTTTACTGCTATTGAAGGAACAGGGTTTCGTAAAATGGTAACTTTTTTTTTAAATATTGGTGCAAGTTATGGCGCAAATATTGACATAATTGAATTGCTTCCGAATAACGAAAACAGCCCAAGAAAATAAAAACATAGTGAAATCAAAAATTGAAAATATTGTAAGAAAAGGTGAAGCATCTGTAACCATTGATCTTTGGCAAGATAACTATGTAAAAAGAAATTTTTTGTGCGCTACTTTACATTTCGAAAAGAATTTTGAGTTGATAGATATTGTGCTAGGGATGAAATCTATGGATTTTATGCGTAGTAGTGGCGAAAATATTCGCTGTAAATTGAAAAATTTACTTAGTGAATTTGGTGCAGATAACTTAAAAAATTTTGTTTTTGTAACAGACAGGGGAAGCAATGTAAAGAAAGCTCTGGAAAATTACACAAGGCTGAATTGTTCAAGTCATTTATTTTCCAATGTTCTGGACTCTGCGTTTGAATGTACAGGCGAGCTAACAGAACTCACTAGTTCTTGCAAAAAAATTGTTAAATATTTTAAAAAGGCAAGTCTCCAACATCTGCTGCAAACTTCTTTGAAAAGTCATTGCCCTACACGTTGGAATTCACACTATGTAATGTTTAAATCAATCTCAGACAACTGGATAAAAGTAAATGAAATTCTTACCGATAACTCAGAAACGCACAGATTATGAAGTATTTCAATTCTGCAATGCTTGGTTAATATGTGTGCTTGTTTTGATGTCGTTTTCAAAAAACTTCAAGGATGTAGTTTCCCTTCGATATGTTTTATCATTCCTTCAATAAACCGTCTCAAGGAAATTTGCGAAGTTCAGGCAAATGATGTTCAAGCAATTTCATCATTGAAGTCAAACATTTTGAAAAAGTTAGATGAGATGTGGGTTTCAAATTTGAGTATATGGCAGAAAACTGCTTTTTTTTGTATCCACCAGCAAATAATGAGCAACGAAGTGATTTGGATGAAATAAAAAAGTTCTGCGTGAATGAAATTGCAAATTATGAACAAAATGAGTCAACTTCATTGCCACTGAATTTATCATCTGCAATTTCACCCTTGCCAATATTAACATCACCCAATTTACAAATGGCCGAGAATAATATCTCAAGTGAAAATCGTACAAATATTTCACCTAGTTCAAATACTTTATCAAACAAAGAAGTGAGTTTTTTTTTCCAAATTTATTGAGACGCTCTATGATAGCCCCAGAAAGTGGAAGGGAAGAGGTATCACGCTACTCTATGGAAAACATATTAATAGATGAACATTTTGATGTGATGCAATGGTGGAGAACTAACTCTGCAAAATATCCAAGATTGTCAAAGGTAGCGTTGCGCATCCTATCAATTCCAGCCAGCAGTGCTGCGTCAGAACGAGTCTTTTCTTTGGCTGGAAATATCATAACAGAAAAGCGAAACAGATTAGCTCCAAAAACGGTTGACAACATTTTATTCCTTAATTCTTTTTATAAGACGGCTTCCTTTTAATTATAAAATTATTTATGAAATATAAATTTATGTGTACATATTTTATTTTAAAATAATTATAATTTTTTTTTATTTTCTTTATATGTACAATGTATATATTTATGTTGTCTTAACGAATGTAATGATAAATATAAAAATGAATGAAGAAAAAATAAATCAAATATGAAATAAGTAACACAACCAGCGTTGCCGTTGAATTTTTTAAAAAAGTACCAAAAAAAGGGGATGTATATAAAAAATTGGCACCATAAAAGGGATTTAAGTAAACTAAGGGGAACCTCTTTAAAATTCAAAATAATTACACCAAATTACGTTTTTTAACGTATTTTGTAGAATTTATTTAAAATATAAAATAACATGTTATACATGGTATAAAAACATAATAATAATACAATAACACGGGTCGGCAAAAAACAAAATAAAAATTGGCTTGCAAAATCTTTGTTATGTGATTTTAATTGATGAAACCAAATCTGTTTACAGATTAGTTCTATCACGTCTAGTTTTTGTATGGGCTAGACCAATTTTTTGCCCGAATTAAGGCGGTTATGCTTATACCTTTTATCATAACTGGAGAACAATTTGCCCGATTTTGATTAAAATACTTTTAAAAATTATCATCTGTATCGGAATTATTCTGAAATTAGTAGCGATACATTTTTCATAAAAAAAAAGTTATAAGAGCAAAATTTCAATATTTATCAGGGGTGTTCTGGAAATCAAAAACGCAAAACGCAAGAATTTTAAACGTCGTTTTTTAATAAGATTTCCGTAATAAAAGAATTTTATCACAAATATTATACAAATATTTATCTATTAAACAGACTTTTATAGCAAAAATTTTATTAAAAGTGTATTAAAAAGTTCTTGCGTTCTTGTATATAATTTATCGAAAAGTTCAGTATATTACGAATGAAACAAGCCAAAAAATCTGTTGACAAATTTATTTATTTTATTTTATTTATTTCTTTTTTCGATGTTCCGTACACAAGACTTAAAGTCTTATATTGCAGTATGGAACTGAGCATATGTAAATACAATAAATCGGAAATAAGAAAAAATCAGAAATTAAAAAATAACAAAATTGTATAAAATCATATTAAGTAGTTTTAAAAATAGAATAAAATTTAAAATTTAATTACGCTTTATTACATAAAGTTAGCGAAATTAATTAAAACAAGCTAAAAAAAAAAACAAGCTAAAAAAAAGGAAAATGAGAAATATGACAAAAAATATAGTTCCTGAATTGACGTGCGTTACTTATTTTTTGTGATATATAGGGGATTCCGTTCCATAGACTGATTGCGTGAATAAAGAAATGGTATTTAGAAATCAGTGTTCGATGACCAAATGCTAGAAGTCTTTTACCTCTGTCAAGTGTTGAAAAGTTTAAACGTGTGTAGAGATGCTCAGGCTGATGTGTGTATATAATTTTGTGCAGAAACAGTAAAATACGCACTCTTAAGTAATCATCAAAAGTGATTCCGTAAAGCAAGGTAACGTAGGAAGAAATATGGTCATATCTCCTTAAACCATAGACGTACCGAATAATGTTATTAAACGCCACATTAAGTTTCCTTTTACTTCCGCTGTCACAGCTGGCAAATAATTCACAGCCATACAATAAGATGGGTATCAAGTATGTTTTGGCAATGAGTATTCTTATTTTAATTGGAGTACAATACTGGGTTTGCCACAGATTCCTTAACATTGAAAGCGTTCGACCACATGCAAAATTAACGTGGTTAGACCAAGTGAGGGTGTTGTTAAAGAATATACCAAGATTTTTGGCAGAGTTTACAATTTTAATGGACTGGTTATTTAAAGTTAGATTAGGATTTCCCTCAAGTTTTAACGACCTCTTTTTAATAATCAAACACTTGGATTTGATAGGATTAATTGCTAGACCATTAGCGGTGGCCCACCCGTAAACACGATCTAACTCCTGATTTAAGGTCCTCACACATTCATCAATCACAGTGTTGCTGCAACTAATATAGAGCTGAACATCGTCTGCATACAATCTAACCCTACAATGCTCAAGCTTATTCTGAAGATCATTCACGTATAACGAAAAAAGTAATGGGCCTAAAATTGAACCTTGCGGAACACCACGACTCAATGGCAAAGAGCCCGAAACTGATGTAGTTGTTTCAACATATTGATATCTATCTGTTAGATAAGAATATATAAGACTTGTGGCAGTTGATGCAAATCTAAACATATGGTTAAGTTTAAGGCACAATATATTATGGTCAACCATATCGAACGCTCTGGAATGATCCAAGAGAACTAAAAATGTAACATTATTGCAGTCTACTTGTTGTCTTATATCCTCAGAAACATCTATCAGTGCCGTGATACAGCTGTGATTTTTTTTTATTGACAATTCATTGAACTTTTTATTTAAATAACGTAATAATAAGGAAAATGCAGTATTATATAAAAAATCAAATGTGGCGTTATTTTTTTTAAATCTTTATACAGACCTAAGTATACGCATAAAAGCAAGTGAGTTCATTTTTATTATTCGCATGATGTACATTAGGTAACCACGCATGACAAAAAAATATTTCATATAAAATTGCTGACAACTTCATCAATACGAAACGTTATCGTTTTGTATCGATTGTTGTAAATAGGTATGGCCATTGTTAATATTTATAAAGTTTTATCGATAAGTGTCTATGTAAAAATAGCAACAAAGCTTTGCGAAAATTGTAAAAATAGCGAAAAATGTTTTATATTTCAAACAAGCCAAAAAATTTATTAAAAGTTCATAAAAGTATAAATAATAGAAAAAATTCCATGAAAATTGCTAAATTATCGGAAATTCGAGACGATGTTAAATGGAATAAGAGTGAATATAACCTTCATTAACTCTGGAAGTTTTAATTAAACAGAAAGTGTCTATTCATTTAGTAAAAAGTTAAAAAAAAATTGGCAAGAATAACAAAAACAATCACATTTGGGTGCATTTTGTAAAATTGCCAAAATAGTATTATAAAAAAATGATTTAGTACTATTAGGGTCGATAAGGTACGATTTTACAAGTTCGTTGGTACGATTTTGGTTTTCTCATTTATCATCCCTGCTACACATATTTTATCTGGCAGCCTTGCTTAAAATATGTTCGTATGAGAATCATACTTACGTATGACTCTCATTTTGCTTCGCTTATACACATTGAGTTCTGTTGAATCTAAATCAACCGTTACATAAATGTTCTAAGTATGAGTATGATGAGTAAAATCAAATTTCTGAGTGAATATGAGTTTCGATCGAATTACAATAAGTATGAGTGCGTATAAGTACAAGAAATTATGAGTCATGATTCGGCTCTACTCACTTTTTCACTACTCATTGCTGATCTCTGATACATATTAAAAATTTGTTTACAAAACAAGACTTTTTTCTTTTCAAACATTTTTACCTGCTTAAAAAGAAACCAACATTTTTTTTCAAAACAAAAAACGTATCATTACTTTAAGTGCCTATTTCACGATGTCACTCGAACGTTAACGTTCGCACAAATAACATATAAAACAAAAACAATTTTTTGAATTTTGTTTTTGTTTTATATGTTATTTGTGCGAACGTTAACGTTCGAGTGACATCGTGAAATAGGCAGTAAATGTAAACCCATTGCTATCCCAAACTCAAACAATTTCCAAGAACAAATAGCAAGACCTGTAGGTGATTTCTGTAGGTGATTTCTGATTACCGATGCTCAATGTGACATGATTGTCCACTTATTTAATATAAATGATTTTATTCAAAAAAAGGACGAGCAACGGGAACCTTCGAAGAGCTGTCAACCATTCAACCTAAAATTTTCGTAATTGGTGAGGATGTTAACAAATTAACAGAGTTTTATGTTACAGTAAATGATTTAACTTACAAAGTTGAGACACTTCTCCGAGCTGTGGATTTAGTAATTAAAATATGTTTTATTTTCAATTTGAAGTATTCGGCCAAAAGTAAATATGTGTGGGTTTTTTTACAAGAGTATATTTTCGACGATTTTTGCATTTACCGAACTTTATTTGGGACAAAGACTATTGCATTTGGTAAGACAACTCTTGTTTTTGCCGAAAAGTTTTTGGCGCAAAGACAATTGCGTTTGGTAAAAATGTTTTTGCATTTACCGGATTGTATTTGGGACAAAGACAATTGCATTTGGCAAGACATTTCTTGCATTTGCCGAATTTTATTTGTGGCAAAGACAATTGCGTTTGGTAAAACGGTTTCTGCATTTGTCGAATTGTATTTGAGGTAACAGCCCTTTTGAAGTCGCAACAAATAGCAACTGCTATTGGGAACGATCCGAATGTAAATACTATTTGGGGTAAAGTTAAAATCATTTGCCATTACTACTTTTTTTTCTGTGTACAAACCATATATTGAAAAAATTTGTTTGTGAAAAATGTAATATCTGCAAAATATTAAATTTTAAAAACGGTATAAGTCAAAAACCTATTTTTTATTTGGCTGTTTTTTTTAATATAATACCTCAAAACGTTCTTTTAAAGAAATTGAAGAAATAATCTCAACACATTCGGCTAATTCGGCGATATTATGACATTTTGAATATGACAACTTTTGAAAAGAAACAAATTTTGAATTTTTTTTCAGTATATGGTTTGTAGCCCCAAGTATTCTGTTTTTGTTGTTTCTTTTTTTAATAAACAAATTTTTTTATTGACTTCAAAATAAAAAAAAATTGTTTAAGTATTAAATTTCTAACGTATGGAAATTGACGTTTAAAATGATCAGAGAAGACAAAAAAGCAATATTCAATACTTTTACAGCAAAAAGAAATTATAAAAAAAGCAACAAAAAATTGATAAAACAGCAAAAAAAAAGCACTAAAAAATGTTTTACAGTAATTTTGACTTAGCTGCACAATCTCCTTTGCACGATTTTTTGTGCAGGTAAATCAAAAATGCAGCTATCTTAAATGCATTTACCTGCCTTAATGTGCAGGTACACAATTGTTGTTACCTGCACAAAAGTGCAGCTAAAGTAAAGTGTTTGATTAACCCTGCAGTACTAATGTTAGTCATTTTGACTAACACTGTTTTAATTTTTGCGTGTAACTTTTTTTTGCTGCTATGAAAAGATCTCATTTATTTTGTAATCTCATTTGATGGTACGCTCTTGCTTATAACGGTCACTTTGCTGCAGTAAGTAATGCTATTTTTGAGTTTTTGAAGTCATGTTAGTCAAAATGACTAACAATTAGCATCTGTGTAACTTTTACCCCTACATATTAAGTACATATTTTTGCCAGAGTTGTTCCTAAATATGTATTGTATTTTAACTGAGTTATTATTTAAGTTTTAATATAAGGCTTTAATGAAGTTTTGTTATTGTTTTTTGTTTGTTTACCTCATACTATGTATGTAAGTACGTATCTCATATAACATATTCTGGACACTGTAATAATGGAGCATTTCACAAATGTAAATAAAACTGTAAAAAATATTTTTTTTTGCCTTTTCGGTATTATTTGACATGTTTTCTTAAATTACCAATGAATTTAAAATTTTTTATTATTTATTTTTTTACTTTTATTTTTCATTAAAAAAATTGTGTTTGCGAAAGTGTTCCTAGAAGAGCACCTTTAATAAAATAAATGCAAAAATTAAATTATTTTGGAAAACTTTCATATTATTGTTTTATTAGACACTGAACAAAATAAGTTATCAAATTAAAAAAATATTAAAATTATTTCATGTGAAGCTAACAAAAAAAAATCGGAGTTATATTAATGTAAGCCGATTTGACTAACAATTAGTATTAATGTAGAAAAAAATCATGTTAGTACTCTAGGGTTAAAAAGTGGAATAAAAAATATTTTATTAAAAGTTGAAAAATAGTTTTGGTTTTTTAAAACAAAATAAAAATCTGTTACGTCCATCGTACAATCTTTCTTGCCGCAAAACAATTTTTTTACGTTTGTGGATCAAAAACACATTAAGTAGACGAAAACAATTAACCGAAACATTTGCTTTTGTTTTTGGCAAATCGGTCTTATTTTGCGAAATAATTAAGCGGGTGACGCAATTCAACGGAACTCAACTTAATGGGTATTTTTACATTGACAGTTATACTGAATGATTTCGTTCCATGGTTTTTAGTGCAATAAAACGGGAAACTCAATTAAACGGGGCTCAATTAACCGAAAACAACGTACATAAATTTATACTTTATTAAAATTTTATTTCAAATAACAGATGATTTTATACATGGATGTGTGTATATTTAATATAAAAAAAACATTAACAAAAACCATGAGAATTAATTTGATATTTATGTGAAAAAGTGGCCACCATATTTTTTCATGTGTGCAGCTAACTTTGATGTTTTGTATGAAAATATTTTAAAGCTGCCCAAAAATATGAAAAATATGCAGGTATACAAAATGCACGTAAACAAGGATTTTGAAGAATAATTCTAGAAAATATGTATTTTGGACAGTTAAGTCAAAGTGCAGCTAACTTAAACTTTTTGTATGAAAATAATTTTAAAATGCCAAAAATTTTGTGCATTTATCTTAAATGTGCAGGTATAGAAAGTGCACTTAAAAAAGGAATTTGTATGGAATTATAAAGAATAATTCCAAATATCATCAATTTTGTGCAGTTAAGTCAAAAGTGCACGTAAACAAAAGGCAGTTAAGTCAAAACTACTGTATTCTAATTCTTCCACATCATCAAAATTATTACAATATACTATCATGTGGGCTTTTATGTTTTCAAATTTTAATTTTCTACGTCGATCTGTCAAAAGCGTTTTGTATACAGAGAAGCTTCTTTCTACATCAACGGAGGTTGACGGTGCATATTTAAATTTGAGAATTTCATTAGAGGACAAACTTTTTACATATTCATCTTTTAGAACAGTACCAGACTCTAAAATATATTTTATTTTCAAAAACTGCTGATATCCGGGATTTCTTTTTAATATTTTCTCAAATTTTTAATATTTTTAATTAGGCTTAAGTTCATTAAATTTAATTTTCATTAAATTATTTTTTATGAAGAAAGGAAGTTTACAACATGAAAGTTAATTAAAATTGTTTTTGATAATCTTTCATTTTTGACCGTGGCTGGGGCCCCAGCTTAAGTTCATTAAAAATAATTTAATGAAAATTAAATTTAATGAACTTAAGCCTAATTAAAAATATTAAAAATTTGGATTAAAAACCATAAATAGTTCAACAAAATAACCACAATACTAATTATTGTTAAAGCTAAGGCACGAGCTCTATGTGTTCATTTGTCCTTCAAGTTGTGCTGAAAAAGGTCAACAAGAAAAAAAAGACAAATATGAAAAAGAAACAAAAAAATGTATTTTGGACTTCAAGAAAAATTCTTGACAAAAAGTACGAAAGAACAGAGGAAAGGAAAAACATCTAAAAGTAATTAAAATTGATAATCATTCAAAAAAGCAAACTTCGATCTTCCAAAGGTAAAAATACAATTTGGTTTAAGGATTGATGTTTGACTATTGACGTCAGCAGTCGTCGATGGCTGCGAGTGTAAAACGGCAAATCCATCTGAGGAGATCGAGTGGTTGCGATCGAAACATGTCATGGTAACCTGCCGGCCTGGGTTCGTGCCCCAGCCACGGTCAAAAATGAAAGATTATCAAAAACAATTTTAATTAACTTTCATGTTGTAAACTTCCTTTCTTCATAAAAAATAATTTAATGAAAATTAAATTTAATGAACTTAAGCCTAATTAAAAATATTAAAAATTTGGATTAAAAAACATACATATGTATGTTAAAAATATATGTTACAAAAACAAGAACGCAAGAACTTTCAAGTTCTTTTTAATGCAGTCTTATTCCATTTTATATAATTTTCTTATAGAATTCTGTTTAATAGAGAAATATTTGTCATAAAATTCTTTTACTACAAAAATCATATTAAAAAAACGACTTTTAAATTCTTGCGTTTTCGATTTCCAGAACACCTCTGATTAATAGTTATATTTACCTTTAAGAAAATATTTTTAACATTGGAAATCAATTTATTGACATTTTCAAAGTTTGTTCGAATAAATTCCGCTAATCGATGGATACCATGTGCAAAACATGTTAAATGAAGCATTTTCGGATACATTGCCTTTAGAGAAGATATTCCACTTAGCATATATGCAGCTGCATCCGTTACTACAAGTAACACTTTGTTATATTTTATGCCTAAATACAGAAAATTAATATCAAATCTAAACTCGATTTCTTTTCTACTTTACCATCTGGCCACAATATTTGTAACGAATCATTATAAAATGCTGCAATAGATGCGCCATTTGCCGTTTCAAGTACTTGCATGTTCAATAAATAAGATTTATTGTCTTTCAATTTTTCTAAAGCGGCCCATACACTTGCAATATTATTGTATATGATATTCGCCATATTATTTTTATTTCGTCCTATATTATGCAATAAGTCGCACAATATTTTCATAAATTCAATAAAAAGGCCAACATAACCTATAGGAATAACATAAACAGCATTGTACAATGTTGCCAACACATTTCACTTTTTTTTCGTTGTGCAATAAAAATCAAAAGTCTTTTGATTGTTGCAAATATATTGTGTCACCTTCGAATATCACATACACATTGGGCTTATTATTGTACAATTCGTAAAATTTAACAATTTTATTGCAAGTGTATGAGCCGCTTAAGACTCCAAAAATAAAATTTGCAACATATCTCTGTTCGCTGTCCGTAGTTTCATCTACAGAAATCCATATATATTTGTCTTTTGCTGCTTGACGCATTTTTTCTATGGATTCTATTATGTATTTCTGGCGGATGCAAGTTTCAGACGGAACCGACATTGAAGAATATTTCTCAATGAAATTTTTTAAACTGGGAGAACTAACTTTTTTTTATTGGTATATTGGATTCTAACAATGCTTTACAAAGATCCTTTTGAAATGTTGTGGCAGTTGGAGTCACTGGATATTCCGTAATTAGTTTCTGTGGATGGTTCTCTTGCTTAGAAGACGCCAATTGGTGTTTCCCACATCTTATATGTTGATCCACATTAGACTTTTTCGAACAATTTATTGACGTTAAAAATTCTTGCGAATCATCTGAATATAGTAACATAGGTGCACTCATACAATGTTCAAATAACTTGTTAACTACTGCCTCTCCTAGTACACCTTCATCTATGTACTCTATATTGTACGTCATCATATAGCAACGGTCCAATAGTTGAATTGAATTCTTTTTAAAATTAATACTTTTCCATTGTTAAGGTAAATTTAACGAGTTCAACCATAAAACTATTAACTTTGACTTTTCATATTTTTAGTTTGTAGAATATAATACATATTTTGTACATTTTCAATTTCCAAAGATATATTAGTATCTGCATCGCCGTTATTAGTTAATTGAAATCTAGAAACAAAATCTACCACTGTGGACTGTAAGGTGTCGAGACCGTGCAACGTATACAAAGGCAGAGAATATCCAGTCGTGTTCATAGAATTCATAAAATATATTATTGTCCATTTACCTAAACTTAGTGCGGGAACATTAAATGTATCTAATTTTAATATATTTCCAATATAGCTTGTGTGTGTTCTCATACCAATCATTTTCGTATAAAAAAAATAAGGAACACATTTCAGTCTAACTGCCAATTTCACCAAGTTCGGTTAAAACTAACTTTCAATTAAAGTTCCAGTTACCAACATGTTTTGACAGCTATAACCGGTAGTTAATTATAACCGAACTTGGTGAAATTGGCCGTTAGTAGCTATTACTACACATTAAAAAAATAATATTATATGCAAACTATAATTTCTTAAATATTTTTATGAATAAATCCTTTATAAAATGACATCAAATGACATCGCAATTATCTTAGATTGCATGTCTTCTGCTACTTCTGTTGGTAATTTTAGCAACAAAGAATCAATATAATTTAAAAATGATGTGTTGATGCTTGTTTCTTTTTGTTTTTTTTTGCAATATCTACAAGTGTCGTCATTACATCAGCCACCTTTGAAACACGAGCTCTCATTTCGCTTAAACACAAATTTTTTGGAGATACAGTTGTATTCTTCAAAATAAAAAAGCACATACGTACATAAAAAAGCATATAAATAAATACAAATTAGGGAATGGTTAATCAACTCCGATCGAAAATCGAATTTTTTAACTTAACGTATGCGATGTCATACTCTCTTAAAATCAATTTTTTATTTTTATCATAATTTTGACAATTCATAATTTTCGTTAAAAAATAAGGCGCACCCTACAACACAAACATACGTGTATGTTTATGCAGTTTGCCAAGTTTGAAGTAAAAAACCGGTTGCAGTTTTACGTTTTTACCATTTTAGTTACCTACGTATACTTTCAACTTCAATATATGTAGGTTCTTGTTCATCTTATGGTTTAAAAATCGTGTTCATTAGTTCTTCTAAAAATTTATCGTCATTTAAAATCTGACCCACCAGAGTGGTATGGTAACTGATTTAAAATATCTTGTTATGTATGTACGTATTTGTGCTACTATTTTTTTGAATTTTGAAATTATTTTCTTGTAATTTTCTATGTATGAATTTTAACTTCAAATTCAGCCGTTTCAAAATCAAATTCAGGTTTTTAAAAAACCAATTCCGAATTTTTATAATCGAGTATTTTACAAATCATATTCCGCATTTTTTAAATCAAATTATTTTTAAAAAGCCTGATTTTAATTTTCAAAATTACGTATTTGTTTTGAAAATAAGGTAAATCTGTTTTTTGACAACCTGAATTTGGTTTGGAAAATGCTGAATTTAAAGTTAAAACAAGTAAGAAAGTATAGTCGGTCAAACCCGTCTATATGAAACCCTACACCACAGTATTTAAAAAACTAATCTATCTATGTTTTAAATTTCATTAAATATTTCTGAGGCAGAAATCGCCCCCTATATCCCCTCGTGGTCCTTTTTTTTAAATGTATAGCTAATGTGTCCATATATACGGTCGAACTTCCCTATAGTGAATCTCTACGGGGACAGACAATTATTTCACTATATAGAAACTTCATTATACAGAAATATTTTTTTTTTTTTTTTGTTTTAAAAATAATTAGTATTGTGGTTATTTTTTTGAACTATTTATGGTTTTTTATTCCAAATTTTTAATATTTTAAATTAGGCTTAAGTTCATTAAATTTAATTTTCATAAAATTATTTTTATGGAGAAAGGACTTTTACAACATGAAAATTAATTAAAATTGTTATTGATAATCTTTCTATTTATGGTTTTTAATCCAAATTTTTAATATTTTTAATTAGACTTAAGCTGGGATCACACGATTGCCGCAAATGCACCAATATGACACAATTTTTATTGTGCTTTATTGACGCACAATAATGAAATTGGACCAATAACATATTCTGAAATCACACGATTGCCCTGTTTTAAACAAATTTAATTGCCGCTAGTTGGTACAAAGCGAAATGGTTACAACAATTGCCGCAGCACAGTCACACGATTGTTCTTACTTGACAACTGCGAAAACAGCTGTTGTGGTAGCTTTTTTATTTGTTTGAAAGTTCTTGTTGGTTTGTTAATTAAATAAAATTAAATATGTATCATATATGTTTGTACTTAAACAAATTTTTGTTTAATATTTTTATTTAAATTTTTTAAGAAATTCCAAAAATTAAGTCTGTTCAACAATTTCGTATGTTAAGGTTCGCTTAGAAACTTAAATAAAAATATTCGCACTGAACAGCTAAATATGCTTGTGAACATACATACATACATATTTTGGTAATAGCAATAATTAAAAAAAAATAAAATGCATAATAAATAAATAAATACTTAACTTCATTACCTACTAAAAGAAACACAAAAAAAAGTAAATTTATTAAAAAAAGGCAAATATTGGTGCGTATTGTGTTGTTTGATTGCCGCACAAGAACACAATAAATATTGGTGCATTTTTGTTATTTTTATTGACGCGTGGCTGCATAGAAAACAGTCACACGATTGCCGCACCAGGGTTGCATTTGATTGGTAAAAGTAAGCACAATATTGTCCTTGATTGGTACATGAGCCAATTGGTTGTGCAGTCACACGATTGGGGTATTAAAAAGTATGAAAATTGCTGCATTGCGGCAATCGTGTGATCCCAGCTTTAAGCTCAATAAATTTTATTATCATTAAATTATTCTTATGAAGAAACGAATTTTACAACATGAAAATTAATTAAAATTGTTATTGATAATCTTTCATTCTTGACCGTGGCCATGACATGTTTCGATCGCAACCACTCGATCTCCTCAGATGGATTTGCTGTTTTACACTCGCAGCCATCGACGACTGCTGACGTCAATAGTCAAACATCAATCCTTATGTTTTTTATTTATTTAAAATAATCAGTAGGGTAATTCGGTAACTTTTTTAAAACAAAAATTTACTACTTAACGGCAAATTGTTGTCGTTAAAAAGTTACAGAATTTCCCTACAGGTATTTTTGTTTGAACTACATTTTTCCATTTTTCTTTATCAATAAAAGCTTCAATTTCATTAAGACATTTAAATACATTCGTCGTTTTTTTTTTAATTTATCTAGCCACCCAGTACTTGCTTCGAAATCTTCATGTTCCAAAGAATCAGCGAATTCTTTGGCTTTTTGCTTCAATAATACTCCAGATTCCGGAAGATTCTAAGAACGAGCGGCCGTAACCCATTTGAGCATTGCTTCGTTAATGTCTTCAAAATTACAAGTTCGAAGTGTCTTGCGCTTAAATTATCGTCTTCTATGTTCTTTTGAATAACTGACTTGTTTTTTAACATTTTTGATAATGTTTTAGTATATTTAATTAACAAGACGTGGCATAGCCCTCAGTTACAACTTAAAACTGAACTTCTTTATTGATTTCTTTTACTTAATATATATAGTAACATAAAATAACAATTACAATAATATTCTTATCACAATAGAATTATTCTTGTTATTCTTATTACAATAGAATTAGGGTAAGTGAAAATACTCAGTTAGCAATTAAATGTAATGTTAGTAACTTTAAGTCTTTGAACTTAAAGTGTGTTATTCTTTGTTTGAATGTTTCTTACAGTGACTAAATTGTATGATCATATTTCAGACAATTATATTTTAAGTAGGTCACAGAAACATTACTCATTTGGAATTTAAATGTTTCTTGAAGTGACTACATTGTATGATCGTATTGGTGAATTATATTTTAAGTAGGTCACAGAAACATTACTCATTTATTTCACTACACCTCCCCTTTTAAAGAGAAAGGTCTTATTGATACCATTGATCAAGTGGTGTCGATAAGAGCTTTCTTTAAAAATTTAAATTTAACAAAAAATTTTCGTTTTATTTTTATAAAATAACAAGTTAATAGGTAGTGTCTTAATATTAAAATATTATGTTATGAAATTATCTAGTTACTTATGGAATAATGATATACATACATATTTGTGTAAAAAAAATTTTTTTTTGTTTTTTTTTTTTTTTTTTTTTGTTTGTTTCATTGGCTAAAAACTTTAATATTTTCTTTATTAATTTTTTGTTTTTTTCCTTTTAAATTTACGAATATATTGTTTTTGTCGTCAATGTCAATTACTTTGTATGGTCCTTTGTAAAGTGGTTCTAGTTTGTGTGCTGTATGATTTTTAATAAACACTTCATGTCCTATTGTAATATCTGTATTGTTGATGTTTTTATCATGTATCTGTTTTTGATTTAGTTTCATCTTGTTAATTAAGTGTTGTGCCCTAGTTAATGCGGTTTGTAAACGAAATTTAACTTCTTTTGAATAATTATCAAAATTATATAAAGGATCTATTGTATCAAACGGTATCAATGGTGTATGTTGTGGACTAGCAGGGAAAATTAATTCGAATGGGCAGTATCCATGCACCGTAGATGGTGTTGTGTTAAAGGTATATGCGAAGTATTTTACCCATTTATCCCAATCGTTGTTTGAAGCGTTAAGATATGATCGCAAGTATTCATTAAAGGTGCGGTGGGACCTTTCTACTGTCCCTAAAGTTTGGTGGTGGTAAGGAGCCGATGCCGCCTTGCTAATGTTCAAAAGTTCTAGTAGTTCTAAAAGAACTTGGTTGTTATATTCGGTGCCCATGTCACTAATTATTTTACTCATAGGCCCATAAATTAGTATGAAATGTTCTACTACTGCCTTTGCTACTGTTTTTGCGCTCTTATCAGTTACTGGTATTGCTATCAGATACTTTGTTAGGTCACATATTAAAGTTACTATATATTGATTTCCTGCTTCTGACATTGGAAGTGGACCTACAGTATCTATTACTACTGTATGGAAAGGTTTATGGGGTGTTTCGGTTAAAATCATATTTGGTTTTATATTTTTAGTAGTTTTATTAGTTTGACATTGAACACATTTCTTTACGTATCGGCAAACATCCTTAGTTATGTTTTTCCAATAATAAAATTGCCGAATCTTTTTAAGTAGTCTAGTCGTTCCAGGATGTCCTCCAAAGAGAAGACTGTCATGAAATTTTCTTAATAAATTTTCCTTTTCTTTTATATCTGTAATTATGCGTATTCTAGGTGTTAACGCTATTTGCAATCCTCTTATAAGTTTATTTGCTTTTTCTTTAAAATGTTCAATGTGTACGTGGCTAAATAACTTATCGTTCAAATTTATTTGTATTTTGTTAAAATTTCTACAATTTGCTTCTTTTTCAAGAATTGGAAAAAATTGATCTAGATCGATGTTTCCATTAGCAAACGTACTCTGTATATTTATTTTCTGTGCTATCACCTGTTTACCTCGTTTAAAACATAGTGTAGGAATACCTCTAATGGTATCCATTTTAAGTTTGGGCCACTTTTTTACGCAGTCGAAGCCAATAGTTTCGAAAACTCTAGGCTTTTCTTGAATTACTTGACTATCCTCACTTTGAACTTTTTGTTGTTTTTCCTTTTTCTTTTGTGCACGCGTGATTACCAGTTTAACATTGTTAATTAAAGGGATTGATTTTATATCACTGAAATCAATTCGAGATAGCGCGTCCGCTCCTGAATTGTCTTTTCCTTTAATGTGTTCTATAATAAAATCATATTCCTCCAATTCCAGTCGAATTCTGGTTAATCTACTGGATGGATTTTTTAAAGAATATAGATATGTTAATGGTTTATGATCACTACGTATTATAAATTTATTTCCATATACATATCGTCGAAAATGGTTAATTGCCCATTGAACAGCTATTAACTCCTGTTCTATAGTTGCTTTATTTGATTCACCCTTTGTGAATGCTCGTGATGCATATGCAACTGGAAGTTGTATACCATCTCTTTCTTGTGATAATATTGCGCCACAAGCAGTTTTACTGGCATCAGTAGTTATATAACAAGTTTTTTCCAAATCTGGGTATTGCAGAATTTGCGGTGATAACAGTGCTGCCTTCAGGTGTTGGAATGCATGTTCACAATCATTAGACCATATAAACTGTTCCTTTTTCCTGGTTAGTTTAGACAAATGTACTGAATAAAATGCAAAATTTTTTATGAAGCGTCTGTAATAATTACAGAAAGCTACAAATCGACGTACTTCATCAGAATTCGATGGTCTGGGATAGTTTTTTATTGCATCATATTTGCTACTATCCGGCAGAATTCCTCTATCAGTACACCTATGTCCTAAATATGTAACTTCAGATCGGAAAAAAATGCGTTTATCTGGATGCAGTTTTAAATTACATTCCCTGCATCTTTGGAACACCGTTTCTAAGTTTTTAAGCATGTGCTTGACGGAACAGCCTGTGACGATAACGTCATCCATGTATATAAAAGTTTTAGATTGAGCTAAACCCGTAAATGCTAAATTCATCATTCTCTGAAATGAATTTGGGGCTACTTTTAAGCCATATGGTAGACGCGTGAAGCGAAATGAACCATTATCGGTTGAGAATGACGTGATATCTCGCGATTTTTCATCCAACCCTATTTGATGAAACCCAGATGTTAAATCCAGACAGCAAAAAAATTTTGCTCTACCCAGTTGGTATAGAATATCTTCAATCCTGGGTAAAGGAAACTTGTCCGCTATTAATTTTTTATTTAATTGCCGATAATCCACCACTAAACGCCAACGTTTTTCAGGATTATTTGGCAATGATTTTTTCGGTACAAGCATAATCGGACTATTATAATTAGACGCTGACGGTTCCACAATTCCATCTTGTTGAAGTTTTTCAACTTGTCTAATTATTTCGGACTTTTGTGAATGTGGCGTGCGATAATTTTTAATGTATACACCATTTTCGTCAGACAATCTTAATTTTTGTGTATAAAATTTATTTGTAGTTATTTTGTCACTTTCTAACGCAAAAATATCAATATATTTCGAAAATAATAGTGATAATTCGGACTTAACCATTTCGGGACAATTTTTCCTTAACTTTTCTAAAATGGTTTGTTCTCTAATTTTGTCCGTGCTCTGGGTACCAATAATTTCATAATCAGATAAATTTTCACGTTTTATTGATACATTATTTAAAAACTTATTTTCTGGGCTTGTGTTAACAAATCTCACATATGGAAAGTTTTTAGATACAATGCATCCAGCGACATACACTCCGTCTTGTATAGTTTGATTTGGGATTACTAAATCAGTAGCTTCGCTATTGAATTTTATAGGTCTGAATACCTCTGATCGAGCTGGTAATGTAATTGAGTCATCATTTATACTTTCAAGTAGTGGTATATTTATGGAATAATTTAAATTATGTGGTCTCAAAGAAATTAAATTTGAATTTGTTTCCTGTCCGTATTGTATAGTGGCATTGTATCTTTTTAAAAAGTCTAAACCCAATATACCATGAAATGGTATTGGAAATGTATCTGAAACAACATGAAATTTGTGTGGAATCAAAAAGTTTTTGACTCTAAGGTCAATATGTATTGTACCTATGGATTTTATATTTCCTTCTCCTATGCCTGTTATTCGAATTATATTTTGGGAGTTGAATCTTAAAGATTTTATTGCATTCAGTTTGATTATTGAGACATCCGCTCCGGTGTCCACTAGAAATGTATTTGAATCAGAATTAGTTGAAATTGAAAGTTTAATAAAGCTACTTAAATTGAGATTTAAGTGAAATATCGATTTATTACTCATTATCTGTCCTTCTAACTTTGGCCCCCCATATCTTGAGGGGGAATCTCGTTTCCCGAGACTCCTTGAGTCATTCTCACACGTCCCCCGTTTCGTGAATGGTGTGCCTGATTTCTATTATGGTTATTCCCGCGTCGCCCACTATTATTATTGTTAAAATTATTATTATTATTAGAACCATTAAAATGATTATTTCGACGCCAGGAATTACCATTTCCCCGGTAGTTATTAAATCTGTTTTCATGATTTTGCCTTGAAGACCCAGGGCGCTTAAAGTAAAACACTGATGAATTTGCGGTAATCGCTTCAGTGCTAGCTTCTATAAATTTCGAAACAACTTCATTCAATGAAGCAAAGTTTCCTGTTTTCATTATCAATTTAACTTCCTCATTTGCTGCATTTTTAGAAATCGCTTTAGTGACATTTTGTTTTATTAATTTCTCAGAGATATTGTATGGGTAGCCCTCTCGTATGTAGGCTCCAAATAATTTTTTTGTGATTTGCTGAATTTCCTCAGCGTATGAAGTGGCTGACTTCGACTGTTGTTTTATATTCATTAATTTTGAACATAAAACCTCAGACGATTCACCCTGAATATTAGATTCTAGTTTACTCCTTATAGCCACTATCGAATCCTCATTTGTAATTAGGTTCCTAGCTTGTCCTTTAAGTTTAGTCTTAATTACTCCTATCGCTATTTCCTCATGCGTATCCTTTATTTTTTCAACAATTGTTAACGCATCCAAAAAACTCTGGAGTTCGTCTACATTTCCGTCAAAAGTGGGGACAATCTTCGTTGTCTTGTCTATTACTTCGTCCTCTGAACGCGTCATTGTGGTTGGTTGTATTTCTTTGTTTTCCTCAAAATCTTCTTGCTCGCTATCGTCCGATGCAATGATTTTTTTATCAACCTCGCAACTTAGGGTAAGAGGAACTTTAATATGAATATTATGCTTATGAAAAATTTTTAATAATTTATCCCTTAATTTGAAAAATATCTTATTAGCCTGTTCCTTATGTTGTGTGGAATATCTATCATATTGTCTGTTAAAGATTTCTCTAATATTGTTAAATGACTCTATTAAAATAGTAATATGCTTGTTTAAGGTTTCCGATTGTATCGGTCTATTTTGGTTAAGGCATTTATAAGATTGTTTAAACTTGATTTCTAAGGGTTCTATACTACTAATAATGGATTCCCATTGCATACCTTAAAATAATACGTTTTTTTTTTTATTATTATATTAATATTTTATTGATACTTATCAAATTTATCCAGCATTCAGGACATTCCCTATACATGTCGTAAAAAGTATCGATGCACACAAGGTGAAAAATATGTTTGCAGTTCACTAACATCAGGATTTCATGATAAGGTGTGATGTAGCCGCAACACACTTGACAAATTTTATCGGATTTGGCTGATTTTTTGCTTCCCATTTTTCTGGCTTTCCTTTGTTGTCTTCTAATATCTTCTTATAACTGTTGTTGTTACTACTGTTCTTTAAGGATATGAATTCTTATGTTTTTATATCTTCTGTTGTGGGGCGTTGTTACTATTGTTTTTTAAGGCTCTACACATTATTTTTATCACATAGATAACACCTATTATTACCACAACCACTATTGAGAAAATTTCCACGTAACTCATGCTATTGTTTTTTATTGATTCATTTGTAACAGGTTGTTGTATATTTTGGCGTAGTATCTGCACCAGTTCTTTATTTTCATTTTCCTCCGTGGACTTTCCCACTTCATAACCCGCTACGAGTAGTGGTATGGTGGACAATATTTTTTTCCACCAGGTCATTTAAAAAAATTTTTTTTTTTTTTTTGAAACTTATAGAACTATTAAGTTTTTCTCACTTTTTATTTTACAAATATCTTTTGTCTGTGTTTATAAAAGCCGAAATTAAAAAAACACAGTTTTTACCGAATCACCACTGTTCACAAAAACTTAAAAAAAAAACTGTCACGGTCGCCATGTAGTATATTTAATTAACAAGACGTGGCATAGCCCTCAGTTACAACTTAAAACTGAACTTCTTTATTGATTTCTTTTACTTAATATATATAGTAACATAAAATAACAATTACAATAATATTCTTATCACAATAGAATTATTCTTGTTATTCTTATTACAATAGAATTAGGGTAAGTGAAAATACTCAGTTAGCAATTAAATGTAATGTTAGTAACTTTAAGTCTTTGAACTTAAAGTGTGTTATTCTTTGTTTGAATGTTTCTTACAGTGACTAAATTGTATGATCATATTTCAGACAATTATATTTTAAGTAGGTCACAGAAACATTACTCATTTGGACTTTAAATGTTTCTTGAAGTGACTACATTGTATGATCGTATTGGTGAATTATATTTTAAGTAGGTCACAGAAACATTACTCATTTATTTCACTACAATGTATAGAGAAAAATTCCAAACTCTTTAGCTATATCTTTTTTCTTTGATATCCCTTCTTCAACTTTATTAATTACTAATAACTTTTTTCAAGAGAAATACTACTCCTGTGCGTCATTTTCGTTCACTGAACTCGGTCAACTGATATAAAAAGTCAAATCATTAACTTTTTTGTTTTCATATTCATATTTAGGGAATCCCAAAAATATTACTTGTTTTCTTTAAAAATAGTGTTGCTTACAAGTGTAAAATAAATATATGGAGACAAAAATAATTACTATATGGAGACAAAAACACGTAAAATATATTTTTGTTTCCAAAATTTTGTTCATTGTAAAGAAAAATTCACTTAACAAAATACATTGAAAGTGGAACGAAAAAGCTGTGTTCTTGATTTTAGTTCATTATAAGGAGAACTTCATTGTACAGAAGTTCACTATAAGGAAGGTTGACTGTATATAAATTTCATTAAAATTGGTTTGATAGTGGGCACAAAGACCCTATTCCGGAAAGCAGCTTGTATGGAGGCTCTATTTAATTATGGACCTATTCGCCCCAATAGGGTTGGTTCTTGTGCCAATTAGAACCTGTGTACCAAATTTCATCAAATTATCTTCAAAATTGCGACCTGTACTTTGCGCACAATGTAACATGGACTGCCAGCCGGACGGACATCGTTAGATCGACTCAAAAAGAGATTCTGAGTCGATCGGTATACCTTAAGGTGGGCGTAGGACCAATATTTTAAGGTGTTTCACACATAAGCACAAATGCACACCCTCTCTTCTATTGTGATGTGGGTATAAATATGTAAGTATTTTGTGTATTTGATAATAAGTCACCCTTGTGATATACGATTATATACAAGGTGTTGCATAATGAGCTATATGGTTTAAATCAGTGTTCGAAAATAAACACTAAATACCGCTCCTTAGTGTTCGGTTCAAAAGATTTGTGGAAAACACAAACGCTAATAGTGTTTGTGTAGAAAATCGTTAAAAAAATAACGTTTCCCAGTTAGTCATCTTTCGTACACAAAAATAATACTGTTTTTATCAAACTCAACAAAAGATGAGAACATTTAATTCCGTTCAGTTTATTTTTAAAAACCACAAACTACATTGTGTTCGGTTTAGTTCATTAATGTTCCTTCGTTTCGTTCCTTTTTGGCTGTTAACAAAAACCAAAAATTTTTACAAAAACGAAATACACAAACGAAAAAACACAAAGCCAGCAAAATAATTTTACACAAACAAAACATATATACAATACTCACACAAGCTGTTCGTGCTGCGGTCGTTGCTAATATGGTTTGTTTGTTCATTTCTTTATCAATGTAAAAAAGACACATTATAGAATATTAACCCTTCTTTGCATGATTTTTTCTTTTTTTGTGAAATTAATCACAGAGATGTAATTCAAGCTCAAGATTAACGAAAAAATATTAAAAACAATTTTATTATAAATAAATAGTATAAAAAAGGTAAAAAACAGAATAATGGAAATTTCAAATTCACCTGTCAAGCTCAGTACTAAATAATTAAAAATCAAAATAAATCCGCAGATTATTACTTAGACACTAAAAACAATCAGTTTTTCCACTCATACCCACTTTTATTTAACAAAAAAGTTTCAAATCAGCTTTTAAAAAAATACCACGAATTATGCAAGTTTCCTCTAACTTAACAAACAGCGGAGTAACGAGACATAACCAATAAATTTCAATGTTATGCTTCTTCTTTTTTTTACCGCTATGATCCAATGTATAGAATGGTCATGAGTAGGGCAACCAAAAAAAAGCACTAAAAAAACAGTTTTAAGCTCTTAAAAAAAGCCTTTAAAAACATGAAAATAAGCTGTTAAAACTTAAAAAAAAAGCTATTTAAACTTGTTTATTTTTCACTTAATTCGTTGTTATAGTAAATTATAAGTTGATGCAATAAATTTTTCGAAAAGAAAACTATGTTTGTTTGGAGTCAGCAAGTTCTTGTAGATAGAAAAAGTTCTTCCTACGTCTACAGATGTTAAGGGAGCATATCTAAAATTGAGTATTTGCTCTGAAGTATATTTTATACGATTGGACTCATAATTCCGCTTGCCTCCCAAAATATCCCCAATATCTTTCAATACCGAAAATCCTTAATTTTTTAATGAAACTGATCTTAATTTTGTATTAACTTCGTCTTCTATATCCCCTGGAACACGGGACATTTTTCTTACGATCCACAACTATGTTCACTAAGAAAACCAATGAAAGATTTTTTGTTTCCAATTTTGTTACAACTTCGAGTAAAACAACAAAATTTGCAGAAATTTACATTATTTGATATACAGAGAAATTCTTAATAGCTAAAACTATATTAAAAAAGCAAAAAATAAGACGTTACTATACCAAAAGCAGAGAGAAGGGGAACTAACAGACGTTTCTTTATACAAAAACTATATTAAAAAAGAAATTAGACGTTACAAAGTGTGATGGTAAAAGACGTTACATACTGAGGAATTTGATCGTAAGAATAGAGCTTTAGAATTTTTGAGAGAAAAGAACTTAAACAAGCAAATATTAAATTAGGTTTAAAAAAAGGCTTAATACTAAAAACATAAACACATACAAATTATACACAACACTATAAAAGGTAAGTTACAGTACTGCTAAGACAGAGTTGCATAAAAATCAAGTAAGAAAGTATAGTCGGTCAAGCCCGACCGTATTATACCCAACACCACAGTATTTAAAAACAAGTTTCGAGAGTGTATGCCTTTATGAATAGGGATCATCTATGTTTTAAATTTCATTAAAATCGGTTTGATGGTTTCTGGTAGGCAGAAATTGCCCCCTATCCCCCTCATAGTCCTATTTTTTTAAAAAATGCATACCTTACGTGTCCACATAAATATGGATCCATCTACATATGTCTTTAATTGCATTAAAATTGGTTGATAGTGAGCACAAAGACCCTCTTCCTGATAGCAGCTTGTATGGAGGCTATATTTAATTATGGACCGCTTCGCCCTTGTGCCAATTAGAACCCACGTACCAAATTTCATTAAATTGTCTTTAAAATTGCGACCTGTACTTTGCGCACGAGGTTACATGGACAGCCAGCCAGCCGGACGGACATCGTTAGATCGACTCAGAAAGTGATTCTGTGTTGACCGGTATACTTAAGGACCAATATTTTAAGGTGTTTCTCACATCAGCACAAATGCATAATACCCTCTCCACTCTTTAGTGTAGTTATAATAACATAAAGAGATAATATAGGTTTTTGGGATGATATTGCTCAAGGGAAGCACAAAATATTACCATAACGTTGAACGATTTTTTTAACCAGAGTTGTTACAGCACAGAAATGGTTGATTTTTTAGTATTTATAAAAAAAGTTGCAAATAAAAAAAATAATAATAACGATTTTTGCAAAATTTTATTAAATAAGTTTTTTTTTTGTATGAAAAATTATCTTAAAATGGCAAAATAAGCAAAAAAAAGCCGATATCGCAAAAATAACTAAAAAAAAGCCGATATTGCCAAAATAAGCAAAAAAAAGCCCTAACAAATATAGCTCATTTTCTTTGTTTTCTTATGATCGGAGTTTGTGTTCAATCAAAATCTTTCTATCTTGTAAACCAAAAAATAAGCATTTGCTTTTTTTTGGTTGCCCTAGTCATGAGGAATGATGTCAACAGCAACCAATTTACTGTACACCAGCTTGTGTGAGTTTTCTTCTTCAATAAATGTTATGATGGAAATTTCCATCACCATGCAAAGAAGGGTTAAAATATAATGTTTGTCTCCAGTATCACTAAAATTGTTCTGTTTATTTTCGAACACTGGTTTAAATTAATAAATACAAAAGTTAAACGTACATACACAATACATTGTATAAAATGTAAAAATTTTGTTTTATTTTTCTGTAAATAAAATGTATTCTACAATCTTTGTTGAATATAAAGAAAAACCCCACTTGGGGATTTTAAAGCAAAATACCTATTAAAGCCAGGGTGGGATCGTAGAAGTCATTGTCGCTAATTTTCATGTGAATACTAAAATTTAAAAGAAAGTTATAGCATTAAAAGCTATTTTCAGGAGCAGTATTTGTATTGGAGCCATATGGACCCATTGCAATACAATTTAATAGGATGATTTTAATTGTAATAAAATAAGTTTGAAAAACCTTTAATTTGAAGAGTGAATGTAAATTGAAGCGTATGAGTAAATTAAGAAAAATAGTGATTTTTGCAGTTCTCTGATTTACATACTGGGGTGTTCTGGAAATCGAAAACGCAAGAATTTTAAACATCGTTTTTAAATAAGATTTCTGTAATAAAAGAATTTTAAGACAAATATTTCCCTATTAAACAGACTTTTATAACAAGAATTATAAAAATTAAATACTTAAATAAATAAAAACAACTTCCAAATTCTAGCGTTTTCTATTTCCAGAACACCCCTGATATGTGCAATCTTTACAACACAAGTTATTATTTTTATGAAAATACTTTCCATGTTTGTTGTTATTTTTTTTTTTTTTTTAATTTTAAATGTTTACTTTCTTTTTTTAAATTTTATTTATTTTATATTTTATTAAATTTGTTTTAAATTTCACAGAGCACAGGCACAACCATTACATGAGGCTTTTACAGTTTTATTAAATATTTGCGCCATTACAAATCGAAGCTTATGCATTAAACACATTCACCACACAGGCTACACGAACACAATACTACAAATGCTGCTGGCTGAGATTTTAGTCGTGTAGTCAGCTACTGAATTATGTTGAAGACGGCAGCTACAATTGAAAAAATACAAACAGCTGTTTTTGTTTACTATGTCTTTATATTTCAGTGGTGCCACTATCATTTTTTTTTCTTTTATAAAATGGAAAAACATGCATAATTGCAGACTCTTATTCAAACTTAATTTAAGATTATCAACAAATGAATTTATTTAAAAAAATTTAAATATTTTAATTTTGTTGTTTTTGTAACTAATAAACAATATAATTTTAACGGCAGATTTAACAAAAAATACATATAAAATGCTTTTAAAATAAGAAAATATGTTCTTTCAACATATAGTTCGTAAAAGTTTCAGAACACTTTGGGTGCATACGTAAATGCATAAAAACTATGTATCACTGCTGCAGTGATGCAAAATGTTGTTGCTGATGCGTGATTACCAGTTGCAGTTGTGTTGCTGATACTTTGCACAACAGCTGTACAAAGTTTGAATTTTTGAAATTTCAAAAGTTTAATAAGCAAACATTAAATAATAATAAAAATGCTTTTTACAATAAAGATGACAAATTTAATTGAAAATATTGAACCAAAAAGTAACAGTTCTCTTATAAATGACGATTAAACAATTTCTTTTTTGTCAAAAGTTATTGCTTCAGAAAATTAACTGAAGCAATAATTGCTAAAGTTTGCTGCAGAGCTGCGTCATTAAACGCCCGGGAGACTATCAAATAAATACATCAATCACATAGTTGTGTGCGTTCAGTCGTTCTTTTTCGGGTACACATACGCGTTGTCGGCAATGCTTGATGAAAATCAAAAAGTTTTGATTTTTTTATTTGATGGCTGATTATTTGATAGTCTCCAGTTGTGATTGACAAAAAAAATGTCTTTGCTTTGTGTATGTTGTCATGTACGGAAGAAAAAAAAAATATAAATACTTATTTGGTTTTTCGTTTTTTTGATTTAAAAAAAATAAAAAAATATCTTTGTTAAAATGAAAAAATGCGTGGACGAGCAAAAGTTTATATTGCGTTTTATTGAACACTACCAAAACTTGCCAGCATTATGGAATGTAAAGGTGGAAGCATACAGTAATCGTGAAGAAAAAAGAAAGCAGTACGGAATTTTGTTGGAGGTTTATAAAGAACAAAATCCTAATAGAACAATGGATGACGTTAAAACAAAAATTAATATTTTGCGGACTAATTTTCGACGTGAAAAACAAAGATTGGCCGGATGTACCAAAAGTGGAGCTGGAGCTGAAGATTCGCTGGAGTCGAATTTATTTTATTATGCCGAAATGGAGTTTCTGGACGATATTGAAAAACCCTGTATCTTTGTATATTTTATCTTATTTTTTTTTTGGAGAAGTATATGTACATATATACATTATGTATTAAATTGATGCCCATATATTCGCATTAATGCATAAACTTTGTTTGCCAAGACACTGCTCCCTAATTCATAAAATATTCCGCAAAGTTATCACGATTTTCTATCGCTTTATTTGAAGAATTTCTTATTTGCGTATATTCTAAAGCCTTCAGATCAATGTTTTCGCGCCATGTTCCACTAAAAAAATCCCCTGAATTGGTGTCTTCCCTGTCAAATGAATCTGCAAATCTGTAAGATTGTTTCTTGCTCAAAAAGTTATGCAGATAGCATCAAGCTCAAACAATTGTTTTAGCTTTTTCTGGTGCCAGTGAAATTGTTGTTTGTAAAACGCCAAATCTTGAGACTAGTATCCCGCAAACATATTCCACAATTCTGCGGGCTCGGCTCAATCTATAATTGAAAATGCGTTCTTTATTTGTAAAACTTGTGCCGGAAAATGGCTTTATAAGATTTTCATGCATTTGGAAAGCATTATCTCCCACAAAAACGAATGGCAATACTTTGTTACTATTTGGCAATTGTGATGGTTCGGGAATTTTTAATGATTTTCTGTAAATTGCCTTCCCAAAATCAGTGTTTTTAATAACACCACCATCAGAGATACGCCAGTTTGTTCCAACATCCGCAACTATAAATTCGTAGTTAGCGTTAACAGTTGCCATAAGGACGATGCTAAAAAATTTTTTGTAGTTAAAGTACATTGATCCACTTTTAGCTGGTTTTTTAATGGCAATATGTTTGCCATCGATCGCTCCAATGCAATTGGGGAAATTCCAATCTTCGTTAAAACCTTCTTCTATTGTTCTCCATTCGCACTATGTTGCGGCACCTGTGAAATACAAAAATTATACACATGTACATAAGTATATTTTTATTTCTCTAAAAGATCATTTTTTTTATAATTTCAGACTCTTTTTAAAGGAACTACAAGTAAAGCTGCAAAAAGGAAACCAGACCCAGCTGACGTTTTGATCGAAATTGCTACAAAAAAATTTTCATCCAACGACAAAAAAAAATCAGATGCAATAACCGATTTTTGGCCTGTTAAGCTGGAACGAATGACTACAGAGCAACGAATACAATGCGAAAAGTTTGTGGATGAAATAATGTTTGAGGGACAAATGGGAACTTTGCGCAGAAACTCCGTCAAAATAAATTCTGGTTTTAATTACCCAACACCTGACACATCCAGAGGCAGCAGTTCAACACCAGCGCATATTTACATCAGCAACATGTCATTAGAAGAAAGCTTTACAAATTCAGCTCTTGATTTCGTCCCCTCCAAACAATAGGTATCCCATCGTTTCCAAATATATTGAAATTACTTTCGTCGGTAAAGGTCGATTCACCCATGCGTTCCGAACAATATTTTTGACCGGACAATAATTTTTTTACAGAGAGTGTTCTGCAGAACGATTCACCCATCTCGGAAGATTTGTCCGGACAAACAAAGCTACCATATGGTTTACACATGTAAACGATTATACAAAGTGGCAGCACAGTTAGCAAACTATTAGTTTTTTTTATAAAAGTGTGTTAAAGAAAATGGACGAAAGAAGAAAATTAATTTTATTATTTTAAATTGAATTGCATGAAACCCATTTAATAGCAAACAAAATTTATCAAAAAATGTTGAAAGTAAAAAGAATAGCAGTAAGAAAAATATTACAGAAAAGAAGAACAAACGGTGTTTTCCACACACTTGTTCCTGAGATGCGCCTTCATGAAGTGTAATCGTTTATACATTTTCACAGTATGGACCCCAATACGTCCAATGAAATCCTTGCAATTTTAGGGCCTGATTTTCGCTTATAGTCACATCCCTTAGTTGCACGCAATGTTGTGACTATATCGCTAATGTGATTATAAGCCTAATTTTTTTATATGCCACAATATGGCATATAAACAAAATCGGATATAAGCAATTTATGTGATTATAAAAAAGAAAACAGATTTATTTTATTTATATGTATGTATATGTATACATAGTATGTTTATATACGTATTGAATACGTTATAAACAAATACATAAATACTTTGTACGTTTAAAGGTTAAATTATAAAAACTTTAATAAAATAAAGTAAAAGAAAACAAAATATTCTGATAAAAAAACTAAAAAAAAATTATGGATTGCCATTTAATATTTTCTGATTGAAATAACGAAACTTCAAAAAGTTAAATATTTAATATAATAAAAATTATTCATAAAAAATAACACAGTTTTTAATTAAAAAAATCTGTTATTTTAGTTTGGCTTAATTTCAACGAATTTTTTAAAGCCTTTTCTTCTATTTTGTCAAACAAAAAATTGCACTCCAATTCATTTTCCATACAATACGTTCTCAAAACATCTGCGAAGTTTAAAATATCCTTTATTGTGGGTGGATCTTTTTCAATAATAAACATTTCGTCTTCATTTTCCCAACCATCATCTTCTTGTGTAGAGTCTTCTTCGCCAACCGCCTGTAAAATTTCTTCATTGCTCAAATTTCCAAAACAAACAAGATCATCATCGCAATGCAAATATTCAGATGGATAAGAAACAACTTCGGCAATAAAATCTTCGTCTTCATCAATTTCATTGAGATCAGTATTGGTATGGAAACCAGCCTGTAAAAAATATTAAATTAAAAATTGAAAAATAAATTTAAACTTTTAACTGATAATATGAACGTACTTTTTTGAAACAGTTTGCAATTGTCTCAGGTTTCACCAACCACCATGCCCGTTTTACAAAATTTAATGCATCCAATATTGTAACCGATTTCAGATAATCTGGCACAGTCTTTCCCTTTTCCAAACTGCATAATTGCTTTTTTACTATAATCTGCCGATATTGATATTTAAAAGCATGTATGATGCCCTGGTCTAACGGCTGTATTAGTGCAGTGGTATTTGGTGGTAAAAATTTGACTTCTATATTTGACAGTGATGTGGTTACCTTATGACAAGAGGCGTTATCAATAAATAAAATTATTTTTTTGTTCTCCTTCACCATTTCATTGTCTATCGTAGAAAGTATTTGATTCCATATTAAACTGGTCATCCAGCTGTTTTTATTGGAAAAATATTCGACTGGTATTTTTAAAACATCTCGGCTTTTTTGGTTTCCCAATACAAAACACTCGCTTATATGAACCAGTTGAATTACATATAAATAAGAGTGTCAGCCGAGATTTTTGGGTTTTATACCCCTTGGGCTGATCTCCTTTAATGAAATAAGTTGTATTGGGTAATGCTTTGTAGTATAGACCGCTTTCGTCAGCATTAAAAACACAATCTGCAGAATATTCTTTGAGCAAATGGGGTAAAACACTTGTTTTAAAATCTTCCGCCGCCGATTCGTCGTTGTCCTTAGATTCTCCATGAATCTTTCCAAAGTTAATGTTTGAGCGCTTTCTCCATCGGAATAACCAACTTGAATCTGGCTCAAATTCTTCATTTAATTGAACAGCAAATTCTTTAGCTTTGTTCATAAGCATTAAACTACTTACAACAGCGTTTTTGCTACGCATATCATTGAACCAAATGGTAAGAGCCTTTTCAATATTGGGATGGTCGCCTTTTCGTTGTCTTTTAGACTTTAAGTTAGATGTATTTGCCAGCCCACGAATCTTCTCCTCGTTTTTTATAATTTTGGAAACGGTAGACACATCTATTTTGTATTTGGAGCCCAATTCTTTTCTTGTTAAAGAATTATGTTTATAATCATTAAACAAACAATTTTTTTCTTTTACAGATAAATTCACACGTTTACTCATTTTTTCTGTTTTATTTTTTAGTTTGACAGGTTTTTCAAAGCACTATTTATTAAATATCGTTAAAAAACAAAAATGTCAAAATAAACAACAGGGTTGTATTTTACCATTTGATTTTTTTACATTTTATTGGTTTGTGTCTTACACTGCCTTTACACATGAAAGTTCTTTCATGAAATTTCTGTATACGTATTTTAAATAAAAATGTCAATGAAACAGATGACTTTCTTGAAAATTTCTTGTTCGATTACACAGGAAAGTGAAAGTTCATTTGAAAAATGTCGTCAAAGGGCAAACTTCTAACAAAAATGTCTCTTCTTCTTCTTTTATTATTTTGCTTTTTTGAAGTTTCAGAGTTGCCAAGACAATTACTCACGCCGAACATCAGGCATTCGTTCAAATTAATATTTTTTTAAATTATTTTCATGATATTTATACATTTCAGTTAGAATAATTGTGTTCTTAATCCTATTTAGTTGAAAATATATATTAGATTCTTTATATCGGGTGTTTTTTTTACAGGTTTGTTTTTCGAATAGAGATAAAACTGGCATTTTGTGGTCAAATCGTGCAAATTTATTTCGAAAATAACGGTTCAGTTCGCGAAGTTTACCGCAAGCTCCGTCCATTTTATGGTCGACATAATCGTCCATCAGAGCAATTAATTCGGTTAACCATGGATCGTTTTCGCACTACGTTTACTCTATGTGATAATACGCATCCGCAGAGACGTCGAACAGTGCGCACCGAAGAAACAATTGCCGCTATAGAGCAAAGTGTTGAAGAGGACCCGAATGAATCGATTCGCCACCGTGCACAGCAATTGGAGCTTTGTCCATCAACTTTATGGAAGATTTTGCGCAAAGATCTTGGCTTGCGACCTTACAAGATCCAGCTTGTGCAAGAATTAAAGCCGCGAGACCATGCAATGCGTCGTGATTTTGGTGTATGGGCCGAAAATGAGATTGATCTCGATGCTGATTTTCATCGCAAAATTTTGTTCAGTGATGAGGCTCATTTTTGGTTGAATGGCTACGTCAACAAGCAAAATTGCCACATTTGGAGTGAAGAGAATCCACATGAGACCCTTGAGACGCCATTACATCCACAAAAACTGACTATTTGGTGTGCTCTATGGGCTGGTGGAGTCATTGGGCCATACTTCTTCCGAAATAATGCTGGAGAGGCAGTTACCGTTAATGAAGACCGGTTTAGAGCCATGATAACCGACTATTTTGTTCCCGAATTGGATGGCATGAATGTGGATGAGTTGTGGTTCCAACAAGACGGCGCTACATGCCACACAGCGCACGCCACAATCGATTTATTGAAGGAAACATTCGATGAGCGCATAATTTCGCGGAATGGACCTGTCAATTGGCCACCAAGATCGTGTGATTTGACACCATTGGATTATTTTCTTTGGGGATATGTGAAGTCGCTCGTCTACGCCAACAAACCAGAAACGTTAGGGGAATTGGAAGCCAACATTCGTGGCGTTATTGCCGACATACGGCCCCATATGCTCGAAAAAGTGGTTGAAAATTGGACCTGTAGAATTGGCTTTATTCGAGCCAGCCGCGGCGGCCACATGCCTGAAATCATATTTAAACATTAATGGCATAAAATTATCCTTCCAATAAAGCCAAATTGATGGTCATTAAAACGATTTTCTTGTGTTTTATTTCAATTCGAAGTTCTATACCACTGAAAAAAACACCCGATATATACGCGAAAAACAAGTTGCTTTTGTAACTGCAATTTCACACAATCCTGAAATTTGAAGTGACAAGTTTTACATTGGCAACACTGCTTAGCTTATTGTCATTTGCTTTCATGAAATGTTCAAAAAATCGCTTTCTTGAAATTTTCATTGAAAGCTAGCTGAAAGTTGGGTTGAAAGTAAAAAAATGTAAATGTGTTAGTGAAAAAGTGTGAGTGTATTGCGACTTTCATGAAATTACTTTCACGTGTAAATGCTAGGTTAAATAGCTAATTTCATCTAAATGTATGTGACAATATCCTAAATAATTTGGATGTAAGAAAACTTTAAATAACCACACATAGGTGGCATATATGTCAAATGTGATTATATCACTAATGGACTATATCGTTAATATTTTGTATTAATTTGACTTATAGAGGGCTGTAAAAACGCATATTTTGGACTTTATCGCTAAATGGACTATAAGCGACGTGACTATAGGCGAAAAGTACTGTATACCTATTCGTAAACAAGAGCATATTACGCCGGCTGCTTTGTAGCGTCTTCGCAGACTTTTCCATAATATTTGACATTCACTTCCTACAATACTTGGTAAACATTATGTTAAAAAATATTAAAATTTACCATTTAAAATTTACTTACGACCAATTCTAATAGATTTTTCTATTTCCGTCTATATATTTTGTTTGAGGTAAGTATTTTTATATCAACGATTGCCCATATCATAAATACATTCTCTTCCTGGTTTTTTTATTTCTTCAATTAGTTTCAGGGCAATATTTTCTTTAACATCCATCTTTTGTTTAATTTTTTTTTAATTATTCAGCACAAAACGAAAAATGAAATATGTGGCAGCTCAATTCAACTTTTATGTACAAATTGAAAAAAAGTGGCATCTCAGTTCATTTTGTTCGCCAGAAGAATTAAAATTAAACCAATTCAAGAAAAAACGTGCCGAACAAAATCTTTGCTCTCTCTCTCAAAAGTAAAACGTCAAACTCAATATAAAAAAATTTTGTCCGGACAAAAATTTTGTTCGGAACGCATGGGTGAATCGAGCTTAAACAACACGTTTCTCCAGAAAGAAAAATCTTTATTTTGATGTTCTTTTGCAAATTGCAATCTTACAGCTTGATTTCGTTTGCTAATAAGCGGCTTCTGACGTGCTTTGGTTTATCTGAATCAAATATATAAATCGTAATGTCCGACTTTGGCTTGGAGCGACTGTATATAAAAACCGTTTTATTATAAAATCCTAAATTGGTATATTTGAATTAAAAGAAAAAAATTTTAAGATGATTAAACTTTTTTACGGCGCAAATAAAAATGTTCATGACGGCAGCAAGCTATTTTGAAACCGATCATTACTTTGGTTTCTGCAATAACAATGCGAAAAAAACAGAGAAAATGTCAGAAGCAAATTACATGTACGTTTGTGACCGAATATTATAAAGCTTATGTAAAACAGCGATTTTGACAGACATGCACAATAACATATGACTTGAAAATTTGACATGTCAGATTACAAAAACATGTCGTCTATATGCTCCTTAAGTTTTCATAATGATAGTTATAAATATGTGGTCACGAACGTACGCAAAATAGAAGCTTGGTTGACAGTAGTGAAATGTACAAATCTGCGTAATGGAACGGAATATTCAAAAGTGATTAATTTATTTTAAAAGTGTATTAATGTAGGTCCCTATCCAGTTTTTACACTAACGTACGATTTTTCCATATGTTTTTTTTTTTTTTTGTTATCACCATGCATTTTCCCATAAATATCTTAAAATTTCCTTAATAAAAACTTTATTACTAAATTTACAATTGAAATAGTCTAAACACAACATATTTTTTGCATGTTAAATAAGTATAAATAAATGTCTTTAGAAATAGAAAATATAAGAAAATATAAAATTGTTCAGTTTCCAGCGCAATTGCGTCAAGTAAAACAGCTGAGATATGCTATGAAACCATTCATTTATGAAGACATAGACTTTTTTTATAATAATAAACAATAAAAGACTATGATTATCAACATTTACTTTTTTCATCCTGGTAGACCATTCTGGGGTAATGCCCATATACATTTTTTATATCAACTTCGTTTTATTTAAAAGAAATATTATATTTTCAGGTAAATTATTATATAATTCATTCATTATAATGATACAATTATTCAAGAAAATTTAGCATTTTTTTAGCATTTAAAATTTTTTTTTTTAGCCCTTTTAGTTGTGGTCACACTGAGTGCAATATATAGTTTATAATCAGTGCAATATCAGAAGAAGTAGTGATAACTACTTTTTTAACGTTTTGTGTTTGAAAAATTTTTTTTCATTGGGTGTTTTTTGTTATTTATACCTTTTTTTAGTGCGTAATTTTCTTATTGGTTTGATTGTTATTGATGTTTTGTATTCATTTGTTTTTATTTTTTTGTAGCTTTAACCCTGATGATGCTACTCGATGTTTTGTAGCGAAATATTGGAAAACAAAATATGATTTAAAAAAAAGCCTGGACTTCGAGCTTAATTAATTACTTATTTTATGTTAGAATAAAAAGGTCGAATAAAACTAACTTAAGAAATAGTAATAATTATACAAAGACCAAGATAAAAGATGACCAATTAGAACCAATGGAACATAAAAATGGAAAATCGTTAAAAAAAATCAAGCAAAAACAACCAGTCGAACCAGTCATTAAGCTTGAAAAAGATGTTTGGCGAAGGACTAAGGCCTCAGATAAAAAAAGCCCACAAACCGTTTTTAATAAAATAATAAATCAATACTCTTCTTGGCCAAGGTATTTAAAAGAAACAAGACATATATGGTTTTCATATCGTCGTTTATTTCAGAATAAATCCATACCTTACCACATCACAATTGATATGTCCGAGTACAAAAGTTTGAATTTAGCAAAATGTATTTACAACAATGTAATTAATATATGTAACAATATTAAGAAACCAAAATAAAAAGTCAGCCATTTCGCTTTCAACAGAAGAAGGTAAAAGTTTTTTTACTCCTCTAACAGTATCCAACAGCCTTTAGAAAAGTTTGATCACCAAAAACAATAATGTTTTTTTTATAGACTCTTTTAAAATTGTATCACACAAGAATGCTCTTTCAATGTTTGAAACATTTAAAAGTAAAATAAATGAAGTTAAATAGGAAAATGTCCCAATTGAACATGACTATCAAATTGATCATTTTAATTGCGTCGTATTTTTTGTGCCAATATGTTGAAGCTATACTTCTTGACAATATTCTGGTACATTAAGTTGATCCAAATACATATAGATATACAATTAAACTAGGTCTGAAAAACTACGCCGATGAAATGAGTGAAATTCACTGCGGTGACAAATGTGGGCTAAAACCACATTTGTTTGTATTGAGTGCAGAAGGCTAGCATGTGTTGGATGTACGTCGTCATATCGTTATAAGTCCAAAAACTTAAACATGGTACAAAAGTGTATTTTTTGTGAACACTAAAAACACACGGTTTTAAAAAGCATTTGAATAAAATTCAAATCAAAAATTTGTTATAAAAAAAATTCGTATGAATTGACAGAATCCTAAACATTTAAAAATGCTAAAAAAATATTTCTTTAACAAAAAATAAGTATTTATTATAATCTTTTTTGTGTAATTAATAAATAATAATAATTAAAAAATAACTGATCGACTAAGCCAATTTTGTTATAACTTTAGTTAAAAGTATCAGTGGAAGTTCAACTATAAAAGGACTATTAAGAGTTAATAAAAAGCTTAGTGAAATTAAAAATCAAATTTCATCCGCCCTTCCTTTTTCCTGGAATTCATCTTACAGAGAATTTCCAAATTTGGAAATATGGACAAATTAAAAAATTCGTATAAAGACGCAACACCTTTAAGCTTCTGGCAAAGAAAACAAATTCCATCAAATTTTATCCGCCCATCTCAAACCGTTTTGCTGGAATTCGGGAAAATCTTCCAGAGAAATTGTATATGTATATAAAAAATATCATGTAGTCATATTTTATACCTAAAATAAAATTTTTTGATTAGCGGGATATGTTTTAAGCCCTATGTGTTTTCCAGTCCATTTGATCAAAAAATGTAAATATAATTCCAATTTGAATAAATATATCACGATTCTATATGGTTAACAGTGTTATGTTAGCGCTTTAACAGAACTCTGTTATGCAATAAATTTCGAAATTTAACTCCACACACATATCGCTATTTGCTGCAAGACCGGCATAACTCAAAAAATCAATTTCGAGATAAGCGCGTTTAAAGTTTTTGATTTGATCTAATCACTTTAAAAAAATAACGATGCATTCTCAGTTGAACTCTCGTGGTGTAAAGACGTGTGCGGAATACTAGCGTAAAATCAGTAAGATTCGGTTGTGAAGTACATTGTTGTTGGACCTTGAGTGTTTTGAAGTGTTGTTGGTTTTTATAAATAAATTGTGAGACTCCGCTGGCGGGTGCTCCATTAAAAATTTATTTGTAAACAAACCTCCGGCCGAAAGTGAGGTTAGATAGAGACAGAGACTCTTGTTGTGGTGTTACCGGAGTGGTAATAGTGAAAATAGTGTTGACGGATCGTGCGCATTTTTTGGCTATCGTGATTTGGATTTTCGGTTTTTGACTTTGATTGAAAGCCATCTGGCGGTTGGTAGTGTATTATACACTTCCACTTGAGGTTGGTGAAGGAGGTGCTTGAGTGTGCGGCAAAGTATGAGGAGGTGCTCATCAGGCTGCTGGCGGAGAACGAGCGGCTGAAGGGCCGGCTCGAGGGTGGTGTTGCTGCTGGGCCCTCAAAGGTGGCCCCTTCGAGTGGAGGTGCAGTTTTTGCGGTGCCTAAGGCGCCTGAGGCGGTGGTGGCGGCTCCCAAGTTGCCAAACGCAACGAAGCCGGTGGAGACGTGGTCGGTGGTGGTGAAGGGGAAGGGTGTCCCCACGACCTCTAAGGAGGTTGTGAACAAGGTGGTGGAGCAGGTGGGCCCAACGTTGGGTGTCCGTGTGCACGAGGTGCGGCCTACGCGGGATGGAGGAGCGGTGATCCGTACCCCCTCGGTGGCGGAGCGCAAGAAGATTGTCGAAAATAAGACGTTCCAGGAGGTAGGACTCGAGGTGACGGCGGCCGATAAACTGGGCCCCAAGGTGACAGTGCAGAGGGTGCACGGAGAAATCACCCCGGACGAATTCATGGAGGAACCTTATGAAATGAACCTGAAGGAGATGATGTCACCGGAAGCCTACCGGAGAGGTGTTAGACTGGCAAGTAAGCCATGGAGGGCTGAAGGAGGGCCAGTGAATGTAGCGCTGGAATGTACCCCGAGGGTTGCTGAACACTTGAGGGCCACTGGTGTTTACATCAAGTGGTTCCGATTCCTAGTGCGTATACAGGACCCAGTGTTCTCCTGTTTCAGGTGCCTGGGATTCGATCACCGCGTGCGGGACTGTCGGATGACTGATGAGGTGTGCCGTAGGTGCGGAATTTCGGGACATGGCGCTGCCAGATGTCCAATTGAGCTGCGTTGCCGGAACTGTACGTTTAAGGGCTTGCCCTCAAACCACTTGATGATGTCGATGGTGTGTCCGGTCTATGCGGCCGCGGTTGCAAGGGCGACCGCTAGACATTAATATGGAGGGATTCCCAATAATCCAGTTTAATTGCCAAGGTGCTTACGCTGTGATGTGCGAGTTGGGACAGGCGATGAGCGTCGTGGAGTTCCTTTTGAGCTTTTGCAGGAACCGTATATCGCGAATGGCTGTGTAAGGGGTTTGCCGGGGGGATGCGAGTTTATACGGACAGCGGGGGAAACTCGGCTATAGTAGTTGATAAACCGGACGCGGACATTATGATAGCTAGCAGTAGCCAATGGGGTGTCTGCATTTCTGTGGAGTGCGATTTTGGGAAGATGTTGTTGGCTAGCATCTACTGTGTAGGTAGGGAACCTTTGGATGCATACTTAGGCTACATGGATACGGTACTTCTCTCTGGGAGTAGTATTCCTGTTATCCTCGGACTTGACGCAAACGCATGCTCTCGTATGTGGTTCTCCAAGATGCCCAGAAATGTTTCTGGCCATCCGAACTATATGCGAGGAGTAGTGCTTAGCGAATGGCTGGTCACAAAGTGCCTCATTGTTGTCAATGAGCCGAGTGAGCTGTATACTTTTGATGGTCCAAATGAAAGTTAGTGACATTGACGTAACGCTCGCGAATACCGCGGCTTTGACGACTTTCGAACTTAGGTGGAGGGTTTGTGACGATTGGGGAGTAAGTGATCATAATCCGATCGAGATTATGGTCACCTTACGAGAACGAACGAGGGAGACGCCTCTGCCTCTTAGATGGCGGAGTCACGGTGTGGACTGGGACCATTGTGCCAGGGAATTTAGGACGGCGGCGCTAACGCGCCCGCTAAGTGACTATAGGGCACTGACGATAGATGACCAGGTCACCATGATTAATCGGTTGTTATTGACCGTTAATGATGCCGTGCTGGGTCGTTGTGTTCGAACGACACCTAGCAGGGTCAAATGGTGGACGGTCGAGTTGGAACGGACGAAAAGGTCCGTCAGGCACCTCAGGAGGTTGTTCCAGAGGGCCAGACGTGCCGGTTCTGACGATCTAGCTTTGCGCAAGTCCACTTATTTGTCTGCCCTAAAGACGTACAAGGACATGATTCTTAGGGTAAAGGAGGACGATTGGAGGAGGTTTGTACGGGACAATAGGGATGACCCTTGGGGTACGGTTTACCGTATCTGCAGGGGAAGAGGAAGAGTAGCTGACCTTGCTTGCCTACGGGTTGACAATGTTGAATTGTCCTCTTGGAGGGAATGCGCTGACACACTGTTGGGGGTTTTCTTTCCAGGGACGGAGGTAGTTGATCGTTCCCCTGTTATACGGGATTCGGTCGGCCCTCCCGACTTGGAAAGGCCGGAAGTTGCGGACAGTATTTATCTAGGTGTTTGTCGCTCATCTAATTGGATAAGTGCTGCAGTGTCTCTTCTTCTTAAGCGAGTGTGGCCGCTATCATTTAAAATATTTCGTGCTAGTGGGTTTGGATGCAATTCGAGCCTTTTTAAGTATTTTACTGCATATTTCGTAATCATAGTTTTGACTAATGGAACATTGAGATCCCTGTGAATATTTGAGTTTTTTACATACCAAGGGGCAGCTGTGATTATTCGAAGAATTTTATTTTGGCGCCTTTGAATCTTTTCTATATTAGAGGCCGAGGCAGTGCCCCATAACTGAATACCATAGCACCAGATTGGCTTTAAGATGGAGTTGTAAAGAAGAAGTTTGCAGTCGAGACTAAGGACAGAGTTTCTACCAATAAGCCAATGAATTTGAATGGCTTTTAGTTTCATTTGAGTTAATTTTGCCTCTATATAGCATTTCCACGTTAATCGCCGATCCAGATGTATACCCAGATATTTTACATGCGAAAGTTGAGGAATTATTTGATTGTTGATTGTTATATGGGGGCAAGATTCCCGGCGCAAGGTGAATGTTATATGCACGCATTTTTGCTCATTGACCATTATCCTCCATTGTCTTAACCACATTTCTAGTTGAAATATATGATGCTGTAAGAAACGAGATGCTTCATAACGGTTTTCGTGGACGCTTAGAAATGCTGTATCGTCTGCAAATGTTGAAGTTTGGGTGTAGTTACTTGTTGGCATGTCCGAAGTATAAATTAAATATAATAGAGGGCCCAGGATGCTGCCTTGTGGGACTCCAGCGCCAATGGGCTGAGGTGAACTTAAGAAATTTCCTTCTATAATAATAAATTGACGACCGACTAAGTAGCTTTCTAGCAGCTTGTGTGTGTTTGCTGGTAAATTTTGTTTCAATTTATGTAATAAGCCTTCATGCCAGACTTTATCAAATGCTTGCGAAACATCGATGAAGAGTGCTGAGCAATATTTTTTTTCTTCAAATGCTTTTCTTATGACATTTACTATTCGATGAGTCTGTTCGATTGTGCTGTGTTTTCTTCGAAATCCGAACTGATGGTTTGGAATACATCTATTTTCACTTAAAATCGGTGTTAATTTTGAAACTAATAATTTCTCAAACAGCTTTGACATATTTGATAATAAGCTAATTGGCCTATATGACTCAACTTTTGTATGATCTTTACCTGGCTTTGGTATCATGGTAACTAAGGAAACCTTCCATTTTTGAGGATAGTATTCAAGGCGTAAAATAGCATTAAAAATAAAAAGAATAATTTTCTTTGCTATGCGAGGTAGCTCTAAAAGCATTTTATTACTGATTTTATCAATACCAGGTGCCTTCTTAGTGTTTAAGTCACAAATAGCCTGTTCGATTTCTCTTATCTCAAATCTGAGGGGAATAGCTGCTCTAGCAGGAACAGGTGGTAACTCGACCGCAGTATCGTGAGATATATTTGGGGTAAATACGTTTTTTAAATGATTAACAAACAGATTTCCCTTTTCGTTATCATTTCTTGCCCAACTTCCGTCCAAGTTTCTTAATGGTGGCTTAGAGACAACTGGCCTATTTAGATTTTTAGCTGCACGCCATAATGAGTAGTCTGATTGCGGAGTTGCGTCAAGTTCCTTAAGATATTTTTGCAGAGAATCCGTTTTCTGTATCTGTAGTAACTTTCTTAGCCTTCTTGTACAATCTTTTAACAAACTCTTAAGTTGAGGGGATCTGTGCAATTGCCACTCTCTTCGGGCTCTTCTTTTTTCAGACAGGAGACGCTCAACATCTGTGGAATAAATTTTAATATTTTTAGTTTTTTTTTGGGTAATACTGGAATGTTGTACAGCTAGCTTTAGAAAACTGTCAAAATTAAGAATAGCGCGATCTACGTATTCCGGTGTACTAAGCGGAATATTTTCTGTGCAATGGGTGCTGAGATATTTTTTATATTTTAGCCAATTGATTTGTGTAGCTGGCGTCGCTAAGTAACCAGTTGGAGATACAGTTCTATTGGGGTTCATTAAAGTAACAATTGTTGGTGTGTGGTCGGAAGATAATTCTAAGGAAGCTTCAACATAAATCGTTTCTAAGGGGATGTTTTTAACCACGCCAAAATCGATGACATCTGGTATTTTTTGCTGATCAGTAGGCCAATATGTTGGTTGTCCGCTCGCTATCACATTCAAATCCATTTTAGTAATAGTATTAAATAGAACACGACCCTTTGGTGTTATAAGTCGGGACCCCCAGAAGGTATGTTTAGCGTTATAATCGCCAGCGGCCAGGAAACAGGGTCCTAATGATTTGAAATATTTATAATATTGGCCTTCTGATATTGAATATCTAGGTGGGGAGTATAACGATGAGATTACTACGTTTCTATTTAGTTCTTCAACGCAAATGTTTGTTGCTTGAAGATAATCTTCACGATGATCACCCATTAGGTAGTGTTTGACTCTGGTTTTAATTAAAATGGCAGAACCTCCACAAGCTCTATCTCGAGGGTCCTTTGTATCATATAGTATATAACCATTTATTTTAAACGTATTTTTTGAAGTCAAATGAGTTTCAGAAACCATCATGACATCAATTTGTTTATTTTTAAGAAAGTATTCTAGTTCATTTTTATGTTGGCGGATGCCGTTTGCGTTCCAAAAACAAATTTTTATACAGTTCATGGCTTGTTAAGTACAGCTTGCAATAACATTGATTGCATTCTAAGAATTTCCTGCATCATATTACCCATTGTGTTCGTAAAATTATTTACTGTTTGCACTAATGTTTCCATGGTTTTTTCTAAACGACTTAAATTAGAAACTGGAGTTTCATCATTACTTGGCGAGGCACCTTGCATTGGCTCATGGTTTGATTTTAGAACGTTAGCATAAGAGGTTCTGTTATTACTAAACTGGGGGGCTTGAATTGCATTTGTGATAACTTGATTTGCAACCTGCATTTGAGGGGCATTTGTTTTTGGTCCAACCGTCTGCTTGACGATATTATATACAGGGCATCCTCTATAATTGGCAGTGTGATTACCGCCACAGTTGCTACATTTTTTAACGTTGGGGTCGGTTTTAGGCTTATCGCAAGAAACTGTACCGTGTAGCTCACCACATACTACGCAAACAGGGGGTAAGTAGCAGTATGCCTTTGTATGGCCAAATTCTTGGCAGTTTAAGCACTGAACAGGTCCATTTTTTTTGTGCGGCTCCTCAATTGTGATTTTTCTGTGTAGAATATATTTTAAACTATAAATGGGATGCGTTTCGTTTTTTTTTAACTTAATGTCGCCGGGCTCTAATTCTACTCGAAATAGTGGTTGTGGATTTTTGTCTCTATTTCTAATATTTACCACGTGTTTTATCTTGAAGCCTTTTTCTTCTAAGAAAGTTTTAATTTCCTCTGGGTCTACGCATGAATCAATTCCCTTAATCACCACCTGGAGACCTTTACTGCTCTTGAGTTGGTATGTATAAAAACTTTTTTTAAGTGCCTCAAATTTGTTAATAATTTTGCGAAAATCATTTTCATGATTCACTTGAATTTTCGTTTCATTTATGCTACCTCTCTTTATTGCGGCTACATAAAACGAATTTTCACCAATCAACGAAATTAAACTCTTTATTAGATCATTTGAGTTATGCTCCCTAAGATATATCGGGGGAGGCTTGGGCGATCTTATGACGTTTGGTGCTTCAGAGGATTCATCCTCCAGAATTGCAAAGCGATTTTGGGAATTTATTTTGTCAAAAGATGGCACTTTTGATGCCGAAGCAACAGCTGAAGAGGTAGGGCTGCGACCCCGCTTAAGGACTGTTATATACCTGTCCATACCAACTTGGACTTGAGGCTTTTGGCAACTTTTTACAGGGGGGTTTTCCATTGCATTAGTGTTTTGGTTCATGGTATCATTTCCCACTAAATTTATTTTTGACGTAGCGGCAATACTTGTTGGCCTGGCAACACTTGTTACCAAGTCTATTTTTAGTTTTTTTAATGAGTCACTATCCACCGTTTGTGTAAATAAAGAGGGTGAGAGGGAACGAGTGCGAAAAATTGGCTTAGCCGTTAAGTAGTTACTATTGTTTTGTTTTGTTTTATTTATTTCAACATTATTTTCGTTGGCATGCACTGTCACATAAGCATTTCTATCATTTAATTTTATTGTTGTTACATTGTTTTTACTCATGCAAGAAATTGTTTTTGTTTTTCACCGGTTTAATGTGCTTTTAATGTTTTTATTATTTATTTTATTTTACAACAACAACGCCAAAAATAAGAAATTTAAACTAAAATGTTTGTGCACAGAATATGTATACATACACATGTATGAACATTCATACGTACATATGTATATATTTTTGCTTTATTTATGTTTATTTAATTTTTCGTTTTAATTGTTCACTTTTATGTTAAATAATTTAAATAAAAAATATCATATATTTTCCAGCGTCCATTCGCTTAGTGTTTATATTCCAAAATCAAATTTAATTAATAATAAATTAAAATCGTATGCGGGGTTGAAAATACACGTCCGTTTCACAACAAAGCACAAACTGAAAATCACAACATGAAAATTAATTAAAATTGTTATTGATAATCTTTCATTCTTGACCGTGGCCGGGGCTCGAACCGCGGCCGGCAGGTTACCATGACATGTTTCGATCGCAACCACTCAATCTCCTCAGATGGATTTGCCGTTTTACACTCGCAGCCATCGACGACTGCTGACGTCAACAGTCAAACATCAATCCTTAAACCAAATTGTATTTAAACCTTTGGTAGATCAAAATTTGCTTTTTTTGAATGATTATCCATTTTAATTGATTTTACATGTTTTCCCTCACTTCTGTTTTTTCGTATGCAAATATGCATTTCTTTTAGTCCTTTATACCATATATAGGCACATAAAATAATTCTGATAGTGCATAGAAAATATTCCTGAAAAATATTAATGGAATAAGACTATTAAAATATACAAGCTTTATAGATTGTAATTTGACTTAGAATACACACTCGAATAAATAAAAAAAAATGTATGGTAGGTACATAAAAAATTTAAAAAAAAATTATTATAAAATTCAATATCCCTAAAAATCCCTAACTTACCAAAAATTTAAAATCGACTTTTTCATTGAGTTTTTCCAACAAAAGTAGAACCCGTTATTTTTTCTGTAGTAAAATCCATGGTGGAATAAGCAGGTGGCATCGTTACGGCAACAAATACAACAAAAATGGAAATTACATCACCGTTTACGTCAAAATATACATTAAACAAAAATGAAAGCGTGCCGCTGAACGTGATGAAATAAATAAATTAGCCAATTTTTATTTAATTATGATCAATATCTTATTTATTTTAATTTACAATTATCAAAAACTTTAATAGAATACAATAATCACAGCACAAAACGTGGACTTTTGTAAACATAAACAAAACTTTGACATAAACCTAGACAAACAATGCAAGAGCAAAAAATCGTCATCTGGCGTAGTGCTGCCACCTGTTTATTTCACCATGGTAAAATCTACCATTTCTTTATTTTTTTTTTTTTTTGTGTTTACAGGGTTGCTATTATTGTCGGGGCTAGTATCGTTACCTAGCCTTTTAGAAGTGTTTTTTAAATTTAAAATAAAGGAAACACGGGAGGGTTCAAATTCAATTTTAAAAAATTTATTAGGCTTCTTGCCTGTCTGAAGTTAAAGATTATACTTAAAAACTAAATTACAAAAAGGTTTGTAGTAAGCCAACAAACTCAAAGGAAAACTACAAACTCAAGAACAAAGTATATACATATATACATATATGTATAACGAAATAAATGAAATTTAAGAGAATTGCAAAATTCCAAAGAGTGCTCTACACCTAGAGAAAAAATACAAATTTAATTAAATTAAAAATTAAATAATATGAAAATTTTTAACAAATCAAAATTCAAAATTAAAATTTAAGAAAACAAATTTTAATATAAATAATAAAGAAAATTGAAAATTAGAGCAAATTAACAAAATAAAAGAAAATTAACAAAATGTAAGAAAATTGAAAAAATAAAATAAAATAAGACTGAAGTCGCTTCAACATGCTCCCCCCGGAGAGTGGCGAGAGCACCCCCTTCACGCCATAAATACGATCCAGCCAAAGGTAGATATTTGGGCTACTAATACGTCAAGGTCCGGCTGCGTCAAGAGCACTCTTTTTACAGCCCCTAGGGGATGCTTGCTTGTAGGCACTGCGGGATTCTTCAAGATGAAGTTTCTTGGCCACGGCTGCCAATTGGGTGCCATCTAGTTGACATATTGTGGCTTGTAGTGTTGCCATTGCATTTGTTGGTGGACTAGCTGCCGGAGCTCTAGCTAACACGGGTCCCTCGCGCTAAGGTTCAGCGAGGACATCTCTGAACTTGCGGGTGTAGCAGAGTGTGGGGAAAGGCATTACAGGCCACCCAGTTGACCAAAACTGCATATCCTCTGGTTGAGGTACAATGGTCTCGAAAATGATTGTAGGCCAGGCCATTGAGTTGAGTGGTTGAGTTGGCAAACATGGCATCGTGGTCGCTTCTTCATCTGTATTGGAGCAAAAGAAAAGAAAGAAGTATATACAGTGTTAAAAAATACCTAATGCGACTGAGTTTTCTAATTTTCTATTTTTGTTGAGGAATTTGGTAGACTAGTTGGTAGGTTGTGGTGGGCGTGCACTCACAGTGTGGTTTGTCGGTAGCAAACATAGTTTTACTACTGGGCGTAAAATTGTACCCTTTTTGGTGATTACTTCAGCAACTCTTACTTTGCTGTCTCGACCATAGACTACGTTACTAACGCGACCAAGGAGCCACTCGGTAGGTGGGAGTAAGTCTTCTTTGACTATAACAATATCATTTGGTTTTAAGTTGACGCGTTCTTTCTGCCACTTAAAACGGCGCTGAAGCTCGGTGATATATTCAGCTTTCCACCGTCGAGCAAAAATATGTTGTAGCGCTTTTAACCTTTCCCAACGTTTCAGAAACGGCACGTCTTCGAGCGGGGGTTCAGCAGGTGCTTCTGGTAGTGCGGTAATTGGAGCCCCTCTGAGTAAGTGTCCTGGGGTCAGTGGTAGAACTTCACCCGGGTTTTCTGTTAGAGGCGATAGAGGGCGCGAATTTAGAATGGCTTCGATGCGAACTAGAAGCGTGCTGAATTCTTCGAAGGTGAAAGACAGGTTGCTGGTAACTTTCTTCAGGTGAGACTTCATGCTCTTGACTGCGGCCTCCCAGAGGCCACCCATATGAGGTGCATATGGCGGTATAAAAGACCAGGTAACGCCCAAGGTGGAGTACTTTTCGACTAAAGTCTTTTCAATAGATTTCAAGAACTCGTTGTGGCCTTTAAGAAGAGCATAGCTTGCGCCAACGAAATTGCGACCGTTGTCGGAAAACATGGTTTTGGGGAGTCCTCTGCGCCCGGTAAAGCGGTGAAAGCAGGCTAAAAAGGCATCGGCTGAGAGGTCTGAACAGACCTCTAAATGGACGGCTCTGGTAGAAAAACAGACGAACACAGCAGCGTAACCTTTGAGAATCTTCGCATTTCTCAACGTCGAGGACTTAATATTAAAGGGACCAGCGAAATCGACTCCGGTATATGTGAAGGGCAGGGAAAAGTTCACACGTTCTGGGGGGAGTGCGGCCATGATTTGGTGCTGGACCTTATGCTTGTAAATCGTACAGGCCTTGCATTCTCTTATGCATTTTCGAACAAGATTTTTCAATCGTGGGATGTAGAACCCCTGGCGAATCGCACGTAGCATTACATGGTGCTCAGAGTGGAGCATAATACGATGCGTGAAACTAACTAAAAGCCTCGCGAAATGAGACCCTTCTGGCACAATAACTGGATGACGTTCCTCGTAGCTTAAACCTGCATTAATAAGCCTGCCACCAACTCGTAAAAGGTCGTCCTTATCAATAAAAGGATTCAAGTTAAGCAATCTGCTTTTGCGGCTTAACGGTCTCTTTTCCTTCAGACAATCGTATTCACGGTAAAAATATCTCTTTTGAGCGAGCGAGAGGAGTCGAGTCTTCATTGAGCTAATTTCTTGAGCGGTAATAAACTTTTCGGTGGAGAATGGTTTCTTAAGAACGCGGTTGACAAATCTAAGTCGATAGCAAAGAATTCGCAACGCCCTTGGAAAAGATGAAAATTCTTCAAGTATATCTATGCAATTTACGTCAAGATGAAAGTTGATTATAGACTTCTTTGTCTCTAAGTCGACTGGGTCAAATGTACGAGGTACTGGCCACAAGGGTGTGGGAAGTTGTAGCCAGGTGGGGCCATGCCACCAGAGTTGATTGTCTGCAAGCTCCTGCGGGGAGCAGCCTCGAGTGCCCATATCTGCAGGATTTTCTTCAGTTTTGACGTGTTTCCAGTGTTGAGTGCTGGCGATGCTGATGATCTGAGTCACACGATTTGCGACAAAAGTTTTCAATGTGTAGGGAGGTTTTTGCAACCAACCCAGTACTATGGACGAGTCTGTCCACACAAATAATTCATAGGGGAACTGACAATCCGTGACTACGCTACGGATGAGCTTAGCCAACAATAAAGCTCCACACAATTCGAGTTTCGGAACGGTAGTCCGCTTGATCGGAGCAACTTTCGTTTTTGCTACCAGCAAATGGCTATTTATTTGGCCTTCTGAGCTTTCTGTTCGAATGTATACCGAACCACAATATGCCTTCTCTGAGGCATCACAGAAGCCATGTATTTGGATCTTGTATCCTGGGGAGAAATCTACCCATCTAGGTATCTTAATGGTCGAAATAAATGGCAAGTTTTTCAGAAATGAGTTCCATTTTACAAGTATGTGTGGAGGTACCCCTTCGTCCCAATCAGACTTTTCTTCCCACAATTCCTGCATCAAAGTCTTAGCATTAATAACGACTGGGCCTAACCAACCTAGAGGGTCAAATAATCTTGCAATTACCGACAAGATTTTTCGTTTTGTAGCGGATGGGGTAATTTCAATCGGCTCTACAGCATAGTAAAATATATCCGCCAACGCATTCCAGCGAATTCCCAATGTTTTTGAAGAGCTGGAGTCATCAAACTTTAAGAAATCTTCGTCTAGAAGATCCTCCCGGGGCAAACTTTCGAGTAGAAACTGATGATTTGCTGTCATCTTTTTAAGGGGAAAGCCACCAGATTTCAAAGCTGTAAGGAGCTCCACTTGCTTCTGCTTGGCCTCTTCAAGCGTGTGTCCACCGGACAATATGTCATCAACGTAGACCTCGTTCTTCAGAATATTAGATGCTTTAGGATACAAGTGTCTGCAATCATGACCTAACTCAAGTAGAGTCCTAATCGCCAAAAAGGGGGCGCAATTTACGCCGAACGTAACAGTCTTAAGTTGAAATGAATTCACGTATCCCTCCGTGTTGTTGCGAAACAATATCTGTTGATATGGGCGATCTGCTTCATGCATCAAAATCTGCCTATACATCTTCTGGATGTCTCCAGTGAATACGTATTTATAATTTCGCCATCGTAAAACAAGTTGCATCAAATCCGTCTGAAGCGTTGGGCCCTGGTAAAGCACATCATTTAATGAAAATCCGCTTCCGGTTTTCTTTGAGGCGTTAAAGACCACTCGCACTTTTGTGGTTTTACTTTCGGGCTTGATTACCGCGTGGTGGGGTAGAAAAAATGAAGAAACTTTTTCTGCTTTAGGTTCAAAATGTACAACTGGTTCCATGTGATCCAAGTCCACGTATTCTTGGAGAACTTCAGCGTACTGCGCTTTCAAATCTGGGGTCTTATCGAGCATTTTCTCCATTCTATGGTACTGCGCAAGAGCCATATTACGGGAGGGGCCTAAAAAAATCTCTTTCGGAAATTGTTCTTTGAACGGCAGTCGAACTACGTAACGTCCATCAGACTGTCGAATTGTGGTACGTTTGAAAAAATTTTCACAGTAAATGTCACTTTCAGCTTGAAAATCGGTTTTTTCAGCCTCTTCTATTTCCCAAAACTTTTTTAATTGCTCATGAAGGGCCACATCGCTGCAGGGCGAGACAAAAGTATGGAATGATTGAACTCTAGTTTCTGGCTCAGGGCCTAGCAAATACCAGCCAAAGTGGGACTCTCGGGCTTCAAGATTGTTTCCGATATTCATTTTTACGCCGCTCAAATTTATAAAAGGCAGGTAATCACTACCAATAATCATTTCAATTGCCGCAGGTTTGTAGAAATAGGGATCTGCAAGCTTCAAACCTTTTATATCTGTCACCTTCTGAATTGGAATCGGCCGTGAAGGCATAAAGTGTGCCAATGTTGGTACCACAATCGCTCGTATTTTAATTTTAAAATCGGATATTCGAGACTTAACTGTGACATAACACCTTCCCTTCGAACTTCCTACCACCGTATCACCGAACCCTGATATTTCGCTATGATGGCGTTCTAAGGGGATCGCTAAATTCTGTTGAACACGCCTTAGGATAAAACTTCTAGTCGACCCTGTATCAATTAACGCACGAACAGTGAATTTTTCGCCTAAATGCTCTACATGAACCAAAGCGGTGGGTAAAATTGTAGTTCCGCTGTTTTGAGACAAATTAACCTGAACTGACTCCATCGCATTTGCGCCCGAGGTGGCAGATCGTCCCGGTTGAGAACTGGATAGCCTGCTGCTGTTCTGTGTGCCCGACCCTGAAGGCCTTTCGTCGCCTTGAAACTGCTGATGAGTGGACGCCTTTTGAGTGGGGACCTTTCTCGCTTTTTCTTCCTCAATATGCAACATGGTGTGATGCCTTTGATTGCATCTGTTGCAGCTACTGGTGCTCTGACATTTCGTCTTGAAATGACTGGGTGAAAAACAATTCGCGCAAAATTTATTCGCATACACATATTTTATTCTATCACTGACTGACAAACCCTTAAAATATTTGCAGAATCGTAATGGATGATTCTGTCGACATTTCTTGCAGCTAAATTTACCTTTATCAGTTTCAGCATCAGAATAGAAAACTTGAGATTTGGAGGTATTATTGTCTCGGCTGGGCGGCTTCCTCAAATTTGTAAAAGTTTCTAAAGTTTCAATTCGCTCAGACAAAAATTTGTTAAGTTGTTGCCAAGTAGGCAATTCCTTATGGTTAGTCAGAGAATCTTCCCACGCACGCGAAGTTTCTTCAGGGAGTTTTGAAGTGCAAATATGCATGAGAAAGGGGTCATTATCAGCTACATCAACTTGAAACGAACTAATAATCGACAAACCATCGCTGACCGTATTTTGAAGTTGCCTTAAAAATTTCAAAGTTTCGTTCTGAGGAGCCTGGATGCCATCAATTTTCCTAATTTGATTGTTAATTAAAATTCGCTTATTTTCGTAGCGATTTTTCAAAGCCTGCCAAGCTAGCTCAAAATTAGCATCTACCAAATCATAATCTTTTATGAGCTGGTAGGCCTCCCCCCTCGTCTTGCCAAGTAAATAATATAGTTTATGCGCGGGCGCCACTGAAGGCTCGTTTCCAACCACTGCCCTAAACATATCCCTAAATGCTGGCCATTTGTCGAAACCTCCTTCAAACGTTTGAATTTCGACCGCAGGTAACTTAAGAGATGACTGACGTATTGTTGTATCTGCAGCCTTTTGTTGTGGAGCCTTAGCCTTTAACAAGTCCATTATTTTAGCCTTTAGCATCTGGCACTGTTCACAGGCATCCTCGTATCTCAGAGTAATTTCATCTGGCAAATCTTCTTCTTCTTTCACCTTTTCATAGCCATTGATGAATTCCTCAAATGTTGTTAACATCTTCAGCCATCTTCTTTCAAGTTCAGCCTGCTTTACCTCTAATAGTGAAATCGTCAAAGCTTCTGAAGAAATTTTTTCAAAAGTAGTGCAGAAATTCACTACTTGTCGAATGTCGTATTTACATGCTCTTTCCGAAACCATTTTTATAAAATTTTTGCTCAAAGCCTTAAAATATTTTACACCTCAACGATTCCTCAAAATGAAACGGAAAAAAAAATCTGCAAAAAATGATCGTGAAGAAATTCAACCTTATACAAAGGTATATTAAAATTATTCGCGACGAATGAAAGCGATGCAGAATGTTTAAAAAACAGCTTTAAATTTCACCAAAAAATTTTCAAAAATATTCGCCTCAAAACTGCCAAAAAAATTTCCCAAGCTGTTTATATTTCAACGTAAAATCAAATTAATTTTCTTAAAACTTTTATTTGTTAAATTTTTTTCTCTACCACCATAAAATTATTTTCAATATTCAGCCACAAATCAATTTTACTCAGATTTCGTAAAATTTATTAAAAAATCTACTCATCAAAATTCCCAATATAATTATTATAATTGTGCTTTAAATTAAATTTTTCAAAAATTACGCACTCTTTTCTCCAAACAATTTTTCAAAAATAATCGAACAAACTTCACAAAAAATTTCGAACGGGTTGTTCATAAGCATTAAATTTTTCCATTAAATAATGCTTTAAACATAGGGCCTCTGTGTAAATTTTCTATTAAAAAACACCTATTTTCGGTTCACCCTTTTAATTCCAAAATTTAGTAAACTTGATGTATATTTGCATTCAATATTAATGCTATTTTTCAAAATGTGCGCACCACTTGAAGGGCCACCCTTTAAATTCTCCTTAAAACATTAGCGCTTTTCGAAACACCCTTTATTTTCAACTTTAGTAAGACTCGTTGTCACTGTGCATCCAAGTATACTGATGCTTACAAAAATTTTGTGTACCACTTGAAAGGTCACCGTGTAAATTTTTCATAAAAAAAATAATTTTCTATTATTTTTTAAATGACTATGCCAAACACTGTTTTCCTTTTGATTTTAATATCCCCGTACCAAATTCTTCATCAAAAAATATAAGATTAGCTGAATTCCACAAACTCACCGTTTGCCCGCAAAAAATTCCGTACTGGGAACCCTCGTTTATTTGCTGTAGCTTTGAGACAGCCTCTTCTTGTTGTGGTGCTTTATGTTGTCTTGTTATGCTTCTGTGTTTTTTTTTCACTTTTAAACCACTTTAATTTTATTGTTAAAATTATTTTCTCTGAAGAAATTCAGTGCTTTTTTATTTATAATTTTTCTTTAGTTGTTACTATTCAATTGCACCTTCTGAATATCTTCTTCTTTTTTTTCCTTTTGTCTTATATTTTTTTCCAAATATTCTTTTTTAAACACTATAACTTTTTCCTGCAGAAATTCGGTGTTTTTTCTATTGTTTTCGTTTTTCATACACTCGTTTCCTTTTTTTTCAATAACACTTGTTTCAATTTATTCTTATTTAAATGCGTTTATTTATTTTTTATTAAAATCTTTTTTATTTAAATTTTTTCCACACAATTTACTATTTTTCTCTTAGCTTTTCTAGCGAGTTGAACAACGACTATCAAATTGTTCGTAAAGAATTAGTTGTACATGAAAGTTGTGGAAACTGACGGAATTGAAACAATTAGTAATAAGTGTGACGAGTATGGCATTTATGTTTAACAGCAAAGCGCATGTAAATAAAAAAAACTCCGTTGCTTTTCCTTATTTACCAGTGTTGGTATTTTTTTTAAAAGTGTTGGCACGTTAGGGATTTTTTGTATCAGTGATGGCACTTTTTTTAAATTTTAAGGTTATGTTCGATTACTTGTTGGATTTGATTATGCAGTAATTTTAATTAATTTTTTTGCACTTTTTTTAATAAAAATCACACAATCGCACTAAATATAATTAAAACACTGCACTTACCCAATCTAATCCTTTTGTTGATAATCAATGTTTACCTTTCTGATTTTCCCTCTCGAAAATCACTCGTCTGGTAGACTCTTCTTCCTTCTTGGAATATTTAGCGCAATTGGGAACTTTTTTTCCTTTTGATGGAACCAAATGTACGGGATACACCTCAGATTTATTTTAGTAGCCCTCTTGACTACTGTTGATGTCGTAGTTGTTGCGGTAGAACAACTTTTGACGACTTTGATGAAATTTGCCGCAGTTGTTACGGTAGAACAACTGTTGTTGGCATTCAGTGGACAGGTTTGCCACTGGTAATTCCAATCCTAGCTCCTCTAGGATTTATCGAAGGACCAAATGTTGGGGCTAGTATCGTTACCTAGCCTTTTAGAAGTGTTTTTTAAATTTAAAATAAAGGAAACACGGGAGGGTTCAAATTCAATTTTAAAAAATTTATTAGGCTTCTTGCCTGTCTGAAGTTAAAGATTATACTTAAAAACTAAATTACAAAAAGGTTTGTAGTAAGCCAACAAACTCAAAGGAAAACTACAAACTCAAGAACAAAGTATATACATATATACATATATGTATAACGAAATAAATGAAATTTAAGAGAATTGCAAAATTCCAAAGAGTGCTCTACACCTAGAGAAAAAATACAAATTCAATTAAATTAAAAATTAAATAATATGAAAATTTTTAACAAATCAAAATTTAAAATTAAAATTTAAGAAAACAAATTTTAATATAAATAATAAAGAAAATTGAAAATTAGAGCAAATTAACAAAATAAAAGAAAATTAACAAAATGTAAGAAAATTGAAAAAATAAAATAAAATAAGACTGAAGTCGCTTCAACAATTATTATACATTTGTATGAACGTATAAATGACAAAATACAACGATAGAGATTGACAGAAATTTTATGTTATATTGTGAAATAGCAATATATAAAATTTATAAGATTAAAGTCTAATAAAATATTAGAAAAATGCTGAAAATTATTCTTAATGCAATTCGAAAAATTTACTGCTAAATCAAAATAAAAAATGCTAAAAGGGTCACACTGATTCTAGATATAGAAAACAAAGAAAGAAAGAGATACACAATTGAAAGCCTTAAGCTGGGTCTCCACGTAGCAAATTTTATTGCTAATTACAAGTAAAAACGTCGGCAGAACAATGGAGCAATAATTGCTGATTATATTGTTGGAGAACACTTGAAATTGCATTCACATAAATTTGCAATTTTCACCGCGAGTAGTTGTCCAAAGTTTTGCAACTGTATTTATAACAAATGTTTTATGTTGTGTTTTCAAGTGGTTGTTAAATTTTCTTTTTTCAATTAATAAATTAACTTAATAAAATAATTAATTGTAATTGTCGTAGCTGTGTTTTTTATTACTTTTTTGTTTATTTGCATTTGAAAAAATGCTATTTTAACAAATAAACACACAAATAAATAAACAACCGTACGGAGAAATAAAATGTCGATAAATTACAACTGATTTGACAGCAGATTGCTAAGCAATCAGAAAAGCAATCATTGCGCAATAGATTGCAACTCATGGCAATATGCGGGCTATACGTCGCAAATTGAATGGAGCAATAAAATTTGACGTTTGCCGCAATAAATATTGCTACGTGGAGACCCGGGGTTAGAACACAACAACAAATTAAGAGAACAATGATTTTTAAGGAAGACACGAACAACATAAATGCGAGTTACATAGTATATTGTTGCCATCACTTGAGCTGTGATATTTTTAAAGTAATATGTATTTAAATATTAAAATTATGTTTTATATTTGTATGCTCCTGGATACATCTAAGGGCCATTATTACAACCTAATTATAAAGTTGCTTATAGTTAACGTGAACAATAGCTATGTATCTTGAACGATAAAGTGACCAATAAGTTTTTTCGATTATTACAACTCTCCGATAAAATAAAAAATGTAATTTATATACCGTGGCAACATTGCAGTACACAGAAAAAATTATTCCTAAAATATTTTCAAACAAACGCTGGTTTCAAAAATTTTTTAATTTCTACAAATTTTTTTAACTGTTTCAATTAATATTTTTGCTTGATTTTTTATTGTATCTACAAAAATGTTGACAACTGTTAAAACATAAAATATACGCTTTATTGGTTTCAAGTTTTCATAATTTTGTATGAAATATTTAACGCTCTTTAATGTAGTCGTTTTTTTGCAATTTTTTATTTGATCGTAAGCCACACTACTTTATGAGAAATATAAGAATAACAACAAAAAACACATACAGTCTATTTTTGGACGCTTTCAAAAGGTAGAACAATAAGAAAGATGATAAAATAGCGTGGCGAGGTTTGTAGTAAAAAAAGAACAAAAACAATATTAGGTAAAAAAACGTTTCACTCTTTTTAAACAACAACAACATTAGAAGAAACAGAATAAATTTTTGGTTGGTTTCAAAGTTGATAAAAAAAAAAGGAAAAACAAAATCCCGTATTCAATTTTTTAAAAATGTTCAGTTAAATACCTACATCAAATGCAAAAATAAAATGATGACGAAAAACATGTCGAGTCGGTCTGCTGCTAAGGAAAGGATACAGCAACAGTGAGTGAAGAAGAAAAACATTGTGTATAAACAAGACTTTGTTCAAAAATTATTCCAACAAAAAAATGTGTCTCAAAGCCAGCCGCGCCGCTCTGCTCTGCTCTGCCATCATCTACTTCTACAGTGCTTGCTTGTGTGCGCGTCATTGCTTGTGCAAAAACTTTTTTGTTTGATTCAGCAAAATTATTTGTTTGAAATTTATGTGATTTTCAGTAAACTATTTGTTTGACTCAGCTAAATATTTGTTTGAAAAAATCAGGGTTTTTTTCAATAAACGAAATGCAAAATAAATGGTTTGAATATGCAAATTTGTTTGTAGGTCCTGTTTTAAACAAAAAACGTTTTGATCCGGCAAATTTTTTGTTTGAATTGAAAAAATAATTTTTTCTGTGTATATACCGACTACTTTTGGTTGTTTAAATTACGTAGTGGCAACGACTTAGTTTTATTTTATTTATTAATTAAAATCAAAAGTAAATTTTTGTGCTTTATTTTTGGTTTTAATGGTAAATTGTTTTGTTTTTTGTGTTAAATTGTGTTTTTTGAAAAAGTTGAGTAATTTAAGACTATCATTGAAGTTACCATTTCTTCAGCAGAAGATATGGCATCTTCAAGTTCTTAAAGTTCACTTGTAAAGTTACCATGAGGACAAACCTGTAGCCCGTTTCTGTATTTCTCGCATCATAAAATTTTCCGACTGAAACCAGTGAATCGGCACAGAAACAGTGAAAAATGAAACAAAAAATGGTTTTTCTCACACAAGTGTTTCTGTATGCAAAGTATTATTGTTTGTGAAACAGGCAATATCGGAAAGAATATCGGAAGGAAAAAAAGGGGCAAACAAATTAAAGCTTCTATATGAGAAAAACACGACTCAACTCCTCACATTACAGTGAAAGAAAATAATGGAAATGTTCTCGAAAAGGAATTACGTATTTATGTTAATGAGCCCTTAAGTCCGCGAAGCATTAATATATTTGAGTATTGGAACGCAAGCCCATTTAACAACTTAAAAGCAGTAGCAATAAAATATCTGTCAGCACCACCAACTAGTGTTGCCAGCGAGCAACTGTTTAGTGCAGCTGGCCAGCTTTACTCCAGTCGCAGAAGTAACCTTATTGGTATCAATGCAGAAAAATTACTGTTCTGTCATTACAACATAAAACTTATGAATTTTAAATACTAACAAATATGTAGTACATACAAAGCTATGGACACATATTTTAAAACAACTAGCTGTTAGTAAAAAAGTTTTTTATAAATGAACTGTTTTTTCTTTTTAATAAATTAAATTATCTCAAAAATTTCAAAGTTTTTTCTTTTTGTGAATTTGAATATGTAAAGTTCGGCTTCGGCTTCGGTTTAGCCGAATTTAGCAAATTTGGCCGAACTTCGGCTTCGGCATCGGCCTAAAAATGTGGGTTCGGTCGGACACTACCTATCAGGTGTTGAATTTAATATCCCCTTATCAGCATGGATTTCAAAAAAGGTGCTCTACTACGACAAATCTTCTTCAACTCACTACCGTTATAAATCGTGGATTTCTGGAGCAAGAACAAACTGATGTTATATACACTGACTTCAGTAAAGCTTTCGATAAAGTAAACCATTTGCTCATTAAAAGGAAATTATATTTTTTGGGGGTTCACAGACCTTAGTATTAAATGGATTTATTCATATTTAACTAAAAGAAAACAAACCGTTATTTTTAAAAACACCTGTTCCAGACGAATTGATGTTCTTTCTGGAGTACCACAGAGAAGCCACTTTGGTCCGCTTCTTTTTTCACTGTTCATTAACGACTTGCCTGCCGCGATTCAATCTTCAAATATTTTAATGTTTGCTGATGATGTAAAAGTTTTTCTAAGTTATTGTCAAGTTTCTGGCCAACAACGTCTCCAAAATGACTTAAACTCGTTTTATTCATGGTGCCTAATAAATCTTATGGAGTTAAATCTTAATAAATGTAAATATATGCGATTTGTCAGAAAGAATCCGATACCTGCACAATATCATATTGGTGGTAGTCAGCTGGAATTGGCCGTCAATTTCTTAGACCTTGGAATTCTGTTTGATCCGAAACTTAATTTTATTTCTCATATCACTATGATAGTAAATAAAGCTAGGGGTGTACTTATTTTCGTCAAGCGCTGGGCTAAAAAGTTTAATGATCCATATGTCACAAAAACTTTGTATACTGCACTTGTAAGACCTATTCTAGAGTATGGATCTATAATATTGGACCCAATATATAACACACATTCCGATGCTATTGAATCCGTCCAAAAGCAATTCTTGCTCTTTTGTCTTCGTGGACTAAACTTTAATCCAGTAAACTTGCCTTCGTATACTTCTAGACTTTCTCTTATAAAGCTGCCCACCCTGAAAAGTCGTAGGACAATGTTAAACATATCGTTTATTTTCAACATAATTACTGGCGAAGTATGATCTGGATTTTTAATACACAATATTTCGTTTAATGTTCCTCAACGCCCATCACGTCATTTTATCCCATTATCAGTTCGATGTTTTAGAGCTAATTATGCTAATGCTGATCCTCTTATTAGAATGTGCAATGAATTTAACAAATTCTATAGTTTTATTGATTTTTCTTCAAGTTCAAATGTCATTAAGAATAAAATTATTATTTCATTAAATTCATAGTTTTTATTTTCTATTGTTTTAAATAAGCATTTTATATACTTTGTATTGTATTTTATGTTTAATGTACAATAAATTAAGAATACATATTAAATTTAAAATGTCTAAAAATGTCGTGAATGTAAATTGTAAAGAAAAAAATGAAATTTTATTAAATTCTGAAACAGTTTTGGAACAAAAATCTTTAAAAAATTTATATAATGATATGAATTGTAATGAAGAGAATATATTGGAAACTGAAATCGATATAGATGATGCAGCAACAAAAAACTTGAAAGATCAAATCAAAATGATTTCGAAGAATTATAAAAACTTTTGTAAAGATTTTTGCGAAAAAATGAAATTTGTCGACGAATTTAAATGTGACTTTAAAATGATTAAAATAAATGACAAATTAAGACATAGTAATGACTGTGCATTAATTGAAAGCAATAAAATAGAAAATTGCAAGAAGCAAAATTGTTTAAATATACCTGATTCTGCTAATAAATTGAAAGTGCAGAATAAAAATCGCGATCACACTTTGAGCCCATTTGAAATTACAAATCATTCGATTAATGTTTCAAACTTTCTAAAATACAGAAAGGAAGCCAACCCCGATGAAAAGTGTAACAGAAACGTATTGCGTGGGGAAGCGAATAATTTAAAACCTAAAAGAAACTTTAAAAAAAATATTTTTGATTGTTCATTTTCTATTAATTTAGATATTATAAAAGAGTTTAATGATGATAAAATCACTAAAATGAAACTTCTTGAAGATTAAGTAAGAGAAGAATATTTAGTGCATAATAATGTTTGTATTTATGTTTTTATTGTGTTACACGTGTTAAAGATAATACGTTTTTATAAGCATATTGCAGATTTAACGATTGTACCACATTTCGTTTTGATATATCTCCTAAAGGAGCTGTTGTTGTTTATAGAACAAAAGATTTAAAACATGCAGATAATGAAGTGCATGTAGGTCAGATGCGTGGAGTAAAACGAAATGTTATGAAAAGTAAATTGAAGAATAAAAATGCCTACTTATTAAGAAAGCAGCAAATAATAAATGCTGCTGATGATATTGCTGAAAAGGGCAATTTTCAAGCTATTCATAAGTTGGAAGCATTAAGAAAAGTGAAATCTGAAGGAAATTTAAATTTTTATTATCATCCAGATCCATTTTTTTCTCTTGTTTTGATGAAAAGAGGTCCATATAAGAGTAATATACATATGGTTGCTACACCTTTTGTAGTGTATACATGGGCAAAATTTACCATTTCAAATAATAAAAAAATTCTCGAAGATTGTAAGTTTACATTACATTTAGATGCTTCAGGTGAAAGTGTTAGGCATTTAGAATGTGCCGAAAGAAGAATTTTGACTTATAAATTATTAGTTCTGCGAAATTGCAGATTAAAAAAAATCATCCCTATTGCGAAGGCAATTTTATCCCGGCACACACGTGATGCAATTACCGGTTTTTTGGATGCCTTAAAACTATTTCTAAAAGAAAACAAAGTAAAATATCAGTTTAAATGGTCTTTTTGTAAAAGAGTTTGCACTGATGTTAGTGCCGCATTATATGGAGCGGTATTAAAAAGTTTTAATAATCAAACTTTGCTAGAATACCTAAATGCTTGCGCCTCATTCTTAAATAACCTAAAAGTTAATCCAATAGATTTTGAATGAATATTGAAATGATGACATATGCATCTTTATATTAAACAAATATTGTTCTTTTATTGTTATGTGGACGAACATTATGGGTATTCACGTTGATACTACAGGAGAGCATATAAGTAATGCTCCCGTTGAATTTTCCTACTTTTTACAAAAGCATATAATATTGCAAGAAAAATCTGTTAGAGCAGATGTTTTTGTAAAAATAATGAGAATTGACTACCTTAGTTCATTAAAGGAATTGCGATACAACTATAATATGTTTGGATCAGTTTCCAAAGAAATCGAAGCTATACTAACTTCAAACGTTAATCATTTGAATGAAGAAGTAAATAATAAAAGGTTAAAAAAAGAACATTCCTATACTACTTCAACACCTATCGACAAAAAAGATGTAAGTGTTGAATTTATAAAAAAACGTTCTTATACTAATTTAACACCCATCGATACAAAAGATTTGAGTGTTGAAAATATAAAAAAACATCATTCCTATACTAGTTTTACACCCACCGATAAAAAGGATTTGAGTGTTGAAATTATAAACAAAGAACACTGTTATTCAATATCACCTTTACATATTGAGCCAGTTGAAGAATGGAACAAAAAAAATGTTAAAAAACAAAAATTAATAAAGCCAAAAATTATGCAGGAATCTAAGGCATTAAAAAAACTTACTGCTATACAAAAAAATAAATCGAAATCAGTAACACCAGTTGCTAAGTCATTACTGATGGAAGAATCAAAAGACACATTTTTTCTCTTTAAACTAGATTTATTATTTTGCGAAGTTAATAATATATCTAATCCAATAGAAATTGGATTTTATGATTATTTGGAAGATTCCGATTGGAATTCATTGAACAATTGGTTGACAAACTTTGTGCTAGATGCTTGTCTTTTAGGAATTATGAAAGAAAATAAAACTAGTAATTGTTATTGTATGCCTTGTCAAGTTCATAAAGTAAACGTTGACAAGATTAATATATTAATACAAAATAAAACAAATTTCTTATTTGTTCCAATTTTAAAATCTAGTCACTTTACACTTTGTGTACTTAAGTTTTCTACACATGAATTTATGCATGTTAATTAATTTTTATCTCAAAATGTAGGTAAAGAAATATATAATACCTTCAAAACTGAGTTCGGAACTAGTAAACATTTGTGGAAGTATCAAGAAATTACAGAAAGGAAAACACAACAAGATGGCTCAAATTGTGGAATTTTCGTTTTAATGTATGCATTAAAAATACTTAAAAATCTGTCATTAAAAAATTTGTGTGAGCCAGAAGAGTTTAGAAAGAAAATGAAGATATTATTACTAAAATATCAGGGCGATAGAACAATATTTTGTTGCCATTGTGGTTGCCTTAAGAGTGATAAAGAATATGTTTATGTATGTAAAGATTGTGGTTTTTACGTGTGTAGAAATTGTACACATAAACATTGTAGAAAAAACTCTAACGTTTGTAAAATAATTGAACAAAATAAATTATCATTGTAAAAATGTTATTACTTAACGTTGGATAAGATTTTAAGTCAATTCTGTGATATATTCCAAAGTAAATTTAAGTTAATGTAAGAATATAATGGCATGTAGGCCTATTGGGGAAGCCAGCCATGAAAAATAATTGGCAACGCACATAGCATAGTACCTCTTGGGTTGTGCGGAAATCTATGCAAAAATAATGATAAATAAATAATGATAATGATAAAAAAAATAATAGCTAGGAATTTGTGAAGCGAATATTATGTAAAAACAACTATTGTAAAAAAGAGTTTTTCCGAACCCTGTCCAAAATTTGCGGCTGTTATTTTTTCTTGTAATAGAGCGACAAATTTACATAAAGTTTTAAGCTTCGTACAGTCGATGGTCAGATCTTAAAATGTTGTCATTCAAATTGCCTAAAAATGTCTTGAAACTGTGTGAGCATTGTAAGCTCATTTGGCAGATACTTATGTATGCTCCGTCGGTTAACTAGACTTTTTCCGAAACCTGTTCATAATTTGCAACTCTGCTTAATTTTTTTTCTTGTGGCCAGGGCTGCCATACTTGACGATTTCTTTCTTTCGAAAGTGCCGATTTTTTTCTTAAAAAGTGGCGATTTTATTTAAGCGGCTCATACACTTACAATAAAATTGTTCCATTTTACGAACGTAATTAAGCTTTAATCACTTCAAAATAGAGATGATTAACCACACATTTAAGTGATATATTAATCACCTTCGCTGTGTTATCTCTACTTCTATCAACATTATTTCATAGATAATTCGCTCAATTTTTTTATATTTATATAGACAGCATTTCACGTGAAATGTTGAACAGAGTAACAGGCTGTATTGAAGAATTACAGATGAATTAGCTAGTGTTAGAGTTTCTCCGCGTAAAAAATCTCAAAACGAAGTAATTATGTATATTATTGTTTGATTTTAATTGTTAAAAAAAAGGAACAAAGTAAAACCGAATAAAAACTGTTAAGAAACCCAGTGTTTAAATTGCATGCTTTAAAATAGCACAAGCATAAACTGTATTTTTAAATGCCTTTTAAAACTTTGATAGAGAGTGAGCAAAAGCAAAAGCAGAAAAAGAGAGTAAATAATTTGTTTAGTCTCGCTATGTGTGTGTTCTTTGCTTATTTAGTCAGCAACGCAACAACTTAAGCAAGTAATAAATTTTGTTTATGTTAACTTCTTTGCTGTTGCTGGCACTTCATACATATATTTTTAATGAATAAGTAGCTTCGAATTTGGGCCTTAAGGCGTTAAGCTGAGAGCATACACATAGTGAGAGTAAATAAAAATTCCTTTCTTCATAAAAAATAATTTAATGAAAATTAAATTTAATAAACTTTTTACTTTTTCTGCTTTTGCTTTTACTGTGTTCTTTTCTTATGTTAAGTTAAGCAATTACAAAAGCATTAAAAATAGTCAAGCATTTTTAAATACTGGGTTTTGGGATTGTCAGAACATGCCCCTTAAATGCCTGATAAATGGGTATATTAATGTATGTAATTTTTTAATACCTATCATTTAAAAATTGTTAAAAAGGTATAATTTTTGTTTTACGAAAAAATCTATTAAAGCTAAATTTATTTCTTTTGGTTTTCCTACAAGTTTTTTCCGGAATAAATTACAAATTTGGTTTTACTTAAAATCAATCACCCTTATTCCATTTAACGTCGTCGTCATCGTCATCAATTGAATATCAAAATCAATATTTATCGACATCGTCATCAATTCGATACAAAACTTGTATGCCATAACAGCAATGTAACGATGTCGATTGTTTATCGTTTTTTTAAGAACATCACTAATAAGTTTTTATTAAAAATGTGCAATTTGATGTTCGTTTCTTATTAATGTTGTGCTCTCAAAGAGGGTAGCTTGATTTATTCTAAAAAAAGCACCCTTACTAATGCCATAAGGTATTGATTACACTTTTCGCCCCGTATAAATCGAGTGTTGATAGTGCCCTGTAAAAAACAGAACGGTAGGACGATTGCCGAAAAGAGCAACAAAAAGTTACGCGAAAATTGCAAACATTCGGAAAATTTGCAAAAATTCGCGAAATTCTTTTTTATTTGAAACAAGCCATAAAAATTGACTTAAAGTCCGCAAAAACACAAGAATGGCAAAAATTCCATAAAAATGGCAAAATTAGTGGAAATTTGCAAAAATTTGATAAAAGCAGCATGAAAGAAAAATTTAATATGTATTAAAAATCGTTAAAACTGTAAAGAATCAGAAAACTTACAGGAAAAATTGCTTCTATCGCGAACATGGCTAAAATTCGGGAATTTGCGGTAATTTAGCGATTTTCATGGAATTTTTGCTATTCCTTATAGATTTAGGAACTTTTTATAAATTTTTTGGCTTGTTTGGAATACATAAAATTTTCGCGAATTTTCGCTATCGTTTCGTATTGATAACGCTAAATGGAATAAGGGTAAATAATACCTACGCAGAGAAAGCATGAAATAATTTGAAATAAATTGCTTTCAAATCGAGAAAGTACTCGATCACGATTCAAAAACAACTACTTTTCAGGAGAGAGACAAAATACTTTATTTTAACCAAATATTTGAAACTTTTTGCTTCATATTCTTTTATAATCCAAGAATTAGGAAAAATTCCGATATTCCGCCAAACAAACAAATTGCAAAATTGTAAAGCGGTATTTACTGATTACTTTCGCAATTAATACAAAAAATCGAGTTACGTGGTTGCGGAAGAAAACCATCGATATGATGATTTGTCATTATCAGTTGTGATGGAAATCGTTTTTAAAAACGATACGATTTGAAACCGAAAATTCTTTCGCTACCTGACAATTCCATTCCAATACAAAATCAATTCAAATTCCAATCAATTGAGTTGGAAATGAATTGCTAATTCTTTTTTCTAATTCATTTTGAATTCGTTTATAAAAATCTGTCAAATCGGTTACAAAATGGCCGAGTTATGACCAAATACTGAAATTCGATCAAAACTAAACTTGGTATATATTAATTAAACTTTAAATATATTTAATAGCACGAAAATATGTGCAAATAATTGAATAAAACTAAACGACATCGGCCTTATTTATAAAAAATAAAACCAATTAATAAACGGATTTTGTATGAAAATTTGTTTAAAAGCCTTTTATTAATCTGTTTTATTTTTTATAAATAAGGCCATATATCTATCAATCTATCTTCTATATATATAAAAGAGACGTGTTTGTAATCGCTAAACACAAAAACTACTGCACCGACTTGGACCAAAATTTGTGTGTTTGATGTATGAGGCATGAGGAGTGTTTCTGTGGAGTTTCGTATTCATCCGATAGATGGCATAATTAATGTTTTAAAATGTAGATGCATGGTTTGTCACTAAATCTTTATCAATATACATTTATCAATTCAGCGGTAATTCACTAAAATCACCAAAATGAAAAAACAAATTTATATTGTTTATTAGCCAGTTTTATTCCAAACATTTATGTTAATTTTAGTTTACAAAAGTCTATTTCCACTTCCATAAATATTTTTCAAATACGCGGTTAGGGTATCCAATAATTTTAAACAAACATGAAGAATCTAATAGCATTTGCTGGTAAGTAAAACATTTACTGCCGTATTCATATAAAATTAAAATAGATTTGAGATATATTTAAAAAAAAAAAAAATTATGAAAATTTTGCTTTAAAACACATTTCAAATTTATTTTATTTTTTATGAATACGGCAGTTATTATTTTAAATCTTTACTAAGGGCCAGCAAAGCGGACCGGGTCCAGTCTGTTTTATGTCAAAACTTTTAATTTTTATACAGTTTATAAGAGATAACCTTTAGAACGCGAATTTAACACCACCCGGCTGGAAAATCTTATTCGATAGATCGCGTGGTCGTTTTATTTTATTGAAAATGTTTTGGCAATAGAATTTGTATGTATAAAAAAACGATTGCCGCTCTTGTTTAGGTAGCTCTGTAAGCTTTTCTACATAGCCGGCCTTTGGCCGGGCGTAAGGATTTTTCTCCTCTATGGTGTAACAAACACCGGTTTCGCTACCTTATATCAAATATAAATAATAAAATACTTACCATTTTTTTTTTTTTTATAAATAATCACGTTTTTTCTTTTTTTTTATTAATAAAATCACGTCAGTCAGCAGTATAATGTGGTTTGCGCCATTTCAAATGGAAGCCATCTTTTTTTTAGCGTTGCTAGATTGTTTAATTTTGGTTTTAGTACAACAACTTGGCATTACTGATAATTTATATGGCAACCAGTAGCCCGTTTCTGTATTTCTCGCATCGTAAAATTTTCCGACTGAAACCAGTGAATCGGGACAGAAACAGTGAAAAATGAAACAAAAAATGGTTTTTCTCACACAAATGTTTCTGTATCTTTTTTTTGCGAGAATTATCTGTCATTTAAATAATTTTCCAGCAATTATTGGAAGGATGCGAGAAAAAGTGTTTCAATGGGCCATGTCACAGAGTACAATTCCGTTCGGAATGATTCCGTTCGGAATTGAAGAAAACATATTTGTTTGTTGATTGAAAGTGTATTTTGATAGTTTTATGGCCTTTCAGATACAGACAACTCCCATACCGTTCATGACAACAAAAATGGTTTCATTCCGAAACATTTTTCGTCATTTTCTGAAGCACCAAAATACGGAATGAATTCCGTTTCCGAACGGAATTGTACTCTGTGACATGGCTGTATAACAATATTTTGCGAAAAGTTTTTTTCAAGAACTGTCAAAATAAGTCACATTTGAAATTGGTGGCGAGAAAAACAAAATGTAGATATTTTGAATTTAAAATATGTTTTTATACTATTTTTTTCAATAAATAAAAAAATAGAAGGAATATAAATGATAAATGCATAATTTATATGATGAAAATAAACAAAAAACAATTGTTATATTTTGTTAGTTTAAATTTTTGTTAGCCTTTTCTTGTTTTGGTTTTAATCAGTGCTGCCAGATAAATTTGTGTCAAAATCGTCAATTTCCTGAGAAAAAAATAAAAAAGATTCTTTTTTGTTTTAAAAATCGTGCAATTTAAAATGAATTTTAAACAAATTTGTTTCGACTTTTATTAAAAAATAATCAAACATAAACATACACTCACAATATTCTGTACGCAAAATTAATTGAAATTGTAATATTAAATAAATGAAAGTTCATTTAAAAACCGGTCTACCTATTTTTCATTTATTTTTAACAAAAAGTTCATTTAATTTTTCTGTCGAAAATTCAACACCATATTCCGTAAAATCAAATAAATATTCAGTTATTTTGTAAAATTTTACTGTCGAAAATTCAACACCATATTCAGTAAAAACGATTAAATATTCAGTTATTTATTAAAATTTTACTGTCAAAAAATTGACCCCATATTCAGTAAAAACAATTAAATATTCAGTTATTTTATTAAATTTTCATTTACTCCACAAAAGAGCCGAATTTCTAAAAAATACCAGACAGACACCTGTCCGCTTGTTTTTCTTATAAGCGAGAGAAGGAGAATATTTTTATTTACTTACCCAGTTACACACGTTTGTTTTACTTTTGTTGTACTGTACACGTTGTTTACAGAAGAACTCTCAATTATAAGACACCAGCAGCATGACCGATATGGCTACGCAATTATTTTACTTTTAAAATTTGATGTATTTAACTAAATTTTTTTAACAAATAGAAAATGAAAATTGCTTACACAAAACAAGCAATTCATTTTTTATAGATAAGTAAAAATTATTTTTTGGTAGTAAAATTATATAAAATAACTGAATATTTAATTGTTTTTACTGAATATGGTGTTGAATTTTTGACAGTAAAATTTTATAAAATAACTGCATATTTATTTGTTTTTACTGAATATGTAATTAATTTTTTGACAATTAATTTATATAAGATAACTGAATATTGATTTGTTTTTACGGAATTCGCGGTTGAATTTTTGACAGTAAAAATTAAATGAACTTTTCGTTGCTTTAAATTACATTTTTATATACTTTAACATAAAGAAGAATTTAACTCAATCAACGGACAATATTAACTGCAACTGAAAATCCGTATTAATATGCACTTAGTTTTTTGAATAACTGTTAGAATCAGTTAAACAGAAATTTGCTTGGAATTTTAAATGTTAATTTATTTAAAAATGACTGAACGGAATATTTCTTAAATAAACTACAGTCCGTTACTGTAATAATATTGTGAGTGTAGTTAAAGTTCATGGGTATTTAATAATTATTATTTAATAATTGAGATATAAATCTTTAATTTACCTATTCCTATAATCTTTTTCTTTTTTAAGCCTAGTACTCTGTTCAAATTTGTGAAAAATGTTGAGCAACATTGATTATTCCACACGAAAATTTTGGCATTTATCAATGTTACCAATCTTGCGAGTTTGTACAATTTGACGTTTTTATTCCTTCAAAGTATGCTACATTGTTTCGTGTATGTAAACAAACGCCACATGTATTTTACTAAAATTATTTTTTTTTAATAAAAAATTTAATAAAAAAAAGTAAATATGGATAAAAAACTGTTACCGATTGTGTTATTTTAAGTTTTTATTTCTTTTTTAATATTAAGTTCATATTTTTTGCTTTTGCTTAAAATTCCACGTGAAATAAAGGCAGCTTACATTATTTCGCAGTTGTAAAAAAAATGTTGCCAGAAACATTTCGGAACTTTTTCACAAAATAAACAGAGTACAACTCCATCAACATTATTTCGTAGATATTCCGCACAAGTTTTTTTCATATGCATTTTGACAGCATTTCACGTGAAATGTTGAACAGAGTACCAGGCTTTACCTGAAATAGACTTAGTAGAATACCTTGTAGTTAAAATTAAAAAAATCGGTTCATAAATAAACGGGTTAAAGACCCAGTAACATCTTCGCCTACAAAATATTATGTTAAGTAATCAGAAACACATAAAAGCACTACATACAATTCTACTAAACTAATGAATTTTACAAGGGTTGTGCCAAAAAGAACAAATTCAAAAGTAAGTCATTTCTTTATCTTAATACATCCAGAAAAAAGTAGTTATCGAAGTTCTTATGGAAGAAAGCTACTTAATAACGAGTGAAAAAAGCTATCCATTTTGAAAAAGGAATAATGGTTTTTGCACAAAAGTGTACATATGTATAAGATAAGAATATCAAATATCAATCATATTTTGTATATGTATATAATACAAATATTTTATAAATTTGTTGTTGCTTTCTACAGACATTCATATTATTATTTTTTTTTTCAACTTTCAACGCCACAAAATAGAAGTGTTTGAAATTTAAAAATTCAAGATGAATTTCTATAGAAAGTAACAACAAAATTATAAAATATTTTTGATTTTGTTTTTGCTTTCGTCACTTTTTTAGAAAAAATCATCAAAACGTCACTTTGTTAATATCGGAACAAAAAATCGTCGAGATGACGATAACTCGTCAAATCTGGCAGCTCTGTTTTTATTATATTTATTTCTTTTGTTGACGTTTCGCTTTTATTTGACACTTAATTACTGGAAATATTCCAGTATAAACAGAATTTGTTGTGTCTGTTTTCGCATTCAAATACAGAAACACTTTTATCTCATAAATCGAGAAACGATGGAATTTTTTGTTTCACACTTCATGTAAGAAATTTTACGATGCGAGAAATACAGAAACGAGCTACTGATGTTAGCTTATCAGTCACTTTTTAGGTTAATGTTAACTTGTAATAACCAAAAACTATTTATCTGTCAGATAGCATCCTAAAAATAACTATTTGTAAGTTGTAATAATGGCCCTAAAACTTTTTAATGTGATTTAACTTCATATTGTAAGTCCATATTGTTTATTGTACTTTTTTATTGTTTTATCATTTTTAAATAGACAATCCTATAAAAAAGTCGACAAACAATCGACGAAACGTCGGGAACAAAATATTGTATGTAATTACCCTGCGGGATATTTGTGTCAATTGGTCCCACAGACTGGTCCTGGGATTTGTGAAAATAGAACAAGTACAAAAAGAAAGGACTCATGACCAGCGAAAGAAGAACCAATCCCTTAACTGGTTTATGAAGAACAAAAAAGTAGAAAAAGTAATGAATTTCAGTTCAGTCTTCACCGGTGCTGTGACACATTTTTTGGTACTTTCTAAAACTTGGTTCTTGAATTTGATTCTAGGACTAGTTTTATTGAAACAATACTACATTATATTGAAATAATACTAAATTTTAGTAAGTGACACCACAAAGTATACAGAGATGAAAAAAGTGACGTGTGAAAAAGGCCCAAGTCAGTTGCGAGGGCAGCTTTCGAAGAAAGAGACAGAAAGCTTTTTTGGTAGTGGAGTGGCAAGGTGTAAAAACAGGCCGCAACATTCAACAGAAATAGCGTGATCAAAACAAAAATAACGAAACTCAAATCACGTTAAACAAATGCATTAGTTCAACAAACGTTGTTTTTTGTGGAAAAAAATGTATTTATAATATTGTTTTGTTTTATAATGTTATTTACTTACTTAAATATTATTTACTCGTGTTGTGGTGAACTAAAAAGTTAATTTTTACAAAAGCTTTGCAAATAAATATCAACTAAATAAATTTGTGTTCATTGTATTGCGGCATAAAAGATGATGCAAAGAGAAATGAAAAAGGGCAGCTTTCTTAAAAAGAGACAAAAAAAAAACGCAAAATCTTCCGTCTCGTGACATCTCTGTATACTTTGTGGTGACACTAAGCACGTTCATTTAGAATAGATCTGTGACTGGTCAAATGGTGTCAATTGACCCCCTCCAGATGTTTATTCCTTAAAGATGTCAAAAGTTGTTTACATTTTGCTTATACATGTACATTTTTGTTAACGTTGAATGTTGTGTGTAGTATTATAATAAATTGAGTTAGCTAAATTGTGTATATGTGAACAGAAATATAATTATGTCAATAAACCGAATGTTGACTCAATAAAAAAGGTAAGTATATCTGAACACGGTATTAGGCCCTATTAGCTTGACAAAAATAACATTCATTATACATAACAGCCCGGCAAAAAAAAGTAATAAATGTATGGGTTCTAAGGATAATGCAGTGGTTCTTTTTAGGCGAAACATGCAAGATTTTAACATTAGCATGTCATTGGCGCGAGAATGGGTTCGCATTAGTTTAACGGCTCGTCATTTAAAGTTGGGGGATGAATTTGGATTTTCATTGATATGAAATATTCATTTAAATGAGTGCGAATCAAAACCCATGAAGTTCACAATGATTCTAATACGTATTTTCATTAGTGCTCAATATTTATTTTAATATGCATTATGAATTTTATTCTAAATTTATTAAAAATAAACAAAAACACCAAAAAAACAGGCATTTTGTACATTTTTGAATTTTTTATTAAATTTGTTGATTTTGCACCTATTACAAATATGATTATAGAGCAATTCCATATGAAAGCGATCACCTTTTGGACGACCCCTCTCCGATTTTAAAATAAATAGTCTCAATCGATTGCCCAGCAAAAAATAATGTACCTACATTTTTTTTTTTTTTATAGTGACTGGTTTAGTGGTGGTGTACACCACTGTCATGTGACAAAATTGAAGAATTCTTCATAAGGGACCTCATTGAAAGTTGTTTTAAAAAAAAACTACTAAAGCGATCGCAACGAGTTATAGCTCGTTGGAAAGGTATTGAATCAGGCTTTAATTGAAAAATAAAATTTTCCTAATTTTTCTTAGAAATTTACCTTTAAATTTTCCCATGAAAATTAAATTTTCCGATTTTCCACAGAAGCTCCTAAATTTTCCGGCTAATTTTTTTTTTTTTTTGGATTCCTTATAATTTTTGCTTTAAGAATCAGCAATAAAAAAATGGACCCCGACTCCTTGTTTGGACAGGAGAAGAGCATTTAAGAGACCACCTTGTTAAAAATACATTTTAAAAAGTACACTGTGCATGAAATTGACACTTTTTTTTCGTGACAAGCCGGGCACATGACGTTTTAACATAATTCGGGGACGCTGAATCCAGTGGTGCCCGCGGTTTTTTCAGATTGGCTCTGGTTTTCGAGATATACCGTTATTTCGAAAATGGAGGAGGTTGCTCAACATATATTCGCGTAACTCAAAAACGGTTTAGTTTATTGAAATTACTAAAAAAAACGGAAATTCCGCAATAAAATTTCATTTCAGAAAAGTAAAACTCTTTTTCTAATATGAGTAGTCGTTATTGAAACATAATTTTTTTTTTTTAAAAAAAATAATTTTTTTATCAAAATTTCGAAATTTTTGTTTATTAAAAATTCATAAAAAATTAAAAAATGCAGCTAGGCTTCTAATTTTTCAATTAAAGCCTGATTCAATACCTTTCCAACGAGCTATCACTCGTTGCGATCGCTTTAGTAGTTTTTTTTTTAAACAACTTTCAATGAGGTCCCTTATGAAGAATTCTTCAATTTTGTCACATGACAGTGGTGTACACCACCACTAAACCAGTCACTATAAAAAAAAAAAAATATGTAGGTACATTATTTTTTGCTGGGCAATCGATTGAGACTATTTATTTTAAAATCGGAGAGGGGTCGTCCAAAAATTTGCCAATTTTGATCGTTTTCATATGGAATTGCTCTATATATGTATGTAGATTACCAGAAATTTTAAATTGTGAATATTTTTTCAATAAATGATATAATATACATACATACATATTAAAAAATGATCAAAAAACTTTGCCGTTTCAAGCAATGTTTTAATTGATTTAATTAAATAAAGCTCAGGTTTTGACAATTCCCAACAATAATTCTACAAGTTTAAATTATTTTAATTTAAACGAAAAAATTAATTAAGCTTTTTGGTATTTTATTAATATTTAAATTAAAAATTTATTTTAAAACAAATAACACGGTGTGACAGTCCAAAAAAACCTGCGACCGGATGTTATTTTTCTTGTAGGGCTTATCGAGTAAAACAAGATTCCAATAGTGAATTATGCCGGACACCTCCAAAATCCGGATTTACGGTTAAAAACCCGGTTTTTGTACCTTTGCGCACTTATAAGCCTGCAATTTTGTTGATAATGATTGGACTTTTTTGTGTTTAGGATAACATTGATTAATAAAATTGGTATAAAATGTTTAAAAGTTTATTTTCATGAAAAGTTAAATAAATCAGTCAATTACTTATCTATTAATAACAAAAATATGCGCTGTAATCGTAAATAAACGTACTTTTTGAATAAATTCAATAGTACATATTATAGTTTCTTAATAAAATAATGTATAAAAACGTCACCAAAGATGAAAAATTGTTGAAAAATCTACAAAATTTGTGTTTGCTCGACAATAACACCCAAATTTCTCAATTTTCTTAGATCAATTATATATCATTCGAAAGTTTCTTCTTTACAAATCTAGTAAGAAATTGTTCATCGGATCATTATATAAAAATTACAGTCTTATAAGTGCGCAAAGGTACAAAAACCGGGTTTTTAACCGTAAATCCTGATTTTGGAGGTGTCCGGCATATTTCACTATTGGAATCTTGTTTTACTCTACAAGCCCTGCAGGAAAAATAATATCCGGTCCCAGGTTTTTCTATTTCATTCAATTTTGTAACACTGTGTAATATGTAAATTAAATCAAAATTATGTAGGCTGTTTTTTTTTTTTTAGAGTGTCACAACTTTGAGTTGGCATCAATGATTTAATTGAGCACCCATTTAACAGCAGATAGTTTCTTTTTGTTTAGTTTGAAAGTTTTGCTCCTATTGCGGCTCTCCACTTTTGTAACAGTTTGGTTAACTTTGAAAAATTCACATTGCCATTCTCAACTCAACAGGCAGTTGGCTATTCAGTTGTGTATCTGTTTTTTCGTGGTATTGCCGTTTTTAACTTTGTAAAAGTTTGGTCGACAAAAATGTTAAATACACACAACTGCTAAAAACTAGTTGTGTTATTGGCAGTTAAAGTTTATTTTTTTTTTTAAATTCGGTGAAAATCGAAAACAAAATGGAGAAATCGTATGTATAAATTTTTGCAATAACTTTTTCGGTTTTTTTTTTAATTTTTATTAGTTTAAAATTAAAAACCAAAGCTCAATTTGGCGCGGAAAACACCAAAGTTTGGTATGATAAAAAATTCATGCCAGGAGTTATGGGAAGAGTTTATAGAGGAGTTAAATAATTTAGGCCCAGGACAAAAACTTCTTTTAAACACTTATAATTTTCTTAATCTAATTACAGTAGTTTTGACTTAACTGCCTTTTATTTACGTGCACTTTTGACTTAGCTGCACAAAATTGATAATTTTTGGCATTATTCTTTATAATCCCATACAAATTCCTTTTTTAAGTGCACTTTCTTTACCTGTACATTTAAGATAAGTGCCCAAAATTTTTGGCATTTTAAAATTATTTTCATACAAAAAATCCAAGTTAGCTGCACTTTGACTTAACTGCCCAAAATACATATTTTCTGTAATTATTCTTCAAAATCTTCGTTTACGTGCATTTTGTATACCTGCACATTTTTCATATTTTTGGGCAGCTTTAAAATATTTTCATGTAAAACATCAAAGTTAGCTACACACATGAAAAAATATGGTGGCCACTTTTTCACATAAATATCCAATTTGAGCTGTTTCTAAAAACAAAAATCGCAAACAAGTCAGACTGGCATCATTATAATTCATTTATTTTGGTTGCATGTACTAGAGTTGTGTCGGTCATGAACGAACTAGTTCAATTGAACGGATCAGTCAGATGAACGATGAACGGCCGTTCAGTTTCATCGTTCAATTCCGTTCAATCGCTCACTTGGGTCTTTTTTGTCAGTCGGTCACTTGCTTACCGAACAACTGGTTGAAAAGAAACAACAATACTATTGTGGTGTATATGTGATGCTAGAAAAATATACTTATTTCATTTACTCATTGCCACTTTGCTTTACACATTTTCATAATGCGATTAGGGTTGTCAAGTTTCTTGGCGAGCTAATTTTCAATTCGGCGATATGGCGATTTTTTTGGCGGCTTTTAAAATATATGGCGATAAGGCAAAATGTTGTTACATTTGAGATGATTAAGATGACTGATGATTAAGAAAAAACCCCAACAATCAAATTTATATTTCTTTAAAGTATTAAAAATGGATAAAAGTACTTTAATAAAGTTATCAAAAGATTATTTTAAACATATTAATGATGAAATTGTGAAAATTTATAAAATATTTAAGGAAAAAAAATAAAACATTAAGCAGAAATCGTGGCCGGTGGTACACGTTCATGTTGGCCGATTCTACATTATACTTAGTTTGAGGTATGTTCAGAGAATTCTGTGCGATTAATGAAGTGATTTAGTTGTAATCATTTCAATCTGAAGTGATTAACAAATCACTTCAATGTATGGTTAATTATCTCGATTTTAATGTGATTAAAGCTTTATCACGTTCGAGTTGCTTTAACGTTCGTTATTTGGAAAGACTATTTCAATGATGGTATTCCATCTAATTTAAATCAGTTTTTGAAAAAGTTAATAGCTATAAGGATACGTCCGGTACGTACCATTTTAAAGAACTTGCTTTTACTGTCTTTATGTGCACATAATTCCAACTGCTAATGTCTGTGTTGAAAGAGTTCTTTTTAAAACTTAACTCCACTAAAATTTGCCTTCAAAATAGAGTGCAATACAAACTTCTTGACACGTTATTACGAGTTATAAATTATATATATGTAAATATTACTTTTGTACCTTCACACGATATGTTAAATAAACTGAATCATATACATTGTTAAAAAAAACAGTTAGAATTGCCTTTCCGGTGAAGTGTATGGCGTTTAAAATATATTTCCAATATTTCTTTAATACTAACCACAAAAAAACGTTTTGCTGCTTTAATTAGACTACTGTAAACTGTTGTACCTTTTTTGTTTTCACCAATCATTTTACTTTAATTAAACAGAATATATATCATGGCGACTTTTTCCCATGTTTGGCATATTTTAGCAATCATGAAGACATTTAGTTTTTAAAATTAATAGAAAGTATTTTAAAAAATTTTTTAAATATATTTTATATTGTCAAAAACGCAAAAAAGGCTTTGGCGATTTTGGACAATCAATTTGGCAAAAAAAGATCAAAATAAATCCGACAACCCTGGCTGATGTTCACAATTTTTCTACAATTTACATGAGCGTTGCCAGTTGTTCTTAATATAAAACCCGCCAAATGCAAATTTTTTCATTTGCGCAAAAAATTTTATACATTTAATTTATTTTTCAAATAAGACCTTTAAATAAATAACCAAATTCAATATTCGACAGCTCTATATATTCAGGCTTAGTCAAGTTTTAGAGCACGAAATTAGAATGGAAAACCTATTTTTAATGTATATATTACTTAAGCATTCGTTTATGAATAAGACTGTTAAAATATAAAAAAATAGTTTATAAGAAATAACTTATGAATTTTAAAAGCTTTTATTTAACTTGCAATGTACATATAATTGTGGGTGAAATGTTGCAACTCAATTTTAAAGCAGATACCTCGAACCGATTAAGATGACTTTTGTAAACACGTTCAGTTTGGATGACAATGCATGGTTAACTGTGTAAAGTTATTTTAAATCCAACATGGGAGAACACCCAAGATGGTGGACTTATTATTTTTAATGCGTTCCTACAATATGAGTATCAAATAGGAGGGCTTGCTGAGAATAAGTCTAAAAATTAAGTGACTCTAAATCTCTAAATCCAATATGACGGAATAAGTTTTTAATGCTTGCCTTCAATATGTAAAAAATATTTAAAAAACAATCTTTTATTTAAATGCTCTAAAAAGAAAAAAATATAATTTTACTTGAAAACTTTTACTATCATCTTATAACGTCGTTACGCAATTTATATGATTTAAAGCTTGTCGCGAGATTTACTTGTGTAGAAAAACAAGTAAATTAAATAACTTGCGCCCAATTTCACCAAGTTCAGTTACAACTAACTTTTACTTTAACTACCAGTTAACAATATGTTTTTGACAGTTATAGCTGATAGTTAATTATAACTGAACTTGGTGGAATTGACAGTTGATGTGATTGATTTTAACTATTAAAATTCTCAAACGAAGTAAATACGAGTACTTAAATCTCGCGACAAGCTTTCATATTTAAAATGTATTGACAAGCAACATGCTTTTATATCATATAAATTGATTAATGACATTATCAGGCCTGTCACAGAAATCAATTCTGATCGAAAGTCGAAGTAATTTCGTATTTTGCTTCATATAAAATTTTTTTTATATTTTAACAGTCTTATTCATAAACGAATGCTTAAGTAATATATACATTAAAAATAGGTTTTCCATTCTAATTTCGTGCTCTAAAACTTGACTAAGCCTGAATATATAGAGCTGTCGAATATTGAATTTGGTTATTTATTTAAAGGTCTTATTTGAAAAATAAATTAAATGTATAAAATTTTTTGCGCAAATGAAAAAATTTGCATTTGGCGGGTTTTATATTAAGAACAACTGGCAACGCTCATGTAAATTGTAGAAAAATTGTGAACATCAGCCAGGGTTGTCGGATTTATTTTGATCTTTTTTTGCCAAATTGATTGTCCAAAATCGCCAAAGCCTTTTTTGCGTTTTTGACAATATAAAATATATTTAAAAAATTTTTTAAAATACTTTCTATTAATTTTAAAAACTAAATGTCTTCATGATTGCTAAAATATGCCAAACATGGGAAAAAGTCGCCATGATATATATTCTGTTTAATTAAAGTAAAATGATTGGTGAAAACAAAAAAGGTACAACAGTTTACAGTAGTCTAATTAAAGCAGCAAAACGTTTTTTTTGTGGTTAGTATTAAAGAAATATTGGATATATATTTTAAACGCCATACACTTCACCGGAAAGGCAATTCTAACTGTTTTTTTTAACAATGTATATGATTCAGTTTATTTAACATATCGTGTGAAGGTACAAAAGTAATATTTACATATATATAATTTATAACTCGTAATAACGTGTCAAGAAGTTTGTATTGCACTCTATTTTGAAGGCAAATTTTAGTGGAGTTAAGTTTTAAAAAGAACTCTTTCAACACAGACATTAGCAGTTGGAATTATGTGCACATAAAGACAGTAAAAGCAAGTTCTTTAAAATGGTACGTACCGGACGTATCCTTATAGCTATTAACTTTTTCAAAAACTGATTTAAATTAGATGGAATACCATCATTGAAATAGTCTTTCCAAATAACGAACGTTAAAGCAACTCGAACGTGATAAAGCTTTAATCACATTAAAATCGAGATAATTAACCATACATTGAAGTGATTTGTTAATCACTTCAGATTGAAATGATTACAACTAAATCACTTCATTAATCGCACAGAATTCTCTGAACATACCTCAAACTAAGTATAATGTAGAATCGGCCAACATGAACGTGTACCACCGGCCACGATTTCTGCTTAATGTTTTATTTTTTTTCCTTAAATATTTTATAAATTTTCACAATTTCATCATTAATATGTTTAAAATAATCTTTTGATAACTTTATTAAAGTACTTTTATCCATTTTTAATACTTTAAAGAAATATAAATTTGATTGTTGGGGTTTTTTCTTAATCATCAGTCATCTTAATCATCTCAAATGTAACAACATTTTGCCTTATCGCCATATATTTTAAAAGCCGCCAAAAAAATCGCCATATCGCCGAATTGAAAATTAGCTCGCCAAGAAACTTGACAACCCTAATCGCATTATGAAAATGTGTAAAGCAAAGTGGCAATGAGTAAATGAAATAAGTATATTTTTCTAGCATCACATATACACCACAATAGTATTGTTGTTTCTTTTCAACCAGTTGTTCGGTAAGCAAGTGACCGACTGACAAAAAAGACCCAAGTGAGCGATTGAACGGAATTGAACGATGAAACTGAACGGCCGTTCATCGTTCATCTGACTGATCCGTTCAATTGAACTAGTTCGTTCATGACCGACACAACTCTAGTACATGCAACCAAAATAAATGAATTATAATGATGCCAGTCTGACTTGTTTGCGATTTTTGTTTTTAGAAACAGCTCAAATTGGATATTTATGTGAAAAAGTGGCCACCATATTTTTTCATGTGTGTAGCTAACTTTGATGTTTTACATGAAAATATTTTAAAGCTGCCCAAAAATATGAAAAATGTGCAGGTATACAAAATGCACGTAAACGAAGATTTTGAAGAATAATTACAGAAAATATGTATTTTGGGCAGTTAAGTCAAAGTGCAGCTAACTTGGATTTTTTGTATGAAAATAATTTTAAAATGCCAAAAATTTTGGGCACTTATCTTAAATGTACAGGTAAAGAAAGTGCACTTAAAAAAGGAATTTGTATGGGATTATAAAGAATAATGCCAAAAATTATCAATTTTGTGCAGCTAAGTCAAAAGTGCACGTAAATAAAAGGCAGTTAAGTCAAAACTACTGTAATTAGATTAAGAAAATTATAAGTGTTTAAAAGAAGTTTTTGTCCTGGGCCTAAATTATTTAACTCCTCTATAAACTCTTCCCATAACTCCTGGCATGAATTTTTTATCATACCAAACTTTGGTGTTTTCCGCGCCAAATTGAGCTTTGGTTTTTAATTTTAAACTAATAAAAATTAAAAAAAAAACCGAAAAAGTTATTACAAAAATTTATACATACGATTTCTCCATTTTGTTTTCGATTTTCACCGAATTTAAAAAAAAAAATAAACTTTAACTGCCAATAACACAACTAGTTTTTAGCAGTTGTGTGTATTTAACATTTTTGTCGACCAAACTTTTACAAAGTTAAAAACGGCAATACCACGAAAAAACAGATACACAACTGAATAGCCAACTGCCTGTTGAGTTGAGAATGGCAATGTGAATTTTTCAAAGTTAACCAAACTGTTACAAAAGTGGAGAGCCGCAATAGGAGCAAAACTTTCAAACTAAACAAAAAGAAACTATCTGCTGTTAAATGGGTGCTCAATTAAATCATTGATGCCAACTCAAAGTTGTGACACTCTAAAAAAAAAAAAACAGCCTACATAATTTTGATTTAATTTACATATTACACAGTGTTACAAAATTGAATGAAATAGAAAAACCTGGGACCGGATATTATTTTTCCTGCAGGGCTTGTAGAGTAAAACAAGATTCCAATAGTGAAATATGCCGGACACCTCCAAAATCAGGATTTACGGTTAAAAACCCGGTTTTTGTACCTTTGCGCACTTATAAGACTGTAATTTTTATATAATGATCCGATGAACAATTTCTTACTAGATTTGTAAAGAAGAAACTTTCGAATGATATATAATTGATCTAAGAAAATTGAGAAATTTGGGTGTTATTGTCGAGCAAACACAAATTTTGTAGATTTTTCAACAATTTTTCATCTTTGGTGACGTTTTTATACATTATTTTATTAAGAAACTATAATATGTACTATTGAATTTATTCAAAAAGTACGTTTATTTACGATTACAGCGCATATTTTTGTTATTAATAGATAAGTAATTGACTGATTTATTTAACTTTTCATGAAAATAAACTTTTAAACATTTTATACCAATTTTATTAATCAATGTTATCCTAAACACAAAAAAGTCCAATCATTATCAACAAAATTGCAGGCTTATAAGTGCGCAAAGGTACAAAAACCGGGTTTTTAACCGTAAATCCGGATTTTGGAGGTGTCCGGCATAATTCACTATTGGAATCTTGTTTTACTCGATAAGCCCTACAAGAAAAATAACATCCGGTCGCAGGTTTTTTTGGACTGTCACACCGTGTTATTTGTTTTAAAATAAATTTTTAATTTAAATATTAATAAAATACCAAAAAGCTTAATTAATTTTTTCGTTTAAATTAAAATAATTTAAACTTGTAGAATTATTGTTGGGAATTGTCAAAACCTGAGCTTTATTTAATTAAATCAATTAAAACATTGCTTGAAACGGCAAAGTTTTTTGATCATTTTTTAATATGTATGTATGTATATTATATCATTTATTGAAAAAATATTCACAATTTAAAATTTCTGGTAATCTACATACATATATAGAGCAATTCCATATGAAAACGATCAAAATTGGCAAATTTTTGGACGACCCCTCTCCGATTTTAAAATAAATAGTCTCAATCGATTGCCCAGCAAAAAATACTGTACCTACATATTTTTTTTTTTTTATAGTGACTGGTTTAGTGGTGGTGTACACCACTGTCATGTGACAAAATTGAAGAATTCTTCATAAGGGACCTCATTGAAAGTTGTTTAAAAAAAAAACTACTAAAGCGATCGCAACGAGTGATAGCTCGTTGGAAAGGTATTGAATCAGGCTTTAATTGAAAAATTAGAAGCCTAGCTGCATTTTTTAATTTTTTATGAATTTTTAATAAACAAAAATTTCGAAATTTTGATAAAAAAAATTATTTTTTTTAAAAAAAAAAAATTATGTTTCAATAACGACTACTCATATTAGAAAAAGAGTTTTACTTTTCTGAAATGAAATTTTATTGCGGAATTTCCGTTTTTTTTAGTAATTTCAATAAACTAAACCGTTTTTGAGTTACGCGAATATATGTTGAGCAACCTCCTCCATTTTCGAAATAACGGTATATCTCGAAAACCAGAGCCAATCTGAAAAAACCGCGGGCACCACTGGATTCAGCGTCCCCGAATTATGTTAAAACGTCATGTGCCCGGCTTGTCACGAAAAAAAAGTGTCAATTTCATGCACAGTGTACTTTTTAAAATGTATTTTTAACAAGGTGGTCTCTTAAATGCTCTTCTCCTGTCCAAACAAGGAGTCGGGGTCCATTTTTTTATTGCTGATTCTTAAAGCAAAAATTATAAGGAATCCAAAAAAAAAAAAAATTAGCCGGAAAATTTAGGAGCTTCTGTGGAAAATCGGAAAATTTAATTTTCATGGGAAAATTTAAAGGTAAATTTCTAAGAAAAATTAGGAAAATTTTATTTTTCAATTAAAGCCTGATTCAATACCTTTCCAACGAGCTATAACTCGTTGCGATCGCTTTAGTAGTTTTTTTTTTAAAACAACTTTCAATGAGGTCCCTTATGAAGAATTCTTCAATTTTGTCACATGACAGTGGTGTACACCACCACTAAACCAGTCACTATAAAAATAAAAAAAATGTAGGTACATTATTTTTTGCTGGGCAATCGATTGAGACTATTTATTTTAAAATCGGAGAGGGGTCGTCCAAAAGGTGATCGCTTTCATATGGAATTGCTCTATAATCATATTTGTAATAGGTGCAAAATCAACAAATTTAATAAAAAATTCAAAAATGTACAAAATGCCTGTTTTTTTGGTGTTTTTGTTTATTTTTAATAAATTTAGAATAAAATTCATAATGCATATTAAAATAAATATTGAGCACTAATGAAAATACGTATTAGAATCATTGTGAACTTCATGGGTTTTGATTCGCACTCATTTAAATGAATATTTCATATCAATGAAAATCCAAATTCATCCCCCAACTTTAAATGACGAGCCGTTAAACTAATGCGAACCCATTCTCGCGCCAATGACATGCTAATGTTAAAATCTTGCATGTTTCGCCTAAAAAGAACCACTGCATTATCCTTAGAACCCATACATTTATTACTTTTTTTTGCCGGGCTGTTATGTATAATGAATGTTATTTTTGTCAAGCTAATAGGGCCTAATACCGTGTTCAGATATACTTACCTTTTTTATTGAGTCAACATTCGGTTTATTGACATAATTATATTTCTGTTCACATATACACAATTTAGCTAACTCAATTTATTATAATACTACACACAACATTCAACGTTAACAAAAATGTACATGTATAAGCAAAATGTAAACAACTTTTGACATCTTTAAGGAATAAACATCTGGAGGGGGTCAATTGACACCATTTGACCAGTCACAGATCTATTCTAAATGAACGTGCTTAGTGTCACCACAAAGTATACAGAGATGTCACGAGACGGAAGATTTTGCGTTTTTTTTTGTCTCTTTTTAAGAAAGCTGCCCTTTTTCATTTCTCTTTGCATCATCTTTTATGCCGCAATACAATGAACACAAATTTATTTAGTTGATATTTATTTGCAAAGCTTTTGTAAAAATTAACTTTTTAGTTCACCACAACACGAGTAAATAATATTTAAGTAAGTAAATAACATTATAAAACAAAACAATATTATAAATACATTTTTTTCCACAAAAAACAACGTTTGTTGAACTAATGCATTTGTTTAACGTGATTTGAGTTTCGTTATTTTTGTTTTGATCACGCTATTTCTGTTGAATGTTGCGGCCTGTTTTTACACCTTGCCACTCCACTACCAAAAAAGCTTTCTGTCTCTTTCTTCGAAAGCTGCCCTCGCAACTGACTTGGGCCTTTTTCACACGTCACTTTTTTCATCTCTGTATACTTTGTGGTGTCACTTACTAAAATTTAGTATTATTTCAATATAATGTAGTATTGTTTCAATAAAACTAGTCCTAGAATCAAATTCAAGAACCAAGTTTTAGAAAGTACCAAAAAATGTGTCACAGCACCGGTGAAGACTGTACTGAAATTCATTACTTTTTCTACTTTTTTGTTCTTCATAAACCAGTTAAGGGATTGGTTCTTCTTTCGCTGGTCATGAGTCCTTTCTTTTTGTACTTGTTCTATTTTCACAAATCCCAGGACCAGTCTGTGGGACCAATTGACACAAATTTCCCGCAGGGTACTTACATACAATATTTTGTTCCCGACGTTTCGTCGATTGTTTGTCGACTTTTTTATAGGATTGTCTATTTAAAAATTATAAAACAATAAAAAAGTACAATAAACAATATGGACTTACAATATGAAGTTAAATCACATTAAAAAGTTTTAGGGCCATTATTACAACTTACAAATAGTTATTTTTAGGATGCTATCTGACAGATAAATAGTTTTTGGTTATTACAAGTTAACATTAACCTAAAAAGTGACTGATAAGCTAACATCAGGTTTGTCCTCATGGTAACTTTACAAGTGAACTTTAAGAACTTGAAGATGCCATATTTTCTGCTGAAGATATGGTAACTTCAATTATAGTCTTAAATTACTCAACTTTTTCAAAAAACACAATTTAACACAAAAAACAAAACAATTTACCATTAAAACCAAAAATAAAGCACATAAATTTACTTTTGTTTTTAATTAATAAATAAAATAAAACTAAGTCGTTGCCACTACGTAATTTAAACAACCAAAAGTAGTCGGTATATACTGCAATGTTGCCACGGTATATAAATTACATTTTTTATTTTATCGGACAGTTGTAATAATTAAAAAAACTTATTGGTCACTTTATCGTTCAAGATACATAGCTATTGTTCACGTAAACTATAAGCAACTTTATAATTAGGTTGTAATAATGGCCCTTAGATGTATCCAGGAGCATACAAATATAAAACATAATTTTAATATTTAAATACATATTACTTTAAACTTTAACAATATCACAGCTCAAGTGATGGCAACAATATACTATGTAACTCGCATTTATGTTGTTCGTGTCTTCCTTCAAAATCATTGTTCTCTTAATTTGTTGTTGTGTTCTAACCCCGGGTCTCCACGTAGCAATATTTATTGCGGCAAACGTCAAATTTTATTGCTCCATTAAATTTGCGACGTATAGACATCATATTGCCATCAAATCTGCTGTCAAATCAGTTGTAATTTATCGACATTTTTTTTCTCCGTACGGTTGTTTATTTATTTGTGTGTTTATTTATTAAAATAGCATTTTTTCAAATGCAAATAAACAAAAAAGTAATAAAAAACACAGCTACGACAATTACAATTAATTATTTTATTAAGTTAATTTATTAATTGAAAAAAGAAAATTTAACAACCACTTGAAAACACAACATAAAACATTTGTTATAAATACAGTTGCAAAACTTTGGACAACTACTCGCGGTGAAAATTGCAAATTTATGTGAATGCAATTTCAAGTGTTCTCCAACAATATAATCAGCAATTATTGCTCCATTGTTCTGCCGACGTTTTTACTTGTAATTAGCAATAAATATTGCTACGTGGAGACCCAGCTTAAGGCTTTCAATTGTGTATCTCTTTCTTTCTTTGTTTTCTATATCTAGAATCAGTGTGACCCTTTTAGCATTTTTTATTTTGATTTAGCAGTAAATTTTTCGAATTGCATTAAGAATAATTTTCAGCATTTTTTTAATATTTTATTAGACTTTAGTCTTATAAATTTTATATATTGCTATTTCACAATATAACATAAAATTTCTGTCAATCTCTATCGTTGTACTTTGTCATTTATACGTTCATACAAATGTATAATAATAGCAACCCTGTAAACACAAAAAAAATAAAGAAATGGTAGATTTTACTACAGAAAAAATAACGGGTTCTACTTTTGTTGTAAAAACTCAATGAAAAAGTCGATTTAAAATTTTTGGTAAGTTAGGGATTTTTAGGGATATTGAATTTTATAATAATTTTTTTTTAAATATTTTATGTACCTACCAGAGAATGACAAAAGTATCATTTTAAGTACTCTTTCAATATTAGTGAAAAAACATGTATGGACATGCATGAGTAAAGATCAAAACCATACACACACATACCAATACCTATAACAAGCTAAAGTTGAATATGTATAGGTATACGCTGCCAATGTGTGTTTGCATATTCATTCTTCTCTTTGAATGTACATGCATATATAAATAAAATTTCTGTTAGCTATCTGCAATACCCATATAAGTATGTGTATTACCGTAAGTATAACGTAAATATACAGAGCGCGAGAGAGAGCAGAGATGGCAAATGCAATTTTAAAAATTTAGAAACTAGGCAAAAGTTTTTGTGTGTTGTTATTCAGAAAAATATCAAGATTATTTTAAAGCATTTTAAGATTTGACTAAGCTGTTTTATAACTCGAGAACTACTCAACCTATTTACAAACCAATACATGCGTCGGAAAAGGGTACTTTTACCGAGGAAACTATCTAACAGATCTTTATGAAATTTAAAACATAGATAGATCCATATTTATATAGACACATAAGCTATGTATTTTTTTTTTAAAAATATCATCACGAGGGGAAATATGGGGCAATTTATGCTTCTCCAAAACTATCTAACAGATTTTAATGAAATTTAAAACATAGATAGATCCACCTCTATATGAACACATAAGCTATATATATTTTAAAAAATAGGATAACGAGGGGAAATAGGGGGTAATTTATGCCTCTCCAAAACTATCTAACAGATTTAAATGAAATTTAAAACATTGATAGATCCATAAAAGTCAGTTTTTTGGTGTTTGTATTATAAGTACTTAAATGAACTGAATTGCTATTTTTTGTTATATTTCGTTAAGTTTTTCTTAAAGTTTTTATGTTAAATAAACTAAAATTAACAAGAAACAAAGTTTTTTATATCTTTATGGTCAAATTTACCTAAATTTTTTTATAAAAATACCGTCCAGAAATTCGAAAATTCGAATCGCCCTAAAAACAAAGAGGTTCGAATTTACGAGCGTGTACTGTAATGTATATTTTATTCATTTACCTCTGGTAATTAAAAATAAAATAAAGTAATTAAATTGAGCAAACTACCAAATAGTCCCATTTCTTCATAGTTTGTTAGAAAAAAATGTGTAATTACGCGGTTTTGCATTAAGAAAATAAACACACTTGTAGTTACGTCCCTTTGTTTTTTGTTAATAAAAGCGTCACTTTTGATCGAAGAAGTGTCAGACATGTATTTTAATGGCATTCATAATAATCAATCAAAAAGCTGATTTTTAATTTTTTGTTAGTTACGACTTTTTGCGTTTTAGCTAACGATATACACATGCTTGTGTAATTGTGTTTTGCTTAATGTTTAACGGTAAAACAAACAAGTGTGAGTATAACATGGGCATGCAACAATTTCTATAGAATCTACAACATTGATGTCAAAAAAATTTTGCAACTGTACTGATCAGAGAATTTTAAAGTACAGTACTTTTCGCTTATAGTCCACTACTATAGTTGCACAACTTTTGTGGACTATAAGCGAATTTGGACTATAACCGATTTTTTTTATAAGCCATTTTATGGATAATAAGTGAAACCTAGTATAATCCACATTTTGGACTATATAAATATTATTTTCTTCAATAAATCCACTCTTTTTAAACTAAAGAAAAGTTTATTTAAAATATAACCAAATATTGATTTATTTTAAATAAATAGTTAAAACAAAAATCTTTTTAATTAATTAATTCAAATGCTTTAAAAGATTTCAATAAAAACAAATGCGTATGAGATTCATTTTAATTCTTTGGATGATGAAATCAAACACAACATAAATATCAATTTCATAGGATATTTACATGGGGTCTCCACCTGACAGTTTTTTGTTATACCAAACGTCCAAGTCTATATAAAAAAACTCTTTTATTTTTATTAGCGTTTTTTTATGAAGTTGGACGTTTATTTAACAAAAAATTGTCAGACGAAGACACCATGTCATGAAATATAAATTGCGAAATTTGGCATTTATAATACAGTAGACGCTCAGAATCAACTTGATGTTGTTAGAGTTTAAAACTCGGTTTTTTTGGTGTTTGTATTACACATCGAAATAAAGTCAAATGAACTGAATTGTTATTTTTTATATTTCGTTAAGTTTTTTATAGTTTTTATGTTAAATAAACTAAAATTAAAAAAAAAGTATAGTTTTGTACATATATCTTTATGGTCAAATTTATCTACATTTTTGTAAAAATTTCTGGACGGAAATTCGAATAATTCGGAAACTCGAAGCGCCCTAAAAACAAAGTGGATCGAATTTCCGAGCGTGTGCTGTAATTGCCAGAAAGGTAAATTAAAACATGTTGCCAGTTGATTAAAAATATATAAAAACAAGTTAGAGTGCTATATTCGACTGTGCCGAATCTTTGATACCCTCCACCGACAGTTCGAATGTTTAAGGAGTAATATCTGTATGGTGTCTTTTTATTATTATTATCTTAAACTGTGACGATTTGTTATTAATTATGGTTTTAGGAGACTAAACTGTTTTCCGGGAGTAGGGCATATATGGGGCCTAGGGTAAATTATGTACCGATCTTCACGAAATTTCACAGTATCATTTATAGTCCTATAAAATTGTGACGAGCCAAAATTTGTTATGATTGCATTATTTTTTACGGTTTTAGGCGTTCTAAACTGTTTTCCGGGAGTAGTGTTTATATGGGGCCTAGGGTAAATTACGGACCGACCTTCGCGAAATTTTACAGTGTAATTTCTAATCGAATAAAACGGACTTGTGCAAAATCTTATGTCATTCCGTGCATTTTTGCATCATTTATGTTAGTTTTTGTAACAAAATTATCAAGTTTTTGAAGGTGGTGGTTCCACATTTTGATTCATAGCTCTGGTCCTACTGAACCGATTTTGCTGAAATTCAATCCCAAACTGCTTAGGATAACTACAAGCAATTTGACACCTAGTTTGTTTATTTCTTTTGAGTTTTTCGAAAGTGAGCGTGTTTTCAACAGACGGACAGACGGACAGAAGGACAGACGGACAGACAGACGGACATGGCTAAATCGACTTAGAATTACTCAAGCAGCCAGAATATATATACTTTATGGGGTCTGAGATGAATAATAAAAAAGTTTCACACGGAATGACAAACTTAGTATACCCTCTTCACAACTAATTGTGGTGGAGGGTATAAAAAACAGAGTGGACTATAAGCGAACATTTTTGCATGAAGAATTATATACGCATGCTAAGAAAATGTGGCTTTTAAACGAAAATGGACTACAAGCGAAATGGACCTTAGAACAAATAATTTGTATGAAATTCGGAAAAATCTGCATGTGAATATGACAGTTTTGGCTTATATCCGTTTTTGGCCTTTAAGCGGAATGGACTATAAGCGAAAAGTACTGTACAGCAAACACAAAAAACTAAGCGCAAATATTTTTATTAACATTTAATCAAAATAAATGGTTTTGGCTGGAAATAAATTTAAAACATATTAAATTTTCATACTTAATTTTTTAAACTGATTTAAAACTTTGACTTTAAAAATTTTTTTAAAACAATCAGGGGTGTTACAGAATCCAATCTTGTCGGTATTGGATTTAAAAACGACAAAAAAAAAACCTTGGTGTCATGAAATCCAATATTATCGGTTTTATGTTCGAACTAGAATTAGTGTCGGTTTTAGGTGTCACAGAAACCAATGTTATCGGTTTTCTTATTGGAAATAAACCAAGCAGCTAACAGCTGTCGTTTTTCTTTATTGTAAACAAATCAAGTTGTTTAAAGAGTCGTTTTGAATTTAATTTTCTTCTGCAGGTGAATATTTTGTGAAAATGTAAGTAAATAATTGTTAATTTTATAAAAATAAATATCTATGTATAGTTTTTTTTATTTTCAAACAGGGGAAAGCATAAAAATAGTACCCAAAACTCGATAATTATGGATTTTATGGAAAAACATCCAGATCTTGCACGGGGATTCACAAAGCGTGATAAACCAACTGTGGAATCTCTTTGGCAACAGTTGGCTGAAACATTAAACGGCGCAGGTCCACCACAAAAGGATGTAAATGGATGGAAAAAGGCAAGAACATTTATGCCAAAAACCATAATCCGTTATTGAATTGTGTTTTTTTATTTTATACAGACGTGGACGGAATGGAAAAGTGATGTAAAGAGAAAACTTGCCCAAAACAAGGCAGAGTCCAGAGCGACTGGTGGAGGACCATTTTCAAAGCATCAGTTGACACAAACAGAAGAAGCAATAGTACGCGTATGTGGTATTGCACAATCGGTGGAAGGGGTTGCTGGTGTTGCTATTGGCTTAGCTGAAAATGAAGGTGGTGAGATTGAGGAAGAAATGCCGTTAACATCGTCAAAACGTCCTATGTCTCCACTTTTGCTAAGTAGCACTCCAAAAAGGCCTAAAACAGAAAACACTGGTGAACGGCTAAAAAAGTTTTTGGATGAAGATAGTAAGAGAAAGGTGGAACTTAATGAAAAGTTAGACGAACTACTAAAAGTTGAGAAGGAAAACGCAAGCAGCTTACGACGGGTATATAGAGTGATTGAAAAGGGACACGAGTCTGTCGCGAATGCCGTCACAGATCTCAAAAATGAATTTGTTCGAGTAAATAGGGGAATTTTGCAAGCAATGCAAGAAAAAAATGAAATAAAGAAGAAACAGTTAGAGCTCGACATAATGAAATTTGATTACCAAAAAAATAACTAATGATATTGAAGCAATTTTGCATTTAGCTTTGAAGTTTTATAATTTTAAACATACATATGTACCTTATAATATAAGATTTTAAGACTGGATTTTCTTTTTTTCTTTTGTTTGTTCTTTTTGTTTATTATATTAAATATAAACAACTTTTATTTTAATGTTTATTATATTAAATATAAACAACTTTTATTTTAAATCTATAAATAAGTTTTTTTTTTATAAGGTGTCAGCTATTTCATCTCTAATTCTTTGACCTTCACTTTGAAGAGACGTATTTGATGGCAGTATAACGTTATCCTCACTATCGTGTGCTGTTAAATTTGTATCGTTTTCATTATTTTGAACTTTGTAGCTTCTACAGATGTTGTGCAGCGCGCAGCACGAGTTAATAATTTGCACTACTTTTTCTGGTTGGTAGTGTAACGTGCTCATTAAACAACGAAACCGGCTTTTCAACACGCCTATTGTGCGTTCAACAATATTGCGAGCCGATGAATGAGCCATATTAAATTTATACTGTTTCGAGTTGTAGGATGGATTTCTGTATGGTGTTAACAGAAATGGTTCAATGCCATACCCACAATCTCCTAATAATTTTAATGTCCTTTCGCCTGACTCATACTTCCCAAGGAAATGATGTCTGGCGCTACTAATGTTCCATATGAACGCGTCATGGCTAGAGCCGGGATACCGTGCATCTACTGCTCGAATTTTCATGTCGTGGTCACAAATCTTAATATAAAAAAGATAAGCTCGTAAATAATGTAAAATTAAGTTTTTATCATACTTACAATCATTGCATTCATACTAAAATAGCCTTTTCGATTAAAGTATAAATGCTCGTTAACGCTAGGCTTTATAATCTTTATGTGTGTCCCGTCGATGCAACCAACTATCGAAGGTATTTTGTATTTATTGTAGAAGTATTCCCGCGAGCTATGCTTTTCGTTTGAGTCCATTTCAAGTTGCACCCACTGCGGGCAAATTAACCGTTCCATGACCTTGAGCGCATCGTCTAAAATTATTGATACCGTGCTCCTACCCAGACATATGCAAGAGTCGTTTCCAACCGATCTTTGATATGACCCTTCAGCAAAAAATCGCAACGTAGCTGCAAGTTGCAGCAATGGGGGAATCTTAGAGCGGGAAAGGTGTTCTTTCATTGTGTCTAGGACCATACGAAACGCATCTTTGTTTAACCGGTAATAACCTACGAATCTGCAAAACGGATTTAACTATGACCGCACAATATATGAAATGTACTTACGCCAACTCCGGTAGGTCAAGTGGATTGCTGCAATCTCGCAAAATTCTTCTTTTAATCTTCTCTGAGCGCTCTTCCTCCAAAAGTAAATATGCAACAACAGCAGTGGACATTTTATTTAGTTTTGTATTTAAAGAAAAATTGTTTGTATTTTTAATAAATTCGCTCTATATTTCCACAAAACAATAAAATTAAACAAACAGCAAATGTAAATAATTCAACGATAGAATTTATTTATTTCATATGTTAACTGTATTAACACTTCCAACTTTCTGTTCTATAATTTTCTTTTATTAAAAAAACAAGTTTTAACAATATTTTTGCACAAAAACAATAATTAACAAAATTATTAAACAAACATTTCATTTAAAACTGTAAACAAATGAGCCAAAACATAAAACAGCTGATTCGAATATCGGTTTTATTTGCATTCGAAAATATCAAAACCGACTTGTTTTCATGACACCAAATGAAACCAATATTGGTTTGCAAAACCGACAATCAGCAAAACCGACTTGGATTCTATGACAGCCCTGAATATGTATTAAAAATTTCCTCATTTTAGGTAAATCAATTAAAAAAATAATTTAATTCAGTGTGAACTGCTATAATGTTTTGCAAATTAAAGCAAGAATTGTATCAAAGAAAACTCAAATAAAATCTTCTACATGTATGCTTTTATGACAGTTTCGTAAAGCCAATAAAATTATTTTTTTTTTAATTTTACCATAATTTATTTTACACACTGTAGTTGTTAAAATATAAACGCAGTTACCATACACATGCACTTGTCGCTGTCACACCCGCAAAGCATAGATAAGTGGCACGAGAGGGCATACATGGCTTTTTATGTATGCTTGTAAGTATGGATTTGTATGTTGTGCTAATAAGAAAGAGTGAAACAACCACTCAATACATTTATTTACATTGGTTTTATAGCGTTTGCGACATGTTTTTTACATCTGACTTGTCAACTTTTTAGGTCACATGTTATTCTGCATGTGTGTCAAAATTGCTGTTTAACAAAATTTTTTTAATATTCGATCCAAAACGTACATGTAATTTGCTCCTCGTGGTCTTATTTTGAAAAAAAAAAAAATACATAGCTACTGTGTATCTATATTTTTAATTTCATTAAAATTTTTAAGAAAGTTTTGGGGAGGCAGAAAATACCCCATATCTCCCTCCTAGTTCTATTTTTTAAAAAACTATATAGCTTATGTGTCCATATAAGTAGGCCCCTTTCTATGTTTTAAATTTAATTAAAATCTGTTGGATGGTTTTGCAGAGGCAGAAAATACCCCCGAGCTTCCCTCCTAGTCCTATTTTCTAAAAAATACAAAGCTTATGTGTCCATATAAATATGGATCTATCAATGTTTTAAATTTCAATAAAATCTGTTAGATAGCTTCGGAGAGCAGAAATTGCCCCTTTCCACCCCTCGTGGTCCTATTTTTTATAAAAATATAGAGCTTATGTGTAGTTTTACATAGGCAATGCTGATGACAAATTTATTTTATGTATCATACAAAATATTTACATAGTCCCATACCTGCCAAGTGCTAAAAAAAAATTTTTTTCATTTTTACACAGAAGTGCCAAAAATATTGAAGGTATTTTTTTTAACATGGATATTTTAAATGTATGGCAGATACCCAAAACACATTCATGGTTATTGAATAATATCTGCATAACATTCATGTATTTTTGTTTACTGAATATATTTGCGTGAAGATATTGCCGTGCATAAGTATAAGTAATAACCATACTTTTTGCGTAATAAATATGTGCATACACAATAACGAAAAGCGTGGGTAAATACCTCTGTATATTATTCTTATGGGTACTTGTTGTCATTCTCTGGTACCTACCATACATTTTTTTTATTTATTCGAGTGTGTTTTCTAAGTCAAATTACAATCTATAAAGCTTGTATATTTTAATAGTCTTCTACTATCAGAATTATTTTATGTGTTATATATGGTATAAAGGACTAAAAGAAATGCACATTTGCATACGAAAAAACAGAAGTGAGGGAAAACATGTAAAATCAATTGAAATGGATAATCATTCAAAAAAGCCAATTTTGATCTACCAAAGGTTTAAATACAATATGGTTTAAAGATTGATGTTTGACTGTTGACGTCAGCAGTCGTCGATGGCTGCGAGTGTAAAACGGCAAATCCATCTGAGGAGATTGAGTGGTTGCGATCGAAACATGTTATGGTAACCTGCCGGCCGAGGTTCGAGCCCCGGCCACGGTCAAGAATGAAAGGTTATCAATAACAATTTTGATTAATTTCATGTTGTGAAATTCCTTTCTTCATAAGAATAATTGATTGAAAATAAAATTTAATTAAGGCCTAATTAAAAATATTAAAAATTTGGATTAAAAACCATAAATAGTTCAGCAAAAAAACCACAATACTAATTAATATTCGCATATTTCATAAATTTACATGTATGTAGATATGTATTTAGCTTACTTTGTTTATGTTCCTGAACTGTTTTTATTAAAAAAATCTATGTAGCTATGTATATAAATTTGTTATCAGTCCTGTTCTGCAAATCAGTTTTAGTCAAATCACGTGATTTCAAATCACATGTGCCTACTAAAATCACACGTGTGATATTTAAGTGTCCCGTTTTTGTGTGATCTTCAATTACCAAAAGCACACCGAGAAACACAAACAGAACAGGCCCGTATATCAACTTTGTTTTATTAAAAAGAAATATAATATTTTCAGGTTAATTAAAATATAACTCATTCATTATGATGATACAATTATTTTAAGAAATTTTGCATTTTTTAGTATTTTCAAATTTTTTTTTTGGCATTTTTAGCTCCAGTGTACGTTTTGTTGTTCCTCTTACTTCAATCTTACTTTATTATTGTTTATTAATTGACGCCTTAACTCTAGAAAAAATCGTGTTAATGTCAAATTGGGTTTGTATGCAAAACAGATTTTTATTGTTGTTTGGTCGTGTTCTTTGTATGGTTTGGACTTAAATTGTTTTCGATTATATTTTCTGTTCAAATTTTTCTAAAAATTCATTATAAATTCATTTAATTTCTAATAAATGAGAACGTAAAAAAGTCCATCTAAATAAAGAAGTTTCATTGAAAGTCATTTATAAATTTTGGGCAAGAAGATTTTAGCTTAGGAGCTATGAAGCTCCCATTAATGTACGGTATTTTCATTTCCATTTATTGAAACGAAAATTTTATAAGGAAGATGAATAAAACTCAGAAATTTAATGTTGTTGCAAAGAAAATATATTTCTCGAGATCAAATTAATTACAGCCGTATTCATAAAAACGTATTGATGATTTTTTGACCGTTTTTAAGCATAAATTGCTAAAGTTGTATTCATAAACGAAAAATAGTGTATTGAACCTTTAATAAACCATTCATAAAGTAAGAAAATTTATTGTTGGATTTGCCCTTCTTTAAACCAAAAATAAAATGATATTTTAAAAGGTGTTTGCACTTTACGATATTATTTTTGTGAAATATGTTGAAAAATAATGACAAAAATGTTTTGTTTATTACAACGGACATGTTAAATACATTTTACTAATTTTTTTTTTTATTTTAGACAGCCAATTTAAAGTTATATTGATAATTATTTAAAACAAATTTATAGGATTTAAATGAATATGTTCAGGGGCAAATGCAGATATTCTCTTTAATTATTTATTAAATTATTGCAACTAGTTGTTTTTAATTTAAAACAACAAATTATTATTGTTCAAAAATATTAAAAAAAAAAAAAATAAAATAAGAAAATCATAATAAAATGATGTTAATAAAAAGTAAACAAACTTTTTATTCGAATACTTTTTTATCGTATATTTAAGAAAGGTTCAAACAAAAGTTTTTATGATACCTTTCGGAAACATTTTGTTCAGAAACTGAAATAATATGTAGTTTTATTTGATAAGAATAATTTTGAAGGTCTACAATTAAAAAAAAAATTATAAAAAAAATTTAAATATAGAATATCATGTGAACCGAATAGAAGTCTCATGCATCACTAACAATAAAATGGCAGCAAAATATAAAGAAAGTTGCCATACTTAAACACAAAATCGCTACAAACAGTTTCATAGTAAAAAAGCTGTTATTGTACGTTTATGAATACAAATTTTTATAAGAGGTTTATAAGACAAAAAGCGTTTAATAGTTACAGTATAACCCGGTTAATTACCCCACGCTTAACAGCCTGTTTTTAGAAAATGAAAATATTTGTTCGTTCGTAAAAAAAACGAACGAAATCAGATTTAGGTTTTCATAAAATTAAAAAACATTTCATGTGAGTGACAAAAAAAGCTTTAATTTTTTTCTATATATTTTTGGTTCATATAAAATGAACATCTTCGCAATAAATGAAAACAAAAGTGAAAAGTAGACGATAAGTAAAAGGCATTCGTTTAAAAAACAAATCACCACAAAATGGAAAATAACTGCGATATTTTAAAAAAGGAAACCTAACAAACTAATACTATTATAAAATATTCTATAAAGGTTCACTTATAATTACATAAATATGTATTTACATGTTCAAAAAATTTTAGAAACAATGGAACTACATACGCCCAAAAATATGAACATAATTATGTACATAAGAGCGGGTCGACCTCCTTACAAAAAAAAGTTTGTGCCAGTCACCGCTTTGAATGAAAGGTATGTCAATGATGTTTCTAAAACGATTAAATTTTTATAGCCACACCTCCATATGCAGCCCATTTAGTTTTTTAAATATAGCGCTGCCATTTAAAACCCGATCACATCATGTCGCGTACCGTTGTTAATGGCATAGTACGTACTCCCTCTAAAATTGGAGCTTAAGAATAACTCTGGATTTCTGATCGATATTTTTTGGAATTTGCAAGGCATCGACACACTGTCAAAATCAATCGACAAAAAGTTTGGGTCAATTACCGCTAATTATACTTTTACACTTTTAAGTTAATCTGAAAGCACAGATAATTATACGTAGGATGCCAAATAGAAAACTGTCCTTTTTAAAATAAGAAGATTTAAAGGAAAAATAATATACGGAAAGTGGCACAAGCTTAACTTGCAAGCAAATTCTTAAAGACTGCAGTAATTTTAGAAAAAATATTACTGTTTTGTTGAAATAGGTAAGAAAACAAAGGACATTTGTAATGAAATGCGTGCATATATTTTTAACAAAAGGAACGTTGCGAATTCCTTGAGTTCAAATTTTAAAATTTTTACATTACATTACATAGCCGCGTACTAAGAAAAAACAAACATTAATTAGGGATATAAACAGATAAAAGCGGCTCGACTTCGCACCTAAGTATGCGGACAAATCAATAGTCTTAAATTTAATAATGAAATAAATATTTGCTTTCATTCAAAAATTTTTGATTTATTTATTATTTTAAATATCTCTAATTTTTGGAAAGTTAAAGAATTGTTAGGGCGTGCGTACTATTATCTGTGTGACTGTACATACACTGTAGTGTAAAATACCACCGTTCTTCCGAATGTTCCAAAAAGTTATATCTTCGCAAATATCTTCTATATATCTATATGTTGATGTGCAGCAAAAGATCTTCTATATGTATTTCTTTTATTTATTGCTACTATTGTTAACATTTTCATTCAACACTTTTATTTTTACTAATTTAGTAACACTTTTTATAAAATATTTTATTTTTGAAATTTAATTTTAATTTTTGTAAACAAAAGCCAGGGTTATCCAGAAACATAAAACCTTTATATGAAAAAATAATACAAATGTACGAATATTAATGCATTGGCAATAATGTTGATTCACGAAAGAAAAAAGCTCTATTTATGTCAACTATGAATAGACGAAAGCTTTTAAATGTTTTTTAAAAACCAAATTTTAAACATAAACGTATTAATACGAAAACTTCAAGTGAGAAGACTTATGTTTTACAAAAACAGGCTGTAAATGCCTTTCACGCTTATTTACCTTGAGTTTTAAATTCCTGTTTTTTTTCTTCCATTTTTCAAACAAAAATCCACGTTTAATTGCCATACGCTTAATTACCCAATTCGGGTAAATGCCTTAAAATTTAAACTCCCAAAACAAAATTGCACCTAAATTTCATAAGCTTAATTGCCTCAGTACTATTTAACAAGAACACAGACAGTAAGTTATGCAGCCAAGTTTACATGTAAATAATTTTAATTAAAAAAAAAAAAATATGCCCAAAAAACAAAATATGGCTTATTTGAAAGCAAAATATTCAACAATTTAATATTTGGATTAAAATAAACTTTATTCTGGGCTTGCCAAAATAAAGTTATGTTATGAGGTTAGAATTCATATAATAGTTATTTGCGCGGAATATTATCTAGTTACACCAAATATATGAGATATTTTGTCTTAAAGGGACTAAAGAAAAGGTCGCTTAATTTTAACTTATATAAACATTTAAAAGGATAAAATAGCTTGAATATTTTAGGGATTGATATTTGAACAAAAACTGTATGTTTAAATCTGAACCGATTCAACCATATTTAATTTTTTTTTTTTTTTTTTTTTAAATTATAAATAAGAAGGATAACTTCATTAAATTTAATTTTCATTAAATTATTTTTATGAAGAAAGGAATTTTACAACATGAAAATTAATTAAAATTGTTATTGATAATCTTTTATTCTTGACCGTGGCCGGGGCTCGAACCCAGGCCGGCAGGTTACCATGACATGTTTCGATCGCAACCACTCGATCTCCTCAGATGGATTTGCCGTTTTACACTCGCAGCCATTGACGACTGCTGACGTCAATAGTCAAACATCAATCCTTAAACCAAATTGTATTTTAACCTTTGGTAGATCGAAGTTTGCTTTTTTAAATGATTATCCATTTTAATTGATTTTACATGTTTTTTCTTACTTCTGGGTTCGAGCCCCGGCCACGGTCAAGAATAAAAGAATAATTGCTGGAAAATTATTTAAATGACAGATAATTCTCGCAAAAAAAAGATACAGAAACACTTGTGTGAGAAAAACCATTTTTTGTTTCATTTTTCACTGTTTCTGTCCCGATTCACTGGTTTCAGTCGGAAAATTTTACGATGCGAGAAATACAGAAACGGGCTACTGGAATACTATCCTCAAAAGTGGAAGGTTTCCTTAGTCATCATGATACCTAAGCCAGGAAAGGATCACACAAAAGTTGAGTCATATAGGCCTATAAGTTTACTTTCAAATATATCAAAGCTGTTTGAGAAGCTGTTAGCGTCAAAATTAACCCCAATTCTAAATGAAAACAGATGTATTCCTAACCACCAATTCGGCTTTAGAAGAGAACACAGCACAATTGAGCAAACCCATCGTATAGTAAACGCAATAAGAAAAGCCTTTGAAGAAAGAAAATATTGTTCCGCTCTCTTCATCGATGTTTCTCAAGCTTTTGACAAAGTCTGGCATGAAGGCTTATTACATAAATTGAAGCTTAACTTACCAGTAAACACACACAAGCTGTTAGAAAGCTACTTAGTCGGTCGAAAGTTTATTATTAAAGAAGGTGATTATTTAAGCTCTCCTCAACCAATTGAAGCTGGAGTCCCTCAGGGAAGCATCCTAGGCCCACTTTTATACTTAATATATACTTCGGATATGCCAATAAACAACTACACCCAAACTTCAACATTTGCTGATGACACAGCTTTTCTAAGCGTGCACGAAAACAGTCAAGAAGCATCTCGATACCTACAGGATCATATATTTCAACTCGAACTGTGGCTGAAGCAATGGAGGATAAAGGTCAATGAGCAAAAATGCGTACATGTAACATTTACCTTGCGTCGGGAAACATGCCCCCCTATTAAAATCAATAATCATTTAGTGCCTCAAAATTCGCATGTAAAATACCTCGGTATTCATCTAGATCGCCGTTTAACGTGGAAAAGCCATATAGAGGAAAATTATCTCAAATGAAACTAAAAGCCATCCAAATTCATTGGCTTATTGGAAGAAACTCTGTCCTAAGTCTCGACTGCAAACTTTTACTTTACAACTCCATCTTAAAGCCAATCTGGTGCTACGGTATTCAACTATGGGGCACTGCCTCGGCCTCTAATATCGAAAAAATTCAAAGGCGCCAAAATAAACTTCTTCGAATAATCACAGCTGCCCCTTGGTATGTTAAAAACTCAAATATTCACAAGGATCTCAATGTTCCTTTAGTAAAAACTATGATTACAAAGTATGCACTAAAATATTTAAAAAGGCTTGAACAACACCCAAATCCACTAGCTCGAAATATTTTAAACCATGGCGGCCACACTCGCTTAAGAAGAAGAGACACTGCAGCACTTACCCAATTAGATGAGCGATAAACACCTATATAAGTGAACAGAACCCGTGATGAAGAAAATTTTTGTCTGGCACTGGCAGGACGTAAAATAACGTATTAGGTTAAGATTTGATTAATTATTGTTAGTTCATATTTAAAATATGAAGATTCAATAAAAAATAATGAGAAAAAAAAAAAACTATTGTGATCAACGCACTTCAATGTTTATAATTTTCTCCGCGTGATGCGTATCAACTTTACAAAGTCTGAACTAATACTCTCTTTTGTTGCCAATCTTCGCTAGTATTTATACTTCCATTCAATCTTCTGGTGCCTTCTAGATTTCTTTCGAAGGTTCGAGCATTTACTATTCACCACTCTAACGTCTTTTATGTTTTATGGCGGCACTTATGTTTACATAATTTCACCACTTATACTGAAGCTTTTTTAACGGTCATTCCGTTAATTCTAATAATTTAAAAATTCCATTAATAAAAAATTTTGTTGACCATCAGACCACTTACAAAGTTTTCTTTACATATTCAATATTGAATGTGATGTTGACAGAAATTTCGAATTAAATTTTGTTGAAATAAATGTATAGTAGACATCACTGTTTTTTTTATTTTTTTTGTTCCATTTTAAAAACCGCTCTAAACACCCGCTGTGCAAATACGCGGGCGCTCTTATTAAATAATTTTTAAAATAAATTTTCTTAAAATTGGAAATATATAAAAATATGTATGCATTTGTTCACATTAACAAAAGAAGAATGTATCTACAAGCTCATCTACATGAATGTATCTTTCTTTCATCTTCCAAAACCACCTGAGTAGAACATTAATAAACAGATTAAAAAAAATCAGTCTTCATAAAACTAATTCCATAATAATATTTTGGCTGTTGATTTTCTTCTCTATGTGCTCATGTTATAGTTTTAATTGAAAGTCCTTTTTAGCAATTTCTTCATTTGGCATCTGCTTTTGTTTAAGTGTATAGAGTTTATTTTAAGAGGAAGAAAAATCTCATATTAAGGCAAACAGTTCAGTTAAGCAACATTTTCAGGGATTTCTAAAAGCAACCCAGGCAGTCATTCGTCCAATCATATGTCATGTCCACCCGCCTGGTTGACGATGCCTATGAACTTAAAGCTTAACAATTTATATTGTTATTCGTGAATGGGCCTGGAGGCAAAACAACAAAATGTTTTATTCACTTGCTAGTAGTATTCATTCACCCAACAGGGTGTTGTGTATGTGGTATATGCATAAATGCATACTTATGTGTGTAGGTATATAATGGAACACTAAACACAAGATGAAAATAAAAAAACAAAACAAAAAACACAACAAACTAAAGAATTGTACAAATTAAACGACCAACCAGCTACTACTGTAATACATTCTTAATATTGACGAAAAAGGTGACCATATAAATCGAAAATAGTTGACAAGTCAGATAAGATAAGTTTGCCTGCAGTACAAACTTTTTAAAGAATATCGGCCGGGTTTTGCTCATTATATTTGCATTAACAAACTAGACAAGTAATAATTTAAAATCTGATAAAAACCATCGTAATAAATGGCTTAGATTTTTGTATTCTAAATTTAAAATTCAACTGCCAGGGTATTGTACAAGAAAATAATTAGTCGGTCTAAACCTTCGTCTAGGAAGCCTAAAACTTCCACAACCCGCTCCTGAGTATTATAGTATCCACCAGTTCTTAAGCAGAGTTTTAAATGGTACTCCACCAGTACTTCATCTGGTTTCTTAAGTTCTCCGTCAGATAAAAGGTGTAATAGATCAGTTGAAAACTATGGCATATGTATGGTTAATGTTATAAACTGTAATACTGCTTAGTTATACGACGCCAAGCCATCAGCCAATGCAAAAATGAAGCGCAAAACGTACAAAAATTAGACAACCGAGGTCGGACTGATTGCTCTTAAAAAAAGGCAACTACACACGAGCAGAGGTCCATGCCGCTATATAATTCTCGGCTGCGTCGGCTTGAAGAAAACTAGCCTGCTGAAGCCGATGTTAAATTAATTAATTTTCTTAAATTTAAAAACAAACCTTTTCACCTTCGTTGAAGGGTATAAAAAAATAATATTTATTTGCTTCAAACATATCTTGCTGAATTTATATTTTTCAAGTATCTGTCTCTTGCCAATTTAAGAATCTCACAAAAAATATCCGCAATTGGAGACATCACATGTCCTTTCCCCTTTTTTTCTACATAAGCTACTCTATTGCAGAAGTTTTTTAAAATATTCTATAAATCCAAAATAACTTAAATGGTTATTATAATTGGAAAGCTATTAATATTGCTTGCTGCTTGCCTGCCAAGGTCAGTTTTAGGAATGCATCTTGTGCCGTGTTGACCACACGGGCTAGTTAAATACAACCTTGTCTAGGAAAAATAGCAAAAAGTTACCACACGTGCGAACATAAATAAACCTTCAAGTAGAACCATATGTTACCACCTGTTTGTTAAGTATGAAGTGGGCTGCAGTTGAAAAAAAAAACGAATAATAAATTAACCTGGTGAGGGAAAAATGTCGACTTCCGGCCTTTTGGGAACGAAACGTGTTGGTAAGCGGTAGTAAAAATATAAAAAGTGGAAGTTTAAAATAAGAAGCAGCAATGATGCAAATATATTGGTAGCCGTGTCGGACAGTAGCATTCCAAGGAGGATTGAGGCGAAAAACGGAAAAAAAAGAAGGTAAGATAAGGATTTTGCTGGATTAAGGGAAATTTTTATCCACAGTTTTATCCACTGTTCAGCAGGTTACCTGGAAAATTGACAGCAGCATCTTCCGGAGTTGTCTCCGTGGTTTATTGGCATATACCTATACTACCGCCATTTAACCGGCTTTCACGCGCTGCCTTTTCAACCAATGTTGTTGCTTGTAATGTTCTCACTACCACCAGTCAGTCGTGTGTGTCGTTTTAATTTTCCTACGATATTTTTGTGGTAAGGAAATTGCAATATATTTCAATAAATATAACAAAATGCGAAATGGAAATGACTACAAACAACAATACTAAACAAATATATTAGTAGAATAAACGTGTTATAAAAAACTAAACGAGAGTGCTTTCTTCTTGGTAGCGATATTGACACATGAATCGTCGGACAAATTATTGTTGGTTTTCCTAATCCAAGTACATAGTAAGAAAATACATGTTTGTGCATTAACGTGAATAAGAAAATAAAAAAAAAGCGAGAAATTCACATAAAAAGTGACCATACATCTACAACACAGCAAAGATTATACCTAACTATTTCGTCATTGCTATTTTCGTAAAGTGAAATTAAGGAAAATTTACCACAAAGACAGAAAACACCACGATTCAGAACGAATTCGAGGAGAGTTCATGAGACTGAGCGGAAAGAGTGGGAATTATTAAGTGCGGCGAAGGAAAAATAATAACACCAGCTAAAACACCTTGTACCACCAATAAACATACATCTATATGTTACTAGAAAAACCTGTAAACTTTAACAACAGGGTAAGAAAATCTATAAACACGTCAAACAGCTAATTAAGTCCACCTTTAATAATTTCAAACAACCAAACGATCCCAGGGGTAAGACCTAGGAAAAATCAACATAAAGAAAATTTTAAACAACCATACCCATAATACTTACCTAGGTACATACTTTGTAAACAACAAAAACGACATCTTAGTGAATCCAACGAAAAGACAAGAATAGATACTAAAACTACAGATGTACTTAAACAATAAACTGCTTCTAACCATGACGTCATCAGCACATTCCTAACAATAGCCTAGTATTACCACCACCACGGCTTAGGAAAGACATTCGTTAATTTGAGGAAGAAACCACCAAAAACCGTGCAACAACCATTACCGGCAGAACCCCACCACAAGAAGTCCAACAAAATTAATTGTGCCACAACAACAACAACAACGATAGTAACATCAGGACACTCATTGGTAGCAACGTTTAGTGCAACAGCAAACCCATTAGGGGCACAAGATACAGGACTACCACCAGACAGTGCATGGGCACAAAACAACAAATTCCGCAACACTATCTACCAACAGACATCCTAAAGCGCCTGAACATCAACATCTAGGGGATAACACCAGATAAGTAAAAGTAGCAATTTAGTGGGAACTTGTATTTATATATTTTAATTTCAAAGATATAAATGACAAATTTACTGCGACCCCGAACAAATAAAATTTTCATTTAATAGGTATTGTAAAAGTCTGACGTTTAACTAAGTCTATGTTCACACTTAGCAAATAGTTGACGCACACACGTTGCCACTTGTTTTGAAAATTAGCGAGTTTTAGTTCTTATATTATATTTAGATTTCTTTTCGCGTTTTGGTATGGTGCGTTAAATATTTGTTAGGCTTGGACTTAACTTAGGAGTTAGGGCCACGGTTGGTCGAGTTGTTGTGTAAGGCCCCCATCACGTATTAGTTGGTGGTTATCGTTATTAAATCCCGGTCCACACATTCCAATTACCTTTAGTTTTCTTTTGACCATTTCTTTTGCCTAATTAAAACAAGAAATGGCCACTTATATTTGACCACGCATGTTTTGGGCATGCAAATTAAAAATTTCGGCAGTAAATCCTCAGCTCAATTTGGAGCACAAATTTAGTTTCAAACACGTTTGCAAATAATTCTTTTAGTTTTCTTTTGACCATTTCTTTTGCCTAATTAAAACAAGAAATGGCCAACTATATTTGACCACGTATGTTTTGGGCATACAATTTAATAATTTTGGCAGTTAATCCTCCGCTCGATTTGGAGCTTAAATTCAGTGCGTTCCCGGTGAAAGACAAAAACCAATTTTACATTTTTTTAAATTGATATTACTTAAAATACAAAACAAAAACAAATTCAGTTTGAATTTGAAATCATCTTGTTAACAATAAACATCTAAGAAACAAGATAAATTTGAATTTAAACTGATTTGTTAATAATCATATCCAAAATTAATTGCCTTTGCAAATTCAAAACCGTTTTTCTTTTATCAAAACCGAAACCCGAAAATTAAGCCAAATTCAAAGTCATGACAGGTTGTGAACAAATGAAAAAGAACAACAAAATAAGTTCGAGTTTGAATTAGTGTTATAGCAAAATAATTTTTGCTCGAATTCAAATTTATGACCTTTTGTTAAAACAAAAATTAGTTCAGAGTCGAATTTATTATAGTTCGTTAAAAAATAGAAAGGAAAACAACAATATAAATTCAAATTTGAATCACGAACTGAGGAAAAATAGAAACAAAGTCCAAATTTAAGTTTATATCAGTTTTCCCTTAATTTAATACGAAAATAAGGACTAACAAAATCACTTTGAATTGGGTTTAAAACAGTTTGGTTAAAGGGAATAGAGAAAACGAAATTAAGTTGAATTTGAAAAAAAGAAAACAACGAAGTTTAGAATCGGATTTAGAACTACATTGCAATCTTTGTAGACAAACAAATTAATGTCAATTCAATGTTTAAAGCCCATATGACACTACATTTTTAATGCATTGTTCAAGTTTTGGTGAACAGTACAAATATAATGTAATAGAAAAATTTACCAAGTGCAAAGAGTTCAGCTGTATTAAGATAAATGGCAAACTGTCAACAATTTTTAAAAAGTTATCGATAAAAAATGAAGTTATGTCAAAAAAAATGTAAAATTGTTTAACTTAAAATTGACATTTCAAGTTTGGAATATTAAAAGTGTTGCTGAATGAGCGGTTTATGGGCAAATTCAGCGATTTACCGCTTTTTGTTTTTAGGTTTCTCATAAACAAAAAGTTTTTTAACTAAGATTTATAATACCTTTTTGTGGTGTTTTTTATGAACATAATTAAAATTAATTTCAACTAAAAAAAATCTTTTAGTACAATTAGGGTAAAAAACTTTAATTTTTAAAGGTTGTTGGTACAATATTAAAAATTCTCAACGCCATCCCTGAAACAAAAACATAACATACATATAGTTTGCTCTTTCTTACATTTACTGTTTCTTTCTATCAATTCTATATCAATTAATGAATAAAAAATGTAGTGTCATAAGGGCTTAAGCCAGTCCATAGAAATTAAAGATAAGCTAACCTTAAGCTAAGTTAAATTTAAACTCAAAATAATAGGTAAAATATAAACTTATTACATCTGAACCTAACGGTATATAGTTACTATTATTTAAGAATATTTATTTTGATACCAACATATATATAAGTGAATCTTAATGGCAGGTCCAGTTTTATTGTAAAACGAAGTTCGAACTTAGGGAACAGTTTTATTAGCCTTCGGGCGTAAGATACTTGCATTGTATTTATAGTTAAGAAAAAAAATAATAAGCTTGAATATATTTTGGAATTTTTATGAATGAATTTGAAAATGTTTTGATAAGAATTTAATGCGGCTATAAAGGTAGGTATCGAGTGGTGATGCATAAAAGGGGTAGCCTTTGGAATGTCAACGGTTACCATGGTTTAGGGGAGGGTATATTGAATCGTAGGCAATAACACCTGGTCCTACGGGGAAGAAACGGCAGGTTATTTATATACACTGGCACAAAAGTTGTATTGTGTTGTTGTCACTATTACTCCAACGTACCACCGCCCAGGCCCGACGAGCCATAGCCGTGCATATTTGCCTAAGTTGTCAGTGTGGTAGTAGTAGTGAAGCTAACATGTCCATCGTTTAGTCAGTCTGGCCCTCTGCCAGCTGAGCAACACAGGGTACGGGTAAGAATAATTAGAACCTTGGTGTGAAACGGGACCGCGATGAATTTGTTAAACAGTACAATCTTAAGCTGGAGGTACACACCACGCGTTCTATGCGTTTGATACTTTCCTGACCTTTTTCAAGATGCATGCAAAAGTAGAAAGTAGTCCTACTTCATGCGTTTGATGCATATATGCATGCGTTTGCTGTGTAACTTACCAATATAATTTTACACAAATTCTACTCTTTTGACGGATGCATAAACGTTTAGTTGGAATTATAATTCCTTAGAAACTTTTTCTTAAAATATGATATTTCTTGTATCAGTTTTTTCTTATAAAAAGTTTTCTTATACAGAATAGTTTTTATAGTGACACGTATGGAATAAACGGTGCCTGTGAAATACTTTCTAACAAGCGTTTTTTCTTATATGAGATGCTCTTATATCAAAGATGCCCAGTAGTGGCTGATATCAGCAAATTAAACTCACACGTATACTTACGCTCTTTTGCTTGATCGTCAATCAACCAATAGGAAATCAGCATGTTGAGTGGGAGAGACAAACTACACTTGCAGAACTTCTGTGTCTTATTTTACATTTTAATCGTCATCGAGACTGCTATGAGTTAACACATAAATTGAAATTATTGCGATTTATTAATGATGTCAGTCGAAAATTATTTTATGTTACAAAATGCTTTTGATGGCATGCAATGTCTTATTTGTCATAAGACATTTAAAAAACCTAAGAAATATAATTTAAAAAAACATTTTGAAGATGTTCACAAAGACATGAATTATTTGCAAATAAATAAATACATTCACCAAGAGTATTACTAAAATATGTACATTCATTAATTTTACATTTCCCTTTTGTTAAACAAAGAAACAGAAAAAAAATGACAACACCCGCCACACATGTGCTTTCGTCGCAATCTTGTTGACGACTAAATAAAATGAATAGCAAATTGATTTCTTCCAGTGTTATTTCGTCACTCTCACCAATACTACTACCTTGGGCATCAATGTCTTATATCCATTATCTACTGTACATATTTACTGGGTCTCTGAGTAATTTTATGTCGAGTTAGTAATGTCCATCTGTTAAAATCATGCTCACTTTTAAACGACTCAAAAGAAAATAACAATATTGGAGTCGAATTGTTTCTAGTTCTCTTAAGCATTTTTGGATTGAAATCCAGCAAAGTCGGCTAAGTAGGAAAAGAGTTATGAATCAAAATGTGGAACAACCACCCTAAAAAATGGATATTTTTGTTAGGGTGGTTGTAGCGAAATGCAAATATTAATATAAGATTTTGCACAAATTCGTTCTTTATGACTAGAAATACTACAAAATTTCGTGAAAATCGGTCCATAATTTACCATAGGCTCCATATAAAGCCTACTCTCGGGAAACACTTTAATACGCGTAATAAATGTTGATCGGTAACATAACATAACGGCAACCAGAAATCACACTGCTTACTTTCGTACAGATCGATTCATAATTTACCATAGATCCTTTATAAGGCCCACTGTCGAAATATTTTAAAAGTAGGTAGAGTGTATTAAAGACTAGGTACAGACGAATATAGCACTGTTTTTACCTAAGGTCCCAATAAAAGACAATCCAAGATACGGAGATTTAGACAATCTTTTTTAACATTTCTAAATTTTTATTTTTTGCTGTTATTTTTTTTAAGTTTTTGAATTTTTAAAGCTAAAATGTTGATTCCAATAAATAATTTTCTACTCATTTAGTATAAAAAACGGCCTTATTCATAAAAAATTATTCAGGTTTATAAAACGAATTCTATTGAAGTTTGTTTTATAAACCTTTTATAAATCAAAAACATTTTTTATGAATTAAGGCATGGTCAAATTACTATAGTAATATAGTAATTTCATCATAAATGAAAGTGTAAATCATTAAATATGTTATTTCAAGCAATTTTAAAAGTTTGTCGAATATTTTAACGAATAATTCGCTAACGAAGACTTCGATCGCTAAACTTACATTTAAAACAAAAACAATTATAAAATGTTGTTCGAAATCGATGAACAGGACATTAAGCGAAAGAAATCTTTGTTCGAAATCGATAAACAGGACATAAATTAACAACAAAGCACAAAAATACAAAATTTAAATTTTAGTTTTCTCCGATTTTCATTTTTAAGCTTTACTGCCTCTTTCCCAGACTTATGGGTAGATTACAGATGGCAACTGAACTAAAATTGAGTTGCCAGCAGCGAAATCAGGCAACGCCGCTCATGTTAAAATATAAAATAAAAAAATTTTACATTTTAACATCATTAAAAATTTTATTTCAGAGTAAAAGCAATTTTTCAAAGTTTGTCGAATATTTTAACTGCCTGTTCATCTATTCGCGAACGAACACTTCGATCGCTTAACTTACATTTTAAACAAAAACAATTATAAAATATTGTTCGAAATCGATGAACAGGACATAACGAAGTCTTTGTTCCAAACCGATGAACAGGACATGAATTAATAACAAAACACAAAAATACAAATTTTAAATTTAAAAACGCCGCTTATGTTAAAATATTAAACAAAAAAATTATTTCGCTGCTGGAAACTGAACTGAAGTTGAGTTGCCATCGGTAATCGACCCTTTATTCTTGATTCAAACTATGCAAGTTTTGTCTCAGAAAGTCTGAGTTTATTGGTGAGAGAGGAAGCGAACATGCCATTATTCTCTCCCCCCCCCCCCCCACCCCTCTAATTAATAAACTCTGACTTTCTAAAAGAAAACTTTCATATTGTGAACCCATACTAAGCACGTCAGTTTACGTATATAGTTTTGAAATTATTTTAAAAAAATCTTTAGATGCTGGTTTTATCTTACTGCCTGTGCAACAATTTTAAACGTAAAAGTTCGTACATATATAATTTTATATGGAAAATATTTTTAAAACGAAGTGTTTTTCATGGAAATTTTCTATGCGACCGTGAACGTTCAAAATCGTTGAAAAGGCAGTTAAAATCCCCATAAAGGGTCGTCTAAGATTATTTAGGCAATGTTTTCTTAATAGAAAAGATTCCATTATTATATTCCTAAAGTTTTAGAAACTATAAAACTAAAAAAAAGGTAAAAATAGTTATTTCACTTTATTTATAAAGCGAAACTCTTAAGTAAATTTATAAAAAGATCTAACCTTATAAATTTTTACTTAAAGATTGTCTAAACTTCAGGAATTTAAGTTTAAACAAAAGTTAAATATCTTTCAAATTTCTAAAATTATTTTTTTTACTCTAACCTCTTAAAGAAACGTAAAGATAAGAAAATAATGGAAATGTTACAGTATTTTTTCAAACCTACATATGAGTCATTTATTTTGAAAGTGGTTTAAGTCCATTTTTTTCTCATATTGAGATATTTAAGGGTTTGTGTTTGATTTGTTTCAAAAATATTGTTAAGTGGTATTAATTTTTTTGTATGGCTTTGTGACTTTAAACATGTTAGAATATACAGTAGTTTTGACTTAACTGCCACTCTTTTAGCTGCCAATTTGAGATACCTGCCAAAAACCACAAAATTTCACTCATTTCTTCAATTTCGTATGAAATGTACTTGTTTAAGAGCCAATTTCATACGTGCCAATTTAAGTTAGCTGCCACAAATATTTGAAATTATTATCCCATATTCATTGATAATTTTTCATTTAACTGCCACATTTTTTTTTGCAACTGTTGCTAACGAAAACTTTGTACATATGTAGTTTGTTTTTGTTACATAGAATGCTCGCAGCTTTTCTATAATTCTCTCATTCTCTTTATAGCTCTCTCTTGGTTTAAAAATAAAACAAAAAAAGTGTGTATGTATGCATAAATCAAAACAATAGATCAGACGAAAGGGTGCTTTTGTTTGTTTAATTTAATATTTAATTTTTGGCAGTTAATAAATTTAACTTAAGTGCCATTTTGACTTACCTGCCACAAAATGCGTGCAAAACACGGTGTGGCAGTTAAGTCAAAAGTACTGTACAGTACTTTTGTACTTTTGTACTGTACTGTACAGTACTTTTGACTTAACTGCCACACCGTGTTTTGCACGCATTTTGTGGCAGGTAAGTCAAAATGGCACTTAAGTTAAATTTATTAACTGCCAAAAATTGGCAGTTATCTGATTCGTTTACCAGCCACAGAAGTGGCCCATAAGTGCGATTCACACAAATGTAATGTAATCTAAACAATGCAACTGCTGAAGAAAACAAACAAAAGCACCCTTTCGTCTGATCTATTGTTTTGATTTATGCATACATACACACTTTTTTTGTTTTATTTTTAAACCAAGAGAGAGTTATAAAGAGAATGAGAGAATTATAGAAAAGCTGCGAGCATTCTATGTAACAAAAACAAACTACATATGTACAAAGTTTTCGTTAGCAACAGTTGCAAAAAAAAATGTGGCAGTTAAATGAAAAATTATCAATGAATATGGGATAATAATTTCAAATATTTGTGGCAGCTAACTTAAATTGGCACGTATGAAATTGGCTCTTAAACAAGTACATTTCATACGAAATTGAAGAAATGAGTGAAATTTTGTGGTTTTTGGCAGGTATCTCAAATTGGCAGCTAAAAGAGTGGCAGTTAAGTCAAAACTACTGTATAACGAAATACGTTTTGTAAACATTTCTAGAAAAATAAGCGATGTTTCAGAACCTAAAATGGACTTAAACCACTTTCAAAATTAATAAAATGACTTTTTTGTTTGTGAATAGGAATAAGTCCACTTATTTTAAAGAAATCAAATAATAGAAATTGTAAATATTTTATGTTCGATGTAGCATTCATCTAGCTTTAAAATAAATAGGAAAGCTTTCAATTTAGATACAGATTTTTATTTATGTAATTAAAAAAATATTTTTAAAAATAAATATTAATTCATGTATTACAAAATTAAATGTGCATTCATTTATTAAGGATAATATTAAAGATTTATATTATTATTATATTATTTCTCCTCATTTAGAATGCATATGTGTGAGGTTGTTAAAATATTCATGGTGCATAGGTGGTATATACCTTAGTAAATCCATCATATCCTTATACTTAGGAGTTGAAATGGGAAGAACATTTTTGTATAATGGTTTTCCTTGGTCTTCCCCGACAAGGTAATAAATCAAGTATCTTGAATTATTTATCCACTTCCATAGATTCTTTATAAAACATTTTATAGGGTTCAGTATTTATAAATCGCATCCAACATATCCTTAGCCAATTTACAGGCTCGCCACTAGTGTTTTTTAATCTTTTATGAATTGCTTCTTCCAGAGGTTTTGTAGAAAAAAAATCTTCACGATTCATTTTAGTTAATGTAAATTTGTTACTCTTTCGACATTTTTTTATGGTTTCATAGTAATCCTGGGGGACATACATTAAATTATTTTTCCTCAAAGCCATTTCTATCACTCCAAAATCACTATCATTTGGCACAAATTAATGTCCTGATAGTAAAAACTTATGGTCAATAATATTTGTATTATTTTCTGCCGATTGCACAATTTTCAACCATGTTAATGCCAATTTTATATTCCTGTTCTGCCCAGTGCACATATCGCTGTAAGCTATGATATGTTTATGATTTCTAAGTTTTTTGAGGTGTTTTAATATACAAGATCCTACACAAGTTATTTGAATTATAAACATATAAGTAAATTCTTGTTTGTTACCTGTCTCACTATCTGAGGTAATTTTAGTGTAATCTTCGTCAGACATATTACAATTTATAATTAGAAGAAACGCCAACTTATAATTTTTTTTCCGTTATCAATTTTACTTCTTCGTAGTAAATTTTATTGCTGTACTGTGCAGTGATGCATTTTTTCGGACTTTTGTAACATAAAAGATGCCATATCTAAATTATTTATTTCAGTGGACTTAAACCGGTTTCAAAATAATTTTTTTTTGGATTTCGTTAGCTAACTAATTTTCAAGTGCCCAAAATCAAAGCGGTTTTAATGATTCTAAACTTAAATTGTTTATAAAAAAAAAGATTATATAGGATTGTGATTATTGTTATCATTAACTACTTTTTTTAAAAAAATGGACTTAAACCACTTTCAAAATAAACGACTCATATTTCGAAAATAAGTTCGGATTTTTAAAACTCAAGCTCATAACAATCGATAATCAACCTGGTCATCCTTATACCAAAGTTTTACAATAAAATAAAAGAATTTTAACTCCACCATAGCAGTTAAAAAGCAAACAACAACGACAGCACAATGTAGCTCATATAGTAAGTAGTCAAATATATTATATACATACATATTTATATACATAGTTAAAAAAAAAAATATTTCTTACGACACCGGACACTGCTTTGGCTTCGAACAAAATTGGACAAGAAATAAAAGGAGTGGTCGTAGATTAACTTAAGCTGGTATGGACTTTTAAAATAAAGGGACTTTTAGAATTAAGCTGGTGCCCATTATGAACTATGGTCGAACTAGCTGATCCAAAGCGAATTTCTGCAGACGGTGACAGCATATTACAACAATACAAAAAATAGCGTTTTTTGCTTTGCATTATTAGTCTTTGTGGACTACAGGACCGCTTTCGACAGCCCGATACGTTCAGAGATGTTGTAAGCCATATCTGAGTTTAGTATCCCTGCAAAGCTACTACGGATTTGCAGGATGATCTTAACTGATGAAAAATCCTCAGTTAAAACAGGAAAGAACCTCTCTTCAGACAAGGAGATAGTCTTTCGTGTGACCCTTTTAACATCCTGCTGGAAAGGGTGATATGAGAAGCAGATGTGAATAGGACTGGCCCGCTATACATAAAGCAACACATACTGCTTGCTTATGCCGACGATATCGACATCATAGTTCGGACATTGCGAGCAGTAACTGCAACCTTTGAGAGAGTCGAAAAGAAATCTACCAAAGTGGGTCTGGAAGCAAAAGGATATAAAATCAAGTTGATGAAATCTGCCACCAAGACCTTACTTCAGACTCGGGCGAACAATGGAACTTGAAAACTACAACTTTGAGATAGTCAATGATTTTATCTACCGCGGCACCACCATAAACAAAACAAACAACATCAGTTTTGAGAGTAAACGATCAACAATTCTGGCTAATAGATGCTACTTCGGCATACATAAGTAAGCAATTTGAGAACAAAGCAATATCTCGACAGACAAAAATCACCCTCTACAAGACACTTAACTACTCGTATAGTTCCAAAGCATGGGTACTTCCGAAAGCAGATGAGGCAGTTCTTGCAGTATTCGAAGATAAATTCTTCTGAAAATCTAAAGACCAATTTGCGTTGACGGAGAATATCGTTGCCGTATGAACCAAGAGCTGTACACTCACAATATTATTGCAGTAACGGACTGTAGTTTATTTAAGAAATATTCCGTTCAGTCATTTTTAAATAAATAAACATTTAAAATTCCAAGCAAATTTATTTTTAACTGATTCTAACAGTTATTCAAAAAACTAAGTGCATATTAATACGGATTTTCAGTTGCAGTTAGTTAAAGTAAATAAAAATTTTATTTAAAGCAACGAAAAGTTCATTTAATTTTTACTGTCAAAAATTCAACCGCGAATTCCGTAAAAACAAATCAATATTCAGTTATCTTATATAAATTAATTGTCAAAAAATTAACTACATATTCCGTAAAAACAAATAAATATGAAGTTATATTATAAAATTTTACTGTCAAAAATTCAACACCATATTCAGTAAAAACAATTAAATATTCAGTTATTTTATATAATTTTACTACCAAAAATTAATTTTTACTTATCTATAAAAAATGAATTGCTTGTTTTGTGTAAGCAATTCCCATTTTCTATTTGTTAAAATAATTAAGTTAAATACATCAAATGTTAAAAGTAAAATAATTGCGAAGCCATATCGGTCATGCTGCTGGTGTCTTATAATTGAGAGTTCTTCTGTAAACAACGTGGTCAGTACAACAAAAGTAAAACAAACGTGTGTAACTGGGTAAGTAAATAAAAGTATTCTCCCTCCCTCGCTTATAAGAAAAACAAGCGGACAGGTGTCTGTCTGGTATTTTTTTAGAAATTCGGCTCTTTTGTGGAGTAAACGAAAATTTAATAAAATAACTGAATATTTAATTGTTTTTACTGAATATGGGGTCAATTTTTTGACAGTAAAATTTTAATAAATAACTGAATATTTAATCGTTTTTACTGAATATGGTGTTGAATTTTTGACTGTAAAATTTTACAAAATAACTGAATATTTATTTGATTTTAAAGAATATGGTGTTGAATTTTTGACATTAAAAATTAAATGAACTTTTTGTTAAAAATAAATGAAAAATAGGTAGACCGGTTTCATTTATTTTATATTACAATTTCAGTTAATTTTACGTACAGAATATTGTGAGTGTACGAGCTTTATGCCGACATTAAGGTAGTTGAGCGTATTAAATTACAGCGATTACGTTGGCGAGGTCATGTTGGGAGAATGAATTAGGATGTTTCAGCTAAAAGGTCATTTTAATATGAAGCTGGTGACGGTTCACGCAGAAGAGAAAATCAACACCACGGTGGAAAGATCAGGTGTAGGGAGACAATTCGAATCTTGGTGTCACAAATTGGAGATCGAAGCGCTTGAAAATCTATTCTAGATTCGGCTGCAGGAACTAATGTTCTGTGAGCTAGCTGGCAGTCTATCAGCGCCGTGGTTGCGGGCTCGATTCCCGCAAGAGACTCTGGTTTCTTTCCTGCAGACAAGCGTAGAGCTTCGTGGGATTAGCATAGGGAATTTAAAAACAATTAATCGGGTATTACGGCTTTTCACCAAGTTCAGTTATAATAGGGATTGCTGTTCGGTTTTAACCGAAACCGAAGCCGCGGTTTTCAATGAAAAAAACTTTTTTTACTTAAAAAATAAATTATGCTTAAAAAAATTGCAAATTATATTTTCGACATAAAAAAGTAAAAAAGCGAATCATAAAATACTCATCAAGAAGAGTCGCGGGTAGGGTACAATTTTTTTAATATTCGATATCTCTGTAACCATAAGCCAAAAAAATTTGAAAATTTGCAGAAATGTGCTGTTGAGAGGAAACATCAACACAGTAAAATATAAAGGAAATCAAAAAATATTTTTCTTCAAACTGTCCAATTTGACTTGGATTGCCCCATATATATAGGTTTATTGGGATATTTTCAAAACCGAAAACCGAACCGAAACCGACCGGATTTAATCATTTTAAACACGAAACAGCGGTTTCACATTTTTACGGTTTTTAGCAAACTCTAAGTTATAATACACTATAGTTCTTCACAGTTATAGATGATAGCTATCTTATATAGAACATATTATTGACCGGAAGTTAAAGTAATAGTACACTCACAATATTATTACAGTAACGGACTGTAGTTTATTTAAGAAATATTCCGTTCAGTCATTTTTAAATAAATAAACATTTAAAATTCCAAGCAAATTTATTTTTAACTGATTCTAACAGTTATTCAAAAAACTAAGTGCATATTAATACGGATTTTCAGTTGCAGTTAATATTGTCCGTTGATTGAGTTAAATTCTTCTTTATGTTAAAGTAAATAAAAATTTAATTTAAAGCAACGAAAAGTTCATTTAATTTTTACTGTCAAAAATTCAACCGCGAATTCCGTAAAAACAAATCAATATTCAGTTATCGTATATAAATTAATTGTCAAAAAATTAACTACATATTCCGTAAAAACAAATAAATATGCAGTTATTTTATAAAATTTTTCTGTCAAAAATTCAACACCATATTCAGTAAAAGCAATTAAATATTCAGTTATTTTATATAATTTTACTACCAAAAATTAATTTTTACTTATCTATAAAAAATGAATTGCTTGTTTTGTGTAAGCAATTCCCATTTTCTATTTGTTAAAATAATTTAGTTAAATATATCAAATTTTAAAAGTAAAATACTTGCGAAGCCATATCGGTCATGCTGCTGGTGTCTTATAATTGAGAGTTCTTCTGTAAACAACGTGGTAAGTACAACAAAAGTAAAACAAACGTGTGTAACTGGGTAAGTAAATAAAAATATTCTCCCTCTCTCGCTTATAAGAAAAACAAGCGGACAGGCGTCTGTCTGGTATTTTTTAGAAATTCGGCTCTTTTGTGGAGTAAACGAAAATTTAATAAACTAACTGAAAATTTAATTGTTTTTACTGAATATTGGGTCAATTTTTTGACAGTAAAATTTTAATAAATAACTGAATATTTCATCGTTTTTACTGAATATGGTGTTGAATTTTTGACAGTAAAATTTTACAAAATAACTGAATATTTATTTGATTTTACGGAATATGGTGTTGCATTTTTGACAGTAAAAATTAAATGAACTTTTTGTTAAAAATAAATGAAAAATAGGTAGACCGGCTTTTAATTGAACTTTCATTTATTTTATATTACAATTTCAGTTAATTTTACGTACAGAATATTGTGAGTGTAAGCTTTTACCAAAACAAAAAAAAAAATAATAAACAATTTTATTCAATCTACTTTTTTTTATCATTTCATCAAACCTTTAGGTGGCATCTTAAAAAATATAAGTATATATTTTTTATAGATTCATATGAAGCATTTTTGTACAATAAAAATATAAAATATATCACCTGACTTTGCCTCATATACTTACTTAACTATATAATTCACAACGAATGGACTTGTTACTTTTTAAATTAAAATTTTGGCAATATTTTACATAATGATAAAACACCAACATCATGCCCGATATGGTTTTTACTTTAGAAATCTTATGTACATACTTAACCAAAAAAATAAACTAAATGAGAAGCAAGAGTTCAAATTTACTTTTTAACCCTTCGTGGTATACTTGAGTCTGGCCAGACCTTTTTCAATGTGTATAGAAAATCAAAACATGTGTAAGCCGGAGGGTTAAACACAACGAAAAGTTTATAATTTTTTTTTTACTTGATTTAAGAATTTTATACTTATTTCAGGAAATTCCGGGATTGATTTTCGAAAGCAATCCCATTTAGGATTGTTTTGAGTACTTAAAGTAATCATAAAAATCTTGATTTATCCCGAGTGTTTTTCTCTCTGTGTTATAAGTTGCAATTGGATCACATTATTTTCTTCCTTTTTTTTGTATATGAAACCAAGCACTGTGCGCCGCCTTCCCACTTGCTAATATTATTCGTATTATTAAACTTAAAGTTCTTACGAGTGCAAACGAACTATGTATGTATGTAGCAACAACTTGGCATGGGAGCAGCGTTACCGTTGAAAATTTTTAAAAAGGGTAATAAAGAGTGGATTTTCCAGAAAGAAAATTTTTTCCTTTATAAACAAACAAAATTAAATTAATTCAAGAGCTCATGTTCTGCAACTCCCGCGTCAAGAAAGTTTGTGTGAAATGTTTGAAATAAAACAAAAATGCCATAAATTGAAACAAAGGGTTGTTTTTATCAGGGCTGTGGAGCCGTCCGAAAAAAGTACTTACTCCGACTCCAAACGCTGAAATTTTTTTAATGCGACTCCGACTTCGACTCCTACAATACTCTTGATGCTAAATGTATATGAGACTCAGTGATCTTAACTTTTATTTTTTCATTACCGTACGGCCTTCTAAAAATTACTGCTTTTGAGAAGAAATAGGGTTTTTTCAATTATTTTATTTCCCGTTTTCCCGGGATTTTTCTTGCGGGATCCCAGGAAATAAAAAATTTCTCATAATTTCAGAAAATAGCTTTTTATACTTTGCAATTTAGTTTTCTATTCTCTAAAAATTAGCATATGTGGATGTTTTGTGGATTATATCAATTACAAGAAGTGAGTACATGTATTTAAATCAATGTCTCCTGATGCAATAAATCTACTAAAAGCAGAATGGGCAGTGCTAATTATAACATTTAGTGAAGTGAAGAGTTAATAAAGTACATTAATTCAAAATAAGATGCAGGCAGTAAAGTTGCATTGTCCATGAACAAGTCTTAAAAAAAGGAGATACCTAAACATATCGCTTCTTTATTGCAACATAGTCATATCTACAAAAACAAACGATCTTGGCAAAATGCGATTAAAGTTTTCAAAATGTACCGATTTAAAGATATATTTTGCTATAACTTCGGTTCAGTTTGAGATATAATACGAGAAGGTATGAAGGAAAACTTTGCTAAAGTTACTTGAAATTTCGTGTAAGATATTTCAACATACAACTTGAAAAACACATTGTCCTAAAGATTACAAATGGACCTATTGAAATGAAAAGGTTTGTAAGAAGCAGTCTGGTCGATGCTATTTTTGCATCAACCTTCACATACATTTGACTGATATAGACGTTGCTTATAAAAAAGAAAAAATTGTTTCTGATTGTGAATCCGAAGCATGCTACAACGGTGCACTTTTAACTATTTGTCCAACCTCGGTAAAAAATGAACGAAGTTTTTCGGAAACATGATAATTAGTAATTAAATCTGGAATATACTTTTTGACGACTTACTAAGCGCTTTGAGTGTGTCAGGAAGTTATTTCCTAAGCCGTTAAAATATTTTATATATTTCTTTAAAATATTTTATCTATTTTATTAATTAACTTTTTGATCTCATATCTTGAGTACCTTAATTTTTATTTTGTTTTTATTATTGTTTTATGAATTGAATTGTTATGTTTATGTTATCTTGTATCCAGAGCATAATAATACTGAATAAAAGCATAATAATAGGGAATAAAGGCGTGAGGTGATAATAATTCAAGTTCCTATTTCAATCTTCAATTAATTTGTTAGTATTGAACCATTTCTTTAATTTTCTTTGTAAACAAGTTCCCTTACGTTTTTTTTTAATAAAAGTTTTTTCATTAATTAATAACGAAATTTACTTTGTATTATTTATATGGAGCGGGATCCCGGGATCCCGGGAAATTTTTTTAAATTTGAAAATTGAAAAAGTCCGGGAAAAAAACTCTAAGAAGAAATTACCGTACGCAAACATGAATGTGATGTTTCCAAATGACAGGCGATTGATTATGTAGTTAAATTTATATGAAAAGCACTTAGTCCATCGCCTGTCATTTGAAAACAGCACATACGAGCAGTATTCATAAACCATTTATTTAAATTTTAAATGTGTTTTAAGAAAAAATTTGATTAGAAATTTATTTTACATTTTTAAGCAAAATTATTGAATTTTTATGAATATGGCAGTAAAATAATTTTGAATAAAATAGGTACATACGTATATTCATTCAACTCGAAATATTTTTATTTAATACTCTTAGCGTGCATATGTATGTGATAAACATTAAAAAAAATAATGTATTGTTTAATTCATTTAATTATATACTTAAAAAAAAGTTATGTACTATAATAATTTTTGAATTGTTAGTCACAAGAAAAATTAATCCATCCGTACTTAACCAAGGCAAAGTTGTGTCAAAAGTACGGTAACTACAGATTTTCTTAAATCAAGTACAGAATGCTTGATTCAAATACGGATTATTCAAGTGCCAAACACTTAACTTTAGCCCCATTTAATCCCTGATCCGTACTTAAAATAATCCGAAAACTATAGTTAAATTTATTAGCTCACGGCTATTTGATATGTAAGTTTGTTTAAATATTGTTGATTTTTAAACAAACAGTTTAACATAAAATTAATAATAACTGTACAAGAGTAATTTCAGTTTTCTTAATTGGACTTATCGCTGTTACGAAAACATTTGCAAAAACAATATGTTCTTAATTTTTTGTTATAAAATTGATCTATTTTTAAATTTAAAAACACCTCTCAAACGTTAAAATTATTAAACATTCATACATATGTAAGCATGTATATGTATACTAAAAATCGAAACTGGGAATTATTTCCTTTCGTAGGTTACTTTATATTATATTCAACATTTTTTATTTTTCGAATTTATTCTATGAGTTAAATTTCAGTTATGTATTTTATAAAGCTTTTTTATAATAGTCTTATTCCTTCAATTTTTCAGGAATGACTTTATACACTACTAAAAATCCCAATTTCTTTAAATTACCGTTTTTTAAATAAAATTACCTTGCTACCTTTTGCGGCCCAAAATCACCCCAAAAAAGGGTAATTACCGTACGGAATGAGGGTATACTAAGTTTGTCATTCCATGTGAAACTTTTTTATTATGCATCTAATACCCCTGGTTTCTTGAGTAATTCTAAGTCGATTAAGCCATATCCGTCTGTCTGTCTGTCTGTCCCTCTGTTCAAAATACGCTCACTTTCGAAAAACTTAAAACAAAAGTTTAATCTTGGTGTCAAATTGCTTCTATTTATCCTAAGCAGTTTGGGAATGAAATCCAGGAAAATACGATCAGTAGGATCAAAGTTTCAATCAAAATGTAAAACCACCACCCTTAAAAATTGACAATTTTGTAATAAAAACTTACGTAAAAGGTACTCATAATGTACGTCTAAAATCGTAATAAATATTGCTATCATATTTAAATGTGCTACGTTTCGTAATGATTGGTCCATAATTTACAGCGTATGGTAAATTATAATAAGACCTACTCTCGAAAAACAGTTTAGTACACTTAAAGACTTAATAAATATCGCTATCATAATAAAATTTGGTTCGTCACAGTTTTATAAGACTAGGAATAATACTTCAAAATTTCGTGAAGTTCGGTCCATAATTTACCCTTGGTCCCATATAAAACCTACCCTCGGAAAACAATTTAACAAAATGTTCTATATAATGCCCCATATAATGCTTACTCTAGGAAATTATTTAAATACACCTAAAACCGTAGCAGCTATAGATATTGTAAAATTTGGTCCAATTTTGGTTTATATGGCTAGAAATAATACCATGCCTTTAAGCAGCTTTCCGAAAAGCACTTTAAGCGCCAAAACAAATTTCACTACTGTATTGCAATTCGTTCCATTTAGATTTTTAATAACAGAAATCACTATACAGGATTTCGTGATGATCAGTCCATAATTTATTTTTTTAAAAAAACCTCTTATTTCTGAAAAAAAACTTTTTTTTACAAAAAAGCCAACATTTTTAAAAGAAAAAACAAAAACATGTTGTAAAGCCTACAGTACACGGAATGTAAAAAGCTACATGCGCATGTGGTTCTGACGTTATTTTGACGTCACTACAAAGCCACAATAGCAAGTTGGTGATGTGTGATGACGACAAAATTACGTCAGAACCACATACGAATGTGGTTTTTACATTCCGTGTACTATAGGCTTAAGGCTTTTTATATTACTGTTAAATAAGTAAATGAAAAAAAGTATATAGAATTAATTTTATTTAAAAATATATAAAAATTAAATCTAAAAGTGTTTTTATTTTGAATACGCCCTCGCGAAAATTTTCAATAAGTTGTTATTCTATTAATTATGTTCCTTAAAAATTATGTGCTGTTTTCACAACACAAGTGACTGAACGTGTAGTAAAATTTATATGGAAAACTCTCAAACAACTGAGTGCTTTTCATATAAATTTTACTACACGTTCAGTCACTTGTGTTGTGAAAACAGCACATTAAAGCTCAAGCTATTCATTATTACCTTCTTCAATATCACTCAAATAGACTTAATTTGCCACAATAGCACATAATTGAGAAACACTCAATTGGTTACCTCTTATTTAGGGTTCCCGAGATGGGAAATCCCGGGAATTTCAATTATTTTATTTCCCGTTTTCCCGGGATTTTTCTTGCGGGATCCCGGGAAATAAAAATTCCTCATAATTTCAGAAAATAGCTATTTATACTTTGAAATTCAGTTTTCTATTCTCTAAAAATTATCATCTGTGGATGGGTTGTGGATTAGATCAATTACAAGAAGTGAGTACATGTATTTAAATCAATGTCTCCTGATGCAATAAATCTACTAAAAGCAGAATGGGCAGTGCAAAAGTTGATAATTATTACATTTAGTGTAGTGAAGAGTTAATAAAGTACATTAATTCAAAATAAGATGCAGGCAGTAAAGTTTCATTGTCCATGAACAAGTCTTAAAAACATAGTCATATCTACAAAAGCAAACGATCTTGGCAAAATGCGATTAAAGTTTTCAAAATGTACCGATTTAAAGATATATTTTGCTATAACTTCGGTTCAGTTTGAGATATAATACGAGAAGGTATGAAGGAAAACTTTGCTAAAGTTACTTGAAATTTCGTGTAAGATATTTCAACATACAACTTGAAAAACACATTGTCCTAAAGATTACAAATGGACCTATTGAAATGAAAAGGTTTGTAAGAAGCAGTCCGGTTGATCCCGAAATTTTTCGGAAACATGATAATTAGTAAATAAAATCAGGAATATACTTTTTGACGACTTACTAAGCGCTTTGAGTGTGTCAGAAAGTTATTTCCTAAGCCGTTAAAAAATTTTATATATTTCTTTAAAATATTTTATCTATTTTATTAATTAACTTTTTTAACTCATATCTTGAGTACCTTAATTTTTATTTTGTTTTTATTATTTTTTTATGAATTAAATTGTTATGTTTATGTTATCTTTTTATCTTGTATCCAGATCATAATAATACTGAATAAAAGCATAATAATAGGGAATAAAGGCGTGAGGTGATAATAATTCAAGTTCCTATCTCAATCTTCAATTAGATTTTTAGTATTGAACCATTTATTTTACTTTCTTTGTTCCCTTACGTTTTTTTATAAAAGTTTTTTTCATTAATTAATAACAAAATTTACTTTGTATTATTTATATGGAGCGGGATCCCGGGATCCCGGAAAATTTAAAAAAATTCCCGCTTTCCCGGGAATCGAAAAAGTCCGGGAAAAAAACTTTACTCTTATTACATAAAAAGGTGCAAGATCTATGACGTGTTTAAGAAAGTCGTTATCAAAATCAAACTTTTTTAAACACAATATAATATTTTTTAAAAGACCATTAAAAAATGCAACATTAAACTTTAAAGAATAAACTCCAAGATCTATTACATTAACTTCAGACAACTTAAATGAATCTAGTGCTAAAGATATTTCAGAATCTGTTTCTAAAAAATTTTGTTCCCGAAAGGGGTGGCTTGTTTTATTTTAATAAACTCATCCTTTTCGGGAGCAACATTTTTAAGAAACAGACACCAAATTGCATTTTTTAAATAAAATGTCACACTTTTTTGTAGAAAAGAAAACACCATTAATATTTGTATCCAATATACTGCACATTTTTAATTATGTATTAATACAAAACTTGAAAAAACTTTATTTAAATTTAAAACTTTTTTGCATCTCAAAAAACGTGCAAAAAAAGGGAAAACTTGATAAATGGCAAGGCTGCCATGGGATAATATAAATGTCCCTCCGGAAAATCATTTTAGTTACGAATCATGATATTGTTATTCAAGTTAGTTCGAATTGCTAGGAAACAACGCATAACACTTTCTGATTGTCGTACAATTGGTTTGAACCGGAACCAATTTGTTTAATGACGTCCGTTTTATAAAGATTATTCAATAATGTATAGCTCTCATATATTCTAACTGTCGGTGAAGGGTGTCAAAGATTCGGTACATCCGAATTTAGCACTCTAACTTTGTTAATGCATTAGCTTTTAAATTGTTAAATATAGCATAAAAATGATTCTTAAAAATTTCTAATCGATATTTGAAATATTGCTTCGTCAATTTCGAGTAATTTTTATTTTTGAAATTTTTTTAAAATTTTGTATGCCGAAAAACTTTGGAGTCGGAGTCGCGAGATTTTGTGGGTACTACGACTCCGACTCCGGCACAAAAACCTCAACTCCGACTTCACGGCCCTGGTTTTTATCAATAAACTGAATCTGTAAATTTTTTGGCGAGTAATAGCTGTGACGTATGGATATTACTCTCCAATTAACAGAAAGATAAATTTTTGGCAAAAATTTCCCGCTGCCATTCAATTTCTTAATTTTTTATTTAAACATAATTTTGTATTTTAAAGACCATTTTTGCCTGCCCCTACGCAAGGTACATTTACACAAGGTAAACTCATTAGGGAGTGTAGACATGCTGCTCTATAAAAATACCCGACTTGTCAAAATTGTCTTCATATAAAACAACAACAATTTAACGCACGCATTTACAAATTTTGGCTCAAACACACGAATTTTAAAATTGGGGTTTATATTTGTCCGCTAACGAGTCTACCTTGTGCAAATATACCTTGCCCCTATGTGCGTAGTTGAAAAGTCCAATTTAAGAAATTTTGGTCGCCGTCAACCATTTTTTATTAGCGTTCCCAACGTCGTATTATGACATTTCTAACGTAAAGACGTTATAAATTTTTCATATTATTCGAATGTGTATTCTATGTCAAATACATTCCTCAAAAGCTTTTATACTTTAATAGTCTCATTCCTTCATTATTTCACAGTAATATTTTCTATGCACTATCATAATTTTTGTTTTGTATATTTCTGTTACGAAGCTTACCTTAGCTATCCTTTGGTTAGCAATGAAGTAAATTGTAAAGAAAATTTATACAACTATTAGATACCAGCAGAATGTAATGCATTTTCTGGCCCGCTACGGCCTTCGTCAGCATTCTTTGTATCTTATAACTGGATAGTGCCTATTGTAAATTTTATGTATTTAACTTAATTATTTTATCAAATAGAATCTGGGAATTTATTTCTCATGGTGAGTTACATTTATTATAAATTTTTCATATTATTCGAATGTGTATTCTATGTCAAATACATTCCTCAAAAGCTTTTATACTTTAATAGTCTCATTCCTTCATTATTATTTTTCGACATGAGTTACATACACATTTTTTTCTTTCTTTTCCAAAAAAAAAAAAAGATCGAGTATATTGTTTTACATCTTTTCGATGCGAGAAGCTGTCACCAAAGTGGGTACTGTTTTAGTAAAAAAAAAACAAATAATCGTATCAGTTAATTATATACATCAAAAATTACAGCGTAGCAAATTAAACTCAAAACAGAGTTCAAGTCTTTTTGAAAGTTTAATTCTAAGCAGTGCCGAAGCACAGCATTGAGGCAAATTAAATATATGCAACAAATTTATATATATTTTAATAAATCGTTATTTTCGCTAAAGTTATTTTTACAAATTTCCGATTTTATGCCAAATTTTTTAATTCAAAAACAATTTCAAAATAATGTATATTTTGTTAGGAATTATTAACCGGGCTTATAAATCTTAAAAGGTTCAGTCTCGGGTATTTTATATTTATTGTTGTTACAATTAGTTGACATAAATTGCATTAATTGCTTTTAACCCTGGAAGTTTTAAGGTTACTCTTCGCCGAATCGACGAACTTTAAAAAAAAAAAAATTCTAGCGGAACGATTTTAAAGTAAAAAATAAACATAAATCTGTTTTAGTTAAGCGTTTTATTAAAAAATAATATATAAAAAACAAAAATTCTTTTTCTCTCTATAATTCGATACCAAATTGAACTCTTTTTTTTTTGTTTTTCAAATTAATTAACTTTTTAAAAAAAAAATACTTTTTTCTTACTTAGCCTGTAATTAGCCGTATTTTACGCATGAGACACAAAGTTCAATTTTATGTTCACAACAGATGCTTTTCTTGCTTTTTCTATTACATGAACTTTTCGTCATTTTGAGTTTGCTATAGGCACAGAGGTGACACTCTTTTGCTCCTTTGACAACATTTTCGACGGATTCTTGTCGATAAGGTATTTTATTTTGAATTTTTTCCTCTATTAATTTATCTGCAAGGTAGGTGTCTCGAATCTGCCTCTTAAATAGGGAGCCACGAGAGATTAATGAAGATTTTTCAGCTTTCGATCTTTATGAAACGTATTGTGATTAGACGTCGATTCGAACAGTTAAGTGATACAAAATAGTACTTAAAAATGTCAAGTTGATACTATATAGTTACAATGGTAACACTGCATGGTAGTTGTTGTTTTCTTTAAAACCCCCCTTTTTGAGTTTTCCAAAGTTCTCTCAAACCACAACACTCCACATCGTACTAATCCATACCATTCCATTCATCCTCTTCGCTTTACTTCGACCATTTATGTGCCTAACTGGTCAGTGCTGTAAAAGACTGCAGTCAATTAGGCAATAAAATCAAAAAATATTTTGTGATTGTAATCCTTTTTTTTCATCATTGAATACAATTAATTTTATTGCAATCAAAGCGATTGCAATCAAGTTTTTGTTGAAATCTTGCGATTTCAATCAGTTTCCCTGAAATCACAACTATAGAGAAAGTCCAACTAAATAATATACACTTTCAATCAAATTTTAGCAAACTGTGTTAACAAAAATTGACTTGGTTGACAATTCAAAATGATCAGAGTCAGCTTTATTTCTAGAGGAAGGAGTTTCATTTAAGGAGCAATTACTGGATTTTATTACACAGAAAAAATTAAAAATTGATTTCAATTAAAAAATTTGTGATAATTATTAAAAAATTAATTAAATTTGCACCAGTAAACAAATTAATAGTATCAATTAAACCAGTTAATAGTATTAATTAAACGTTTAATTCACTTTATTAAATGTTTAATTCACTTGATTAAATTTTTATTTAAAACTGATTATATTTTTGATTAATGCTTTAATTGGTGAAAAATGTTGGAGAATTTTTTCTGTGTACAATTTTTGTGCGGTTTCCACCATACAAGCGATTGATTGTGCAGAACAATTTATATGAAAACAACTCAGTTTTTCGGGTGCTTTTCATATAAATTTCACTATGCAATTAGTCGCCTGAATTGTGCAAATCGAACATAAGTATTGCAATCAATTATTAAGAGAATTGATTTAAAAAAATTGATTAAATCGTATCGATTTCTAATTGATATCATAAAATAAATTAAAGATTTTGAATGCAATCAAAAAATTTGCAATTATTTACGTGTGAAATCATGTGATTACAATTAAATCGTAATCTTTTACATCTCGCAATCTTTTACATCTCTGCAACTGGTAAGTAAAAACTTTCAAAGTTACAGTGTATTTTTATCATACACTACCACACACACACTTGCACTACACACTGCTCGACTCTAACCTGCTTGACACACCGTGGGAAATGAACAGTAGTTGAGTAGAGTGAATGAAGGAATGGAGATGGAGCACAACACTACAATTTAGTTTCTTTTGCTGTTTCTTTGTTCAACTTCTTTTTTTTTATATTTTTTGCTGTTTGTTTGGGAAAAGTGATGATGATGTAGTTTAGTATGGGACGTATTTATGTACGTTAAGAGCAATAGTATAGGTAAATATAGCCTCAAACTATGAATATTATCAGCATCAGTACACTGAAAAATTGTTTACTAAACCTTTTTTGGATTTTTTTAAATAGTTTTGAAAATAGTAACTAACTATTGATTTTTAAGGAGTCAAAACTAAAAATTGATTAAAAAAACATTCGAAAGAGTTTTTAAAATTTATTTTTTTTTTTATATTTCCACCAAACCTTTTTTTCGGCTTTCAAGGACCTGTTAGTTCATATTTCGTATTTGTTAATGAAAATCACACATAAATAATAAAATACAGCATTTAAATAAATTAAAGGATAAGACAATCGATTAGAGAAAGTGATAGAACGAAAAAGGATATGGACAAACAAACTCACAACAAAGAATGTGAAAAAAAAATTTCCCAAAACAAATTAACCACAGAATAAAGTACCTGTTGCCACACTTTCTTCAATCGCTTAACCCAATTGCAGCCTTTAGATATAAAAAAGGTTACAGTAAATATTTGGATAGCTTTCATACACATTTTTCTTTTAAATTTATTTATTTTTGTAATTTTGAAAACAATTTACAAACATTGAGTGCTAATGCATTTAGGTTTAGACGAAAAACTTTAAGGACCCAAAAGTACAAAAATATGGAGACTTGCAAATGTTGGGAAATTTCCACAAGGCTCCATTAAATTAAGTAAAATATTTGTATTTGTATTTATTATTTGCTTTTCTAACACAACAAGATACAATATCTTCTAAATTACAGCATTAGAATCAGATACGTTATAGGGCATGGTTTGCAGAAACAATTATTAAACTAAGCAATTAACATTATAAATAAACATTTAACATTTAAATTATTTATGATTTAAGAAATAAAAATAATTAAACATAAAATTTAAAACAAACTTATATCTAGGTCCTAAATGTTTTAGTTATTAGCAAAGTGAGTTATTAACAATTTTTTGAATTTTATTGCGTTGCGGGTAAGTTGTATATCAGTGGGAAGATGGTTCCAGAGGTATATTGTGGATATATAAAATTGGTTATAAAAAGCACTCTTGCGAAATCTAAAGGTGCGTATGCTATTGTTTCTTAAGGATGAGGTGAATGTTAACTTGTGGTAGAGATATTTAGGCTCTTTTGTTACTATAATTTTATGCATAAAGATTAAACTTTTAAACTTGAGGTAGTCATCAAAGCTCATGCCAAAAACACGTTTGGAATATGGAGATACATGATCAAATCTCTGTAAGTCGAAAATGTAACGCGTGATGTTATTAAATGTTGTAACAAGCTTACGTTTGTCAGTAGCATTGCAAGCAGCAAAGACTTCACAGCAATATAAAAGTGTTGGTATTAAATACGATTTGGCTAGCATCATTCTTATCCTCTGTGGAGTAAAATGTTGACTACACCAAAGGCTTCTAAGCATAGCATATGTTCTGCCACATACTTGGTTAATATGATCCGACCAAGTAAGGGTACGATTAAAAGTAACACCCAAGTTTTTTACTGTATGTACTAGTTCGATTCGAGTACCATCAATATTAACATTAATGTCATTTATTATGTCAGTGTTAGACCTCGCACCGATTATAAGACATTTTGACTTGTTTGGATTTAGTCGTAATCCATTTGCGGAAGCCCATTGAGAAATCATGTACAGAGCGTGGTTAAGTTTATTCACTACAGGACGAATTGATGTTCTGTTACAGCTCAAATAAAGTTGGACATCGTCCGCATACATTTGTATATACGAGTATTTTATTTGCAAGGGAAGATCATTAGCATACAACGAGTACAAGAGTGGACCAAAAATAGATCCCTGGGGAACACCTCTCAATGTACTCAAAGGCCTAGAAAAGGTACCATTGTTGGCAACTATCTGTGATCTATCACCTAGATATGAAGCAATTAATTTTGCAGCAGTTTCTGGAAAGTTAAACATTCTTGCAAGTTTCATTATTAACATCTTGTGTTCAACGGTGTCAAAGGCCTTTGAGTGGTCGAGTAGAATCAATAATGCTATCTTGCTATCATCCAAACTACTTCGGATGTTTTCAACAACTTCGGTTAAGGCTGTAGTACAGCTATGCTGAGGTCTAAATCCAGATTGACGATCCGTTAAAAGATTATTATCAGATATGTGTTTGGAGATCTGCTTATGTAGGAGGCGTTCGAAAACTTTAGAAAGGTAGGGAAGAATGGCAATTGGCCTGTATTCCTTATCATCTTTAGGTATAGGAATAATTTTCGCACACTTCCACCCAGATGGAAAAGTACTTGTGGTGACTGCCATATTAAAAATGTAGTTTACATGACGAATTATCCATGGTAAAATAAGTCTAATAAAACGAGGTTGAATGTCATCAAGACCGACAGAATTGGACTTAACGGCAAAAAATCCTTCAGCAGTGTCTTCTAAGTTAAAACATTGAAAGCTAAACTGGTTTACAGGACGAGTTAAAGCAATATCGTCATAAAAATCAAGTTGTACCGGTGGTTGTAGAATATTAGTAAATTTTTGATTCAATGCATTAACATCAATTAATCTTATATTAGCGCGTGTACCAACTATACCAATTTCACGAATTTGCTTCCATTTTTGTTTAGTGTTGACTGCGGTCTGAAATTTGTTACCATAGTAAAGTAGTTTATCATGTCTTATTTTAAATACAACTGCTCTTCTTGCCAAACGATAATGATTTAGTAAATCTTGTGTTCTGTAGCGTTTCCACTGATTATAATGTAAGTCACGACGCTCTATTAACAGTTTAGTCTCTGATGTAAACCAAGGACTTATCCGACCATTTGTATTTCTATGTTTAAGAGGAACGTGTTTGTTAAATATGGGAAGAACAAGACCATTTAGATACTCGACTTGCGCACTCACAGACGAAAGGTAATATATTCCATCCCAATTGGCATAGGAAAGATCTTCTTGGAGTGATGGCATATTGATGTTTTTATCGTCACGAAAGGTAAATGTATGTTCTTGTCTTGCGACTTTAAATTTATAAGACAAGAATATAAGGTCATGCTTAGAAAAAACGGGTGCTGACAACTGTTCATAATGCATTATTTTACGATTATCAGCAACCAAGAAAAGGTCCAATAAGGAGGCATTCGTTGCTGTGAAATGTGTGGGTCTTATGCTATTTACTGGAAATAGGTTGAGAGACGTCATTACTGTAGAAAGATTTGATCCGGAATTAGACATTAAGTTGGCATTAAAGTCCCCAGATATTATTATATTTGTGTAGGCAACAGATAATTGTTCCAACTCAGATACAATCGAATCCAATCTTATGTTATTACTGGGTCTGTATACACATCCTAGTAGCAATTTCTCACCGTACGAATTTAACTCCACTAATATGTACTCAACATCATTTTCTGCATTAAAAGTGCGAAGAAGCTTGCATGAAATATTATTTTTGATATATATAGCCACTCCTCCAGCATTACCACGACGGTCACTTCTAAAAAGTTGATAATTCATCAATTCAACAAGTTTATCATTATGAGCATCAAGTTTCAAGATACATATAGCATCAATACCAGACATACATATAGCATCAATACCAGACCCTCCAAAAAGATAACGGAATTCATCAATCTTGCGATACAGGCTTTGAGCATTTATGTGACAAATATTAAAGCCTACATTTTGTTTTGTCAATATACGAAGCATATTGAATAAAAAATTGTAAAATGTTTGTTCAAAATTTACTTTGTCAAATCAACAACAAAGAATTAACAAGTGCCATACGTTTTAAAATCAAAAACAAAATATTTTCAAATCAGCTACGAAGGTAGTAAATATGTATAATCAGAGAGTTTTTGTTAAGTAAAAACTAGGGTTGCGGCAAATATAGGTTTAGAGAATGCGAATGCAAATAATCAAATTAAGTTTTTGCTTATGCAAATGCAGCATGTTCTTTCCTTTCTTTTGAATTTTTCGAAAGTGAGCGTGTTTTCAACAGAATGACATGAGAATTACTCAAGAAACCAGAAAATATTTACTTTATGGGGTCTGAGATGCCAAAAATACCTTAGGTTTAAGACTTTGCAGATAAATTTCTGAAGTTATGAAATTTACAGGAATTTTGAGGAAACTAATGGGAAATTTTTCTCGATTAAAAACCCTATTTAACGTGTAAGTAATTATTCAAATACATATGTAAGTCTTTCGTAAGCCTAAAGTTAAGTCCTTTTTTTCTCATTATTTTTTATTGAATCTTCATATATTAAATATGAACTAACAATAATTAATCAAATCTTATCCTAATACTTTATTTATGTCCTGCCAGTGCCAGACAAAAATTTTCTTCATCACGGGTTCTGTTCACATATATAGGTGTTTATCGCTCATCTAATTGGGTAAGTGCTGCAGTGTCTCTTCTTCTTAAGCGAGTGTGGCCGCCATGGTTTAAAATATTTCGAGCTAGTGGATTTGGGTGTTGTTCAAGCCTCTTTAAATATTTTACTGCATATTTTGTAATCATAGTTTTTACTAATGGAACATTGAGATCCTTGTGAATATTTAAGTTTTTAACATACCAAGGGGCAGCTGTGATTATTCGAAGAAGTTTATTTTGGCGCCTTTGAATTTTTTCGATATTTGAGGGCGAGGCAGTGCCCCATAGTTGTATACCATAGCACCATATTGGCTTTAAAATAGAGTTGTAAAGTAGTAGTTTGCAATCGAGACTAAGAACAGAATTTCTTCCAATAAGCCAGTTAATTTGAATTGCTTTTAGTTTCATTTGGGTTAACTTTGCTTCTATATGGCTTTTCCAGGTTAAACGGCGATCTAGATGAATACCGAGGTATTTTACATGCGAATTTTGAGGCACTAAATGATTATTGATTTTAATAGTGGGGCATGTCTCCCGACGCAAGGTAAATGTTATATGTACGCATTTTTGCTCATTGACCTTTATCCTCCATTGCTTTAGCCACAGTTCGAGTTGAAATATATGATCCTGTAGGTATCGAGATGCTTCTTGACTGTTTTCGTGCACGCTTAGAAAAGCTGTGTCATCAGCAAATGTTGAAGTTTGGGTGTAGTTGTTTGTTGGCATATCCGAGGTATATATTAAGTATAAAAGTGGGCCCAGGATGCTTCCCTGAGGGACTCCAGCTTCAATTGGCTGAGGAGAGCTTAAATAATCACCTTCTTTAATAATGAACTTTCGACCGACTAAGAAGCTTTCTAACAGCTTGTGTGTATTTACTGGTAAGTTTAGCTTCAATTTATGTAATAAGCCTTCATGCCAGACTTTATCAAAAGCTTGAGAAACATCGATGAAGAGAGCGGAACAATATTTTCTTTCTTCAAAGGCTTTTCTTATTGCGTTTACTATACGATGGGTTTGCTCAATTGTGCTGTGTTGTCTTCTAAAGCCGAATTGGTGGTTAGGAATACATCTGTTTTCATTTAGAATTGGGGTCAATTTTGACGCTAACAGCTTCTCAAACAGCTTTGATATATTTGAAAGTAAGCTTATAGGCCTATATGACTCAACTTTTGTGTGATCCTTTCCTGGTTTAGGTATCATGATGACTAAGGAAACCTTCCACTTTTGAGGATAGTATTCCAGGCGTAAAATAGCATTAAAAATTAAAAGAATAATTCTCCTTGCTATGCTGGGTAGCTCCAAAAGCATTTTGTTGCTGATCTTATCAAAACCTGGAGCCTTCTTGGGGTTTAAATCACAAATAGCCTTTTCGATTTCTTTTATCTCAAATCTTAGGGGAACAGCTGCTCTAGTAGCAATAGGTTGTAACTCGGCCGCCATATCGTGAGATATGTTTGGGGTAAATATTTTTTTTAAATGATTAACAAACAGATTTCCTTTTTCAACATCATTTCTTGCCCAACTTCCATTCAAGTTTCTTAATGGTGGATTAGAGACAACTGGCCTTTTGAGATTTCTAGCTGCACGCCATAATGAGTAGTCTGATTGTGGAGTTGCATCAAGTTCCTTAAGATATTTTTCCAGAGAAGCCGTTTTCTGAGTCTGCAGTAACTTTCTCAGCTTTTTTGTACAGTCTTTTAGTAAGTTTTTAAGTTGAGGGGATCTGTGCAATTGCCACTCTCTACGAGCTCTCCTTTTTTCAGACAAGAGACGCTCGACATCTGAGAAATATATTTTATTATTTTTGGTTTTTTTGGGGGCAATACTGGAATGTTGAACAGCTAGTTTTAGAAAACTGTCAAAATTGACAATAGAGCGATCTATATACTCCGGTGTGCTAAGCGGAATATTTTCTGTACAATGGGTACTGAGATTTTTTTTATATTTTAACCAATTTATATGTGTAGCTGACGTCGCTATGTAACCAGAGGGAGATTCAATTCTATTGGTGTTTATTAAAGTAACTATTGTAGGCGTGTGATCAGAGGATAATTCTACGGAAGCTTCAACGTGGATCATTTCTGTGGGGATGTTTTTAACCACACCAAAATCGATGACATCTGGAATTTTTTGCGCATCAGCAGGCCAATATGTTGGTTGGCCGCTCGCGACAACATTTAAATTCATTTTAGAGATTGTATTAAACAAAACACGACCCTTTGGTGTTATTAGTCGTGACCCCAGTTAAGTCCTTAAAACAAAATTTGTTATAAATTATTTCTTTCCGAAAATAGCTGCGTTCGAGAAAACAAAAGTTTTTACTATTTTTTACTGCGTTTTACTAAATTGAGTTCGGGTACACAAAATACAGTAAATGGTAACATATAAAATTTGAAATAAAAATTAAGCCAAAACAAAAATTGCATAGATATTAATTAATTAAACTTGTTTGTGAAGCATTTACATACACTCAGGTCTCGTTTTATGCGGTAGATGCGTTCCAAAAAAAATCGCATAAAACGATACTCTAGCTTCATATAAAAACTAATAATTCGTTCCAAAATTCTGAAAAACCGCATGAATTAAAATTTTAATTAAAAAATCAAAACAAAATCGCATAAAAAAATCAACAAAAATGTATTTGGGGCATTATTTGTAAAGCGGACAATCCAATAAAAAAAATTTGTTGGAATTCCTTTATTTTGGCATAACTATAGTTTTAATTATTTTTGCGAACTAAAAACTAACAAAAAAAAATTAAGTGTATTCTTTAGAAAATTGATTAATCTTTAAAAAAAATTAATTTGAAAATAAAAAAAAATTTTGCATTTGCAAAACCAAAAACTTATTTAAATCAAAATTTCTCTAACTTAGTCCTAATTTTTTTCTAACTCCAACCTAATTTTTTGATTTTATTTTTACCGAAATTAGATTTCGACGTACATATTATATTGTAAAAATTTAATTATGTGCTCTTCATTCGTATCAGTTATGCATAGAAAAAACTCAAAATAAAACAAACTATAACAATTATATCACTGCTGCAAACTTGGTTTAATTAAAAAACGGTAAAAAAAAGCTTAAAAAATATGTAAGATTTCAAAATCTGTTATAATTCTAAAAAAAATCGTTGATTTTAAAATCGCATAAATTTGAATCCGCATGAAAAAAATCCGCATTAAACGAGACCTAAGTGTATATGGCCAAATACCAACTTTTGAAATTTTTTTTGTTATGTTAATTTTTTAGAGTTGTAAAAGTTAAGTAATCAATAGCAAAAAAATATGCATATCCTTTTGAATAAATTAACCCTCCACAAATTAGTAAAATCAAATAAAATAAAAAACAAACAAATATGAAAGATTACATAAAACTATTTGTTTGAATTTTCCAAAAATGTTCGTGTTATAAAAAGTTTTTAATCGTGTACCCATAAGAAAACGAGTTAAGTAGTCAAAAATGTAAACATTTTTCAACACTTTAATTATTTTTCATCAGCTGTTTGTTGCCTTTAATTTACGAATTTTTACAAATTTTGCGTTCGCGTATTTTTTTGGACAACAGCTTTTTGTGAGAGCAAAACTTTCAGTTTACTCATTTACTGCATTTTACTGCAAAAGTACTCAAACGCACCTAATTCTTAATTTTAAGTATTTTTTTCACTAAAATAGAAGCACATATTTATTGAAATCCTTAATCCATATTTGGCATTTTTAAATTATTCGATTAAACGAATAAAATTTTGAAATTAATCGATTAATCGAATATTTCAAAATCCAAAAATTGTATAAACTACGAGATTTTTCGAAATTTTAAAAAAATTAGTACTTGTGAATAAGCATTATTTTTTAAATAAAACTTGTCAATGTAGCTCCAAATGGATGCTTCACTTTGGGCATAATTAAAATCCCCTAGATTTTAAAAGAATCAATATAACTTTGGATTTTTTGAAACTTTTCACGGACATTCCAATCTCTGCTATGCTTCTGCAAATAATTTCCTCTAGAGAATTGATCGAAGAATCTTGTTTAAGATATTTATTCATTGGACCACTGGCTACATAGACCACCTATGACTTTGTTGGTGGAGCATCTTCTTCAAGTACTACTATGTTATAGTCACTGTGTAAGTGGTAAATTAGTGAATTAGTTGAAGAACATTTACGTTAATACATTTTTGGATACCTGTTACATTTAGCATTATAAGGTTTATCCTTCGTACAATATTTTTTAACCAAACTCATTCTAAAAATGTACTATAAATTATTTGAACTTTTTAATATTAATGCCCTAATTATGTAAAACGCAACGCAACGCCAAAGAATAACATTAAAAGCAAAAACAAAGTCATTAATATTTTGTAATTTTGTTGTTGCTTTCTACAGAAATTATTATTGCGTTTTAAAATTTCAAACCCCTCATAGCTTGTGGCGTTGAAAATTTTTAAACGGTACATAAATTTCTGTAGAAAGCCACAGGGCTGTCAGGTACTTTTTTTCCTTGTCCCCAAAAATCTCCAAATTAAAAAACAAAACCTTAAAAAGTTAATATATTTTTTTTTTTTTTTTTTTTAAATAATAAGAAAAATTTTAATAAGATATTCCGAAAAATCCCCAAATAAAAATTTTTGGTCAAAACATTTTTTTATTTTGTTTGTAGCGAAAGATTTCGGCATGTTTTTTAAAATATTTTTTAAGCGATTCCAGTAAGGAATTACAACCAGAACAATATGCTGTTATTGCAGACGAATGAGCCAATTTATAAGAATTTGAAGCTTCTTCAATCGGTTTTAGCCATCCTTATAATCAACAATAAAAATACATATGTGTATCCGTCTTTTATTTAATACTTCGAAGCATCATAACTACTCACCTAGCATTCTTTTTCCCAAACTTTATTATACATATTGTCTTTTATATTTACCTATTATTGTCATTAACAAATCAAGAAATCCACTTAAAAAAAATAACATAAGTTTATAAAGTACTTAACACTTAACAAAAATGGTAATCTGAATAAGAACCCTTTACACTGTATAAGAGTAAGATAAAAGTTTTGCTACTTTTTTCATATTTTATATACGAAACAAAGAAAAATACGCGTAAATAATAAAAGAAGGGAAAATATATTAAAAAAGTGTAAAATCCCCCCCCCCCGGATTTTTTTTTTAAATCCCCAAAAAAATCCCCAATCTCCTAATGACTTTCTTTGTCCTTTTTGCTCACATGAAATCCCCAAGTCTGACAGCCCTGGAAGGCAACAACAAAACTACAAAATAATTATGACTTTGTTGTTGCTTTTAATGTAATTCTTTGGCGTTGCGTTTTATACAATTAGGGCCTAAAAAAGGTAAATGCAAACAAATTAAATGAATTATAATGCTGCAAACTTAACTTGTTTGCGATTTTTGTTTTTATAAACAGCTTAATTTGGATATTTATGTGAAAAAGTGGCGGCCATATTTTTTACATGTGCAGCTAAATTGATTTTGAGGAATAATAACAGAAAATATGTTTTTTGGGCAGTAAAGTCAAAGTGCAGCTAACTTTGATTTTTTTGTATGAAAATAATTTTAAAATGCCAAAAATTTTGTGCATTTATTTTAAATGTACAGGTATAGAAAGTGCACTTTAAAAAGGAGTTTGTATTGGATTTTAAGCAACAATGACAAAAATTATTAATTTTGTGCAGTTAAGTCAAAAGTGCACTTAAACAAAAGGCAGTTAAGTCCAAACTAAAATTGTGTTGAAAAAATGTAACAAAAATATAAGCTAAATTATTCACTAAACATGACTGTTTTTTTCAATTCTAACGGATACATACATTTGGTTTGTTTATTCGAATTATAAATTTATACAAATTATACATTTAATAGACATACTATATATTATTATTCGAGTATTCGGCATAAATTCTTCGATTAATCCTTTAATCGAAATTAGCAATTTTAAATTATTCGAACAATTAATCGTCTAAAATAGTTCGATTAATCGAACAAGAATTATTCGACTGGCACCCTAGTAGGCATTTAAAAAAATTAAGTAACACTTATATAAATATTTCTAGAATTTTACGGTATAAGAAAAATCGAATAAGTGTTAATAGCATCGTAATATGTGTTTAACAAACAATTTATAGGTATAAGAACTTTTTGTGAAGAAATCCAAAGATAAAAAAATAAGATAAAGCCATTAACACCGCAACACTGTTAACAAATAAACAAATTCACTGTGTTGGAATTTCATCATTCACCCTCGAATTTTATGCACATGTCCTATTTGAAGGAAATGTGTAAAGTATTAAACACAAAAATACCAACAAGTGCAATTATTTTCAATAAATGGTGATAACACTAGTCATACTGGGCGCCAAGCAATTAAGGGCGCCGGGGATTTATATGCATCTCTGGATAATAAAATTTCTCTTAGAAAAAAGGGTTTAAATAAAAATACCAGCGTTTAAAAAACCACAGTAAAAGTGAAAAAACTGCCATTTCTTTCACTTCTTCATTTGTCATTGGCCAAAAAAAGCTGTTGCTTTTACTTCTGATTCATTAAATGTAAACAGTCGCTTCAAACCATCTCAAAAAGCGAAAAGTTGTACACAAATTTTCGTTTTTCGTTCGACAGTTTTTAGTTTCAACTGCAGTTTTTTCAACCCTGAAAAATAATACAAATAGAAAATTTGCCAAACACGTAGAACAAAAATTGTTTTAATTTGGTATACCAAAATAGTAACAATTTGTAATGCTTGCCACTATTTCAAACATTAACGGCCAATTTCACCAAGTTCAGTTACAATTAGTATGACTTTTAACTGTCAAAATCATATTGTTACCTAGAAATTAAAGTAATAGTTAGTTATAATTTAACTTGGTAAAGTTAAATATAAAAATTGTTATCAAAAGTAATTTTTGGGAATACAAAATATTAATTTATAAAATTGTTAATTTATAATTTATAATAAAAATTGTTAATAAAGTTTTCAAATTTTAAATTACATATACATATTTCATAAAACTAAGCTAAAATTTATTATCATTGTTCTAAACATTTTTATTGTAAAACAAACCCATTTGCAAAAAATTTATTAAATTTCTTGTCTACCTAGTATTTGGGTATTTTACCTGTCTGTCTAACATAAGATGTATTTCGCTCAAAAACCGGGCTTTCCTCAAGGAAAAAACGAATCAAATCGGCTTAAAAAAGTTTCAAAAAAGTATAACGTTTTTCAGCCACCTTTATTTGAATTGAGCGAAAGACCTGCAGGTGAGTTTTCTTTTACTTTTACAGCAACATGAGGTTCGTGTTTGATGGCATAATCTGGGCATTTTTCGTTGATAGCTCCTTTTAAACGGATCTAACGTTTTTTGCAAAGCTCATAAAGAAGCATTTTTGAAAAGCAAATCAAACATTGCAATAAAATTAATTGATAAATTACATTCTTTTTCCTAACAGAGGGGCGCCAAACAAAATATTTTACAGGGCGTCGGGTCGACCGAGGTCGGCCCTGAGTAAGAATATGTAAACATCTTAGCGTAAACTGTCTTTTGAAGAAATGTGCATCTATTCTTGAAGATACATACATTCATATCCTTTTGTACTTTTTTTTTGTTGTATGTATCATTTTAAATCGATAAGGATTTCACAACATTATGACAGTCCTTGTTATTTGATGTTGCATCATTGTTATCTGTGTTTTGAATGTTTTTTGTTAAAACAGTTTTAGTATACAATTTTTTGTTTTTATTTATCATTTGTTTTTTCTCATGGTAATTTATTATTTGCTTTTAAGGTTATTAAGCAATTGAGTACAAACATGCGTGCAACCACAATCGCATGCGTGAAACCACAGTCGAAATTTCCATTTTCACAAACCACCAAACCAAATTACCAATAACACACATACAGACGAGAGAGCTCTCGCTCAATCGGGTCTATTAATTTTTTTGTAATAAATAAATAAAAAACCTAAAAAACGTCCTTCGCTCCTTTCAACTGCCTCTTTTTTTGTAGGTAGTGTTGCCATATGTGCAGATTTATATGATTTTTTAAGATTTTTTTAGTATTTAAAAGTTTTTAGTTCTTACTATTCTGTGTGTAATAAATTTAAAGAATTGGTTTAAAAAAGATTTGATCAACCTTCTTCTGGTTAGACCTCTGCACATTGGGGTAGTAAAACCAGCACTTTATTGCCGGCAATATATGTTGGAATAATTGTTAATGCATTTTCGTTGACAATTATTGCTAACATAAAACGTCAAATTTGCTTGTCAATTGAAAAAAAGAAGCAAAATGAAAAAAGAAAAATAGAAGCAAATTGTGAAATGGTAGCAAATTATAATTAAAGTAAGAGAAATTAATTTAAGAATTAAATAAACACTAAAAATTAAATAAACACTAAAAAAAATTGCAAAAATTATTTTTATTAACATAATTTTTTTTCTTAAGCTTAAGTTCTTTTTTATATAGTGCCTCCGTAGGCTAGCTGGTAGCGAGCTAGTCTATCAGCGCCGAGGTTGCGGGTTCGATTCCCGCCAGAGACTATGGTTTCCTTCCTGCAGACAAGCATAGAGCTTCGCGGGATTAGCTTAGGAAATTTAAAAAAAAAAAAAAAAAAAAAAAAAAAAAATAAAAATATTAATTTAATTTTAACAAAAAAATAAATTTAATAAAAATTAATAGTTTTATATAAAAAGGCCTCAAGCTTAAATAAATTAATATACATTTAAATAATAAAGTCGAATAAGAAAAAAAATTATGTTGGATCGCCCTGTTTTTAACAGCTGACAAAAAGTTTGTTCTTCAATAAATCAAAAAGGATGTTCTCCACAATATAAAAAAAAAATACACATAAACCCAAATTTGTTAATATATTAATATTAAATAATTAAATAAATGAACAAAATGAATGACCAAATTCCAATTTTTTTAGTTTGTTTTTCATAAAATATGTAAACAAGAAAATACCTTTGCCAGATTGCGATTTATTAACACCAAGTTTTTACGATTTCTTGATTTGACGTTTTTTTTTTTTCAAAAACAATTTTTTAACACAATTTTTTATGTCACTGACAACATACCATTCATAATGTAATGCTTTTTTTTGTTTTTACTATAAAATAATAGACAAAATTACTATTAAAACTTAAAAATTTTACTGTCCTGATTAGAGGCGACTTTTCCCAACTTCGTCTGGTAACCCTATATATAAACAGAAGCCATCTTTTTACAGGGCATTTTCAACACTCTCGATTTATACGGGCCGTAAAGTGCAATGCCTTATGACATTTAAGGGTGAATTTTTTTAGAATAAAACACGCTGCCCTCTTAGAGAGCAAAGCATTTTTAAGAAACGAACACCAAATTGCATTTTTTTAAATAAAATGCGACATTTTTTGTAGAAAAGAAAACACCATTAATAAAAATAATTTTTGCAATTTTATTTTTTATAGAAAGAATTTATATTAATAAAAAAAATTTTTGCAAGTTAGCGTCTGTTTTTACACTGCAACTTCTTCGTTGATTTTTTTCAAATTAAGAGTTAACATAAATACGTTTTCCCATGCCTTTTATTCCCATGCTCTGTTATTCTGTCGACGTTATTGCCAACTTGCTGAGATATTTATCTTTAGTGTAGACCTGGGGTAAATCATTTTTAACCTGAATTTAAAAAATGAAGCAAAGCATTTCATTAAACAAGTTCAACTTTTTATTCTACAATAATCATGTTGATAAACAAAGTTAAAATGACGACTTAAAAAGGTGAAAATTTGTAATTCTAATTGTTCAATTAAATTTTTTACTTAAAAATTTAATAAATTGTCTTAAGCTACGGTCAGACTTATCAAATATTTGACGAAAAAAACAGGACCAACAACCAAACTAAAAAATCATTTCGCTTAATATCAATATTTATTTTGATTAAAATACAAAAATCTGTTTTTTGCTATGTCTAGTAGTATAATTAGTTTATTTTGTAATATTAAGACCATTTTAAATCTCACTAACTATTAACAAAAGTAGGGGTTACGCTCTTATTTGATCAAATATTTAAAAAGTGTGACCGTAGCTTTACTGCCAATTTCACCATATTCAATTAAAACCTACTATTACTGTAACTTCTAGCTAACAATATGTTTTTCATAGTTATAACCAGGGCAAGTTTAAAATGGCACGAAAAATGATTAAAAATGGCTGGCAAAATGGCATGAAAAAGTATAAAAATTGGCACGAAAATTGGCACAAAATGGCAAAAGTGGCAAAAATAAACATGTTGTTATTAAGAAACATTTATTTTATTATGTTTTTTTTATTAAGTTGTGTAGTACAATAGCATGTTTCTTAAACATTTCAAAAATAAATAATCTCCTGTTATCGCATAACACAGTTTAATAAATGTAAAACACTCTTTCAACATTGCAAGATGTAACTCGAGCATATTTGAACGCTAATAGTTCAGATGAAGAAAGGTTGTTAATAAATTCATCCGTCTCAATTTGATTAAAATATGAGTAGCCCACTTGCAAACACCGCTAAGTAAAAAAAAAACATTCTGAGAAAATCGATTAAAACAGTTTTTTAAAATTGGAATGCCAAGCCATATAGAGAGTTTTGCAGGAATATTAAATAATTAACCAGAAACCTCGTACAGAGCTACTTAAGTAACGAGTAGCTCTGTACGAGGTTTATAGTGGCTTAGGAAGGCATTTTAAAAAACAAATAAATTGGCAACTTTTACAGAATTTTGTGGACAACTCACGTATACTATTTTTTATTTTAATTAATCTTGTAATCCGGTACTACGATCTAAAACTTTTTTTAAGCTTTTCAACAAAATCTGTTTTGCTGACATCTTTAAAATTTTGCGCTGTCAATTAAGTCTTAGCTTTCATTTATATAAATTGCTATTGTTTGGAATTTCAAGAGACTTGAGCAGATGCATTAAAAGTGCTTACATTATTTTAGCATTTCGAACAGATTCTGCCTTATATTCGCTAAGCTTATTTAAAAATTTCTTCTAGGTTTTTTGGCAAACTGAACCCAAATTGGCTTTTTCACGAAATTAAAGAAATGGCAAAAAGTGGCATATGCCATAAAAAACTTGCCCTGGTTATAACTGATAGTTAATTATAACTAAAATTTACCGTTAATATAAATGACCACCAAAACAAATCTATATTTTTTAAAATTTTCTTTTTTTCATTTGCAGTTTCTTTTTTTTCAAAAATGGCAGCACTGTTTGTAGATACAATTTATAAGTTTTGTTTTAGTTGCCTGTGTGTATTTTCTTAAGTGTTTCTTCTTTTCTAAAACTCATAAAAAAGGATAGTGGTGTTGGTGGTATTTGTAAAAAGTGTTTTTAAAATCTTTTTAATTTGTATTTACACTGTGGCACAGATAACAAAGAGGTGCTAATTACCTATTGGCTTAGTAACAATTTAATAGATATATATAAATTAAATTCAGTGAATTTTTGATCACACTAAGCAAATATTTGACAAAACTATCTAAAAAAGCGTGACTAATAAATTGATATAACATTAACCTTCTTGGTAACAATTTTTTATAGATACATGCAGAAAAAAAACATGTTTAAATATTAGGGTATTCATTTAATCGGGCTTTCACTTTAATCGGTTAATCGCTCGATTAATTAACCGAGGTTTTGGTTTAATCGGTTAATAATCGGTTAGTTTTGTTATTTATCGGTTAACCGATTAATAAAGTTTTGTTATAAATTAAGTACAGTGCACTCGGGAAAACGTCAACTAATTAAAACCGCGGGTGTTGACGTTTAACAAATTGTTGACGTTTACAAATGTAAAATTTTTAAATAAAAAACATATCGATAATGTGCTTTTAAAGGTTTTTATTGATTATAAACTAAAACCAAACATAAACAAATTCAAAAAGGAAACAAAAAAGTCATTCAACCTGTCTAGAACCATAGAAGACAATTAGAACCAAAAGAATACATCTTAAATGAGATCATATTTTTAATTTTACATGCACACATATGAATTAAAAAAAATCTTATCTTGCTAATGGTTGACTTTGTTACAACATATTGCTTCGCTAAAGCTACCGCACTTGTACCCTTTTCTAATAAGTCCACAATATTTGCCTTTTCTTGTAAATTAATCAATTTCGGCTGTTTTGAGCTCATTTTGTTAATGTGATACTTACGAGAACAAAAAAGCAACTGAACATAAATAAAAAGACAATACATAAGTACATACAGTTGTAAGTTCTTTTCTACTCTACTTATAAGGGGAATCCCCAATTTCTGATATTATTTTATAAAATAAGTGTGTATGTGTACAAATGTGTGTATTTTAACTGCTGCTTAATTCAAAATTTTGTTTTATTCAGAGTTGACGTTTTAGAGCTTTGTGGTTGGGTTGACGTTTTAGAGTACGCAATGTAAAAAATAAAGGGTTGACGTTTTGGGATGTTGACGTAAACGAGCGTTGACGTTTTCCCGAGTGCACTGTAATTTCAATTTATAAAAATGCAAAAATTATTTATTATTGGAGTCTATTAGAAAAAAAAACAATAATATAACGAACAAAACAATTCTTGAACTAAAAGAAGCAAACAAAAAAGTAGTTCATAAATATAAAAAACATATTTTATAATTAATACATAATATTTTTATGCATTTATTAAAAAATTAGCTGAGATTTTTTCATTAATTATTTCAATATGTAGTTTAAGATCTTATAAAATGATCATTTGGAAAAACAATTTGGTTTAAATGTGTAGGATTTAGGATTCTTCTCTTTAGTTTTGATAAAACTTGACTCGGAAAAAATTCTTTCAATTATCGAAGATGTTGGAGAAATTGAAAGCAACCCATAATACAGATTCAATAATGATAAAAACAAGATTACGCATTGCACAAGTTTCTATATTTTAGCTGTACTTATGCGCTGATGTGACGCAGATGAGCAGAAACATTTCATTTTTAAAAGCTGAATGCGTTATCTTGGTTTCTTTGTATCATAATACAGATTATCTAATTTCTCAGTCCTTTTCCAGGATTTCTCTCAACATATAAAATCTTCCATTATGACATTTTTTGGCTAATTTTGTTAAAGATAGTTTGTGTTACAATCGAGAGTTTCTTCTATTGTTAGGATCATCTGACTCATGCTGGCAAAGCAAAAAATGTATTTCCAAATCCCTAGTTTCTGTTTTTGTACTGTATTTTATATTTTTATACACATACCTTTTTTATATGAGACGAAACAAATAATTAAAAATACTAAAAAATATGTTATAATACTACAAAAAACTAAAAAAATTTGTAACATCGGTTAATCGGTTAATCGACTGAAATTAACCGGTTTAATCGTTAATCGAAAATTGCCAATTTTAAATTAACCGATCAGTTAATCGGGTAGTAATTAATCGGTTAACCGATTAACGGTTAACCGAATGAATACCCTATTAAATATGGTCACCTCCAACAAAACTATTTTTAAAGAAAATTTTAAGCATATTATATTTAATTTAACCATATTAGTTTCACCGACAACAACATTATGCTTAAATTAGTCCTCCATCTAGAAGCCTCAACCATATTATGGTTGCCTCTAAACATGTTTCGCTGGGTGTAGCTAAGCTTTATTTCTTAAAGAAAATCGCAGTTAAAAGTAACCAACAAATTGTAAAATGCCATCCGTTCTAGCAAACGTTATGCAAAATTAAACAAATGTTAAAAAAAAACAGTGGTTACGTTTGGGTTGACAAATATTTGTCAAGTGTGACCATAGCTTAAGGAACAGAGTGGGTAAATAAATCAAAAAATGTTCAGAGAATTCTTTTAATAATTTTTATTATGATAGAGGACGCCAAGGCTTTGGTGGCATACCTTAATATATCCGAAGGTCCATACTTTCAATGACACTGAGAGATAATTGGGGTTCAATGCCATTAATGTGCCGAAGTGTATCATCCCTTAGCTCTTGAATTGTTCTTGGCTTATTAACGTATGCTTTACATGTAAGGGTAACCTGTCCGTAAAAGCCTGTGTTCGAGCCCAGCGGCAGTCAAGAATGAAAAATTATCAAAAAATTTTAATTACTTTCATGTTGTAAAATTCCTTTCTTCACAAAAATAATTTAATGAAAATTAAATTTGATGAACTTTAGCCTAATTAAAATATCAAAATTTGGATTAAAAACCATAAACAGTTCAACAAAATAACCACAATACTAATTATCGTCTACTTTAGTTTTTAAAGATCCCCAAAGAAAGAAGTCCAACGGTGTCAAATCATGATCGGCCATTGAATTTCTCGCATAAAAGAGCCATCGTTTCTTTGGCGCTGGTACAAGTGGCATCTTCCTGTTGGAAACACATATCTTCCAGGTCCATATCCTCAATTACTGGCCACAAGAAGCCCGTTATCATCTCGCGATAGCGAACACCATTCACGGTAACTGCTTGGCCGACCGCAGTTCCGAAGAAGTACGGCCCGATGACGCAGAACGAACTGGGCAAGCATGCATAGGTGTTTTCACATTTCCTACAGAACCTTTTTGCTAAAATTTGAGCACAATTCTATCGATTGTGAACACATTTGGTCGATAATGCTACCTAAAAAAATCACGAAGTGTACGAAATGCATTCTGTTTTGAACGCCCATTTTCGTAAAAGGCTTCAAATATCTTAACGCGTCAATCAATTGTGTACCTCTCCATGATTGAATTTGTCAAATGCTGAAACAAAGAAATGTCAAATTAAGTTGGACAAAAAACTTGACGTTAAGGTGTGACTCACAATTAACATCGTCCATTATGGTTGGACCACCTTTTATTTACAAATACATTGAAAAGTATGAATATTTTTTTTTTGTAATTTAAAAAAAAAAAAATAAAACAAGTGAGTTTGCACCACTTTTTCGAGCGCACCCGGTCTTATTTAGTCAATAATGAATCAAATGTTGGTTTCTTAATGATCAATTGTTGCTTGTTCATCAACATAGACCACTGATTTGACAGAAATAAGCCTCAGCGCTGAAGATTATTAGACAAAAAATCTGGTTCAACTTCCACTTGATTCTCAGTCCATTTCCCGAACACACTTGGGGTATAGATAAGTGGTGGTCAGGATGCTTCTTGGATGTATTGTTTTGAGGGGGGTTGAAGCCACTTAATTTTTAAAACTTAAAAACCACACGTCAAGTTTGACTTGTCAAGTCTTGAGCTTTTAGGAAAGAAGGGAAAAGAGAATGCCATTTCTTTTCCCCTCTCTTCTAAAAACTCAAGACTTGAAGAGTCAAACTTGACGTGTGTGAACCGGCACTAGCTTTGAAAAATTACTAGCACCATTGAATTCAGCGTACCCAGTTTGTTAAAAAAAAGTGTCAAATTCGTGAACAGCGTAATTAAAACACAAACGGATGTACATACATACATATGTATGTATTTGTATTTTTCAAGGTGTCAATGTTATCATAGACTTTCCACCTGGTTTTAAATTGGGTCTTTACATTTTTTAATGACATTTCAAAAGTACAATCTTTAGTAACCAATTACTAAATATGCCCTTTTTAATCTCGGTTAACCAATCATCAGTAACTTTTTATTTAGAAACCCACATTTGTTTATTTACAAACATATTTACATATTTTATTTACATATGTATGTATGTATGTATGTACAAAGTATGAGCATATTATGTGTGTGGCATGGGATGGATGGATGGATGCCTTCTCAATTTTGTTTATATTTATCGTTTCCATTTTATTAATGGCCCAATATCATCATCATTTATCTATTAAATGGCAGACAAATAAAAAATATACTTATAAAAAAATTTATATTTGTTTACATTTATCAAGTAACAACTCCATTAGGAAAAAAATAATTGTCCCGAGAAAACAAAAACTCGTTTCATTGTACCGATTGTGGGTATGTTGTGTGTCTCCCTTTCTGTTAAGTTGTTATTACACTTGGTCACTGTTTTTCTCTTAAAATTATTCGACGACTAAGATAACGTAAAATTATTTGTGATCGTCACGTTGTGTGGCACTTTTATTATTATTTTCTGAAGTGGTGGTGACAATTTCTTAAGGATCAACACAGAATAAAAATGGATGATGCGTGGGAAAATATTTTAATGAAATTCTTAGATTTAATAAGTGTTGCATTGGCAGCGTTAAGAGATCACAATAATTTAATTAAGTTACGTGATTAATATTGAAAGGATAAGCTAGAAAACTTAGAAAAGGGATAACAACGAAAGGTATTATTGCGTACTAGTACAGGGGGCTAATTCTGGCAATCGTGATCAAATACTTTTTCGCTTCGAAAGTAATTTTATTTCCAATTCTTTCAGTCGATTGTAAGCATTTATTTGATTTGTAAAGCACTTTTTTGAGTTTTCGCAACACTGAAAAGATGATGTCGATTCGTTCAGTATCGACTGAAAGAATTAGAAATAAAATTGATTTCGAACCAAAAGATTTTTTTTCAGAAATTTCACAGAAAAAATTTTTAGTAGTTCTTAAGGCTAGGTAACACTATCTCACAAGTCTTACGTATTCCATAATACTTTGTGAGTTAGAAATCTAATGAGTTTTGTTGCGACTGTCAAAAAATCTAATTTAACATGACAGTTTGTGTTCACACCATCACACAAAGTATAAACACTCACACATGAAATAAAATGCAACCCTGATCCAATGAAAAGTATTATTGTTTAGAAATTTTTCAAAAAACGACGAAGTCGTATGGGATGTCAAACTTTTTTCATAATACTTGTCGTTTTCGTGACACATTGCATTCACACTATCACACTTTGTCATATTACTTGAGTTTTTGACATGTATTTATTAATACAAAGTATAATAGTGTAATCTAGCCTTTAGCAATTAAAAAAACTGTGTTAAAAAGCATTTCACTTTAATCAATGTGATAATTGAATCAATTATTTTTTTTTGTTGAAAGAAAATTAAAAATATAATTTTGATTTAATTAAAATTTCAGTTACTTTGAAATAAATTTTGAATTAAAATATTTATTAAATTGATTTTTTCGTTTAAAATAAAACAATTTAAACTTGTAGAATTGTTGTTGGAAGATGTCAAAACCTAAGCTATATAATTAAATCAATTAACACATTGTTTGAAACGGCAAAGTTTTTTGATAATTTTTATTTTTTTTAAATTAAAATTAAAAATATCATTTATTGAAAATTATATATTTAAAATTTTTACAATTTTTAGTAATCTATATAATCATTTTGGTAATAGGTGCAAAATCAACAAATTATGTGCTTGATTCTATGAATTTTGAATGAATTTGGTTATTAGAGATTATTTTTAATTCAAATTCCGAATTCAAAAACCGGAGATCCAACTTTTAGTTCTGGAAGGTGTGATGACAATCCTGGCACATCAATTGAATTCAAAAACTCTGCGTTCTTACATCAGAAAATATGCGGTCAATGAAAGCATTTTGGGAATCAAAAATTGTGCAGAAATTAGTGGGTAATAAATAGTATCAATTAAATATTAAAAACATTTTCTGCAGTAATGCTGTTGATATGAGTAAACGTTTAATTCACTTGATTAAATTTTTAATTTAAACTAATTTTATTTTTGATTATTAGTTTAATTGAAAAAAAAATTTGCGAGAATTTTTTCTGTGTACGCTGGTTGTCCATTCTCTTTTGTATGTGGTTTAATATGTCTTCTCTATGTCAAATCCATAAAACTACATACCAAAAAAGAGACAAATTTGTGAACCAAAATTTCATCAAAATGTTTTGAAAACAATAACAAAACATTTAAATTTTAGTTTGTCATTTCGTGAAGATGCGCACATATGAGGACCACTGTCGGAAAAACTTAAGTACATCTAAAGCCGAAACGAATTCACTCAAAATATTATGTAGTGAAAACCAAAAGAAAATATTGTTAATCTGGCTTAAATTCCCAATAAGCAGATTCCGTAAGTTCTCGCCTTCCACGAAGGTTTAGGTAGCCCGATAACTTAGGGATGAGGCTTTAAATTTAAGTGCTACCCTGGAAATATGGCTGACTTCCAAAACGTACTAATACAAAGTTTGTACACAATTTTACTAATGTATTTTAACCATGTACATGTACAAAGAACCGAAACAATGCAACTATGTGTTTTGTTTATGAAAGTGATGCAATGCATAATATTAAAATTAAATCTGTATTGCTTGCAAACTAAATGTTAAATGTCACAAAGCATCAACTTTCAAACCGATGCTCTGATTGCTTTTTTGCTGCGTTACTAATACTTAGCTGTGACGTTTTTAAAGGGTTTGAATTGTATATATATTATACTGCGGCGTTGTGAAACATTATATATACTTTGTTCAAAAACAAAGCAATTGACGTTTTGGAAGTCAGCCTATATGTATGTACATTAAGGTGGATCGAAAAAAGTTGTGCGATATGATGAGATCGGACTTTAAATTTACTTTAAATATAAAAAACCAAAAATGCTGTATTTGGGGGTGTGGCAGAAAAAAATGTATTCCTGTTTTAGAAACTTCATTGACATATCTTTCATTCTAGGGGGTGACTGACACAATTTTTTTTGTATGGAGGTCGACCCGGTCTAATGTACAATACATACAAACTATTATGCATGTAGCTACCAAGCGGTAAATATTGCAAGTACCGCAAGTGGCAGGCCTTTTTAAATGCCTCTATACTCCTTTCTAAAAAATTCGCTTCGTATGATAGCCTGCCTTCATAGTTTGCCTTCTAGAAGGTATAAATTTCTTTTTGAAAGACCTTATAAAATATTCAGTACACAAAAAAGTTGTTTAGTTTTATTTATTTTATTTTTTCAGTGACCTTCCATACTCCCTTCTTCTAAAGGCTAGATTACACTATTATACTTTGTATTAATACATGTCAAAAACTCAAGTAATATGACAAAGTGTGATAGTGTGAATGCAATTTGCCACGAAAATGACAAGTAATATTATGAAAAAAGTTTGACATCCCATACGACTTCGTCGTTTTTTGAAAAATTTCTAAACAATAATACTTTTCATGTGTGAGTGTTTATACTTTGTGTGATGGTGTGAACACAAACTGTCATGTTAAATTAGATTTTTTGACAGTCGCAACAAAACTCATTAGATTTCTAACTCACAAAGTATTATGGAATACGTAAGACTTGTGAGATAGTGTAATCTAGCCTTAAGTTGTTATTAAAGGAGTTGTGGAAGCAGTGATGCCAATAGTAGGGAATTTTCCCTTTTTGTAGGGATTTTTTCGGAAAATTTCAAACGTAGGGAAAAAAGACCAGAAGTTTTATTTTAAGGCAAATGTAGGGAATTTGGAAAATATTATCTCATTTTCAATATATTGTATTCATGCTATTTTCATTTGAAAATAAAAATTTTTCATATTCAATAGCATTTAAGTGCAAATGTAGTATTTTTAACAGAAGCCATATACTATGAGTCTATGTTCGCATTTGCGAACAATTCTCTTAGTCCATGGAGTAGTCCATTTTATCAAAATCCAATGCAAGCATGGACCATGTCATTGTGTTTGTAGTGAGACCCCTGCAAATAATATTGGACTACCTGATCCATTTTTATAAAATTGACTACTCCATGTTCTGGTAAAATGTAATGCAAGCATGGGCCATGTCATTGTTAAAAGTGTTTGTAGTGAGACGCCATGTCTTTGTTTTTTAACGACATGTTTTTGTTTTTAAACGACTTCAAAACTAATCCTCTTGAGTATACCATGGAGTAGTTTAAAGACTACTACTTTGTAGTCCAAAGCTGGGTTATATGGTCCCGCCCTAGGACATCGTATTATTAAATAGTCCATGTTTTTTCCATACGTTTGGGTTACTTTTGGACTAGTCCTAGTCCGTTGTGGGCTACATTTTACACGCGTGTTTGGTTAAGTCATATTATTTGCAGAGTACACACTATAAATATGTATGTATGTATGTAAATATTTAGCTACCCAGCTAGCATTTGGGTGATTTTTTTTTTTTTTTTTTTTTGTAAAAATCACCTAAATGAGTCTTCAGATCAGTTTTGTTGATAAAAAACTGATTTATCACTTGAGCGATAGAAAAAGGATTCAAATATAACTCATTGATATGTTAAAATAATGATTTTTAAATATTTTGAATTTTTGTTTTTGCCAAATGAAAAAATAAAAATAGAAACTTTCGTGTCAGCCAAACAAATAAGAAGCTTGGCTAAAAGAGAAGAAATATGAACATAAATGTTAGTGCAAATTGTTTCTTCTCTTTTTTGCGAAAAACCGATAGCTTTAGTTTGGTTCAAAAAAAAGCTGTTTCGAATAATCAAAACCCGAAATGATGCGGATTTTATCGGAGAATAATAAAAAACATGACAATTAAAAAATTATATGAAATATAATCAAAAACTATATAATTTACGATTGAAAAATGAGACGGAAACGCCTCAATAATGATTATAAAAACTAACATTAAACTGCTCAAAAAGGAATCACAAAATTATATCACAAATGATTATTTTAAGTGATTCATCGGTAGGGTACCATTTTCTCACAACATTTATGATCGAATAATGAGCTCACATACGGGTATTTTGTGATTCCTTAAGGCCGTTACACACTATTCCACAAAGTCTTACGTATTTTTCAAAAATGCTTCCCTGATCTAATTATTCCTTGAACAATTTTAAAAAACAATAACAACTTATCATGACAGGGTGTCATTTTCGTAAATTACTAAAGACTTTGTGGGATAGTGTTGGCCGGCCTTTAATGATTAGATTATAATACAAAATGCTGGCTGGGTTACTCGTGAAGCTGATTGCTAAATGATTAAATTATCAGGGGTGTGCTTAAAATCGAAAACGTAAAACGTAAGGATTTGGAAATTATTTTTAATGCACTTTAAATCTAATTTTTATAATTTTTTTTATAAAATTCTGTTTGATAGAGAAATATTTGAATAATATTTGTCATAAAATTGTTTTGTTAAGGATAGCTTATTAAAAAAACGACTTTTTAAATTCTTGCGTTTTACATTTTCAAATTTCAGCACACCTCTGTATGATATAAAATGCTAGCTGGGTAGTTAAAAGTTTTGTATTCAGAATTAAAAAAAAATCCAATATAAAACAAGTAAGAAAGTATAGTCGGTCAAGCCCGACCATATGATACCCAGCACCACAGTACTTAAAAACACATCATGCTTATGTGTCCATATAAATATGGATTTCTCTATGTTTAAAAACTTCATTAAAATCGGTTTGAAAGTTTGTGAGAGGCAGAAATTGCCCCCTACCTCCCCTTGTGGTCCTATTTTTAAAAACTGTATAGCTTATGTGTCCATATAGATATGGATCTACCTATGTTTTAAATTTCATTAAAATCAGTTTGAGAGACAAAAATTGCCCCTTTCTCCCCTTGTGGTCCTATATTTTTTAAAACTGTATAGCTTATGTGTCCATATAAATATGGATCTACCTATGTTTTAAATTTCATTAAAATCAATTTGAGAAGCAAAAATTGCCCCTTTCTCCCCTTGTAGTCCTTGTAATGTTATATCTTGCCTTTGGGTAGTGAAATAGGGGAGATTCCGCCTGCATTCACAGGCCAACAGATAAAGATTTTTCATACTCAAACAATTACTTTGGTCTTCATACGTTCCAATAAAAATTTGCCTAAGGCATATAATGCCCCTATTTCCCTTACATGGTCCTCATCAGAAACCTTACACACGTGCTTGCTGGACTAGCTAGTTCGGTAAATGGGCGGGGATCTTGTTTCATGATTGACCTTTAGCATAACTAATAACAAAAAAAATCACGTGTGCCTTATATGCCCTAACAAAAAAAAAAAACTTTTCACTCAGATCTTATATAAAAAGGAGAACTAGATGTCGTTGTTCTGCACCTCTTTACCCACCCAACCGATGGTTTTCCTACGGGCCTAAATAATTTTAACATTGGAAAACCCCAAATACACCTTACCTTTTTTTTCTCTATAGGACCACGAAGTTTTACCAAAAATAACAGATTAAATCATTCTAATCGAATTCATTTTTAATATATTAAAACCATAATGTCAAATTACACAAAATATAATGGTAATGTTCTTGTTTTAACTAAGCTATTCATTATATGGTTAAACTTATTTATAAACTGAACTTGGGTAATTAACAAAAAAAAAATAATAAAATATTAAAAGTAAATCAGAATAATAACCGAGAAAAAAAAATTTAAGAATTAACTGAAATAATAAATAAACCGAAGATAAAAAAAATGTATATAAATGATAGAGCTTTTAATTACAAAGAGATCTTATAGATTTTTTTTTCTTTTTTTTTCTTGCCTCCGCATTATGTACATGATTTGAGCTTAACAAAAACAAAAAAAAAACATCTGGCTATAAGATTTCTTTGTAATCTGCAAGTAGGACATAATTAAGAGATAGAGAGAAAAAAAAAATAACAAAAGTATATAAAATTAAACAACAGAGAATAAAAAAAAAATCACTTACGATCTCTTATGACTCCAACTCTGCAGAAGGCCTCCGGCATGTCGATGAGTATTATATTGATCTCTAGGGGTTTTGTTGCAAGATTGGGGTTATACTTTTGTTGTTTTAGGAGTTACATTGTTGGGAAATTTTTGAATAAGGTTTAAGGAATTTATAATAAAGGGAAATAATAGTTACTTAGGTAGATAGGAAAGATTAATTTTTTTTTTTTTTTTTTTTTTAATATTAATTCATAAATAAAAGTATAGTTTTTTTTTCTTTTTGGAAATTACGTTTAACTATAGTAAATTAAATTTAAGTATATTAAATTCAAATTTATTAAATGTAAGAGTTATTGTTGAATTTTTTTAGTGAGTTTAATGGATAAGTAATTGGTAACAGAAAATACAAGTAGGATTAAAGAATAGTTTGTGGTATTTGAAAAAAAAAAAAATATAGATATCTATATTGAAATTTAAATAGTTTTTTTTTTTTTCTTTGGGAATGTTGAGGGAAAAGAATTGGGTTAAATACTGATTTGTAGTTTTGGTTAGGCTTAGTGATCATCGGCTTTAAAAAAAAAAGATGTACAAAAAAATTTTCTATAGGAACTGAAAGGAGCTGCAGAGCCCAAATATATTTAATGGTTTCATGTGTCTTCAACAGAAACGAATTATACGACCTCCCAATCAAAGCTTCCGACCACGTGAAATATTTACTGAACCGGAGACTAGGTTATGGTCGTTGGACCCTAAACATCTTTTACTACCTGCTGCTGACCACGTGAAATATTTCTCGAACCCTTGACTAGGTTATGTCGTAGGGCCCGGTGTTGTATGAGCAATTAATTTTTGCTGGCAAACGAACAAATTTTTGGTCTTGATACGAAATTTTTTTACGGTTACGGCCAAAGCATAGGAAGAGGGATTCCCGAAAATCCTTGCTGTTTTCCTAAGCAAAGAATAATAATAATATTTAATAACACACTTCCTAATATGTAATCTAGTCAGAACTATTACCTTATGGTTTCAGGCCTTTTCCCATAGAATTTTATGGCACTCACAAGTATGCAGAATAAAGGTTGATATAATTACTATGATTTCCTGTTTGCACTGGATTATTATTATTTTTTTTCGATTTTTATTCTTTTAAAGTCAGGTCTATTGTTCAAGAAAATAAATTCACTTTTACCGCTTTAATACTTATCAGTATGACTTTAATTTTAGAAAAGAACGCAATTTGGTATTCTACCACTCAACAGCCCTAGTTACATCTTCTCTTGAAAAAAAAACTTAACGACAAATAGCTAACTGTTCATATATTTCTCACTCATCTAGTTTTGCAAAAGCTTGAAATATATTAATGCAGGTGTATATATAAATTATATGAAAAAAAATGAGTTGAAAGCGGACAATATTTTGAAATTACACAGTGATGAACCTCGAATGATATTATTAATAATCACAGGGATTTTCCCAGTGCAAAGTACCTTTAACATTGTAAAAAATATTTATTTCAGTTACGAAACTAATTTAGCAGCACGATTTATATAAAAGTTTTAAAACGAATAAAATTCAAAGTTATCTTGTCTATGTTATAACTTCCGGCATTACAAAACAGCCCTTGACGAATTTTCACAAAATGAGGCAAAGGCTGAAGTCACGTCCGAATATCCTTCGCATGAAATTTTCCTATATTCTTCCCCGACATATCCTGAAGTTCGTAATAACAGTTTCCATGCTTTGCAATTATTTTTTCCTTTTCAAATCGGTTTGACAATTTACTGTTAAAATGGTCTTTGGCACTCGATTGTGCAAAATTTCGGCGATACACTATCTGGCCAGGTTCGTAATTCACTGGTCTAGTACGAAGATTATAGGTTTTTACATTTCTCTCATATGCCCTTCTTATATTTTGCTGAGCCTTTTCCCTAATTAGTTCCAATCTTTCAACCAATTTCAAATCAGTGTATGGGTCTTCTAACAACTGCAATTGACGTAACAGCCTATAAGAATTTCCATTTTGCACCATATTTTGACCAAACAACAAAAAATATGGGGAGAATCCTGTACTTGCATGCACCGAACTTCTCATCGCGCAACTAATGGACGACAAATTCTCATCCCAGTCTCTCTGTGATGGCTTCACATAGGCCCGAATGGCAGCTATTACCGACCGATTTACTCGCTCGCTAGCATTAGCCTGTGGGGAGTAAATAGCTGTCAAATTATGGAAAACACTATATGAATTAAGAAAATTTTTAAAAAGATTTGATTTGAATTGCACACCATTATCAGTAGTAATGGATTCTGGGACTCCAAAAATGTGGAAAATTCGTTTTTCTAGAAACTCTACAATGATATTGGCAGTAAATTTTTTAATAGGTTCCAAAAAATGAAATTTTGACAAATGATCGAGGACAATTATTATACCAATATTACCAGAGGATGACCTAGGGTATGGTCCCAATAAGTCTAGATAAAGTTTTTGGAAAACTCGGACAGATGATGAATGTTGGCCCATGGGTGGTCTTAAAGTTTTATTAGTGGCCTTAGTTTGCTTGCAAATATCACAGCCTAACACATACTCTGTAACCTGTTTCGTCATTTTAGGCCAAAAGAAAAATATTTTTAAGCGATTTAGAGTCTTTGCTACCCCACCATGTGCAGCAAGTGGGTGATCATGGGCTCTAATTATTAAATCGTGCGTCATCGTAGTTGGAACCCACAGTTTCCAGGACATTTGCTCCTGGACCTCGTCCCCTGTCGCATATTCCACTCTCTTGTAAATAAACCCATTGTCAATTTTAATATCCGGTAAATGCCCTAACTTATCCTGAAGTCTCGTTATCAAAGACAAATATTCACGTGATTTAAATTCCGGTGAATTCCAATCAATTTCCACAGAGTTTTCAATAGCATTGGCAAAAATACCCTCCATATTTAACGGTTGTAGGCCCTCATTTTTCTCGGCATACATTCGGGACAACGAATCAGGAACAATATTTTTACTCCCTTTTCTGTGACGTATCGTAAAACTGAAGCCCTGTAGCTTTAAGGCCCATCTGGCCAGCCTTCCATGCAAATCGCTTTGGCTCATTAGCCATTTAAGCGAAGCATGATCTGTTATAATCTCAAATGTATGGCCCTCAATGTAAGCCCGAAATTTCCGGATTGCAGTTACCGCAGCCAAACATTCCTGCTCAGAAACTGTATAATTTCTTTGCGCAGATGTAAGTTTCTGGCTCATATAGGCCACAGGAACTTCGTCACCGTCCTCGTTTGTCTGTGCAAGAACTGCCCCAATACCAGACTGACTTGCGTCGCATTGTATAGAAAACGGACGGGAAAAGTCCGGGTTGTGCAACACCGGTGCGGAACATAAAGATTCTTTTAATTCTTCAAATGAAGATTTGGCGGCTTCGGACCAGGAAAATTTTCTATTTTTCTGTAACATGTCGGTTAACGGGGACGTTACAGCCGCAAAGTTACGGACAAATCGTCGATACCAACCACAAATACCTAAAAATCGCCTTAATTGACGGACGGACTTAGGAAGCGGATAATCTCGGATTGCCTGTACTTTGTCCGGATCGGTCCTAATCGTGCCATGGCCGATTAAATGTCCCAAATATTTTACTTGTTTAAGTAAAAATTTGCTTTTTTTAATGTTAATAGTCAGATTCGCTTTCCTCAAATGAAATGCCACTTCATGTAATAATAAAATGTGTTCGTTGAACATTTCGGTTATCAGCAGCAAATCATCCAAATAGACAAAAACCCTGTTACGTAAATTCGCGGGAATTACCCTGTCCATCAGTCTCGACATCGTCTGTGGCGCGTTACACAAGCCAAAGGGCATAGTAACGAACTGATATAAAGGCCGCCCAGGCACAGTAAACGCCGTCTTCTCCTTTGACCCTTCATCCAATGGAATCTGCCAGAAGGCATCCTTAAGGTCAAGACTCGTGATGAATCTTGCCTTCGGGAGCCTACTGAGGATTCCATCGATTAAAGGCAAAGGATAAGCATCCTTCACTGTTACACTGTTAAGTTTCCTGGCGTCTAAGCACAGTCGTACCTTCCCAGGCTTTCGCACCAGGGTCACAGGCGATGACCAAGGACTTTGAGACTCCTCGATAACGCCTAATTGAAGCATTCTATCTATTTCCCCATATAATAATTCCTCAACTGCGGGCGAAACCGCAAAATATCTTTGTTTTATCGGTTTGTTGTCCGAAGTATCAATCGAATGGGTAACTAATGTTGTCCTTCCTAGGCCCTTCTTGGCATATGATGGGAATGCACCTATTGCCTCATCCAATTTAAGTCTGTCACTGGTACTCAAAACGTGGACATTGTCATCATCATTTCCCTCTACTGTATTCGCCTCGCCCTGTACAGAAATATTTTCACAAAACAAATCACTGGCCAAACCAAAAGTCCTGACAAAATCTATGCCTAAATATAGATTTTGATTCAAATTCGGAATGATTAAGAATGTCTGCTTTTCAGACCTTCCCTTGAAATTAATAACCGTTGTCACACTGCCCTCAGTGACATGTTGCTTTCCATCTGCTGTTTTAAGGAAAACTTTAAATTTTTGAAACGGATGTTTACCCTCACTTAAAAACTTTCTTGCAAAGTCGGATGCTATACATGATACCGTAGCTCCCGTGTCTATCATCCCTACAACATCATCGTCAAAAATTCTAATTGTTGCAAACGGTCTCAAATCAAATTTACCTCTGTCCGAAATAATGGCAGCACAAATATTTCTCCTATTTCGTAACACATTTTTCCAAAAGTCCCTGTATCGTTTCGTTGATCTTTTCACCTTTTTTTGATTCTCCATAAATACCTCCTCACCAAATATTCTACACTTCGCCTCTTGATATTCTAATAATCTGACGTGATACGGTTTCAAATAATTAGGAACGTTTTCATGATTAACGATAATTTTAGAATATTCGAGCTTCGTGTCCCCCCTGACTGGATCAGTTTGACAAGATGAGGTAACTACATTTGAGTTCCCCTGGACTGCAATTTGGCCCTCGGGGAATGAACTTGGAAGTTTTTTGAAAAGTTACTGCATTTACCACAGTTCGGTTTAAAGATATTGGGTGTACCGCAACCATAACAAAAAATACGTCTTTCTCCCAAACAATCTTCAAATTTATGACCAGTTTTGGAACAATTCCAGCAAACAAATTCTCTTACTTCGTTAACCTCAACAGCCTCTTCTACACTAGAATTATCACCTTCCAGTTCAGAAACTATTTTATGGGGTATAAATGTTCTGTTAGATCTATACTTTCCCAGTTCGTCCTCTAAGATTTCGTGTTTTCTTACAAAATCCCTTAATTCTGAAATAGAAATTATATTAAAATGTAAAATTTCCTTTCGCACTTCAGGTCTTAAATTTCTTTTTAAAGTTTCAACCAAATCATATTCATTCATTGGGGTCTGTAGGCGATCAGTAATTTGTAAAATGGCCTCGTAAAAGGAATCAAATTTTTCACCATGTTTTTGTTTTCTAGCTCTCATCTGTTCTCTTAAATCAAAATCAGTACGTCTATCCCTGAATTGATTTCTCAATTCTCTACAAAGTGTTTCCCAATCTACTCTAGCAACCCTCGCATGAAAACGCCAATACCAATCAATGGCCTTGTCGCAAAATAAAAGATGCACATGTTGGCATAGGGTATTAAAATCTCCCCTTAAGCTTTGAACAGTCAAAGCGTGAATACGGTATATAAAATTGTCCACGGAGAGACTACCCTCCTCTTGGCCACTAAATTTTATATGCTATCCTGATATTATGGATGAAATTTTATCAGGCGTCCAATTTAAAATTGGGTATTGATTCACATTATGGTTTTGTCTTGAGTTAGGCATATGCAAAGAATTTCTAGAACCATTATCAAAGTTACGCCCTCCAAAACTAGTACGAGTCCTATTATTATTCCGATTTAAAATACTATTAGAGGGGTTGTTATTCTCGCTTACATTATGACTTATGTTCATAGAAGCTAACTGATTAATAACTGCTTCATTTATGAGGTTTTGCAGAGAATTATCACTAATATCTTGAATAACCGGTTTCCGATGAGATTGTGATCTATTTAACCCATGATCCCACGATTTACCATCCTTATTCTCACGATTAATAATATTAGATGCTGGTGTTTGATGAATGGAAAATTCCAATAAATTACGTCCTGGTGGTCTACCTCCCTGATTTGAAGCTTTTGGAATGGCTCCGTGACTAAAATTTTCAGCGTTCGAATTAAGCTGTGACTCAATTTGAGTATCCTCTAAAATATTATGACATTTAAGCCTAGCTTGTCTACATGCGGAACCACAGATTGGACAACTTTGTGTCTCTTTTATTATTTTTACGATGCAGCCCTTATGGAAAATATGACTACAAGGAGTCGAAACTACAATGTCATCGACCTCATAATCCTTTCTACAAATAGAGCAGCGTGACCCATCCCGATTTTCATCCGCAGATGGTACATTTTCATTACTTTGATTAATTGACATAATTAAAAAAAAACCAAATTATCAAACAATCATAAAATTTAGTAAAACTTCTTACGTGGTCTTATAGAAAAAAAAAAGTTGTGCAAAATTTAAATTAAACGTATAAAAAAAATGTGTATTTAAAAATAAGATCTTTAAAAAAAAAACACAGAAAATGGGAAAAACGGAAGCTAAGCTATAATAATAATCAAAATTAATTTTGAATATAAGTAAAAAGTGGTCAATTAGGGCTATAGACTACTGCTCCATAATTGCAATTCCGAAAATTTAACTTCAAAACAAATATAACTTGATCATTACACCAGATTTCCTCCCCGAAAGAGCTTCAAGATACTTCTTTACGACACAAAAAGGAACGAAGGATCATGTAAAACATAAAGGACTGTTTAAAACAAACCATAGTTTTATAACAGCAATTTCCTCCATGGCTACATGACATTGCATTCTTGGTCAAAACCAAATGAAATTATACAACACAATTGTAACAATAGTATCTCAAAAATTTCCTCAGTGAAGTATTCAGTGTTTGGTGTTTTTTTTTTTTTTTTTTTTTTTTTTTTTCTACATAAGAATAAAATTTAATGTCTTATTTTAACGAGTCCCAAGGTCTAAAGGTATTAATGAATTATTATCAAAATTAATTAAACACAAAGTGTTCAGTATATATTATATAGACCTCGGGCCCCACGTTGGGCGCCATCTGTTATTGTAATGTTATATCTTGCCTTTGGGTAGTGAAATAGGGGAGATTCCGCCTGCATTCACAGGCCAACAGATAAATATTTTTCATACTCAAACAATTACTTTGGTCTTCATATGTTCCAATAAAAATTTGCCTAAGGCATATAATGCCCCTATTTCCCTTACATGGTCCTCATCAGAAACCTTACACACGTGCTTGCTGGACTAGCTAGTTCGGTAAATGGGCGGGGATCTTGTTTCATGATTGACCTTTAGCATAACTAATAACAAAAAAAATCACGTGTGCCTTATATGCCCTAACAAAAAAAAAAACTTTTCACTCAGATCTTATATAAAAAGGAGAACTAGATGTCGTTGTTCTGCACCTCTTTACCCACCCAACCGATGGTTTTCCTACGGGCCTAAATAATTTTAACATTGGAAAACCCCAAATACACCTTACCTTTTTTTTCTCTATAGGACCACGAAGTTTTACCAAAAATAACAGATTAAATCATTCTAATCGAATTCATTTTTAATTTATTAAAACCATAATGTCAAATTACACAAAATATAATGGTAATGTTCTTGTTTTAACTAAGCTATTCATTATAGGGTTAAACTTATTTATAAACTGAACTTGGGTAATTAACAAAAAAAAAAAAACAATAAAATATTAAAAGTAAATCAGAATAATAACCGAGAAAAAAAAATTTAAGAATTAACTGAAATAATAAATAAACCGAAGATAAAAAAAATGTATATAAATGATAGAGCTTTTAATTACAAAGAGATCTTATAGATTTTTTTTTCTTTTTTTTTCTTGCCTCCGCATTATGTACATGATTTGAGCTTAACAAAAACAAAAAAAAAACATCTGGCTATAAGATTTCTTTGTAATCTGCAAGTAGGACATAATTAAGAGATAGAGAGAAAAAAAAATAACAAAAGTATATAAAATTAAACAACAGAGAAAAAAAAAAATCACTTACGATCTCTTATGGCCTCCGGCATGTAGATGAGTATTATATTGATCTCTAGGGGTTTTGTTGCAAGATTGGGGTTATACTTTTGTTGTTTTAGGAGTTACATTGTTGGGAAATTTTTGAATAAGGTTTAAGGAATTTATAATAAAGGGAAATAATAGTTACTTAGGTAGATAGGAAAGATTAATTTTTTTTTTTTTTTTTTTTTAATATTAATTCATAAATAAAAGTATAGTTTTTTTTTCTTTTTGGAAATTACGTTTAACTATAGTAAATTAAATTTAAGTATATTAAATTCAAATTTATTAAATGTAAGAGTTATTGTTGAATTTTTTTAGTGAGTTTAATGGATAAGTAATTGGTAACAGAAAATACAAGTAGGATTAAAGAATAGTTTGTGGTATTTGAAAAAAAAAAAAAAAATATAGATATCTATATTGAAATTTAAATAGTTTTTTTTTTTTCTTTGGGAATGTTGAGGGAAAAGAATTGGGTTAAATACTGATTTGTAGTTTTGGTTAGGCTTAGTGATCATCGGCTTTAAAAAAAAAAGATGTACAAAAAAATTTTCTAAAGGAACTGAAAGGAGCTGCAGAGCCCAAATATATTTAATGGTTTCATGTGTCTTCAACAGAAACGAATTATACGACCTCCCAATCAAAGCTTCCGACCACGTGAAATATTTACTGAACCGGAGACTAGGTTATGGTCGTTGGACCCTAAACATCTTTTACTACCTGCTGCTGACCACGTGAAATATTTCTCGAACCCTTGACTAGGTTATGTCGTAGGGCCCGGTGTTGTAAGAGCAATTAATTTTTGCTGGCAAACGAACAAATTTTTGGTCTTGATACGAAATTTTTTTACGGTTACGGCCAAAGCATAGGAAGAGGGATTCCCGAAAATCCTTGCTGTTTTCCTAAGCAAAGAATAATAATAATATTTAATAACACACTTCCTAATATGTAATCTAGTCAGAACTATTACCTTATGGTTTCAGGCCTTTTCCCATAGAATTTTATGGCACTCACAAGTATGCAGAATAAAGGTTGATATAATTACTATGATTTCCTGTTTGCACTGGATTATTATTATTTTTTTTCGATTTTTATTCTTTTAAAGTCAGGTCTATTGTTCAAGAAAATAAATTCACTTTTACCGCTTTAATACTTATCAGTATGACTTTAATTTTAGAAAAGAACGCAATTTGGTATTCTACCACTCAACAGCCCTAGTTACATCTTCTCTTGAAAAAAAAACTTAACGACAAATAGCTAACTGTTCATATATTTCTCACTCATCTAGTTTTGCAAAAGCTTGAAATATATTAATGCAGGTGTATATATAAATTATATGAAAAAAAATGAGTTGAAAGCGGACAATATTTTGAAATTACACAGTGATGAACCTCGAATGATATTATTAATAATCACAGGGATTTTCCCAGTGCAAAGTACCTTTAACATTGTAAAAAATATTTATTTCAGTTACGAAACTAATTTAGCAGCACGATTTATATAAAAGTTTTAAAACGAATAAAATTCAAAGTTATCTTGTCTATGTTATAACTTCCGGCATTACATCCTATATTTTTTAAAACTGTATAGCTTAAGTGTCCATATAGATATGGATCTACCTATGTTTTAAATTTCATTAAAATCAGTTTGAGAGGCAAAAATTGCCCCTTTCTCCCCTTGTGGTCCTATATTTTTTAAAACTGTAAAGCTTATGTGTCCACATAGATATGGATCTATCTACGTTTTAAATTTCATTAAAATCGGTTTGAGAGACAAAAATTGCCCTTATCATCCCTTTTGGTCCTATTTTATTAAAACTGTATAGCTTATGTGTCCATATAGATATGGATCTATCCATGTTTTAAATTTCATTAAAATCGGTTTGATAGTTTCTGAGAGGAAGAAATTTCCTCTTATCTTCCCTCGTGGTCCTACGATTTGGCCCATTTTCAATAGTCTTGGTCCTTGTGCCAATAAGAACCTATGACCCAAATTTTATCAAGTTATCTCCAAAGTTGCGACCTGTACTTTGCGCACAAGGTTACATGGACAGCCAGCCAGCCGGACGGACATCGTTAGTTCGACTTAGAAAGTGATTCTGAGTAGATCGGTATACTTTAATGTGGGTCTAGGACCACTATTTTAAGGCGTTACACACATCAGCACAAATGCATAATACCCTCTCCACTATTGTGGTGTGGGTATAATTAAATTTGTTTAAGGGTTGCCAGAAATCAATATGTATTCAAATAACTGTACAAAGTAAAAATTTCACCTGGAGTTTGTAAAAATAAATTAATATGCTGTTATTGAAGGCGACTGAGCCAATTTATAAGAATTTGAAGCTTGTTCAATCGGTTTTAGTCATCCTTATAATCAACAATAAAAATACATACATATATACGTCATTTATTTAATAGTTCGATGCATCATATCAACTAACCAAAACCCAGCATTCTTTTTTCTAAACTTTATTATATTGTCTTTCATTTTTACTTAATTTTGGGGAAGACATACATATTTGCTTGAAAATTGTCTTAAAAAAAATCAAAAATTTTATGTGTTGTCAACGGGTTTAGATTCTATTTTAAAATTCTTTTTTTTTTAAACACACACTCAAGAAAAATAACATAAGTTTATACAGTACCTTTTACCCAGTTAACAAAAATGGTAATCTTAATTAGGAACCGTATAAGTTGTTGATAAGAGTAAAGCTTCGTACAGACGATAGTCAGATCTTACAATGTTGTAATTTTTCTGACAATGGTGCCATTGTCAGATGCATTAATTTAACACATCTGCCAAATGAAAATAGCGTACAATGTTCACACAGTTGCAGGACATTTTAAGTCAATTTTAATGACAACATTGTAAGAAATGACCACCGTCTGTACGAAGCTTAAGATAAAAGTTTTGCTCCTTTTTTTCGTATTTTATATACGAAACAAAGAAAAATAAGCGTAAATAATAAAAGAAGGGAAAATATATTAAAAGTGTAAAATCCCCAAAAAATCCCCGAATTTTTTTTTTAAATCCCTAATCCCCAAATGACTTTCTTTGTCCTTTTTGCTCGCATCAAATCCCCAATTTGGGGATAAATCCCCAAGTCTGACAGTCCTGATTTAACGTTCCTTCCCTACACCTGTAGCGTTGGAAGCTCCATTATTGAATGGGTATGTACTACATATTTTGTATTGTTACTTACAATATTCATTAAAGCTATGTTCACACCTATCAAGTACTTGACGTCCTTCACGTTACCACTAGTTTTATTAAAAACAATTTCTTTTGTATAACGTCAAATCTTTGTTAGGTCTGAACATACCTTAACTCTTGTTTTAGTTGTAAGCAAAAATGTTTGAAAATTTTTTAAACTTTCGTCAAAATTTAGTCTAAAGGATATTCTATTTCTTTCTTGTAAGTTTAGATTATTCAAAGAACTTTTACAAAAAGCCTTGTTATGGGAAAAAACAAACGAGATCAATTTATGTTTATAGATATTCTACGTTGTTTTTATCGCATTTTTTAATATCAATTGGAATATCTTTGGACAACTTATACATTTTTTCTTTATATTTAGTAAATAATTAATAAAAAGAAATTACTTTTTAAAATTAAAGGAATTTTTGTTTAAGTGGACAAATCGTATTGGAGATGGTAACTGGACTATACCCAAAAAAAAAAACTGGATAGTTCAGGCCGTCTGGCAGCCCTAATTTTAATGCATACACCAATACCCCGGCTTGCGTCGCTAATTGGGACCGGAAAAACTCGACGCAAGCCGAGAGACTTCTCATTTTTGTAATTGTTTATGTTGTAACGATGTTCTTGTTTCAACAAATTTCTTAATTTTTTCAGCGTCACTGGAACAGCAAATGGATTTAATTGTAGAAGGGGCTAGTTCAAGGTTTCTTTTAATATCAACAGCCTTTTCCGCTGATTTAGAAGGCGTCAAAACGCCCAGTTTTTGTTCTAAGCTATTTGCTTTTTTTGACTCGTTGTTGCAAAATATTTAAATTTAACTTTACTTCAGCAAATGTAGTTTGAAACCAGTTGCAATCAGCAGACAACCTTCACATACATACATATTTGCATTAGACTTAAACGGGAAATCCCCTTTTTCTGTTTAAGCTTTGTACAAACATTTTTATATTAACGACGCAAATCGAAGCACTAGCGGACGCAACTTCGAAGACATGCGACGCAAAGTGAAACAAAAACGACGAAACTTCGAAATCACAGAAATTTAAAAAAAAACCCAACTTCGAAAACGACGCAAACCGAAGCGGAGCAAACCGGGGTGTTGGTGTATTTAAAACTTTTTATTTTATATATACTTTTCTAATTCTATTCCTGGGCCGGTTCTTTTTAAAATATCGCGATCTATGTCATTTATCAATAGAGACACTTCCAAATTTAAATGTGCAACATCGTCTTTAATTTTAGCCACAGCCTTTTTTATCTGCAAAACAAAACCTGCAAGAAAAAAATATGTACATATAAGAAAATACATTTAATAAAATCATTTTCATTTTAAATAATTGCTTACTGCTATCAGACATCATTTGTCCCCTACGTTCCATTTCAGCTTTTTTATTTTCATTTTCAGCAATAACCGATTTCAATTGATCCATTGAACGTTCGGTTTCTTCCAGCACTTGAGAATGGGCGTATTGTATGTTCGACAATTCTATAGAAACATCTTTAAATTGCACAATAAGATTGTGTAATTCATTGTTTAAATGCTTCTCACGACTTTCGATCTTCTCCAAGCTAAAAGTAAATTCATTGTGTAGTTTCTTAAGTTCGGTTTGTGTTCCCTCGGTAAACTACAAAACATGTACTATTAAAACAACTTTCGCCATAGTTTAAGTAAAAAAAAAAATAAACATACCTCTGTTATAGTTTCCTTTAATGAATTCATTTGATTTATATGGGCTCGCCAGTCCCTAACATCACTTCTTACATACACTTTGAGTTGAGGCATTACTTCTTCAAATTCCAAGCGCCAGGTTTGTTGATCTGTCAATTTGTCGGTTGCTTGTAAACTATTACCTCCTGCATTGACATTTTCATTATCTGCCAAATGATGAGGTCTTTTATGACCCCACTGCCTTAAAGAATTTTGATTCAAGTCTAACTCACTACTATCATCGCTTAAAGCATCGTTCTGTTCATCTTCTATTTTTTCAAGTATAATTTCAGCATTATCCTCCAGATAATCATTGGCAATTTCATCTTCTTGAGCTATGTGCAAACGCTGACATGACAATCTCATTATCTTTAAAGCTTGCGTAGCTAAAGCGTCTAGTACAAAAATACAGTTTGGACCAGCTCCGCGTATAAGTTTATTTGGAGTAAAATCGATAGGAACATCCTGCAATATAAAAGTTTTGCATATTATCATTTAAAGTGTAAACTTAAATCTCACCATTTCTTGTAGTATTTTTATAATTTTGGAAATAATATCATTTGGGTCATCATATTCCTGTGGACGTTCCATTTGTTTACCCAACTTTTGGCACAACCACCAACAAGTCAAAGTGAACATGTAAAACTGTTCGCCCGGATTTGTAGATTTCACAAAGTAAAAACGTGATAGAGGTTTCATTTTTAAATCACTCAATAAGGTTTTCTCATAATTTAAAAGTTTTAACTTTTCTAAAAAGTCATCCGATTGAAAATTTATTACTGGCAAAAGATTCGTTGTTGAATTATTTTGCAAATCTTCCATAGTTTTTTTTTTATTTATTTGCAAAATATAAAGGTTTTAGAATTCCACTAAGTTCCTGGTGAATGTAAAACAGAAACATTTTGTTTTTACATTTTCTATTCCCATGGTAACGAAGTCTAAATAATTTCATGTTTAAATATAACGGGTTGTGTGCCAAAAACCATCTGGCTACACCAGTTGTGCTTATGTTGTTTATAAAGAGGTGGTCGGATTTCTTTTTCATATTCATTGTTGAAAAGCATAGTTTCCATGCAAATTCATGTTTGTTGTCGATAGTCTTAGAACGATGTCGACCAATCTTTCCGAATCATTAAATTTGCGTTAAAATGACATCGATTTGTTTTTGCATTTTGTTGCATATTTTGGTGAAACTGCATATTTAGGATTTAAATGCATATTTTTGCATATTTTGACATTTTTGAGTGATTTTTTTTTTCATATGTATTTTAAAAAAGGTTTCAAAACAAATTTTTAAAAACAAAAAAGAAATCTTCCAAAAAAATTTTAAAATCAATCTATAAATTATTTTGGAGCTTTGCTTTAAATACAAGATTTTCAAGATTTCTACCAAAGATTCTTCTTTTTTAAAACGATGCAGCGCCTTACGTGGTTAAGGCTTCCAATGGGCATAAAATATTTTAACCAAAACTGTTACAAGTTGCTTGCTTGGCACATGGGTTATACCGCGTTGCAGACGAAATTAAAAGCCAATTTGATAATATTTTTTTTTTTTTTTTTTTTTTTTTTCATTATTTATTTATTGAATCTTCATATATTAAATATGAACTAACAATAATTAATTAAATCTTAACCTAATACGTTATTTTATGTCCTGCCAGTGCCAGACAAAAATTTTCTTCATCACGGGTTCTGTTCACTTATCTAGGTGTTTATCGCTCATCTAATTGGATAAGTGCTGCAGTGTCTCTTCTTCTTAAGCGAGTGTGGCCGCCATGATTTAAGATATTTCGAGCTAGTGGATTTGGGTGTTGTTCAAGCCTTTTTAAATATTTTACCGCATATTTTGTAATCATAGTTTTGACTAATGGAACATTGAGATCCTTGTGAATATTTGAGTTTTTTACATACCAAGGGGCAGCTGTGATTATTCGAAGAATTTTATTTTGGCGCCTTTGAATTTTTTCTATATTAGAGGCCGAGGCAGTGCCCCATAACTGAATACCATAGCACCAGATTGGCTTTAAGATGGAGTTGTAAAGAAGAAGTTTGCAGTCGAGACTAAGGACAGAGTTTCTACCAATAAGCCAATGAATTTGAATGGCTTTTAGTTTCATTTGAGTTAATTTTGCCTCTATATGGCATTTCCACGTTAATCGCCGATCCAGATGTATACCGAGATATTTTACATGCGAATGTTGAGGAATTATTTGATTATTGATTGAAATATGGGGGCAAGATTCCCGGCGCAAGGTGAATGTTATATGCACGCATTTTTGCTCATTGACCATTATCCTCCATTGTCTTAACCATATTTCTAGTTGAAATATATGATGCTGTAAGTAACGAGATGCTTCATAACGGTTTTCGTGAACGCTTAGAAAAGCCGTATCGTCTGCAAATGTTGATGTTTGTGTATAGTTGCTTGTTGGCATGTCCGAAGTATAAATTAAGTATAATAGGGGGCCCAGGATGCTGCCTTGTGGGACTCCAGCGTCAATGGGCTGAGGTGAACTTAAGAAATTTCCTTCTTTAATAATAAATTGACGACCGACTAAGTAGCTTTCTAGCAGCTTGTGTGTGTTTGCTGGTAAATTTTGCTTCAATTTATGTAATAAGCCTTCATGCCAGACTTTATCAAAAGCTTGCGAAACATCGATGAAGAGTGCTGAGCAATATTTTTTTTCTTCAAATGCTTTTCTTATGACATTTACTATTCGATGAGTCTGTTCGATTGTGCTGTGTTTTCTTCGAAATCCGAACTGATGGTTTGGAATACATCTATTTTCACTTAAAATCGGTGTTAATTTTGAAACTAATAATTTCTCAAACAGCTTTGACATATTTGATAATAAGCTAATAGGCCTATAAGACTCTGTCGTGTGTACCCTTTAGAGGGTTAATGGAAGTGAAGGTTGGCAACGCCGAATATAGTTAGAAAGGGACAAGCATAGGGTAGAGAAAGGGACAAAATGAAAATTGTAACAAGAGGAAGAAATGTAAACAAATAAATACACAAGCAAACAAACAAAATAGTAATTAAATTGCTGAAAGTTTTTGCTTGGAATATTATATTGGACGACATTTTGCTCGACCGAGGTTTCTTGGTCGCCAAAGAGCAAAATGTCGGCCCTTTTTATTTTTTTCACTCTGGAGATAAGAAGATGTGGTAAGTGGTGGCAGTGATGGTTGAAGTTTTAAAAAAATTCGATTTTAATAAAGTAAATTTTTTTTAAAGTAAAATAAAGCAAAATTAAAGCAAAGTGTTACAAGTGAAAATAATAAAAGAACTTAGTAATTGACATTGCAATAAAGTCTTAAAACTTTAAACAATAAATGAAAAATTAAAACAAATTTTTACATACTTGATTCAGAATTTATTTAAAATTGTAAAAGAAAAAAAAACAATAGAAAAAAAGCAACTAAGAAAAAGTAAAACTAAAAGTTGAAAACAATAAAAAAAAAAAGTAAAGTAAAAGTTAAAGTCAAAAAAAAAAACAGTTTATGAAAAAAAGAGACTTCAAGAGAACAATTTAAAATTTAAAAATAAATTTAGTTGAATATAAACCATACAAGATATAAGCAACAGCCACCACCTCTTCGCTGCCGCATCCATCGTGGGAACAGGAATCCTTCAGCTCCACACCATACCCCCCGTTCCAGGGTTCAGGTATTCTGCCAATTGTGTTGACTCGGACTTTTACGACGGACAACTAAACGGACGAATTATAAAAATATATATATATATATGGGTTTTTTTTAATAGGGGAAACATAGTTTATTTTCGTTACCTTTCGTGTCAGTCCCTGGTGGCGTATTTGCCCAGGTGCGCGTATAATTTAGGGGTTGAGCTCAGGCCTGTAAGTCGTCTTAGGGTAATTGCCCAGGAGGTAATAGATGTTTTCCTTATACTAGGAGAAATAAGCTTATATATGTATTGATTTTTTTTTATTGAAATAGGACCATACTTACCCCGGACAATAAAATTTGGTTAGGACACTTTACGGACCAACGGCAGTCCCTGTCATCCAGCTTCGCCTGGGGAATAAAGAGTAAAAAAAAAAAAAGGAAAGAAATTAATTAAATTTGTTTTTTTTTGGTTTCTTGCAAATTAATTTCTGGTGATAAATTAAAGTTTCTTTTGTAAGCTAAATTTTCATTGCTTTTGAAAATAATAAAATTTTTTGTTGATAAGCTTTTATATTTTAGTTTCTTTACTTTTTTCCTTTTCAAATCATATTACTTAAATTTTGATAAATTGTGCCAAAATGTCATAACTAGTTGTTTTTTTTTTTCAATAAAACGGTTATATTATTTTATAATGATTTTGAACAGAAAATTCTAATTGTTTTTATTTCAAAAGGATGAGTAGATAAACTCATTAGGGTGCACACAATAGGAGGGTGATGGTAAGGTAAATGGTTGATTTTGGGATGATCAAATTGGTTTACAGGTCATCACGGTGAAGTCCAGATGGATTTCAAGCGGGAGGGACAGGAGTTGGCAAAACACCCGCCAACTCAACTCTCAGGTGAAATGTGCAACAGGTGAGTACACGGTGCAAATGCATTAATAGGGACAATAAATTCGTTTTTTTTTGATCTGCGTTCACTTTCGGGCTCCTTTATTTTCCTTTTTTTCTTTGTTTTCGTATGTCCCAAATTGGCTGGCATGATTTTTTTTGTAGCAGCCAAGTGCTGGATTGGTTGGCAAGAACCACCCCAATACGGCGAGCCCTAGCCGGACTTACGCCAGCATGCCAGCGCCGCCAACAATCTGGCCACATCTGACCTTATGGTTATCTTTCGTGTTTTTTTTTAACACCAGCTGCTACTGCTACAAAAATGGCGCCCAACGTGGGGCCCGAAAGTGAACCACTCAATTAGTGTTGTCTAGGCAGATCCTTTGCCTAAGACTGGTGTAGGTCCCGTTTGAGTCAGCTAAGAGTCCTCAACGAGTTGTGACATCGGTTTATGGGCGATGTAACCTGTTTAGATAAGAAAATTTAAATTAGAGTTCAATACAATAGTTTTTTATATAGAGGTAGCTTACTTGTGACTGTAGATCCCGGAAGATGGGGCTATAGAGCTTCTTTCGCGTGGCAACGGCAAAAGTCGTTATCTTTATATGAAAGTTTAAATCCCCGGTTTCAGTTTTTAGTGTAGGCTGGTTTGTTAGTGGCTAGATAGGCTTTCAAATTTCATTGCTATGGTAAAAGCATAAATCAGGGATTCAATCCAAGTTTTTTTTTTCTTTTCTCAATAGCCAAAATTTAGTTTCGTTTTTTTTAAGGTACGGCAAATAAATAATGGAATTCGTTTCCATTCGACCGTTTCGGGCGGGATTGTAGTGATTAGTCCTAGGTAGTGATTGTCTTTAGGGCAGAAACCTAGTTGCTCGCGACAAATTTCGTTCGTGGTCCTCGTGAAACTAAACATATTTTTTTTTGTTTTTGCACCAGTGTACCAAAACAAAATTTTTATCAGTATATTTAAATATATTAACCTGAAAATAAAGAATTTTTTTTTTTTAAATAAATTTTTGCACCAAATGATTTAATTGATTTTAAAACTCACCTTGAGGGTTGATCGTTTACTTCGTTTATCCTTACCATCACCTGAAAAACCTATTGTAACCCGATACGTTTGGATTTTTTCGATTTTTATCAATTTTTTTTATTTTTTTTATTTCGTTTTTTTTATCGCAACCATAAATTTTGATTTTTTCTCCACGCCTTACTGTGGGTATCATAATTTTTTTTTATTTATCATTTTTTTTGTTTTCATATTTTTTTTTTTTTTTGTTTTTACATTTTTGCTTTTGAACCAAAGCCGAAATAAAAAGGTTCAATTTTTAGAAAGTGGGATTTACTTAAGATTTTGGAAGCTTGTGTTTTGTTAAATTTCTAAATATATCTAGAAATAAATATGGTTTTAACACGTTCTGTCAGAGGTCGTTTAGAATCTGAAAATTTAGGCGTAGAATCTGGTTCTAATATGTATAACATACCTCGCTCTACAGAAGAAACACTCGTTTCTACAGCTGCCCCAGTTTTTTCTGCACCATCCGCAGCCGCCATTACTACGACCGTGGCAACAATAACGCCGGCTGTACAGCATTTTATGTCATTGGCGCATCGTACGGGTTTTTCCCATGAGTCACATATATCGAACACAACCATAACTTCACCCGAGTATAGCAGTATTACGGCCAGAGACGTGCAGCAGGAGTTTAGACAAGGCGCAACTGCTGCTCCAGCTCCCCAACCGGCCAGTAATGTGGGCTCAGCTGAGGAGGTCGTACGCTCAATACAGGGCGAGTTTTCTAGAAAGATGCAGGAATTGCAGCAACAGATGCAACAACAAATTTCACGCGCACTTGAGCGTGTATCTGCAAGTCAGATTAACCCCACAGGGGTTACCCAGACTTTGCCAACACCGCACATGGGAGTGATAAATTCGCAACCTCAGTGTTCATATGCTCCGCAACCACCTAGGAGGCAGGAAAATAGATTAATAAATAATTTTTCACAGCCGCAACCACAAAACTACTTACCTCAACAAAATTTTCAGCAGCCATATAATTTCCAGCAACCATATAGTTTTCAGCCAGCACCAGCTAGTGCACAGCAGCAGGCAGCGGTTCACCAGCCAGCACCTGTATTTGCAGCTCATTCGCACGCCCCTGCTTTTGTCGCTCATTCGTCACCAGTGCCAAGTATGCCGCCAGAGTTTGGCGTTTCGTCCCGTAAAATCGACTTGTCGAAATGGGGTATTAAATTCGATGGTACTAACAAGTCAATGAGTGCTGAAGATTTTATTTTTAGAGTTGATGTATTACGCCAGGATTATAACTGCTCATTTAATGATATACGCCGCAGTTTTCATTTGCTTTTGGAAGGTCCAGCCCTAGATTGGTACTGGAACGTGCGCAAACTGACACCAATTCAGTCCTGGGAAGACTTGGAAAGAGCGTTTTTGACCCAGTACAGGCGTTATGAAAATGAATTTCAGCTGCAAAAGAAAATTATGGATCGACGTCAACTGCCGCAAGAGTCGTTTGAAGATTTTTATAATGCAGTGATGAGGCTAAGAAATCAGCAGAGGTCACCATATACTGAGACTAATCTCATTGAGATTATGAAGGGCAATCTAAAGCCTTCACTCTCGCACCTTTTGTTTGCTGTAAAAATTAATAATTTAAATGATTTCTGTCAACAGGCCAAAAGAGCGGAAAATTTAGTGTCTAGCCAAAGGCAGCCGTTTCAACCCCGTCCATTCGCGACTCAGCGCGTTCACGAGCTTGAGTATGAGGAAGAGGAGCTACCTGTAGCAAACGTAGAGGTCGATGCCATTAGCCCAAATAGCCGTTATACTTGCTGGAACTGCAAGCAAGTGGGCCATAGTTTTATGGACTGTCCGTCGCCTACGCGCAGAATTTTCTGTTTTAGATGTGGTCGTGACAACGTAGTAACACCGAAATGCCCTAAGTGCCAGGGAAACTTGCCGCTGAACAAGCCTCACACTGGGGAGACTCGTTCAACGCAAACCTAAGCCCAGCCATAAATTTAGATAACAGCGTCGAAGGTGGGAACCCTGTAAAAATTTTAGTTAACACCACAAGGGAAAAAGTCGCTGATAAAAAGCCCACTGTTCGACCTTTAAAACCTTTGCATCAACGAGTTAGGGAGTATAATGAGGCAAAAGTAAGAATTTTTGGACAGGTTTCAAATAGAATTAAAAAGGCTAGGGAAAGGTACAAGGTAAGAAGAAGAATTTGAAAAGAGATTATGGCCGCGACACTGTACGAGGGTGATGATTTTAGGTTATATGCCACGATTGAGATTGGCAATAGTAAAATCACAGGTTTACTCGATAGCGGAGCCACGGTAACGTGCCTAGGGAAAGGTTGTGTAGAATTTGTCCAGGGGTCGGGATTACCAATTTTCAACTTCACATCTTTTATAAAAACTGCTGATGGCAGTCCCCATAAAATAGTTGGTCGTATTAGGGTAAGAGTAAATTTTAATAAAATTAGTGAAGATATTACGTTCTATTTGGTCCCAACATTGAACAGACCACTTTTTCTAGGGGTGGATTTTATGAAAAAATTTAATCTTTTTGCTAATGTTAGTAGCCTAACTACAAATGGCGTCGATTTGTGCGCAGAATCTGATGGTATAGAGGACAGGGTGAAAACTCATATTTTAACACCGGAGCAGCGGGAGTCTTTAGAAAAAGTGGTAGCAAATTTTCCTTGCTATACTAAGCGCGGTCTTGGTCGGACTCCTCTAGAAGTCCATATAATAGATACCCGCGACGCAACTCCGGTGAAGGATAGACACTACCCGGTCTCGCCAGCTGTGCAAAAGTTAATGTACGCAGAGCTTGATAGGATGCTTGATCTTGGAGTCATTGAGCAAAGCGAGAGTCCTTGGAGCCATCCGGTTACTCTCGTCCGTAAGGGCGAGAAGAATCGGTTGTGTCTGGACGCTCGTAAGCTAAATGCCCTCACGGTCAAGGACGCCTATCCTCTGCCGCACATTGAAGGTTTGCTCAGCCGGTTAGGAGACACGTATTTTATATCAAGCGTGGACTTAAAAGACGCATTCTGGCAGATACCATTAGAAGTCGCCAGTAGAGAAAAGACTGCCTTCACGGTGCCTGGAAGACCACTTTACCATTTTACGGTAATGCCTTTTGGGTTGTGTAACGCAGCCCAAAGACTTTGCCGTTTAATGGATAGGGTGATCCCTGGTGCACTTCGCGATAGAGTCTTTGTCTATCTGGATGACCTTCTAATAGTATCGCCAGATTTTGAAACTCACCTGGGGTTGCTTAAACAGGTGTCTGATTGTTTGGAATCAGCGGGGTTGACCATTAACGTCGCGAAGTCAAAGTTCTGCTTCAGGGAGTTAAGATACCTAGGGTATATAGTAGGAGGGGGAAAATTAAAGCCTGACCCAGAAAAGATAGGAACAATTTTAAAGTATACATACCCGAAAACAGCTAGGCAGGTTCGTAGTTTTATGGGAGCCACCGGCTGGTACCGGCGCTTCATCCCCGATTATGCTACCATATCTACGCCAATATTTAACACCCTTAAAAAGGGAAAATCGTTTGACTTCCCCGATGACGCAAAAGAGGCCTTTGATAAGCTAAAAGTAGCCCTTACTACCAGTCCAGTGCTTGTACATCCTGATTTTCAAAAGCACTTTTATGTGCAATGTGACGCCTCTGATATAGGCATTGGAGCCGTGTTATTTCAGAAGGATGAGTCCGAGGGCGAACACCCTATAGCGTTTTTCTCCCACAAATTGACACCAGCACAGAAAAATTATTCAGTGACGGAGAGAGAGTGTTTGGCCGTGGTATTGGCTGTGAAGAAATTCAGGCCATACATAGAACTTATGCCTTTTACAGTCATTACTGACCACAGCAGCCTTAAATGGCTAATGGCACACAAGGATCTTAGCGGTCGGCTTGCTCGATGGAGCCTTCACCTACAATCATTTTCGTTTGGCATAGAACACAGACCGGGTTCTAAAAACATAGTCCCTGATACGTTATCTAGGTATAACATGGAGGCAATATCTGCAAGCATAAACGATTTTATTGATATGGACTCAGAACATTTTAAAAACCAAGATTACCTGGATTTAATTGCTCATGTCAGCAAAAATGCCGATCAGCTGCCCGACATTAAAGTTGTGGACAATCTCGTGTATAAAAGAACTGTGCCTTATGACGGTAATCCCCTTAATGAGGACTTTTCGTGGAAACTGTGGATTCCTGCCAACCTAACAGCAAAAATAATAGAAAATTGTCACAATCCGCCGCATTCGTCACACGGAGGATTAGGTAAGACGCTAAGCAGGGTTAAAGAGTATTTTTATTGGCCAAATCAAAATTCACAAATTCGCTCGTTTGTAGCCAACTGTCAAGTGTGCAAAGAAACAAAACCAGCAAATCAGACGCTAAGGCCGCCTATGGGCGCAGAGTCGCAAACTGAACGCCCATTTCAGCGAATATTTGTGGACTTTTTGGGGCCATACCCGCGTTCAAAAAATGGAAATAGTTTTATTTTTATTGTGCTAGATCACCTAACTAAATTTGTACTTCTTAAGGCCATGGCAAAAGCAAATTCTAGAAACGTTATAAAGTTTTTAATTTCTGAAGTGTTTCACAAGTTTGGCACGCCCGAGACTGTAGTATCGGATAATGGCAAGCAATTTATTTGCAAAGAATTCCAAGATATGGTTAAAAACTTTGGAATCGTTCACATGAAAACTGCCATATATTCACCGCAAGCCAACGCTTCAGAGCGTGTAAACCAAACTATTTTGGCCGCTATCAGATCGTACCTACAAAATGACCATACCGAATGGGACAAATACTTGTCTGAAATTGAGTTTTCAATACGTTCGTCTGTCCAAACATCAATTGGTGTAACACCATATTTTGCCCTATTCGGCATGAATATGATTTCACATGGCAGTGTGTATAAATTAGCCAGAAAATTACAAACCATAAGCGATCCCGAAATGAACGTTATACCTAAGCAAATAAAACTTGACTTAATTAGAAAACAAATAAGAGAAAATCTACACAAGGCTTATCTGCGAAATGAGAAAAGCTACAATATGCGCTGTCGTCAAGTAAGGTTTATACCGGGGCAAGAGGTTTATCGACGCAATTTCCAGCAAAGCGATTTCAAAAACAATTATAACGCGAAACTTGCCAGCAAATTTTTAAAATGCAGAATTGTACGTCCTATAGGCAATAGCCTCTATGAGGTAGAAGACCTCCAGGGGAAGTTGTTAGGGGTATTTCACGCCAAGGATTTAAAGCAATAGCTTTAAATTCCTTGGTGGTCTTAGTCCTAACAATTTCTACCAAAACCTAACTTCCAAAAGGTTTAAATAAAAAGACATTTTTCTAATTTTTTATTTTTTTTACGATAATATTAGTTTTTTATTTAAATAACTTTAGGTAAATATCTCTAATATTAGTTACTAAAAGCTAAACTAATTTCTAAAATGACTAAGTGGTCTTATGGAAATTTGATTTCGTTTTATAATTTTTTTTATATCGTTTTATTATAATAATTTTAAATTTGTTTTATTTTTGATTTTCATATGGAAATTCTAGGGCCATAGATGAACTTTTCTTTATGGTGATAAAACACTTAAACCATTTTATTTTAATTGCCTTTGTTTGACAAGTTTATTTAATTTTTTTTATTTTGTTTTCATGTTTTGCTCAACCATAGCGCTAACGTTTATAAGCTGGTTACGTTTGTAACCGATACCAGACTTATGGTGCCTTTCCTTTAAACACTCTGGGGAACTTTGCCATTAAGAGCTAGGAATGGTTAGCCACCAAGACTGGTAACATTTTTCTGATTCCGATCTTACAGCAAGTTGTAGCAAAATACCATGAATACCATTGAACAGCTTTCGCTCAGAAAGGCTGCTCTTTTCATTTACTTGTGGTTAATGCAATTAAAGTGAAGTTTTTAGTGTTTTAGCAAAATAAAGAATTAAATCATCAATGGAAAATTCGGAACCCGTGAGAATGAATTCAGGAAGTTTTTTTTGCAATACGCAATTGTTTTCTCATTTTTTTTTAATGATAATTAATTTTTTTTTTTCACTTGAGTTAAATTTTGAATAGAATACTTAATTATGGTCGTTAGTCTAATATAGTAATAATTATTAGTATGATATTAAATATAGATTGAGCTGGACTCACCAATACCGATGATCTTGAATTAGGCTGGATACCGCTGCTTTTCTTTTCGATCCATAGTCCTGAACTTCATAAATCTGTGGGAGGGAAAGTTATTAGTTTTGCGGATAGTTTATTTTGAAGTCAAATGTCCTAAAAGGTTGCTATGAAGTATACGTTTTTTTTATTGCCAGAATCTTTTAGGAAATTTTAGCTTCTACTTTTATTTCATATTTTTAAAATAATGTTTTTGAAGGAATATAAGGGGTACTTCCCGCCAAAGCTTAAAGCTTTGGTGGTTTTAGTCCTTGTATTCCCACTGAATTCCCAAATATTGTTGTTAACTTTTTCATTTACCTGTCCAAGGCTAGCAATGGCTAGTCATCTTTTCTTCAGGTTGCCTTGAAGCTCGTGTCGAAGCCTGTAAAGGAAAAAAATTTTGAGTTAATAATTTTGTTTTAGTTTAAAAAGCAGAATAAAAATCAAAATGATATAGAAATTTGATTTAATAAAAAAGTTAATTAAAAATGAATTTAGTTTTTGCATATATTTCATATTTTAATTTTTTAATAATTTGATAATTTTAATTTTTAGTAATTTTTTTTTTTGAAGAAACCAAGGGGTATTTCCCGCCAAGGGGTAGCATCCTTGGTGGACTTAGTCCTTGTGTTTCTTCCTAAAAGCACCCGGGGTCAGTCAGAACAGTTGGGTTCGATTTTTTTTTTTCGCCGCGGTTAATACTTTATCTTTATGATAATGTAATTTTTTCATTTTTAACTTTCGTTCAAAATTTTTTTTTTTTTTTTACACACTGTAAATTCCACTTCTGATTTTCTCAGCACTTATTTTTCGTTCTTAAATTTTTTTTTTTTGGGCAAGCTATCGAACACATTTTGCTAATTTTTTTTTTTTACTACCCTAGCGTTACGTTACGATGGAGTAATCACACGTTTCCGATCTTTCATAGCGCGGCATGCCCGATGTAAATTTTTATTTTAATACCACACTAAATTCCATTTTCACTTACCTTATTTATCCTGGTTTCTAAAAAACTAAAACTTCTGGACCTGGTTCCATTTGTCGTCACCTACAAGGTTCCTGAAAGAAAAGAAGAACATAGAAATGTAACACACCATTTTTTTTTTTTTAATATACACATATAGATTTATATTTCTATGTCTTACCTATTAGCCATACAGGAAATGGATAAAATTGTCGGCCGCAGTGTCGCTGTCGCGTGTATTGTAATCTGAAACAAAATAATTGTTGGTTAGAATTTTTAGGAATAGTTTTATTGTGGTTGCTTACCTGTTCTTTCGGCAACATCTCTCCTTTTTCCGGCCTCAATTATAGTTTTCTGTAAAGAAACATAAAAATTGTGTTAAGAAAACATTCAAGTTATAAGTAAAAGCATATTTATTGATAACTCACCTGTAACAATCATGGCCAACGTAGGGAAACATTTTTTTTTGGTCGTGGTGTCGCTGTCGCCAGTATTGTGACCTAGGGAAAAATTCATTTTTATTAAATATGTACATATTTGTTTTAATAACTTTTGTATTGTCTTACCTTTATTTCAACCACCTCTTTCATATGTCCAGCGCCAGCCTGAGTTTCCTGTAAAGAAATAGAGAATTTTTATTTTTAAAAGAAAAGGTTTTAATTATTAAATTTAATATTCATTACCAACTTACCTTATTCATAGCAGCATCCATTGAGAAAATTTCACAACCACGCGTACGATTTTTTCATATTTTCTTTTTCATCGTATTCGTTCAGGTTTCAGCTGTTAGCAAGTGTTGCCATAGTGGCCAAATAATTATATTCCACACAGGGTGTTATTTATGAATAAATATGAATAGAAGTTGCCATATCGTAATTTTTTTTTTGGGAATGAGTAAAAATCTCCAAAATCCCGGGAATATTAGAAAATCATTGAGAAGTTGGAAAATTTGAGAAAAACATTTCCCCCCCATTCTGCATCCACTGATGGACTGTAGAATGGTTGGGTTTGTCGTGTGTACCCTTTAGAGGGTTAATGGAAGTGAAGGTTGGCAACGCCGAATATAGTTAGAAAGGGACAAGCATAGGGTAGAGAAAGGGACAAAATGAAAATTGTAACAAGAGGAAGAAATGTAAACAAATAAATACACAAGCAAACAAACAAAATAGTAATTAAATTGCTGAAAGTTTTTGCTTGGAATATTATATTGGACGACATTTTGCTCGACCGAGGTTTCTTGGTCGCCAAAGAGCAAAATGTCGGCCCTTTTTATTTTTTTCACTCTGGAGATAAGAAGATGTGGTAAGTGGTGGCAGTGATGGTTGAAGTTTTAAAAAAATTCGATTTTAATAAAGTAAATTTTTTTTAAAGTAAAATAAAGCAAAATTAAAGCAAAGTGTTACAAGTGAAAATAATAAAAGAACTTAGTAATTGACATTGCAATAAAGTCTTAAAACTTTAAACAATAAATGAAAAATTAAAACAAATTTTTACATACTTGATTCAGAATTTATTTAAAATTGTAAAAGAAAAAAAAACAATAGAAAAAAAGCAACTAAGAAAAAGTAAAACTAAAAGTTGAAAACAATAAAAAAAAAAAAGTAAAGTAAAAGTTAAAGTCAAAAAAAAAACAGTTTATGAAAAAAAGAGACTTCAAGAGAACAATTTAAAATTTAAAAATAAATTTAGTTGAATATAAACCATACAAGATATAAGCAACAGCCACCACCTCTTCGCTGCCGCATCCATCGTGGGAACAGGAATCCTTCAGCTCCACACCATACCCCCCGTTCCAGGGTTCAGGTATTCTGCCAATTGTGTTGACTCGGACTTTTACGACGGACAACTAAACGGACGAATTATAAAAATATATATATATATATGGGTTTTTTTTAATAGGGGAAACATAGTTTATTTTCGTTACCTTTCGTGTCAGTCCCTGGTGGCGTATTTGCCCAGGTGCGCGTATAATTTAGGGGTTGAGCTCAGGCCTGTAAGTCGTCTTAGGGTAATTGCCCAGGAGGTAATAGATGTTTTCCTTATACTAGGAGAAATAAGCTTATATATGTATTGATTTTTTTTTATTGAAATAGGACCATACTTACCCCGGACAATAAAATTTGGTTAGGACACTTTACGGACCGACGGCAGTCCCTGTCATCCAGCTTCGCCTGGGGAATAAAGAGTAAAAAAAAAAAAGGAAAGAAATTAATTAAATTTGTTTTTTTTTGGTTTCTTGCAAATTAATTTCTGGTGATAAATTAAAGTTTCTTTTGTAAGCTAAATTTTCATTGCTTTTGAAAATAATAAAATTTTTTGTTGATAAGCTTTTATATTTTAGTTTCTTTACTTTTTTCCTTTTCAAATCATATTACTTAAATTTTGATAAATTGTGCCAAAATGTCATAACTAGTTGTTTTTTTTTTTCAATAAAACGGTTATATTATTTTATAATGATTTTGAACAGAAAATTCTAATTGTTTTTATTTCAAAAGGATGAGTAGATAAACTCATTAGGGTGCACACAATAGGAGGGTGATGGTAAGGTAAATGGTTGATTTTGGGATGATCAAATTGGTTTACAGGTCATCACGGTGAAGTCCAGATGGATTTCAAGCGGGAGGGACAGGAGTTGGCAAAACACCCGCCAACTCAACTCTCAGGTGAAATGTGCAACAGGTGAGTACACGGTGCAAATGCATTAACCCATTAAAGACGGTTCATAGACCGCTCGTACGATTTCAACGAAACTTTCAGAATTTTACCTGGAGGTCAATAGAAGTTGCTTGGTAAAAAAAAATTTTTTACCTCCCCCCACTCCTGAGATAGGACATGGGTATTTAAATACCCAACCGTCTTTAACAATATACTTTTTTAAATATTTTTAAACTATTTTGTTTTTCTTATTTCAGTATAAATAAAAAGCTATTTATTTGTTTACAAAATTATTAATTTTTTTGACCACTCAAAGTTCCGGTACACCCCACTGTGCCATTTAAAATGTCCAGGGTTGCTTCGAAGAGTGTTACATATATTTAAAATTACGCCGTAAAAAGTAAATCCAACTTTGAACTCTATAGCTTAGTAGTTTGTTTTTAAAAAGGGGATTCCCAGTTTGCTTCTTCTTTTTCAGGCTTGTTGAACTTTTTACATGTAGTTTATTTTAGTAAAGCAAAGTGAACAGGTGAAAGCACGTGAATTTTTTTACAATAAAGAAGTGCATAAAAACATAAATTTATACGAAAAAAATATTAATAATTGATATAAAAATGAATCGTCGTCAGAAAATTCGTACTACTGCCGAATTACAAGAAATTCTCGATAGCTGGTCCGATGGGGAAGAGGATTTTGAAAGAGAATCAGATACAACTCATGTTGTTATATAACCACCCGATGACGTCGACGAGATAAGTGATACGGAGGAGTTGGATGACAATTTACAAGTGTTGAACGACGACCAAAATCTGCCTCACGAGATTACTGGGACTTACGAAATAGAACGTTTCTTCAGTAGATGGAATGAAGATATACTATCTGCTGAAAACGAGAATTATGAATTGCCAGTGACCTCCAGTAAGATTGGTAAGAAGAGACGTAAAATTGATAAGGGAATGAAACCAAAATGGTCCCGAAATAATAATTACAAGTTTGAGAAGGAGCCTTTGGATGATACGGAGGCATCACACAAAGCTCTATATGTACAGATTGGTGAAATGAGTCCCCAGCAACTTTCGATGCGGCTACGGTGAATGCATGGAAACTGCATTGCCTTTGTCGCAAATATGAAAAAAACCCCAAATGTCTCAATTTGATTTTAGAGGGGAAGTATGCGAGATGATAATGATGAAGTTTAATCGACAAAATGCCGGTAAGATTATGATTTCCGGAGCACAAATGGAAGTAAGATATGATCGCGTTGATCATTTAGTCGGAAAACTCCCAGCACGTCGTCGCTGCCGGCAGTGCGGTGGCAAAACAGAGTACGGATGTTTGAAGTGCCAGGCGAATTTGCACCCAGCACCATGCTTCCTGGATTACCATAGAAGTGTCACACCAGATAAATCTAAAATTGCAAAGTCTAAATAACCTCTAATTTTCTTTAAATACATTTAAAAACTAAAAATTTGCTTTTTATTTACGCCAAAAATAATTATTTCAATATAGAGAAAGTAGTTAATTGTAGAACTCATTATGGACGGTTGGGTATTTAAATACCCATTTTCACTTTTTAGGGTGTGACGGCCCAGTGTGTTGAAAAATTGCTTTTATTTTTTTCACATTACAATGCGGCACCTAAGGAGATTTAGAATGTGCAGGCGTTTTTCATTTTTCGTATTATCCCTTATTTGACAAACATTTTTCTGATCATTTTTTGACAAACAAAAAAACTCAATTTTTCCAATTCTCAAACTAAAGGTAAAAATTAAAAATTTTTTTTTTTTTAATTTTTCCCACATTAATCAAACTCTATTATTAAATAAAAAAGCAACTTGCAGTCATTATCTCTTATCAGGCCAACGCAGGAATTTTTTTAATACTTTAACTTTTTTGGGTATTTAAATACCCAGTCGACTAAAATGGGTTAATAGGGACAATAAATTCGTTTTTTTTTGATCTGCGTTCACTTTCGGGCTCCTTTATTTTCCTTTTTTTCTTTGTTTTCGTATGTCCCAAATTGGCTGGCATGATTTTTTTTGTAGCAGCCAAGTGCTGGATTGGTTGGCAAGAACCACCCCAATACGGCGAGCCCTAGCCGGACTTACGCCAGCATGCCAGCGCCGCCAACAATCTGGCCACATCTGACCTTATGGTTATCTTTCGTGTTTTTTTTTAACACCAGCTGCTACTGCTACAACTCAACTTTTGTATGATCTTTACCTGGCTTTGGTATCATGGTAACTAAGGAAACCTTCCATTTTTGAGGATAGTATTCGAGACGTAAAATAGCATTAAAAATAAAAAGAATAATTTTCTTTGCTATGCGAGGTAGCTCTAAAAGCATTTTATTACTGATCTTATCAATACCAGGTGCCTTCTTAGTGTTTAAGTCACAAATAGCCTTTTCGATTTCTCTTATCTCAAATCTGAGGGGGATAGCTGCTCTAGCAGCAACAGGTGGTAACTCTGCCGCAATATTGTGAGATATATTTGGTGTAAATACGTTTTTCAAGTGACTAACAAACAGATTTCCTTTTTCAATATCGTTTCTTGCCCAACTACCATTCAAGTTTCTTAATGGTGGCTTTGATATAACTGGCCTTTTTAAATTTCTAGCTGCACGCCATAATGAGTAATCAGATTGTGGAGTTGCATCAAGTTCCTTAAGATATTTTTCTAGAGAAGCCGTTTTCTGAGTCTGCAGTAACTTTCTTAGCCTTTTTGTGTACTCTTTTAATAAATTCTTAAGTTGCGGGGATCTGTACAGTTGCCACTCTCTTCGAACTCTCCTTTTTATAGTCAAGAGCCGCTCGACATCTGAAGAATATATTTTAATGGTTTTTGTTTTTTTTGGGGCAAAATTGGAATGTTGAACAGCTAGTTTCAGAAAACTGTCAAAATTGTCAATAGAGCGATCTACGTACTCCGGTGTACTGAGCGGAATATTTTCTGTGCAATGGGCACTGAGAAATTTTTTATATTTTAACCAATTTATTTGTGTGGCTGACGTCGCTAAGTAACATGACGGAGATACAATTCTATTTGGGTTCGATATAGTACCAATTGTAGGTGTGTGGTCGGATGATAATTCTAGGGAAGCTTCAACATGAATCGTTTCTGTGGGGATGTTTTTAACCACTCCAAAGTCGATAACATCTGGAATTTTTTGCTGATCAGTAGGCCAATATGTTGGTTGTCCGCTCGCGACCACGTTTAAACCCATTTTAGAGATTGTGTTAAACAAAACACGACCTTTTGGTGTTATAAGTCGTGACCCCCAGAAGGTATGTTTAGCGTTATAATCGCCAGCGGCGAGGAAACAGGGTCCTAATGATTTAAAATATTTATAATATTGGCTTTCTGATATGGCAAATCTAGGTGGAGAGTATAAAGAAGAAATTACTAAGTTTCGATTTAGCTCTTCAACACAAATAGTCGTTGCTTGCAGATAATCTTCACAATGATCAAACATTAAGTAGTGTTTGATTCGGGCTTTTATCAAAATGGCAGAGCCTCCACAAGCTCTATCTCGAGGGTCCTTAGTATCATATAGTATATAACCATTGATTTTAAACGTATTTCTTGAGGTCAAGTGAGTTTCAGAAACCAACATGACATCAATTTGTTTATTTTTTAGAAAGTATTCTAATTCATTTTTATGTTGGCGGATGCCGTTTGCGTTCCAAAAACAGATTTTTAAACAGTTCATGGCTTGTTAAGTACAGCTTGCAATAACATCGATTGCATTCTTAGAATTTCCTTCATCATATTACCCATTGTGTTCGTAAAATTATTAACTGTTTGCACTAATGTTTCCATGGTTTTTTCAAGACGACTTAAATTAGAAACTGGAGTTTCTTCATTAATTGGCGAAGCACCTTGCATTGTCACATGGTTTGATTTTAGAATGTTAGCGTAGGAGGTTCTGTTATTACTAGGCTGTGGAGCCTGAATGTCATTAGTGTTTAGCTGATTTGTTACCTGAATTTGAGGGGAATTAGTTTTCGGTCCAACCGACTGCTTGACGATAGTGTATACAGGGCATCCTCTATAATTGGCTGTGTGATTACCGCCACAATTGCTACATTTTTTAACGTTGGGGTCATTTTTAGATTTATCGCAAAGATTTGTACCATGTAATTCTCCACATACTACGCAAACAGGGGGTAAGTAGCAGTATGCCTTAGTATGGCCAAATTCTTGGCAGTTCAGACATTGAACGGGACCACCTCTTTTGTGCGGCTCCTCTATAGTTACTTTTCTGTACAGAATGTATTTTAAGTTATAGATGGGATGCGTTTCATTTTTTTTAAGTTTAACGTCGCCGGGTTCAAACTCCACTCGAAAAAGTGGTTGGGGAATTTTTTCTCTATTTTTAATGTTTAATACATGTTTTACCTTGAAGCCTTTTTCTTCAAGGAATGTTTTTACCTCTTCTGGGTCCACACATGAGTCAATACCCTTAATCACTACCTGAAGACCTTTACTGCTTTTCAGTTGGTATGTATAAAAATTTTTTTTGAGTGCCTCAAAGTTGCTTACAATTTTTCGGAAATCATTCTCATGATTGATTTGTATTTTTGTTTCGTTTATACTACCACGCTTGATAGCAGCTACGTAAAACGAATTTTCACCTATATTCGATATCAAACTCTTTATGAGCTCATTAGAATTTTGCTCCCTCAGATATATCGGGGGAGGCTTGGACGATTTTATGACGTTTTGTGCTTCAGAGGATTCATCCTCCAGAATTGCAAAACGATTTTGAGAATTTATTTTATCAAAAGATGGTACTTTTGAGGCCGAAGCAACTGCTGCAGAGGTAGGGCTGCGTCCCCGTTTAAGCACTGTTATGTACCTGTCCATACCAACTTGTACTGTAGGCTTTTGAGAAGTTTTTACTTGCGTTATTGAGTTGTCCATAGCGGCTGTTTTGGGGTTAACCGTTTCATCACTTGTTAAAGTTATTTTTTGCTCTGTGGCAACGCTTGCAGTTAATAAATTTGTTATTGTATTACGATCGACCGTATTTTTAAACAAAGAGGGTGAGAGGGAACGAGTTCGAGTAATAGGTTTAGCCGTTAAATAATTGCTATCATCGATTCTTTTTTCTGCGTTTGTTTCGTCAACACTCAATGTAACATACGCATTTCTTTCATTATGTTTAATTGTTTTTGCATTATATGCATTCATAAGAGTTTTTTTTTATATATTACTGTTTGTTTAATTGTGCTCTTCTTTTTATTTGTTGTTTAAAAAAAAACCCCGAGAATAAAAAAAAAAGAATAAAGAAAACAAGAAATGTTTTTGCTTAAAATGTATGTATTTATATGTATGTGTGTACATACATATATTTTTGTTATTTGTAATTTTTAATATTTGTATTATAAATTTTATGTTCACTAATTTAAAAATTATTGTAAAGCGTCCATTCATTCGCTGATCTTATATTATTTAAAAAAAAAAAAAAAATAATATGATATTATAAATATACAATTGTTTATGTTAAAAAAAACCGTATGCCGAGTTAAAAGAAAAAAAAAACACGTCTGCAATTAACGAGCACGCAAGCAAGTATGTTGATAAGTCCCAATTTACACTATGGACATTTCTTGCCAGACAGAAAAAGTTTGTTGATAAGGGGGCGACGCTGTATGCTTGACACACTTTGCTTCTTGTCTCTCTCGCCAACAAACTTTTTCTGTCCGGCAAGAAATGCCCAAAGTGTATGTGATGCGGGTGAGGAAAAATTCTTTGGTGAGGATTTTGAACTAAATCAAACCCTCAACTTCGCTTCGCGATGGACAGTGGCACGCTGGTGTTTGGGCTGAAGCTCGCCGGAAATGGGGGGTTCGTGTCCATCTACTCACACATACACAATTTAATTCGTGCCGAGGATAGATGAAAAAAAGCTGTTTAATAAAAATCGAAGCGATGGAAAACATAAAAACAATGAACAAAAACGACCGTTGATTGATAAAATTGAAAACTACTGCAGTTTTCGACATGATTGTCTCGAGTCTTCAGGACCGGATGTCATTGTCCTGGACAGGCTGCCCACCCCATATGACAACGAATTGTCATCCATGGCACTACTCAATGCCGGAGAAGAAAGTTTGGAGTAATGCCCCAAATGTTACTTACCACTTCGCCATACACGTGTTACATTTCAACCATTTTCGTTACTAATTAATGCATTATTAATCTTTTCTTTCAATTCTAAATATAATCAATGTTTATTTACAAATTATTTATACTATACAGGTTTAGCAATAGTTACAGGATATGTGTAAAAAAAAAGGTAAACAAAATTATTTCTAATAATGATTATTATCTACTTAAATACAGTTCATATACTTGAATTTAGATTTCAGAAAAAATAGGAATGTAGTGAGTAATTTTAAAATCTTATCATTTAAGTAAGTTGCCATATAAAAAGGATATTGGACAATAAATTGTAAATTTATTACCATTCAGTTTAATTGTATTTCCTTTTTTTTCTAAATCTAAATTGTTTGTTGGGTTCATCTAATTTCTATTTTTTTTTTTTTTTTTTTTATCTAAATTGTTTGTTGGGCTTATTTAATTTTCATTTTTCTTCTTTTAAATCCAAATTGTTTGTTAGGTTTATTTAATTTTCATTTTTTTTTATTTTTAATCTAAATTGTTTGTTAGGTTTATTTAATTTTCATTTTTTTTTATTTTTAATCTAAATTGTTTGTTAGGTTTATTTAATTTTCATTTTTTTTTTATTTTTAATCTAAATTGTTTGTTGGGTTCATTTAATTTATTTATTTATTTTTCCTTTTTTTTCTTAATCAAAATTGTTTATTGGGTTTATTTCCAATTGTTATTTACGTTTGTCATATTTTGTTTCTTTTTTTTCTTATTTTTAATATTTATCTTTTTTTTTCTCAAAAATCTAAACTACAATATCATTATGGAACTGTTCATTTCGCCGTAAAATCAATTCCAATTGCCATTAGAAAAATGAGGAAAAATAAAAGGAATGGACAAAATTCTTACAAATTGGTTTCAATCTATTTTGTCAACGTTTGTATTCTATAGTGGGATAAGTCTTATATTCAACTAAGGCTAATGAGCACATCAAGATCCAATTTTGGTATTTATACGGCTTTATAATTTCTTTTGGTACTATATACCTAATTATGTAATTTTTCTAGAGGTACGTCCTACTTAGTTGTTAATCGAATATTTATTTCCGCCAAAGTGTTGCGATCAAATGAAGTCTTTAAGTTAAAGTTTATTATCCAGGTTTAAAAAAAATATACAATTCGATAGTCCCCGAATTTAAATTTTTTTGTTTTAGTTGAAGAACTTCAATTCGAACCCCGAATTTAGATATCCAATTAAGATTCAAAACTCAAATTTCGAATTCAAATTCAAAACCAATTTGGGTGTACAATTTTAAATCTTGTTTAGTTTTCCCGATCTGAGTTTAAATGTTCCAATTTGAATTTTGAATTCAAATCAGATCCACAACCTAAACTTAGGATTCAATCTAAAATCAACTTTATGTATTCAAGTTTTTTTACCCGGTTTTAACTTCCTAGTTATTACACAACTTCAAATTTATCTTATTCTCTGGATCCAACTTCAATCAAAAATCTCCCGAATTTAATTAAGCGTTGAAATTTAAGTTAAGTATTTAATTTTGGTTTAAATCTTCAACCTTTATTCGTTTAGAAAATAGAAATTATGAATTTAGTTTAATTCTCGAACTCAATTTTAGGATTCCAAATTCGATACAAAATTTACAATTCAAATTCGAAGTTTACATGCATCTCCAGTTCGGGTACACAATTTAAATTTTAACTTCAGATTAAGAATAAGCAAAAAACAATTTTTTTTTTTTTGTTTTAAATTTTTGAAGTTCGAATCCGAAACCGATTAAAGTTTTAAATTTAAATTAAAGTCTTCAAATTTGATTTGTCCTAAAATTTGAATTGTGTTAAGGCGACTTAAACTTAATTCAAGTATTTTCATTGAAGTGTTAAGCTTTCGAATTAGTTCCCAAAGCCTAAATTCAAATTCCAAACTTAGAACCAAAATTCCAAAGCCAATCCCCAAATTAAAAATTCATATACATATGTCCAAACCTAATTTCATATTCCCATTTAAACCTATCTTATCGATTTAGATCCACTATTTGATCCCCTGACCTACTTATCGCTCATTAATTCATTTAGTTGTATTCATTCATTTGGTCATCTATGACCATTTATTCGGTTAGGGATAACAAATTTTCGGTTAGTAATGACTACCTACTTAGTTAGTAATGACAACTTAATAAGTCAGTAATGACTACTTATTTAATTAGTAATAACTACTTAATTAGTCAGTAATGACTACTTATTTAATTAGTAATAACTATCTATGTTTTTAGTTAGTAATAACTATTCATTAAGTGTTTTATTTATTAAATTATTTATTTACTTTAGTTATTTTTTTTTTGTAACTATTTATTCGATTATCTTATTAGTTATATTAGGTAGTATTTATATGAACATGGATCCCAATATTAACCTAAAAATTTATCCGAATATTCACCTCAATCTTTAAATTGTTATCCTTGTAGGAGTATTTGTTTAACTTTTTATTCAAACAATTATTCGGATTCCTTTTCCCATTGGAAAGTTACTCGAATATTCATTACAATATTCATTCGACTCTATTTAAATACTGATACTATCAGTCACCTAAGCCCCTACTTAACTATACGCTTGTATTCAGTCAATTATTTTCCTTAGCTATACATTTGAATATTCATTGAAATATTTATTCGATTATTTATTAGGGTATTTATTCGAACGTTTATCCGAGTGTGTAATCGAACGTCTATTGGAATCTTTATTCATAGATTTGGGTGAATGTCTATCTGCGCATCTATTCGAATATTTACTTAAGTTATTTATTTAAATATTCATTCAAAAAGCAATTCAAAAAAATTTTTTTTTTTTTTACACTGTCTGTCTAAAAAAACACAATGTTCGATTTTTTTTTTTTTTTTTTATTCCCCCGAAATTTGCTCGATTAACTATTTTTTTTTTTTTAACCAATCCTTAACTAATCAAGTTAAGTTAAATCCTAGTTTAATCAATCAAATCCTGTTCACATCGATAGGTAGGAATTTGTCCGAGTTATTAATAGCCTGACGATTTCGGATATCTCAGACTTTTTAATATATTTTATTATTTTAAGTTTCATTCAATAAAATCATAAACTGTTTCAACACACTGTTAATAAAATTTTGGTTAAAGACGATAATTTTAACCATTAAATGGATAACAAATTCATTAAATCTATAATCAATGCACGAAATCGTCAAACAATTAACAAGATCTGTGATCTGTGAAATTGATGCTGAGCGGACAAAAATCGATGATCAATTTACAAAAATTGAAAATCCATTTGTGAAATTCAATAATCAACTGACAAAATTGATGATCAATTCACCCAATTGACGATCAATCTACAACAATTGATAATCCATTCGTGAAATTCAATAATCAACTGACAAAATTGATGATCAATTCACCAAATTGACGATCAATCTACAAGAATTGATAATCCATTCGTGAAACCGATAATCAATTTACAAAATCGATGATCAATCCGCACAAATGATGATCAATTTGCACAATTCATGATCAATAAAAAAACAGTCAATCAATTTACAACCAATGGGGTAAAAAGGATTATATTGACAACAGCGAAATACTCATAAAAGGTACTAAACAAATTTTGGGCATTATATTAACTATTGAATACTTATTAATATTTAGACTAATAATAATTAGACTACTACTTTGGGTACATGTACTTGCCAAGGTGTGGAATATACTTTGTGGGAACCAAATTAGTAGAGCAGGTTATTGAACAATATGTCGTCGAGCTGGTTGCTGTTGTTGTGGAGAAGATTGGTATTTATTTCCCTCTAAATCGACTTGTTACCGTTGACTTGGCGGCTGTCCTTGAGCATGTAAAGATGATGGTTGATGTTCCATAAGTTGATTCAGGGCTAGTACTATTTGTTGAATATTCGTTGCAGCCCTGTCTGCTGTAATTGTTGTTGTGATACCTTAGTCAGTTTAAGGATAAAAAAACTTCTTGCCTTTGTTTGTAATGCTAACTGTTGATGGTTAGTGCTGTTTTTTTTTTTTTGTGACGACGATTCAACATTGTTGGTGTTAGCAGGATCACGTGGTCTTTTTTTCTATTTGTCGGTTGCAACTAAGTGAAGTGGGTGGTTTGTTTGTTTGGTGGTGGACGATGTAAAAAAAAAACGTTTACAAGTTGGTGCCGAACCATAAAAACAGTTTCAAAGTTGGCACGCTGTTTTGGTGAGGCATGTGGACATCTGTGACTTAGGTTATTTCTAGGTTATGGTGAATTTACACCGTGGCCCACGCTACTGCGCCACACGTGTTGCCTTAATGGCGGTGAACTTTGAGGTTATGGGGATGTTGCGGCTGTTGGGTGTGTCTACAACTTTAGGTGCCAGGTCTTCGCATTTAAAAGCACAGTCTAAAACTAATTCGTTTGGTTTTACTAAATTTATATGTAACACCGTATTATAAATTATGTTTCACAATTTTACCTTTTTTTTCTTTAGCTTAGCAGCGTTGGTTGGTATTTCCTATTTTGTTGAGTACACACGACTTATAAAGTGCGCTCATCGAGAAAATTCCATTGGCAAAACCCCTCAATGAACCCTACGTTCACGGCCACTTACCAATCACTTCACCAATATATATTTTTTTTTATTTTACTTTATTTTAATTACTTATTTAACGAAAACAAACCACGAACACCGACTGAGCGCTTCGACTGCACTTGTTGAATGACTTTCAAAATGCTCTATCCCCACGCCAAGTCAAAAAAAAAACCATTATCACGGCGAATTGACTATTGTCGTATTCCGATTGTATGTTTCAGGGTTGTATCCTCCTCGCACTTGAACAGTGGTGGCACCCAGAGATGGAAATTTTTAAGTGTTTTGAATTAAAAAAAAAACGCCGAGATCAAAACAACACAGGGTCCGTCACAAATCCAGCTCTTTTCTCGTCACCTGTGAAGTGAAAAGAGTTGGAAAACCGGACGCTCTTACAACTCCCTTTCCATTTCTCCTATTCCATAAAAAAACAATATTTCCTCCTATGCCTTACATAACCTATTGTTTCAAATGTTGAGCATGTATCACCCCAATAAACTGTCCTCTGAGATTTTCAATCTCGTATTGGCTGTTTCCTACTGCCCTTCTGATCCTGCACCTTAGCCAAGGTCGGCAAAGTTTTGCGTTGATTCCTTTTGAAAACTTACTCTGAATAAAGTTTTTCCTGTATACCTCTTGGCCGGGAATATATTTCACAATCCTGCTTTTAAGATTGTATGATTTAACATTCCGCAAATAGGCGTTATGTAACTTTTCGCTCACCTTTTGGTGGATCAGTTGCATTTGTGATGACTTAGGTAATACCAGCATTTCTCCCTCTTCAGAAGATTTTAATTTTCTCAGAATTATATAAGCATCGGCGTGAGTAATCATGTTGTAGCCAGTTAACGAAAAATAGGGGGTAACACCCGTGGAAGAGTGAACAGTCGATCTTAGGGAACATTCAATTTTAGATAAGTTTTCGTCCCATTTAGTTTGATCATGGTCCAGAAAACTTCTAATCGAGCTTAGTATGGTCTGGTTAACCCTCTCACTGGCGTTCGACTGCGGTGAGTATATGGGAGTCCGGATATGTTTTACCCCAAATATTTCTAAAAAATCTTTAAATGCTTCAGAGGTGAATTGTTTGCCGTTATCCGAGTGTAAGAACTCTGGCACTCCAAATTTGTAAAACACTTCGTCTCTTAAAAATTTTATTACCGCTTTGGTTGTTGCTTTAGACAGGGCTTTTAATAAAACGAATTTTGTTTTATGATCTAGTACTATGAAAATAAATGTGTTACCGGATTTTGTTCGGGTATAGGGTCCTAAGAAGTCTATGTATATTTTCTGAAACGGCCTTTGAGTCCTAACTTCATAGCCCATGGGTGGTCGTAAAGTTTGTTTTGGGTGTTTTATCTCCTGACAAGTACAACAATCTCTAACAAAATCTCTGATCTGTTTTACCATAGAAGGCCAATAAAAAAACTCACGAATGTTATATAAAGTTTTCGCTATGCCTCCGTGTGAGGTATTATCAACATGGGATTTACAAATCAGACTATGGGTTAATTCAATCGGAACCCATATCTTCCAGCAATCTGCTTCATTATCCAGATCATTTCTGTTGAATTTTACTTTCTTATACACGATGCCCTCTTCCACTTTCAAATCGGGTAACCGGTCCTTATTTTGCTCTACGGTGTCTATCAATGCTAAGTAATCTTCATTTTTGAACGCTTCAGAATTAAAATCTATCAATGGGCCACTATTTAAAACCACTTCCTCCATGTCTTGACGCGAAAGCATATCGGGGACAACGTTTTTCGTTCCTTTTCTGTGCTCGATATTGAATTTAAAACCTTGGAGTTTTAAACTCCATCGAGCAAGTCTCCCGTTCAAGTCTTGCTGACGCATCAGCCACTTCAGGCTAGAATGGTCTGTGATGACCGTAAAGTCCATTAACTCTATATACTGGCGGAATTTTTCTATGGCCAGAACTACTGCGAGGCATTCCTTTTCGGTCGTTGAATAGTTCTTCTGGGCCTGGTTCAGTTTCTTCGAAAAATATTCGATAGGGTGTTCACCCTCCTCATCGTCCTTTTGAAATAGAACCGCCCCTATTCCTACGTTTGATGCGTCACATTGGACAAAGAATGGCCTTTCGAAGTCTGGGCTGGACAAAATTGGGCTTGTAACTAACCGACGCTTGAGCTCTTCGAAAGATTTTGTTGCTTCCGGGGTCAAAATAAATTTAGGAGTTTTTTTTAGGGTATCCGTTAATGGTGCCGTGAGAGTGGAAAAATCGTTGATGAAACGGCGATACCACCCTACTGTGCCTAAAAATCTTCGCACGTCTTTTTGGTTTTTCGGTGGACCTATATCCAAAATAGCCTTAACTTTCTCTTCATCCGGTTTCAGTTTTCCCCCTCCAACTATGTATCCTAAATATTTCAGCTCCCTGTAACAAAACCTAGATTTCTGCATGTTAATTGTAAGTCCAGCGTTAGTTAATTTCTGTCCCACAACACGAAGCATGTCCATATGATCTTCGAAGTTTGATGACACCACCAACAAATCGTCCAAGTAGATGAAAACCCTATCCTTTAGCTCAGATGGCACCACTTTATCCATCAATCGACAAAGCCTCTGGGCAGCGTTGCACAGTCCAAAAGGCATCATTTTGAATTGATACTGAGGCCTGCCAGGGACTGTGAACGCTGTCTTTGGTCTGCTTGCCCCATCCAGAGGGATTTGCCAGAAGGCATCCTTGAGGTCGATTGATGAGATAAAGTGGGTATCTCCTAACCTCGCCAGTAAACCATCTATATTGGGCAGAGGGTACGCATCCTTTCTCGTGACCTTGTTGAGCTCCCGGGCGTCGAGGCAAAGCCTGTTCTTGTTGGGCTTAATGACCAAGGTCATACGATTGTTCCACTCTGCTCCAGTGGCTACTTCTATTACGTCCAGTTCAATCATCCTGTCAAGTTCAGCGTAGATTAGTTTCTGCACTGCTGGACTTACGGGGTAGTGTCTCATCTTCTTGGCCGGTGCATCTCCAGTGTCTATTACGTGTTTTTCGATCTCTGTCCTCCCCAGGCCAAACAGTGTGTAACACCGAAACGATTGTTTTACATTTTCTAAAATTTTTCGTTGACGTGACGTTAATTGGTGCATCTTGGACTCTTCCGAATCTGTGAGAGAAATCTCATCGACTATACTATTTTCAAATGAAACCTTTAGACCTACTTTTTTCCAAAAATCATACCCTAAAATCAGTTCTTGACTTAAGTTCGGTACTAGATATAACATCATTTCCACAAATTTATTCCCATATTTAATTTTTACTAAAATTTTGCCAATAATTAAATGCTGTTTCCCATCCGCTGTTCGCACAGAAGATTTAAAATCGATTATTTTCGCATCCATTTGCTTTGCGTTCTCAATACAGTTTCGGCCAAGACAACTCACAGAGGCTCCACTATCTAACAGGCCTTGATATTGAGAATCGTTAATCTCGACTGTCATATAGGGTCTAATGTCATTTTCGCTGCCTATAACCGTGGATGCTATTACTTTCCTTTCTTCTTTTCTTAATGCGTATCTTTCTCTGGTTTTTCGGATTCTATTGCTAACTATGGGTACGTGATCTGTGAAAATTTCAGAACGAATTTTGTTATAGTTTTCTAAACGCTGTTCATACGATAGGCCTGGATTGAGACCGTGTGGCCTTGAGTTATTGACGGTTTGCAAACATACATTTGTACATTTAGTTTTGGTCATGGCATTTTCTTTAACTGGTTGTTGGACTATGTCTGGGTTTACGTTAAGCATTTCGTTGGGTTGGTCTTGTTGAGTAAGCATGAAATTTAAAAAATTATCTTTTACTGGGAGGGAGTTAGGTTTGAACACGCCGGCCCAGTTTTCCGCATGTTCGATTTGCTGTTTCCCGCACATCTGGGGCAATTCGGGCTGGTAACGTCCTCGAACCCACATTTGTAGCAGAAGACATTGCGTTGTACTACGGGACATTCAATAAAAGAGTGGCCAGGTGCTTTACAGTTCCAACATGTGAGCTGTTTTGCTGGCAAACTATCTCTTTGAAGTGCCTCAACCTGCTGTGCCTGTTCATCTATCTCCTCGGGGTTAAACAAATCCATCTCATACACTCGTCGAGAATGACCTAAAGGCATACGGGTCGAAGATCGCTTGGCAATATTCCTTTCTGCCCTTTTGCACTCCTCCAGTAGCTGATCCAGACTGTCAATCCTAATAGGGAAAACCAGTTGAGCCAATCCATCTTTCAGGTTGTCTTTAACAATTTTTACTAATTCGCTCTCTAGTACGCTTACCCTCATTTGGTTTTTCAGTTTGACGATCTCCGTAATGAAAGCATCCGCAGACTCATTTGGCGCTTGCCTACGCTCCATTATTTTTCTTTGAATTTCGAAGTCGCTTTCGAAATTTCTGAACTTTTTTATGATATGGTGTTTAAAAGTCTGCCAGTCGCATATCGGATGCTTCATCCTAAAAGACCAGAACCAGTTACTTGCCTCCCCCGTTACTAAGTGATGAAAACCTTTCATTAAAACTTCCCACGAACAGTTATAATCGTGTTTCAATGCCTCTACCCGAAATACAAAATCCTCAACCGTCAACGACTTATTTGTACCATCGTACCTTATTCCCCATTTTTCCAATTGGTTTGGAGTTATTGGTTTAAAACCATGAAAAGAAGGTGAGTTTCCAAAACCTGGGTATTGTTCGGCGAAATTCTGAGGAATGTTATTGAATTCCGGTTGGACTAGGTTGGGTTGACGCGGGCGTTGTTGTCTGTACATTTGAGGGTCATTATGTGCGAAATGTTGTGCTGGCGGTGGTCTGCTATTATTGTTATTGAAAGGGGTTTGATACGCTCGCTGTTGGTCATAGGGTCCATTGTTACGGAAAGTCTGATTCTCCGAAGAGATTCCACGTTCGGAACGCAAGGACTCCCTAATCAATTGTGGTAGCATGAGTTGCATATTTTGCACCTCATTCATAATTGCAGCCTGTGCAGCTCCCACAGAAGCACTGACATAATCTCTCAGCGTCAAGCCCTCCTCAGTAACAACCATTTCGGGGTCTACTTCCTCGCCAACAGGGGCTAAATTATTCCTATTCATAATTCCTAAATCGAAATCACGAGTACCCTGGTTACCTGTCTGTCCACTTATTTCCCTGGCAGTTATGCTGCTGTAGGTCGGTGTACGTATAGTACTAAAACTATCAGGTGAAGAATGGGTTTGTGGTCCAAATCCGGGTGGGAATCTAATTGACATTAACGGAGTTACCGCGTTTGTAGAAACAATGGGTGCTGTATTTCGATTGGTAACTGTGGTTGTCGTCGTGGTTGGAATGTCGTCGCTATTGCCTGCCTGGTTTCTACTAGATGATCGGAGTTGCCTAGTATTCATCCTTAGCCCAAAACCGTTTGTAGATCAAACAAACTCAACTTTAACAATATAGCACCGAAAAAAAACTACTAAACGATTTACCCGTGGATAAAACTATACCCTGCAGTCAGAAAACCAATGGACTTCAATTATTAAAATTCAATAAAAAAAATATTCAAATGTAGATGTGTTTAGAAATTAATTTCCCAATCCCAATATCCCAAAACAAATAAAATTCAAGAAAATATTATTCCCTTAAATTTTAATTTATTAATAAAATCCCAAGAAAATGTAATTAAAAAAAATAGCAATAATCAAAATATACGTGGCCAAAAGATTTTCACAAATTTATTTGTATACGGAACATCAATTGTTATTAACGAAAATCCGAGTGTACGTGAAATTGCAATTATCCTACAACCTTGAAATCTCAATATCGAAAAACCGAAAAAGATTAACAGGAAATATCACTGCCTGAATTCAAAAAAAAATATTTAAACTTAACAACAGTTTACGAACAAAATTTTTGCACGTAAATTTTCCTCAATAAACGTTTGTTAAATTCAATAATCCTTTATGAATACGGAGTTGGTCTTTAAATTTAAATGTATTAAGTCAAGGTAAAAAAAAACGAAAATCTATATAAAAACTTTTAAAATAATAATCGTTGATTATTATCATATATCGCAAATGTAAGAGCCAAGATATCCTCGTAAATGTATTCATAAAAGAAATATCAATGGTAATTAAAATAAATTCAAGTGTCTGTAGAATTATGATTATTATATAATTTTGCAACCCAAATATTGAGAAAAGAATAAGCTTTAGGAAAATCTTATAACTTCAAATTCAAAGTAATCAAAAATGTCAAAAATGGAGTTTCACAAATAAATATCATTGAAATAATCATTGATTCTTGTCCTATAAATTTATTCACTAAAGAAATGTCAATCGTTATTATGTAAAAAAAATCAAATGTATGTAAAATTGTGATTGTTATATAATCCAACAATATAAATATCAAAGAAAAAGGATTAAGCTGTAAGAAAATGTAATATCTTCAAATTCGAAGAAATCCAAAAAAATGTCAAAAAGTATCCGCTAAGATAAATGAATTTATCAACAAATTTATTCGAGTTGTAATAATATTAAAGAAAAATATATGTTTTTATGTATATAATACTGTATAAGAATAATTGAAAAACTATTTTCTAGATACAAATAAGTTTAAGTAATGTTAGTAGATTATAAGTCTAGTATAAGTATTCAAATAAGACCAAAAATATTGTTTGTCTACTAAATTATCCACTACGATTAATCAAAGTTAATTTATTTTCAAATATTAAATTCAATATATATAAAATATGTTTTGGTTGAAATTTGGTAACAAACGTGTAGTGGCGAAATGTGTGTGATTTTTACTCGAGTTTAAATTCATTGGGTATTTTGTTCTTAAAATTGAGAACTTCAAAACTCATACGATGTTTAAGTATGAAAAAAGTTTATGAATATCAATCATGTCAAAATAAATTTTATTTTACGTATAGTGCGTTAATTGTTGTTACCAACAAGTTTTCTACCATCAATCAACTGCAAACGAAACACAAGACAAAACGACATAGAGCGAATCTCCTGGACTTTCCTCCCCTCTCATCCAATAATGAAAACATACGATCACCTAGCTATATAGCCGCCGTATCAAGTTTTTCATTATGGACTCGAGTTGATTCAATCCATTCGACTCCCTCAGTCTCGTCTCTTATGTCGGAAGCCATTGCAACTCAGGCTTGGTGTTTACTTAACACCTTCCAGGACATAGGTCGTCAGTCATAAGGTCAGAAAACCGAGATCCCAATACCTAACTTCTCCATACGATGCCGTCGCAACGCAGGAATGGTGTGTATTTAACACCTTCCGGGACAATCGTCAAAAATATGAAAAGAAAAAAAGTTATTGGATTAAACATTTTAGCCTGAAATGTTCAAAGGTGTGGAAGCCAGCAAAGATGATTTAAAACACCTTTAGGCTAAATTACTTTAACCCAAAGGGTTAAGTCACTTTCGGGCCCCACGTTGGGCGCCATTTTGTGTGATGCGGGTGAGGAAAAATTCTTTGGTGAGGATTTTGAACTAAATCAAACCCTCAACTTCGCTTCGCGATGGACAGTGGCACGCTGGTGTTTGGGCTGAAGCTCGCCGGAAATGGGGGGTTCGTGTCCATCTACTCACACATACACAATTTAATTCGTGCCGAGGATAGATGAAAAAAAGCTGTTTAATAAAAATCGAAGCGATGGAAAACATAAAAACAATGAACAAAAACGACCGTTGATTGATAAAATTGAAAACTACTGCAGTTTTCGACATGATTGTCTCGAGTCTTCAGGACCGGATGTCATTGTCCTGGACAGGCTGCCCACCCCATATGACAACGAATTGTCATCCATGGCACTACTCAATGCCGGAGAAGAAAGTTTGGAGTAATGCCCCAAATGTTACTTACCACTTCGCCATACACGTGTTACATTTCAACCATTTTCGTTACTAATTAATGCATTATTAATCTTTTCTTTCAATTCTAAATATAATCAATGTTTATTTACAAATTATTTATACTATACAGGTTTAGCAATAGTTACAGGATATGTGTAAAAAAAAAGGAAAACAAAATTATTTCTAATAATGATTATTATCTACTTAAATACAGTTCATATACTTGAATTTAGATTTCAGAAAAAATAGGAATGTAGTGAGTAATTTTAAAATCTTATCATTTAAGTAAGTTGCCATATAAAAAGGATATTGGACAATAAATTGTAAATTTATTACCATTCAGTTTAATTGTATTTCCTTTTTTTTCTAAATCTAAATTGTTTGTTGGGTTCATCTAATTTCTATTTTTTTTTTTTTTTTTTTTATCTAAATTGTTTGTTGGGCTTATTTAATTTTCATTTTTCTTCTTTTAAATCCAAATTGTTTGTTAGGTTTATTTAATTTTCATTTTTTTTTATTTTTAATCTAAATTGTTTGTTAGGTTTATTTAATTTTAATTTTTTTTTATTTTTAATCTAAATTGTTTGTTAGGTTTATTTAATTTTCATTTTTTTTTTATTTTTAATCTAAATTGTTTGTTGGGTTCATTTAATTTATTTATTTATTTTTCCTTTTTTTTCTTAATCAAAATTGTTTATTGGGTTTATTTCCAATTGTTATTTACGTTTGTCATATTTTGTTTCTTTTTTTTCTTATTTTTAATATTTATCTTTTTTTTTCTCAAAAATCTAAACTACAATATCATTATGGAACTGTTCATTTCGCCGTAAAATCAATTCCAATTGCCATTAGAAAAATGAGGAAAAATAAAAGGAATGGACAAAATTCTTACAAATTGGTTTCAATCTATTTTGTCAACGTTTGTATTCTATAGTGGGATAAGTCTTATATTCAACTAAGGCTAATGAGCACATCAAGATCCAATTTTGGTATTTATACGGCTTTATAATTTCTTTTGGTACTATATACCTAATTATGTAATTTTTCTAGAGGTACGTCCTACTTAGTTGTTAATCGAATATTTATTTCCGCCAAAGTGTTGCGATCAAATGAAGTCTTTAAGTTAAAGTTTATTATCCAGGTTTAAAAAAAAATATACAATTCGATAGTCCCCGAATTTAAATTTTTTTGTTTTAGTTGAAGAACTTCAATTCGAACCCAGAATTTAGATATCCAATTAAGATTCAAAACTCAAATTTCGAATTCAAATTCAAAACCAATTTGGGTGTACAATTTTAAATCTTGTTTAGTTTTCCCGATCTGAGTTTAAATGTTCCAATTTGAATTTTGAATTCAAATCAGATCCACAACCTAAACTTAGGATTCAATCTAAAATCAACTTTATGTATTCAAGTTTTTTTACCCGGTTTTAACTTCCTAGTTATTACACAACTTCAAATTTATCTTATTCTCTGGATCCAACTTCAATCAAAAATCTCCCGAATTTAATTAAGCGTTGAAATTTAAGTTAAGTATTTAATTTTGGTTTAAATCTTCAACCTTTATTCGTTTAGAAAATAGAAATTATGAATTTAGTTTAATTCTCGAACTCAATTTTAGGATTCCAAATTCGATACAAAATTTACAATTCAAATTCGAAGTTTACATGCATCTCCAGTTCGGGTACACAATTTAAATTTTAACTTCAGATTAAGAATAAGCAAAAAACAATTTTTTTTTTTTTGTTTTAAATTTTTGAAGTTCGAATCCGAAACCGATTAAAGTTTTAAATTTAAATTAAAGTCTTCAAATTTGATTTGTCCTAAAATTTGAATTGTGTTCAGGCGACTTAAACTTAATTCAAGTATTTTCATTGAATTAGTTCCCAAAGCCTAAATTCAAATTCCAAACTTAGAACCAAAATTCCAAAGCCAATCCCCAAATTAAAAATTCATATACATATGTCCAAACCTAATTTCATATTCCCATTTAAACCTATCTTATCGATTTAGATCCACTATTTGATCCCCTGACCTACTTATCGCTCATTAATTCATTTAGTTATATTCATTCATTTGGTCATCTATGACCATTTATTCGGTTAGGGATAACAAATTTTCGGTTAGTAATGACTACCTACTTAGTTAGTAATGACAACTTAATAAGTCAGTAATGACTACTTATTTAATTAGTAATAACTACTTAATTAGTCAGTAATGACTACTTATTTAATTAGTAATAACTATCTATGTTTTTAGTTAGTAATAACTATTCATTAAGTGTTTTATTTATTAAATTATTTATTTACTTTAGTTATTTTTTTTTTGTAACTATTTATTCGATTATCTTATTAGTTATATTAGGTAGTATTTATATGAACATGGATCCCAATATTAACCTAAAAATTTATCCGAATATTCACCTCAATCTTTAAATTGTTATCCTTGTAGGAGTATTTGTTTAACTTTTTATTCAAACAATTATTCGGATTCCTTTTCCCATTGGAAAGTTACTCGAATATTCATTACAATATTCATTCGACTCTATTTAAATACTGATACTATCAGTCACCTAAGCCCCTACTTAACTATACGCTTGTATTCAGTCAATTATTTTCCTTAGCTATACATTTGAATATTCATTGAAATATTTATTCGATTATTTATTAGGGTATTTATTCGAACGTTTATCCGAGTGTGTAATCGAACGTCTATTGGAATCTTTATTCATAGATTTGGGTGAATGTCTATCTGCGCATCTATTCGAATATTTACTTAAGTTATTTATTTAAATATTCATTCAAAAAGCAATTCAAAAAATTTTTTTTTTTTTACACTGTCTGTCTAAAAAAACACAATGTTCGATTTTTTTTTTTTTTTTTTATTCCCCCGAAATTTGCTCGATTAACTATTTTTTTTTTTTTAACCAATCCTTAACTAATCAAGTTAAGTTAAATCCTAGTTTAATCAATCAAATCCTGTTCACATCGATAGGTAGGAATTTGTCCGAGTTATTAATAGCCTGACGATTTCGGATATCTCAGACTTTTTAATATATTTTATTATTTTAAGTTTCATTCAATAAAATCATAAACTGTTTCAACACACTGTTAATAAAATTTTGGTTAAAGACGATAATTTTAACCATTAAATGGATAACAAATTCATTAAATCTATAATCAATGCACGAAATCGTCAAACAATTAACAAGATCTGTGATCTGTGAAATTGATGCTGAGCGGACAAAAATCGATGATCAATTTACAAAAATTGAAAATCCATTTGTGAAATTCAATAATCAACTGACAAAATTGATGATCAATTCACCCAATTGACGATCAATCTACAACAATTGATAATCCATTCGTGAAATTCAATAATCAACTGACAAAATTGATGATCAATTCACCAAATTGACGATCAATCTACAAGAATTGATAATCCATTCGTGAAACCGATAATCAATTTACAAAATCGATGATCAATCCGCACAAATGATGATCAATTTGCACAATTCATGAACAATAAAAAAACAGTCAATCAATTTACAACCAATGGGGTAAAAAGGATTATATTGACAACAGCGAAATACTCATAAAAGGTACTAAACAAATTTTGGGCATTATATTAACTATTGAATACTTATTAATATTTAGACTAATAATAATTAGACTACTACTTTGGGTACATGTACTTGCCAAGGTGTGGAATATACTTTGTGGGAACCAAATTAGTAGAGCAGGTTATTGAACAATATGTCGTCGAGCTGGTTGCTGTTGTTGTGGAGAAGATTGGTATTTATTTCCCTCTAAATCGACTTGTTACCGTTGACTTGGCGGCTGTCCTTGAGCATGTAAAGATGATGGTTGATGTTCCATAAGTTGATTCAGGGCTAGTACTATTTGTTGAATATTCGTTGCAGCCCTGTCTGCTGTAATTGTTGTTGTGATACCTTAGTCAGTTTAAGGATAAAAAAACTTCTTGCCTTTGTTTGTAATGCTAACTGTTGATGGTTAGTGCTGTTTTTTTTTTTGGTGACGACGATTCAACATTGTTGGTGTTAGCAGGATCACGTGGTCTTTTTTTCTATTTGTCGGTTGCAACTAAGTGAAGTGGGTGGTTTGTTTGTTTGGTGGTGGACGATGTAAAAAAAAAACGTTTACAAGTTGGTGCCGAACCATAAAAACAGTTTCAAAGTTGGCACGCTGTTTTGGTGAGGCATGTGGACATCTGTGACTTAGGTTATTTCTAGGTTATGGTGAATTTACACCGTGGCCCACGCTACTGCGCCACACGTGTTGCCTTAATGGCGGTGAACTTTGAGGTTATGGGGATGTTGCGGCTGTTGGGTGTGTCTACAACTTTAGGTGCCAGGTCTTCGCATTTAAAAGCACAGTCTAAAACTAATTCGTTTGGTTTTACTAAATTTATATGTAACACCGTATTATAAATTATGTTTCACAATTTTACCTTTTTTTTCTTTAGCTTAGCAGCGTTGGTTGGTATTTCCTATTTTGTTGAGTACACACGACTTATAAAGTGCGCTCATCGAGAAAATTCCATTGGCAAAACCCCTCAATGAACCCTACGTTCACGGCCACTTACCAATCACTTCACCAATATATATTTTTTTTTATTTTACTTTATTTTAATTACTTATTTAACGAAAACAAACCACGAACACCGACTGAGCGCTTCGACTGCACTTGTTGAATGACTTTCAAAATGCTCTATCCCCACGCCAAGTCAAAAAAAAAAAACCATTATCACGGCGAATTGACTATTGTCGTATTCCGATTGTATGTTTCAGGGTTGTATCCTCCTCGCACTTGAACAGTGGTGGCACCCAGAGATGGAAATTTTTAAGTGTTTTGAATTAAAAAAAAAACGCCGAGATCAAAACAACACAGGGTCCGTCACATGTAAATTGCGTCTAACAAGGTATATTTACACAAGGTAGACTCATTTGGGAGTGTAGACATGTTGCTCTATAAAAGGAACCGAGTTGTCAAAATTGTCTTCATATAAAACAAAAACAATTTAACACACACATGTACAAATTTTGGCTCATATACACGAAATTTGACGTTTGGGTTCCAACTAGGGGTAAACAGCTGACAAACATATGGGCCAAAGAGTTTACCTTGTGTAAATATACCTTGGTTGATAATATGTATTCCAATTTTTAATAAAATGTTTCCCTTGACTCCCCTTCCACTGCAGAATTCTATTAAAAAAACTTTGAGTAATTTAAGAATGTTTGAAGAGCTTGTTGATACCGAAGATTGAAATTAACAATGTGGAAGGAAGAATAGCCCGACAAATTAAATAAAAAACCCAAAACATTTTGCAAAAAAAAATTAAGGATTTCAAAAAATAAAACAAATTTCGAATATTTTTGATCTGAAAATAAATTTTTTAAAAATGCATTGACATTCTTAAAGTACAAAACAAAGTTTTACTTTTAAAGAAACAGTACTTATTTATATAAACAAACAACAATTTTAATTAGTTATTTAATTTTTTTTTAAAGATATTTAAATTACAATAGACTGATTTTTTTATATTTTTGTTTTTAGTAAAATTAAAAAACGATTTTTTTATAGAAATTTTACAAGTTTTTAGGGTATATTTTTTTATTTTTTTAAGTTCATATTTTGGATTTTTTAGCATATTTGCGATATTTTAGTGCATGAAAATCTTATCCCTAGTTATAATAAACTACTGCAAAAGAAATAACGAAGAATTCATAGGCCGCAAGTTTTTGAATAAAAATTATTATTTTTTTTAACAACAGAACTTTATAAAAAATTATCAAAGTTTTGTACCAGTAATGCAGATTGGTATTTATTGTTTCTCTACATCATGGCTGTTAAAGGCATTTGTCAATCCGTTTCATTCGCATAACAATTATGTATTATTAATAAAAATATTATCTGTAAAGTGTAGGTAGCATGTTAAAAAATATCGTTAAAATCTTTTTTTTTTTTAATTCCTAAACTAATCCCGCGAAGCTCTACGCTTGTCTGCAGGAAAGAAACCAGAGTCTCTGGCGGGAATCGAACCCGCAACCCCGGCGCTGATAGACTAGCTCACTACCAGCTAGCCTACCAGGGCACTAAAAATTGTCATAAAAATCAGAATAATAAAAAAACAAATATTATTCTAAAATGGGTAGAATATGAATAGAAAAATACAGTTATTTTATTTTTTTAACAAAAAAATTAGATAAGCAAATATCAAAAAACTATTTTAAATGCACTAAATTAAAGGGTTTGAACCTATACGTTTCGATTTCTGATTTCAGCATTTATTTCGGATAAGTCCTGCGGTATCTCTTCCATGGTATGACAGCTTACAGTGCAGCCACACGATCAAGATTTTCTTGATAGTCTTTAACATATACTATTTGTCAAAATTAACAAAAATTGAAAGTTTTGACGTAGGCTGCATTAAATTTTTGAGCAATTTCCACTCAAGATGTCATCAAGAAAACAATTTGTAAAGGCAAACGAAACATTTGCTCACTAACCTAGAAATCAGCTGTTTTCTTGAACGTAAATTGAAGCACTCTCTGGAAAGAGAATTTTAAAGGCAAGTTCGTTTCAATTTTTAAAAGTATCAGTGTATTGGCAAAAAGTGTGAGAGTATTAAAACTTGATAGGCAAAACTTGATCGTGTAACCCTAAAGTTACTTGGTGGCCACACGATCAAGTTTTGCCTTTCAATTCCTTTCAATTTGCAATACACTCTCACTTTTTTACTAACACACTCACACTTTTTAAATTGACCACGAGATTGCTTTCAATTTCACCTCTCCATTTGTTTGGCAATTTTACTATCAATTAAACAGCTGATTATATGTTAGTCTTTATAAATTGTTTTTTTACGACATCTTGAAAGTAAATTGCTTACAAATTGAGTGCAGCCTACGTCACAGCTTTCAATTTTTGTAAATTTTGACAAGCAGTATATGTAAAAGACTATTAAGAACAACTTGATCGTGTGGCCGCAGGGTTAAGGTATAAAGCTGGGGGTCCACACCACGCGTTACTTGCTTTTTCGCTGCATACACAGCTGTCAAAAAAGTGGAATCTATGTAGTTGTACGTAGCAAGTTACATGCACAAAAGCGTAGATGCCTTGAGGCAAAAAGTAGGTTTACTTTCTACTTTTGTAAGCGTCACAAGCAGCGTTCGAACAAGTCAGCTGATTTTGACATATTAAATTTTATTTTTACTTGGGCTGCTGCTGCATAAAAAGCGTTGCATGTAACTTGAAACGTAGAACGCAAGTAAGGTTAGAAAAGCATGCACTGCATGGAGGCGAAAACGCGTGGAATGGACCTCCAGCTTAACCATCATCACTAAATAATAGGCAAAAGTAAAGCTGTTTTAATTTCACATCGATTAAATTACAGTTATCTTTAACTTTTTTTTGAAGTTGTCCAAAAAGGAATCAAGGTATACAAAAAAAATTTTAATTAAACATAACATCAGCATACTTTATAAATAAAGTTATCTTTTATTACTGAATTTTATTTATAATTTGGCAGTCGTCTTTTTAAAACATTGTTATTGTAAATAAAGTGGCATCACAGCGTAAAATTTGTTTTATGCCTAAAATATACAACATTGCATTGGTATTAAACAATACACATTGAAATAACTCTGTGCTTTTGCCGACTCTGTTTTACTATCTTAAGTAACCGCTTTGAGTAACTCAAGGTATATTTACAATATACCTTGGAGTAACTAACTACTCGACCGAGTTATTTTTCAACAATTTCAATGCGCGAAAATATTCAAAACGAATTGTGGTAAAAAATAATTCGTAAAAATGGTTGACTATCCTGATGTAATTAATTTTTCGCGTAATGAACTTCTCGAAGAGTATTGTAAACTTTTTGATCGATTTCAAGATTTGCGTGAATCTAATGAAGCGGACACGCAAAAAATTCATGAACTAAATAGATATCTTGATACAGCCAATGCTGCCCAGGCATACCTGTCCCAGGAGTTAGAACAGTATACGAATTCTAATAGCATTGTGGAAACAAAGTTACAAAAATCCCAAGCGGAGTTAATGGAAATGAAAAAGAAATATGGTAAATTGGAAGTTTCTTTCACAGGCCTGCAACAGGATTACAATTTGTTGCTGGACGAAAATTCAAAGTTAATACAAAATTTAGAAGAGTCATCTCTTAAGCGCAAAGAACAGTCTTCAAATGAAGTTGATCCTAAAATTGTTGACGACTATGTTTTGCGAATACAAATACTCGAAAATGAAAACAAAGATATGTTGCAGAGAATTGAAAATTTTGAGGAACGTTCGGTTTGCTATACCCTTGCAATAGCAGAGTCTGAGGTGAGGGTCAAAAGTACTGTTCTGCAATTAATTTAAGAAACTTTTTCTTTATTAGAAAAACATGGAAATATTACGTGATCAAATTATGTGCCTGGAAGAAATTTTACAATCAAAACGTTTGGATTTGGATGAAAAACTTCAAATCCTTGAAAGTACACAAGAGCAACTTCGCGAGGCAAATGCAAAAATTGCTATGTTGTCTGCAGCCCCTGATAATAACGGCAAGTAAATTTTTTTTACATTTGAATTTTTATTGTAAATAGGGATGTTAAATTTTATGCAGTTTTGCCCTTTGCACATCCAATATCTTTAATTTTTTTATTTGTTCCCTCTTCAGTGTTTTATAAAAAATTTTGTAAAACTTTTTATAATTTTAAACATTTTGGAACAAATTTCATTTACCGACGCCGCTTCAAATAATAGGGTTACAGAAAATTTAAAAATAAGAAAATATAAAGTAAAAAAGTGGCACAAACGCATAGTTTTCAAGTTATGGACCTCTACTTTTATATGCGATTTTCCACTACATTTTTGAACATATATGCCCCATTTTGGTATAATTTTAAAGCGTTTGCATAGATCTGACATATGTGCTCAATGCAAAACCATAACTATTTTTGTTTTTAACATATGGTATGTAGGCAAAACCATTAAATATCATTTACACTCATTCTCTCATTTATATCAATATTACATATCAACAGATATGGGCAGTTCCAGCGAAAAGTCTACTTTTTGTAACGTAACGCCAGAAGTAATTTAAATTGTTTCTCTGAAAATTACCATATGTACCTTAAAAAGAGAAACGATTTTTTAATTTGACAGCTTGAAAAATAAATCTATGTAAGTCCAAAGTTTACTAAAAAGGTTTTAAAATCACGTGATTTCAAATCACATGTACTTTCAAAATCCCACGTGTGATTTTGTGGTGTTCTGTAAATCACTCTGTTTTTGTGTTTCTCGGTGTGATTTTCAATTGTCGAAAGCACAAGCAAACACAAAAAGTTTGTTCTAAAAAATTATTGCTAATTTTTTAACGCTTTTTCTGTTATTTTCCGGCAAGTTGTTTTTTAACCGATTTAGCGATCTACACCTCTGGAAATCGAAAACGCAAAACGCACGAATTTTGAAGTTGTTTTTAATACACTTTTAATCTCATTTTTATAATTTTTGCTATAAAATTCTGTTAAATATAGAAATATTTGTATAATATTTGTCATAAAATTCTTCTATTACAAAAATTTTGGCACTAACTGTGTAAAACGCAACACAACGCCAAAAATAACATAGAAAGCAAAAACAATGCCACACATTTGTCATAATTTTATTGTTGATTTCTACAGAGATTCATATTGCGTTTTAAAATTTTCTACGCCACAAGATATGCAGCGTTTGAAATTTAAAAATTCAATATGAATTTCTGTAGGCAACAATAAAATTATGTAAAAATTTTTGATTTTGTTTTTGCTTTCAATGTAGTTTTTGGCATTGCATTTGCGTTTTACAGAATTGGGGCCTTTATTTAAAAACCACGTAAAAAATTCTTGCGTTTTCGATTTCCAGAACACCCCTGTAAAATTAGTTTAGGGTTTGCTAAAGTTTTGCAATTTTTTGCGAATTTTAACCATGTTCGCGATTGAAGCGATTTGTTCCTGTAAGTTTTCTGATTCTTTACAGCTATAACGATTTATAATAAATAGTAGACTCTGCTATCATGCGGCTGTTAGCAAATTTTCGCGAATTTCCGCTGAATTATCAATTTTTACCGAATTTTTGGCATTCCTATTAGTTTTAGGGACTTTAAAAAATCAATTTTATGGCTGGTTTGAAATATTAAAAATTTTCGCAAATTTTTGCTCTTTTTCAAAATTTTTTTTTGTTATTTTCCGCTGTTATTTGCCGTTGTTAGCAAATAAGCGATCTTTGATTAAACTAAAAAAACAAGCCTAAATCACAACAGAAGTCACAAAGCAAAAAATATCATAAGAATTTGCCTGCGCATATTTTTGCTTATATCTGCAAATCCTTAGCATCGATTGTTGTAATTTTTTTCTGAATAAAGTGCAATTTCATTACTTTGCATATATAAAAACTCTTTTTAGAAATTTGACTCCTTCATTTAATTTTTTTACATTTTGTCGTACAAATATCACGTCACGTCAAAATGGAAATTCCCATATGTATATGGTATATCTGTTCTGACAATACTTTTTGATACACTCTTGTTTATAATATGTATATATATAGGTCAATATTAACAAAAAGGTTGGCTTAAGCAAAAAGTTTGTGGTACATTGAGGAAATAGGACTTTGTAAGAAAGCTTTTTAAATTGACATTTGACTCAAAGAAGCATTTCGAAGAAAAAAAAAATTCTACTTCTGCAAAATTCTATGCATTAATGCGATTTTTAGGAAATTTTGAAAAATTTCTTTTAAATTTTATAGATTTCAATAATTAGTATTGTGGTTATTTTGTTGAACTATTTATGGTTTTTAATCCAAATTTTTTATATTTTAATTAGGCTTAAGTTCATTAAATTTAATTTTCATTAAATTATTTTTATGAAGAAAGGAATTTTACAGCATAAAAATTAATTAAAATTGTTATTTTAAGAATGAAAGCTTATCAATAACAATTTTAATTAATTTTCATGTTGTAAAATTCCTTTCTTCATAAAAATAATTTAATGAAAATTAAATTTAATGAACTTATAAGTTGTTGATAAGAGTAAAGCTTCGTACAGACGATAGTCAGATCTTACAATGTTGTAATTTTTCTGACAATGGTGCCATTGTCAGATGCATTAATTTAACACATCTGCCAAATGAAAATAGCGTACAATGTTCACACAGTTGCAGGACATTTTAAGTCAATTTTAATGACAACATTGTAAGAAATGACCACCGTCTGTACGAAGCTTAAGATAAAAGTTTTGCTCCTTTTTTTCGTATTTTATATACGAAACAAAGAAAAATAAGCGTAAATAATAAAAGAAGGGAAAATATATTAAAAGTGTAAAATCCCCAAAAAATCCCCGAATTTTTTTTTTAAATCCCTAATCCCCAAATGACTTTCTTTGTCCTTTTTGCTCGCATCAAATCCCCAATTTGGGGATAAATCCCCAAGTCTGACAGTCCTGATTTAACGTTCCTTCCCTACACCTGTAGCGTTGGAAGCTCCATTATTGAATGGGTATGTACTACATATTTTGTATTGTTACTTACAATATTCATTAAAGCTATGTTCACACCTATCAAGTACTTGACGTCCTTCACGTTACCACTAGTTTTATTAAAAACAATTTCTTTTGTATAACGTCAAATCTTTGTTAGGTCTGAACATACCTTAACTCTTGTTTTAGTTGTAAGCAAAAATGTTTGAAAATTTTTTAAACTTTCGTCAAAATTTAGTCTAAAGGATATTCTATTTCTTTCTTGTAAGTTTAGATTATTCAAAGAACTTTTACAAAAAGCCTTGTTATGGGAAAAAACAAACGAGATCAATTTATGTTTATAGATATTCTACGTTGTTTTTATCGCATTTTTTAATATCAATTGGAATATCTTTGGACAACTTATACATTTTTTCTTTATATTTAGTAAATAATTAATAAAAAGAAATTACTTTTTAAAATTAAAGGAATTTTTGTTTAAGTGGACAAATCGTATTGGAGATGGTAACTGGACTATACCCAAAAAAAAAAACTGGATAGTTCAGGCCGTCTGGCAGCCCTAATTTTAATGCATACACCAATACCCCGGCTTGCGTCGCTAATTGGGACCGGAAAAACTCGACGCAAGCCGAGAGACTTCTCATTTTTGTAATTGTTTATGTTGTAACGATGTTCTTGTTTCAACAAATTTCTTAATTTTTTCAGCGTCACTGGAACAGCAAATGGATTTAATTGTAGAAGGGGCTAGTTCAAGGTTTCTTTTAATATCAACAGCCTTTTCCGCTGATTTAGAAGGCGTCAAAACGCCCAGTTTTTGTTCTAAGCTATTTGCTTTTTTTGACTCGTTGTTGCAAAATATTTAAATTTAACTTTACTTCAGCAAATGTAGTTTGAAACCAGTTGCAATCAGCAGACAACCTTCACATACATACATATTTGCATTAGACTTAAACGGGAAATCCCCTTTTTCTGTTTAAGCTTTGTACAAACATTTTTATATTAACGACGCAAATCGAAGCACTAGCGGACGCAACTTCGAAGACATGCGACGCAAAGTGAAACAAAAACGACGAAACTTCGAAATCACAGAAATTTAAAAAAAAACCCAACTTCGAAAACGACGCAAACCGAAGCGGAGCAAACCGGGGTGTTGGTGTATTTAAAACTTTTTATTTTATATATACTTTTCTAATTCTATTCCTGGGCCGGTTCTTTTTAAAATATCGCGATCTATGCCATTTATCAATAGAGACACTTCCAAATTTAAATGTGCAACATCGTCTTTAATTTTAGCCACAGCCTTTTTTATCTGCAAAACAAAACCTGCAAGAAAAAAATATGTACATATAAGAAAATACATTTAATAAAATCATTTTCATTTTAAATAATTGCTTACTGCTATCAGACATCATTTGTCCCCTACGTTCCATTTCAGCTTTTTTATTTTCATTTTCAGCAATAACCGATTTCAATTGATCCATTGAACGTTCGGTTTCTTCCAGCACTTGAGAATGGGCGTATTGTATGTTCGACAATTCTATAGAAACATCTTTAAATTGCACAATAAGATTGTGTAATTCATTGTTTAAATGCTTCTCACGACTTTCGATCTTCTCCAAGCTAAAAGTAAATTCATTGTGTAGTTTCTTAAGTTCGGTTTGTGTTCCCTCGGTAAACTACAAAACATGTACTATTAAAACAACTTTCGCCATAGTTTAAGTAAAAAAAAAAATAAACATACCTCTGTTATATTTTCCTTTAATGAATTCATTTGATTTATATGGGCTCGCCAGTCCCTAACATCACTTCTTACATACACTTTGAGTTGAGGCATTACTTCTTCAAATTCCAAGCGCCAGGTTTGTTGATCTGTCAATTTGTCGGTTGCTTGTAAACTATTACCTCCTGCATTGACATTTTCATTATCTGCCAAATGATGAGGTCTTTTATGACCCCACTGCCTTAAAGAATTTTGATTCAAGTCTAACTCACTACTATCATCGCTTAAAGCATCGTTCTGTTCATCTTCTATTTTTTCAAGTATAATTTCAGCATTATCCTCCAGATAATCATTGGCAATTTCATCTTCTTGAGCTATGTGCAAACGCTGACATGACAATCTCATTATCTTTAAAGCTTGCGTAGCTAAAGCGTCTAGTACAAAAATACAGTTTGGACCAGCTCCGCGTATAAGTTTATTTGGAGTAAAATCGATAGGAACATCCTGCAATATAAAAGTTTTGCATATTATCATTTAAAGTGTAAACTTAAATCTCACCATTTCTTGTTGTATTTTTATAATTTTGGAAATAATATCATTTGGGTCATCATATTCCTGTGGACGTTCCATTTGTTTACCCAACTTTTGGCACAACCACCAACAAGTCAAAGTGAACATGTAAAACTGTTCGCCCGGATTTGTAGATTTCACAAAGTAAAAACGTGATAGAGGTTTCATTTTTAAATCACTCAATAAGGTTTTCTCATAATTTAAAAGTTTTAACTTTTCTAAAAAGTCATCCAATTGAAAATTTATTACTGGCAAAAGATTCGTTGTTGAATTATTTTGCAAATCTTCCATAGTTTTTTTTTTATTTATTTGCAAAATATAAAGGTTTTAGAATTCCACTAAGTTCCTGGTGAATGTAAAACAGAAACATTTTGTTTTTACATTTTCTATTCCCATGGTAACGAAGTCTAAATAATTTCATGTTTAAATATAACGGGTTGTGTGCCAAAAACCATCTGGCTACACCAGTTGTGCTTATGTTGTTTATAAAGAGGTGGTCGGATTTCTTTTTCATATTCATTGTTGAAAAGCATAGTTTCCATGCAAATTCATGTTTGTTGTCGATAGTCTTAGAACGATGTCGACCAATCTTTCCGAATCATTAAATTTGCGTTAAAATGACATCGATTTGTTTTTGCATTTTGTTGCATATTTTGGTGAAACTGCATATTTAGGATTTAAATGCATATTTTTGCATATTTTGACATTTTTGAGTGATTTTTTTTTTCATATGTATTTTAAAAAAGGTTTCAAAACAAATTTTTAAAAACAAAAAAGAAATCTTCCAAAAAAATTTTAAAATCAATCTATAAATTATTTTGGAGCTTTGCTTTAAATACAAGATTTTCAAGATTTCTACCAAAGATTCTTCTTTTTTAAAACGATGCAGCGCCTTACGTGGTTAAGGCTTCCAATGGGCATAAAATATTTTAACCAAAACTGTTACAAGTTGCTTGCTTGGCACATGGGTTATACCGCGTTGCAGACGAAATTAAAAGCCAATTTGATAATATTTTTTTTTTTTTTTTTTTTTTTTTTTCATTATTTATTTATTGAATCTTCATATATTAAATATGAACTAACAATAATTAATCAAATCTTAACCTAATACGTTATTTTATGTCCTGCCAGTGCCAGACAAAAATTTTCTTCATCACGGGTTCTGTTCACTTATCTAGGTGTTTATCGCTCATCTAATTGGATAAGTGCTGCAGTGTCTCTTCTTCTTAAGCGAGTGTGGCCGCCATGATTTAAGATATTTCGAGCTAGTGGATTTGGGTGTTGTTCAAGCCTTTTTAAATATTTTACCGCATATTTTGTAATCATAGTTTTGACTAATGGAACATTGAGATCCTTGTGAATATTTGAGTTTTTTACATACCAAGGGGCAGCTGTGATTATTCGAAGAATTTTATTTTGGCGCCTTTGAATTTTTTCTATATTAGAGGCCGAGGCAGTGCCCCATAACTGAATACCATAGCACCAGATTGGCTTTAAGATGGAGTTGTAAAGAAGAAGTTTGCAGTCGAGACTAAGGACAGAGTTTCTACCAATAAGCCAATGAATTTGAATGGCTTTTAGTTTCATTTGAGTTAATTTTGCCTCTATATGGCATTTCCACGTTAATCGCCGATCCAGATGTATACCGAGATATTTTACATGCGAATGTTGAGGAATTATTTGATTATTGATTGAAATATGGGGGCAAGATTCCCGGCGCAAGGTGAATGTTATATGCACGCATTTTTGCTCATTGACCATTATCCTCCATTGTCTTAACCATATTTCTAGTTGAAATATATGATGCTGTAAGTAACGAGATGCTTCATAACGGTTTTCGTGAACGCTTAGAAAAGCCGTATCGTCTGCAAATGTTGATGTTTGTGTATAGTTGCTTGTTGGCATGTCCGAAGTATAAATTAAGTATAATAGGGGGCCCAGGATGCTGCCTTGTGGGACTCCAGCGTCAATGGGCTGAGGTGAACTTAAGAAATTTCCTTCTTTAATAATAAATTGACGACCGACTAAGTAGCTTTCTAGCAGCTTGTGTGTGTTTGCTGGTAAATTTTGCTTCAATTTATGTAATAAGCCTTCATGCCAGACTTTATCAAAAGCTTGCGAAACATCGATGAAGAGTGCTGAGCAATATTTTTTTTCTTCAAATGCTTTTCTTATGACATTTACTATTCGATGAGTCTGTTCGATTGTGCTGTGTTTTCTTCGAAATCCGAACTGATGGTTTGGAATACATCTATTTTCACTTAAAATCGGTGTTAATTTTGAAACTAATAATTTCTCAAACAGCTTTGACATATTTGATAATAAGCTAATAGGCCTATAAGACTCAACTTTTGTATGATCTTTACCTGGCTTTGGTATCATGGTAACTAAGGAAACCTTCCATTTTTGAGGATAGTATTCGAGACGTAAAATAGCATTAAAAATAAAAAGAATAATTTTCTTTGCTATGCGAGGTAGCTCTAAAAGCATTTTATTACTGATCTTATCAATACCAGGTGCCTTCTTAGTGTTTAAGTCACAAATAGCCTTTTCGATTTCTCTTATCTCAAATCTGAGGGGGATAGCTGCTCTAGCAGCAACAGGTGGTAACTCTGCCGCAATATTGTGAGATATATTTGGTGTAAATACGTTTTTCAAGTGACTAACAAACAGATTTCCTTTTTCAATATCGTTTCTTGCCCAACTACCATTCAAGTTTCTTAATGGTGGCTTTGATATAACTGGCCTTTTTAAATTTCTAGCTGCACGCCATAATGAGTAATCAGATTGTGGAGTTGCATCAAGTTCCTTAAGATATTTTTCTAGAGAAGCCGTTTTCTAAGTCTGCAGTAACTTTCTTAGCCTTTTTGTGTACTCTTTTAATAAATTCTTAAGTTGCGGGGATCTGTACAGTTGCCACTCTCTTCGAACTCTCCTTTTTATAGTCAAGAGCCGCTCGACATCTGAAGAATATATTTTAATGGTTTTTGTTTTTTTTGGGGCAAAATTGGAATGTTGAACAGCTAGTTTCAGAAAACTGTCAAAATTGTCAATAGAGCGATCTACGTACTCCGGTGTACTGAGCGGAATATTTTCTGTGCAATGGGCACTGAGAAATTTTTTATATTTTAACCAATTTATTTGTGTGGCTGACGTCGCTAAGTAACATGACGGAGATACAATTCTATTTGGGTTCGATATAGTACCAATTGTAGGTGTGTGGTCGGATGATAATTCTAGGGAAGCTTCAACATGAATCGTTTCTGTGGGGATGTTTTTAACCACTCCAAAGTCGATAACATCTGGAATTTTTTGCTGATCAGTAGGCCAATATGTTGGTTGTCCGCTCGCGACCACGTTTAAACCCATTTTAGAGATTGTGTTAAACAAAACACGACCTTTTGGTGTTATAAGTCGTGACCCCCAGAAGGTATGTTTAGCGTTATAATCGCCAGCGGCGAGGAAACAGGGTCCTAATGATTTAAAATATTTATAATATTGGCTTTCTGATATGGCAAATCTAGGTGGAGAGTATAAAGAAGAAATTACTAAGTTTCGATTTAGCTCTTCAACACAAATAGTCGTTGCTTGCAGATAATCTTCACAATGATCAAACATTAAGTAGTGTTTGATTCGGGCTTTTATCAAAATGGCAGAGCCTCCACAAGCTCTATCTCGAGGGTCCTTAGTATCATATAGTATATAACCATTGATTTTAAACGTATTTCTTGAGGTCAAGTGAGTTTCAGAAACCAACATGACATCAATTTGTTTATTTTTTAGAAAGTATTCTAATTCATTTTTATGTTGGCGGATGCCGTTTGCGTTCCAAAAACAGATTTTTAAACAGTTCATGGCTTGTTAAGTACAGCTTGCAATAACATCGATTGCATTCTTAGAATTTCCTGCATCATATTACCCATTGTGTTCGTAAAATTATTAACTGTTTGCACTAATGTTTCCATGGTTTTTTCAAGACGACTTAAATTAGAAACTGGAGTTTCTTCATTAATTGGCGAAGCACCTTGCATTGTCACATGGTTTGATTTTAGAATGTTAGCGTAGGAGGTTCTGTTATTACTAGGCTGTGGAGCCTGAATGTCATTAGTGTTTAGCTGATTTGTTACCTGAATTTGAGGGGAATTAGTTTTCGGTCCAACCGACTGCTTGACGATAGTGTATACAGGGCATCCTCTATAATTGGCTGTGTGATTACCGCCACAATTGCTACATTTTTTAACGTTGGGGTCATTTTTAGATTTATCGCAAAGATTTGTACCATGTAATTCTCCACATACTACGCAAACAGGGGGTAAGTAGCAGTATGCCTTAGTATGGCCAAATTCTTGGCAGTTCAGACATTGAACGGGACCACCTCTTTTGTGCGGCTCCTCTATAGTTACTTTTCTGTACAGAATGTATTTTAAGTTATAGATGGGATGCGTTTCATTTTTTTTAAGTTTAACGTCGCCGGGTTCAAACTCCACTCGAAAAAGTGGTTGGGGAATTTTTTCTCTATTTTTAATGTTTAATACATGTTTTACCTTGAAGCCTTTTTCTTCAAGGAATGTTTTTACCTCTTCTGGGTCAATACCCTTAATCACTACCTGAAGACCTTTACTGCTTTTCAGTTGGTATGTATAAAAATTTTTTTTGAGTGCCTCAAAGTTGCTTACAATTTTTCGGAAATCATTCTCATGATTGATTTGTATTTTTGTTTCGTTTATACTACCACGCTTGATAGCAGCTACGTAAAACGAATTTTCACCTATATTCGATATCAAACTCTTTATGAGCTCATTAGAATTTTGCTCCCTCAGATATATCGGGGGAGGCTTGGACGATTTTATGACGTTTTGTGCTTCAGAGGATTCATCCTCCAGAATTGCAAAACGATTTTGAGAATTTATTTTATCAAAAGATGGTACTTTTGAGGCCGAAGCAACTGCTGCAGAGGTAGGGCTGCGTCCCCGTTTAAGCACTGTTATGTACCTGTCCATACCAACTTGTACTGTAGGCTTTTGAGAAGTTTTTACTTGCGTTATTGAGTTGTCCATAGCGGCTGTTTTGGGGTTAACCGTTTCATCACTTGTTAAAGTTATTTTTTGCTCTGTGGCAACGCTTGCAGTTAATAAATTTGTTATTGTATTACGATCGACCGTATTTTTAAACAAAGAGGGTGAGAGGGAACGAGCTCGAGTAATAGGTTTAGCCGTTAAATAATTGCTATCATCGATTCTTTTTTCTGCGTTTGTTTCGTCAACACTCAATGTAACATACGCATTTCTTTCATTATGTTTAATTGTTTTTGCATTATATGCATTCATAAGAGTTTTTTTTTATATATTACTGTTTGTTTAATTGTGCTCTTCTTTTTATTTGTTGTTTAAAAAAAACCCCGAGAATAAAAAAAAAAGAATAAAGAAAACAAGAAATGTTTTTGCTTAAAATGTATGTATTTATATGTATGTGTGTACATACATATATTTTTGTTATTTGTAATTTTTAATATTTGTATTATAAATTTTATGTTCACTAATTTAAAAATTATTGTAAAGCGTCCATTCATTCGCTGATCTTATATTATTTAAAAAAAAAAAAAAAATAATATGATATTATAAATATACAATTGTTTATGTTAAAAAAAACCGTATGCCGAGTTAAAAGAGAAAAAAACACGTCTGCAATTAACGAGCACGCAAGCAAGTATGTTGATAATATGTATTCCAATTTTTAATAAAATGTTTCCCTTGACTCCCCTTCCACTGCAGAATTCTATTAAAAAAACTTTGAGTAATTTAAGAATGTTTGAAGAGCTTGTTGATACCGAAGATTGAAATTAACAATGTGGAAGGAAGAATAGCCCGACAAATTAAATAAAAAACCCAAAACATTTTGCAAAAAAAAATTAAGGATTTCAAAAAATAAAACAAATTTCGAATATTTTTGATCTGAAAATAAATTTTTTAAAAATGCATTGACATTCTTCAAGTACAAAACAAAGTTTTACTTTTAAAGAAACAGTACTTATTTATATAAACAAACAACAATTTTAATTAGTTATTTAATTTTTTTTAAAGATATTTAAATTACAATAGACTGATTTTTTTATATTTTTGTTTTTAGTAAAATTAAAAAACGATTTTTTTATAGAAATTTTACAAGTTTTTAGGGTATATTTTTTTATTTTTTTAAGTTCATATTTTGGATTTTTTAGCATATTTGCGATATTTTAGTGCATGAAAATCTTATACCTAGTTATAATAAACTACTGCAAAAGAAATAACGAAGAATTCATAGGCCGCAAGTTTTTGAATAAAAATTATTATTTTTTTTAACAACAGAACTTTATAAAAAATTATCAAAGTTTTGTACCAGTAATGCAGATTGGTATTTATTGTTTCTCTACATCATGGCTGTTAAAGGCATTTGTCAATCCGTTTCATTCGCATAACAATTATGTATTATTAATAAAAATATTATCTGTAAAGTGTAGGTAGCATGTTAAAAAATATCGTTAAAATCTTTTTTTTTTTTTAATTCCTAAACTAATCCCGCGAAGCTCTACGCTTGTCTGCAGGAAAGAAACCAGAGTCTCTGGCGGGAATCGAACCCGCAACCCCGGCGCTGATAGACTAGCTCACTACCAGCTAGCCTACCAGGGCACTAAAAATTGTCATAAAAATCAGAATAATAAAAAAACAAATATTATTCTAAAATGGGTAGAATATGAATAGAAAAATACAGTTATTTTATTTTTTTAACAAAAAAATTAGATAAGCAAATATCAAAAAACTATTTTAAATGCACTAAATTAAAGGGTTTGAACCTATACGTTTCGATTTCTGATTTCAGCATTTATTTCGGATAAGTCCTGCGGTATCTCTTCCATGGTATGACAGCTTACAGTGCAGCCACACGATCAAGATTTTCTTGATAGTCTTTAACATATACTATTTGTCAAAATTAACAAAAATTGTAAGTTTTGACGTAGGCTGCATTAAATTTTTGAGCAATTTCCACTCAAGATGTCATCAAGAAAACAATTTGTAAAGGCAAACGAAACATTTGCTCACTAACCTAGAAATCAGCTGTTTTCTTGAACGTAAATTGAAGCACTCTCTGGAAAGAGAATTTTAAAGGCAAGTTCGTTTCAATTTTTAAAAGTATCAGTGTATTGGCAAAAAGTGTGAGAGTATTAAAACTTGATAGGCAAAACTTGATCGTGTAACCCTAAAGTTACTTGGTGGCCACACGATCAAGTTTTGCCTTTCAATTCCTTTCAATTTGCAATACACTCTCACTTTTTTACTAACACACTCACACTTTTTAAATTGACCACGAGATTGCTTTCAATTTCACCTCTCCATTTGTTTGGCAATTTTACTATCAATTAAACAGCTGATTATATGTTAGTCTTTATAAATTGTTTTATTACGACATCTTGAAAGTAAATTGCTTACAAATTGAGTGCAGCCTACGTCACAGCTTTCAATTTTTGTAAATTTTGACAAGCAGTATATGTAAAAGACTATTAAGAACAACTTGATCGTGTGGCCGCAGGGTTAAGGTATAAAGCTGGGGGTCCACACCACGCGTTACTTGCTTTTTCGCTGCATACACAGCTGTCAAAAAAGTGGAATCTATGTAGTTGTACGTAGCAAGTTACATGCACAAAAGCGTAGATGCCTTGAGGCAAAAAGTAGGTTTACTTTCTACTTTTGTAAGCGTCACAAGCAGCGTTCGAACAAGTCAGCTGATTTTGACATATTAAATTTTATTTTTACTTGGGCTGCTGCTGCATAAAAAGCGTTGCATGTAACTTGAAACGTAGAACGCAAGTAAGGTTAGAAAAGCATGTACTGCATGGAGGCGAAAACGCGTGGAATGGACCTCCAGCTTAACCATCATCACTAAATAATAGGCAAAAGTAAAGCTGTTTTAATTTCACATCGATTAAATTACAGTTATCTTTAACTTTTTTTTGAAGTTGTCCAAAAAGGAATCAAGGTATACAAAAAAAATTTTATTTAAACATAACATCAGCATACTTTATTAATAAAGTTATCTTTTATTACTGAATTTTATTTATAATTTGGCAGTCGTCTTTTTAAAACATTGTTATTGTAAATAAAGTGGCATCACAGCGTAAAATTTGTTTTATGCCTAAAATATACAACATTGCATTGGTATTAAACAATACACATTGAAATAACTCTGTGCTTTTGCCGACTCTGTTTTACTATCTTAAGTAACCGCTTTGAGTAACTCAAGGTATATTTACAATATACCTTGGAGTAACTAACTACTCGACCGAGTTATTTTTCAACAATTTCAATGCGCGAAAATATTCAAAACGAATTGTGGTAAAAAATAATTCGTAAAAATGGTTGACTATCCTGATGTAATTAATTTTTCGCGTAATGAACTTCTCGAAGAGTATTGTAAACTTTTTGATCGATTTCAAGATTTGCGTGAATCTAATGAAGCGGACACGCAAAAAATTCATGAACTAAATAGATATCTTGATACAGCCAATGCTGCCCAGGCATACCTGTCCCAGGAGTTAGAACAGTATACGAATTCTAATAGCATTGTGGAAACAAAGTTACAAAAATCCCAAGCGGAGTTAATGGAAATGAAAAAGAAATATGGTAAATTGGAAGTTTCTTTCACAGGCCTGCAACAGGATTACAATTTGTTGCTGGACGAAAATTCAAAGTTAATACAAAATTTAGAAGAGTCATCTCTTAAGCGCAAAGAACAGTCTTCAAATGAAGTTGATCCTAAAATTGTTGACGACTATGTTTTGCGAATACAAATACTCGAAAATGAAAACAAAGATATGTTGCAGAGAATTGAAAATTTTGAGGAACGTTCGGTTTGCTATACCCTTGCAATAGCAGAGTCTGAGGTGAGGGTCAAAAGTACTGTTCTGCAATTAATTTAAGAAACTTTTTCTTTATTAGAAAAACATGGAAATATTACGTGATCAAATTATGTGCCTGGAAGAAATTTTACAATCAAAACGTTTGGATTTGGATGAAAAACTTCAAATCCTTGAAAGTACACAAGAGCAACTTCGCGAGGCAAATGCAAAAATTGCTATGTTGTCTGCAGCCCCTGATAATAACGGCAAGTAAATTTTTTTTACATTTGAATTTTTATTGTAAATAGGGATGTTAAATTTTATGCAGTTTTGCCCTTTGCACATCCAATATCTTTAATTTTTTTATTTGTTCCCTCTTCAGTGTTTTATAAAAAATTTTGTAAAACTTTTTATAATTTTAAACATTTTGGAACAAATTTCATTTACCGACGCCGCTTCAAATAATAGGGTTACAGAAAATTTAAAAAAAGAAAATATAAAGTAAAAAAGTGGCACAAACGCATAGTTTTCAAGTTATGGACCTCTACTTTTATATGCGATTTTCCACTACATTTTTGAACATATATGCCCCATTTTGGTATAATTTTAAAGCGTTTGCATAGATCTGACATATGTGCTCAATGCAAAACCATAACTATTTTTGTTTTTAACATATGGTATGTAGGCAAAACCATTAAATATCATTTACACTCATTCTCTCATTTATATCAATATTACATATCAACAGATATGGGCAGTTCCAGCGAAAAGTCTACTTTTTGTAACGTAACGCCAGAAGTAATTTAAATTGTTTCTCTGAAAATTACCATATGTACCTTAAAAAGAGAAACGATTTTTTAATTTGACAGCTTGAAAAATAAATCTATGTAAGTCCAAAGTTTACTAAAAAGGTTTTAAAATCACGTGATTTCAAATCACATGTACTTTCAAAATCCCACGTGTGATTTTGTGGTGTTCTGTAAATCACTCTGTTTTTGTGTTTCTCGGTGTGATTTTCAATTGTCGAAAGCACAAGCAAACACAAAAAGTTTGTTCTAAAAAATTATTGCTAATTTTTTAACGCTTTTTCTGTTATTTTCCGGCAAGTTGTTTTTTAACCGATTTAGCGATCTACACCTCTGGAAATCGAAAACGCAAAACGCACGAATTTTGAAGTTGTTTTTAATACACTTTTAATCTCATTTTTATAATTTTTGCTATAAAATTCTGTTAAATATAGAAATATTTGTATAATATTTGTCATAAAATTCTTCTATTACAAAAATTTTGGCACTAACTGTGTAAAACGCAACACAACGCCAAAAATAACATAGAAAGCAAAAACAATGCCACACATTTGTCATAATTTTATTGTTGATTTCTACAGAGATTCATATTGCGTTTTAAAATTTTCTACGCCACAAGATATGCAGCGTTTGAAATTTAAAAATTCAATATGAATTTCTGTAGGCAACAATAAAATTATGTAAAAATTTTTGATTTTGTTTTTGCTTTCAATGTAGTTTTTGGCATTGCATTTGCGTTTTACAGAATTGGGGCCTTTATTTAAAAACCACGTAAAAAATTCTTGCGTTTTCGATTTCCAGAACACCCCTGTAAAATTAGTTTAGGGTTTGCTAAAGTTTTGCAATTTTTTGCGAATTTTAACCATGTTTGCGATTGAAGCGATTTGTTCCTGTAAGTTTTCTGATTCTTTACAGCTATAACGATTTATAATAAATAGTAGACTCTGCTATCATGCGGCTGTTAGCAAATTTTCGCGAATTTCCGCTGAATTATCAATTTTTACCGAATTTTTGCCATTCCTATTAGTTTTAGGGACTTTAAAAAATCAATTTTATGGCTGGTTTGAAATATTAAAAATTTTCGCAAATTTTTGCTCTTTTTCAAAATTTTTTTTTGTTATTTTCCGCTGTTATTTGCCGTTGTTAGCAAATAAGCGATCTTTGATTAAACTAAAAAAACAAGCCTAAATCACAACAGAAGTCACAAAGCAAAAAATATCATAAGAATTTGCCTGCGCATATTTTTGCTTATATCTGCAAATCCTTAGCATCGATTGTTGTAATTTTTTTCTGAATAAAGTGCAATTTCATTACTTTGCATATATAAAAACTCTTTTTAGAAATTTGACTCCTTCATTTAATTTTTTTACATTTTGTCGTACAAATATCACGTCACGTCAAAATGGAAATTCCCATATGTATATGGTATATCTGTTCTGACAATACTTTTTGATACACTCTTGTTTATAATATGTATATATATAGGTCAATATTAACAAAAAGGTTGGCTTAAGCAAAAAGTTTGTGGTACATTGAGGAAATAGGACTTTGTAAGAAAGCTTTTTAAATTGACATTTGACTCAAAGAAGCATTTCGAAGAAAAAAAAAATTCTACTTCTGCAAAATTCTATGCATTAATGCGATTTTTAGGAAATTTTGAAAAATTTCTTTTAAATTTTATAGATTTCAATAATTAGTATTGTGGTTATTTTGTTGAACTATTTATGGTTTTTAATCCAAATTTTTTATATTTTAATTAGGCTTAAGTTCATTAAATTTAATTTTCATTAAATTATTTTTATGAAGAAAGGAATTTTACAGCATAAAAATTAATTAAAATTGTTATTTTAAGAATGAAAGCTTATCAATAACAATTTTAATTAATTTTCATGTTGTAAAATTCCTTTCTTCATAAAAATAATTTAATGAAAATTAAATTTAATGAACTTATAAGTTGTTGATAAGAGTAAAGCTTCGTACAGACGATAGTCAGATCTTACAATGTTGTAATTTTTCTGACAATGGTGCCATTGTCAGATGCATTAATTTAACACATCTGCCAAATGAAAATAGCGTACAATGTTCACACAGTTGCAGGACATTTTAAGTCAATTTTAATGACAACATTGTAAGAAATGACCACCGTCTGTACGAAGCTTAAGATAAAAGTTTTGCTCCTTTTTTTCGTATTTTATATACGAAACAAAGAAAAATAAGCGTAAATAATAAAAGAAGGGAAAATATATTAAAAGTGTAAAATCCCCAAAAAATCCCCGAATTTTTTTTTTAAATCCCTAATCCCCAAATGACTTTCTTTGTCCTTTTTGCTCGCATCAAATCCCCAATTTGGGGATAAATCCCCAAGTCTGACAGTCCTGATTTAACGTTCCTTCCCTACACCTGTAGCGTTGGAAGCTCCATTATTGAATGGGTATGTACTACATATTTTGTATTGTTACTTACAATATTCATTAAAGCTATGTTCACACCTATCAAGTACTTGACGTCCTTCACGTTACCACTAGTTTTATTAAAAACAATTTCTTTTGTATAACGTCAAATCTTTGTTAGGTCTGAACATACCTTAACTCTTGTTTTAGTTGTAAGCAAAAATGTTTGAAAATTTTTTAAACTTTCGTCAAAATTTAGTCTAAAGGATATTCTATTTCTTTCTTGTAAGTTTAGATTATTCAAAGAACTTTTACAAAAAGCCTTGTTATGGGAAAAAACAAACGAGATCAATTTATGTTTATAGATATTCTACGTTGTTTTTATCGCATTTTTTAATATCAATTGGAATATCTTTGGACAACTTATACATTTTTTCTTTATATTTAGTAAATAATTAATAAAAAGAAATTACTTTTTAAAATTAAAGGAATTTTTCTTTAAGTGGACAAATCGTATTGGAGATGGTAACTGGACTATACCCAAAAAAAAAAAACTGGATAGTTAAGGCCGTCTGGCAGCCCTAATTTTAATGCATACACCAATACCCCGGCTTGCGTCGCTAATTGGGACCGGAAAAACTCGACGCAAGCCGAGAGACTTCTCATTTTTGTAATTGTTTATGTTGTAACGATGTTCTTGTTTCAACAAATTTCTTAATTTTTTCAGCGTCACTGGAACAGCAAATGGATTTAATTGTAGAAGGGGCTAGTTCAAGGTTTCTTTTAATATCAACAGCCTTTTCCGCTGATTTAGAAGGCGTCAAAACGCCCAGTTTTTGTTCTAAGCTATTTGCTTTTTTTGACTCGTTGTTGCAAAATATTTAAATTTAACTTTACTTCAGCAAATGTAGTTTGAAACCAGTTGCAATCAGCAGACAACCTTCACATACATACATATTTGCATTAGACTTAAACGGGAAATCCCCTTTTTCTGTTTAAGCTTTGTACAAACATTTTTATATTAACGACGCAAATCGAAGCACTAGCGGACGCAACTTCGAAGACATGCGACGCAAAGTGAAACAAAAACGACGAAACTTCGAAATCACAGAAATTTAAAAAAAAACCCAACTTCGAAAACGACGCAAACCGAAGCGGAGCAAACCGGGGTGTTGGTGTATTTAAAACTTTTTATTTTATATATATTTTTCTAATTCTATTCCTGGGCCGGTTCTTTTTAAAATATCGCGATCTATGCCATTTATCAATAGAGACACTTCCAAATTTAAATGTGCAACATCGTCTTTAATTTTAGCCACAGCCTTTTTTATCTGCAAAACAAAACCTGCAAGAAAAAAATATGTACATATAAGAAAATACATTTAATAAAATCATTTTCATTTTAAATAATTGCTTACTGCTATCAGACATCATTTGTCCCCTACGTTCCATTTCAGCTTTTTTATTTTCATTTTCAGCAATAACCGATTTCAATTGATACATTGAACGTTCGGTTTCTTCCAGCACTTGAGAATGGGCGTATTGTATGTTCGACAATTCTATAGAAACATCTTTAAATTGCACAATAAGATTGTGTAATTCACTGTTTAAATGCTTCTCACGACTTTCGATCTTCTCCAAGCTAAAAGTAAATTCATTGTGTAGTTTCTTAAGTTCGGTTTGTGTTCCCTCGGTAAACTACAAAACATGTACTATTAAAACAACTTTCGCCATAGTTTAAGTAAAAAAAAAAATAAACATACCTCTGTTATATTTTCCTTTAATGAATTCATTTGATTTATATGGGCTCGCCAGTCCCTAACATCACTTCTTACATACACTTTGAGTTGAGGCATTACTTCTTCAAATTCCAAGCGCCAGGTTTGTTGATCTGTCAATTTGTCGGTTGCTTGTAAACTATTACCTCCTGCATTGACATTTTCATTATCTGCCAAATGATGAGGTCTTTTATGACCCCACTGCCTTAAAGAATTTTGATTCAAGTCTAACTCACTACTATCATCGCTTAAAGCATCGTTCTGTTCATCTTCTATTTTTTCAAGTATAATTTCAGCATTATCCTCCAGATAATCATTGGCAATTTCATCTTCTTGAGCTATGTGCAAACGCTGACATGACAATCTCATTATCTTTAAAGCTTGCGTAGCTAAAGCGTCTAGTACAAAAATACAGTTTGGACCAGCTCCGCGTATAAGTTTATTTGGAGTAAAATCGATAGGAACATCCTGCAATATAAAAGTTTTGCATATTATCATTTAAAGTGTAAACTTAAATCTCACCATTTCTTGTAGTATTTTTATAATTTTGGAAATAATATCATTTGGGTCATCATATTCCTGTGGACGTTCCATTTGTTTACCCAACTTTTGGCACAACCACCAACAAGTCAAAGTGAACATGTAAAACTGTTCGCCCGGATTTGTAGATTTCACAAAGTAAAAACGTGATAGAGGTTTCATTTTTAAATCACTCAATAAGGTTTTCTCATAATTTAAAAGTTTTAACTTTTCTAAAAAGTCATCCGATTGAAAATTTATTACTGGCAAAAGATTCGTTGTTGAATTATTTTGCAAATCTTCCATAGTTTTTTTTTTATTTATTTGCAAAATATAAAGGTTTTAGAATTCCACTAAGTTCCTGGTGAATGTAAAACAGAAACATTTTGTTTTTACATTTTCTATTCCCATGGTAACGAAGTCTAAATAATTTCATGTTTAAATATAACGGGTTGTGTGCCAAAAACCATCTGGCTACACCAGTTGTGCTTATGTTGTTTATAAAGAGGTGGTCGGATTTCTTTTTCATATTCATTGTTGAAAAGCATAGTTTCCATGCAAATTCATGTTTGTTGTCGATAGTCTTAGAACGATGTCGACCAATCTTTCCGAATCATTAAATTTGCGTTAAAATGACATCGATTTGTTTTTGCATTTTGTTGCATATTTTGGTGAAACTGCATATTTAGGATTTAAATGCATATTTTTGCATATTTTGACATTTTTGAGTGATTTTTTTTTTCATATGTATTTTAAAAAAGGTTTCAAAACAAATTTTTAAAAACAAAAAAGAAATCTTCCAAAAAAATTTTAAAATCAATCTATAAATTATTTTGGAGCTTTGCTTTAAATACAAGATTTTCAAGATTTCTACCAAAGATTCTTCTTTTTTAAAACGATGCAGCGCCTTACGTGGTTAAGGCTTCCAATGGGCATAAAATATTTTAACCAAAACTGTTACAAGTTGCTTGCTTGGCACATGGGTTATACCGCGTTGCAGACGAAATTAAAAGCCAATTTGATAATATTTTTTTTTTTTTTTTTTTTTTTTTTCATTATTTATTTATTGAATCTTCATATATTAAATATGAACTAACAATAATTAATCAAATCTTAACCTAATACGTTATTTTATGTCCTGCCAGTGCCAGACAAAAATTTTCTTCATCACGGGTTCTGTTCACTTATCTAGGTGTTTATCGCTCATCTAATTGGATAAGTGCTGCAGTGTCTCTTCTTCTTAAGCGAGTGTGGCCGCCATGATTTAAGATATTTCGAGCTAGTGGATTTGGGTGTTGTTCAAGCCTTTTTAAATATTTTACCGCATATTTTGTAATCATAGTTTTGACTAATGGAACATTGAGATCCTTGTGAATATTTGAGTTTTTTACATACCAAGGGGCAGCTGTGATTATTCGAAGAATTTTATTTTGGCGCCTTTGAATTTTTTCTATATTAGAGGCCGAGGCAGTGCCCCATAACTGAATACCATAGCACCAGATTGGCTTTAAGATGGAGTTGTAAAGAAGAAGTTTGCAGTCGAGACTAAGGACAGAGTTTCTACCAATAAGCCAATGAATTTGAATGGCTTTTAGTTTCATTTGAGTTAATTTTGCCTCTATATGGCATTTCCACGTTAATCGCCGATCCAGATGTATACCGAGGTATTTTACATGCGAATGTTGAGGAATTATTTGATTATTGATTGAAATATGGGGGCAAGATTCCCGGCGCAAGGTGAATGTTATATGCACGCATTTTTGCTCATTGACCATTATCCTCCATTGTCTTAACCATATTTCTAGTTGAAATATATGATGCTGTAAGTAACGAGATGCTTCATAACGGTTTTCGTGAACGCTTAGAAAAGCCGTATCGTCTGCAAATGTTGATGTTTGTGTATAGTTGCTTGTTGGCATGTCCGAAGTATAAATTAAGTATAATAGGGGGCCCAGGATGCTGCCTTGTGGGACTCCAGCGTCAATGGGCTGAGGTGAACTTAAGAAATTTCCTTCTTTAATAATAAATTGACGACCGACTAAGTAGTTTTCTAGCAGCTTGTGTGTGTTTGCTGGTAAATTTTGCTTCAATTTATGTAATAAGCCTTCATGCCAGACTTTATCAAAAGCTTGCGAAACATCGATGAAGAGTGCTGAGCAATATTTTTTTTCTTCAAATGCTTTTCTTATGACATTTACTATTCGATGAGTCTGTTCGATTGTGCTGTGTTTTCTTCGAAATCCGAACTGATGGTTTGGAATACATCTATTTTCACTTAAAATCGGTGTTAATTTTGAAACTAATAATTTCTCAAACAGCTTTGACATATTTGATAATAAGCTAATAGGCCTATAAGACTCAACTTTTGTATGATCTTTACCTGGCTTTGGTATCATGGTAACTAAGGAAACCTTCCATTTTTGAGGATAGTATTCGAGACGTAAAATAGCATTAAAAATAAAAAGAATAATTTTCTTTGCTATGCGAGGTAGCTCTAAAAGCATTTTATTACTGATCTTATCAATACCAGGTGCCTTCTTAGTGTTTAAGTCACAAATAGCCTTTTCGATTTCTCTTATCTCAAATCTGAGGGGGATAGCTGCTCTAGCAGCAACAGGTGGTAACTCTGCCGCAATATTGTGAGATATATTTGGTGTAAATACGTTTTTCAAGTGACTAACAAACAGATTTCCTTTTTCAATATCGTTTCTTGCCCAACTACCATTCAAGTTTCTTAATGGTGGCTTTGATATAACTGGCCTTTTTAAATTTCTAGCTGCACGCCATAATGAGTAATCAGATTGTGGAGTTGCATCAAGTTCCTTAAGATATTTTTCTAGAGAAGCCGTTTTCTGAGTCTGCAGTAACTTTCTTAGCCTTTTTGTGTACTCTTTTAATAAATTCTTAAGTTGCGGGGATCTGTACAGTTGCCACTCTCTTCGAACTCTCCTTTTTATAGTCAAGAGCCGCTCGACATCTGAAGAATATATTTTAATGGTTTTTGTTTTTTTTGGGGCAAAATTGGAATGTTGAACAGCTAGTTTCAGAAAACTGTCAAAATTGTCAATAGAGCGATCTACGTACTCCGGTGTACTGAGCGGAATATTTTCTGTGCAATGGGCACTGAGAAATTTTTTATATTTTAACCAATTTATTTGTGTGGCTGACGTCGCTAAGTAACATGACGGAGATACAATTCTATTTGGGTTCGATATAGTACCAATTGTAGGTGTGTGGTCGGATGATAATTCTAGGGAAGCTTCAACATGAATCGTTTCTGTGGGGATGTTTTTAACCACTCCAAAGTCGATAACATCTGGAATTTTTTGCTGATCAGTAGGCCAATATGTTGGTTGTCCGCTCGCGACCACGTTTAAACCCATTTTAGAGATTGTGTTAAACAAAACACGACCTTTTGGTGTTATAAGTCGTGACCCCCAGAAGGTATGTTTAGCGTTATAATCGCCAGCGGCGAGGAAACAGGGTCCTAATGATTTAAAATATTTATAATATTGGCTTTCTGATATGGCAAATCTAGGTGGAGAGTATAAAGAAGAAATTACTAAGTTTCGATTTAGCTCTTCAACACAAATAGTCGTTGCTTGCAGATAATCTTCACAATGATCAAACATTAAGTAGTGTTTGATTCGGGCTTTTATCAAAATGGCAGAGCCTCCACAAGCTCTATCTCGAGGGTCCTTAGTATCATATAGTATATAACCATTGATTTTAAACGTATTTCTTGAGGTCAAGTGAGTTTCAGAAACCAACATGACATCAATTTGTTTATTTTTTAGAAAGTATTCTAATTCATTTTTATGTTGGCGGATGCCGTTTGCGTTCCAAAAACAGATTTTTAAACAGTTCATGGCTTGTTAAGTACAGCTTGCAATAACATCGATTGCATTCTTAGAATTTCCTGCATCATATTACCCATTGTGTTCGTAAAATTATTAACTGTTTGCACTAATGTTTCCATGGTTTTTTCAAGACGACTTAAATTAGAAACTGGAGTTTCTTCATTAATTGGCGAAGCACCTTGCATTGTCACATGGTTTGATTTTAGAATGTTAGCGTAGGAGGTTCTGTTATTACTAGGCTGTGGAGCCTGAATGTCATTAGTGTTTAGCTGATTTGTTACCTGAATTTGAGGGGAATTAGTTTTCGGTCCAACCGACTGCTTGACGATAGTGTATACAGGGCATCCTCTATAATTGGCTGTGTGATTACCGCCACAATTGCTACATTTTTTAACGTTGGGGTCATTTTTAGATTTATCGCAAAGATTTGTACCATGTAATTCTCCACATACTACGCAAACAGGGGGTAAGTAGCAGTATGCCTTAGTATGGCCAAATTCTTGGCAGTTCAGACATTGAACGGGACCACCTCTTTTGTGCGGCTCCTCTATAGTTACTTTTCTGTACAGAATGTATTTTAAGTTATAGATGGGATGCGTTTCATTTTTTTTAAGTTTAACGTCGCCGGGTTCAAACTCCACTCGAAAAAGTGGTTGGGGAATTTTTTCTCTATTTTTAATGTTTAATACATGTTTTACCTTGAAGCCTTTTTCTTCAAGGAATGTTTTTACCTCTTCTGGGTCAATACCCTTAATCACTACCTGAAGACCTTTACTGCTTTTCAGTTGATATGTATAAAAATTTTTTTTGAGTGCCTCAAAGTTGCTTACAATTTTTCGGAAATCATTCTCATGATTGATTTGTATTTTTGTTTCGTTTATACTACCACGCTTGATAGCAGCTACGTAAAACGAATTTTCACCTATATTCGATATCAAACTCTTTATGAGCTCATTAGAATTTTGCTCCCTCAGATATATCGGGGGAGGCTTGGACGATTTTATGACGTTTTGTGCTTCAGAGGATTCATCCTCCAGAATTGCAAAACGATTTTGAGAATTTATTTTATCAAAAGATGGTACTTTTGAGGCCGAAGCAACTGCTGCAGAGGTAGGGCTGCGTCCCCGTTTAAGCACTGTTATGTACCTGTCCATACCAACTTGTACTGTAGGCTTTTGAGAAGTTTTTACTTGCGTTATTGAGTTGTCCATAGCGGCTGTTTTGGGGTTAACCGTTTCATCACTTGTTAAAGTTATTTTTTGCTCTGTGGCAACGCTTGCAGTTAATAAATTTGTTATTGTATTACGATCGACCGTATTTTTAAACAAAGAGGGTGAGAGGGAACGAGTTCGAGTAATAGGTTTAGCCGTTAAATAATTGCTATCATCGATTCTTTTTTCTGCGTTTGTTTCGTCAACACTCAATGTAACATACGCATTTCTTTCATTATGTTTAATTGTTTTTGCATTATATGCATTCATAAGAGTTTTTTTTTATATATTACTGTTTGTTTAATTGTGCTCTTCTTTTTATTTGTTGTTTAAAAAAAACCCCGAGAATAAAAAAAAAAGAATAAAGAAAACAAGAAATGTTTTTGCTTAAAATGTATGTATTTATATGTATGTGTGTACATACATATATTTTTGTTATTTGTAATTTTTAATATTTGTATTATAAATTTTATGTTCACTAATTTAAAAATTATTGTAAAGCGTCCATTCATTCGCTGATCTTATATTATTTAAAAAAAAAAAAAAAATAATATGATATTATAAATATACAATTGTTTATGTTAAAAAAAACCGTATGCCGAGTTAAAAGAAAAAAAAAACACGTCTGCAATTAACGAGCACGCAAGCAAGTATGTTGATAATATGTATTCCAATTTTTAATAAAATGTTTCCCTTGACTCCCCTTCCACTGCAGAATTCTATTAAAAAAACTTTGAGTAATTTAAGAATGTTTGAAGAGCTTGTTGATACCGAAGATTGAAATTAACAATGTGGAAGGAAGAATAGCCCGACAAATTAAATAAAAAACCCAAAACATTTTGCAAAAAAAAATTAAGGATTTCAAAAAATAAAACAAATTTCGAATATTTTTGATCTGAAAATAAATTTTTTAAAAATGCATTGACATTCTTCAAGTACAAAACAAAGTTTTACTTTTAAAGAAACAGTACTTATTTATATAAACAAACAACAATTTTAATTAGTTATTTAATTTTTTTTAAAGATATTTAAATTACAATAGACTGATTTTTTTATATTTTTGTTTTTAGTAAAATTAAAAAACGATTTTTTTATAGAAATTTTACAAGTTTTTAGGGTATATTTTTTTATTTTTTTAAGTTCATATTTTGGATTTTTTAGCATATTTGCGATATTTTAGTGCATGAAAATCTTATACCTAGTTATAATAAACTACTGCAAAAGAAATAACGAAGAATTCATAGGCCGCAAGTTTTTGAATAAAAATTATTATTTTTTTTAACAACAGAACTTTATAAAAAATTATCAAAGTTTTGTACCAGTAATGCAGATTGGTATTTATTGTTTCTCTACATCATGGCTGTTAAAGGCATTTGTCAATCCGTTTCATTCGCATAACAATTATGTATTATTAATAAAAATATTATCTGTAAAGTGTAGGTAGCATGTTAAAAAATATCGTTAAAATCTTTTTTTTTTTTTAATTCCTAAACTAATCCCGCGAAGCTCTACGCTTGTCTGCAGGAAAGAAACCAGAGTCTCTGGCGGGAATCGAACCCGCAACCCCGGCGCTGATAGACTAGCTCACTACCAGCTAGCCTACCAGGGCACTAAAAATTGTCATAAAAATCAGAATAATAAAAAAACCAATATTATTCTAAAATGGGTAGAATATGAATAGAAAAATACAGTTATTTTATTTTTTTAACAAAAAAATTAGATAAGCAAATATCAAAAAACTATTTTAAATGAACCTATACGTTTCGATTTCTGATTTCAGCATTTATTTCGGATAAGTCCTGCGGTATCTCTTCCATGGTATGACAGCTTACAGTGCAGCCACACGATCAAGATTTTCTTGATAGTCTTTAACATATACTATTTGTCAAAATTAACAAAAATTGTAAGTTTTGACGTAGGCTGCATTAAATTTTTGAGCAATTTCCACTCAAGATGTCATCAAGAAAACAATTTGTAAAGGCAAACGAAACATTTGCTCACTAACCTAGAAATCAGCTGTTTTCTTGAACGTAAATTGAAGCACTCTCTGGAAAGAGAATTTTAAAGGCAAGTTCGTTTCAATTTTTAAAAGTATCAGTGTATTGGCAAAAAGTGTGAGAGTATTAAAACTTGATAGGCAAAACTTGATCGTGTAACCCTAAAGTTACTTGGTGGCCACACGATCAAGTTTTGCCTTTCAATTCCTTTCAATTTGCAATACACTCTCACTTTTTTACTAACACACTCACACTTTTTAAATTGACCACGAGATTGCTTTCAATTTCACCTCTCCATTTGTTTGGCAATTTTACTATCAATTAAACAGCTGATTATATGTTAGTCTTTATAAATTGTTTTTTTACGACATCTTGAAAGTAAATTGCTTACAAATTGAGTGCAGCCTACGTCACAGCTTTCAATTTTTGTAAATTTTGACAAGCAGTATATGTAAAAGACTATTAAGAACAACTTGATCGTGTGGCCGCAGGGTTAAGGTATAAAGCTGGGGGTCCACACCACGCGTTACTTGCTTTTTCGCTGCATACACAGCTGTCAAAAAAGTGGAATCTATGTAGTTGTACGTAGCAAGTTACATGCACAAAAGCGTAGATGCCTTGAGGCAAAAAGTAGGTTTACTTTCTACTTTTGTAAGCGTCACAAGCAGCGTTCGAACAAGTCAGCTGATTTTGACATATTAAATTTTATTTTTACTTGGGCTGCTGCTGCATAAAAAGCGTTGCATGTAACTTGAAACGTAGAACGCAAGTAAGGTTAGAAAAGCATGCACTGCATGGAGGCGAAAACGCGTGGAATGGACCTCCAGCTTAACCATCATCACTAAATAATAGGCAAAAGTAAAGCTGTTTTAATTTCACATCGATTAAATTACAGTTATCTTTAACTTTTTTTTGAAGTTGTCCAAAAAGGAATCAAGGTATACAAAAAAAATTTTATTTAAACATAACATCAGCATACTTTATTAATAAAGTTATCTTTTATTACTGAATTTTATTTATAATTTGGCAGTCGTCTTTTTAAAACATTGTTATTGTAAATAAAGTGGCATCACAGCGTAAAATTTGTTTTATGCCTAAAATATACAACATTGCATTGGTATTAAACAATACACATTGAAATAACTCTTTGCTTTTGCCGACTCTGTTTTACTATCTTAAGTAACCGCTTTGAGTAACTCAAGGTATATTTACAATATACCTTGGAGTAACTAACTACTCGACCGAGTTATTTTTCAACAATTTCAATGCGCGAAAATATTCAAAACGAATTGTGGTAAAAAATAATTCGTAAAAATGGTTGACTATCCTGATGTAATTAATTTTTCGCGTAATGAACTTCTCGAAGAGTATTGTAAACTTTTTGATCGATTTCAAGATTTGCGTGAATCTAATGAAGCGGACACGCAAAAAATTCATGAACTAAATAGATATCTTGATACAGCCAATGCTGCCCAGGCATACCTGTCCCAGGAGTTAGAACAGTATACGAATTCTAATAGCATTGTGGAAACAAAGTTACAAAAATCCCAAGCGGAGTTAATGGAAATGAAAAAGAAATATGGTAAATTGGAAGTTTCTTTCACAGGCCTGCAACAGGATTACAATTTGTTGCTGGACGAAAATTCAAAGTTAATACAAAATTTAGAAGAGTCATCTCTTAAGCGCAAAGAACAGTCTTCAAATGAAGTTGATCCTAAAATTGTTGACGACTATGTTTTGCGAATACAAATACTCGAAAATGAAAACAAAGATATGTTGCAGAGAATTGAAAATTTTGAGGAACGTTCGGTTTGCTATACCCTTGCAATAGCAGAGTCTGAGGTGAGGGTCAAAAGTACTGTTCTGCAATTAATTTAAGAAACTTTTTCTTTATTAGAAAAACATGGAAATATTACGTGATCAAATTATGTGCCTGGAAGAAATTTTACAATCAAAACGTTTGGATTTGGATGAAAAACTTCAAATCCTTGAAAGTACACAAGAGCAACTTCGCGAGGCAAATGCAAAAATTGCTATGTTGTCTGCAGCCCCTGATAATAACGGCAAGTAAATTTTTTTTACATTTGAATTTTTATTGTAAATAGGGATGTTAAATTTTATGCAGTTTTGCCCTTTGCACATCCAATATCTTTAATTTTTTTATTTGTTCCCTCTTCAGTGTTTTATAAAAAATTTTGTAAAACTTTTTATAATTTTAAACATTTTGGAACAAATTTCATTTACCGACGCCGCTTCAAATAATAGGGTTACAGAAAATTTAAAAATAAGAAAATATAAAGTAAAAAAGTGGCACAAACGCATAGTTTTCAAGTTATGGACCTCTACTTTTATATGCGATTTTCCACTACATTTTTGAACATATATGCCCCATTTTGGTATAATTTTAAAGCGTTTGCATAGATCTGACATATGTGCTCAATGCAAAACCATAACTATTTTTGTTTTTAACATATGGTATGTAGGCAAAACCATTAAATATCATTTACACTCATTCTCATTTATATCAATATTACATATCAACAGATATGGGCAGTTCCAGCGAAAAGTCTACTTTTTGTAACGTAACGCCAGAAGTAATTTAAATTGTTTCTCTGAAAATTACCATATGTACCTTAAAAAGAGAAACGATTTTTTAATTTGACAGCTTGAAAAATAAATCTATGTAAGTCCAAAGTTTACTAAAAAGGTTTTAAAATCACGTGATTTCAAATCACATGTACTTTCAAAATCCCACGTGTGATTTTGTGGTGTTCTGTAAATCACTCTGTTTTTGTGTTTCTCGGTGTGATTTTCAATTGTCGAAAGCACAAGCAAACACAAAAAGTTTGTTCTAAAAAATTATTGCTAATTTTTTAACGCTTTTTCTGTTATTTTCCGGCAAGTTGTTTTTTAACCGATTTAGCGATCTACACCTCTGGAAATCGAAAACGCAAAACGCACGAATTTTGAAGTTGTTTTTAATACACTTTTAATCTCATTTTTATAATTTTTGCTATAAAATTCTGTTAAATATAGAAATATTTGTATAATATTTGTCATAAAATTCTTCTATTACAAAAATTTTGGCACTAACTGTGTAAAACGCAACACAACGCCAAAAATAACATAGAAAGCAAAAACAATGCCACACATTTGTCATAATTTTATTGTTGATTTCTACAGAGATTCATATTGCGTTTTAAAATTTTCTACGCCACAAGATATGCAGCGTTTGAAATTTAAAAATTCAATATGAATTTCTGTAGGCAACAATAAAATTATGTAAAAATTTTTGATTTTGTTTTTGCTTTCAATGTAGTTTTTGGCATTGCATTTGCGTTTTACAGAATTAAGGCCTTTATTTAAAAACCACGTAAAAAATTCTTGCGTTTTCGATTTCCAGAACACCCCTGTAAAATTAGTTTAGGGTTTGCTAAAGTTTTGCAATTTTTTGCGAATTTTAACCATGTTCGCGATTGAAGCGATTTGTTCCTGTAAGTTTTCTGATTCTTTACAGCTATAACGATTTATAATAAATAGTAGACTCTGCTATCATGCGGCTGTTAGCAAATTTTCGCGAATTTCCGCTGAATTATCAATTTTTACCGAATTTTTGCCATTCCTATTAGTTTTAGGGACTTTAAAAAATCAATTTTATGGCTGGTTTGAAATATTAAAAATTTTCGCAAATTTTTGCTCTTTTTCAAAATTTTTTTTTGTTATTTTCCGCTGTTATTTGCCGTTGTTAGCAAATAAGCGATCTTTGATTAAACTAAAAAAACAAGCCTAAATCACAACAGAAGTCACAAAGCAAAAAATATCATAAGAATTTGCCTGCGCATATTTTTGCTTATATCTGCAAATCCTTAGCATCGATTGTTGTAATTTTTTTCTGAATAAAGTGCAATTTCATTACTTTGCATATATAAAAACTCTTTTTAGAAATTTGACTCCTTCATTTAATTTTTTTACATTTTGTCGTACAAATATCACGTCACGTCAAAATGGAAATTCCCATATGTATATGGTATATCTGTTCTGACAATACTTTTTGATACACTCTTGTTTATAATATGTATATATATAGGTCAATATTAACAAAAAGGTTGGCTTAAGCAAAAAGTTTGTGGTACATTGAGGAAATAGGACTTTGTAAGAAAGCTTTTTAAATTGACATTTGACTCAAAGAAGCATTTCGAAGAAAAAAAAAATTCTACTTCTGCAAAATTCTATGCATTAATGCGATTTTTAGGAAATTTTGAAAAATTTCTTTTAAATTTTATAGATTTCAATAATTAGTATTGTGGTTATTTTGTTGAACTATTTATGGTTTTTAATCCAAATTTTTTATATTTTAATTAGGCTTAAGTTCATTAAATTTAATTTTCATTAAATTATTTTTATGAAGAAAGGAATTTTACAGCATAAAAATTAATTAAAATTGTTATTTTAAGAATGAAAGCTTATCAATAACAATTTTAATTAATTTTCATGTTGTAAAATTCCTTTCTTCATAAAAATAATTTAATGAAAATTAAATTTAATGAACTTATAAGTTGTTGATAAGAGTAAAGCTTCGTACAGACGATAGTCAGATCTTACAATGTTGTAATTTTTCTGACAATGGTGCCATTGTCAGATGCATTAATTTAACACATCTGCCAAATGAAAATAGCGTACAATGTTCACACAGTTGCAGGACATTTTAAGTCAATTTTAATGACAACATTGTAAGAAATGACCACCGTCTGTACGAAGCTTAAGATAAAAGTTTTGCTCCTTTTTTTCGTATTTTATATACGAAACAAAGAAAAATAAGCGTAAATAATAAAAGAAGGGAAAATATATTAAAAGTGTAAAATCCCCAAAAAATCCCCGAATTTTTTTTTTAAATCCCTAATCCCCAAATGACTTTCTTTGTCCTTTTTGCTCGCATCAAATCCCCAATTTGGGGATAAATCCCCAAGTCTGACAGTCCTGATTTAACGTTCCTTCCCTACACCTGTAGCGTTGGAAGCTCCATTATTGAATGGGTATGTACTACATATTTTGTATTGTTACTTACAATATTCATTAAAGCTATGTTCACACCTATCAAGTACTTGACGTCCTTCACGTTACCACTAGTTTTATTAAAAACAATTTCTTTTGTATAACGTCAAATCTTTGTTAGGTCTGAACATACCTTAACTCTTGTTTTAGTTGTAAGCAAAAATGTTTGAAAATTTTTTAAACTTTCGTCAAAATTTAGTCTAAAGGATATTCTATTTCTTTCTTGTAAGTTTAGATTATTCAAAGAACTTTTACAAAAAGCCTTGTTATGGGAAAAAACAAACGAGATCAATTTATGTTTATAGATATTCTACGTTGTTTTTATCGCATTTTTTAATATCAATTGGAATATCTTTGGACAACTTATACATTTTTTCTTTATATTTAGTAAATAATTAATAAAAAGAAATTACTTTTTAAAATTAAAGGAATTTTTGTTTAAGTGGACAAATCGTATTGGAGATGGTAACTGGACTATACCCAAAAAAAAAAACTGGATAGTTCAGGCCGTCTGGCAGCCCTAATTTTAATGCATACACCAATACCCCGGCTTGCGTCGCTAATTGGGACCGGAAAAACTCGACGCAAGCCGAGAGACTTCTCATTTTTGTAATTGTTTATGTTGTAACGATGTTCTTGTTTCAACAAATTTCTTAATTTTTTCAGCGTCACTGGAACAGCAAATGGATTTAATTGTAGAAGGGGCTAGTTCAAGGTTTCTTTTAATATCAACAGCCTTTTCCGCTGATTTAGAAGGCGTCAAAACGCCCAGTTTTTGTTCTAAGCTATTTGCTTTTTTTGACTCGTTGTTGCAAAATATTTAAATTTAACTTTACTTCAGCAAATGTAGTTTGAAACCAGTTGCAATCAGCAGACAACCTTCACATACATACATATTTGCATTAGACTTAAACGGGAAATCCCCTTTTTCTGTTTAAGCTTTGTACAAACATTTTTATATTAACGACGCAAATCGAAGCACTAGCGGACGCAACTTCGAAGACATGCGACGCAAAGTGAAACAAAAACGACGAAACTTCGAAATCACAGAAATTTAAAAAAAAACCCAACTTCGAAAACGACGCAAACCGAAGCGGAGCAAACCGGGGTGTTGGTGTATTTAAAACTTTTTATTTTATATATACTTTTCTAATTCTATTCCTGGGCCGGTTCTTTTTAAAATATCGCGATCTATGCCATTTATCAATAGAGACACTTCCAAATTTAAATGTGCAACATCGTCTTTAATTTTAGCCACAGCCTTTTTTATCTGCAAAACAAAACCTGCAAGAAAAAAATATGTACATATAAGAAAATACATTTAATAAAATCATTTTCATTTTAAATAATTGCTTACTGCTATCAGACATCATTTGTCCCCTACGTTCCATTTCAGCTTTTTTATTTTCATTTTCAGCAATAACCGATTTCAATTGATCCATTGAACGTTCGGTTTCTTCCAGCACTTGAGAATGGGCGTATTGTATGTTCGACAATTCTATAGAAACATCTTTAAATTGCACAATAAGATTGTGTAATTCATTGTTTAAATGCTTCTCACGACTTTCGATCTTCTCCAAGCTAAAAGTAAATTCATTGTGTAGTTTCTTAAGTTCGGTTTGTGTTCCCTCGGTAAACTACAAAACATGTACTATTAAAACAACTTTCGCCATAGTTTAAGTAAAAAAAAAAATAAACATACCTCTGTTATATTTTCCTTTAATGAATTCATTTGATTTATATGGGCTCGCCAGTCCCTAACATCACTTCTTACATACACTTTGAGTTGAGGCATTACTTCTTCAAATTCCAAGCGCCAGGTTTGTTGATCTGTCAATTTGTCGGTTGCTTGTAAACTATTACCTCCTGCATTGACATTTTCATTATCTGCCAAATGATGAGGTCTTTTATGACCCCACTGCCTTAAAGAATTTTGATTCAAGTCTAACTCACTACTATCATCGCTTAAAGCATCGTTCTGTTCATCTTCTATTTTTTCAAGTATAATTTCAGCATTATCCTCCAGATAATCATTGGCAATTTCATCTTCTTGAGCTATGTGCAAACGCTGACATGACAATCTCATTATCTTTAAAGCTTGCGTAGCTAAAGCGTCTAGTACAAAAATACAGTTTGGACCAGCTCCGCGTATAAGTTTATTTGGAGTAAAATCGATAGGAACATCCTGCAATATAAAAGTTTTGCATATTATCATTTAAAGTGTAAACTTAAATCTCACCATTTCTTGTAGTATTTTTATAATTTTGGAAATAATATCATTTGGGTCATCATATTCCTGTGGACGTTCCATTTGTTTACCCAACTTTTGGCACAACCACCAACAAGTCAAAGTGAACATGTAAAACTGTTCGCCCGGATTTGTAGATTTCACAAAGTAAAAACGTGATAGAGGTTTCATTTTTAAATCACTCAATAAGGTTTTCTCATAATTTAAAAGTTTTAACTTTTCTAAAAAGTCATCCGATTGAAAATTTATTACTGGCAAAAGATTCGTTGTTGAATTATTTTGCAAATCTTCCATAGTTTTTTTTTTATTTATTTGCAAAATATAAAGGTTTTAGAATTCCACTAAGTTCCTGGTGAATGTAAAACAGAAACATTTTGTTTTTACATTTTCTATTCCCATGGTAACGAAGTCTAAATAATTTCATGTTTAAATATAACGGGTTGTGTGCCAAAAACCATCTGGCTACACCAGTTGTGCTTATGTTGTTTATAAAGAGGTGGTCGGATTTCTTTTTCATATTCATTGTTGAAAAGCATAGTTTCCATGCAAATTCATGTTTGTTGTCGATAGTCTTAGAACGATGTCGACCAGAAGTAATTTAAATTGTTTCTCTGAAAATTACCATATGTACCTTAAAAAGAGAAACGATTTTTTAATTTGACAGCTTGAAAAATAAATCTATGTAAGTCTAAAGTTTACTAAAAAGGTTTTAAAATCACGTGATTTCAAATCACATGTACTTTCAAAATCCCACGTGTGATTTTGTGGTGTTCTGTAAATCACTCTGTTTTTGTGTTTCTCGGTGTGATTTTCAATTGTCGAAAGCACAAGCAAACACAAAAAGTTTGTTCTAAAAAATTATTGCTAATTTTTTAACGCTTTTTCTGTTATTTTCCGGCAAGTTGTTTTTTAACCGATTTAGCGATCTACACCTCTGGAAATCGAAAACGCAAAACGCACGAATTTTGAAGTTGTTTTTAATACACTTTTAATCTCATTTTTATAATTTTTGCTATAAAATTCTGTTAAATATAGAAATATTTGTATAATATTTGTCATAAAATTCTTCTATTACAAAAATTTTGGCACTAACTGTGTAAAACGCAACACAACGCCAAAAATAACATAGAAAGCAAAAACAATGCCACACATTTGTCATAATTTTATTGTTGATTTCTACAGAGATTCATATTGCGTTTTAAAATTTTCTACGCCACAAGATATGCAGCGTTTGAAATTTTAAAATTCAATATGAATTTCTGTAGGCAACAATAAAATTATGTAAAAATTTTTGATTTTGTTTTTGCTTTCAATGTAGTTTTTGGCATTGCATTTGCGTTTTACAGAATTGGGGCCTTTATTTAAAAACCACGTAAAAAATTCTTGCGTTTTCGATTTCCAGAACACCCCTGTAAAATTAGTTTAGGGTTTGCTAAAGTTTTGCAATTTTTTGCGAATTTTAACCATGTTCGCGATTGAAGCGATTTGTTCCTGTAAGTTTTCTGATTCTTTACAGCTATAACGATTTATAATAAATAGTAGACTCTGCTATCATGCGGCTGTTAGCAAATTTTCGCGAATTTCCGCTGAATTATCAATTTTTACCGAATTTTTGCCATTCCTATTAGTTTTAGGGACTTTAAAAAATCAATTTTATGGCTGGTTTGAAATATTAAAAATTTTCGCAAATTTTTGCTCTTTTTCAAAATTTTTTTTTGTTATTTTCCGCTGTTATTTGCCGTTGTTAGCAAATAAGCGATCTTTGATTAAACTAAAAAAACAAGCCTAAATCACAACAGAAGTCACAAAGCAAAAAATATCATAAGAATTTGCCTGCGCATATTTTTGCTTATATCTGCAAATCCTTAGCATCGATTGTTGTAATTTTTTTCTGAATAAAGTGCAATTTCATTACTTTGCATATATAAAAACTCTTTTTAGAAATTTGACTCCTTCATTTAATTTTTTTACATTTTGTCGTACAAATATCACGTCACGTCAAAATGGAAATTCCCATATGTATATGGTATATCTGTTCTGACAATACTTTTTGATACACTCTTGTTTATAATATGTATATATATAGGTCAATATTAACAAAAAGGTTGGCTTAAGCAAAAAGTTTGTGGTACATTGAGGAAATAGGACTTTGTAAGAAAGCTTTTTAAATTGACATTTGACTCAAAGAAGCATTTCGAAGAAAAAAAAAATTCTACTTCTGCAAAATTCTATGCATTAATGCGATTTTTAGGAAATTTTGAAAAATTTCTTTTAAATTTTATAGATTTCAATAATTAGTATTGTGGTTATTTTGTTGAACTATTTATGGTTTTTAATCCAAATTTTTTATATTTTAATTAGGCTTAAGTTCATTAAATTTAATTTTCATTAAATTATTTTTATGAAGAAAGGAATTTTACAGCATAAAAATTAATTAAAATTGTTATTTTAAGAATGAAAGCTTATCAATAACAATTTTAATTAATTTTCATGTTGTAAAATTCCTTTCTTCATAAAAATAATTTAATGAAAATTAAATTTAATGAACTTATAAGTTGTTGATAAGAGTAAAGCTTCGTACAGACGATAGTCAGATCTTACAATGTTGTAATTTTTCTGACAATGGTGCCATTGTCAGATGCATTAATTTAACACATCTGCCAAATGAAAATAGCGTACAATGTTCACACAGTTGCAGGACATTTTAAGTCAATTTTAATGACAACATTGTAAGAAATGACCACCGTCTGTACGAAGCTTAAGATAAAAGTTTTGCTCCTTTTTTTCGTATTTTATATACGAAACAAAGAAAAATAAGCGTAAATAATAAAAGAAGGGAAAATATATTAAAAGTGTAAAATCCCCAAAAAATCCCCGAATTTTTTTTTTAAATCCCTAATCCCCAAATGACTTTCTTTGTCCTTTTTGCTCGCATCAAATCCCCAATTTGGGGATAAATCCCCAAGTCTGACAGTCCTGATTTAACGTTCCTTCCCTACACCTGTAGCGTTGGAAGCTCCATTATTGAATGGGTATGTACTACATATTTTGTATTGTTACTTACAATATTCATTAAAGCTATGTTCACACCTATCAAGTACTTGACGTCCTTCACGTTACCACTAGTTTTATTAAAAACAATTTCTTTTGTATAACGTCAAATCTTTGTTAGGTCTGAACATACCTTAACTCTTGTTTTAGTTGTAAGCAAAAATGTTTGAAAATTTTTTAAACTTTCGTCAAAATTTAGTCTAAAGGATATTCTATTTCTTTCTTGTAAGTTTAGATTATTCAAAGAACTTTTACAAAAAGCCTTGTTATGGGAAAAAACAAACGAGATCAATTTATGTTTATAGATATTCTACGTTGTTTTTATCGCATTTTTTAATATCAATTGGAATATCTTTGGACAACTTATACATTTTTTCTTTATATTTAGTAAATAATTAATAAAAAGAAATTACTTTTTAAAATTAAAGGAATTTTTGTTTAAGTGGACAAATCGTATTGGAGATGGTAACTGGACTATACCCAAAAAAAAAAACTGGATAGTTCAGGCCGTCTGGCAGCCCTAATTTTAATGCATACACCAATACCCCGGCTTGCGTCGCTAATTGGGACCGGAAAAACTCGACGCAAGCCGAGAGACTTCTCATTTTTGTAATTGTTTATGTTGTAACGATGTTCTTGTTTCAACAAATTTCTTAATTTTTTCAGCGTCACTGGAACAGCAAATGGATTTAATTGTAGAAGGGGCTAGTTCAAGGTTTCTTTTAATATCAACAGCCTTTTCCGCTGATTTAGAAGGCGTCAAAACGCCCAGTTTTTGTTCTAAGCTATTTGCTTTTTTTGACTCGTTGTTGCAAAATATTTAAATTTAACTTTACTTCAGCAAATGTAGTTTGAAACCAGTTGCAATCAGCAGACAACCTTCACATACATACATATTTGCATTAGACTTAAACGGGAAATCCCCTTTTTCTGTTTAAGCTTTGTACAAACATTTTTATATTAACGACGCAAATCGAAGCACTAGCGGACGCAACTTCGAAGACATGCGACGCAAAGTGAAACAAAAACGACGAAACTTCGAAATCACAGAAATTTAAAAAAAAACCCAACTTCGAAAACGACGCAAACCGAAGCGGAGCAAACCGGGGTGTTGGTGTATTTAAAACTTTTTATTTTATATATACTTTTCTAATTCTATTCCTGGGCCGGTTCTTTTTAAAATATCGCGATCTATGCCATTTATCAATAGAGACACTTCCAAATTTAAATGTGCAACATCGTCTTTAATTTTAGCCACAGCCTTTTTTATCTGCAAAACAAAACCTGCAAGAAAAAAATATGTACATATAAGAAAATACATTTAATAAAATCATTTTCATTTTAAATAATTGCTTACTGCTATCAGACATCATTTGTCCCCTACGTTCCATTTCAGCTTTTTTATTTTCATTTTCAGCAATAACCGATTTCAATTGATCCATTGAACGTTCGGTTTCTTCCAGCACTTGAGAATGGGCGTATTGTATGTTCGACAATTCTATAGAAACATCTTTAAATTGCACAATAAGATTGTGTAATTCATTGTTTAAATGCTTCTCACGACTTTCGATCTTCTCCAAGCTAAAAGTAAATTCATTGTGTAGTTTCTTAAGTTCGGTTTGTGTTCCCTCGGTAAACTACAAAACATGTACTATTAAAACAACTTTCGCCATAGTTTAAGTAAAAAAAAAAATAAACATACCTCTGTTATATTTTCCTTTAATGAATTCATTTGATTTATATGGGCTCGCCAGTCCCTAACATCACTTCTTACATACACTTTGAGTTGAGGCATTACTTCTTCAAATTCCAAGCGCCAGGTTTGTTGATCTGTCAATTTGTCGGTTGCTTGTAAACTATTACCTCCTGCATTGACATTTTCATTATCTGCCAAATGATGAGGTCTTTTATGACCCCACTGCCTTAAAGAATTTTGATTCAAGTCTAACTCACTACTATCATCGCTTAAAGCATCGTTCTGTTCATCTTCTATTTTTTCAAGTATAATTTCAGCATTATCCTCCAGATAATCATTGGCAATTTCATCTTCTTGAGCTATGTGCAAACGCTGACATGACAATCTCATTATCTTTAAAGCTTGCGTAGCTAAAGCGTCTAGTACAAAAATACAGTTTGGACCAGCTCCGCGTATAAGTTTATTTGGAGTAAAATCGATAGGAACATCCTGCAATATAAAAGTTTTGCATATTATCATTTAAAGTGTAAACTTAAATCTCACCATTTCTTGTAGTATTTTTATAATTTTGGAAATAATATCATTTGGGTCATCATATTCCTGTGGACGTTCCATTTGTTTACCCAACTTTTGGCACAACCACCAACAAGTCAAAGTGAACATGTAAAACTGTTCGCCCGGATTTGTAGATTTCACAAAGTAAAAACGTGATAGAGGTTTCATTTTTAAATCACTCAATAAGGTTTTCTCATAATTTAAAAGTTTTAACTTTTCTAAAAAGTCATCCGATTGAAAATTTATTACTGGCAAAAGATTCGTTGTTGAATTATTTTGCAAATCTTCCATAGTTTTTTTTTTATTTATTTGCAAAATATAAAGGTTTTAGAATTCCACTAAGTTCCTGGTGAATGTAAAACAGAAACATTTTGTTTTTACATTTTCTATTCCCATGGTAACGAAGTCTAAATAATTTCATGTTTAAATATAACGGGTTGTGTGCCAAAAACCATCTGGCTACACCAGTTGTGCTTATGTTGTTTATAAAGAGGTGGTCGGATTTCTTTTTCATATTCATTGTTGAAAAGCATAGTTTCCATGCAAATTCATGTTTGTTGTCGATAGTCTTAGAACGATGTCGACCAGAAGTAATTTAAATTGTTTCTCTGAAAATTACCATATGTACCTTAAAAAGAGAAACGATTTTTTAATTTGACAGCTTGAAAAATAAATCTATGTAAGTCTAAAGTTTACTAAAAAGGTTTTAAAATCACGTGATTTCAAATCACATGTACTTTCAAAATCCCACGTGTGATTTTGTGGTGTTCTGTAAATCACTCTGTTTTTGTGTTTCTCGGTGTGATTTTCAATTGTCGAAAGCACAAGCAAACACAAAAAGTTTGTTCTAAAAAATTATTGCTAATTTTTTAACGCTTTTTCTGTTATTTTCCGGCAAGTTGTTTTTTAACCGATTTAGCGATCTACACCTCTGGAAATCGAAAACGCAAAACGCACGAATTTTGAAGTTGTTTTTAATACACTTTTAATCTCATTTTTATAATTTTTGCTATAAAATTCTGTTAAATATAGAAATATTTGTATAATATTTGTCATAAAATTCTTCTATTACAAAAATTTTGGCACTAACTGTGTAAAACGCAACACAACGCCAAAAATAACATAGAAAGCAAAAACAATGCCACACATTTGTCATAATTTTATTGTTGATTTCTACAGAGATTCATATTGCGTTTTAAAATTTTCTACGCCACAAGATATGCAGCGTTTGAAATTTTAAAATTCAATATGAATTTCTGTAGGCAACAATAAAATTATGTAAAAATTTTTGATTTTGTTTTTGCTTTCAATGTAGTTTTTGGCATTGCATTTGCGTTTTACAGAATTGGGGCCTTTATTTAAAAACCACGTAAAAAATTCTTGCGTTTTCGATTTCCAGAACACCCCTGTAAAATTAGTTTAGGGTTTGCTAAAGTTTTGCAATTTTTTGCGAATTTTAACCATGTTCGCGATTGAAGCGATTTGTTCCTGTAAGTTTTCTGATTCTTTACAGCTATAACGATTTATAATAAATAGTAGACTCTGCTATCATGCGGCTGTTAGCAAATTTTCGCGAATTTTCGCTGAATTATCAATTTTTACCGAATTTTTGCCATTCCTATTAGTTTTAGGGACTTTAAAAAATCAATTTTATGGCTGGTTTGAAATATTAAAAATTTTCGCAAATTTTCGCTCTTTTTCAAAATTTTTTTTTGTTATTTTCCGCTGTTATTTGCCGTTGTTAGCAAATAAGCGATCTTTGATTAAACTAAAAAAACAAGCCTAAATCACAACAGAAGTCACAAAGCAAAAAATATCATAAGAATTTGCCTGCGCATATTTTTGCTTATATCTGCAAATCCTTAGCATCGATTGTTGTAATTTTTTTCTGAATAAAGTGCAATTTCATTACTTTGCATATATAAAAACTCTTTTTAGAAATTTGACTCCTTCATTTAATTTTTTTACATTTTGTCGTACAAATATCACGTCACGTCAAAATGGAAATTCCCATATGTATATGGTATATCTGTTCTGACAATACTTTTTGATACACTCTTGTTTATAATATGTATATATATAGGTCAATATTAACAAAAAGGTTGGCTTAAGCAAAAAGTTTGTGGTACATTGAGGAAATAGGACTTTGTAAGAAAGCTTTTTAAATTGACATTTGACTCAAAGAAGCATTTCGAAGAAAAAAAAAATTCTACTTCTGCAAAATTCTATGCATTAATGCGATTTTTAGGAAATTTTGAAAAATTTCTTTTAAATTTTATAGATTTCAATAATTAGTATTGTGGTTATTTTGTTGAACTATTTATGGTTTTTAATCCAAATTTTTTATATTTTAATTAGGCTTAAGTTCATTAAATTTAATTTTCATTAAATTATTTTTATGAAGAAAGGAATTTTACAGCATAAAAATTAATTAAAATTGTTATTTTAAGAATGAAAGCTTATCAATAACAATTTTAATTAATTTTCATGTTGTAAAATTCCTTTCTTCATAAAAATAATTTAATGAAAATTAAATTTAATGAACTTAAGCCTAATTAAAATATTAAAAATTTATAGATTTCTTTAATTTAATTTCACAATTTTTTGCAAAATTTCAATTATTTTTAATAAAAAAGTTTAGGACTTTTTTAAATATGATAATCTTGTAAAATTTCACTATTTTCCGAACATATTTAAATTTTCAAGATAAATAAGAAAGTATACGATTATAAGCGAAATTCACTTTCACATTTTTTAACTTTTATTACCTTTCTGTCATCAAAAAATAACAAGCACATAATAGTTATATCGTTTGTATTTAGTTTAAAAATCGTGCATAATTATTATCCAAGACTTTATTTTTTCTTATGCGAAATAATTATTCTTAATTTTTATTAGCGCAATTATTATTTTTAAAAACTGATAATAAACTATTATATGTATCGAACAAACAAAGTATATCAAGATATACAGTAAGGGACATTACACGCAACCTATAAATGTCTTTTCAATAACAAAAAATTATTGTTTATTTTCAATAATTGTTACTTGTAATTATTTACGAAGTCGAAAAACTTTCAACGAGACAGTGAAAAATAGAATAAAATTTGAGGAAAAAACATGTGATGAAAGTTTCTTATAGTAAAATTTTTAATAGCAAGAATTAATCAACCACCTGTTTCATGTTTTTGTCTACAAAACAAGAGTAATTATCGTAATTTTTAAATAAAAAGTTTTTCAATAACATAAAATATTTATTTTTTTGAAATTTAAAAACAATATCTTGCGCAAATAGTTCAAAACCATTGAATTCGGGACCAGTATTGCCAGAAGTAGGGGAAAATCCCTACATGTAGGTATTTTTGATACTAAAATAGAGGCGTATGAAAAATCGGACAGATTTTTTATAATCACCAAAATGTAGGGATTTTTCGTCATATCGCATTATTTTTAAACTAAATTCAGAAAAACGTTTTGTTATTGATATTTTCTGTCCAAAGCAGTTGAAAATTTTTTCTTTTCACTAAAATTGCTTGAAAATATATTTCCAGAGTTGTGTGTGGTTTAAAAAGTTGGCGACACAAATATGTATGTGTATTTTTTTTCTAAGTTATCATTTAATTGAATTTTTAAAAGTATGTACATACATATCGTACCTATTAAACAATACTGTATTAACTCAAAATTTTTAGTTTTTCACTTTTTGGAAAAAATCTACAGTTATTATTCATATCAAAATCCTTTTCAATATGCCTAACATATTAAGGGAAATCACGATGGGTAGTGCAAAGTGTGCAAACGATGCAAATGCATGCAAAAATACACACATTTGCACAAAACAACAACAAAATGTACGTATTTGCAATTTGCTCTATTTTACTTCGTTTGCACTAAAAAAACCATGTGCAAAATTAGTACAGTACTTTTCGCTTATAGTCCACTACTATAGTTGCACAACTTTTGTGGACTATAAGCGAATTTGGACTATAACCGATTTTTTTTATAAGCCATTTTATGGATAATAAGTGAAACCTAGTATAATCCACATTTTGGACTATATAAATATTATTTTCTTCAATAAATCCACTCTTTTTAAACCAAAGAAAAGTTTATTTAAAACATAACCAAATATTGATTTATTTTAAATAAATAGTTAAAACAAAAATCTTTTTAATCAATTAATTCAAATGCTTTAAAAGATTTCAATAAAAACAAATGCGTGTGAGATTCATTTTAATTCTTTGGGTGACGAAATCAAACACAACATAAATATCAATTTCATAGGATCTTTACATGGGGTTTCCACCTGACAGTTTTTTGTTATACCAAACGTCAAAGTCTATATAAAAAAACTCTTTTATTTTTATTAGCGTTTTTTTATGAAGTTGGACGTTTATTTAACAAAAAATTGTCAGACGAAGACACCATGTCATGAAATATAAATTGCGAAATTTGGCATTTATAATACAGTAGACGCTCAGAAATTCGAACTCTCAGAATCTACTTGATGTTGTTAGAGTTTAAAACTCAGTTTTTTTGGTGTTTGTATTACACATACTAAATAAAGTCAAATGAACTGAATTGTTATATTATATTTCGTTAGGTTTTTTATAGTTTTTATGTTAAATAAACTAAAATTAAAAAAAGTATAGTTTTGTATATCTTTATGGTCAAATTTATCTACATTTTTGTAAAAAAAACCGTCCAGAAATTCGAATAATTCGGAAACTCGAATCGCCCTAAAAACAAAGTGGATCGAATTTCCGAGCGTGTGCTGTAATTGCCAGAAAGGTAAATTAAAACATGTTGCCAGTTGATTAAAAATATATAAAAAACAGAGTGGACTATAAGCGAACATTTTTGCATGAAGAATTATATACGCATGCTAAGAAAATGTGGCTTTTAAACGAAAATGGACTACAAGCGAAATGGACCTTAGAACAAATAATTTGTATGAAATTCGAAAAAATCTGCATGCGAATATGACAGTTTTGGCTTATATCCGTTTTTGGCCTTTAAGCGGAATGGACTATAAGCGAAAAGTACTGTAGTGCATATTTGCTCAGTTGCAAACAAATGTAAACAAAAACGTTTGACATATAAAGCGCCATATTGTTTTTTAAGGAAACTTATAAATTGAACATTGTTGTGGGTTTTAATATAAAATAGAGAATTAAATTAAAATAATTTAAAAAGAAAAAATTTATTTTATTTTGCTTGTATATAATTGTAAACAAATGCAGATTTTTAACAGTGCTGCCAGAAGTTTTTTGTGTTGCCAGAATAAATTTTTAGAAAAATAGCACATTTGCACAAAAAATAAAATTGGTGTGCTCACGATCAATCATAATATGCACTCAAATTTACAAATTGCAAATTTGCACAATGACCATCGTGATTACCCTTATTAAATTAAAAATTGTTTTGCTTTTACTGAAAATTTTGAAATTTTCAGTTAATATGTACAGTATTGTTGAGCAAGTGCGATATGTATTATTTTTTTTTTTTTTTAAGTTTTGTACTTATTTTTTGTCAAAAAATTTATTTTTTATAACGAATGTGTTTTCTTCTATTTTAATCATGGTGGAATAAGCAGGTGGCATCGTTACGGCAACAAATACAACATTACAACAAAAATGGAAATTACATCACCGTTTACGTCAAAAAATACATTTAAGAAAAATCACAGCGTGCCACTGAACGTGATGAAATAAATTAATTTTTAGCCAATTTTTATTTAATTATGATCAATATCTTATTTATTTTAATTAAAAATTATCAAAAACTTTAATAAAATAAAATAATCACAGCACAAAACGTGGACTTTTTGTAAACATAAACAAAACTTTGACATAAACCTAGACAAACAATGCAAGAGCAAAAAATCGTCATCTGACGTAGTGCTGCCACCTGTTTATTTCACCATGTATTTTAATGACAATAATGCGTGGGGATTTTTGCAGGGGAAATTTTTTCAACGGGTAGGGAAAAATCGGATTTTTTTTTTAGCATATTTAGGTATTTTTTCGAAAAATCCACCGGCGACTCTGTTCAGGACGAAATATTCTCATATTCTCATGATTATTGAGCCAAATTATGAAAACAAATTCCCCGGGAGTTTTTTCCCTTTTCCCATTTTTGCAATTGAATCTACATAGGAAAAAATGGGAGAAGGGAGAAAACTTCCGGGGAATTTTTATTCATAATTAGGCTGAATGTGAAAAGCCTTTTTTTCTTATGAGCAATTATTATTTTTAATTTGTACTATCGCAATTCTTATTTTTTAAAAACTGATATTAACTATTATATGTATTAAAAAAAGTATTTTTTAGGCAAAACTAACAATCTATGATAGATATACAGTTAAGGACTAACATCTACACGCAACCTTCAGGAAGAAATAGTCTCATATCTTACAGCTGGATTCTGTCGGTATGCCTAACCAGGGTTTAAAAGCGCTCATCAGCTGGATGCTTTTTATTTTTGCTTTTGCCACTGCTATTGAAATTTTTAATTTTTTTCCAATAGCCAATGTTTTGTTTTTCGTTTGGGAAAAAAGCAAATCTCCTATTTTGCATATTTTTATTTTTTGACAATTGCTTTTTTACCCGCCAGCGACAAAAATGGACAACCACCTAAAAAGCAAAAGCTAAAAAAAATTATTTCGCCTTTTGCTTTTTTACTTTTTCCTAAAAGAAGAGCTAGTTAAAAAAGACAAACCAAAAAAAAATCTAAAATTCAAAGAACAAAAATTCTTCTCTGGCTGGTAATAACAAAACGCCGTTTCAATAAAATGGAAAGCAGCTGAAGTGTGTGCTAAAAGCAGTCTGAGCAGAGCTATTAGCTCTGCAAAAAGGCAGATTACTTAAAGTATGTACCTATGTATGTATGTGCACACTTAAATTGTGTGAATAAATTGTTTTTGGTTTTCATATAAAATGGTAAAGCGTTAATTTTCTTTTTTAATTTTACAAGTTTTATTTGTCGTGCTTAGTTCCCAATTTTTATTTTTGATAAAAACACTGAAATTATTGTTGAAAGGATAAGCTATTTCTATGCGCATTTCACTAGTTGCTTAGGCCAGATCGTGAGTGTTTTTATCAAAAATAAAAGTTAGGAATTAAGCACGACAAATAAAATCTTGTAAATTTAAAATTTTGTATTCCCAAGAAAATTACTTTGAGAATAAACTCCCACAAGTGCACGGCTTAAAAAAACTAACTGGAAACATGCTTTATTTTTGCGAGAGCAAAAAGCAAGTTACCAAAAATAAAAATTGAGAATTAAGAACGACAAACAAAATCTTGTAAACTTAAAATTTTGTATTCCCAAGAAAATTACTTTGTTTATTTCTCTTTTTATATTAAAAGTTTCTGCTTCTAAAGTAAATCATATAGTAAAATAAAGCAAAAATAGAATGGAAAATTGGTTTAAAAAGTTTTAATTTTTCAAAACTTAATAAATATTTAGTTGGTCCACCTTGAGCATCGATCACAGCTTGTAAATGCCGAGGCATTAAATTTAGTAAATTTTCTGTAATTTCAGAGTTTTTTCTAATTGTAGTTTCATATTTTCTGAATTTTCTCTAAAACATATCAGATATATTCTTTAGGATTTAAATACGGTAATGTATTTATTTACCTTATCTCGATTTAAGATGTTTTGTCAAAATGCCACAGATATATAAATAAAGAATACAGCTATTTGATTGTGCTTTCGGCAATTGAAAATCACACCGAAAAATAAAAAAAAAAATTGAAATTACGTCATTTTAAGAACAGGTCTTATTTTTAACACGTTAAGCTTAATTCGATTTTAAGAACAATTTTGATTTTTAGTTGAACTGTTAATTTTTAATTTTTTGATATTCTTTAATTAGGCTTGATTGAGTTCATCAAATTTAATTTTCATTAAATTATTTTCACTGAGGAAGGAATTTTTCAACTTGGAATTTTTATTAAAATTTATTGATAATTTTTCTTGGCTGAGCTGGGATTTGAACCCGGGTTGATTTTTACATGTTTCAAGAATCACCACATTCTATCTTCAGAAAATCGATTTAATTATTATTTTAATTCTACTTCGTTTAATGAAAATTTACAGTGAGATGATTTTTTTTTTTTTTTTTTTTTTTTTAGGAAATTTCACCATTCAATATAAAATTTTGTTTAATTTTTTTTTTACAATATTTTGTGAAATAAGTCTATTTTAAACTAAAGAACGTTTCTTTTTTTGAGCTTACATACAAATCGACTAAAATTTTTAAAACACATACCGACAGCTCAATTCCAAAACTATTGTTTAACTTAAACTCCGTCATATTTTAGTGTTAATAAGCTTATCCGATCCAAAGTTATGCACAAAAAAGTACTTAGCTTACAGATGTTTCGCCCGTAAACTTTAAGAGCTTCTCCTGCAAAACTCACTTTTCGACTTAACATATTTTGGAGTTGAGCTGTCGATATGTATGCAAAGACATACATATTGATGTACGTATATGAACATATTGGTGTACATTGGAAAAGAAGAAGTCTCCTTCAAAATTAATAGCTGACGCAAAAAAAAATGTTTTATTTTTTTTAGATCGCAAAGGTAATTCATTATTTGCTGAAGTAGATGATCAACGTCAAGCTATGAAAAACTTGCTGGCAAAACAAAAGAAAAATTATGTTCAAATGAAAAAAATCTACAGCGAAAGTCAAGATGAAATAAGACGTTTGCAACGTGAAAATATTGCAATGCATACAGAGCTGGAAGCTTGTAGTTCAATATTTTGTAATGCCGACAAAGTATATCAAGGTAAAAAATTTATTTTTTTGCCAAAATAAATATATATATTTTCTTAATTATGCATTTAGGAAAACTAATTAAACGAATCGGAGATCTGCTTAATCAAAATGAAGATCTTGAACGTAAACTGGAATGGACCCAAAAGCATCTTGAGGAATTGGCCAGTGAAAAAGGCCATTTTTTTATTGATTCTTTGCTCAGTTTTTGCAAGTATGAGATAACAAAACGCGTTGCAACTTGTATAGAGTATATAGGAAGCTTTATCAGAAAGTCCCTACAATTTAGGCGCTTCTTAATTTAAAATCACTTTCTTTATTTCCTATTACAAGCTTGTTTTATAATAAGGGTAATCACGATGGTCATTGTGCAAATTTGCAATTTGTAAATTTGAGTGCATATTATGATTGATCGTGAGCACACCAATTTTATTTTTTGTGCAAATGTGCTATTTTTCTAAAAATTTATTCTGGCAACACAAAAAACTTCTGGCAACACTGTTAAAAATCTGCATTTGTTTACAATTATACACAAGCAAAATAAAATAAATTTTTTCTTTTTAAATTATTTAAATTTAATTCTCTATTTTATATTAAAACCCACGACAATGTTCAATTTATAAGTTTCCTTAAAAAACAATATGGCGCTTTATATGTCAAACGTTTTTGTTTACATTTGTTTGCAACTGAGCAAATATGCACTACTAATTTTGCTCATGGTTTTTTTAGTGCAAACGAAGTAAAATAGAGCAAATTGCAAATACGTACATTTTGTTGTTGTTTTGTGCAAATGTGTGTATTTTTGCACGCATTTGCATCGTTTGCACACTTTGCACTACCCATCGTGATTTCCCTTAATCTTTTAAATTATAGTCAGAAATACATTCTAATTGTATTTTTAAAATTTTTAACATTAAGTTCCTTTTCCCATAAGCTATCTTAAAAAAAAAATATTGAAACTTGTAGTTTAGTTGTAAATAATTTTTAATTACCTTAAAGTTGTTAAATCAACACGATAACCAACCAATTGTTATATTTGTGTGTAGAAATGAAACGGATGGTCTCAAGAGTCAGTTGCATAGTCTTCGCATAAAGCAGTCCATCGTAGAGGAACAACTTCGAAATACTCAGCAAGATATGGCTAGGTAATTTTGATAATTATACACAGTTTTATGTATTTAATTCTATGCTTAATTAGATGGCGTTTTGAATCCCTTAAATCTCGTTGTATTCTTATTGATCGTGAACTACTTTTGAGCGAAAATAAGATAAGCTTTAAGCCTGCACATGCTGTGGAATTTAATATTAGTAAACAAGAGCAGGAACAAGCCAAGCCACGTATAGTGAGCAATCGTAGAAGTAGCATTTTGGATAACATAAGTGAACGTAGATCAATGACGCCTTCAAAGATGCCCATGCAACACTCCAATGAAAGCGGTTCAACTCCAAATACACCTAATTTAAAGAATGAACATAAATTACATAAAAATATTAATGCAATTACCAATATTGCAGGCGAAAACAAAGTGCAATTATATGAGCAAGAGTTATCAAATAAAGAAATAATAAAAGAGACAGCTTGCAATGAGGTTAATAACATTGAATTAAATGAAAGTTTACAACTCTCAAAGCCACAACAAAATAGCAATGAGGATAAAGAAAATAACGACAACAACATTATTTGCATAGTTGATAGCCCAACGTTGAATAATTTTGCTAAAATAAAAGCTAAACCTCCAACTCCCATGCGTCCCTCAAAACGATCATTGGAAAAGCCAACTGCAAAAACCTCTGTCTCACCGCCAACTCCCTCTAAATTATGCAAACAAAATGATTTACTTTTTAAGGGTTTTGGAAAAAGTGTGACATTTTCATCAGGCGGAGATATTTTACACAATTTACATCCTAACACCCCATCATCGAGTACTACAAACAAACAACTTGAAGCAAATTCTAAGTCTGGAAAAATAAACAGCAATAGTATCGTCAAGCAATCTTGTTCTAATTCGAATATTGTGCGCCGTATTTTCGTAAGTTCGAAACATGATTGAATTATTTTCGTTTTTACGTTTACTGAATCATAGTTTATTATAACTTTTTTATAAAAATAATTATTTGTTTTTTTTTTATTATTTCCTTAAACTCTAATTTATGCTAGGAACAGAACTGTGACAAACTTCTAATTTATTAAACATGACGAATTCTTCAGTAAAAATTCGCTGAGTAAATTCGCCGTATGAAGCACAATTAAAAGGAATAACTAACAGCTTTTATGATTTGCGACCTTAGGACAACAAGGTTCTAACATTGATGTAGTTTTGGCAAATAGACCCTTCTTGTTCCAGGGCCGCGAATTGTGAAAGTTGTTTGTAACAAGAGTGAAAAATAGTGTGACCATATAAAAAAAAAACAACAAAAACACAACTTAAATCAATTTTAATTATTTACTTTACTTTGTATATTTGTTTAACTAGTAAAAAAAACATTTATTAAAGTAAAAAGTAACTTTATTTACTAAAATACTTAGAAACTAAAACCAAACATGGTCACCTGGTACTGATCGTTCGCCGTGTATGAAATATAAATAAACCTATTATAATGTTATCGCATAGGAAAAATTTCCGCCGACGACATGATTCATATACACAATTATTTTATTTTTGGCGTCGAATATTCGCGGTCAAAAATTCGTCGTTCGTCCCAGTTGTGTTCCAAGCATAATATAAGTATAATTTTTTAATTCAATATAAATATAAACGCAATAATAACCAATAAAGTATGTTTTTTTTTTAATTGGTGTACAAGTTTTAAAATGATAAATTTTGATAAAATATGTACAATTTTATATCGATCGGAAATAGAGTATTCCATGTATTACATATATATAAATATATATAATTAGGGTGGTCCTTATTTATGAAATTAATCCGGCCCCACGACAACCAAAGTTTTAAGTGGAATTAACATGAAAAAAGATCTGTTATAACTTTGGATTTCGTAAGTTATGCACTAATTAACGGATCATATCGACACATGATAGTTCTTTATTTTATTTAACGCTCTACAAAAATTGTCTCTTGTGATTTTTTGCAAACTTAATTGGTTCAAAAGTTATTCGATTAGATAATGTTTCCTACAATTGCTTTTACTATTTCATGCGCACCCGTTTTTCGTTTCTTCCATCTGTGCTAGAAATTGACACTTTTTTTAGGCAAGCTGGGCACTTGTCGTTTTAACCTAATTTGGGTACGCTGAATCCAGTGGTGCTTTTTTTTAGGTTAGCTCTGGTTTTCGAGATGCATATACCGTTATTTCGAAAATGGAGTAGGTTGCACAACATATGTTTACGTTACTCAAAAACGTTTTAGCTTATTGAAAAAACTAAAAAAACCGAAATTCCGAAAGCGCCTGGGATGCCCCTTGATGTATGACCAACCCCACGTTATTTTTCATCTCAATTATTTATTTCGAAGATTCCTACCCCCTATCACCATTCCTTAAGGGGGCTCCCATTCAAAATGTTTAATGCAGACTAAAAATATATTGAAGAAAAAGTCCCATAAATGCCCAGGAGTCGCCCCTAGTGGGATAAATTGTATGACCGACTTCAATTAGTTTTTTGTCCTTAACATTTTCTCGAGACATACTTGCCCCTTATCACCACTTCTTAGGGGGCGTTTTATGAAATTCTTAAATTAATTAAAATTTTTCGACTGAATAAAATCAAAAGTTGCTAACAGATTTTAATCATTTATGGCTTGTTTTGTTTGCAATTTTTTTTTACGTCTGAAAAAAATTAGAAGCCTAGTTGCATTTTCCAATTTTGTATGAATTTTTAAAAAACGAAAATTTCGAAATTTTGAAAAAAAAATATTTTTTTTTTTTTTTAAATTAAGTTTCTAAAACGATTGTGCATATTAGGAAAAAAATTTAGCTTTCTTAAAGTTTGAGTTACGCGAATATATGTTGTGCAACCTCCTTCATTTTCGAAATAACGGCATATCTCGAAAACAAGAGCTAACGTAAAAGAACGGTTAGCACCATTGGATTCAGCGTACCCGAATTATGTTGAAACGCCATGTGCCCGGCTTGTCTATTTTTTTTAACTAGCACAGTGTCATTAGTGGAGTGGGGAAATAGGGATTCTCAAACACTATTCTTTGTTTTCTCTGTTTTAAAGTCAAATTTTCGGAAAAAAAATAGAATGCATCTAATTATAATTAATTAATTAATTATAATTAATTATAATTAGATTAATTAATTAATTATAATTAATTATAATTAGATGCATTCTATTCTATAATTACTGAAAGAACTGTAGACAAAGCGAAATTACAAAACCCTTTGCCTGTTGAGATCCTTTTCGTGTTTTCTTTTGCGCCCCATACACGGTTCAATTCAGTTGTCAACTTGGCAACACACTTCATCAACTGAATTGAAAGATTTTAAATTAATTTTAAAATTTAATAAAATAAAATACAATTTTTAAAATACCTAACTTTTTTTTTTACAAAAGAAAACTACAAACATTAGTTTTGACAGCTAATCAAGAGACTCGAGCACACACAGTACCAAGGTACATTAACACAAGGTATACTTATTTGGGAGTGTAGACATGCTGCTCTATAAAAGGAACCGAGTTGTCAAAATTATCTTCATATAAAACAAAAACAATTTAACGCACACATGTACAAATTTTGGCTCATATACACCACTACCAATTGTAGCCGGGACTGTAAGAAAAGATAAACTCACTGTTTATTGTTGTTGTTTTTGTTTAAGCTTTGATATTGTTACAAGTAAAACTGTGGCTTATAGTTCTTATTCGCTTAACAGTTTTATATGTGTAATATCTTTAGTTTTTCTAAAATCTTTGGATGAAGTTTCCTGACGATCTGGCCAAAGCAACCAGTGAAATGCGCATAGGAATAGCTTATCCCTTCAACAATAAATTTCAGTTTATCAATAGTATGAAATGGGAATGTAGCACATTTAAACGAAACCTTGTTAATTAAATTTTTGAATCCCAAGAAAAACTTTGATACACGAAATTTGACGTTTGGGTTCCAACTGGGGTAAACAGCTGACAAACATATGTGCCAACAAGCTTACCTTGTGTAAATATACCTTGCACGGTACAATCAAATTGAAAGACTTAGTAGTCAACTTGTAAAAATCAAAATCTTTTGATTTTTCTTTAACCAACTGGACAATCGTCAAACTAATCAATTGACAAAGCCATACACGCTTTGATTTGGACAACAACCGACTCAGTTTAGAATTGAATTGAATCGTGTATGGTCTGCTTTATGCTTTTATAAAGGGAAGCAAAAAATAAGAATATCTAATATATATGTATGTACAGGCCTGTTCTAAAAATCACTTTAACTTAAATCACATGTGCCTACTTAAATCAAACGTGTGATATTTTAGTGTCCCGTTTTTGTGTGTTTTGGTGGGATCTTCAATTGCCGAAAGCACACTGAGAAACACAAAAGCGGTATGACTTTCAGAACACCACAAAATCACCTCTTAGTAATTTAGTATAAACGAAAAAAAAGTTTCTCTTTACATACGGGAAGCTCGATTATGATTTTAGACCCATGGTTTCTTTGGCAAACCTTTTTAGAAGTCGTCCTAGATTACGATTTTGACAACTGCTTGGTGAATTTTTTTAATGCATACAAATTGACCCACTCTAATGTACATATGTACATATTTATATAAATTTAGTTTTTCACTAATAACTTGGAGACGATATCGCGTGCACATATCTAGTTTCTAGCTATTATCAATCGATAGAGTATAAAAATCTGAATCGATATTGTATTCTGAAAGACTTTTGGAAACGAGTTATAGCGCAGCAAACTTTAAATTTTCAAAATACGCACATTTATTAATTTAGTTTTTCATTAATAACTTTCATCAGCTCTTGATGAGTATATTCGTGATATCTTTTGTGGGAAAAACTAACAGGATTGCTACATTCGGCTGTGCCTAATCTTTGATAGCCTCCACCGTCAGTTAGAATATTTCAGGCGTGGGCCCTACATGAGATCAATAAATTAATTATTCATCTTTAGAAAAACGGACGTCAGTATTAAAATTGTTGCGGTTTATTATTATGTTAAATTATTGACCGATAATCAGAAAGCTTTTATTTCTAGTCATATTAAACCTTATTTGAACCAATTTCACTAAAATATCATGATTGGTAAGAGTTTTTCCAGAGGGGTATTTATAATAAATAATCTTCACGAAATTTAACAGTGTGATAGTTAGTCCTTTAAAACTGTGACATACCAAATTTTTTTACAATATCTTAATTTGTTAAGGTTTTAAGCGTACAAATTTGTAGCTTATAACAGAACTGCTTAAAAGTCCTTGATGCCGTCCCAGCAAACATTAAATGTATTAATAAACAAAAAAAGTTTTAGACAGTGTTATTAGTGGCCGGGGTGGGGTTTGGAAGAGAATTAAATGATACCCACTGGATCCACGATCCACGATTGAAAAATCTAGGATTTTATCGTCAGGAGGAATATCCTCACAGTTACCATTTATAACAACATTAACATAATGCAATCCCCATCGCTTTTGAAACGAACTAGAAAAATTTCGGGCTGTTATACGGACGCAATTTCCAGAACCCTTTCGAATTTGGCCAAAAAAGTGTTCTAAATGATCCTGTGTCAGTCGACGTGTATTAAGTCCATTAAAACCTTCTTGATTAAGATAGAGCCAAAGGCTCTTTAAGGCCGAAATGTTGATTTGCCAACCGGATATGAACTTAAAGGTATTATTTTAAATGTTGTAAGTTTTTTTGAGGCATGCCTAAGAACACTTAATTGTTCATCAGAAAAATTTAAAACTGCGCTATCTGCCACAAAGTATACAGAGATGTCACGAGACGGAAGATTTTGCGTTTTCTTCCGTCTCTTTCTTCTAAAGCTGCCCTTTTTGCATTTCTCTTTGCATCAATTTTGTGGCGCAAACAATGAAAACAAATTTATTTAGTTGCGATTTATTTGCAAAGCTTTTGTAAAAACTAACTTTTAAGTTTACCACAACACAAGTAAATAAATAACATTAAAAAACAAAAAAATATTAACAAATACATTTTTTTTTCACAAAACACAACGTTTGTTGAACTAATGCAATTTTTTAACGTGGTCTGTGTTTTGTTATTTTTGTTTTGATCATGCCATTTGTGTTGATTGTTGCTGCTTGTTTTTACACCTTGCCACTTCACTACCAAAAAAGCCTTCTGTCTCTTTCTTCGAAAGCTGCCCTCGCAACTGACTTGGGCCTTTTTCACACGTCACTTTTTTCATCTCTGTATACTTTGTGCTATCTGCGCTGGTATTGAAGAGGTCAAAAAGATTGTTAAAAAATTCTAAGTACTCCGCCGTGTTTAGGAATGTTAAATATTTAGAAGAATCTAGTTTCCCTGAAGCCTGCAATGTTCGCATTCCTATCACTACTGTTCTGCTGAGAACCTGGGCTGCTAAGTCAACTCTCATACGTTGAAAATTATTTGGATAAATGTGCTCCCTACTTAGCTTAGGAGCACATCTAACTGAATTTGAATCTACATTGTAAAAATGAATGACATCATTCCAAGAAATTTGTTTATTGCCAAAATAAACTATATAGTCCCGATTAAGCAGACAATTTCGCGAACTTTTTAATAAATGAGGAGAATCATGCATGAAAAATATCCTTCTACCATTGACTTCGAAATACGGCCGTTGTTGACTGACTCCAACAAGTTTTGAAAAATTAACTAAATTGCCACCTTGGTCACAAACAAAGTGGCAAGGTTTCAAGCCTATTGCTTCTAATTTAGATATTGCCTCATAAATATATTGTTTCATTATGTTGCCTTTGCAACTTCCCTGCACAAAGAAATATGAAACTGCTTGTGACCAGCTATTGCCTCCTATACCACTTGCACATAATAACCATAGCGCTAGTCGCTATATTCCGTGAACGATTTTCGTCCCCGAAATCCTGTAGGCCTATTATTTTATCTTTAAACCTATCGTAATCAAGAAAGCTTTTAAGAGACATTTCGCCACAAGATACGCTTATATATTTCTCCTCCTCAGAAAAATCACGCGCGCGTTATTTTAAAACTTCAAACGTACCATTCAAATTACCTGGGGTTTTTGGCCATTCCTTTACAAACCGATGTAAAGTTCTAATATCAGGCCAATCTAATAATCTTTTTAAATATCGATAAACTAAAGGAGAGAGAAAATGTACCACTAAAGCAATTAATTTTACACCAATGCTATACCGACGACTTTCGGCATCACAGTTATGATTAATTAAACTATTTTCAAGACATACCGATAGGGAATTTGATATTTTTGACGATACGTCATTTTTTTCTTCAACTCGAATTCCAATTTTTCTACTCTATCCTTATACTTATCTAATTGTTTAACTAATCTAACATTACTAGCCCTCAACTTAGATTTCATCCGTCTTTCTGCTAAATACTTCGTCCTGTAATGGTCAAGTGCAGTCTTTAGTGTTCTTAATATCGAAGAAGCGTACGTACGTTTAGTTGATTTGCCAGAAAAAATCGTACTAATGTCAATCCCGCCCATTGCTAAGTCACCTATGTCCATTTCCTTACTCTCACTGTCAGAATTATCGCAGTCAACTACCAAAACGTCACTACCTATTTGAAAACCTACACTTCTTTGTCTCGTATTGTCTTTCGTTTGTACGTCTTTGTCCCCTATATTGCCTGATCCCACTAAATCATTTCTATTATTTTCATCGATTGAAATTGGAGTTGAATTGTCATTATCAATATTCCCTACATTTGATTTTAGTTCAACACTTTAATTTTTTGGTGTTGCAAATTTTGAAGTTTTGTCACCATAGAGAAACTCTTCCGAAAAATGCCGACCGCATGCAAATAAGCGCTTCACCGAAGACATCACTCCTAAAATGCAAAGCCATTCGGCACGTCTAAAAAAATTAATACAGGCACAGTTTTAGTATAATATATTTAACGAAACATAAATTACAAGTAATCTAATAAAACAGCCTAAACAACGAAGGCAGAATTCACTATAAAACGAGTTTATGATGACGAATAGCCATTTCAGAACAAATATATCGTATAGTGTATTATCTCTAATTTATATTTCTTCACTTTATGCTAGTAAATTAAAAACACCTATTAATATATAAAATATATCTGTGGCATTTTCACAAAATATCTTAAGTCAAATTCAAAAAGTTGGAAAAAATGGTGTTAATCATATGAATTTTCATTCAAAAAACATTTTTGTTTACGATTTTAAATTTTTTCATTATAAACGAAATTTTTCTTTAATTTCGGTTTATTTAATTATTTGATAAAACGATATTGTCTCCGATTTCTTTTTAAACTTTTTTTGCAAAAAAAATATCGACTTAACATGTTTTGTCAAAATGCCACAGATATTAAATACATATCAGAGATCAGCAATGAATCGCTTTTTCGCTACTCATACTGACTCATGAAATTTTAAATTTAAGTGAGTAGAAATCATTTAAACTCAACTACTCTGATTCACTCATACTCACGAGACCGTTGATGTATAAGTATAGGTTGCAATAAATATGAGTGCGACGTCGACTCAAACTCACACATTTAAAAATGACCTCAATTTGATTTGTAATTTCAGGAAAATACTTATTATACTCACATTGATTCAGCTCATTTAACTCATCCAAGTATATTTACAAGTTTAGTCAGTTAACAGGTTCTAACTAGTATAAAATGTATAAAACTATAAAAAAGCATAAAATTGTAAGTTTGTACAGAAACATTTTGTGGAAATTAGATTTTTTTTATTATTATTGATATTTATGAGCAGGTTGTAAAAAATGGATAGCAATAGTGAGATTAAGGAAAAAATAAATAGCGGAGTTTTCCAATTAGTGAAAAAACGTAAGGGTAGAAGCCCATTGTGGACAATTTTTGCTGAAATTTTAAAGGATGACGGAACAATTCTAGACGGGTTTTTATGCTGCCGCACCTGTAAACATATATTTAAGTATAATGGGCGATAGTCATCCAATCTGAACCGTCATAAGTGCTTCAATACAACCTCACCAAGTGAAGTTATTAAGAGGGTAAGTGAGGCCGATAAACAAGAAGCTATCAATGCTTGTACAACTTGGATAATAGAGGACTGTCGTCCCTTTACTGCTATTGAAGGAACAGGGTTTCGTAAAATGGTAACTTTTTTTTTAAATATTGGTGCAAGTTATGGCGCAAATATTGACATAATTGAATTGCTTCCGAATAACGAAAACAGCCCAAGAAAATAAAAACATAGTGAAATCAAAAATTGAAAATATTGTAAGAAAAGGTGAAGCATCTGTAACCATTGATCTTTGGCAAGATAACTATGTAAAAAGAAATTTTTTGTGCGCTACTTTACATTTCGAAAAGAATTTTGAGTTGATAGATATTGTGCTAGGGATGAAATCTATGGATTTTATGCGTAGTAGTGGCGAAAATATTCGCTGTAAATTGAAAAATTTACTTAGTGAATTTGGTGCAGATAACTTAAAAAATTTTGTTTTTGTAACAGACAGAGGAAGCAATGTAAAGAAAGCTCTGGAAAATTACACAAGGCTGAATTGTTCAAGTCATTTATTTTCCAATGTTCTGGACTCTGCGTTTGAATGTACAGGCGAGCTAACAGAACTCACTAGTTCTTGCAAAAAAATTGTTAAATATTTTAAAAAGGCAAGTCTCCAACATCTGCTGCAAACTTCTTTGAAAAGTCATTGCCCTACACGTTGGAATTCACACTATGTAATGTTTAAATCAATCTCAGACAACTGGATAAAAGTAAATGAAATTCTTACCGATAACTCAGAAACGCACAGATTATCAAGTATTAATATTTCAATTCTGCAATGCTTGGTTAATATGTGTGCTTGTTTTGATGTCGTTTTCAAAAAACTTCAAGGATGTAGTTTCCCTTCGATATGTTTTATCATTCCTTCAATAAACCGTCTCAAGGAAATTTGCGAAGTTCAGGCAAATGATGTTCAAGCAATTTCATCATTGAAGTCAAACATTTTGAAAAAGTTAGATGAGATGTGGGTTTCAAATTTGAGTATATGGCAGAAAACTGCTTTTTTTTTGTATCCACCAGCAAATAATGAGCAACGAAGTGATTTGGATGAAATAAAAAAGTTCTGCGTGAATGAAATTGCAAATTATGAACAAAATGAGTCAACTTCATTGCCACTGAATTTATCATCTGCAATTTCACCCTTGCCAATATTAACATCACCCAATTTACAAATGGCCGAGAATAATATCTCAAGTGAAAATCGTACAAATATTTCACCTAGTTCAAATACTTTATCAAACAAAGAAGTGAGTTTTTTTTCCAAATTTATTGAGACGCTCTATGATAGCCCCAGAAAGTGGAAGGGAAGAGGTATCACGCTACTCTATGGAAAACATATTAATAGATGAACATTTTGATGTGATGCAATGGTGGAGAACTAACTCTGCAAAATATCCAAGATTGTCAAAGGTAGCGTTGCGCATCCTATCAATTCCAGCCAGCAGTGCTGCGTCAGAACGAGTCTTTTCTTTGGCTGGAAATATCATAACAGAAAAGCGAAACAGATTAGCTCCAAAAACGGTTGACAACATTTTATTCCTTAATTCTTTTTATAAGACGGCTTCCTTTTAATTATAAAATTATTTATGAAATATAAATTTATGTGTACATATTTTATTTTAAAATAATTATAATTTTTTTTTATTTTCTTTATATGTACAATGTATATATTTATGTTGTCTTAACGAATGTAATGATAAATATAAAAATGAATGAAGAAAAAATAAATCAAATATGAAATAAGTAACACAACCAGCGTTGCCGTTGAATTTTTTAAAAAAGTACCAAAAAAAGGGGATGTATATAAAAAAGTGGCACCATAAAAGGGATTTAAGTAAACTAAGGGGAACCTCTTTAAAATTCAAAATAATTACACCAAATTACGTTTTTTAACGTATTTTGTAGAATTTATTTAAAATATAAAATAACATGTTATACATGGTATAAAAACATAATAATAATACAATAACACGGGTCGGCAAAAAACAAAATAAAAATTGGCTTGCAAAATCTTTGTTATGTGATTTTAATTGATGAAACCAAATCTGTTTACAGATTAGTTCTATCACGTCTAGTTTTTGTATGGGCTAGACCAATATTTTGCCCGAATTAAGGCGGTTATGCTTATACCTTTTATCATAACTGGAGAACAATTTGCCCGATTTTGATTAAAATACTTTTAAAAATTATCATCTGTATCGGAATTATTCTGAAATTAGTAGCGATACATTTTTCATAAAAAAAAAGTTATAAGAGCAAAATTTCAATATTTATCAGGGGTGTTCTGGAAATCAAAAACGCAAAACGCAAGAATTTTAAACGTCGTTTTTTAATAAGATTTCCGTAATAAAAGAATTTTATCACAAATATTATACAAATATTTATCTATTAAACAGACTTTTATAGCAAAAATTTTATTAAAAGTGTATTAAAAAGTTCTTGCGTTCTTGTATATAATTTATCGAAAAGTTCAGTATATTACGAATGAAACAAGCCAAAAAATCTGTTGACAAATTTATTTATTTTATTTTATTTATTTCTTTTTTCGATGTTCCGTACACAAGACTTAAAGTCTTATATTGCAGTATGGAACTGAGCATATGTAAATACAATAAATCGGAAATAAGAAAAAATCTGAAATTAAAAAATAACAAAATTGTATAAAATCATATTAAGTAGTTTAAAAAATAAAATAAAATTTAAAATTTAATTACGCTTTATTACATAAAGTTAGCGAAATTAATTAAAACAAGCTAAAAAAAAAACAAGCTAAAAAAAAGGAAAATGAGAAATATGACAAAAAATATAGTTCCTGAATTGACGTGCGTTACTTATTTTTTGTGATATATAGGGGATTCCGTTCCATAGACTGATTGCGTGAATAAAGAAATGGTATTTAGAAATCAGTGTTCGATGACCAAATGCTAGAAGTCTTTTACCTCTGTCAAGTGTTGAAAAGTTTAAACGTGTGTAGAGATGCTCAGGCTGATGTGTGTATATAATTTTGTGCAGAAACAGTAAAATACGCACTCTTAAGTAATCATCAAAAGTGATTCCGTAAAGCAAGGTAACGTAGGAAGAAATATGGTCATATCTCCTTAAACCATAGACGTACCGAATAATGTTATTAAACGCCACATTAAGTTTCCTTTTACTTTCGCTGTCACAGCTGGCAAATAATTCACAGCCATACAATAAGATGGGTATCAAGTATGTTTTGGCAATGAGTATTCTTATTTTAATTGGAGTACAATACTGGGTTTGCCACAGATTCCTTAACATTGAAAGCGTTCGACCACATGCAAAATTAACGTGGTTAGACCAAGTGAGGGTGTTGTTAAAGAATATACCAAGATTTTTGGCAGAGTTTACAATTTTAATGGACTGGTTATTTAAAGTTAGATTAGGATTTCCCTCAAGTTTTAACGACCTCTTTTTAATAATCAAACACTTGGATTTGATAGGATTAATTGCTAGACCATTAGCGGTGGCCCACCCGTAAACACGATCTAACTCCTGATTTAAGGTCCTCACACATTCATCAATCACAGTGTTGCTGCAACTAATATAGAGCTGAACATCGTCTGCATACAATTTAACCCTACAATGCTCAAGCTTATTCTGAAGATCATTCACGTATAACGAAAAAAGTAATGGGCCTAAAATTGAACCTTGCGGAACACCACGACTCAATGGCAAAGAGCCCGAAACTGATGTAGTTGTTTCAACATATTGATATCTATCTGTTAGATAAGAATATATAAGACTTGTGGCAGTTGATGCAAATCTAAACATATGGTTAAGTTTAAGGCACAATATATTATGGTCAACCATATCGAACGCTCTGGAATGATCCAAGAGAACTAAAAATGTAACATTATTGCAGTCTACTTGTTGTCTTATATCCTCAGAAACATCTATCAGTGCCGTGATACAGCTGTGATTTTTTTTTATTGACAATTCATTGAACTTTTTATTTAAATAACGTAATAATAAGGAAAATGCAGTATTATATAAAAAATCAAATGTGGCGTTATTTTTTTTAAATCTTTATACAGACCTAAGTATACGCATAAAAGCAAGTGAGTTCATTTTTATTATTCGCATGATGTACATTAGGTAACCACGCATGACAAAAAAATATTTCATATAAAATTGCTGACAACTTCATCAATACGAAACGTTATCGTTTTGTATCGATTGTTGTAAATCGGTATGCCCATTGTTAATATTTATAAAGTTTTATCGATAAGTGTCTATGTAAAAATAGCAACAAAGCTTTGCGAAAATTGTAAAAATAGCGAAAAATGTTTTATATTTCAAACAAGCCAAAAAATTTATTAAAAGTTCATAAAAGTATAAATAATAGAAAAAATTCCATGAAAATTGCTAAATTATCGGAAATTCGAGACGATGTTAAATGGAATAAGAGTGAATATAACCTTCATTAACTCTGGAAGTTTTAATTAAACAGAAAGTGTCTATTCATTTAGTAAAAAGTTAAAAAAAAAATTGGCAAGAATAACAAAAACAATCACATTTGGGTGCATTTTGTAAAATTGCCAAAATAGTATTATAAAAAAATGATTTAGTACTATTAGGGTCGATAAGGTACGATTTTACAAGTTCGTTGGTACGATTTTGGTTTTCTCATTTATCATCCCTGCTACACATATTTTATCTCCCAGCAAAAACTTTACTTACAATCCTACTTTTAATGACTTCAAGAATTCATTACTTTGTAGCTTTATTCGCCACTTTTTGGATTATTAGTTATATATTAAATAATAACTTTATTATATCTTAAATATACAGAAAAATTTGTATTTTCATTATGACAATAAAAATGTCATTATAGTCATAAAACATAGTTTTTTAATGCAAAAACTACGCTGCCCCGGTAGACTAGCTGGTAGAGAGCTAGTCTATCATCACCGAGGTTGAGGGATCAAATCCCGCCAGAGACAGAAAAAAAAAAAATAAAAAATAAAATAAAGTAAAATAGAATAAGAAAAAATAAAAATAAAATAATTAAAAAAAAAACAAAAAAAAAAAAATTAAAAAAAAATAAAAAATTTTTTACTTTATTGACTTTGTGTAACTATATATTTTTATAAAAATTTTAAGTATAAAAAAAACATATTATTTTTTAGATTATAATAGGCTAATTTATAAGGGATTACTTTTGGGACATCTCGAACAAAAATAAGTACTTCTTCTAGTAGAAAAATAAGTAGTCTGTTCGTCAAGTTCTCATTATTTTTCTACTTATTTTGTAAGCAAAGTTTTTGCTGGGTAATAGATAATTTCTAAAAAAAACATACTACTCTTCTCGTAGGTTGTTCTCAAGTTATTCTTAAGATCTCTCTAACCAGATTTCGCTCTTATAATCTTGTTACTTTGTCCACACGGATATATTAAGTATTATTTTAATACTTTATCATTTCATTAATTTAGCCTAATATCCGGTGCACAAATTTTCTTGGGCCAGCCTGCGAATATTTTAAGCTTATCTTCAGGATAAGCAGGATAAGGCTCCGGGATAAGCTTCAGAAATGATTTTACACTAGATCAAGGACATAGATGTTATGGCTCTATGCTCCCTATTGACTTTGTGTAACTATATATTTTTATAAAAATTTTAAGTATAAAAAAAACATATTATTTTTTAGATTATAATAGGCTAATTTATAAGGGATTACTTTTGGGACATCTCGAACAAAAATAAGTACTTCTTCTAGTAGAAAAATAAGTAGTCTGTTCGTCAAGTTCTCATTATTTTTCTACTTATTTTGTAAGCAAAGTTTTTGCTGGGCTGGCAGCCTTGCTTAAAATATGTTCGTATGAGAATCATACTTACGTATGACTCTCATTTTGCTTCGCTTATACACATTGAGTTCTGTTGAATCTAAATCAACCGTTACATAAATGTTCTAAGTATGAGTATGATGAGTAAAATCAAATTTCTGAGTGAATATGAGTTTCGATCGAATTACAATAAGTATGAGTGCGTATAAGTACAAGAAATTATGAGTCATGATTCGGCTCTACTCACTTTTTCACTACTCATTGCTGATCTCTGATACATATTAAAAATTTGTTTACAAAACAAGACTTTTTTCTTTTCAAACATTTTTACCTGCTTAAAAAGAAACCAACATTTTTTTTCAAAACAAAAAACGTATCATTACTTTAAATGTAAACCCATTGCTATCCCAAACTCAAACAATTTCCAAGAACAAATAGCAAGACCTGTAGGTGATTTCTATGAAAAATACTTTAAAGCATTACAAATTTATTTTATTCTAATGAAACTAAAATACTGAACAGTAGTATTGTAACTATATTGTTAAGGCACACATCCATCGAAAATCGATTTTTTGTTACATATGTACGTATTTACCTAATGTTACCTTTGGTACACTTCCAACTTTTATACTATCCATACATTAACTAATTTGCAATATTTCAAAATTTATTTAATTTATTATAAAAAATATTCCTAAAATTCAGAATTTTTTTTTTAATTTTACACATTTTCACTTTTTGCAGAAAAATTTTTAACAGTATTTATATCTACCCACTGTAAAAAAAAATTAATTCAATTTATCTAGTATTTTGCAAAAAAATATATACCTTTGTGATATAAGGAATAAGATTAATCTATTGCAAAAATCGAAATAAAAAAAACTGACCGAAAAATCGATATCGATTTTGGAATCCATTTACCATTCTGAACTCAGTAGTATTTCATATTAACATTAACATTCAAAAGGATAAAATAGCTTCAACATTTTTAGTTTGCAAAACTAAAATTGCACTGAAGTATTTTGGGCGAATCTAATCCAAATACGAACATGGACATAAAGAGTATATTTCAGAAAGAAGTTTGTATTGAGCCTATGTAATATCTCACAAAAAATATAAAGATTAAAACATATTTACCAAACTTTATAAAATTATCTTTAAAATTACTACTTGTGCTTTGCGCACAAGATTTACATGAACAGAATTCCAAGAAATTTGTTAGTCGCATTACATGCGTTATGCTAAGTTCACACTTAGGTTTTTAAACGCGTTTAAGCAAAATGTTGATTTAGCTAATCAAAGCCGTTCACATTACATTTGAGATGATTAAGATGACAGATGATTAAGAAAAAAAAAACACACAACAAACACACACAAAAATAACAAACAAATTTATATTTCTTTAAAGTATTAAAAATAAAAAAAAAAACACTTTAATAAAGTTATCTGAAGATTATTTAAATAATTCTAATGATGAAATTGTGAAAATTTATGAATTATTTAAGGAAAAAAATAAAAACATTATGCAGAAATCTTGGCCGGTTGTACACGATCATGTTGGCGATTCTACATTTGAGGTATGTTCAGTGGATTCTATGTGATTTATGAAGTGATTTAGTTGTAATCATGTCAATTTGAAGTGATTAACAAATCACCTCAATGTATGGGTAATCATCTCGATTTTGAAGTGATTAGAGCTTAATCACGTTCGAACTGCTTAAACGCGTTTAAGAAGCCAAATGTGAACATACTATTAGATATGCTTTAAAAACGTGAAATATGTGGTGTAAATGCGGTGACAATATTTTCCAAACGAAACAAAAGGACATTTCGTAATGTAATAACTTTATTCAAAAAATATGATATTAGCAAGTGGAAATACTATTAATACATCAACTTATTTTATTGTCTTTTAAAAAAATCAATAAAATTGACTTCAATTTCATATAAAGGAAAAAAATTATTTAAAAGTCTTAAAAACAAAATAAATTAATAATTAAAAATAATTGATAGGTATATTTCTGAAAAATAATATGACTCTTTTTTACATAAAACTAATTTAAATTCCGCACAGTCCATTTGAAATTTACACTTTGTTATTAAAAGTGATTCTTAAGTAACCACAATCCAGTTTATGGATCACCAATATAATTTTTCCAATATCATCATAGGGCTCCTTTTTTGAGAGAGAAAATATTCTTTCAATGCAACGAACAATTTTAAAACTCGATCTAACGCTGGCATTACTGTTAAGCAGTGTTTTGCTGCATTAATGTTGAAATTTTGGGATTTATAGTTTTTGAGTTAAAAGAAGAAGTCATAATCTAACAACGTACAATTCACTAAAAAAGGACAATCTACTGTCCTTTCTTTTGAAAAGGACATCGTATAAAAAAAGGACTGTCCTTTAAAAAATAAACGAATGGTCACCGTAGGTATAAACTTCAAATTGCTCTTTTAACAAAAAAAATGTGCCACAAAAATGCAACAAAACAAAATTAACAAATTTTTGTCTTAACATCTTAAACCAAATAACAAAAACAAAATACGTGTGGCCAATTCTTATAGGTAGTTAATTATTTTTAAATTTTCCCAAAATGTCTTCTAAACAAACAAAACCTACCCTTAAAAGCAAAGCCTTTGCACTCCCATACACTAAGAATTTTCAATAACACACTTTTAAAACACTATGTACTTCTTCAAAAGATCCGATTGGTTTTGGCACGGGAAACATTTTAATGATTTTGTACATTGAACAAAACAAAATTCATTCAATATACAAAATCCTTATGCCTGTGACAAAACCTTTACACACTTTTAACACACTATTTTAAATCACTTAGTTATCTACCGTAACATATTGATGTTAAGATTTGTAAAAACTGTATTGGGAACTAGAGTTAACAATTTTTAAATAAATGTTGTACTTCCTGAAAGATTTATTCAAACGCTTTCCATTAACACCAATATTGGTCAGATACAATCAGAAATGTAATCAAAATTTAGGGGCCCATAACCTTTTCCATATACATACAGTGGCGAGCACCTATGGATACATGTTGGCTTCGAAAGACTTAAAAACGTATAAAATACGCAATATTAAGAAAACCCAGTTCATATTTTTATTTACACTACTTAACTTAATAATATTTAAGAACAGAAAGTGAAATTCAATAATATTTAAAGATAAACTAAAGATAAATGAATTTTTATGAAAAAGTTCTATGTATCCACTTCTGCACGTTTGAAAAAAAAATTTTTTTTGTTTAAATTTTCAATATTTTGTCCAGAGCCCTTTTGCTTTAATTACGCTTCTGACACGTCTTGGCATACTTTCGACCAAGTTTTCAATAAGATGCCTTGGAATATTTTACCACTCCGTTTGGACTCGGTCCCAAAGTTCATTTAAATCACCAGACACCAACACAGCGAGGCTCCACCAAAACCAGCAACCGACCTCCGAGCACGAAGCAATGCGCAGAGCGGACAGTTCGACGATATACGCGAACGTCGGTTCGCAAATGCCTGCGAACGAGCTCACCTCCACTATCTTCGTCTCCTCCTAGCAAACACATCACGGGCAAATTGCCCCAACCTCCCCATCGTCCGATCGTCCTCTAAGGCCCTACTATAGTCCCAACACGCCCCAGTATGAGTGATGCCAATACTATCTAAGTCCCTAATGTCATCATAGTAATGGCACTCGGCAATAACGTGCCATACGTCCTCGGTCCCCCTCCCACACCCACAGTCCGAAGTGTCCGACAAGGCCCTCTTATGCAAAAATGCATTGAGCGAGCCATGTCCCGTCAGTAAGAACCCCAGAGTCAGGCCGAAGCCAAAATCTGGGCGTTCACGTACGAAGGTTGCATCACGTATAAAAGCATACGTGACACGACCCTTGTCAAGAGTCCGTCCAGCGCGTCCGCCACCTAGAATCAAGGTGACCGGCTAACATCACCTTGATTTCCTTACTCTCCCTATTCACCACGTCAACAGCAGAAAGCCAATCATGCGCAAGAAGTGGCAACCCCTTCTTGATCTTAAAAGCGATAGCACGACGTATCACCTCTAAGTCAAGGGGGGCTGCACCCAGCAAGACCTGAAGAGCATCCGTAGAAACAGTCCGACAGACCGGCATGCAAGCAAGCATAGCAACCCTCCGACAAGCAAGCACCCTCCTCCGACCAGCAACAGTCATAACTGTTTCGTACTATACAGGTGCACCATACGTTGCGCATGCAACGAACAGCCCGCCATAAATGGTTCGAACAGCACGCCTGCTGAGGCCCCAGTCGCACCCAAGAACACGCCTGACCTTACCAACGACAGCAGTCAGCTTCTCCCTTACATGAGCAAGATGAACCAAAAAGTTCATCCGCTCACCCATCATTATTCCCAGATACTTGACCTGAGTCACATATCTGAGACTAACAATACCAGACTTAATGACTGGAGGACGTGCACTAGACAATCTGCCCTTGAGCAGCATTATCACAGTCTTGTCGAGAGCAATCTCAACACCGACTTGTGCACCCCATTCATTAACTATGCGCATGACCTGCTCGCCCTTCGCTTCCAGAACAGCACGAGACTGCCCCTAGAGCAAAATGAGCAGATCATCTGCATATGCGCACAGGTTGCAGAGACGGCCCAGTCGTGCCAACAATGGATCCATCATGAGGTTCCATATAACAGGACCACAGACAGAACCCTGCGGGCACCCCCGGGTTACATCTCTCCAAACTGTGCCGCTGGCACCAACCACGCAAGCTTTTCTGCAGCTAAAGTAACTTCTCCACAAGTTGAGCTCACGACAACCTACACTACGTAGTCTGTCATGAACCGCGTTCCAGTGGAGATGGTCAAACGCACCCCTGAAATCGACAAACACTCCCAGCACATACTTGTCAGAAGCATTACTAACGCACTGCTTAACATGCAGCCACGCAGCTTCTACGGATCTCCCCTCCCTAAATCCAAACTGGTACTCAGAAGTCGGCTCAGTGCTATCCTCCTTCAATCGCGTCACCATTATCCTCTCAAGCACTTTTCCAAGTACTGGGAGGAGACTGATGCCCCGATAAGAGCGAGGATCGCTCCTCACCCTATCAGGAGACTTCAGGAGAACAACAACACGAGCAGACTTCCAAGCCCTAGGGAAATAGCCCTCACTCAGACACTTCCCAAAGACTGACTCCAAGTATTCCGGTATGGCCTTCCATATGGCCTTAGCCATCTCTTCAGTCATACCATCAATACCCGGCGATTTCCTTCTCTTGACACGGCAAATACTGTCCGCAACTTCCGGCCTTTCCAAGTCGGGAGGGCCGACCGAATCCCGTATAACAGGGGAACGATCAACTACCTCCGTCCCTGGAAAGAAAACCCCCAACAGTGTGTCAGCGCATTCCCTCCAAGAGGACAATTCAACATTGTCAACCCGTAGGCAAGCAAGGTCAGCTACTCTTCCTCTTCCCCTGCAGATACGGTAAACCGTACCCCAAGGGTCATCCCTATTGTCCCGTACAAACCTCCTCCAATCGTCCTCCTTTACCCTAAGAATCATGTCCTTGTACGTCTTTAGGGCAGACAAATAAGTGGACTTGCGCAAAGCTAGATCGTCAGAACCGGCACGTCTGGCCCTCTGGAACAACCTCCTGAGGTGCCTGACGGACCTTTTCGTCCGTTCCAACTCGCCCGTCCACCATTTGACCCTGCTAGGTGTCGTTCGAACACAACGACCCAGCACGGCATCATTAACGGTCAATAACAACCGATTAATCATGGTGACCTGGTCATCTATCGTCAGTGCCCTATAGTCACTTAGCGGGCGCGTTAGCGCCGCCGTCCTAAATTCCCTGGCACAATGGTCCCAGTCCACACCGTGACTCCGCCATCTAAGAGGCAGAGGCGTCTCCCTCGTTCGTTCTCGTAAGGTGACCATAATCTCGATCGGATTATGATCACTTACTCCCCAATCGTCACAAACCCTCCACCTAAGTTCGAAAGTCGTCAAAGCCGCGGTATTCGCGAGCGTTACGTCAATGTCACTAACTTTCATTTGGACCATCAAAAGTATACAGCTCACTCGGCTCATTGACAACAATGAGGCACTTTGTGACCAGCCATTCGCTAACCACTACTCCTCGCATATAGTTCGGATGGCCAGAAACATTTCTGGGCATCTTGGAGAACCACATACGAGAGCATTCGTTTGCGTCAAGTCCGAGGATAACAGGAATACTACTCCCAGAGAGAAGTACCGTATCCATGTAGCCTAAGTATGCATCCAAAGCAGCGGTCATCACAAAGAGAGACAGTTAAAAATGTGTATGTAGTGGTGAGTTCATATTGTGTGCATTGAAAAACACCAATTCTAGAAAAGAGAGCAAAATAAATTTACTCTTTTGAGACATTAACTATGTGTTTTGTTTTTGTTTTTTGTCGTTTCGTTAACCTTCGTGTTGTATGTGTGAAATTCACGAAAAGTGCTCGGCCCCTGGGGGCATAGCGTGATGATCGTTGATCCAAAGGTTCCCTACCTACACAGTAGATGCTAGCCAACAACATCTTCCCAAAATCGCACTCCACAGAAATGCAGACACCCCATTGGCTACTGCTAACTATCATAATGTCCGCGTCCGGTTTATCAACTACTATAGCCGAGTTTCCCCCGCTGTCCGTATAAACTCGCATCCCCCCCGGCAAACCCCTTACACAGCCATTCGCGATATACGGTTCCTGCAAAAGCGCAAAAGGAACTCCACGACGCTCATCGCCTGTCCCAACTCGCACATCACAGCGTAAGCACCTTGGCAATTAAACTGGATTATTGGGAATCCCTCCATATTAATGTCTAGCGTTCGCCCTTGCAACCGCGGCCGCATAGACCGGACACACCATCGACATCATCAAGTGGTTTGAGGGCAAGCCCTTAAACGTACAGTTCCGGCAACGCAGCTCAATTGGACATCTGGCAGCGCCATGTCCCGAAATTCCGCACCTACGGCACACCTCATCAGTCATCCGACAGTCCCGCACGCGGTGATCGAATCCCAGGCATCTGAAACAGGAGAACACTGGGTCCTGTATCCGCACTAGGAATCGGAACCACTTGATGTAAACACCAGTGGGCCTCAAGTGTTCAGCAACCCTCGGGGTACATTCCAGCGCTACATTCACTGGCCCTCCTTCAGCCCTCCATGGCTTACTTGCCAGTCTAACACCTCTCCGGTAGGCTTCCGGTGACATCATCTCCTTCAGGTTCATTTCATAAAGTTCCTCCATGAATTCGTCCGGGGTGATTTCTCCGTGCACCCTCTGCACTGTCACCTTGGGGCCCAGTTTATCGGCCGCTGTCACCTCGAATCCTACCTCCTGGAACGTCTTATTTTCGACAATCTTCTTGCGCTCCGCCACCGAGGGGGTACGGATCACCGCTCCTCCATCCCGCGTAGGCCGCACCTCGTGCACACGGACACCCAACGTTGGGCCCACCTGCTCCACCACCTTGTTCACAACCTCCTTAGTGGTCGTGGGGACACCCTTCCCCTTCACCACCACCGACCACGTCTCCACCGGCTTCGTTGCGTTTGGCAACTTGGGAGCCGCCACCACCGCCTCAGGCGCCTTAGGCACCGCAAAAACTGCACCTCCACTCGAAGATGCCACCTTTGAGGGCCCAGCAGCAACACCACCCTCGAGCCGGCCCTTCAGCCGCTCGTTCTCCGCCAGCAGCCTGATGAGCACCTCCTCATACTTTGCCGCACACTCAAGCACCTCCTTCACCAACCTCAAGTGGAAGTGTATAATACACTACCAACCGCCAGATGGCTTTCAATCAAAGTCAAAAACCGAAAATCCAAATCACGATAGCCAAAAAACGCGCACGATCCGTCAACACTATTTTCACTATTACCACTCCGGTAACAAATAAATTTTTAATGGAGCACCCGCCAGCGGAGTCTCACAATTTATTTATAAAAACCAACAACACTTCAAAACACTCAAGGTCCAACAACAATGTACTTCACAACCGAATCTTACTGATTTTACGCTAGTATTCCGCACACGTCTTTACACCACGAGAGTTCAACTGAGAATGCATCGTTATTTTTTTAAAGTGATTAGATCAAATCAAAAACTTTAAACGCGCTTATCTCGAAATTGATTTTTTGAGTTATGCCGGTCTTGCAGCAAATAGCGATATGTGTGTGGAGTTAAATTTCGAAATTTATTGCATAACAGAGTTCTGTTAAAGCGCTAACATAACACTGTTAACCATATAGAATCGTGATATATTTATTCAAATTGGAATTATATTTACAATTTTGATCAAATGGACTGGAAAACACATAGGGCTTAAAACATATCCCGCTAATCAAAAAATTTTATTTTAGGTATAAAATATGACTACATGATATTTTTTATATACATATACAATTTCTCTGGAAGATTTTCCCGAATTCCAGCAAAACGGTTTGAGATGGGCGGATAAAATTTGATGGAATTTGTTTTCTTTGCCAGAAGCTTAAAGGTGTTGCGTCTTTATACGAATTTTTTAATTTGTCCATATTTCCAAATTTGGAAATTCTCTGTAAGATGAATTCCAGGAAAAAGGAAGGGCGGATGAAATTTGATTTTTAATTTCACTAAGCTTTTTATTAACTCTTAATAGTCCTTTTATAGTTGAACTTCCACTGATACTTTTAACTAAAGTTATAACAAAATTGGCTTAGTCGATCAGTTATTTTTTAATTATTATTATTTATTAATTACACAAAAAAGATTATAATAAATACTTATTTTTTGTTAAAGAAATATTTTTTTAGCATTTTTAAATGTTTAGGATTCTGTCAATTCATACGAATTTTTTTTATAACAAATTTTTGATTTGAATTTTATTCAAATGCTTTTTAAAACCGTGTGTTTTAAGTGTTCACAAAAAATACACTTTTGTACCATGTTTAAGTTTTTGGACTTATAACGATATGACGACGTACATCCAACACATGCTAGTCTTCTGCACTCAATACAAACAAATGTGGTTTTAGCCCACATTTGTCACCGCAGTGAATTTCACTCATTTCATCGGCGTAGTTTTTCAGACCTAGTTTAATTGTATATCTATATGTATTTGGATTAACTTAATGTACCAGAATATTGTCAAGAAGTATAGCTTCAACATATTGGCACAAAAAATACGACGCAATTAAAATGATCAATTTGATAGTCATGTTCAATTGGGACATTTTCCTATTTAACTTCATTTATTTTACTTTTAAATGTTTCAAACATTGAAAGAGCATTCTTGTGTGATACAATTTTAAAAGAGTCTATAAAAAAAACATTATTGTTTTTGGTGATCAAACTTTTCTAAAGGCAGTTGGATACTGTTAGAGGAGTAAAAAAACTTTTACCTTCTTCTGTTGAAAGCGAAATGGCTGACTTTTTATTTTGGTTTCTTAATATAGTTACATATATTAATTACATTGTTGTAAATACATTTTGCTAAATTCAAACTTTTGTACTCGGACATATCAATTGTGATGTGGTAAGGTATGGATTTATTCTGAAATAAACGACGATATGAAAACCATATATGTCTTGTTTCTTTTAAATACCTTGGCCAAGAAGAGTATTGATTTATTATTTTATTAAAAACGGTTTGTGGGCTTTTTTTATCTGAGGCCTTAGTCCTTCGCCAAACATCTTTTTCAAGCTTAATGACTGGTTCGACTGGTTGTTTTTGCTTGATTTTTTTTAACGATTTTCCATTTTTATGTTCCATTGGTTCTAATTGGTCATCTTTTATCTTGGTCTTTGTATAATTATTACTATTTCTTAAGTTAGTTTTATTCGACCTTTTTATTCTAACATAAAATAAGTAATTAATTAAGCTCGAAGTCCAGGCTTTTTTTTTAAATCATATTTTGTTTTCCAATATTTCGCTACAAAACATGGAGTAGCATCATCAGGGTTAAAGCTACAAAAAAATAAAAACAAATGAATACAAAACATCAATAACAATCAAACCAATAAGAAAATTACGCACTAAAAAAAGGTATAAATAACAAAAAACACCCAATGAATCGGATCCGTTTATAATTGTGGATTCTAAGAGCTTGCGATAATATTTGCGCTTCCTAAATCGAATTCTACACTTCATTATCGCCAAATTAGGGTTTCTTTTTATTTGCCGTTCAGGTCTTACAGGGTTATCTACGAAATCAACGAAAGGGTAATAGCTATCTGTTTGAATGGATTTGTCTTCAGTAAAACCTTTTTCACCAAAATTAATAATTAATTGCTTCCCATAAGGGTTTATGTCAGGGGTCTGTGTAAAGATCTCTCTACAAGATCTTTTTGTCATTGTGCTTTCAATGCACAAAATGTCTTTATTATTACTTTGGTCAAACCCGGGGTTTAAGGGAGTGGACGAGAGTCCCCGGTAGTCAGATCGCCCACTATACGATTTCCCTGGAAACTATGATTATTTGGGCATTTAGGGGTCAAGGTACCCCTTTGCCCACATTTAAAACAAAACGGTTTCACGATTTCCCTGGAACAATAAATGTACGAATGACCATATTCCGAACAGTTCCAGCATTGAATGCCAGAGTAATCAAATTTAGCTTTTCTATTTGGGAATTGCATAGCCTCAACTTGTGGATCGATAACTTCAGTACCATCCGATTCTTGAAGCGAAGTATCGATCTCGCTAACGTTTCGGGATGCCCCTACATTAGGGGTCTGAAATTTCGTGTCCCGTAGAACCTTTTCTGCCCTCCGGGCAATGTCTCGAAAATCATTTACGTCACGGGGTTCCGAATTAAATAGCAAAAACCTTAAGTTCGGATTTAAATTCCGCTTCATTATGTCTATAAGTGTTATATCCGGTAGGGGATTCTGAAGCCTGAGATTCATGCCCACAATCGAGGTATGAAAATCATCATAGCTTTCCTTAAATTGCTGTCTACGCAGCGAAATTCTTAACAAAACCTCGTGGTCGGACTCTAGATTACCGAATTCTTTAATCAAAGCATGGCGTAAGGCTGGGTAAGTGATGTTACGATTCTGTCTTGCATACAACCAATACCACTGCTCAGCTCGACCTTCCAAAAGAATATGAAAATTTGACATTAAATGACCATCAGAACATCTAGAACGGGCACTAAGCGTTTCAACCTTAAAAAGAAAATCTGAAACTGAGCCCGAGCCATCGTACGATATTTTCCATTTTTCCAATTTAACATTTGTCTCAAATGATCCACTTTGATCCGACAATCTGTTAGAATTTGAAGCTGGAAAATTGGGTAACATTTCCGGTGGTCTATTTGCAGATGCGGCCGGAGCACTGCCAATTTGCGATATACTGTCTCTAATCGAAGTTAACTCCCTTCGGAATTCTTCTTGTGTGTTTCGCATTGTTATCTCCATCATGGCTATCAAGGAATCATATGCATTTGCATTGTTAGAGTTAGGATTATTTATATTTGCAACCAATGGAGCATTGTGGTATGAACCAAAAGGTTGTACAAATGGTTCGACGTTTGGATTTAAGGAGGATCTTGGAGGAATGTCCCCGGAAGCCATTGCTAGTTGAGGTTGTGAAGCCGAATTTTGGTTATCCATTGTAACTATGTCCTGAAACAGGTCAGTGGAGGCTAAGCTAGATGAGCTCTTGGCCTTTTCTACCTGGGTAGCTCTTGTCGACTTATTAGTAGGTGAGTGGACAACTTTAGATTTCGGAGTACTTTGAAGATCAATAGAGATATTATTACGCGATGCTGAATAGCCGCTTCCTCTATTAATTGAATTATCTTTAGAGCCCCTAGCCGAATTTCGAGTGTGCATACCGAAAATATCAAAATTTGAGGGGTAATGTCAAAATTGAAAGGTAATTGTCAATTAAAAGGTATTTGAAAATTCTATTACAAAAAAAAAAATCAAAATTTAAAATAAAATATTCATAAAAGGGAAGAAAAATTTAAAGTAGCTTTTCTCTCTTTTTTTTCTTAACGTTTTCAAAATTAAATCAAAATTTTATGTATGTATATATATATCCTATTACAGGGGAATAATACCATAACAAAACTAAACGTAGTCAATAACAATCTGAAATAATTCACACCCCTAATGTTCCTTCAACTCGCGCAAATACTAATAAGCTTTATGTTAAGTTAACATCCTGCAACATAAACAAATCCCTATACAAAAAAAAAGATTAGTATGGCCTCGAATGTTAGTTTCTAAACCACAACGCTTTTGCCCCAATGCCACCAAAACCGATAAACAAACTCCAGTAATAGGACTATTGTAGAAAAGACATACAAGTTTAGAAAATTTAAGATTACAAAGTTTCCTAAATCGCTATTAGAATCTAAAATCCAGCACTTCGTTAGATACCTAAGACTTAAATAGAAATCTAAATAAAAAAAAACACTAACACTTAATAGTAAGTATTTGAAAGTCGAAATAGTTTCATGACATATCTATATCTAAAGATGTTAAATAGGTCTTCATTAGGTTGTTCAGTAAGGAACAGCCTTTACGTTGGGCGCCATATATGTTACGCGCGGGTACAACTTGGATAATAATAAAAAAAAACTGTAAATCAAAAAAATCCGTTTGCTAGGCCAAAATAAAATTATTGAGTGAGGGCATGGATGGAGATTTCCCAGCTAACTACAGAAACGGTGTATTTGGTTCTCATCCCATAAATTTTATTGCGCGTAAACACATAACACACTATCCATGCCAAACGAAATACCCGTAGTGTGCAAAAATATTAGAAAAACCTAAAATCGACAATCACAAAACAAACCATGGCATGTTGTTGTGCCATGAAGAGTACCTTGGTTCCCTCCCATAGACTTAGAGTCACACGCCTTGACAGGAATAATACTCGGATTCTCGAACCTGTCCCTGTTATTTCAAGATTACTACTTACTCGTTTCCCTAGTTTGTCATGGTTATTATTCCCCCTTTTTTAAAATAATTTAAGATTGCATGTTTATGTTATATTTAAATAAAGAAAATTATAATTTATTAATGGATTTAAGAAAAAAATTAGAAAATATACATAGACAATATTTAAGCAGTTCATATAAGCAAAAATATAAATTTTGGGTATATACATAAAATGTATATTTGAAAATACAGTTTCAAAAAAAAAAATAATTTATTTCTTTTTATTTGGTTTGTTTTATATTTTTTTTCAATAAGCAATTAAGACATTCTCGGTAGAGAAATAGAAGAGGACAAACTGCTGAATATAATTAAGATATAATAAATATAAAAAAAAAACTTTACTTACAAATCATATGAAATTTGTACTTGCAACGTATGTATACGTACTTATTCACCTCATTTTACACGTCTGCGATAAGATTTGGTGGGCCCAGCAAAACTGCATGACGATGAGCTGTTGATTTGGTAAAGATCAATTAGTTAAAGAAATAAAATATTTAATAAGGCAAAACTATATAGGACAAATCTTAAGTTAGTTGATAAAGGCTTTGTTTAAATTTATTTTTAATTTAAATTTAAATTATAACTTAGGGGGGGTTTTTCCATAAAATCAATATTAAATTTAAATAAATTTACAAGGTTTTCAAATTCTTTTAAATTCACAGTGTTTTTTTTCGTTTTTCTTTTTTTTCTTGTGTAAAACTATATATATATTTTTTTTTTTTTTCAATTTTCAGTAATCTATACTTTAATTTCTTAATTCTGATTTTTATAATTTCTTTTTTTTTCCGGTTTTAAAATTATATTTCTTTTTTTTTATTTCGCATTATTTACCTTTAAGGGTTTTCATTTACAAATTTTTATTAAAAATGATTTATATATTGATTTTCAACACAAATATATAGTTTGCTTTCTAAATTTTAATTTTTACAAATTTTCTATTTCAGTTTTTAAAATTCATTTAATTTCGCATAGTTTTTCTTTTAGAGTCAAAGCAATTTATATGTTAATTTTCAGCAAAAATATATGTTGCTTTCTAAATTTTCATTTCTATAAATTTTTCCTAGTTTAAGAAAACATTCTTTTACTTTCATAATTTTCTTTTATAAATTTCTATTCAAGTTATACTTTAAATTTCAACAAAGTTATACTTTAATTTTTAAATTTTGATTTTAATAAATTTTTCGAGTTTTAAAATTCCTTATTATTCATTTACCAATTAAGCATTTTATTTATACATAGCTAGTAACATGAACAATCCTATTTTTAAATTCGAAATCTTTAGTGTTCATTAATCGATTAAACAGGGGGGAACATTAAAAAAAAATGATTTTTAGTTTAATATAATTTTTCTATTGTTGATTCGAAAACCGTTTGAAGTTATTTTATTAATTCGGTCAAATAAAGAATCTATAAATTTTCCTAACAATTCTGACATTTCCTAAAATTGCATACAAATTAGAAATTTTTAAATAAAATATGAAAGAAATTGATGTCCTATTCAATTATTCAAATTACCTCATTCCAGTACCCATGTTCTGTAACTTTAGTGAGAACTTCTCGCATCGAAAAGATGTGAAACAAAATATTCCATCGTTTCTCGAAAAGTGAGAAAAAAGTGTGTCTGTAACTTATGTCGAAAACTATCAAAAGAGATTACGTCGTTACGTTATAAAAGTCATAACATTGCACTCGAAGCCGATGTGACATTGCAGACGTTGAGGACGCCAGTCACACATATAGTTAACGGCGACCAAAATTTACTAAAATTGAAAAATTTTCAACGACGGCGGCGAAAATACAACCGTCGGGCATGCCAAATAATGTAAAGTGCGACTTTAATGTTTGTTGTTTGTAAACGAGCTTTGAAAAAATTCGTATATTTTATAAAAATGGTAAAAGAAAATAATTAAACAATAAAAAAAGGGCCAAGAACATAATTTTATTATTATTATTCTTTGCAATTTGCATTTTTAGTTGTTTTTTAGTGTTAAAATTTTTTTCTCGCCCCATTTTTATTCGTGAGTTTTTTTGACAGTCCAAAGCGGGAACTTTTCTCACCAAAATGTTACAGACACACTTTTTCTGTAAATTGGCGAGTAATTTCCTTGCGTGACAGCTTGTACTCGCCAAAAAAAGTTACAGACACAGTTTAGTGAGAAAAACAGCTGTTTGTTTCAATATACGGCATTTTTGTTCTATTTCACACATTTCAATCGAAAAGTTTCTCGACACGAGAGTTACAGAACATGGGCACAGGCCTTATACACGTTTAAAAGAAAACGGCCACGTGTGACCTTAGTTGTTCACCGGGGTCACCTTCACGAATCTAGTGAAGTTAACGGTTCAGGTACCGCTGGGTAAATTCACACGCTTAATCTCCCCAGAATGTGGTGTTGAGCTTCCCACGTGGATATTTTTTTCCAATTTAGACAAACTTGTCTTATTTAGTTGCTTCAACGCAATGTGGTTAAGAAAAATACAGGAAATTTCTTGGCCTTGGTTTTTTTTTTCTTTTGTCTCCAAAAGCACTTCCTTAATTTTTTTGGTAACACAAAAAGAACTCACTTTAAAAATTTTATTTTTGTTTAATTACTTTCTGCTATCCGTCTTTGTATGCACCTTTCAAGAATAACTTTAATAATGATTTCGTTGTCCAAAGTAATGTTCCAACAATCAACACTCTCAAAACAAAATGCCGTAAAAAAAATTCCAATAAAAATTACAAAAACAAATTCTCCTTTTGCGTTATAGGGATGAGATTGAATTAGGCAAGTGCCTGTTTTATTAAGAAACCATAACGAGAATGAATTATTGTCACACTACTTCGCATTGTCAAAAAAAATTAGCTAGTAAAGAAGAGAACAATAGATGTACTCTGATATAAAATAAATATTAAGAAAAAAATCAAACGGTACAACCAAAGAAGCACTCTTTCCAATGATCATCCAACTAAGAGTACATATCTACATGTATGTCTGTAGGTCATATTTATTCCCATTAGTGTGCGTATGCTTGTAATGCAATAAAAGCAAGTGTTTAGTCTTGAACTTGGAATTATTTAGAACGAAACACTTACATATAGGTATACACGTATGTATGTATGTTTTCATATGCGTGTCATTGAGCAAATAAACCGATGTTTAACCTTGAACTTGAAATTACCTTAGAATGAAACATTTACATATGAGTATAAGTATGTTTCTATATGCATGTGATTGACACAACTGATGTTTAACCTTGATCTTGAAATCTAATAAAAACAGGAGAATGAATCCCAACAGGTGTATTTTCGTTCTGTAATATTAAATATATTCTATTAAATAAACATAAAATTTTAATCCAACAAAAATCGTAACAACTTATTATGTACCACGATCTAAAACGAAAAACGCTTCTGGTAAATTATACGACCGAAATAAAGGAAACATATTGTAAATCCAGCTTTAGCAAAATTATGTAACGTGAATGATATTATCGATGACAGTCCCTTGGAAGTCAGTAAATTCGAGGCGAAAAAAAAATGGTTGGCACACAACTTCCCCAATGATATAGAAACCCATTGGAAAGCTACATCAGTCGTACGAATGAAGGAAAACAAATCAATACCAACTTTCTTGAACGATTGGCCTAGATACAAAGATCCTAGTGGTTACACATTGATTGACATCGATTTCGAGACTTTGTATCCAGGCAAAGGAAATCTAATGTTTGAGCAAATATCTGTTCTTGAAAATGTGATGACTGAGAAAATTCTACCTATTTTTGTAAAAGACAAACTCAACATGCAATATCTGGAGAAAATGAAAACAGCAACAAACACAAGTAAGATACATACATATACCTTAAAAAATATATAACATAAATTTTTTTTGAATTTTTTAGATGCCAAGCACTTCTACCTTTTCTACTTGTTTCATTCGATAATTCTTCCGCCTCGTGTAAATAAAACATTAAAACCGTCCATTACCGATGCTCAATGTGACATGATTGTCCACTTATTTAATATAAATGATTTTATTCAAAAAAAGGACGAGCAACGGGAACCTTCGAAGAGCTGTCAACCATTCAACCTAAAATTTTCGTAATTGGTGAGGATGTTAACAAATTAACAGAGTTTTATGTTACAGTAAATGATTTAACTTACAAAGTTGAGACACTTCTCCGAGCTGTGGATTTAGTAATTAAAATATGTTTTATTTTCAATTTGAAGTATTCGGCCAAAAGTAAATATGTGTGGGTTTTTTTACAAGAGTATATTTTCGACGATTTTTGCATTTACCGAACTTTATTTGGGACAAAGACTATTGCATTTGGTAAGACAACTCTTGTTTTTGCCGAAAAGTTTTTGGCGCAAAGACAATTGCGTTTGGTAAAAATGTTTTTGCATTTACCGGATTGTATTTGGGACAAAGACAATTGCATTTGGCAAGACATTTCTTGCATTTGCCGAATTTTATTTGTGGCAAAGACAATTGCGTTTGGTAAAACGGTTTCTGCATTTGTCGAATTGTATTTGAGGTAACAGCCCTTTTGAAGTCGCAACAAATAGCAACTGCTATTGGGAACGATCCGAATGTAAATACTATTTGGGGTAAAGTTAAAATCATTTGCCATTACTACTTTTTTTTCTGTGTACAAACCATATATTGAAAAAATTTGTTTGTGAAAAATGTAATATCTGCAAAATATTAAATTTTAAAAACGGTATAAGTCAAAAACCTATTTTTTATTTGGCTGTTTTTTTAATATAATACCTCAAAACGTTCTTTTAAAGAAATTGAAGAAATAATCTCAACACATTCGGCTAATTCGGCGATATTATGACATTTTGAATATGACAACTTTTGAAAAGAAACAAATTTTGAATTTTTTTTCAGTATATGGTTTGTAGCCCCAAGTATTCTGTTTTTGTTGTTTCTTTTTTCAATAAACAAATTTTTTTATTGACTTCAAAATAAAAAAAAATTGTTTAAGTATTAAATTTCTAACGTATGGAAATTGACGTTTAAAATGATCAGAGAAGACAAAAAAGCAATATTCAATACTTTTACAGCAAAAAGAAATTATAAAAAAAGCAACAAAAAATTGATAAAACAGCAAAAAAAAAGCACTAAAAAATGTTTTACAGTAATTTTGACTTAGCTGCACAATCTCCTTTGCACGATTTTTTGTGCAGGTAAATCAAAAATGCAGCTATCTTAAATGCATTTACCTGCCTTAATGTGCAGGTACACAATTGTTGTTACCTGCACAAAAGTGCAGCTAAAGTAAAGTGTTTGATTAGCCCTGCAGTACTAATGTTAGTCATTTTGACTAACACTGTTTTAATTTTTGCGTGTAACTTTTTTTTGCTGCTATGAAAAGATCTTATTTATTTTGTAATCTCATTTGATGGTACGCTCTTGCTTATAACGGTCACTTTGCTGCAGTAAGTAATGCTATTTTTGAGTTTTTGAAGTCATGTTAGTCAAAATGACTAACAATTAGCATCTGTGTAACTTTTACCCCTACATATTAAGTACATATTTTTGCCAGAGTTGTTCCTAAATATGTATTGTATTTTAACTGAGTTATTATTTAAGTTTTAATATAAGGCTTTAATGAAGTTTTGTTATTGTTTTTTGTTTGTTTACCTCATACTATGTATGTAAGTACGTATCTCATATAACATATTCTGGACACTGTAATAATGGAGCATTTCACAAATGTAAATAAAACTGTAAAAAATATTTTTTTTTGCCTTTTCGGTATTATTTGACATGTTTTCTTAAATTACCAATGAATTTAAAATTTTTTATTATTTATTTTTTTACTTTTATTTTTCATTAAAAAAATTGTGTTTGCGAAAGTGTTCCTAGAAGAGCACCTTTAATAAAATAAATGCAAAAATTAAATTATTTTGGAAAACTTTCATATTATTGTTTTATTAGACACTGGACAAAATAAGTTATCAAATTAAAAAAATATTAAAATTATTTCATGTGAAGCTAACAAAAAAAAATCGGAGTTATATTAATGTTAGCCGATTTGACTAACAATTAGTATTAATGTAGAAAAAAATCATGTTAGTACTCTAGGGTTAAAAAGTGGAATAAAAAATATTTTATTAAAAGTTGAAAAATAGTTTTGGTTTTTTAAAACAAAACAAAAATCTGTTACGTCCATCGTACAATCTTTCTTGCCGCAAAACAATTTTTTTACGTTTGTGGATCAAAAACACATTAAGTAGACGAAAACAATTAACCGAAACATTTGCTTTTGTTTTTGGCAAATCGGTCTTATTTTGCGAAATAATTAAGCGGGTGACGCAATTCAACGGAACTCAACTTAATGGGTATTTTTACATTGACAGTTATACTGAATGATTTCGTTCCATGGTTTTTAGTGCAATAAAACGGGAAACTCAATTAAACGGGGCTCAATTAACCGAAAACAACGTACATAAATTTATACTTTATTAAAATTTTATTTCAAATAAAAGATGATTTTATACATGGATGTGTGTATATTTAATATAAAAAAAACATTAACAAAAACCATGAGAATTAATTTGATATTTATGTGAAAAAGTGGCCACCATATTTTTTCATGTGTGCAGCTAACTTTGATGTTTTGTATGAAAATATTTTAAAGCTGCCCAAAAATATGAAAAATATGCAGGTATACAAAATGCACGTAAACAAGGATTTTGAAGAATAATTCTAGAAAATATGTATTTTGGACAGTTAAGTCAAAGTGCAGCTAACTTAAACTTTTTGTATGAAAATAATTTTAAAATGCCAAAAATTTTGTGCATTTATCTTAAATGTGCAGGTATAGAAAGTGCACTTAAAAAAGGAATTTGTATGGAATTATAAAGAATAATTCCAAATATCATCAATTTTGTGCAGTTAAGTCAAAAGTGCACGTAAACAAAAGGCAGTTAAGTCAAAACTACTGTATTCTAATTCTTCCACATCATCAAAATTATTACAATATACTATCATGTGGGCTTTTATGTTTTCAAATTTTAATTTTCTACGTCGATCTGTCAAAAGCGTTTTGTATACAGAGAAGCTTCTTTCTACATCAACGGAGGTTGACGGTGCATATTTAAATTTGAGAATTTCATTAGAGGACAAACTTTTTACATATTCATCTTTTGGAACAGTACCAGACTCTAAAATATATTTTATTTTCAAAAACTGCTGATATCCGGGATTTCTTTTTAATATTTTCTCAAATTTTTAATATTTTTAATTAGGCTTAAGTTCATTAAATTTAATTTTCATTAAATTATTTTTTATGAAGAAAGGAAGTTTACAACATGAAAGTTAATTAAAATTGTTTTTGATAATCTTTCATTTTTGACCGTGGCTGGGGCCCCAGCTTAAGTTCATTAAAAATAATTTAATGAAAATTAAATTTAATGAACTTAAGCCTAATTAAAAATATTAAAAATTTGGATTAAAAACCATAAATAGTTCAACAAAATAACCACAATACTAATTATTGTTAAAGCTAAGGCACGAGCTCTATGTGTTCATTTGTCCTTCAAGTTGTGCTGAAAAAGGTCAACAAGAAAAAAAAGACAAATATGAAAAAGAAACAAAAAAATGTACTTTGGACTTCAAGAAAAATTCTTGACAAAAAGTACGAAAGAACAGAGGAAAGGAAAAACATCTAAAAGTAATTAAAATTGATAATCATTCAAAAAAGCAAACTTCGATCTTCCAAAGGTAAAAATACAATTTGGTTTAAGGATTGATGTTTGACTATTGACGTCAGCAGTCGTCGATGGCTGCGAGTGTAAAACGGCAAATCCATCTGAGGAGATCGAGTGGTTGCGATCGAAACATGTCATGGTAACCTGCCGGCCTGGGTTCGTGCCCCAGCCACGGTCAAAAATGAAAGATTATCAAAAACAATTTTAATTAACTTTCATGTTGTAAACTTCCTTTCTTCATAAAAAATAATTTAATGAAAATTAAATTTAATGAACTTAAGCCTAATTAAAAATATTAAAAATTTGGATTAAAAAACATACATATGTATGTTAAAAATATATGTTACAAAAACAAGAACGCAAGAACTTTCAAGTTCTTTTTAATACAGTCTTATTCCATTTTATATAATTTTCTTATAGAATTCTGTTTAATAGAGAAATATTTGTCATAAAATTCTTTTACTACAAAAATCATATTAAAAAAACGACTTTTAAATTCTTGCGTTTTCGATTTCCAGAACACCTCTGATTAATAGTTATATTTACCTTTAAGAAAATATTTTTAACATTGGAAATCAATTTATTGACATTTTCAAAGTTTGTTCGAATAAATTCCGCTAATCGGTGGATACCATGTGCAAAACATGTTAAATGAAGCATTTTCGGATACATTGCCTTTAGAGAAGATATTCCACTTAGCATATATGCAGCTGCATCCGTTACTACAAGTAACACTTTGTTATATTTTATGCCTAAATACAGAAAATTAATATCAAATCTAAACTCGATTTCTTTTCTACTTTACCATCTGGCCACAATATTTGTAACGAATCATTATAAAATGCTGCAATAGATGCGCCATTTGCCGTTTCAAGTACTTGCATGTTCAATAAATAAGATTTATTGTCTTTCAATTTTTCTAAAGCGGCCCATACACTTGCAATATTATTGTATATGATATTCGCCATATTATTTTTATTTCGTCCTATATTATGCAATAAGTCGCACAATATTTTCATAAATTCAATAAAAAGGCCAACATAACCTATAGGAATAACATAAACAGCATTGTACAATGTTGCCAACACATTTCACTTTTTTTTCGTTGTGCAATAAAAATCAAAAGTCTTTTGATTGTTGCAAATATATTGTGTCACCTTCGAATATCACATACACATTGGGCTTATTATTGTACAATTCGTAAAATTTAACAATTTTATTGCAAGTGTATGAGCCGCTTAAGACTCCAAAAATAAAATTTGCAACATATCTCTGTTCGCTGTCCGTAGTTTCATCTACAGAAATCCATATATATTTGTCTTTTGCTGCTTGACGCATTTTTTCTATGGATTCTATTATGTATTTCTGGCGGATGCAAGTTTCAGACGGAACCGACATTGAAGAATATTTCTCAATGAAATTTTTTAAACTGGGAGAACTAACTTTTTTTTATTGGTATATTGGATTCTAACAATGCTTTACAAAGATCCTTTTGAAATGTTGTGGCAGTTGGAGTCACTGGATATTCCGTAATTAGTTTCTGTGGATGGTTCTCTTGCTTAGAAGACGCCAATTGGTGTTTCCCACATCTTATATGTTGATCCACATTAGACTTTTTCGAACAATTTATTGACGTTAAAAATTCTTGCGAATCATCTGAATATAGTAACATAGGTGCACTCATACAATGTTCAAATAACTTGTTAACTACTGCCTCTCCTAGTACACCTTCATCTATGTACTCTATATTGTACGTCATCATATAGCAACGGTCCAATAGTTGAATTGAATTCTTTTTAAAATTAATACTTTTCCATTGTTAAGGTAAATTTAACGAGTTCAACCATAAAACTATTAACTTTGACTTTCCATATTTTTAGTTTGTAGAATATAATACATATTTTGTACATTTTCAATTTCCAAAGATATATTAGTATCTGCATCGCCGTTATTAGTTAATTGAAATCTAGAAACAAAATCTACCACTGTGGACTGTAAGGTGTCGAGACCGTGCAACGTATACAAAGGCAGAGAATATCCAGTCGTGTTCATAGAATTCATAAAATATATTATTGTCCATTTACCTAAACTTAGTGCGGGAACATTAAATGTATCTAATTTTAATATATTTCCAATATAGCTTGTGTGTGTTCTCATACCAATCATTTTCGTATAAAAAAAATAAGGAACACATTTCAGTCTAACTGCCAATTTCACCAAGTTCGGTTAAAACTAACTTTCAATTAAAGTTCCAGTTACCAACATGTTTTGACAGCTATAACCGGTAGTTAATTATAACCGAACTTGGTGAAATTGGCCGTTAGTAGCTATTACTACACATTAAAAAAATAATATTATATGCAAACTATAATTTCTTAAATATTTTTATGAATAAATCCTTTATAAAATGACATCAAATGACATCGCAATTATCTTAGATTGCATGTCTTCTGCTACTTCTGTTGGTAATTTTAGCAACAAAGAATCAATATAATTTAAAAATGATGTGTTGATGCTTGTTTCTTTTTGTTTTTTTTTGCAATATCTACAAGTGTCGTCATTACATCAGCCACCTTTGAAACACGAGCTCTCATTTCGCTTAAACACAAATTTTTTGGAGATACAGTTGTATTCTTCAAAATAAAAAAGCACATACGTACATAAAAAAGCATATAAATAAATACAAATTAGGGAATGGTTAATCAACTCCGATCGAAAATCGAATTTTTTAACTTAACGTATGCGATGTCATACTCTCTTAAAATCAATTTTTTATTTTTATCATAATTTTGACAATTCATAATTTTCGTTAAAAAATAAGGCGCACCCTACAACACAAACATACGTGTATGTTTATGCAGTTTGCCAAGTTTGAAGTAAAAAACCGGTTGCAGTTTTACGTTTTTACCATTTTAGTTACCTACGTATACTTTCAACTTCAATATATGTAGGTTCTTGTTCATCTTATGGTTTAAAAATCGTGTTCATTAGTTCTTCTAAAAATTTATCGTCATTTAAAATCTGACCCACCAGAGTGGTATGGTAACTGATTTAAAATATCTTGTTATGTATGTACGTATTTGTGCTACTATTTTTTTGAATTTTGAAATTATTTTCTTGTAATTTTCTATGTATGAATTTTAACTTCAAATTCAGCCGTTTCAAAATCAAATTCAGGTTTTTAAAAAACCAATTCCGAATTTTTATAATCGAGTATTTTACAAATCATATTCCGCATTTTTTAAATCAAATTATTTTTAAAAAGCCTGATTTTAATTTTCAAAATTACGTATTTGTTTTGAAAATAAGGTAAATCTGTTTTTTGACAACCTGAATTTGGTTTGGAAAATGCTGAATTTAAAGTTAAAACAAGTAAGAAAGTATAGTCGGTCAAACCCGTCTATATGAAACCCTACACCACAGTATTTAAAAAACTAATCTATCTATGTTTTAAATTTCATTAAATATTTCTGAGGCAGAAATCGCCCCCTATATCCCCTCGTGGTCCTTTTTTTTAAATGTATAGCTAATGTGTCCATATATACGGTCGAACTTCCCTATAGTGAATCTCTACGGGGACAGACAATTATTTCACTATATAGAAACTTCATTATACAGAAATATTTTTTTTTTTTTTTTGTTTTAAAAATAATTAGTATTGTGGTTATTTTTTTGAACTATTTATGGTTTTTTATTCCAAATTTTTAATATTTTAAATTAGGCTTAAGTTCATTAAATTTAATTTTCATAAAATTATTTTTATGGAGAAAGGACTTTTACAACATGAAAATTAATTAAAATTGTTATTGATAATCTTTCTATTTATGGTTTTTAATCCAAATTTTTAATATTTTTAATTAGACTTAAGCTGGGATCACACGATTGCCGCAAATGCACCAATATGACACAATTTTTATTGTGCTTTATTGACGCACAATAATGAAATTGGACCAATAACATATTCTGAAATCACACGATTGCCCTGTTTTAAACAAATTTAATTGCCGCTAGTTGGTACAAAGCGAAATGGTTACAACAATTGCCGCAGCACAGTCACACGATTGTTCTTACTTGACAACTGCGAAAACAGCTGTTGTGGTAGCTTTTTTATTTGTTTGAAAGTTCTTGTTGGTTTGTTAATTAAATAAAATTAAATATGTATCATATATGTTTGTACTTAAACAAATTTTTGTTTAATATTTTTATTTAAATTTTTTAAGAAATTCCAAAAATTAAGTCTGTTCAACAATTTCGTATGTTAAGGTTCGCTTAGAAACTTAAATAAAAATATTCGCACTGAACAGCTAAATATGCTTGTGAACATACATACATACATATTTTGGTAATAGCAATAATTAAAAAAAAATAAAATGCATAATAAATAAATAAATATTTAACTTCATTACCTACTAAAAGAAACACAAAAAAGTAAATTTATTAAAAAAAGGCAAATATTGGTGCGTATTGTGTTGTTTGATTGCCGCACAAGAACACAATAAATATTGGTGCATTTTTGTTATTTTTATTGACGCGTGGCTGCATAGAAAACAGTCACACGATTGCCGCACCAGGGTTGCATTTGATTGGTAAAAGTAAGCACAATATTGTCCTTGATTGGTACATGAGCCAATTGGTTGTGCAGTCACACGATTGGGGTATTAAAAAGTATGAAAATTGCTGCATTGCGGCAATCGTGTGATCCCAGCTTTAAGCTCAATAAATTTTATTATCATTAAATTATTCTTATGAAGAAACGAATTTTACAACATGAAAATTAATTAAAATTGTTATTGATAATCTTTCATTCTTGACCGTGGCCATGACATGTTTCGATCGCAACCACTCGATCTCCTCAGATGGATTTGCTGTTTTACACTCGCAGCCATCGACGACTGCTGACGTCAATAGTCAAACATCAATCCTTATGTTTTTTATTTATTTAAAATAATCAGTAGGGTAATTCGGTAACTTTTTTAAAACAAAAATTTACTACTTAACGGCAAATTTTTGTCGTTAAAAAGTTACAGAATTTCCCTACAGGTATTTTTGTTTGAACTACATTTTTCCATTTTTCTTTATCAATAAAAGCTTCAATTTCATTAAGACATTTAAATACATTTGTCGTTTTTTTTTAATTTATCTAGCCACCCAGTACTTGCTTCGAAATCTTCATGTTCCAAAGAATCAGCGAATTCTTTGGCTTTTTGCTTCAATAATACTCCAGATTCCGGAAGATTCTAAGAACGAGCGGCCGTAACCCATTTGAGCATTGCTTCGTTAATGTCTTCAAAATTACAAGTTCGAAGTGTCTTGCGCTTAAATTATCGTCTTCTATGTTCTTTTGAATAACTGACTTGTTTTTTAACATTTTTGATAATGTATAGAGAAAAATTCCAAACTCTTTAGCTATATCTTTTTTCTTTGATATCCCTTCTTCTACTTTATTAATTACTAATAACTTTTTTCAAGAGAAATACTACTCCTGTGCGTCATTTTCGTTCACTGAACTCGGTCAACTGATATAAAAAGTCAAATCATTAACTTTTTTGTTTTCATATTCATATTTAGGGAATCCCAAAAATATTACTTGTTTTCTTTAAAAATAGTGTTGCTTACAAGTGTAAAATAAATATATGGAGACAAAAATAATTACTATATGGAGACAAAAACACGTAAAATATATTTTTGTTTCCAAAATTTTGTTCATTGTAAAGAAAAATTCACTTAACAAAATACATTGAAAGTGGAACGAAAAAGCTGTGTTCTTGATTTTAGTTCATTATAAGGAGAACTTCATTGTACAGAAGTTCACTATAAGGAAGGTTGACTGTATATAAATTTCATTAAAATTGGTTTGATAGTGGGCACAAAGACCCTATTCCGGAAAGCAGCTTGTATGGAGGCTCTATTTAATTATGGACCTATTCGCCCCAATAGGGTTGGTTCTTGTGCCAATTAGAACCTGTGTACCAAATTTCATCAAATTATCTTCAAAATTGCGACCTGTACTTTGCGCACAATGTAACATGGACTGCCAGCCGGACGGACATCGTTAGATCGACTCAAAAAGAGATTCTGAGTCGATCGGTATACCTTAAGGTGGGCGTAGGACCAATATTTTAAGGTGTTTCACACATCAGCACAAATGCACACCCTCTCTTCTATTGTGATGTGGGTATAAATATGTAAGTATTTTGTGTATTTGATAATAAGTCACCCTTGTGATATACGATTATATACAAGGTGTTGCATAATGAGCTATATGGTTTAAATCAGTGTTCGAAAATAAACACTAAATACCGCTCCTTAGTGTTCGGTTCAAAAGATTTGTGGAAAACACAAACGCTAATAGTGTTTGTGTAGAAAATCGTTAAAAAAAATAACGTTTCCCAGTTAGTCATCTTTCGTACACAAAAATAATACTGTTTTTATCAAACTCAACAAAAGATGAGAACATTTAATTCCGTTCAGTTTATTTTTAAAAACCACAAACTACATTGTGTTCGGTTTAGTTCATTAATGTTCCTTCGTTTCGTTCCTTTTTGGCTGTTAACAAAAACCAAAAATTTTTACAAAAACGAAATACACAAACGAAAAAACACAAAGCCAGCAAAATAATTTTACACAAACAAAACATATATACAATACTCACACAAGCTGTTCGTGCTGCGGTCGTTGCTAATATGGTTTGTTTGTTCATTTCTTTATCAATGTAAAAAAGACACATTATAGAATATTAACCCTTCTTTGCATGATTTTTTCTTTTTTTGTGAAATTAATCACAGAGATGTAATTCAAGCTCAAGATTAACGAAAAAATATTAAAAACAATTTTATTATAAATAAATAGTATAAAAAAGGTAAAAAACAGAATAATGGAAATTTCAAATTCACCTGTCAAGCTCAGTACTAAATAATTAAAAATCAAAATAAATCCGCAGATTATTACTTAGACACTAAAAACAATCAGTTTTTCCACTCATACCCACTTTTATTTAACAAAAAAGTTTCAAATCAGCTTTTAAAAAAATACCACGAATTATGCAAGTTTCCTCTAACTTAACAAACAGCGGAGTAACGAGACATAACCAATAAATTTCAATGTTATGCTTCTTCTTTTTTTTACCGCTATGATCCAATGTATAGAATGGTCATGACTCATGACTCATGAGGAATGATGTCAACAGCAACCAATTTACTGTACACCAGCTTGTGTGAGTTTTCTTCTTCAATAAATGTTATGATGGAAATTTCCATCACCATGCAAAGAAGGGTTAAAATATAATGTTTGTCTCCAGTATCACTAAAATTGTTCTGTTTATTTTCGAACACTGGTTTAAATTAATAAATACAAAAGTTAAACGTACATACACAATACATTGTATAAAATGTAAAAATTTTGTTTTATTTTTCTGTAAATAAAATGTATTCTACAATCTTTGTTGAATATAAAGAAAAACCCCACTTGGGGATTTTAAAGCAAAATACCTATTAAAGCCAGGGTGGGATTTTCTGGGTTACCCTGTGCCATAGTTGCTATCGTAGAAGTCATTGTCGCTAATTTTCATGTGAATACTAAAATTTAAAAGAAAGTTATAGCATTAAAAGCTATTTTCAGGAGCAGTATTTGTATTGGAGCCATATGGACCCATTGCAATACAATTTAATAGGATGATTTTAATTGTAATAAAATAAGTTTGGAAAACCTTTAATTTGAAGAGTGAATGTAAATTGAAGCGTATGAGTAAATTAAGAAAAATAGTGATTTTTGCAGTTCTCTGATTTACATACTGGGGTGTTCTGGAAATCGAAAACGCAAGAATTTTAAACATCGTTTTTAAATAAGATTTCTGTAATAAAAGAATTTTAAGACAAATATTTCCCTATTAAACAGACTTTTATAACAAGAATTATAAAAATTAAATACTTAAATAAATAAAAACAACTTCCAAATTCTAGCGTTTTCTATTTCCAGAACACCCCTGATATGTGCAGTCTTTACAACACAAGTTATTATTTTTATGAAAATACTTTCCATGTTTGTTGTTATTTTTTTTTTTTTTTAATTTTAAATGTTTACTTTCCTTTTTTAAATTTTATTTATTTTATATTTTATTAAATTTGTTTTAAATTTCACAGAGCACAGGCACAACCATTACATGAGGCTTTTACAGTTTTATTAAATATTTGCGCCATTACAAATCGAAGCTTATGCATTAAACACATTCACCACACAGGCTACACGAACACAATACTACAAATGCTGCTGGCTGAGATTTTAGTCGTGTAGTCAGCTACTGAATTATGTTGAAGACGGCAGCTACAATTGAAAAAATACAAACAGCTGTTTTTGTTTACTATGTCTTTATATTTCAGTGGTGCCACTATCATTTTTTTTTCTTTTATAAAATGGAAAAACATGCATAATTGCAGACTCTTATTCAAACTTAATTTAAGATTATCAACAAATGAATTTATTTAAAAAAATTTAAATATTTTAATTTTGTTGTTTTTGTAACTAATAAACAATATAATTTTAACGGCAGATTTAACAAAAAATACATATAAAATGCTTTTAAAATAAGAAAATATGTTCTTTCAACATATAGTTCGTAAAAGTTTCAGAACACTTTGGGTGCATACGTAAATGCATAAAAACTATGTATCACTGCTGCAGTGATGCAAAATGTTGTTGCTGATGCGTGATTACCAGTTGCAGTTGTGTTGCTGATACTTTGCACAACAGCTGTACAAAGTTTGAATTTTTGAAATTTCAAAAGTTTAATAAGCAAACATTAAATAATAATAAAAATGCTTTTTACAATAAAGATGACAAATTTAATTGAAAATATTGAACCAAAAAGTAACAGTTCTCTTATAAATGACGATTAAACAATTTCTTTTTTGTCAAAAGTTATTGCTTCAGAAAATTAACTGAAGCAATAATTGCTAAAGTTTGCTGCAGAGCTGCGTCATTAAACGCCCGGGAGACTATCAAATAAATACATCAATCACATAGTTGTGTGCGTTCAGTCGTTCTTTTTCGGGTACACATACGCGTTGTCGGCAATGCTTGATGAAAATCAAAAAGTTTTGATTTTTTTATTTGATGGCTGATTATTTGATAGTCTCCAGTTGTGATTGACAAAAAAAATGTCTTTGCTTTGTGTATGTTGTCATGTACGGAAGAAAAAAAAAATATAAATACTTATTTGGTTTTTCGTTTTTTTGATTTAAAAAAAATAAAAAAATATCTTTGTTAAAATGAAAAAATGCGTGGACGAGCAAAAGTTTATATTGCGTTTTATTGAACACTACCAAAACTTGCCAGCATTATGGAATGTAAAGGTGGAAGCATACAGTAATCGTGAAGAAAAAAGAAAGCAGTACGGAATTTTGTTGGAGGTTTATAAAGAACAAAATCCTAATAGAACAATGGATGACGTTAAAACAAAAATTAATATTTTGCGGACTAATTTTCGACGTGAAAAACAAAGATTGGCCGGATGTACCAAAAGTGGAGCTGGAGCTGAAGATTCGCTGGAGTCGAATTTATTTTATTATGCCGAAATGGAGTTTCTGGACGATATTGAAAAACCCTGTATCTTTGTATATTTTATCTTATTTTTTTTTTGGAGAAGTATATGTACATATATAGATTATGTATTAAATTGATGCCCATATATTCGCATTAATGCATAAACTTTGTTTGCCAAGACACTGCTCCCTAATTCATAAAATATTCCGCAAAGTTATCACGATTTTCTATCGCTTTATTTGAAGAATTTCTTATTTGCGTATATTCTAAAGCCTTCAGATCAATGTTTTCGCGCCATGTTCCACTAAAAAAATCCCCTGAATTGGTGTCTTCCCTGTCAAATGAATCTGCAAATCTGTAAGATTGTTTCTTGCTCAAAAAGTTATGCAGATAGCAGCAAGCTCAAACAATTGTTTTAGCTTTTTCTGGTGCCAGTGAAATTGTTGTTTGTAAAACGCCAAATCTTGAGACTAGTATCCCGCAAACATATTCCACAATTCTGCGGGCTCGGCTCAATCTATAATTGAAAATGCGTTCTTTATTTGTAAAACTTGTGCCGGAAAATGGCTTTATAAGATTTTCATGCATTTGGAAAGCATTATCTCCCACAAAAACGAATGGCAATACTTTGTTACTATTTGGCAATTGTGATGGTTCGGGAATTTTTAATGATTTTCTGTAAATTGCCTTCCCAAAATCAGTGTTTTTAATAACACCACCATCAGAGATACGCCAGTTTGTTCCAACATCCGCAACTATAAATTCGTAGTTAGCGTTAACAGTTGCCATAAGGACGATGCTAAAAAATTTTTTGTAGTTAAAGTACATTGATCCACTTTTAGCTGGTTTTTTAATGGCAATATGTTTGCCATCGATCGCTCCAATGCAATTGGGGAAATTCCAATCTTCGTTAAAACCTTCTTCTATTGTTCTCCATTCGCACTATGTTGCGGCACCTGTGAAATACAAAAATTATACACATGTACATAAGTATATTTTTATTTCTCTAAAAGATCATTTTTTTTATAATTTCAGACTCTTTTTAAAGAAACTACAAGTAAAGCTGCAAAAAGGAAACCAGACCCAGCTGACGTTTTGATCGAAATTGCTACAAAAAAATTTTCATCCAACGACAAAAAAAAATCAGATGCAATAACCGATTTTTGGCCTGTTAAGCTGGAACGAATGACTACAGAGCAACGAATACAATGCGAAAAGTTTGTGGATGAAATAATGTTTGAGGGACAAATGGGAACTTTGCGCAGAAACTCCGTCAAAATAAATTCTGGTTTTAATTACCCAACACCTGACACATCCAGAGGCAGCAGTTCAACACCAGCGCATATTTACATCAGCAACATGTCATTAGAAGAAAGCTTTACAAATTCAGCTCTTGATTTCGTCCCCTCCAAACAATAGGTATCCCATCGTTTCCAAATATATTGAAATTACTTTCGTCAATAAAGGTCGATTCACCCATGCGTTCCGAACAATATTTTTGACCGGACAATAATTTTTTTACAGAGAGTGTTCTGCAGAACGATTCACCCATCTCGGAAGATTTGTCCGGACAAACAAAGCTACCATATGGTTTACACATGTAAACGATTATACAAAGTGGCAGCACAGTTAGCAAACTATTAGTTTTTTTTATAAAAGTGTGTTAAAGAAAATGGACGAAAGAAGAAAATTAATTTTATTATTTTAAATTGAATTGCATGAAACCCATTTAATAGCAAACAAAATTTATCAAAAAATGTTGAAAGTAAAAAGAATAGCAGTAAGAAAAATATTACAGAAAAGAAGAACAAACGGTGTTTTCCACACACTTGTTCCTGAGATGCGCCTTCATGAAGTGTAATCGTTTATACATTTTCACAGTATGGACCTCAATACGTCCAATGAAATCCTTGCAATTTTAGGGCCTGATTTGCGTGGTACAGTACTTTTCGCTTATAGTCACATCCCTTAGTTGCACGCAATGTTGTGACTATATCGCTAATGTGATTATAAGCCTAATTTTTTTATATGCCACAATATGGCATATAAACAAAATCGGATATAAGCAATTTATGTGATTATAAAAAAGAAAACAGATTTATTTTATTTATATGTATGTATATGTATACATAGTATGTTTATATACGTATTGAATACGTTATAAACAAATACATAAATACTTTGTATGTTTAAAGGTTAAATTATAAAAACTTTAATAAAATAAAGTAAAAGAAAACAAAATATTCTGATAAAAAAACTAAAAAAAAATTATGGATTGCCATTTAATATTTTCTGATTGAAATAACGAAACTTCAAAAAGTTAAATATTTAATATAATAAAAATTATTCATAATAACACAGTTTTTAATTAAAAAAATCTGTTATTTTAGTTTGGCTTAATTTCAACGAATTTTTTAAAGCCTTTTCTTCTATTTTGTCAAACAAAAAATTGCACTCCAATTCATTTTCCATACAATACGTTCTCAAAACATCTGCGAAGTTTAAAATATCCTTTATTGTGGGTGGATCTTTTTCAATAATAAACATTTCGTCTTCATTTTCCCAACCATCATCTTCTTGTGTAGAGTCTTCTTCGCCAACCGCCTGTAAAATTTATTCATTGCTCAAATTTCCAAAACAAACAAGATCATCATCGCAATGCAAATATTCAGATGGATAAGAAACAACTTCGGCAATAAAATCTTCGTCTTCATCAATTTCATTGAGATCAGTATTGGTATGGAAACCAGCCTGTAAAAAATATTAAATTAAAAATTGAAAAATAAATTTAAACTTTTAACTGATAATATGAACGTACTTTTTTGAAACAGTTTGCAATTGTCTCAGGTTTCACCAACCACCATGCCCGTTTTACAAAATTTAATGCATCCAATATTGTAACCGATTTCAGATAATCTGGCACAGTCTTTCCCTTTTCCAAACTGCATAATTGCTTTTTTACTATAATCTGCCGATATTGATATTTAAAAGCATGTATGATGCCCTGGTCTAACGGCTGTATTAGTGCAGTGGTATTTGGTGGTAAAAATTTGACTTCTATATTTGACAGTGATGTGGTTACCTTATGACAAGAGGCGTTATCAATAAATAAAATTATTTTTTTGTTCTCCTTCACCATTTCATTGTCTATCGTAGAAAGTATTTGATTCCATATTAAACTGGTCATCCAGCTGTTTTTATTGGAAAAATATTCGACTGGTATTTTTAAAACATCTCGGCTTTTTTGGTTTCCCAATACAAAACACTCGCTTATATGAACCAGTTGAATTACATATAAATAAGAGTGTCAGCCGAGATTTTTGGGTTTTATACCCCTTGGGCTGATCTCCTTTAATGAAATAAGTTGTATTGGGTAATGCTTTGTAGTATAGACCGCTTTCGTCAGCATTAAAAACACAATCTGCAGAATATTCTTTGAGCAAATGGGGTAAAACACTTGTTTTAAAATCTTCCGCCGCCGATTCGTCGTTGTCCTTAGATTCTCCATGAATCTTTCCAAAGTTAATGTTTGAGCGCTTTCTCCATCGGAATAACCAACTTGAATCTGGCTCAAATTCTTCATTTAATTGAACAGCAAATTCTTTAGCTTTGTTCATAAGCATTAAACTACTTACAACAGCGTTTTTGCTACGCATATCATTGAACCAAATGGTAAGAGCCTTTTCAATATTGGGATGGTCGCCTTTTCGTTGTCTTTTAGACTTTAAGTTAGATGTATTTGCCAGCCCACGAATCTTCTCCTCGTTTTTTATAATTTTGGAAACGGTAGACACATCTATTTTGTATTTGGAGCCCAATTCTTTTCTTGTTAAAGAATTATGTTTATAATCATTAAACAAACAATTTTTTTCTTTTACAGATAAATTCACACGTTTACTCATTTTTTCTGTTTTATTTTTTAGTTTGACAGGTTTTTCAAAGCACTATTGATTAAATATCGTTAAAAAACAAAAATGTCAAAATAAACAACACGGTTGTATTTTACCATTTGATTTTTTTACATTTTATTGGTTTGTGTCTTACACTGCCTTTACACATGAAAGTTCTTTCATGAAATTTCTGTATACGTATTTTAAATAAAAATGTCAATGAAACAGATGACTTTCTTGAAAATTTCTTGTTCGATTACACAGGAAAGTGAAAGTTCATTTGAAAAATGTCGTCAAAGGGCAAACTTCTAACAAAAATGTATCTTCTTCTTCTTTTATTATTTTGCTTTTTTGAAGTTTCAGAGTTGCCAAGACAATTACTCACGCCGAACATCAGGCATTCGTTCAAATTAATATTTTTTTAAATTATTTTCATGATATTTATACATTTCAGTTAGAATAATTGTGTTCTTAATCCTATTTAGTTGAAAATATATATTAGATTCTTTATATCGGGTGTTTTTTTTACAGGTTTGTTTTTCGAATAGAGATAAAACTGGCATTTTGTGGTCAAATCGTGCAAATTTATTTCGAAAATAACGGTTCAGTTCGCGAAGTTTACCGCAAGCTCCGTCCATTTTATGGTCGACATAATCGTCCATCAGAGCAATTAATTCGGTTAACCATGGATCGTTTTCGCACTACGTTTACTCTATGTGATAATACGCATCCGCAGAGACGTCGAACAGTGCGCACCGAAGAAACAATTGCCGCTATAGAGCAAAGTGTTGAAGAGGACCCGAATGAATCGATTCGCCACCGTGCACAGCAATTGGAGCTTTGTCCATCAACTTTATGGAAGATTTTGCGCAAAGATCTTGGCTTGCGACCTTACAAGATCCAGCTTGTGCAAGAATTAAAGCCGCGAGACCATGCAATGCGTCGTGATTTTGGTGTATGGGCCGAAAATGAGATTGATCTCGATGCTGATTTTCATCGCAAAATTTTGTTCAGTGATGAGGCTCATTTTTGGTTGAATGGCTACGTCAACAAGCAAAATTGCCACATTTGGAGTGAAGAGAATCCACATGAGACCCTTGAGACGCCATTACATCCACAAAAACTGACTATTTGGTGTGCTCTATGGGCTGGTGGAGTCATTGGGCCATACTTCTTCCGAAATAATGCTGGAGAGGCAGTTACCGTTAATGAAGACCGGTTTAGAGCCATGATAACCGACTATTTTGTTCCCGAATTGGATGGCATGAATGTGGATGAGTTGTGGTTCCAACAAGACGGCGCTACATGCCACACAGCGCACGCCACAATCGATTTATTGAAGGAAACATTCGATGAGCGCATAATTTCGCGGAATGGACCTGTCAATTGGCCACCAAGATCGTGTGATTTGACACCATTGGATTATTTTCTTTGGGGATATGTGAAGTCGCTCGTCTACGCCAACAAACCAGAAACGTTAGGGGAATTGGAAGCCAACATTCGTGGCGTTATTGCCGACATACGGCCCCATATGCTCGAAAAAGTGGTTGAAAATTGGACCTGTAGAATTGGCTTTATTCGAGCCAGCCGCGGCGGCCACATGCCTGAAAGCATATTTAAACATTAATGGCATAAAATTATCCTTCCAATAAAGCCAAATTGATGGTCATTAAAACGATTTTCTTGTGTTTTATTTCAATTCGAAGTTCTATACCACTGAAAAAAACACCCGATATATACGCGAAAAACAAGTTGCTTTTGTAACTGCAATTTCACACAATCCTGAAATTTGAAGTGACAAGTTTTACATTGGCAACACTGCTTAGCTTATTGTCATTTGCTTTCATGAAATGTTCAAAAAATCGCTTTCTTGAAATTTTCATTGAAAGCTAGCTGAAAGTTGGGTTGAAAGTAAAAAAATGTAAATGTGTTAGTGAAAAAGTGTGAGTGTATTGCGACTTTCATGAAATTACTTTCACGTGTAAATGCTAGGTTAAATAGCTAATTTCATCTAAATGTATGTGACAATATCCTAAATAATTTGGATGTAAGAAAACTTTAAATAACCACACATAGGTGGCATATATGTCAAATGTGATTATATCACTAATGGACTATATCGTTAATATTTTGTATTAATTTGACTTATAGAGGGCTGTAAAAACGCATATTTTGGACTTTATCGCTAAATGGACTATAAGCGACGTGACTATAGGCGAAAAGTACTGTATACCTATTCGTAAACAAGAGCATATTACGCCGGCTGCTTTGTAGCGTCTTCGCAGACTTTTCCATAATATTTGACATTCACTTCCTACAATACTTGGTAAACATTATGTTAAAAAATATTAAAATTTACCATTTAAAATTTACTTACGACCAATTCTAATAGATTTTTCTATTTCCGTCTATATATTTTGTTTGAGGTAAGTATTTTTATATCAACGATTGCCCATATCATAAATACATTCTCTTCCTGGTTTTTTTATTTCTTCAATTAGTTTCAGGGCAATATTTTCTTTAACATCCATCTTTTGTTTAATTTTTTTTTAATTATTCAGCACAAAACGAAAAATGAAATATGTGGCAGCTCAATTCAACTTTTATGTACAAATTGAAAAAAAGTGGCATCTCAGTTCATTTTGTTCGCCAGAAGAATTAAAATTAAACCAATTCAAGAAAAAACGTGCCGAACAAAATCTTTGCTCTCTCTCTCAAAAGTAAAACGTCAAACTCAATATAAAAAAATTTTGTCCGGACAAAAATTTTGTTCGGAACGCATGGGTGAATCGAGCTTAAACAACACGTTTCTCCAGAAAGAAAAATCTTTATTTTGATGTTCTTTTGCAAATTGCAATCTTACAGCTTGATTTCGTTTGCTAATAAGCGGCTTCTGACGTGCTTTGGTTTATCTGAATCAAATATATAAATCGTAATGTCCGACTTTGGCTTGGAGCGACTGTATATAAAAACCGTTTTATTATAAAATCCTAAATTGGTATATTTGAATTAAAAGAAAAAAATTTTAAGATGATTAAACTTTTTTACGGCGCAAATAAAAATGTTCATGACGGCAGCAAGCTATTTTGAAACCGATCATTACTTTGGTTTCTGCAATAACAATGCGAAAAAAACAGAGAAAATGTCAGAAGCAAATTACATGTACGTTTGTGACCGAATATTATAAAGCTTATGTAAAACAGCGATTTTGACAGACATGCACAATAACATATGACTTGAAAATTTGACATGTCAGATTACAAAAACATGTCGTCTATATGCTCCTTAAGTTTTCATAATGATAGTTATAAATATGTGGTCACGAACGTACGCAAAATAGAAGCTTGGTTGACAGTAGTGAAATGTACAAATCTGCGTAATGGAACGGAATATTCAAAAGTGATTAATTTATTTTAAAAGTGTATTAATGTAGGTCCCTATCCAGTTTTTACACTAACGTACGATTTTTCCATATGTTTTTTTTTTTTTTTTTGTTATCACCATGCATTTTCCCATAAATATCTTAAAATTTCCTTAATAAAAACTTTATTACTAAATTTACAATTGAAATAGTCTAAACACAACATATTTTTTGCATGTTAAATAAGTATAAATAAATGTCTTTAGAAATAGAAAATATAAGAAAATATAAAATTGTTCAGTTTCCAGCGCAATTGCGTCAAGTAAAACAGCTGAGATATGCTATGAAACCATTCATTTATGAAGACATAGACTTTTTTTATAATAATAAACAATAAAAGACTATGATTATCAACATTTACTTTTTTCATCCTGGTAGACCATTCTGGGGTAATGCCCATATACATTTTTTATATCAACTTCGTTTTATTTAAAAGAAATATTATATTTTCAGGTAAATTATTATATAATTCATTCATTATAATGATACAATTATTCAAGAAAATTTAGCATTTTTTTAGCATTTAAAATTTTTTTTTTTAGCCCTTTTAGTTGTGGTCACACTGAGTGCAATATATAGTTTATAATCAGTGCAATATCAGAAGAAGTAGTGATAACTACTTTTTTAACGTTTTGTGTTTGAAAAATTTTTTTTCATTGGGTGTTTTTTGTTATTTATACCTTTTTTTAGTGCGTAATTTTCTTATTGGTTTGATTGTTATTGATGTTTTGTATTCATTTGTTTTTATTTTTTTGTAGCTTTAACCCTGATGATGCTACTCGATGTTTTGTAGCGAAATATTGGAAAACAAAATATGATTTAAAAAAAAGCCTGGACTTCGAGCTTAATTAATTACTTATTTTATGTTAGAATAAAAAGGTCGAATAAAACTAACTTAAGAAATAGTAATAATTATACAAAGACCAAGATAAAAGATGACCAATTAGAACCAATGGAACATAAAAATGGAAAATCGTTAAAAAAAATCAAGCAAAAACAACCAGTCGAACCAGTCATTAAGCTTGAAAAAGATGTTTGGCGAAGGACTAAGGCCTCAGATAAAAAAAGCCCACAAACCGTTTTTAATAAAATAATAAATCAATACTCTTCTTGGCCAAGGTATTTAAAAGAAACAAGACATATATGGTTTTCATATCGTCGTTTATTTCAGAATAAATCCATACCTTACCACATCACAATTGATATGTCCGAGTACAAAAGTTTGAATTTAGCAAAATGTATTTACAACAATGTAATTAATATATGTAACAATATTAAGAAACCAAAATAAAAAGTCAGCCATTTCGCTTTCAACAGAAGAAGGTAAAAGTTTTTTTACTCCTCTAACAGTATCCAACAGCCTTTAGAAAAGTTTGATCACCAAAAACAATAATGTTTTTTTTATAGACTCTTTTAAAATTGTATCACACAAGAATGCTCTTTCAATGTTTGAAACATTTAAAAGTAAAATAAATGAAGTTAAATAGGAAAATGTCCCAATTGAACATGACTATCAAATTGATCATTTTAATTGCGTCGTATTTTTTGTGCCAATATGTTGAAGCTATACTTCTTGACAATATTCTGGTACATTAAGTTAATCCAAATACATATAGATATACAATTAAACTAGGTCTGAAAAACTACGCCGATGAAATGAGTGAAATTCACTGCGGTGACAAATGTGGGCTAAAACCACATTTGTTTGTATTGAGTGCAGAAGACTAGCATGTGTTGGATGTACGTCGTCATATCGTTATAAGTCCAAAAACTTAAACATGGTACAAAAGTGTATTTTTTGTGAACACTAAAAACACACGGTTTTAAAAAGCATTTGAATAAAATTCAAATCAAAAATTTGTTATAAAAAAAATTCGTATGAATTGACAGAATCCTAAACATTTAAAAATGCTAAAAAAATATTTCTTTAACAAAAAATAAGTATTTATTATAATCTTTTTTGTGTAATTAATAAATAATAATAATTAAAAAATAACTGATCGACTAAGCCAATTTTGTTATAACTTTAGTTAAAAGTATCAGTGGAAGTTCAACTATAAAAGGACTATTAAGAGTTAATAAAAAGCTTAGTGAAATTAAAAATCAAATTTCATCCGCCCTTCCTTTTTCCTGGAATTCATCTTACAGAGAATTTCCAAATTTGGAAATATGGACAAATTAAAAAATTCGTATAAAGACGCAACACCTTTAAGCTTCTGGCAAAGAAAACAAATTCCATCAAATTTTATCCGCCCATCTCAAACCGTTTTGCTGGAATTCGGGAAAATCTTCCAGAGAAATTGTATATGTATATAAAAAATATCATGTAGTCATATTTTATACCTAAAATAAAATTTTTTGATTAGCGGGATATGTTTTAAGCCCTATGTGTTTTCCAGTCCATTTGATCAAAAAATGTAAATATAATTCCAATTTGAATAAATATATCACGATTCTATATGGTTAACAGTGTTATGTTAGCGCTTTAACAGAACTCTGTTATGCAATAAATTTCGAAATTTAACTCCACACACATATCGCTATTTGCTGCAAGACCGGCATAACTCAAAAAATCAATTTCGAGATAAGCGCGTTTAAAGTTTTTGATTTGATCTAATCACTTTAAAAAAATAACGATGCATTCTCAGTTGAACTCTCGTGGTGTAAAGACGTGTGCGGAATACTAGCGTAAAATCAGTAAGATTCGGTTGTGAAGTACATTGTTGTTGGACCTTGAGTGTTTTGAAGTGTTGTTGGTTTTTATAAATAAATTGTGAGACTCCGCTGGCGGGTGCTCCATTAAAAATTTATTTGTAAACAAACCTCCGGCCGAAAGTGAGGTTAGATAGAGACAGAGACTCTTGTTGTGGTGTTACCGGAGTGGTAATAGTGAAAATAGTGTTGACGGATCGTGCGCATTTTTTGGCTATCGTGATTTGGATTTTCGGTTTTTGACTTTGATTGAAAGCCATCTGGCGGTTGGTAGTGTATTATACACTTCCACTTGAGGTTGGTGAAGGAGGTGCTTGAGTGTGCGGCAAAGTATGAGGAGGTGCTCATCAGGCTGCTGGCGGAGAACGAGCGGCTGAAGGGCCGGCTCGAGGGTGGTGTTGCTGCTGGGCCCTCAAAGGTGGCCCCTTCGAGTGGAGGTGCAGTTTTTGCGGTGCCTAAGGCGCCTGAGGCGGTGGTGGCGGCTCCCAAGTTGCCAAACGCAACGAAGCCGGTGGAGACGTGGTCGGTGGTGGTGAAGGGGAAGGGTGTCCCCACGACCTCTAAGGAGGTTGTGAACAAGGTGGTGGAGCAGGTGGGCCCAACGTTGGGTGTCCGTGTGCACGAGGTGCGGCCTACGCGGGATGGAGGAGCGGTGATCCGTACCCCCTCGGTGGCGGAGCGCAAGAAGATTGTCGAAAATAAGACGTTCCAGGAGGTAGGACTCGAGGTGACGGCGGCCGATAAACTGGGCCCCAAGGTGACAGTGCAGAGGGTGCACGGAGAAATCACCCCGGACGAATTCATGGAGGAACCTTATGAAATGAACCTGAAGGAGATGATGTCACCGGAAGCCTACCGGAGAGGTGTTAGACTGGCAAGTAAGCCATGGAGGGCTGAAGGAGGGCCAGTGAATGTAGCGCTCGAATGTACCCCGAGGGTTGCTGAACACTTGAGGGCCACTGGTGTTTACATCAAGTGGTTCCGATTCCTAGTGCGTATACAGGACCCAGTGTTCTCCTGTTTCAGGTGCCTGGGATTCGATCACCGCGTGCGGGACTGTCGGATGACTGATGAGGTGTGCCGTAGGTGCGGAATTTCGGGACATGGCGCTGCCAGATGTCCAATTGAGCTGCGTTGCCGGAACTGTACGTTTAAGGGCTTGCCCTCAAACCACTTGATGATGTCGATGGTGTGTCCGGTCTATGCGGCCGCGGTTGCAAGGGCGACCGCTAGACATTAATATGGAGGGATTCCCAATAATCCAGTTTAATTGCCAAGGTGCTTACGCTGTGATGTGCGAGTTGGGACAGGCGATGAGCGTCGTGGAGTTCCTTTTGAGCTTTTGCAGGAACCGTATATCGCGAATGGCTGTGTAAGGGGTTTGCCGGGGGGATGCGAGTTTATACGGACAGCGGGGGAAACTCGGCTATAGTAGTTGATAAACCGGACGCGGACATTATGATAGCTAGCAGTAGCCAATGGGGTGTCTGCATTTCTGTGGAGTGCGATTTTGGGAAGATGTTGTTGGCTAGCATCTACTGTGTAGGTAGGGAACCTTTGGATGCATACTTAGGCTACATGGATACGGTACTTCTCTCTGGGAGTAGTATTCCTGTTATCCTCGGACTTGACGCAAACGCATGCTCTCGTATGTGGTTCTCCAAGATGCCCAGAAATGTTTCTGGCCATCCGAACTATATGCGAGGAGTAGTGCTTAGCGAATGGCTGGTCACAAAGTGCCTCATTGTTGTCAATGAGCCGAGTGAGCTGTATACTTTTGATGGTCCAAATGAAAGTTAGTGACATTGACGTAACGCTCGCGAATACCGCGGCTTTGACGACTTTCGAACTTAGGTGGAGGGTTTGTGACGATTGGGGAGTAAGTGATCATAATCCGATCGAGATTATGGTCACCTTACGAGAACGAACGAGGGAGACGCCTCTGCCTCTTAGATGGCGGAGTCACGGTGTGGACTGGGACCATTGTGCCAGGGAATTTAGGACGGCGGCGCTAACGCGCCCGCTAAGTGACTATAGGGCACTGACGATAGATGACCAGGTCACCATGATTAATCGGTTGTTATTGACCGTTAATGATGCCGTGCTGGGTCGTTGTGTTCGAACGACACCTAGCAGGGTCAAATGGTGGACGGTCGAGTTGGAACGGACGAAAAGGTCCGTCAGGCACCTCAGGAGGTTGTTCCAGAGGGCCAGACGTGCCGGTTCTGACGATCTAGCTTTGCGCAAGTCCACTTATTTGTCTGCCCTAAAGACGTACAAGGACATGATTCTTAGGGTAAAGGAGGACGATTGGAGGAGGTTTGTACGGGACAATAGGGATGACCCTTGGGGTACGGTTTACCGTATCTGCAGGGGAAGAGGAAGAGTAGCTGACCTTGCTTGCCTACGGGTTGACAATGTTGAATTGTCCTCTTGGAGGGAATGCGCTGACACACTGTTGGGGGTTTTCTTTCCAGGGACGGAGGTAGTTGATCGTTCCCCTGTTATACGGGATTCGGTCGGCCCTCCCGACTTGGAAAGGCCGGAAGTTGCGGACAGTATTTATCTAGGTGTTTGTCGCTCATCTAATTGGATAAGTGCTGCAGTGTCTCTTCTTCTTAAGCGAGTGTGGCCGCTATCATTTAAAATATTTCGTGCTAGTGGGTTTGGATGCAATTCGAGCCTTTTTAAGTATTTTACTGCATATTTCGTAATCATAGTTTTGACTAATGGAACATTGAGATCCCTGTGAATATTTGAGTTTTTTACATACCAAGGGGCAGCTGTGATTATTCGAAGAATTTTATTTTGGCGCCTTTGAATCTTTTCTATATTAGAGGCCGAGGCAGTGCCCCATAACTGAATACCATAGCACCAGATTGGCTTTAAGATGGAGTTGTAAAGAAGAAGTTTGCAGTCGAGACTAAGGACAGAGTTTCTACCAATAAGCCAATGAATTTGAATGGCTTTTAGTTTCATTTGAGTTAATTTTGCCTCTATATAGCATTTCCACGTTAATCGCCGATCCAGATGTATACCCAGATATTTTACATGCGAAAGTTGAGGAATTATTTGATTGTTGATTGTTATATGGGGGCAAGATTCCCGGCGCAAGGTGAATGTTATATGCACGCATTTTTGCTCATTGACCATTATCCTCCATTGTCTTAACCACATTTCTAGTTGAAATATATGATGCTGTAAGAAACGAGATGCTTCATTACGGTTTTCGTGGACGCTTAGAAATGCTGTATCGTCTGCAAATGTTGAAGTTTGGGTGTAGTTACTTGTTGGCATGTCCGAAGTATAAATTAAATATAATAGAGGGCCCAGGATGCTGCCTTGTGGGACTCCAGCGCCAATGGGCTGAGGTGAACTTAAGAAATTTCCTTCTTTAATAATAAATTGACGACCGACTAAGTAGCTTTCTAGCAGCTTGTGTGTGTTTGCTGGTAAATTTTGTTTCAATTTATGTAATAAGCCTTCATGCCAGACTTTATCAAATGCTTGCGAAACATCGATGAAGAGTGCTGAGCAATATTTTTTTTCTTCAAATGCTTTTCTTATGACATTTACTATTCGATGAGTCTGTTCGATTGTGCTGTGTTTTCTTCGAAATCCGAACTGATGGTTTGGAATACATCTATTTTCACTTAAAATCGGTGTTAATTTTGAAACTAATAATTTCTCAAACAGCTTTGACATATTTGATAATAAGCTAATTGGCCTATATGACTCAACTTTTGTATGATCTTTACCTGGCTTTGGTATCATGGTAACTAAGGAAACCTTCCATTTTTGAGGATAGTATTCAAGGCGTAAAATAGCATTAAAAATAAAAAGAATAATTTTCTTTGCTATGCGAGGTAGCTCTAAAAGCATTTTATTACTGATTTTATCAATACCAGGTGCCTTCTTAGTGTTTAAGTCACAAATAGCCTGTTCGATTTCTCTTATCTCAAATCTGAGGGGAATAGCTGCTCTAGCAGGAACAGGTGGTAACTCGACCGCAGTATCGTGAGATATATTTGGGGTAAATACGTTTTTTAAATGATTAACAAACAGATTTCCCTTTTCGTTATCATTTCTTGCCCAACTTCCGTTCAAGTTTCTTAATGGTGGCTTAGAGACAACTGGCCTATTTAGATTTTTAGCTGCACGCCATAATGAGTAGTCTGATTGCGGAGTTGCGTCAAGTTCCTCAAGATATTTTTGCAGAGAATCCGTTTTCTGTATCTGTAGTAACTTTCTTAGCCTTCTTGTACAATCTTTTAACAAACTCTTAAGTTGAGGGGATCTGTGCAATTGCCACTCTCTTCGGGCTCTTCTTTTTTCAGACAGGAGACGCTCAACATCTGTGGAATAAATTTTAATATTTTTAGTTTTTTTTTGGGTAATACTGGAATGTTGTACAGCTAGCTTTAGAAAACTGTCAAAATTAAGAATAGCGCGATCTACGTATTCCGGTGTACTAAGCGGAATATTTTCTGTGCAATGGGTGCTGAGATATTTTTTATATTTTAGCCAATCGATTTGTGTAGCTGGCGTCGCTAAGTAACCAGTTGGAGATACAGTTCTATTGGGGTTCATTAAAGTAACAATTGTTGGTGTGTGGTCGGAAGATAATTCTAAGGAAGCTTCAACATAAATCGTTTCTAAGGGGATGTTTTTAACCACGCCAAAATCGATGACATCTGGTATTTTTTGCTGATCAGTAGGCCAATATGTTGGTTGTCCGCTCGCTATCACATTCAAATCCATTTTAGTAATAGTATTAAATAGAACACGACCCTTTGGTGTTATAAGTCGGGACCCCCAGAAGGTATGTTTAGCGTTATAATCGCCAGCGGCCAGGAAACAGGGTCCTAATGATTTGAAATATTTATAATATTGGCCTTCTGATATTGAATATCTAGGTGGGGAGTATAACGATGAGATTACTACGTTTCTATTTAGTTCTTCAACGCAAATGTTTGTTGCTTGAAGATAATCTTCACGATGATCACCCATTAGGTAGTGTTTGACTCTGGTTTTAATTAAAATGGCAGAACCTCCACAAGCTCTATCTCGAGGGTCCTTTGTATCATATAGTATATAACCATTTATTTTAAACGTATTTTTTGAAGTCAAATGAGTTTCAGAAACCATCATGACATCAATTTGTTTATTTTTAAGAAAGTATTCTAGTTCATTTTTATGTTGGCGGATGCCGTTTGCGTTCCAAAAACAAATTTTTATACAGTTCATGGCTTGTTAAGTACAGCTTGCAATAACATTGATTGCATTCTAAGAATTTCCTGCATCATATTACCCATTGTGTTCGTAAAATTATTTACTGTTTGCACTAATGTTTCCATGGTTTTTTCTAAACGACTTAAATTAGAAACTGGAGTTTCATCATTACTTGGCGAGGCACCTTGCATTGGCTCATGGTTTGATTTTAGAACGTTAGCATAAGAGGTTCTGTTATTACTAAACTGGGGGGCTTGAATTGCATTTGTGATAACTTGATTTGCAACCTGCATTTGAGGGGCATTTGTTTTTGGTCCAACCGTCTGCTTGACGATATTATATACAGGGCATCCTCTATAATTGGCAGTGTGATTACCGCCACAGTTGCTACATTTTTTAACGTTGGGGTCGGTTTTAGGCTTATCGCAAGAAACTGTACCGTGTAGCTCACCACATACTACGCAAACAGGGGGTAAGTAGCAGTATGCCTTTGTATGGCCAAATTCTTGGCAGTTTAAGCACTGAACAGGTCCATTTTTTTTGTGCGGCTCCTCAATTGTGATTTTTCTGTGTAGAATATATTTTAAACTATAAATGGGATGCGTTTCGTTTTTTTTTAACTTAATGTCGCCGGGCTCTAATTCTACTCGAAATAGTGGTTGTGGATTTTTGTCTCTATTTCTAATATTTACCACGTGTTTTATCTTGAAGCCTTTTTCTTCTAAGAAAGTTTTAATTTCCTCTGGGTCTACGCATGAATCAATTCCCTTAATCACCACCTGGAGACCTTTACTGCTCTTGAGTTGGTATGTATAAAAACTTTTTTTAAGTGCCTCAAATTTGTTAATAATTTTGCGAAAATCATTTTCATGATTCACTTGAATTTTCGTTTCATTTATGCTACCTCTCTTTATTGCGGCTACATAAAACGAATTTTCACCAATCAACGAAATTAAACTCTTTATTAGATCATTTGAGTTATGCTCCCTAAGATATATCGGGGGAGGCTTGGGCGATCTTATGACGTTTGGTGCTTCAGAGGATTCATCCTCCAGAATTGCAAAGCGATTTTGGGAATTTATTTTGTCAAAAGATGGCACTTTTGATGCCGAAGCAACAGCTGAAGAGGTAGGGCTGCGACCCCGCTTAAGGACTGTTATATACCTGTCCATACCAACTTGGACTTGAGGCTTTTGGCAACTTTTTACAGGGGGGTTTTCCATTGCATTAGTGTTTTGGTTCATGGTATCATTTCCCACTAAATTTATTTTTGACGTAGCGGCAATACTTGTTGGCCTGGCAACACTTGTTACCAAGTCTATTTTTAGTTTTTTTAATGAGTCACTATCCACCGTTTGTGTAAATAAAGAGGGTGAGAGGGAACGAGTGCGAAAAATTGGCTTAGCCGTTAAGTAGTTACTATTGTTTTGTTTTGTTTTATTTATTTCAACATTATTTTCGTTGGCATGCACTGTCACATAAGCATTTCTATCATTTAATTTTATTGTTGTTACATTGTTTTTACTCATGCAAGAAATTGTTTTTGTTTTTCACCGGTTTAATGTGCTTTTAATGTTTTTATTATTTATTTTATTTTACAACAACAACGCCAAAAATAAGAAATTTAAACTAAAATGTTTGTGCACAGAATATGTATACATACACATGTATGAACATTCATACGTACATATGTATATATTTTTGCTTTATTTATGTTTATTTAATTTTTCGTTTTAATTGTTCACTTTTATGTTAAATAATTTAAATAAAAAATATCATATATTTTCCAGCGTCCATTCGCTTAGTGTTTATATTCCAAAATCAAATTTAATTAATAATAAATTAAAATCGTATGCGGGGTTGAAAATACACGTCCGTTTCACAACAAAGCACAAACTGAAAATCACAACATGAAAATTAATTAAAATTGTTATTGATAATCTTTCATTCTTGACCGTGGCCGGGGCTCGAACCGCGGCCGGCAGGTTACCATGACATGTTTCGATCGCAACCACTCAATCTCCTCAGATGGATTTGCCGTTTTACACTCGCAGCCATCGACGACTGCTGACGTCAACAGTCAAACATCAATCCTTAAACCAAATTGTATTTAAACCTTTGGTAGATCAAAATTTGCTTTTTTTGAATGATTATCCATTTTAATTGATTTTACATGTTTTCCCTCACTTCTGTTTTTTCGTATGCAAATATGCATTTCTTTTAGTCCTTTATACCATATATAGGCACATAAAATAATTCTGATAGTGCATAGAAAATATTCCTGAAAAATATTAATGGAATAAGACTATTAAAATATACAAGCTTTATAGATTGTAATTTGACTTAGAATACACACTCGAATAAATAAAAAAAAATGTATGGTAGGTACATAAAAAATTTAAAAAAAAATTATTATAAAATTCAATATCCCTAAAAATCCCTAACTTACCAAAAATTTAAAATCGACTTTTTCATTGAGTTTTTCCAACAAAAGTAGAACCCGTTATTTTTTCTGTAGTAAAATCCATGGTGGAATAAGCAGGTGGCATCGTTACGGCAACAAATACAACAAAAATGGAAATTACATCACCGTTTACGTCAAAATATACATTAAACAAAAATGAAAGCGTGCCGCTGAACGTGATGAAATAAATAAATTAGCCAATTTTTATTTAATTATGATCAATATCTTATTTATTTTAATTTACAATTATCAAAAACTTTAATAGAATACAATAATCACAGCACAAAACGTGGACTTTTGTAAACATAAACAAAACTTTGACATAAACCTAGACAAACAATGCAAGAGCAAAAAATCGTCATCTGGCGTAGTGCTGCCACCTGTTTATTTCACCATGGTAAAATCTACCATTTCTTTATTTTTTTTTTTTTTTGTGTTTACAGGGTTGCTATTATTGTTGGGGCTAGTATCGTTACCTAGCCTTTTAGAAGTGTTTTTTAAATTTAAAATAAAGGAAACACGGGAGGGTTCAAATTCAATTTTAAAAAATTTATTAGGCTTCTTGCCTGTCTGAAGTTAAAGATTATACTTAAAAACTAAATTACAAAAAGGTTTGTAGTAAGCCAACAAACTCAAAGGAAAACTACAAACTCAAGAACAAAGTATATACATATATACATATATGTATAACGAAATAAATGAAATTTAAGAGAATTGCAAAATTCCAAAGAGTGCTCTACACCTAGAGAAAAAATACAAATTTAATTAAATTAAAAATTAAATAATATGAAAATTTTTAACAAATCAAAATTCAAAATTAAAATTTAAGAAAACAAATTTTAATATAAATAATAAAGAAAATTGAAAATTAGAGCAAATTAACAAAATAAAAGAAAATTAACAAAATGTAAGAAAATTGAAAAAATAAAATAAAATAAGACTGAAGTCGCTTCAACATGCTCCCCCCGGAGAGTGGCGAGAGCACCCCCTTCACGCCATAAATACGATCCAGCCAAAGGTAGATATTTGGGCTACTAATACGTCAAGGTCCGGCTGCGTCAAGAGCACTCTTTTTACAGCCCCTAGGGGATGCTTGCTTGTAGGCACTGCGGGATTCTTCAAGATGAAGTTTCTTGGCCACGGCTGCCAATTGGGTGCCATCTAGTTGACATATTGTGGCTTGTAGTGTTGCCATTGCATTTGTTGGTGGACTAGCTGCCGGAGCTCTAGCTAACACGGGTCCCTCGCGCTAAGGTTCAGCGAGGACATCTCTGAACTTGCGGGTGTAGCAGAGTGTGGGGAAAGGCATTACAGGCCACCCAGTTGACCAAAACTGCATATCCTCTGGTTGAGGTACAATGGTCTCGAAAATGATTGTAGGCCAGGCCATTGAGTTGAGTGGTTGAGTTGGCAAACATGGCATCGTGGTCGCTTCTTCATCTGTATTGGAGCAAAAGAAAAGAAAGAAGTATATACAGTGTTAAAAAATACCTAATGCGACTGAGTTTTCTAATTTTCTATTTTTGTTGAGGAATTTGGTAGACTAGTTGGTAGGTTGTGGTGGGCGTGCACTCACAGTGTGGTTTGTCGGTAGCAAACATAGTTTTACTACTGGGCGTAAAATTGTACCCTTTTTGGTGATTACTTCAGCAACTCTTACTTTGCTGTCTCGACCATAGACTACGTTACTAACGCGACCAAGGAGCCACTCGGTAGGTGGGAGTAAGTCTTCTTTGACTATAACAATATCATTTGGTTTTAAGTTGACGCGTTCTTTCTGCCACTTAAAACGGCGCTGAAGCTCGGTGATATATTCAGCTTTCCACCGTCGAGCAAAAATATGTTGTAGCGCTTTTAACCTTTCCCAACGTTTCAGAAACGGCACGTCTTCGAGCGGGGGTTCAGCAGGTGCTTCTGGTAGTGCGGTAATTGGAGCCCCTCTGAGTAAGTGTCCTGGGGTCAGTGGTAGAACTTCACCCGGGTTTTCTGTTAGAGGCGATAGAGGGCGCGAATTTAGAATGGCTTCGATGCGAACTAGAAGCGTGCTGAATTCTTCGAAGGTGAAAGACAGGTTGCTGGTAACTTTCTTCAGGTGAGACTTCATGCTCTTGACTGCGGCCTCCCAGAGGCCACCCATATGAGGTGCATATGGCGGTATAAAAGACCAGGTAACGCCCAAGGTGGAGTACTTTTCGACTAAAGTCTTTTCAATAGATTTCAAGAACTCGTTGTGGCCTTTAAGAAGAGCATAGCTTGCGCCAACGAAATTGCGACCGTTGTCGGAAAACATGGTTTTGGGGAGTCCTCTGCGCCCGGTAAAGCGGTGAAAGCAGGCTAAAAAGGCATCGGCTGAGAGGTCTGAACAGACCTCTAAATGGACGGCTCTGGTAGAAAAACAGACGAACACAGCAGCGTAACCTTTGAGAATCTTCGCATTTCTCAACGTCGAGGACTTAATATTAAAGGGACCAGCGAAATCGACTCCGGTATATGTGAAGGGCAGGGAAAAGTTCACACGTTCTGGGGGGAGTGCGGCCATGATTTGGTGCTGGACCTTATGCTTGTAAATCGTACAGGCCTTGCATTCTCTTATGCATTTTCGAACAAGATTTTTCAATCGTGGGATGTAGAACCCCTGGCGAATCGCACGTAGCATTACATGGTGCTCAGAGTGGAGCATAATACGATGCGTGAAACTAACTAAAAGCCTCGCGAAATGAGACCCTTCTGGCACAATAACTGGATGACGTTCCTCGTAGCTTAAACCTGCATTAATAAGCCTGCCACCAACTCGTAAAAGGTCGTCCTTATCAATAAAAGGATTCAAGTTAAGCAATCTGCTTTTGCGGCTTAACGGTCTCTTTTCCTTCAGACAATCGTATTCACGGTAAAAATATCTCTTTTGAGCGAGCGAGAGGAGTCGAGTCTTCATTGAGCTAATTTCTTGAGCGGTAATAAACTTTTCGGTGGAGAATGGTTTCTTAAGAACGCGGTTGACAAATCTAAGTCGATAGCAAAGAATTCGCAACGCCCTTGGAAAAGATGAAAATTCTTCAAGTATATCTATGCAATTTACGTCAAGATGAAAGTTGATTATAGACTTCTTTGTCTCTAAGTCGACTGGGTCAAATGTACGAGGTACTGGCCACAAGGGTGTGGGAAGTTGTAGCCAGGTGGGGCCATGCCACCAGAGTTGATTGTCTGCAAGCTCCTGCGGGGAGCAGCCTCGAGTGCCCATATCTGCAGGATTTTCTTCAGTTTTGACGTGTTTCCAGTGTTGAGTGCTGGCGATGCTGATGATCTGAGTCACACGATTTGCGACAAAAGTTTTCAATGTGTAGGGAGGTTTTTGCAACCAACCCAGTACTATGGACGAGTCTGTCCACACAAATAATTCATAGGGGAACTGACAATCCGTGACTACGCTACGGATGAGCTTAGCCAACAATAAAGCTCCACACAATTCGAGTTTCGGAACGGTAGTCCGCTTGATCGGAGCAACTTTCGTTTTTGCTACCAGCAAATGGCTATTTATTTGGCCTTCTGAGCTTTCTGTTCGAATGTATACCGAACCACAATATGCCTTCTCTGAGGCATCACAGAAGCCATGTATTTGGATCTTGTATCCTGGGGAGAAATCTACCCATCTAGGTATCTTAATGGTCGAAATAAATGGCAAGTTTTTCAGAAATGAGTTCCATTTTACAAGTATGTGTGGAGGTACCCCTTCGTCCCAATCAGACTTTTCTTCCCACAATTCCTGCATCAAAGTCTTAGCATTAATAACGACTGGGCCTAACCAACCTAGAGGGTCAAATAATCTTGCAATTACCGACAAGATTTTTCGTTTTGTAGCGGATGGGGTAATTTCAATCGGCTCTACAGCATAGTAAAATATATCCGCCAACGCATTCCAGCGAATTCCCAATGTTTTTGAAGAGCTGGAGTCATCAAACTTTAAGAAATCTTCGTCTAGAAGATCCTCCCGGGGCAAACTTTCGAGTAGAAACTGATGATTTGCTGTCATCTTTTTAAGGGGAAAGCCACCAGATTTCAAAGCTGTAAGGAGCTCCACTTGCTTCTGCTTGGCCTCTTCAAGCGTGTGTCCACCGGACAATATGTCATCAACGTAGACCTCGTTCTTCAGAATATTAGATGCTTTAGGATACAAGTGTCTGCAATCATGACCTAACTCAAGTAGAGTCCTAATCGCCAAAAAGGGGGCGCAATTTACGCCGAACGTAACAGTCTTAAGTTGAAATGAATTCACGTATCCCTCCGTGTTGTTGCGAAACAATATCTGTTGATATGGGCGATCTGCTTCATGCATCAAAATCTGCCTATACATCTTCTGGATGTCTCCAGTGAATACGTATTTATAATTTCGCCATCGTAAAACAAGTTGCATCAAATCCGTCTGAAGCGTTGGGCCCTGGTAAAGCACATCATTTAATGAAAATCCGCTTCCGGTTTTCTTTGAGGCGTTAAAGACCACTCGCACTTTTGTGGTTTTACTTTCGGGCTTGATTACCGCGTGGTGGGGTAGAAAAAATGAAGAAACTTTTTCTGCTTTAGGTTCAAAATGTACAACTGGTTCCATGTGATCCAAGTCCACGTATTCTTGGAGAACTTCAGCGTACTGCGCTTTCAAATCTGGGGTCTTATCGAGCATTTTCTCCATTCTATGGTACTGCGCAAGAGCCATATTACGGGAGGGGCCTAAAAAAATCTCTTTCGGAAATTGTTCTTTGAACGGCAGTCGAACTACGTAACGTCCATCAGACTGTCGAATTGTGGTACGTTTGAAAAAATTTTCACAGTAAATGTCACTTTCAGCTTGAAAATCGGTTTTTTCAGCCTCTTCTATTTCCCAAAACTTTTTTAATTGCTCATGAAGGGCCACATCGCTGCAGGGCGAGACAAAAGTATGGAATGATTGAACTCTAGTTTCTGGCTCAGGGCCTAGCAAATACCAGCCAAAGTGGGACTCTCGGGCTTCAAGATTGTTTCCGATATTCATTTTTACGCCGCTCAAATTTATAAAAGGCAGGTAATCACTACCAATAATCATTTCAATTGCCGCAGGTTTGTAGAAATAGGGATCTTCAAGCTTCAAACCTTTTATATCTGTCACCTTCTGAATTGGAATCGGCCGTGAAGGCATAAAGTGTGCCAATGTTGGTACCACAATCGCTCGTATTTTAATTTTAAAATCGGATATTCGAGACTTAACTGTGACATAACACCTTCCCTTCGAACTTCCTACCACCGTATCACCGAACCCTGATATTTCGCTATGATGGCGTTCTAAGGGGATCGCTAAATTCTGTTGAACACGCCTTAGGATAAAACTTCTAGTCGACCCTGTATCAATTAACGCACGAACAGTGAATTTTTCGCCTAAATGCTCTACATGAACCAAAGCGGTGGGTAAAATTGTAGTTCCGCTGTTTTGAGACAAATTAACCTGAACTGACTCCATCGCATTTGCGCCCGAGGTGGCAGATCGTCCCGGTTGAGAACTGGATAGCCTGCTGCTGTTCTGTGTGCCCGACCCTGAAGGCCTTTCGTCGCCTTGAAACTGCTGATGAGTGGACGCCTTTTGAGTGGGGACCTTTCTCGCTTTTTCTTCCTCAATATGCAACATGGTGTGATGCCTTTGATTGCATCTGTTGCAGCTACTGGTGCTCTGACATTTCGTCTTGAAATGACTGGGTGAAAAACAATTCGCGCAAAATTTATTCGCATACACATATTTTATTCTATCACTGACTGACAAACCCTTAAAATATTTGCAGAATCGTAATGGATGATTCTGTCGACATTTCTTGCAGCTAAATTTACCTTTATCAGTTTCAGCATCAGAATAGAAAACTTGAGATTTGGAGGTATTATTGTCTCGGCTGGGCGGCTTCCTCAAATTTGTAAAAGTTTCTAAAGTTTCAATTCGCTCAGACAAAAATTTGTTAAGTTGTTGCCAAGTAGGCAATTCCTTATGGTTAGTCAGAGAATCTTCCCACGCACGCGAAGTTTCTTCAGGGAGTTTTGAAGTGCAAATATGCATGAGAAAGGGGTCATTATCAGCTACATCAACTTGAAACGAACTAATAATCGACAAACCATCGCTGACCGTATTTTGAAGTTGCCTTAAAAATTTCAAAGTTTCGTTCTGAGGAGCCTGGATGCCATAAATTTTCCTAATTTGATTGTTAATTAAAATTCGCTTATTTTCGTAGCGATTTTTCAAAGCCTGCCAAGCTAGCTCAAAATTAGCATCTACCAAATCATAATCTTTTATGAGCTGGTAGGCCTCCCCCCTCGTCTTGCCAAGTAAATAATATAGTTTATGCGCGGGCGCCACTGAAGGCTCGTTTCCAACCACTGCCCTAAACATATCCCTAAATGCTGGCCATTTGTCGAAACCTCCTTCAAACGTTTGAATTTCGACCGCAGGTAACTTAAGAGATGACTGACGTATTGTTGTATCTGCAGCCTTTTGTTGTGGAGCCTTAGCCTTTAACAAGTCCATTATTTTAGCCTTTAGCATCTGGCACTGTTCACAGGCATCCTCGTATCTCAGAGTAATTTCATCTGGCAAATCTTCTTCTTCTTTCACCTTTTCATAGCCATTGATGAATTCCTCAAATGTTGTTAACATCTTCAGCCATCTTCTTTCAAGTTCAGCCTGCTTTACCTCTAATAGTGAAATCGTCAAAGCTTCTGAAGAAATTTTTTCAAAAGTAGTGCAGAAATTCACTACTTGTCGAATGTCGTATTTACATGCTCTTTCCGAAACCATTTTTATAAAATTTTTGCTCAAAGCCTTAAAATATTTTACACCTCAACGATTCCTCAAAATGAAACGGAAAAAAAATCTGCAAAAAATGATCGTGAAGAAATTCAACCTTATACAAAGGTATATTAAAATTATTCGCGACGAATGAAAGCGATGCAGAATGTTTAAAAAACAGCTTTAAATTTCACCAAAAAATTTTCAAAAATATTCGCCTCAAAACTGCCAAAAAAATTTCCCAAGCTGTTTATATTTCAACGTAAAATCAAATTAATTTTCTTAAAACTTTTATTTGTTAAATTTTTTTCTCTACCACCATAAAATTATTTTCAATATTCAGCCACAAATCAATTTTACTCAGATTTCGTAAAATTTATTAAAAAATCTACTCATCAAAATTCCCAATATAATTATTATAATTGTGCTTTAAATTAAATTTTTCAAAAATTACGCACTCTTTTCTCCAAACAATTTTTCAAAAATAATCGAACAAACTTCACAAAAAATTTCGAACGGGTTGTTCATAAGCATTAAATTTTTCCATTAAATAATGCTTTAAACATAGGGCCTCTGTGTAAATTTTCTATTAAAAAACACCTATTTTCGGTTCACCCTTTTAATTCCAAAATTTAGTAAACTTGATGTATATTTGCATTCAATATTAATGCTATTTTTCAAAATGTGCGCACCACTTGAAGGGCCACCCTTTAAATTCTCCTTAAAAAATTAGCGCTTTTCGAAACACCCTTTATTTTCAACTTTAGTAAGACTCGTTGTCACTGTGCATCCAAGTATACTGATGCTTACAAAAATTTTGTGTACCACTTGAAAGGTCACCGTGTAAATTTTTCATAAAAAAAATAATTTTCTATTATTTTTTAAATGACTATGCCAAACACTGATTTCCTTTTGATTTTAATATCCCCGTACCAAATTCTTCATCAAAAAATATAAGATTAGCTGAATTCCACAAACTCACCGTTTGCCCGCAAAAAATTCCGTACTGGGAACCCTCGTTTATTTGCTGTAGCTTTGAGACAGCCTCTTCTTGTTGTGTTGTTGTTGTGGTGCTTTATGTTGTCTTGTTATGCTTCTGTGTTTTTTTTTCACTTTTAAACCACTTTAATTTTATTGTTAAAATTATTTTCTCTGAAGAAATTCAGTGCTTTTTTATTTATAATTTTTCTTTAGTTGTTACTATTCAATTGCACCTTCTGAATATCTTCTTCTTTTTTTTCCTTTTGTCTTATATTTTTTTCCAAATATTCTTTTTTAAACACTATAACTTTTTCCTGCAGAAATTCGGTGTTTTTTCTATTGTTTTCGTTTTTCATACACTCGTTTCCTTTTTTTTCAATAACACTTGTTTCAATTTATTCTTATTTAAATGCGTTTATTTATTTTTTATTAAAATCTTTTTTATTTAAATTTTTTCCACACAATTTACTATTTTTCTCTTAGCTTTTCTAGCGAGTTGAACAACGACTATCAAATTGTTCGTAAAGAATTAGTTGTACATGAAAGTTGTGGAAACTGACGGAATTGAAACAATTAGTAAGTCTAAATTTACACGTTTCATCTTTTGATGCTCAACTTCTTTTCAATTCCCTTTTAAAGATGCCAATATAATCACACGCAGCAATCGTTTTCAACTTTTTTCGGTTCAAAACAAGAACAATTTTATTAACAGCGAATCAAAGAGAAAAAGAAAAGAAAAAAATTACATGCAGCCATCGTTGCGCATATACCAACGAATAAAAACACAAAGCGTACTGACCGAGTACAGGCATCTCCGTACTAACCCTCTTTCTTCTTTCTTCTCTCACCTAAAAACATAAGAGTTGAGCATCAAAAGATGAAACGTGTGAAAGCAGACTAATAAGTGTGACCAGTATGGCATTTATGTTTAACAGCAAAGCGCATGTAAATAAAAAAAACTCCGTTGCTTTTCCTTATTTACCAGTGTTGGTATTTTTTTTAAAAGTGTTGGCACGTTAGGGATTTTTTGTATCAGTGATGGCACTTTTTTTAAATTTTAAGGTTATGTTCGATTACTTGTTGGATTTGATTATGCAGTAATTTTAATTAATTTTTTTGCACTTTTTTTAATAAAAATCACACAATCGCACTAAATATAATTAAAACACTGCACTTACCCAATCTAATCCTTTTGTTGATAATCAATGTTTACCTTTCTGATTTTCCCTCTCGAAAATCACTCGTCTGGTAGACTCTTCTTCCTTCTTGGAATATTTAGCGCAATTGGGAACTTTTTTTCCTTTTGATGGAACCAAATGTACGGGATACACCTCAGATTTATTTTAGTAGCCCTCTTGACTACTGTTGATGTCGTAGTTGTTGCGGTAGAACAACTTTTGACGACTTTGATGAAATTTGCCGCAGTTGTTACGGTAGAACAACTGTTGTTGGCATTCAGTGGACAGGTTTGCCACTGGTAATTCCAATCCTAGCTCCTCTAGGATTTATCGAAGGACCAAATGTTGGGGCTAGTATCGTTACCTAGCCTTTTAGAAGTGTTTTTTAAATTTAAAATAAAGGAAACACGGGAGGGTTCAAATTCAATTTTAAAAAATTTATTAGGCTTCTTGCCTGTCTGAAGTTAAAGATTATACTTAAAAACTAAATTACAAAAAGGTTTGTAGTAAGCCAACAAACTCAAAGGAAAACTACAAACTCAAGAACAAAGTATATACATATATACATATATGTATAACGAAATAAATGCTCTACACCTAGAGAAAAAATACAAATTCAATTAAATTAAAAATTAAATAATATGAAAATTTTTAACAAATCAAAATTTAAAATTAAAATTTAAGAAAACAAATTTTAATATAAATAATAAAGAAAATTGAAAATTAGAGCAAATTAACAAAATAAAAGAAAATTAACAAAATGTAAGAAAATTGAAAAAATAAAATAAAATAAGACTGAAGTCGCTTCAACAATTATTATACATTTGTATGAACGTATAAATGACAAAATACAACGATAGAGATTGACAGAAATTTTATGTTATATTGTGAAATAGCAATATATAAAATTTATAAGATTAAAGTCTAATAAAATATTAGAAAAATGCTGAAAATTATTCTTAATGCAATTCGAAAAATTTACTGCTAAATCAAAATAAAAAATGCTAAAAGGGTCACACTGATTCTAGATATAGAAAACAAAGAAAGAAAGAGATACACAATTGAAAGCCTTAAGCTGGGTCTCCACGTAGCAATATTTATTGCTAATTACAAGTAAAAACGTCGGCAGAACAATGGAGCAATAATTGCTGATTATATTGTTGGAGAACACTTGAAATTGCATTCACATAAATTTGCAATTTTCACCGCGAGTAGTTGTCCAAAGTTTTGCAACTGTATTTATAACAAATGTTTTATGTTGTGTTTTCAAGTGGTTGTTAAATTTTCTTTTTTCAATTAATAAATTAACTTAATAAAATAATTAATTGTAATTGTCGTAGCTGTGTTTTTTATTACTTTTTTGTTTATTTGCATTTGAAAAAATGCTATTTTAACAAATAAACACACAAATAAATAAACAACCGTACGGAGAAATAAAATGTCGATAAATTACAACTGATTTGACAGCAGATTGCTAAGCAATCAGAAAAGCAATCATTGCGCAATAGATTGCAACTCATGGCAATATGCGGGCTATACGTCGCAAATTGAATGGAGCAATAAAATTTGACGTTTGCCGCAATAAATATTGCTACGTGGAGACCCGGGGTTAGAACACAACAACAAATTAAGAGAACAATGATTTTTAAGGAAGACACGAACAACATAAATGCGAGTTACATAGTATATTGTTGCCATCACTTGAGCTGTGATATTTTTAAAGTAATATGTATTTAAATATTAAAATTATGTTTTATATTTGTATGCTCCTGGATACATCTAAGGGCCATTATTACAACCTAATTATAAAGTTGCTTATAGTTAACGTGAACAATAGCTATGTATCTTGAACGATAAAGTGACCAATAAGTTTTTTCGATTATTACAACTCTCCGATAAAATAAAAAATGTAATTTATATACCGTGGCAACATTGCAGTACACAGAAAAAATTATTCCTAAAATATTTTCAAACAAACGCTGGTTTCAAAAATTTTTTAATTTCTACAAATTTTTTTAACTGTTTCAATTAATATTTTTGCTTGATTTTTTATTGTATCTACAAAAATGTTGACAACTGTTAAAACATAAAATATACGCTTTATTGGTTTCAAGTTTTCATAATTTTGTATGAAATATTTAACGCTCTTTAATGTAGTCGTTTTTTTGCAATTTTTTATTTGATCGTAAGCCACACTACTTTATGAGAAATATAAGAATAACAACAAAAAACACATACAGTCTATTTTTGGACGCTTTCAAAAGGTAGAACAATAAGAAAGATGATAAAATAGCGTGGCGAGGTTTGTAGTAAAAAAAGAACAAAAACAATATTAGGTAAAAAAACGTTTCACTCTTTTTAAACAACAACAGCATTAGAAGAAACAGAATAAATTTTTGGTTGGTTTCAAAGTTGATAAAAAAAAAAGGAAAAACAAAATCCCGTATTCAATTTTTTAAAAATGTTCAGTTAAATACCTACATCAAATGCAAAAATAAAATGATGACGAAAAACATGTCGAGTCGGTCTGCTGCTAAGGAAAGGATACAGCAACAGTGAGTGAAGAAGAAAAACATTGTGTATAAACAAGACTTTGTTCAAAAATTATTCCAACAAAAAAATGTGTCTCAAAGCCAGCCGCGCCGCTCTGCTCTGCTCTGCCATCATCTACTTCTACAGTGCTTGCTTGTGTGCGCGTCATTGCTTGTGCAAAAACTTTTTTGTTTGATTCAGCAAAATTATTTGTTTGAAATTTATGTGATTTTCAGTAAACTATTTGTTTGACTCAGCTAAATATTTGTTTGAAAAAATCAGGGTTTTTTTCAATAAACGAAATGCAAAATAAATGGTTTGAATATGCAAATTTGTTTGTAGGTCCTGTTTTAAACAAAAAACGTTTTGATCCGGCAAATTTTTTGTTTGAATTGAAAAAATAATTTTTTCTGTGTATATACCGACTACTTTTGGTTGTTTAAATTACGTAGTGGCAACGACTTAGTTTTATTTTATTTATTAATTAAAATCAAAAGTAAATTTTTGTGCTTTATTTTTGGTTTTAATGGTAAATTGTTTTGTTTTTTGTGTTAAATTGTGTTTTTTGAAAAAGTTGAGTAATTTAAGACTATCATTGAAGTTACCATTTCTTCAGCAGAAGATATGGCATCTTCAAGTTCTTAAAGTTCACTTGTAAAGTTACCATGAGGACAAACCTGTAGCCCGTTTCTGTATTTCTCGCATCATAAAATTTTCCGACTGAAACCAGTGAATCGGCACAGAAACAGTGAAAAATGAAACAAAAAATGGTTTTTCTCACACAAGTGTTTCTGTATGCAAAGTATTATTGTTTGTGAAACAGGCAATATCGGAAAGAATATCGGAAGGAAAAAAAGGGGCAAACAAATTAAAGCTTCTATATGAGAAAAACACGACTCAACTCCTCACATTACAGTGAAAGAAAATAATGGAAATGTTCTCGAAAAGGAATTACGTATTTATGTTAATGAGCCCTTAAGTCCGCGAAGCATTAGTATATTTGAGTATTGGAACGCAAGCCCATTTAACAACTTAAAAGCAGTAGCAATAAAATATCTGTCAGCACCACCAACTAGTGTTGCCAGCGAGCAACTGTTTAGTGCAGCTGGCCAGCTTTACTCCAGTCGCAGAAGTAACCTTATTGGTATCAATGCAGAAAAATTACTGTTCTGTCATTACAACATAAAACTTATGAATTTTAAATACTAACAAATATGTAGTACATACAAAGCTATGGACACATATTTTAAAACAACTAGCTGTTAGTAAAAAAGTTTTTTATAAATGAACTGTTTTTTCTTTTTAATAAATTAAATTATCTCAAAAATTTCAAAGTTTTTTCTTTTTGTGAATTTGAATATGTAAAGTTCGGCTTCGGCTTCGGTTTAGCCGAATTTAGCAAATTTGGCCGAACTTCGGCTTCGGCATCGGCCTAAAAATGTGGGTTCGGTCGGACACTACCTATCAGGTGTTGAATTTAATATCCCCTTATCAGCATGGATTTCAAAAAAGGTGCTCTACTACGACAAATCTTCTTCAACTCACTACCGTTATAAATCGTGGATTTCTGGAGCAAGAACAAACTGATGTTATATACACTGACTTCAGTAAAGCTTTCGATAAAGTAAACCATTTGCTCATTAAAAGGAAATTATATTTTTTGGGGGTTCACAGACCTTAGTATTAAATGGATTTATTCATATTTAACTAAAAGAAAACAAACCGTTATTTTTAAAAACACCTGTTCCAGACGAATTGATGTTCTTTCTGGAGTACCACAGAGAAGCCACTTTGGTCCGCTTCTTTTTTCACTGTTCATTAACGACTTGCCTGCCGCGATTCAATCTTCAAATATTTTAATGTTTGCTGATGATGTAAAAGTTTTTCTAAGTTATTGTCAAGTTTCTGGCCAACAACGTCTCCAAAATGACTTAAACTCGTTTTATTCATGGTGCCTAATAAATCTTATGGAGTTAAATCTTAATAAATGTAAATATATGCGATTTGTCAGAAAGAATCCGATACCTGCACAATATCATATTGGTGGTAGTCAGCTGGAATTGGCCGTCAATTTCTTAGACCTTGGAATTCTGTTTGATCCGAAACTTAATTTTATTTCTCATATCACTATGATAGTAAATAAAGCTAGGGGTGTACTTATTTTCGTCAAGCGCTGGGCTAAAAAGTTTAATGATCCATATGTCACAAAAACTTTGTATACTGCACTTGTAAGACCTATTCTAGAGTATGGATCTATAATATTGGACCCAATATATAACACACATTCCGATGCTATTGAATCCGTCCAAAAGCAATTCTTGCTCTTTTGTCTTCGTGGACTAAACTTTAATCCAGTAAACTTGCCTTCGTATACTTCTAGACTTTCTCTTATAAAGCTGCCCACCCTGAAAAGTCGTAGGACAATGTTAAACATATCGTTTATTTTCAACATAATTACTGGCGAAGTATGATCTGGATTTTTAATACACAATATTTCGTTTAATGTTCCTCAACGCCCATCACGTCATTTTATCCCATTATCAGTTCGATGTTTTAGAGCTAATTATGCTAATGCTGATCCTCTTATTAGAATGTGCAATGAATTTAACAAATTCTATAGTTTTATTGATTTTTCTTCAAGTTCAAATGTCATTAAGAATAAAATTATTATTTCATTAAATTCATAGTTTTTATTTTCTATTGTTTTAAATAAGCATTTTATATACTTTGTATTGTATTTTATGTTTAATGTACAATAAATTAAGAATACATATTAAATTTAAAATGTCTAAAAATGTCGTGAATGTAAATTGTAAAGAAAAAAATGAAATTTTATTAAATTCTGAAACAGTTTTGGAACAAAAATCTTTAAAAAATTTATATAATGATATGAATTGTAATGAAGAGAATATATTGGAAACTGAAATCGATATAGATGATGCAGCAACAAAAAACTTGAAAGATCAAATCAAAATGATTTCGAAGAATTATAAAAACTTTTGTAAAGATTTTTGCGAAAAAATGAAATTTGTCGACGAATTTAAATGTGACTTTAAAATGATTAAAATAAATGACAAATTAAGACATAGTAATGACTGTGCATTAATTGAAAGCAATAAAATAGAAAATTGCAAGAAGCAAAATTGTTTAAATATACCTGATTCTGCTAATAAATTGAAAGTGCAGAATAAAAATCGCGATCACACTTTGAGCCCATTTGAAATTACAAATCATTCGATTAATGTTTCAAACTTTCTAAAATACAGAAAGGAAGCCAACCCCGATGAAAAGTGTAACAGAAACGTATTGCGTGGGGAAGCGAATAATTTAAAACCTAAAAGAAACTTTAAAAAAAATATTTTTGATTGTTCATTTTCTATTAATTTAGATATTATAAAAGAGTTTAATGATGATAAAATCACTAAAATGAAACTTCTTGAAGATTAAGTAAGAGAAGAATATTTAGTGCATAATAATGTTTGTATTTATGTTTTTATTGTGTTACACGTGTTAAAGATAATACGTTTTTATAAGCATATTGCAGATTTAACGATTGTACCACATTTCGTTTTGATATATCTCCTAAAGGAGCTGTTGTTGTTTATAGAACAAAAGATTTAAAACATGCAGATAATGAAGTGCATGTAGGTCAGATGCGTGGAGTAAAACGAAATGTTATGAAAAGTAAATTGAAGAATAAAAATGCCTACTTATTAAGAAAGCAGCAAATAATAAATGCTGCTGATGATATTGCTGAAAAGGGCAATTTTCAAGCTATTCATAAGTTGGAAGCATTAAGAAAAGTGAAATCTGAAGGAAATTTAAATTTTTATTATCATCCAGATCCATTTTTTTCTCTTGTTTTGATGAAAAGAGGTCCATATAAGAGTAATATACATATGGTTGCTACACCTTTTGTAGTGTATACATGGGCAAAATTTACCATTTCAAATAATAAAAAAATTCTCGAAGATTGTAAGTTTACATTACATTTAGATGCTTCAGGTGAAAGTGTTAGGCATTTAGAATGTGCCGAAAGAAGAATTTTGACTTATAAATTATTAGTTCTGCGAAATTGCAGATTAAAAAAAATCATCCCTATTGCGAAGGCAATTTTATCCCGGCACACACGTGATGCAATTACCGGTTTTTTGGATGCCTTAAAACTATTTCTAAAAGAAAACAAAGTAAAATATCAGTTTAAATGGTCTTTTTGTAAAAGAGTTTGCACTGATGTTAGTGCCGCATTATATGGAGCGGTATTAAAAAGTTTTAATAATCAAACTTTGCTAGAATACCTAAATGCTTGCGCCTCATTCTTAAATAACCTAAAAGTTAATCCAATAGATTTTGAATGAATATCGAAATGATGACATGTGCATCTTTATATTAAACGAATATTGTTCTTTTATTGTTATGTGGACGAACATTATGGGTATTCACGTTGATACTACAGGAGAGCATATAAGTAATGCTCCCGTTGAATTTTCCTACTTTTTACAAAAGCATATAATATTGCAAGAAAAATCTGTTAGAGCAGATGTTTTTGTAAAAATAATGAGAATTGACTACCTTAGTTCATTAAAGGAATTGCGATACAACTATAATATGTTTGGATCAGTTTCCAAAGAAATCGAAGCTATACTAACTTCAAACGTTAATCATTTGAATGAAGAAGTAAATAATAAAAGGTTAAAAAAAGAACATTCCTATACTACTTCAACACCTATCGACAAAAAAGATGTAAGTGTTGAATTTATAAAAAAACGTTCTTATACTAATTTAACACCCATCGATACAAAAGATTTGAGTGTTGAAAATATAAAAAAACATCATTCCTATACTAGTTTTACACCCACCGATAAAAAGGATTTGAGTGTTGAAATTATAAACAAAGAACACTGTTATTCAATATCACCTTTACATATTGAGCCAGTTGAAGAATGGAACAAAAAAAATGTTAAAAAACAAAAATTAATAAAGCCAAAAATTATGCAGGAATCTAAGGCATTAAAAAAACTTACTGCTATACAAAAAAATAAATCGAAATCAGTAACACCAGTTGCTAAGTCATTACTGATGGAAGAATCAAAAGACACATTTTTTCTCTTTAAACTAGATTTATTATTTTGCGAAGTTAATAATATATCTAATCCAATAGAAATTGGATTTTATGATTATTTGGAAGATTCCGATTGGAATTCATTGAACAATTGGTTGACAAACTTTGTGCTAGATGCTTGTCTTTTAGGAATTATGAAAGAAAATAAAACTAGTAATTGTTATTGTATGCCTTGTCAAGTTCATAAAGTAAACGTTGACAAGATTAATATATTAATACAAAATAAAACAAATTTCTTATTTGTTCCAATTTTAAAATCTAGTCACTTTACACTTTGTGTACTTAAGTTTTCTACACATGAATTTATGCATGTTAATTCATTTTTATCTCAAAATGTAGGTAAAGAAATATATAATACCTTCAAAACTGAGTTCGGAACTAGTAAACATTTGTGGAAGTATCAAGAAATTACAGAAAGGAAAACACAACAAGATGGCTCAAATTGTGGAATTTTCGTTTTAATGTATGCATTAAAAATACTTAAAAATCTGTCATTAAAAAATTTGTGTGAGCCAGAAGAGTTTAGAAAGAAAATGAAGATATTATTACTAAAATATCAGGGCGATAGAACAATATTTTGTTGCCATTGTGGTTGCCTTAAGAGTGATAAAGAATATGTTTATGTATGTAAAGATTGTGGTTTTTACGTGTGTAAAAATTGTACACATAAACATTGTAGAAAAAACTCTAACGTTTGTAAAATAATTGAACAAAATAAATTATCATTGTAAAAATGTTATTACTTAACGTTGGATAAGATTTTAAGTCAATTCTGTGATATATTCCAAAGTAAATTTAAGTTAATGTAAGAATATAATGGCATGTAGGCCTATTGGGGAAGCCAGCCATGAAAAATAATTGGCAACGCACATAGCATAGTACCTCTTGGGTTGTGCGGAAATCTATGCAAAAATAATGATAAATAAATAATGATAATGATAAAAAAAATAATAGCTAGGAATTTGTGAAGCGAATATTATGTAAAAACAACTATTGTAAAAAAGAGTTTTTCCGAACCCTGTCCAAAATTTGCGGCTGTTATTTTTTCTTGTAATAGAGCGACAAATTTACATAAAGTTTTAAGCTTCGTACAGTCGATGGTCAGATCTTAAAATGTTGTCATTCAAATTGCCTAAAAATGTCTTGAAACTGTGTGAGCATTGTAAGCTCATTTGGCAGATACTTATGTATGCTCCGTCGGTTAACTAGACTTTTTCCGAAACCTGTTCATAATTTGCAACTCTGCTTAATTTTTTTTCTTGTGGCCAGGGCTGCCATACTTGACGATTTCTTTCTTTCGAAAGTGCCGATTTTTTTCTTAAAAAGTGGCGATTTTATTTAAGCGGCTCATACACTTACAATAAAATTGTTCCATTTTACGAACGTAATTAAGCTTTAATCACTTCAAAATAGAGATGATTAACCACACATTTAAGTGATATATTAATCACCTTCGCTGTGTTATCTCTACTTCTATCAACATTATTTCATAGATAATTCGCTCAATTTTTTTATATTTATATAGACAGCATTTCACGTGAAAAGTTGAACAGAGTAACAGGCTGTATTGAAGAATTACAGATGAATTAGCTAGTGTTAGAGTTTCTCCGCGTAAAAAATCTCAAAACGAAGTAATTATGTATATTATTGTTTGATTTTAATTGTTAAAAAAAAGGAACAAAGTAAAACCGAATAAAAACTGTTAAGAAACCCAGTGTTTAAATTGCATGCTTTAAAATAGCACAAGCATAAACTGTATTTTTAAATGCCTTTTAAAACTTTGATAGAGAGTGAGCAAAAGCAAAAGCAGAAAAAGAGAGTAAATAATTTGTTTAGTCTCGCTATGTGTGTGTTCTTTGCTTATTTAGTCAGCAACGCAACAACTTAAGCAAGTAATAAATTTTGTTTATGTTAACTTCTTTGCTGTTGCTGGCACTTCATACATATATTTTTAATGAATAAGTAGCTTCGAATTTGGGCCTAAAGCTGAAGGTCCACACCATGCGTTCATGCGTAGATGCGTATGATACTTTTTGTGCATTTTATGCGTTCCTAAATTCAAGTTACATGCCATGCGTTTAATGCGCCATATTATTTTTTGGATCAGCTGTTGTGTTAAAATTGTTATCAAATAAAAACAATTTTGGCAAAATGGGAAGTAAAATTTAGATTTAAAAAGAATTTATGAAATTCATACATAAGTACATATGTAAGGAGTAAGCTTTTATTGTTATAAATAAATTATTATAAAATTATTTATAATAAATATTCGTGATTTTTCACGGCATTAATAAGCTTCTCCTCCATAGCACTTGTTTTTTAAAATAATAATAAACACTACAGTGATGGTACTCAGTACTTAAAAGTAATCGATAAATATAATACAAATCGATAAAGAGAATACAAAATATAAAAATTGTATTTAAAATGAATTTTTATGTATTTTTTTCTTTAAAGTTTATACAATCTTTATTGCAAAAGCTTTTTCTTTTATTAAAAACCTTTTTTAATGCATAAAAATAGTAAAAAGTAATCCACCACACAAACATATTTATCGATAACATTGAAAATAAAGTATGATTTGTCATCCATGGCCATCAATAACAGCTGACTTTTATTCACCACACATGCGACGGATTCAAAAGTAGAAAGTAAACCTACTTTGATGCGTTCATACGTCTATGCATTCTATGCATTTTGGTGTGTAACTTGTCATATGCAATTACACTGATTCAACTTTTTTGTCAAATGCATAAAAAGGACAGACGCATAAACGCATGGTGTGGACCTTCAGCTTTAAGGCGTTAAGCTGAGAGCATACACATAGTGAGAGTAAATAAAAATTCCTTTCTTCATAAAAAATAATTTAATGAAAATTAAATTTAATAAACTTTTTACTTTTTCTGCTTTTGCTTTTACTGTGTTCTTTTCTTATGTTAAGTTAAGCAATTACAAAAGCATTAAAAATAGTCAAGCATTTTTAAATACTGGGTTTTGGGATTGTCAGAACATGCCCCTTAAATGCCTGATAAATGGGTATATTAATGTATGTAATTTTTTAATACCTATCATTTAAAAATTGTTAAAAAGGTATAATTTTTGTTTTACGAAAAAATCTATTAAAGCTAAATTTATTTCTTTTGGTTTTCCTACAAGTTTTTTCCGGAATAAATTACAAATTTGGTTTTACTTAAAATCAATCACCCTTATTCCATTTAACGTCGTCGTCATCGTCATCAATTGAATATCAAAATCAATATTTATCGACATCGTCATCAATTCGATACAAAACTTGTATGCCATAACAGCAATGTAACGATGTCGATTGTTTATCGTTTTTTTAAGAACATCACTAATAAGTTTTTATTAAAAATGTGCAATTTGATGTTCGTTTCTTATTAATGTTGTGCTCTCAAAGAGGGTAGCTTGATTTATTCTAAAAAAAGCACCCTTACTAATGCCATAAGGTATTGATTACACTTTTCGCCCCGTATAAATCGAGTGTTGATAGTGCCCTGTAAAAAACAGAACGGTAGGACGATTGCCGAAAAGAGCAACAAAAAGTTACGCGAAAATTGCAAACATTCGGAAAATTTGCAAAAATTCGCGAAATTCTTTTTTATTTGAAACAAGCCATAAAAATTGACTTAAAGTCCGCAAAAACACAAGAATGGCAAAAATTCCATAAAAATGGCAAAATTAGTGGAAATTTGCAAAAATTTGATAAAAGCAGCATGAAAGAAAAATTTAATATGTATTAAAAATCGTTAAAACTGTAAATAATCAGAAAACTTACAGGAAAAATTGCTTCTATCGCGAACATGGCTAAAATTCGGGAATTTGCGGTAATTTAGCGATTTTCATGGAATTTTTGCTATTCCTTATAGATTTAGGAACTTTTTATAAATTTTTTGGCTTGTTTGGAATACATAAAATTTTCGCGAATTTTCGCTATCGTTTCGTATTGATAACGCTAAATGGAATAAGGGTAAATAATACCTACGCAGAGAAAGCATGAAATAATTTGAAATAAATTGCTTTCAAATCGAGAAAGTACTCGATCACGATTCAAAAACAACTACTTTTCAGGAGAGAGACAAAATACTTTATTTTAACCAAATATTTGAAACTTTTTGCTTCATATTCTTTTATAATCCAAGAATTAGGAAAAATTCCGATATTCCGCCAAACAAACAAATTGCAAAATTGTAAAGCGGTATTTACTGATTACTTTCGCAATTAATACAAAAAATCGGAAAAAATCGAGTTACGTGGTTGCGGAAGAAAACCATCGATATGATGATTTGTCATTATCAGTTGTGATGGAAATCGTTTTTAAAAACGATACGATTTGAAACCGAAAATTCTTTCGCTACCTGACAATTCCATTCCAATACAAAATCAATTCAAATTCCAATCAATTGAGTTGGAAATGAATTGCTAATTCTTTTTTCTAATTCATTTTGAATTCGTTTATAAAAATCTGTCAAATCGGTTACAAAATGGCCGAGTTATGACCAAATACTGAAATTCGATCAAAACTAAACTTGGTATATATTAATTAAACTTTAAATATATTTAATAGCACGAAAATATGTGCAAATAATTGAATAAAACTAAACGACATCGGCCTTATTTATAAAAAATAAAACCAATTAATAAACGGATTTTGTATGAAAATTTGTTTAAAAGCCTTTTATTAATCTGTTTTATTTTTTATAAATAAGGCCATATATCTATCAATCTATCTTCTATATATATAAAAGAGACGTGTTTGTAATCGCTAAACTCAAAAACTACTGCACCGACTTGGACCAAAATTTGTGTGTTTGATGTATGAGGCATGAGGAGTGTTTCTGTGGAGTTTCGTATTCATCCGATAGATGGCATAATTAATGTTTTAAAATGTAGATGCATGGTTTGTCACTAAATCTTTATCAATATACATTTATCAATTCAGCGGTAATTCACTAAAATCACCAAAATGAAAAAACAAATTTATATTGTTTATTAGCCAGTTTTATTCCAAACATTTATGTTAATTTTAGTTTACAAAAGTCTATTTCCACTTCCATAAATATTTTTCAAATACGCGGTTAGGGTATCCAATAATTTTAAACAAACATGAAGAATCTAATAGCATTTGCTGGTAAGTAAAACATTTACTGCCGTATTCATATAAAATTAAAATAGATTTGAGATATATTTAAAAAAAAAAAAAATTATGAAAATTTTGCTTTAAAACACATTTCAAATTTATTTTATTTTTTATGAATACGGCAGTTATTATTTTAAATCTTTACTAAGGGCCAGCAAAGCGGACCGGGTCCAGTCTGTTTTATGTCAAAACTTTTAATTTTTATACAGTTTATAAGAGATAACCTTTAGAACGCGAATTTAACACCACCCGGCTGGAAAATCTTATTCGATAGATCGCGTGGTCGTTTTATTTTATTGAAAATGTTTTGGCAATAGAATTTGTATGTATAAAAAAACGATTGCCGCTCTTGTTTAGGTAGCTCTGTAAGCTTTTCTACATAGCCGGCCTTTGGCCGGGCGTAAGGATTTTTCTCCTCTATGGTGTAACAAACACCGGTTTCGCTACCTTATATCAAATATAAATAATAAAATACTTACCATTTTTTTTTTTTTTTATAAATAATCACGTTTTTTCTTTTTTTTTATTAATAAAATCACGTCAGTCAGCAGTATAATGTGGTTTGCGCCATTTCAAATGGAAGCCGTCTTTTTTTTAGCGTTGCTAGATTGTTTAATTTTGGTTTTAGTACAACAACTTGGCATTACTGATAATTTATATGGCAACCAGTAGCCCGTTTCTGTATTTCTCGCATCGTAAAATTTTCCGACTGAAACCAGTGAATCGGGACAGAAACAGTGAAAAATGAAACAAAAAATGGTTTTTCTCACACAAATGTTTCTGTATCTTTTTTTTGCGAGAATTATCTGTCATTTAAATAATTTTCCAGCAATTATTGGAAGGATGCGAGAAAAAGTGTTTCAATGGGCCATGTCACAGAGTACAATTCCGTTCGGAATGATTCCGTTCGGAATTGAAGAAAACATATTTGTTTGTTGATTGAAAGTGTATTTTGATAGTTTTATGGCCTTTCAGATACAGACAACTCCCATACCGTTCATGACAACAAAAATGGTTTCATTCCGAAACATTTTTCGTCATTTTCTGAAGCACCAAAATACGGAATGAATTCCGTTTCCGAACGGAATTGTACTCTGTGACATGGCTGTATAACAATATTTTGCGAAAAGTTTTTTTCAAGAACTGTCAAAATAAGTCACATTTGAAATTGGTGGCGAGAAAAACAAAATGTAGATATTTTGAATTTAAAATATGTTTTTATACTATTTTTTTCAATAAATAAAAAAAATAGAAGGAATATAAATAGGCTTGCCAGATGGCCTGGAATGGCCTGGATTTTCCAGTTTTCTTATGTCGTGTCCAGTTTCCAGGTTAAATACAAATTTTCCAGTTTTTTTTAGTGAAATATTGGTTTTATTTATAATATATATTTTTAGTTAATTCAGTTAATATTTTGTACAAAAAAAATCATTTTTATATACTTATGCAATTGTCCTTGCAAATATATAATTTACAGGTTTTCGTAACACTGACTTGTACCTTTATTTGTACATCACTGATAATTTTTGAACAATAAAATCTTTAAAAAGTACCAACACTCTCACAAAAATTGTCACACAGCATTGTTACTGCAGCTGAATCTACAGATGAATCTCTAGTCTCAAAGGCGGAACTAAAGTTCGTTTATCACAACGTTTCTCATGGGCTGAGTTGTAATAGTTTAGATTGCCAAATCAAATTGAGCTCAAACATTTTTTGTGATATTTAAATTGCTTCAATCTCTTTTGGCGTGAATAATTTATCAGAGCTTGTAAGTTGCCGAAAGATATTCCAATATGGTCCGTCTTTTTTCAGAAATGTTATAAAAATAAAGTACAAAATCTATATAAACTGATCTCATTTGTTCTTTTCATACCAATTAGCAATGCTTTTTGTGAAAGGACTTTTAGTATTTTATATAACTTGTACTCACAAGAAAGGGATAGAATGTCCTTCGACCTAATTAAGGCTGAAATTGTAGTAAGACTTAATTTTAACGAAAGTTGCAAACATTTTCAAACATTTTTAAATTTAAATAAAGCAAAAGAATTAGTAAATTCTGTAAATAAAAATACAAAATATATGTGGCAAAAAAAGTAGATATATGTTTTTTTTTTTTGTTATATGTTATATAATGTAAAAATTAATTTTAATTGTTAAGTTTCCTTGTAAGTATGTCGTTTTTATTATAAGTATTTAATAAAATTTTACTTTTTTGAACAAAAAGTGCACTTTAAAATTTTTCAGTTTTTATTTCGAAATCCAGTTTATTTTTTTTTAATTTTCCAGTTTTTTTACTTTTGGCATCTGGCAAGCCTAAATATAAATGATAAATGCATAATTTATATGATGAAAATAAACAAAAAACAATTGTTATATTTTGTTAGTTTAAATTTTTGTTAGCCTTTTCTTGTTTTGGTTTTAATCAGTGCTGCCAGATAAATTTGTGTCAAAATCGTCAATTTCCTGAGAAAAAAATAAAAAAGATTCTTTTTTGTTTTAAAAATCGTGCAATTTAAAATGAATTTTAAACAAATTTGTTTCGACTTTTATTAAAAAATAATCAAACATAAACATACACTCACAATATTCTGTACGCAAAATTAATTGAAATTGTAATATTAAATAAATGAAAGTTCATTTAAAAACCGGTCTACCTATTTTTCATTTATTTTTAACAAAAAGTTCATTTAATTTTTCTGTCGAAAATTCAACACCATATTCCGTAAAATCAAATAAATATTCAGTTATTTTGTAAAATTTTACTGTCGAAAATTCAACACCATATTCAGTAAAAACGATTAAATATTCAGTTATTTATTAAAATTTTACTGTCAAAAAATTGACCCCATATTCAGTAAAAACAATTAAATATTCAGTTATTTTATTAAATTTTCATTTACTCCACAAAAGAGCCGAATTTCTAAAAAATACCAGACAGACACCTGTCCGCTTGTTTTTCTTATAAGCGAGAGAAGGAGAATATTTTTATTTACTTACCCAGTTACACACGTTTGTTTTACTTTTGTTGTACTGTACACGTTGTTTACAGAAGAACTCTCAATTATAAGACACCAGCAGCATGACCGATATGGCTACGCAATTATTTTACTTTTAAAATTTGATGTATTTAACTAAATTTTTTTAACAAATAGAAAATGAAAATTGCTTACACAAAACAAGCAATTCATTTTTTATAGATAAGTAAAAATTATTTTTTGGTAGTAAAATTATATAAAATAACTGAATATTTAATTGTTTTTACTGAATATGGTGTTGAATTTTTGACAGTAAAATTTTATAAAATAACTGCATATTTATTTGTTTTTACGGAATATGTAATTAATTTTTTGACAATTAATTTATATAAGATAACTGAATATTGATTTGTTTTTACGGAATTCGCGGTTGAATTTTTGACAGTAAAAATTAAATGAACTTTTCGTTGCTTTAAATTACATTTTTATATACTTTAACATAAAGAAGAATTTAACTCAATCAACGGACAATATTAACTGCAACTGAAAATCCGTATTAATATGCACTTAGTTTTTTGAATAACTGTTAGAATCAGTTAAAAAGAAATTTGCTTGGAATTTTAAATGTTAATTTATTTAAAAATGACTGAACGGAATATTTCTTAAATAAACTACAGTCCGTTACTGTAATAATATTGTGAGTGTAGTTAAAGTTCATGGGTATTTAATAATTATTATTTAATAATTGAGATATAAATCTTTAATTTACCTATTCCTATAATCTTTTTCTTTTTTAAGCCTAGTACTCTGTTCAAATTTGTGAAAAATGTTGAGCAACATTGATTATTCCACACGAAAATTTTGGCATTTATCAATGTTACCAATCTTGCGAGTTTGTACAATTTGACGTTTTTATTCCTTCAAAGTATGCTACATTGTTTCGTGTATGTAAACAAACGCCACATGTATTTTACTAAAATTATTTTTTTTTAATAAAAAATTTAATAAAAAAAAGTAAATATGGATAAAAAACTGTTACCGATTGTGTTATTTTAAGTTTTTATTTCTTTTTTAATATTAAGTTCATATTTTTTGCTTTTGCTTAAAATTCCACGTGAAATAAAGGCAGCTTACATTATTTCGCAGTTGTAAAAAAAATGTTGCCAGAAACATTTCGGAACTTTTTCACAAAATAAACAGAGTACAACTCCATCAACATTATTTCGTAGATATTCCGCACAAGTTTTTTTCATATGCATTTTGACAGCATTTCACGTGAAATGTTGAACAGAGTACCAGGCTTTACCTGAAATAGACTTAGTAGAATACCTTGTAGTTAAAATTAAAAAAATCGGTTCATAAATAAACGGGTTAAAGACCCAGTAACATCTTCGCCTACAAAATATTATGTTAAGTAATCAGAAACACATAAAAGCACTACATACAATTCTACTAAACTAATGAATTTTACAAGGGTTGTGCCAAAAAGAACAAATTCAAAAGTAAGTCATTTCTTTATCTTAATACATCCAGAAAAAAGTAGTTATCGAAGTTCTTATGGAAGAAAGCTACTTAATAACGAGTGAAAAAAGCTATCCATTTTGAAAAAGGAATAATGGTTTTTGCACAAAAGTGTACATATGTATAAGATAAGAATATCAAATATCAATCATATTTTGTATATGTATATAATACAAATATTTTATAAATTTGTTGTTGCTTTCTACAGACATTCATATTATTATTTTTTTTTTCAACTTTCAACGCCACAAAATAGAAGTGTTTGAAATTTAAAAATTCAAGATGAATTTCTATAGAAAGTAACAACAAAATTATAAAATATTTTTGATTTTGTTTTTGCTTTCGTCACTTTTTTAGAAAAAATCATCAAAACGTCACTTTGTTAATATCGGAACAAAAAATCGTCGAGATGACGATAACTCGTCAAATCTGGCAGCTCTGTTTTTATTATATTTATTTCTTTTGTTGACGTTTCGCTTTTATTTGACACTTAATTACTGGAAATATTCCAGTATAAACAGAATTTGTTGTGTCTGTTTTCGCATTCAAATACAGAAACACTTTTATCTCATAAATCGAGAAACGATGGAATTTTTTGTTTCACACTTCATGTAAGAAATTTTACGATGCGAGAAATACAGAAACGAGCTACTGATGTTAGCTTATCAGTCACTTTTTAGGTTAATGTTAACTTGTAATAACCAAAAACTATTTATCTGTCAGATAGCATCCTAAAAATAACTATTTGTAAGTTGTAATAATGGCCCTAAAACTTTTTAATGTGATTTAACTTCATATTGTAAGTCCATATTGTTTATTGTACTTTTTTATTGTTTTATCATTTTTAAATAGACAATCCTATAAAAAAAGTCGACAAACAATCGACGAAACGTCGGGAACAAAATATTGTATGTAATTACCCTGCGGGATATTTGTGTCAATTGGTCCCACAGACTGGTCCTGGGATTTGTGAAAATAGAACAAGTACAAAAAGAAAGGACTCATGACCAGCGAAAGAAGAACCAATCCCTTAACTGGTTTATGAAGAACAAAAAAGTAGAAAAAGTAATGAATTTCAGTTCAGTCTTCACCGGTGCTGTGACACATTTTTTGGTACTTTCTAAAACTTGGTTCTTGAATTTGATTCTAGGACTAGTTTTATTGAAACAATACTACATTATATTGAAATAATACTAAATTTTAGTAAGTGACACTAAGCACGTTCATTTAGAATAGATCTGTGACTGGTCAAATGGTGTCAGTTGACCCCCTCCAGATGTTTATTCCATAAAGATGTCAAAAGTTGTTTACATTTTGCTTATACATGTACATTTTTGTTAACGTTGAATGTTGTGTGTAGTATTATAATAAATTGAGTTAGCTAAATTGTGTATATGTGAACAGAAATATAATTATGTCAATAAACCGAATGTTGACTCAATAAAAAAGGTATATCTGAACACGGTATTAGGCCCTATTAGCTTGACAAAAATAACATTCATTATAAATACATAACAGCCCGGCAAAAAAAAGTAATAAATGTATGGGTTCTAAGGATAATGCAGTGGTTCTTTTTAGGCGAAACATGCAAGATTTTAACATTAGCATGTCATTGGCGCGAGAATGGGTTCGCATTAGTTTAACGGCTCGTCATTTAAAGTTGAGGGATGAATTAGGATTTTCATTGATATGAAATATTCATTTAAATGAGTGCGAATCAAAATCCATGAAGTTCACAATGATTCTAATACGTATTTTCATTAGTGCTCAATATTTATTTTAATATGCATTATCAATTTTATTCTAAATTTATTAAAAATAAACAAAAACACCAAAAAACCAGGCATTTTGTACATTTTTGAATTTTTTATTAAATTTGTTGATTTTGCACCTATTACAAATATGATTATATATGTAGATTACCAGAAAATTGAAATTGTGAATATTTTTCAATAAATGATATGATATACATACATATTAAAAAATGATCAAAAAACTTTGCCGTTTCAAGCAATGTTTTAATTGATTTAATTAAATAAAGCTCAGGTTTTGACAATTCCCAACAATAATTCTACAAGTTTAAATTATTTTAATTTAAACGAAAAAATTAATTAAGCTTTTTGGTATTTTATTAATACTATTTAAATTAAAAATTTATTTTAAAACAAATAACACGGTGTGACAGTCCAAAAAACCTGCGACCGGATGTTATTTTTCTTGTAGGTCTTATCGAGTAAAACAAGATTCCAATAGTGAATTATGCCGGACACCTCCAAAATCCGGATTAACGGTTAAAAACCCGGTTTTGGTACCTTTGCGCACTTATAAGCCTAATTTTGTTGATAATGATTGGACTTTTTTTGTGTTTAGGATAACATTGATTGATTGATTAATAAAATTGGTATAAAATGTTTAAAAGTTTATTTTTATGAAAAGTTAAATAAATCAGTCAATTACTTATCTATTAATAACCCAAATATGCGTTGTAATCGTAAATAAACGTACTTTTTGAATAAATTCAATAGAATTATAGTTTCTTAATAAAATAATGTATAAAAACGTCACCAAAGATGAAAAATTGTTGAAAAATCTACAAAATTTGTGTTTGCTCGACAATAACACCCAAATTTCTCAATTTTCTTAGATCAATTATATATCATTCGAAAGTTTCTTCTTTACAAATCTAGTAAGCAATTGTTCATCGGATCATTATATAAAAATTACAGTCTTATAAGTGCGCAAAGGTACAAAAACCGGTTTTTTAACCGAAAATCCTGATTTTGGAGGTGTCCGGCATATTTCACTATTGGAATCTTGTTTTACTCTACAAGCCCTGCAGGAAAATAATATCCGGTCCCAGGTTTTTCTATTTCATTCAATTTTGTAAAACTGTGTAATATGTAAATTAAATCAAAATTATGTAGGCTGTTTTTTTTTAGAGTGTCACAACTTTGAGTTGGCATCAATGATTTAATTGAGCACCCATTTAACAGCATATACAGCTACTCACACACAAAATGGGACATGAAGAAAAGTTTGAGTGTGAAGTATTTGAAACCCAAAATAAAAGACTAAGTTAAACTTAAAAATTTCCATTCTATATTCTTTAGTTAATAAAAGAAATATAAAGGAAAAAAAGATGAAAATAAAGTAAAATTTTTGATTACAACAACATAAAATAAGGCACTTCATACTTCAACTGCTTAACGCAAAGCTCACACTTAAAGTGGGACACGATAATTTTTTGTTTTTATATTAAATTTAAAATTCATTTTTAATATTTTGTTGACTTCCCATTGTTGTCAATAACAGCTTGAAGACGCCGTGGAATACTTTCAACCAATTTCTTACAAACCTCGGGTTCAATACTGTACCACTCTTCTGTAACAATTTCTTTTAATGAGGCAATACTCTTTGGCCGGCGTTTTGCCACTCTTTTTTTTAATTCTGCCCACAAATGTTCTATGACATTTAAGTCTGGTGACTGGGGAGGAGTTTCCAAAACTTTTGGGCAATTATAAAGAAGCCAAGTACGGGCATTCAACGACTTGTGTTTGGGGTCGTTGTCTTGGTAGAACACGAAGTCTTCTTTTATACCAAGATTTTCGGCGCTCTCTACCACGGTTTCTTTCAGAATGTCAATGTAATATTTTGAATCCATAATTCCGTTAACAAAATGAATTTTATCGACCCCGGACGCCGACATACACCCCCATATCATAAGGGAACCACCACCGTACTTGACTGTCTTTTTAATAGCCTTATCATTAAATTCACAACGAGGTTTGCGCCAAGCGAATCTTTTTCCATCCGGTCCAAAAAGGTTTATTTTCGTTTCATCTGTGAAAAGAACCTAATGAAATAATATTTAAATAAAAAAAAGTTCGAAAATGGTAGCATAAATATTATTACTTTGGACCAGAATGTCGAATCCATACTGCAATATTTTTGAGCGAAGGCGTATCTCAGTCGTTGGTTTTTTTCCGATATTAAAGGCTTTCGACGACACGATCTACCATGCAAATTATTGTCTCTGAAGACTCGTCGGACTGTTTCTGCGCTGACATCAATATCTTTTACTTCTTTTAATTTATTTTTAATGTCAACAGCTGATAAAAGTGGATCATTCTCGATCAGTTTTAGACAAAATCGCTTATCGCGGTCCGACAACTTGCATCTTTTTGTGCAGTTTCTCTTTTTATTTTCAACACTGTTGGTAGCTTTAAAGCGTTTGATGATATTAAATACAGTACTTTTACTTTTATTTACTATTTGTGCAATTTCTCTGATTGATTTATTATTTTTGAAATTGTTAATGATAATTTGTCTTTCTTCAACTGTAGATTGAGGTTTACGAGACATTTTGCAAAAAAATAATAACTTACCAGAATAAAATATCTAGAAACACTGATTTGACGTCATTACGCGTCATTATCGTATTAAAAATAACGGTAATTCAAAAATAATGCACGTGTCCCACTTTGAAAGTGAGCATAAGGTTGCCAGATAAATTAGAAAAAATTAAAAAAAAATTTCTTCGTACACTGTAAAAAAAGATATGCTGACAGATTTAGTGAATTTTCATTGTAGAGAAAAAAATGTAAGCAAATTTTTGAAGCAAATTTAATTCATGCAAAAAATAATTAGAATAATGTTAGTCAACTAAGTAATATTTAGATGTGTCCCATTTTGTATGTGAGTAGCTGTAGTTTCTTTTTGTTTTCTGCCCCTATTGCGGTTCTCCACTTTTGTAACAGTTTGGTTGTCTTTGGTAAATTCACATTGCCATTCTCAACTCAACAGGCAGTTGGCTATTCAGTTGTGTATCTGTTTTTTCGTGGTATTGCCGTTTTCAACTTTGTAAAAGTTTGGTCGACAAAAATGTTAAATACACACAACTGCTAAAAACTAGTTGTGTTATTGGCAGTTAAAGCTTATTTTTTTTTTTAAATTCGGTGAAAATCAAAAATCGTATAAATTTTTGTAATAACTTTTTCGGTGATTAATCCTTACTCAAAATATTCAAACTTATCAGCCATGTTCTGAAAACCGCATTCGAGTGAAATTAAAATCGAACAAATTTTTAAAACTTTTCTGTGTTGAAAGGTCAAAAAATATTTCCTTTTTATACCTCGTACTTCGAGGACCACTACCACCGATTTCAAATTCAAGAACATTGGCCTTATATTTTGAAATAAATTGTTATAACGTTTTTAAATAAAAGGAAATAAATGTGTTTTAAAGATTTTTTAAATCTTGGCGCAGATTTTGCAGATTTTTTTTTTACCTCTAAAAATTCTGGCCACACGGGGCGATTTTCAAACATTTTGACTACACTGCGATTTCAAAAATATATGGCGATTTTTTATTATTAGTAAGATTTTCGTATGACGTGCTCAATTCCCAATTTTTATTTTTGATATATACACTAAAATTTATTGTTGAGGCGATTTTGTTGGCAATTAGATAAACCATTAATTTGTTTTGAGACTCAGACAAATTTACAGTTTGTTTTCGGTTTTGCAAAAGTTTGAAGCTATAAGGATACGTACGAAATTATCTTTCCAATTATGAATACAAATTACCCAGGAATTTTTCCCTTTTCCCATTTTAACAATTGAATTTACATAGGAAAAATAGGAGAAGGGAGAAAACTCTCGCGAAATTATTCATAATTGGGCTGAATATGAATTTAAAAAGCACTTTTGTACATTATCACGATATGTTGAATAAATTAAATCCAATACAATTTTTTCCAATAAAAAAATAAATACACTAAGAATTGCTTTGCCGATGAAGTGTATAGTGTTGAAGATATATCAAATATTTGTTTTATACTAACAGCAAGTTAGACTATTGACAATTATTTCATAGTTAACATTGTACCTTTTTGAGGTTAATAATTATTTATAATTGTTAGCGATTCTAAAGAAACTTATTTTTTAAGATTTATAAAAAATATTTTTTATTTTTAAATATTTTTTTGCCGAAATTTATCAATATAATTCTGACAACCCTGGCTGTCATTCACAATTTTTAGTTTTTTTCAAAAATAAGTATGGCAGCACTGATTGTGATAAATATACGTTACTAAAACTGTTTTTCCCTAGAAACCAAAAAAAGTTATTTCTACAAGTTCTACAGCGAAGAAAAAATTTTAAATTTTTGAAAAGAAAAAACAATAAGTATAAAGTTTAATTAAAAAAACAAAAAATTATTAACAAATAATAAAACAATTCATTTTTTGAACTTGTTTTATTAAAAAAATTTTATATTTTCAAATTATATACTTTTACATTTCAGCATTAAAAAATTTAATTATTAAAAAATTTTACGGGCGTATTTTTAAAAAAAATATTTGTATATTAATTGTACTAGACAACTTAATATACATCTATACCGGTTGCATTTCGTAATTGAACGATTTGTATTTTAAAAGTTTTAAAAAGTGATAATTAAAAAGTGGTAGCGAAAGTGTTAAAAAAGTAAAGATTAAAAAAAAGATAAAAATTCATTAGTGAATTTAAAATTAAAATTTTTTATTTAAAAAATAAAATTTAATTTTGTGTTTTCCGTTCGTAATTTCCGGTCCTTGATTTAAATTTATAAGTTTCCAGTAAAGAAGAAGAAGTGATATGTCGGGAAAGTGGAAACATAGTTCCACATGGACTCACTTTATGAAAGATGGGGACCAACGAGCAAAATGCAAATATTGCAAGGCCTCCTTAAGTGCAGCGGGTGGTAATTTAAGTAATTTAACACGCCATTTGAATAGCAAACATCCGCTTAACTTCACTCACAACTGAAAGGCAAGAGTCAACGCCAATGACATCAATAGATATTGAAAGCGATATCCCTAGCACTAGGCCTCGTGTACCCCCACAGCAACAGACTATGACTCAGTTTGTTCGCAGGCCTTTACCCATAAGAAAAGTGGAAAGCATTGATAAGCAGGTCCTTAAGATGATAGCGAAGGGACACCATGCTTTAAGAATTGTGGAAGAACCGGAGTTCAAAAAACTTTTAGAGGAAGTATCACATTGCCCAGGCTACACCTTGCCGACAAGGAAAACCATTTCCTACAACTTGCTGCCATCTACACATATGGAAATTTTAGATGTGATAAAAGCCGAAGTGAGATCTGCTTTTGCAGTTTGTTTAACCACTGATGGATGGACATCTAAAACAAATGCAAGTTATATGGCAGTTACAGCCCATTATATAGACTCTTACACTAATATGAAATCGCATTTATTATCCTGCGAACAGTTTGATGAACGACATACCAGCGAAAATTTGTGCAATTTTTTAAAAAAAGTGATCTCAGACTTTGAATTAACAAACAAAGTAACGGCCATTGTGAGTGACAATGCAGCAAATATTACTGCAGCAATAAAACTTGGAGGATGAAGAGTAATTGGGTGTTTTGCCCACTCCTTAAATTTAGTGGTTCAATCGTCGCTAAAAAATGTCAACGACGTTGTAATAAAAGTGAAAAGAATTGTGGAATATTTTCATAAAAGCACGCAGGGTTTGAAAAAATTGCAAGAAGCTCAAAAGCAAATGGGCCTTCCTGAATTAAAACTCAAGCAGGATGTCGCCACACGGTGGAATTCGACATTTGAAATGCTTGAGAGAATATATAAAATTAAGGATGCTGTGATTATAACGCTGTCCTTAAATAGACCGGATTTGACATTATCTCTCGATGAATGGGAGCATATAAAAGAAATTATAAAAATTTTGAAACCCTTTTACGAAATTACAATTGAAATATCTACAGAGAAAAATGTAACGCTTTCCAAAGTTGTAACGTGGAAATAGAAATTACGAAGTAACCAGGTATTTCTATCTCCTCGTACATTATAATAATGTGCATAAATTCAATATACCATATTTTTTATATTCAATCATATTTTATACCTAAATTCAATATTTCATATTTTATATAATTTGCATAAATTCAATATTTCATATTTTTATATTTAATTACATTTTTATTTGCATAGATTCAATATTTCATATTTTTATATTTAATTACATTGATAACATCCATTATTATTTTTATTGAATACCCCTACTACTGTTGAATACCCCTACTGTAACAAACACCACACAAGTAACCATGATAATTCTCATTTGGTTCAATTATGAACTAGAATAAGTGGAAAAGGTTTTGTTACATTCGGGGCGATTCTCACAAGACAAGAAATCTGCCAACCAAGCTCGGAAGTTATATTTATTATAAATAACGAGTAGACTAAGGCTACTATCGTAGAATTAGTCACCCTTTTTGCCAATAAATTCACAGGTGGCTTCGGTCGCCTGTTCTCACAAGTGGCTTCGGTCGCCTGTTCTCACAAGTGGCTTCGGTCGCCTGTTCTCACAAGTGGCTTCGGTCGCCTGTTCTCACAAGTGGCTTCGGTCGCCTGTTCTCACAAGTGGCTTCGGTCGCCTGTTCTCACAAGTGGCTTCGGTCGCCTGTTCTCACAAGTGGCTTCGGTCGCCTGTTCTCACAAGTGGCTTCGGTCGCCTGTTCTCACAAGTGGCTTCGGTCGCCTGTTCTCACAAGTGGCTTCGGTCGCCTGTTCTCACAAGTGGCTTCGGTCGCCTGTTCTCACAAGTGGCTTCGGTCGCCTGTTCTCACAAGTGGCTTCGGTCGCCTGTTCTCACAAGTGGCCTCGGTCGCCTGTTCTCACAAGTGGCTTCGGTCGCCTGTTCTCACAAGTGGCTTCGGTCGCCTGTTCTCACAAGTGGCTTCGGTCGCCTGTTCTCACAAGTGGCTTCGGTCGCCTGTTCTCACAAGTGGCTTCGGTCGCCTGTTCCCACAAGTGGCTTCGGTCGCCTGTACGACGAGTATTGTTATTATTGTAAGAATTCGTAAATTAAGTAGTTTTATAAGGTATATGCCATTAGTGTAAGACCCATTTGTATGTATTATATATAAATTTAGTGCGACGAACGCATCAGCAGCCGAGGGGAAAGCCGATAACGACCCGATCACCGCCGACAACAGATCCTGCCGAGATACGCAACCGCCGAGCGTCTCATAATCCCGAACCGTCCCGACCGCCGACCCGAACCTGCCGAAAAGCTAATTGTTTACTTTGGTGTCAGAGAGCCGATCAACACGAATCCCCACAAGCCGAAGAATCTATCCTAAAGTTATATTTCATGAATTGTTAAATAGCTAAGAAAACTTAATAAAGAAAAGATTAATTCAACCCCAGTAAGGGTAAACATATCGTCTTCTCACTTAAGGTTAGTGGATCCGTAAGTAAACCCTGGACTCGTCTGAGTTACCTCAGCCGATGAATAAAACAACGTTACAAATGGCGCCCGAGCAGGGACCCGATTCCGAGTCGCAATGCGGGAAAAAAGGAGCCGCCGCCAACGAGGAAGAATCGGCCCAACAATACGAGAAGCATGATAACCCGTCTACAAGCAAAACTTTAAGCGAGGATTCGACCGCCTGGATATATGTGTTGAGAAAGGATCAGCTAGTCGAGCACTGCCGAAAAATCGGCATACCCACCACTGGCTACACCGTAGAGTACCTACGAAAGCAACTGGCGGAAAACATTCGTAATAAACGACTCAGAGCTTCCGCCGAGAACTTACTTCGTGAGCTAGAGAAGGAAGTACAATCGGCTGAGGAGAGTATCGTCAATGAAGAGGAAGTTCGGTTAGTGGTACCCCCAAAGCCAGACAGGTGGGACCTTTCCGACGCCGAGATCGTGTCAGCCATTCACCGATGGAATCTGTCGTTTTCAGGGGATACCGATGTAATGGAATTCCTAGAACGTGTTGAAGAGCTCGCTGAGAGTCACCATATACCGCTAGACCGACTGCTACCCACAATGTTAAGCATACTTCGCGGTAACGCCCTCAAGTGGTATCGGGTGAAGCGAGACACAATCGGTACCTGGCTTTCCTTTAGGGAGGAAATACAAAAATTTTTTCTGCCGAGCCGATACCTCTCACAGCTCGAACAAAATTTTTATAACCGTAAGCAAAATGGCCGGGAGCGAGCCAAGGACTACATCCTCACGATGGTAACCCTCTCAAGGCAACATCCCCAGCTCCGGAACCAAAACCACCTCGATAGAATCTATGACGGCCTGCGAACCGAGTATAGACATTACGTTCGGCGAAACGATTTCGCCAACCTAGACCAACTGATTTGCCACACGGATGAGTTCGAGGCTCTAAAGCGCGAGGAGCGGCCACAAACCTCACACATGATAGGCGATTCACCATATGAGCGCGCCACGAGGTGCTGGAGGTGCAAGGGGGCAGGGCATACCCGAAGAGGCTGCATAAACCCATTCAGGCTATTCTGTTCATATTGCGGACGAGAGGGAATATTATCACGAGCATGCGATTGCCGAAATCACTATTCTAGTGCAGTGAGACCAACTATTCCCACCGAGGATGGGCGCTACTACATACGCGTGGAGGTCAACGGGAAGAGTGTCCCAGCGCTCATTGATACAGGGGCCTCACGAACATACATCGGTGAGTCCTTGAGGCACCACTTAGTAGGTCTGAACATCACCCCCACCTGCTCCGAGGGGACCGTCCAAATGGCTGACCAGTCCCTCGTAACTTATGTGGACGTTTTCCCCACTGAGATAATTTATAAGTCGAATAGACTATGTCTAAACACTTCCGTGATACCCACACTAGCGGAACCGATAATACTTGGTCTTGACTTCCTGGGCTTATTAAATTTCGAATTACGACTAGATGGCGAACTTTTAACCCGGCGGGGTGGCATTAGCGATACCGAACGTCTACACACACTAACGAATCGAGACTTCCTATTGGAAAGAAAACGAACGATGCCAAAAAAATACGAGGCCGCCGCCTTTAAACCATCGGCCTATATTCCACCACCCGAAGCTAGACCTCGGATAATCACGGACATACTGACCCAGCCGCCGTCAGCCTCAACGCAACCACCACCACTGGCGTACATTTCCACGACCCAGCGGCAGGTACGAGTAACCCACGACGTCCACCCGCGTAGTGCAGCGGCCCCAGACGCTCGTCTACCGCCGGAGCCTCTTGCGCCGTCTCGTACAAATAAGGGGCCGATCGGCAATCCGATACCGGTAATAACCACCGGGAGAGAAGCGTCCTCCAAGACGCCACGAACTCTCTTAGTACCAGACGCCCCGCCGCAGAAAGAAGGTACAGCAACAATCTCACCCACCGATGGACCAAGCACCTCCACAGCAGCCAAGCCAGCTATAAATCCAGCCCCTACCGTAGTAAAGAAACGAAAACGCTGCAAAAAGAAACCGCATCCATACCGCCGGTTCACTAAAGAGGAGGTATTTCGTGACGTAACGATTCCTCGGCCCACGAACCGTCCAGCACACATGCAGTATTTGATACAGAGGGCCGCTTTCCCAAAACTCGCCCACACGAAAAGAAAACGCTCAGCGCCCCGAGTGGAGCATCGCTCTCCGAAGTAGGAGGGGGATGTAACGTGGAAATAGAAATTACGAAGTAACCAGGTATTTCTATCTCCTCGTACATTATAATAATGTGCATAAATTCAATATACCATATTTTTTATATTCAATCATATTTTATACCTAAATAAAATATTTCATATTTTATATAATTTGCATAAATTCAATATTTCATATTTTTATATTTAATTACATTTTTATTTGCATAGATTCAATATTTCATATTTTTATATTTAATTACATTGATAACATCCATTATTATTTTTATTGAATACCCCTACTACTGTTGAATACCCCTACTGTAACAAACACCACACAAGTAACCATGATAATTCTCATTTGGTTCAATTATGAACTAGAATAAGTGGAAAAGGTTTTGTTACATTCGGGGCGATTCTCACAAGACAAGAAATCTGCCAACCAAGCTCGGAAGTTATATTTATTATAAATAACGAGTAGACTAAGGCTACTATCGTAGAATTAGTCACCCTTTTTGCCAATAAATTCACAGGTGGCTTCGGTCGCCTGTTCTCACAAGTGGCTTCGGTCGCCTGTTCTCACAAGTGGCTTCGGTCGCCTGTTCTCACAAGTGGCTTCGGTCGCCTGTTCTCACAAGTGGCTTCGGTCGCCTGTTCTCACAAGTGGCTTCGGTCGCCTGTTCTCACAAGTGGCTTCGGTCGCCTGTTCTCACAAGTGGCTTCGGTCGCCTGTTCTCACAAGTGGCTTCGGTCGCCTGTTCTCACAAGTGGCTTCGGTCGCCTGTTCTCACAAGTGGCTTCGGTCGCCTGTTCTCACAAGTGGCTTCGGTCGCCTGTTCTCACAAGTGGCTTCGGTCGCCTGTTCTCACAAGTGGCTTCGGTCGCCTGTTCTCACAAGTGGCTTCGGTCGCCTGTTCTCACAAGTGGCTTCGGTCGCCTGTTCTCACAAGTGGCCTCGGTCGCCTGTTCTCACAAGTGGCTTCGGTCGCCTGTTCTCACAAGTGGCTTCGGTCGCCTGTTCTCACAAGTGGCTTCGGTCGCCTGTTCTCACAAGTGGCTTCGGTCGCCTGTTCTCACAAGTGGCTTCTCGGTCGCCTGTTCCCACAAGTGGCTTCGGTCGCCTGTACGACGAGTATTGTTATTATTGTAAGAATTCGTAAATTAAGTAGTTTTATAAGGTATATGCCATTAGTGTAAGACCCATTTGTATGTATTATATATAAATTTAGTGCGACGAACGCATCAGCAGCCGAGGGGAAAGCCGATAACGACCCGATCACCGCCGACAACAGATCCTGCCGAGATACGCAACCGCCGAGCGTCTCATAATCCCGAACCGTCCCGACCGCCGACCCTAACCTGCCGAAAAGCTAATTGTTTACTTTGGTGTCAGAGAGCCGATCAACACGAATCCCCACAAGCCGAAGAATCTATCCTAAAGTTATATTTCATGAATTGTTAAATAGCTAAGAAAACTTAATAAAGAAAAGATTAATTCAACCCCAGTAAGGGTAAACATATCGTCTTCTCACTTAAGGTTAGTGGATCCGTAAGTAAACCCTGGACTCGTCTGAGTTACCTCAGCCGATGAATAAAACAACGTTACAAAGTTACATTGTTGTGTAATCTTTTGGAACGTTTTATTTCCAAATGCTACTCTTCAAAACCCACTATATCGCAGATGATAAAAACACTGCAAAATGAGATGACACATCGTTTTGACAAGCTGGAGCGGAACAATTTGTATGCGGAAAGTACCATTCTGGATCCTCGTTTTAAAAAAAATGGCTTCAAAAATACAACAGCATACGAGGAAAGTATAAAAATCTCAAGAGACAGAATAAGTTATGTTAGACTGCCAAACGATGAAGTGATTGAGGAAGCGCCAAATGTACCGAGTTCTGCAGTTGAAGAAAATTCCAGTATATGGAATGATTATGATGCAGACTTTAGAAAAATTGTTAGACCGGATAACATTAAAACTGCAACCATTAGGGATTTAGATAAGTAGGTACCTAAATGAAGAGTATGTGCAGAGAAAATAAGATCCCCTTAAGTGGTGGAAAGAAAGAAAATCATTGTACCCACATGTTTATATGTATGCAATGAAACGTCTCTGCATTGTAGCTACTTCAGTACCGTGTGAAAGAATATTTTCTGCAACCGGGCAAATAATAAATGAATGATACCCTTGGAATTACGATTCCAACCTGGTTAATGGTGAGGCCCCTTCGTGGGAGTAACGTGGTGGCTGCTGTGGTTTAATGCCCAAATCGCGGGTAGAGCAATTAATTGCTTGATGTGGAGTTGCATTGCAACCAATTAATGCTGTTATTCAAAGAAGAGTAGGAGTTTTAGATAGGCTCCGCACCCTACCAAGGTGGAAGCACAATGTCCAAATATATTGCCTTCAAAATGGTACCTTTACTCCAATGGCCACGGCTTTGTGGCGGGAGGTTGAAAGAGAATGCTGGTAAACGTTTTTACCCAGTGGCTAAGACCCACCATGCGATTATGTCATAGTACAGGTATGCATGCCCAATTAACCACGACGTAAGATAACACAGTCATTGATTTTCTCTCGCAAAAGTCATTGTTTCGTTGGTTGTGTGACGGTGGCACCATCCTGTTTGAACCACATATCGTCTAGGGGCATTTCCTCAATTTCTGGCTATAGTAAGTCCGTTATCATCTCGTGATAGCGAACACCATTCACGGTAATTGCTTGGCCAACCTCATCGAAGAAGTACGGCCCGATAACGCCGCCACCCGCAAAACTAACTGGGCGAGCATGCACATATGTTTTCCCATTTCCTACAGACCCGGTTTGCTGAAATATGGTCGGTAATGCTGACCAAAAAAATCACGCTGTGCACGTAATGCATTTAAATTGAACGCCAATTTTCGTCAAAGGCTTCAACAATCTTTACGCACTGCTTAATTGTGTACCTTTCAATAGTAGAAGTTGTCAAACACTGAAAAAAAGAAAGGTCAAATTAAGTTGCGCAAATAGCTTGAGGTTGAGGCGTGACTCACAATTAACATCGTGGATTATGGTTTTACCAGCCTTTATTATATATTTATCAAATAAAAAAAAAAAATAAAGATTTACATTTAAAATAAATGCATAGTGACATTGTTCATTTCCGGAATTAAAGGTTAATGAAGGTTTTGTTTCCTCAGATAAAAAAGATTTTTCGAAGGGAAATTCGTACTAGGTGGTAACTAACTGCCTGTTTTTAGAAAACGTAAACAAGTGAGTCAGTGAGAAATTATATTGAAAAGAACAATAAAAAACGATAATTTGTTTTTGTTTTCAATATAATTTCTCACTCACTCACTGGTTTACGTTTTCTAAAAACAGGCCGTAAAAGTGGCCTCAATTTTTACACTTTTTTTTGCACAAAAATTGTAATGGGTCGTAGTTCTTATTGTATTGTATAGTACAACAACACTAATAAGAACGTTTATAAATGCTGCTTTCTATTCTTTTATCATACAAACCGATACAAGTAAGTATCGATACTTTTTTTCGATACTGAGTAGGTATCGATACTTTTACTCGATGTGGTATCGCTCGCAAATTATTGATACCTATTGACGAGTAACAAAAACAAAAAAATTTTAAAACGTGAAACTTGATCTCTTCTTTTCAGATTTCGAAACAGAGTATGAGCATATTTGGCAAAAATACATGGCATTAAAGAGGGTAATGAAGCTTATTTAATTACCTCAATACCTGCAATCAATAAAAATCTTTAAAGCGTAGCATACCTTATTTCATTGTATTCATTTTATTGAAAACTTTGGCAGAGTGAAGACGCTAAAAAAGAAGATTAAAATTTAGTAGTAAATTAAATTTTTTAGCCGTATTGTTTGCCACAAAACAACTCGATGTTTAAATCACTTTTTACTATAAATTCTATCAGGAGTGTTCTGGAAATCGAAAACGCAAAAGCACATAATTAGGAAATTGTTTTTAATACACTTTTAATGTTATTTTTACAATTTTTGTTATAAAATTCTGTTTAATAAAGAAATATTTGTCATAAATTTCTTTTATTACAGAAATCTTATTAAAAAATGGCGTTTAAAATTCTTGCCTTTACTATTATTAACTCTACAAGAGATAATTGAGCGAATAGGCACATTTTCTTAACACCAACGTGAAAAATGTCAATGTCATTATTATATATATTAATTGAACTGTATTTTGAACAAAAAGTTAAGACTCAACTTCAGAAATAGATTTTAAAATCGGTCGAAATTCATCACACCTGCTAAAAACGATAATTTTGAAAACGATCGTTTTCCGTCACATACCAGATTAACTCAATCCATTTCCTTATTTTGCGGTGGTGGTGGTGCGGCTGGCTCTTCGGTTTCAGCGGAAGTCGCTAAGGCATTGGAGGTGGTGGTGGCAGGTGACTCGAATGCTTGTCCCTACACCGGTGCCCCGCAAGCTTGCTCCGATGCAGGCTGGTGATTACTTTCAACCTGTGCAAACTGGTAATTTCCAACCTGTGCGGGCTGGCAATTAAAACCCGGCGCATGTTGGTAATTACCTACCGGTGCAAACTGGTAATTACAAGCCGGTATTTGTTGGTAATGACCAGCATGTACAGGCGGTGCGGATTGGTAATTACCACCCTGTTCAGAATGATAATAATTACCAACCTGTTCAGGATGATTTCCAACCTGTGGGTGTGTGTGCGTGGCTGTATTGTGCCTGAGTCCAAACCTAAAAAACAAATAATTGTCATTGAAAAATAAGAAGAAAATATCTGTGGCTGTGTCCACCACCACCTCGTCGGCCAGCTCCTTTTCTTCGCCGTCCTCCACGTTTTTTTTTAACAGCATCAAGGTCAATTTCTGAAAAAATTAAAAGAAGGTTTTATTATTTTAAATAAAAATACATTTTAAATTTCAATTTTGGACTTACTTCGTAGTGGCGTCCATTTTCACAACTGACATGAAAAAAATGCACCAAATTCAAAGTTACTATATCTCGTGGTCTTATTTAAGTGCCAGATTATTGTTTTCACAATCAGGGGTGTGCTGGAAATCGCAAACGCAAAACGCAAGAATTTTAAAAGTCGTTTTTTAGTAAGATTTCTGCAATAAAAAATTTTATGACAAACATTTCTCTATTAAACAGAATTTTATAACAAAAATTATATTAAAAGTGTATTAAAAACAGCATCCAAATTCTTGCGTTTTGCGTTTGCGATTTCCAGCCCATCCCGCAATATTTAAATTCGCAGCCGCTTACATTGCCCAATTTTGTCAATGTAAATGTAAAACTCTACACTGTAAGGTGAAAGTACATAAGCGTTAATTCGTCGACGAGTATTGTGCGTTTAAAGGCTCATGTTTTAGCAATTTAGATTCGTACATCAATACAAATATACCACAACTTGTATCATCTGTTTGCAAATCTCTTTTTAATATTGGACAATAATGCCATAAATCTTTTTCGTTTATTGTACTTATAAACCTATCATAAAGCCGCTTTCCTTCGCCCTCACCTGGTAATGAATTTACATACATGAATTCATGCGAAGAAAATTTTAGAGCACATAATGTGTAATGAGCAGAACACAATATTGGTATAAATAACCATTCAGGCTGATTTTTCATCAGCAGTTTTAACTTATCAAACTGAATATCATCAGTTTGACAAGGTAAACGGAAGCAATTAATTGATCTACTTTCTTTTATTACAGCTAAAAAAGAAGCATCCAAAACAAAATTAGTTAATTGTTCTCCATTGTTTAAGGAATTCCAGTCTGAAGTTTCTACATAATCATAGAATCCAAAACTAATTGGATCTGTAACATTATTCACTTCAGTGAAAAGTAAGTCAAATTTGAAAAGAAATAAATTTTCTTTATTGACATTTATTTCATGTCTTGTTGTTTTATTTTTTCGAATTTGATTTACTGCTTTTGACTCAAACATCATTTTTGGTCGAATGGCTTGCTTTCTATCTAAATCTGTTTTCCCCATTCTTCTTCTGGGTCAGAATCTATGGTAACTTTATTATAATTATGATCTTTTTCTATTACTTCAACACTGTAACTCTTAGACTTATCGATCTTGTTTTCGATAGGCGTTGAAGTAATATAAGAATGTTCTTTGTTTATTCTTTCATAATTATCAAGTTCATCATATTGATTTAAACTAGTTATTGGGTAAAAACATATGAAATCAACCGAAAATATTAACATTTCTGACCTCAGCACCTCTAAATTTGATAAGATTTTGTACACATGATATATGGATCGGCACAATAATACTTGCCAACTTTCAGACATATAGCCTTCCAACTTTCAGAATTATGGCCATTCCAAGTTGGCAAAAATCAATAAAAATGCACTCAGATGCCTTAACACAATATTTAATATCTCGAAAAGTATTAATTGTACGTTTATAATAAAAAATTTTTTTTTTTAATTTTCGATCAAGGATAATGTAAATAAAAAAAGGACTAAAATTTCCAAAGGATATATCTCGAAAATCAATATTTTTAAAAATTTCAAAAAAATATATGTTAATTCTTATTATGTTTTGTACAAGTCTGCCAAATTTCAATGTGGAGTCTTTATTACAACATGAGTTATTAAGAAAAAAGCAGGCGAAGGTTTATGTATTTCATGAAATGTACCAAAATACAAAAAGGTGACAAATTACAAAAAGAAGGACAAATCAAATGTAACGGAACTTTTTCGACTTTTCTTTGCTTAAACTCTTTTTCTCCATTGCTAAACCTTTAATAAAAAGTACAACATAATGTATTATCATTATTAAACCCTTTATTACAGCATATTTATTTATTTCTGAAGGATTCCTATTAAAAAATCTGCATCTGCCGAGTAACGCTTGTCTTTAATTTTTTTTTTATATACAGGTTCAATAGAATGCAGCTTTTGAGTTCCAGGAATAGTACGCAAATCTTTAAAACGAATTTGAAGGAACCGTGCTTTTTCTTCGTGGTCTCTTAGAGTTAAAAACTCGAAATTACAGTTCAAAAGATTTTGCAGGTACCATTTATATAATTGTTTTGGAGTAGTTATTTGACCTTGTAATGGACGCTGTAAACTAACACGACGCACAGTGAGACAGCCCTTTAGTAACCGCGGCAAAAAATGGTTTTTGGCGTGTCGTCCAATTTGGATGAAATTTTCACAGTATATTAACAGATATATTAGTAACAATTCCATGAAATTTCAGCCTCATAGCTTTATTTTTTTTTGGTCTAGAGCAAGTCAAAATTGAGGGATGGCAACGCGCTTGAAATATGTAAGTTCAATATGTAATATTCAAAAGAATAAAAAAATACATAATTTTTTTTTTTAATTTTTTTAATTAATTTAGTTGTTGTGAATGAGTAGATGAAAAAATAAATTAAAAAAAAAAACACAAAAAAAAATTTCTTAACAACAGAATTGTGGTGTAAAAATTGAACATTTTGCATTTTCAATGGACTAGGAAATATAGAGCAGCCCCTCGCCCTAGGTGCACCCTTATATCAAATGAAAGATTGAAGTCTCGGCTTTCATTTGAAGTTAAGAACATATAGCAAAAGTTTGCAAAAGAACTTTAAAAATACAAAAAACTAAAAAATCCGTAACGCGCACATTCTGTCGCTATACGTAATAACTGTAAAATCATATTAAATTGTTGTTGTTTTTAATATTATTGATCAACAAATGGTAATTGCAATATATATTTATATTTAATTCACAATCTATTTGAGAGTGCAAGTTTATACAAGTTTATATAAAGTGTTAAAAACAAAATTTACAAGGTCATGGATAATTCAACAATTTCTTATAGTGCAATTTCTGATATTTGGATCGATAGCAATAAAGATATTGATGTTGTTGTTGGTGTCATATCAACAAAATTCAATGAAATGTCAGACTTAATTATTAAAAAATTTCGTGATTCTTTAATAAAATATTTCATACCAAAATTAAAATCCAAATGGAACAAAATCTGGGCGCAAAAAGTAAATTTTTGGCTGATAATGAAGAATGGATTGCACAGCTTTACACCATATGTGAAGAAACTTTGGATGATGAACAACCAAGCACTTCGCTATATTGCCAATAGGTTTGTTTGCAATTTTTTTTTGAAAGTATTTTTTTAAATTTTTTTTAAAATTAACTTTTTTTTTGCTACAGGAATGTTATCCGAAGGAGCGCAAGAAGCAATGAATAAGGAGTATAGAAACTGTAGGCTATTCCATTCTCGTAAAAATTCACGTATTTCTACGAATGAAGATGTAATGCACTATTTGCAAATATCATCAGATCCTTATATTAATTCATTTAGAATGAGAATGAAATTGAAAAAATTAGAATACCATGATGATGTTAAAAAATTATTAATAGAATGAAAAAAAACATTGTTCTTTTTTATTGCATTTCAATGGGAGGTGGGCGTAATAGTGGGCGTGTTATTGTAATTTTTGCATGAAACATTTTAAATTATATAAATTACAGTAATATCAAATTTGAAGGTTGTACCTAAAATATTTTAGAAAATATGGCACTTTTTATGTTGAGGTTGTATGGGTGGTGGGGGTAAAAGTGGGCCAAAGTTCAAAATTTTTTTCCGATAATATATGTAACAATATAACATTCAAGTATACCAAAATTTAAAGTTATACTTAAAGTATTACGGACAATACGGCATTTTACAAATTTCGATTGTATGGGAGGTGGGCGTAAAAGTGGGCGGATTTTCTTAATTTTTTTTAAAAAAACTGGAATTGTCTCAAAATTAACCTGTGCAAAATTTCAGAGCTCTACAATGACTCCTTGTATTTAATGCCGGCGTTGTCTCACTGTGCGACGTGCCTCTCTCTTTACGGTACCTCCAAGACCGTCACTTGGGCCTTTTCCATGGCTTGTTGCAAAAAATGCCACTCAGCATTACATCCAAAATCTTCCATATGATAACATAAATTGATAAAGTTCTTTTTATTTTTAAACTGGGCAGCACTACCGTCTGAAAAATACGTGATTTTCTTCGGGGTTGTTTTGAACTTTTTTCTCAAAAATACATTCAGGTGGCGATGGAACAGGTGAACAGCTACCGAATCGTGTACAAGACAATCAGATATTATTATGAAGTTTGTATGTTGTGTTTTTCCATCTGATTTAAAATAAATGGCAATTGGGTATAAAGTGGCCTGAGAGTTGTTCCAGTGAAATCCCTGGACTGCATCCTGAATAGTAAAAGAAGCATTTTCTGAAAAATCGCAAACTGCTATACACTCATTTTCTTCCAAATTTGATTTTCTTTCGCTCAGATATGCTGCCTGCTGTTTTGCAATAAATGAATGAGGTAATAGAATTTGAAGCTTTTCACACAGGGAATCCACAAAAACGTCGGCTTGGCCAATCATGGTCTCCAAATTATCCCTATCTACACTAACCCATTGTTTATATGTTATTTCATCTATATCATTTTGCTCTAGTAATTGATTTAGTTTTGCTTTTAAATTTTCAATTCCTGGACACTTGTTACATTTAAGTAGGTGACACTTTGAAGAAGATGGAATGCATGTCATTTGTTTCAAACAATTTTTGTAACATTCAAGCTGATAATTCGGAACACCAGCAGTTAATTTTTTTAAATTTATAGCATCAATCATCAGCTTCACATTTTGATGCTTTGTACAAACACACACGTTATTAGATCCACTCGCATTTGCTAGAATTATATTCCTCGGACGAAGTTGGCAAAACTTGGAAATTTTTTTTTTATTCCATCATGTCGTTCCTTGAATAAGGCGTACATTTCTCTTAAGTTTCCAAGCAAAAGTCTTTTATTATTCCTGACTTTTGTACCATTTTCAAAAACAGACACGAAATCTTTCTGTCCGGGCATACACCTGCTGACGTCATCGGATTCATAAAATGATTTTACTAAACTGCTTGTCACTGGTGAAATTTGACTTCCCAGTTTTGCGTTAGGCGTACTCATCACACCCTTTGTTTCAACCAAATGCTTAACTTTTCGCGCGATATAGTTTGTAACCAGGAATTCTTCCTCAATTTTATGTATTGTCCAGCTTTTTGGTAAAATTGTTAGCAGTTGGATTTTCACACTATTTTTTGTTAATGTTTTAAACTTTTCTTTTAATTGTTCTATTATTTCGGATTGTGGGCACATATGCGAAGTTGATTGTGCTGAACCGTGGAAAATTTTGTCTTGAATCGAATCACTTATTTTCCTGAATTTTGCATCTCTGTACCGTTTTTCATGTAACTTCTTCTTCTTTATCGGGATTGTTCCAGATCCGGTAAAGATTGGTTTAATTTTGAAATAGCATCTTCTTCCTTGCCTGACGCAATGCCATCGAAAGTATCTACATTTTCGTTTATGTCTGAACCTTCTTCCAAATTAGATTTCTTCACATGCGAAAATTTTATTCTACATGTCCTACAAATTTTATTTGAGATCGTAATGTTTTTATCCTTAGTATACTGTAGCATCCATTCTTGGACTTATCTAAAACTTTTATTGCACCCAGTGTGACCGGATTTTTTAAAAGGATTACAGCAAAATGTTGAATTGAATGGCATATTTTTTATTTAAATACCACAACCGAATGAATTGTGCACGACTTTTTTGTATTGGCAATAATTATAATTTATTTAAATATTTAGTCTCTTTTTTGCCTTTTCAAACGATCAAGTCACTTTAACACTATAACACTTTGACGTTAAGCACTTATGAAATCTAGTATTCAACTGAAGTTTGACTAAGAGTCTCTGAACTATTTATACTGTTTTTTTTTTTGGTACAAAAAAATAGATTTCAGGTAAAAAATAAACGCCTTGCTTTTCTTGAATTGGAAAATTTGCGTGAACTACGGGTCATAAAATGTTTTTTAAATAGGGACTGAATTTGCTACTGCCAATAAGCCGGCCACAGGTCATAAAATATTTGTACATTTTTTGTGTGAACAGGCAATAAATATTTCGCCTAGGTTATAAAGTCGAAAAAGTTCCGTTACATTTGATTTGTCCTTCTTTTTGTAATTTGTCACCTTTTTGTATTTTGGTACATTTCATGAAATACATAAACCTTCGCCTGCTTTTTTCTTAATAACTCATGTTGTAATAAAGACTCCACATTGAAATTTGGCATATTTTTTTGAAATTTTTAAAAATATTGATTTTCGAGATATATCCTTTGGAAATTTTAGTCCTTTTTTTATTTACATTATCCTTGATCGAAAATTTAAAAAAAAAATTGTTTGGAATGGCGCATGTTTTTGTCTGTAAAATGAGCCCTTTATTATAAACGTACAATGAATACTTTTCGATATATTAAAAATTGTGTTAAGGCATCTGAGTGCATTTTTATTGATTTTTGCCAACTTGGAATGGCCATAATTCTGAAAGTAGGAGAGCTAAGACACTGAAAGTTGGCAACCGCTATTATTATGTTTAACTTTCCCTTCATACCAAATTTCATCCAATTCGAAATCGGTGCGGTCAACTCATTGGTTGATTTCATATGTTTTTACCCTATTGCATCTTAAATTTCTTTGTCCATCGACCCAAACATTCTGTAGTTATAACGCAATTCTTTTAACGAACTTAGATAATCAGTTCTCATCGGCTCTAACAGATTTTTCTGGAAGAATTATGTGTTTTTGCAAAAAATATGTAAATTCTACAGGAGCATTACTTATATGTTCTCCTGATGAATCGACATGAATACCCATAATATTTGTCCAGAGAACAATAATTGGGCAATATTTATTTAAAATAAAATTACAAATTTCATCATTATGATATTTATTTAAATTTTGTATTTTATTAATATGTTTAATATCTTTTTCAACTTCTTGATAAATTAAAAGAAACATTTTACGAAATGGACTATTAGATGCAATTGATTCTAATGGATCTATTTTGTCATCATCAGGAAGACCATATTTATTTTCTTTCTTTTGATCATCAACTTCTATTAAACATTCACGTAATATCTCAAAGCTGATTTCTAAGTTATGACACTCATATGGTGTAAGCAAAACAGTAAAAATATGTTTAAACCATCGTTGGCATTCGTCAACAGTACTTAAACTAAAAGAAGCTATTAAAGCATTTTTTAATAGAGGCCTTAAAATATGTTTCCTTCCCAACCTTGCGTCTAAATCTTTGCAAATAATGTGAATGTAATGACATTTACACCACTGCAATACAACAAAGTTTGGTTCTAAATTCGGAATTATTTTAAATTTATTTAAGAATTCGGTACAAGCATTAAGGTATTCTATTAAGTTTTGATTGTTAAAACTTTTTAACACGGCACCAAATAATGCGGCACTAACAGTTTTGTATTAGTTAGATTCGATTTTTAAAAAAAACAATAATTTTGTTTTTATTAATTTTTAAATCTTTCTTTATTGACTCCACGAATAGGAATGATTTTAGTTTTCAAATTTCTTAATTATAAATACAAAAATGTTAAGTTTACAAATTACAAAAATGATTAGTATACAATTTATTACAAACAAAGCAAACTGCACTTATAAATTCTTAAGAAGTATTTCTTAAGATTCTAAAAGTTCACTGACCAATTTAATTATGAGATTTTGGGTAGCTAATCATTCTTAAGAAATTGATATTTTTCAATAAACAATAAAAGAACTTCATGTTATATGAATGTACGAATGTTTGTGTACAATGTTGTATACGAACATTCGTATCGAATAAAAAATGTAACAATTTCAAGTGTATAGTATACATATGTGTACATATGGATGTTTGTTTTAATTTTGTGGATACGTTAATATTTATTTGTAAGCAAAAATTAAATTAAATAGGTTTGTATTTTTATATGTATGTACATATGTATATATGTATGTTAATTTATATTATTATTTTATGTGATGGTACTGTGGATATCGTAACTCCCCCTCCGTTAGATTGAGGCTCCGACGAAGAAACGATGTATGTTCTTTTATTATTTTTTATAAAGATTATAATAACGATGCAAATAAAAATTATAAAAATTCCTATATTGCTCCCAGTATTTATTAGAGTGTTTGTAAGAATTTTATGGTTTACATTTTTAATTGTGTTATTAAAGTGTATTTCTTTAAAATCTAAGTTAGGAAATATTATATTATTTTCCTTGACTCTTAACATTAGTTTTTCTAAAATAAACATTTCTTTTATATTTATTTTGTAATTTTCATATGTTCTTAAATTAGTTTTAATAGTGCAATTTTCATATTTTAATAAAAATGTTTTTAAATTTTCAAATTTATGTGAGTGCTTACAGTTTGTAACAATTTTGTTTTGATAATTCTTAAATATAAGTAAGCCAGGATGAATTTCTTTTTCTTCTGGTTTTTGTATTATAGTCATATTGCATTTAGGTTCTATGTTTTTCACGATGTTTGTTAAACAATGATCTTCTATTTTTCTTAGTTTTTTATATTCTAGGGTATTGGGTTCATAAATTTCATTTTTGTATATGAGAACTGTATTTTCATTTAGTATAACACTTTTATTCTGTCTGTTGGGAAGTGGCTCAAATAATACCTCCGTAAATGTCTCGTTTAAAAATTTTGGAATGTTTAATGTTAGAATTATTAAGTTTTCTCTATATGCAACGGATACTTTAGTGTGAATATATGATTCTGTTTTGTTTATGAAATTGAACTCTTCGGTCGTCAATATGTCTGATGGAATTATTCCTAGTTTAGAAGTAAAGATAACATGTCCTATTTCGTTTACGTGGTCTATCAGTAGATTCACATCATTATTAATTTGGAAAATATTTTCTAAAAACAAAGTTTTGTCTTCTAAGCTGATAATTTTATTTTGGATTTCCGTTTTAAGTCTAAATAATTTTCTGCTGGTTGTTGATATGATCTGTAATATTTGATATTTTATCCGATATGGAATTTCCTAGGTAGGTCATTTCATTGAGAGTGGTCATTGTTTCTTTATTACTTTTTTCTAAGTTTTGGATTTTGTCAAAAATTTCTTTTTCGTCATCGCTGTCCATTGTCCCTGCGATATATTTTAGTCCTTTCCCTACTGCATTTATTAGTCCTCGCCTTTGTCTAAAGTTGGGTATTAAGTTTTTTATTTTTGTTTTACATATATACATGCTTCTGTTAATACTGTCCAATAATGGAGTAACGTTCGTATAAGTGTCTGATAGTTTAAGTATATTATTTTGTAAGATGTTTACTGTTTCCAAATATTGAGTTGTGTTGATAATATGTATAATCTTTATGTAATTTTCAATAATCTCCATGTCTTTTAGTTTTATTGGTAAGTATCCGTGATTGGTTGTCAGGTCATTTACTTCTAAATACTGTGCTGAAGATAATCATCTGAAATTAGATTTTTCTTATTAGTTTTCTATAGAAGTTTCTTTTTGAAAATTTTTATTTCTTTTTATATGAGATTTATAATATTTATGACCTCGATCTGTTATGACGTGGTCATCATCTAACTGTGATACTTTTATTTTTCTAAATTTTGAATGATTTTTCCCGCCTCTTTCGTCTTTCAGATAAATAGTTCCGGTTTGTATTTCTACATCTTCACGATTTTTGTTTCGTTTTTCCAAATTCCTTTCTTTCCTTTTTATTATTTTTTCTCTGATTGCAGGATATTCTTCTCGACTAATTATTCCGTTTTTAAAATCTATAGGTTTTCTTTGTGTAGTAGAATGAATTGTGTTGTTATAATAACTTATACTTCTACATATTTTTTCTTCAACTGTTTCTAGATCTTTTCTAGGATCATGTTTAAGTAACCTAATATGTTCATTCAGGGTATTATGGAGTCGTTCCACATCTGCGTTTGAAGTATGATTGTTGTTTGATGTGTAGTGGATTTCGATTTCCTGTTCCCGTAAATATTCTAAAAGGGGTATTGCCTTAAAGCCTAGTTCATTATCAATAACTAGTTTTTTTATTTTTCCCATAGACGATAGATACTGAGCCAATGCGATTTTGAATTCTATCCAAGATCTATTTTTTATTCTAATGGCTTGTGCGTATTTGGAGAATTTATCGATAAATGTCAAAAACAATTTTTTTCTAAGCTATAGTAGATATCTGCATGTATAATTTCACCTGGATGCTCTGGGGTTTCAGTAAGCTTGAATTTTTGTTTAATTGGATTCCTGTCATATTTTTCTTTATTACACACGTCACAATTATTAATGAACTGTGTGATTCGTAATTTTAGTTTTGGATGATACACTTCCGTTTTTAATTCTGAAAAATTTTCATTAATGCCTCTATGGTTGTTTTTTTTATGTTCTTTTTCTATTATTTTACTAAGTTCATTTTCATCTAAAACATCTTTTAAAATTTTCTGACTTAAAAGGACTTTAAATCCCTTACTGGATTCGAAGAATTTATTTACAGTATCTTTGAATTTCTGAAGAGTTGTGTTATCACGAATTAAGACTGCATTAGTTCTTTCTGGATCGAAATGATTTTTCAGTATTGTTATTAGTGTCGCTTCATCGAATTCTTTAGCAGAAATTGTTTTTCTTTTATTTTGAAAGATGGTTTCGTTTTTTATTCTCATTGAACCAGAATTACTCTTATTTAAAATTATCTGTCTCCTGTAAAAATTTAAGGGGTTATTTGTTTCTAAAATTAAGTTATTTGTTGAAGAATCATCATTTGTAGTAGGGTTGTCTTCCATATTTAAATTTACTTCTATACGGGACAGTGCGTCGGCGTTCCCATTTAAAACACCTTTCTTAAATTTGATTTCGTAGTCAAATTCTTGTAATCGCAGTCTCCACCTTACTAATTTAGAATTTGGCTTTTTTATTGAAAATAGCCAAGTAAGCGGCCTGTGATCGGTTTCAATAATAAAGCGCTTTCCGAAGAGGTATGGTCGCAAGTGTTGTGTGGCCCACACTATTGCCAACAATTCTTTTTCTATGGTACTATAATTCTGCTCGTGATCATTGAGCGTTCGGCTTGCATAACAGACTGGGTGTCCATCTTGAGATAGTACCGCGCCAATTGCAAAATTACTAGCATCGGTTTGTAAAGTAAATGTTTTGTGGAAATCAGGATATGTTAAAACTGGTGAACTGACAAGTAGTATTTTAAGTTTTTCAAAACTTTCTTTGTACTCTTGGTCATTTAAATTGATTTTACTATCTTTTTTCAAATATTTTGTTATCGGTCGGGCGATTTTCGAATAGTCTTTAATAAATTTCCTATAGTAGCCGGCTAAGCCAAGGAATTGTTTTATTTCTTTTGGAGTAGTGGGAAGTGGGAAATTTTTTACGCATTCTATTTTGTCTGGATTCGGTTTAATACCTTCCTTAGTTACGATGTGTCCTAAAAAATTAGTTTCTTTTTTAAGAAATTCACTTTTATCTAACTGCACCTTTAGATTTACATCCCTAAGTCTTTGAAATATTTTGGTAAGTGATTCCAAGTGTTCTTGGAGTGAAGTAGAAAAAATAATGATATCGTCTAGATATACCAAACAGATTTTATTAATGAAGTCTGCCAATACGTTATTCATTAATCGTTGAAAAGTGGCAGGGGCGGTTTTTAGCCCGAATGGCATGCGAAGGAACTCGTAGTGTCCTCCTTCCACGCTAAATGCAGTTTTAGGTATATCTTTCTCATTTATTTCAATTTGATGGAAGCCTTTCGCGAGATCCAATGTTGTAAAATATTGGCATCTCCCTAACTTTTCCAATATTTCATCTATATTGGGGATTGGATATTTATCATCCACTGTGACTTCGTTTAACTTACGATAGTCAACTACAAGCCTCCACTTCTTCTTACCGCTGGCATCCAGTTTTTTTGGTACTATCCATACTGGAGCCGAATATGGTGAATGGCTATGCCTAATTATCTTACTGTCTAACATTTCCTTAATCTGTTTATTCACTTCTTCTTTGTGAATATATGGGTAACGATAAGTTTTTGCGGCAATTGGGATGTTGTTTATCGTTCTTATTTCATGCTTAATAGCATTAGTGAACGAAAGATCTTTATTTTCGGTGTAAGAGATTTTTTTAAATTTATTTATTATTTGTGTCAATCTTATCTTTTCCTCAGTGTTGAGGTGTTCAGTGCGAATTTGTTCCGAAAGTGGAATTTGTTGAATATCTTCACAAATATTATAAATACAAAAATTTTCTGTATTGACGTTTTCAATTTTAAATGGGCTAAATTTTACTTTCTTTGGGGTTTCTCCGTTAAAGCTTATTGTAGCGTTAATTTTAAAATTTTCTGCCTCGTACACACCTTCTAATATTTCTATGTCTTTATCGAATGACAGTGTTTGATTCTTGTACACTAAGCCTTCTTTACATTCAACGGGCAGTTCAACTTCATATACTCCTTGTTTTTCAAAGTAGTATTCTACTTCAGTTTGACCAAATTTTAGTGGTATTTTCCTTTCCCCGATGATCATTTCATCGTCCTTCAAGTTTATTATTACTCCTAATGGCTTCAAAATATTAGTTCCTATTAGTCCGTCATAGTCGTCGTGAAAATTGCAAACAAAAAATTCGACTAATTCATTTCTATTACCAAGTTCTTCAAAAAGAGGAATGCGAACTTTTTTGTTTAATTTAATAAAATGTTGAAGAGTTTTTATACTTGTTTCTTCTACAGGTATATTCCATTTTGGGTGGCATATGCCAGGGTTAATAATTGAGTGGGAAGCTCCCGTATCGACTAAAAATTTTAAATGTCCGAGATTGGTTTTTACTATTATATGTGGTAGTTTTCCCGTGAGGCCGGATACTTGAAAATTTTCATGTGTTTGATTATTTTGGGCATTTTGTATAATATTTACATCCATAGGTTCTGGTTGATCATTTCGTTGATAATTTGTATTATGGTTTGATCTATTATAAACGTTTGAAGAGTTCCTCTGTGGATTAGGATTATAATTAGGTCTATATTGTAGGTTTGTGTTCGTTCTTTGTTGGTTATTCTGATGGAAGTTATGGTTGGAGTTAGTTCTATATTGTGGACTTGAGTGTGGTCCTTGTTGGTTAGTTTGATAGTGGGTATGGTTGTAATTAGTTCTATATTGTGGGTTTGTGTATGATCCTTGTTGATTATTTTTGTTTCTATAAAAATTTTGCTGTGGTTGTTGGTCATTATAGTTATACCTCTGTCTATTTTCATGTGTATTGGAGTTTTGTTGAGGCTTATGTTTTGGTGGATTTGCCTGAATTTCCCTTTTATGATCTAAGTTATGTTTTGAGCGTCCGGGGTGGAAATGTCCGTCTTTACCTATTCTATCATATTCGTTTTTGTACAATATGTCCATAGCCTGTTCTAATGAAGTTGGATTTCGACATGCCAGTATAGTCTTCATAGGTTCTGGCATCTTATTTTTAAAAATATGGAGGGCTGTTCTTTGGTTGTTAATCGAAACTTGATTTGCAGCTTCACCTTCTCCTAATGTAATTGTCATTTTATTATTTAAACGTCTAAGAATATGTTTAATATTGTTAAAAAAGTCGACGACATTAGATTGAAAAGTTACAGCTCGTAACTCATCGAAAAGTTGGTCACTACTTTTCCTTTCACCGAAATTGTTTTGCAAAATGGTTTTGATGCTTGCCCATGATTGAGCCTGAGTATTTATTTCTATTACTTCTCTTGCTTTTCCACTAATCCTACTCTTGATTATATCAGAAAATAACAGTTGTGATAGTTCGTCATAGGAGGAGAGAAGAGGATGCACTCTGTCTATCAATGTCGTAAAAGTGTGTAATTCATTAATATTTCCGTTAAAAACAGGAAGATTATTTAAGTATTTAATGGGGTCTAAATGTATTTGGGGAGGATTTGCCATTTTATTGAATTTTAATTTTTTATTTAATAGAAACAATTTACTTAAAAACGATCAGTAAAAATGCAAATGAAAAATTTGTTCGTACGCACAAAGGATATGGTAAAAAAAAAATTTATACATATGTTTAATAAAATTAAAATATCTTATACTAAGGCTTACAGTAATTTTTCTGCTTTACTTGGTTGGATAATTGGTATCTTCTTTATATTTGTCCTTTAGGCTCTTCTTTCTCTAGGATTATCTTCCTCTTGTGTTGATATCCGAGTATTTGCTTCTTTTTGGCTAGTTTGTTCTTTAGATGATGTATTTCAGTTATTTAAAAAAAAAAAAATCGTTCACCGGTTTGTTTTATATTTATATTATTTATATAAAAAAAAATTATTTGTTTCACAAATGTCTTTTAAGCAAATTTTATTTTCCAAATATGTATTTATTAAAATCATTCACCGGTTTGTTTTATATTTATATTTTTTTATATAAAATTATTTGTTTCACAAATGTCTTTTAAACAAAAGATTTTATTTTTCAGATATGTATTTATTAAAATCGTTCACAGTTTTAAAATATTAGTTATTTGTTTCACTTGTATACTTTTTCTTACTAATTTGTTTCACATACATATGTCTTTCAGACAATATATTACATTTTCCAGATACGTATGTATTTATAAAAATCATTCACAGTCTAAAAATATTAGTTATATTTTTTTTCACTATTGTTTCAATTGACACAATCAAAGGACATGATTTGTCAATAAGTTTCACTAAAAAAATTATATATTTTTTTTTCCGTTGTCAAAGGATATGACAAAATCTTTATCCTCGTCGCCAGTTTTGTATTAGTTAGATTCGATTTAAAAAAAAAAACAATAATTTTGCTTTTATTAATTTTTAAATCTTTCTTTATTGACTCCACGAATAGGAATGATTTTAGTTTTCAAATTTCTTAATTATAAATACAAAAATGTTAAGTTTACAAATTACAAAAATGATTAGTATACAATTTATTACAAACAAAGCAAACTGCACTTATAAATTCTTAAGAAGTATTTCTTAAGATTCTAAAAGTTCACTGACCAATTTAATTATAAGATTTTGGGTAGCTAATCATTCTTAAGAAATTGATATTTTTCAATAAACAATAAAAGAACTTCATGTTATATGAATGTACGAATGTTTGTGTACAATGTTGTATACGAACATTCGTATCGAATAAAAAATGTAACAATTTCAAGTGTATAGTATACATATGTGTACATATGGATGTTTGTTTTAATTTTGTGGATACGTTAATATTTATTTGTAAGCAAAAATTAAATTAAATAGGTTTGTATTTTTATATGTATGTACATATGTATATATGTATGTTAATTTATATTATTATTTTATGTGATGGTACTGTGGATATCGTAACTACTAACGTCAGTGCAAACCCTTTTGCAGTAAGGCCATTTTAACTGATATTTTACTTTGTGCTCTTTTAAAAATAGCTTTAAATGATCAAAATAATCACATATTTGCTTCATAGTATGTGCAGAGAGAATTGCTTCTGCTATAGGAAGAATTTTTTTTAACTTCCAGTTTCTTTGGACTATTTTATAAGTTAAAATTCTTTTTTTAGCACAATCTAAAGTTTTTACACTTTCGCCTGAAGCATCTAAGTGCAATGTAAATTTTGAATCTTCAAGAATTTTATTATTGCTTGAGATTGTCTCAAACGTATATTTCTCCCATGTGTAAACAACAAAGGAAGAAGAAAGCTTATGAATATAGTTTTCATATGGACCCATTTGCATTTAGTAAAGAGCATAAAATGGATCTTTGTGATAACATCTCTCAATGTATCCTTCAGATTTAATTTTTCTGTAAGTTTCTAATTTTTGAATATTTTGGAAATTTCCTTTTTCCGCAATATCATCTGCGGCATTCAAAATTTGCTCTTTTCTAAATAAATATGCTTTCTTTCCCTTGAGTTTATTTTCAAACACATGTCTTTTTATTCCTCTTATTTGCCCAATTTTAATCTCATTTTCGGCATGATGCAACACATTTGTTCTGTAAACATTTACATGACCTTGCGGTTTTATCGTAGATCGAAAAGTAGTGCAATCTTTAAATTTACAATATGCATACAATAAATTATGTTTAATGCATTTTTTTATTGTTATATATTAAATATTCTTCTCTAATAATATCTATGAGAAGTTTCTTTTGTGTTATTTTGTCTGTAGTTTCTATCTTTACAGAATCTAAATTAACAGTAAAAGAGCAATCAAAAAAAATTGCTTTAAATCCTCTCATAGGTTTATTACACTTTGATTTTTAACGTATTACGTTTCTGTTGCATTCTTCATTCCGATTTGGTTCTTTTCTATATTTCAAAAAATCTGAAACATTTAGAGAATCATCTGTTTGTTATCTCAAATGGGCTTGGAGTATGATCTCGTTTTTTATTCGAAATTGTTAATTTATAATTATTTTCCAATTTATTACAAACTGGTTTTTTAATGCATGGTGTACTTTTGAAAGAACTTCATCTATATTTAAATTTTGTTTTTCGTGAAGTTTCATTAAAATTTCTTTTAAGCATGCTTTGATTTCATTTAAATTTGACTCACTGTTTGTAGAAATCTTCTCTAAATCTGAATTTTCTCTTACAGCGTCATTTAAACTACAAGTAATAGATTTAAATTGTTCGAAAAAATTTTATACCTTTGTAATAGTCTTGTATGGGCTTTCAATTTTGTTAATATTCCTTCCTCTTTTTTCCACCCGTATTCAGAATATAGAGTGTGGGCGTTACTTATGCCCTTTGATTTCTCCAATCACAGGTGCGTCTTTTGGATATATCACCTGCTTGGAAATATCAGGCTACATCACCCGGAATATGTATGAGAAAGCTTATTACTTCCCAAGAAGGTGATATACCCACCAGACGCACCTGTGCTTGGAGAAGTGAAAGGACATAAAATATACTGCCAAACACTTTATATTCTGTAAGCGGGTGGAATAAAAAAGGAAGGTTTATTAACAGAACAACAGGGTATCAAATCTATATGGAGTGTGGCAAACACAAAAGCAAAAAAAGAAAAAAAAAATTGGCAAGGTACCAAGAAACGAATATGGAACGGTTAATTTGTTGCAGAAAAGAAGATATCTATGCAATTGCAACTGCTATCTGAAATTATATAAAAAAAATAAATATTATTTCGGCTTTCTAAATTACTTTCTTCTTAACTTACGTAATTTTTTATAAAAGTTCCTTTTCAGTTGCTTGTTGAGGTTTATCGTGCCAAGCTTTAACAACCTCATCCTCTCTTCTTTTTTCTACAACAACACCATCAACATTTACAAAGCGCTTTCCGCGTACAAATTGGAAACCGCTCACGGCCTTGGCATATTCAATTTTCATTTCGTCACACGTCTTACTTATGCCGGCTACTAAAAAAAGTAAAAGTAGAAAAATCGCTTATTTACTTTAGAAATATTTTTTTAATGTTTTGTAAATAGTACTTACAGCGAATGTGAGCGGTATTTGGTGGTAACGGTTTAAATGTATAAACCGTTCCATATTCATTTCTGGGTATCATCTGGCCCAAATTTGTTTCTTTTTTTTTTCTTCCGTCTGCCACACTCCAAACAGATGTGATTCCACGTTGTTTTTCTGAAAACAAAAAGCGTAATAATATTTAACTTTACTTTCGTATTATTTTAAAAGAATTTTATACCTTTTTAATAATTTTATATGGGCTTTCGTATTGGGAATATAAGGTGTGGGCATTGCTCTGGCAGTATATTTTATTTCCTTTGAATTCCCCAATCACCGGTGCATCAATTGGATAAATCACCTGCTTTGGGAGTAGAACTCTCTCTATAACATACTCCGGGTGATTTTTAAAGTCCATAATTTTCGTCGGCATGGGTGCCCTTTCTAAAAAAAAACCAAAAAAATAGATATGTACATAAATATTTTTCATATCATTTTTTCAAATGTCCCTATCTATTAAAAAATATTCAATAAGCTACATCGATAAACTAATGGCCCACCCTAACTACCTTGGTCGGGGTCTGCTTCAGTTCGAAGGTCAGCAGAGGCTAAAAAGAACCGATACTTTGAGCCTAACCAAAAGAAATTTTTAAAATTTGAAAACAGAAGTTAGTGGTTACATTGGTAACAACTAATAAACATCAAGTAGAATTAAGATTTGAATACATATTGTAAATTTCGATAAGAAAGATTCAATAATAAAAAATAAATTAAAAAAAAAAAAAAATTCAAATGTACAGATTTCAAATTTTAATTTAGAATTGATTGGCATGAGTTTGACAATTTTAGCAAACTCTAATACATATTAAATAAAATTCTACTGTATATAACATTTTCTGATTAAATTTCACAATTAGAGCACAGCCGCGAATAACGTTGTAAAACCCACTTTTTGAAACCTTCACTATCGTTTTTCTCCACTACTACTTTTTGGCATATGCGCGAAATGAGATCAGTAACTGTCTTTATATGTTCTTTTTGTTTTGCTTTGTCTACTAAAAATTTGTACATTTTGAGTTGATCCTTTTCAAAGGAACCGGTGCAACACCTTTGTAAATAATTATGCGATTTCAACAAATTCGGTATAATTTTATTCGTTTTTAATTGCGCTATCGAATTACATAAATAACATACAGTAAATAAAATTTACTTTAAACATTTTTCTATCTGTCCCTGTGTTTAGGTTCTAAAGTATAATTGCTTAAGAAAGTTTGTGTTTAAAAAAAAAAAAAATAAAAAAAAGAAATAAAAATTTTAAAAATTAACTATGGCTAGTGTATTTATTTGTGAAATTTGCCAAAATCTTTTCAAAAATTAAAACATTTTAAAAACCATATCACAATTCATATACCATGTGATATCTGTAATTATATATTCCTGACATCAGTGGAAAAAAAGAAACATATAGAAATCCATATAAATTTCTTTCTGGAAATTTCTACAGATTTCCTTCAGCAAGATAAAAAACAGCAACAACAACACAATGGAAAAAAAGAAAGAAAAGAGTTAATCCCAGAGTGGTACACAAAATTATGGAAAGACATAGGAATGAATCGATTACCATCAATAGAGGACTATTTAACAAAAAGATGCATAGAGGAAGAGACGATTAAGATGATGAGGTTTTGTAAAACAGGAGGCTATAAACTTTAATAAATTTTATAAAAATATATATGTATAATAAAACTATTAAAATTTTAATTAATCAATATTATTTTGTTTTACAATGGGTATGGTGGTTAAAAAATTAAAAAAAACAAGTAAGAGTGCTATATTCGGCTGTGCCGAATCTTATATACCCTTCACCATTGTGCGAGCAGAATACAGAGCAACTAGACAAAACCTAAATAATTTCTACATAAACATACATATATACAATACATAAAACTTCATTATAAATTAAATTTAAAAATATTCAACATTTTTTATTTTTCGAATTTATTCTATGAGTTAAATTTCAGTTATGTATTTTATAAAGCTTTTTTGTAATAGTCTAATTCCTTCAATTTTTCAGGAATGACTTTATACACTACCAGACTATTATATTGTATCTTCTTGTTACATTTTACCTACGCTATCCTTTGGATAGCAATGAAGTATATTGTATGCACAGAAAAATTTACAATTATTAGACACCAGCAGAATGTAATGCATTTTCTGGCCCGCTACGGCCTTCGTCAGCATTCTTTGTGTCACACTGGATAGTGATACTTTATAAATTGAATGTATTTAACTCAACTATTTTAACAAATAGAAACTGGGAATTATTTCCTTTCGCAGGTTACTTTATATTATATTCAACATTTTTTATTTTTCGAATTTATTCTATGAGTTAAATTTCAGTTATGTATTTTATAAAGCTTTTTTGTAATAGTCTAATTCCTTCAATTTTTCAGGAATGACTTTATACACTACCAGACTATTATATTGTATCTTCTTGTTACATTTTACCTACGCTATCCTTTGGATAGCAATGAAGTATATTGTATGCACAGAAAAATTTACAATTATTAGACACCAGCAGAATGTAATGCATTTTCTGGCCCGCTACGGCCTTCGTCAGCATTCTTTGTGTCACACTGGATAGTGATACTTTATAAATTGAATGTATTTAACTCAACTATTTTAACAAATAGAAACTGGGAATTATTTCCTTTCGCAGGTTACTTTATATTATATTCAACATTTTTTATTTTTCGAATTTATTCTATGAGTTAAATTTCAGTTTAAATTTCTGTAACGAACCAAACCTCGAAAGGCCCTAACTATTAAGAGGACTTGCTACCTATTGTTACCGGCCGTGCTCGTCGAAATGAGGGTGGTTCTTTCCCCTTTCTAGTTAGACTATGGTTCGAACATTCATTTAAAATTTAGGTAGCTGTTATTAATAAAGTCTACTAACCAACCAAAAAAAATAAAACAATACTAACTCAAAAACAAATCACCTTATTGTATCTATGAAGTATCGGCTTAGTTCAACCTGCGAAAGGAAATAATTCCCAGTTTCTATTTGTTAAATTTAAAAAGTTAAAAATGGTAGATATTTTTTTAAATCGTTTCAGAACATAAAAAAATTAAAAAAAAATTTTCTTTTTGAAAAAACACGATTCGAACCAGGGACTCACAGTTTCTAACCTAAGCAAACCCCCTAGACAACTGGACCATGAAGGAACGTTTTATGAATATCATTAAAAGTAAATATGGTCAGTTTACAGTTCACAACTCAACACAGTTGAGTTGTAATTATTTTTTATGTTTTAGTTCACCACAATAAAGCAAAGGTGGCCTATAATCACCAAAATAGTATGTACCATGTATGTGTGTTTGTTTGGTTTCTTTTTGTATAGGCACTGTTGTCATACCGTAGATTTATCTTTTTTGGCGAGTTTTTAAGAAGCAAACCGACACAAAAATTCCTAGTTTCTATTTGTTAAAATAATTTCGTTAAATAGATGAAATAATAAAGAAGGCTGATAACGAAAATCATATTGAGCATTATGGTAGTATATATAAACAAATGCAAAGGGGGGGGGGGGGGGGGGGGGGGAAGCAAACGGACATCGTTAAATCAACTTCGCTTTTCATAAGGACCCAGAATATATATACTTTATAGGGTGTAGGATCAATACTTTGGAACATACAAACGGAATGACAAAGTTATATATACCCTCTTACCTTCGGTGAAGGGTATAAAAATAAAATTTTTTGGATTTCAGTACTTTGGACATAACTCAGCCGTTTATTAACCGATTTGACAGATTTATATACCGATGTCTTAAGGAATAAATTTACCATTTACTTTTGTGATAAAACTTGGACTCAGAAAGACCTATGGGTTCCGAAAATGTGTATTTAAAAAAAAAAAATTTAATTTTGGTCATAACTTTTTCGTACCTGAACCGATTTTCCCGAGTTTTTCAGAAAATATTTTCTATTAAAAATTTCCGATCTTTTGATATATAAGGCGTAACCATAGGTCATACGACAGTCCAAAAAATCCGGTTTTTATACAATTTTTGATATTTTTTGTACGGGAGGTACCACGCCCACTTGTTCAATCCCGCCCACATTTTGTAGGATGCTATGTATTGATAACGTTAATGTGTGTACTTAATTTGGAAACTTTGGCTCTTGCCGTTCTCAAGATATACAGAAATAAAAAACTACAACAACAACAAGGGATTTTTGTGCAAAATCAGAGGCAGTTGTGGTTTTTTGCTCATATCTCCGTCATTTTTGGACCGATCTGGCTGAATTTCAATAGCAAACTTAAACGGAGTATATGTGACATAAATATGCATCAACCTAGTCCACATCATTTCTGGGGTTTTCGGAAAACCCATTTCAACATACACACGGACAGACGGACATCGTTAAATCAACTTCGCTTTTCATAAGGACCCAGAATATATATACTTTATAGGGTGTAGGATCAATACTTTGGAACATACAAACGGAATGACAAAGTTATATATACCCTCTTACCTTCGGTGAAGGGTATAAAAATAAAATTTTTTGGATTTCAGTACTTTGGACATAACTCAGCCGTTTATTAACCGATTTGACAGATTTATATACCGATGTCTTAAGGAATAAATTTACCATTTACTTTTGTGATAAAACTTGGACTCAGAAAGACCTATGGGTTCCGAAAATGTGTATTTAAAAAAAAAAAAATTTAATTTTGGTCATAACTTTTTCGTACCTGAACCGATTTTCCCGAGTTTTTCAGAAAATATTTTCTATTAAAAATTTCCGATCTTTTGATATATAAGGCGTAACCATAGGTCATACGACAGTCCAAAAAATCCGGTTTTTATACAATTTTTGATATTTTTTGTACGGGAGGTACCACGCCCACTTGTTCAATCCCGCCCACATTTTGTAGGATGCTATGTATTGATAACGTTAATGTGTGTACTTAATTTGGAAACTTTGGCTCTTGCCGTTCTCAAGATATACAGAAATAAAAAACTACAACAACAACAAGGGATTTTTGTGCAAAATCAGAGGCAGTTGTGGTTTTTTGCTCATATCTCCGTCATTTTTGGACCGATCTGGCTGAATTTCAATAGCAAACTTAAACGGAGTATATGTGACATAAATATGCATCAACCTAGTCCACATCATTTCTGGGGTTTTCGGAAAACCCATTTCAACATACACACGGACAGACGGACATCGTTAAATCAACTTCGCTTTTCATAAGGACCCAGAATATATATACTTTATAGGGTGTAGGATCAATACTTTGGAACATACAAACGGAATGACAAAGTTATATATACCCTCTTACCTTCGGTGAAGGGTATAAAAATAAAATTTTTTGGATTTCAGTACTTTGGACATAACTCAGCCGTTTATTAACCGATTTGACAGATTTATATACCGATGTCTTAAGGAATAAATTTACCATTTACTTTGGTGATAAAACTTGGACTCAGAAAGACCTATGGGTTCCGAAAATGTGTATTTAAAAAAAAAAAATTTAATTTTGGTCATAACTTTTTCGTATCTGAACCGATTTTCCCGAGTTTTTCAGAAAATATTTTCTATTAAAAATTTCCGATCTTTTGATATATAAGGCGTAACCATAGGTCATACGACAGTCAAAAAAATCCGGTTTTTATACAATTTTTGATATTTTTTGTACGGGAGGTACCACGCCCACTTGTTCAATCCCGCCCACATTTTGTAGGATGCTGTGTATTGATAACGTTAATGTGTGTACTTAATTTGGAAACTTTGGCTCTTGCCGTTCTCAAGATATACAGAAATAAAAAACTACAACAACAACAAGGGATTTTTGTGCAAAATCAGAGGCAGTTGTGGTTTTTTGCTCATATCTCCGTCATTTTTGGACCGATCTGGCTGAATTTCAATAGCAAACTTAAACGGAGTATATGTGACATAAATATGCATCAACCTAGTCCTAGTTAATTACTTTTTCCCTAATTGCAGACTCTACACATGTTCCTAATTGAAGAGTACGACGGCCTACAGTTTGACTGGACAGGGGAAGAGACTCTATAAATCTAGTGTTATAATTAAGCCTTTCCCAAATTTTTTTCAGCAATTGCTTGATAAAAACACCATCCAAAAATGGTCTTCCTTTTTTAACAATTTCCAATATTACTAAATTTGAAATCTCCTTTATCAATTTGGGAACTGATTTTGGTTCATAAATTTCCTCTTCTAATAACCATTTTTTCAATATTTCTAAAAAAATTGTTTTATTTTTATAAAACAGGTCGACTCTTTCCTTATCATTTAAATTATTTATATTATTATGAAAACGATCGCAATGCCGTTTCATAACATATTCCGTTCCTTCCTTAAATGTTGCGTAGCATATAAGGCATTGGATGTTACCAAAAGCGTTTTTGACCGCACAATATTTTTTAAGTGCCATCATAAAGTTTTTTGTGTTAACCTGAAACAAAAATATGTATTAGTAGTGGGATACACAATTGTGCATAGAAATGGATTTCCCTGGTCTATTTATTCAAAAATAAAATAAATTACATGAGAATTATAACGTGAAAAAGTTATTTTAGTAAAAAGTTAGGGTATTCATAGTGGTAAGTAAAATAGAAAGGGTATTCACGTTGTTGGGTTACTCATACTTCAAACATCTGTGCATACATTTTAATTCTAGCTAATGGTATATCATAACTTTTTACAAAATACCAAATGCGCACCTGAGTTTGCCTGCAAAAATGTATAGTCATTATAACAGGTCAAAGTTACGTTTAATAAATACCATAAATTAGTAAGGTTAACTCTTTACCGCCGAAAAAATGTATCCCACAAACTCGAAATTTTACAGGGGAAGATTTTTTTAAATAAAATCAGTTTGAATAAAGCCATTATTTTAAAATTTATAATGTAAATATTATTTATGTAAAATGTAAATATTATTTACATTATAAATTTTAAAATAATGGCTTTTTTCAAACTGATTTTATTTAAAAAAAACCTTCCCTGTAAAATTTCGAGTTTGTGGAATACATTTTTTTCGGCGGTTATGGCTCGATATATTCGTAGCATAAAAAGTAAGCAATAAAAATAGTGCGAAACAAACAAGTTTCATCAATACATCAATAAAACACATCTTCTTACCCAAAAATTTTACCTGATGTCACATTTGCTTTTATGTGTATAGGTTTACACATAAATTGTAGGAAAACAAGACTTTTTTTAACTTGTTTTTTAAATATTTTTACTTACTTAAGAAAAGTGTTTTCAAAGAAAAAAAAACCCACCGACGCGATTGGTACAGAAACAAAAATATTTTTACAAGCACAAAATACCAACAAATTATTGTGGCTATTTTTTCTTAATAATTTCTGCATTTAGGTACGTCTTTTTAACGAAAGTAAAAGTGACCCTTTTCAGGTACAAAGAATTTTTTCACAACAAAACACATATCGTTAGCTTAAATGCAAAACAATGTAGATATTATTTGAAAATTACAAATTAATAGAATACAATATTTTTTCCTTAATAATATATCGGTTAACGCATTTTTATCTGAAATATTAAAAATTGAATTTAAATCTCAAATAATTACCATTTTACAAAGTTCTTTGCTTTTCATGTAAACTTATAAAATGTTATATTATTCAACATTTAAGTCTTTAAATTTAAACTCTAAATAAAAATTGCACGCAAGGCATTGGATGTTACCAAAAGCATTTTTGAACGCATAATATTTTTTGAGTGTAAGCTGAAACAAAATAATATAGCATCCGCCAGACATGTACACTTGTCGAAGTCACACCGACGACTGAATTGAAGAGCATAAAAATATGTGTTAGTATTGGTGTGCACAATTGTGCAATGAAATGGAAATCCCTGCCATAGACTATGAATAGACTCGACACGGAAAAAATAGTGTGGCCAAATTACCACGATAAAGTGAAAGGGACAGCAAATTTTGTTTTTTCATATATAGCTGTCTTTTTCATATTATCTTGGTAATCAGATTAGTTTGTTTACATTTGTAAATTTCTCTAATTGTGATTTTTTGTCTAAATTTGGCGCAAAATCATAATTTTCTTCCATTTTGAGGAAAATTATGATAGTTTTGGCGCAATTCTGTGGAGCCATTTGTAAGTGGATGTCGTACGATGCGAATGTTTTTTTTAGTGGCAAAAAAAAAAAAACATATAAATATCCAAAGAAAATGTAAGTATAAAACTGTTATTGTTAAAATTTTTTGTTTTTAATGAAATATATTGCTTTTTTTAGGAGCCGCAAATGTGTTGTCCACCAGGGGAGAAGCTCCACAACTTTCCAAAGGATCCGACCAGGTAAGTCTTTTTTTCGTTTTTATAAATAAGAATGAAGATTGTGTGTATTGAATAAATTTTGGTTGGTTCAATGTACAAAATTATTGAAATTTTTGTGAAATCTGTCCCAGTGAAGTGTATAAATGTCTTTATGCTTAAAATTAGTTTCCCAAGACAGCTCCAAACAAACAAAAAAAGAAATGTACATTCGGTGTTAGAAAAATAAGAGAATACCTACAGTGGCGAGCACTTGTGGATACATGTAACTCATGTATTAATTAAAAAAGCATCGAATTTTGCAAAATATGTTAAATTCAACCGGATTTTCGGCTAAAACTATTGATAATGTTTCAATTAAAGGGCATGCACAAAAATTTTTTTTAAACTCAAGTTAAACCTCAGTTTTGCTCATCTTCGTGAAAAAAGTCAATGTATCCACTTTTGCCCGTTCAGGTTTTTGTTATCTGGCAGCACAAATAGTAGTTGCAAAAAACAGTAATTTGGTCCGTTATTTTTGTTAATTGTAAAATATTTAAAGCATAGACCTTACGCTAGTAACCACTTTTTAATTGTCGTAATTTTTTCAAACAAAGTTTAACTTTAAATTTTAAAATGAGAAAGATTTCCGCCGTTTTAGAAAATCAAATTGTGGAAATGACAAAAAACAATAAATCAGCACGTGAAATTGCGAAAATATTAGGAATTTGCCACCGAACAGTGCTTCAAGTAAGAAAACGAAAAAATATTAACATAGACAGTGCAAAAAAATCGCGACGTAGTTTACTTACCGAGAGAGATGCACGGGCCATGGAACATTTGTTGGTTACGAAGCAGGCAAAAACACCAAAAGAAGCAGCAGCTGCGATCAACAAGCCAGTTAGTGAGTGGACAGCCCGCAGGGCGCTTAAAAGAATCGGGCTCACTTCAGCTATAAAGCAAAAAAAACCTGCATTGTCGGAAAAAAATGTGAAAGCACGACTTAAGTTCTGCAAAGAGCATAAAAACTGGAGTGTAGAAGACTGGAAACGAGTAATATGGTCAGATGAAACCAAAATAAATCGTTTGCAGTCGGATGGCAAGGAGTACTACTGGCACCGTCCTTATGAAACCCTAAAAAAACACCAAGTAAAAGAAACCATGAAGCATGGAGGTGGAAGCCTTATGGTTTGGGCTTGTTTCACTTGGTGGCACCTTGGTCCAGTGGTGAAAATTGAGGGAATAATGAAAAAAGAAGATTATCTTCATATCCTTACTGATAATTTACCCGATTTTGTGGACCAAAGTGCTTACCCGGAGGAAGAAGTAGTTTTTCAACAGGATGGTGATCCCAAACATACGGCCAAAATCGTTAAGGATTGGCTGTCAAATCTAAAATTTAACACAATGCAATGGCCAGCGCAAAGCCCAGATCTCAATCCGATCGAAAACTTATGGGCTTTGCTTAAAAAACGACTTTCACGGTACGACAATGCGCCAACAAATTTAAATGAACTTTGGGACCGAGTCCAAACGGAGTGGTAAAATATTCCAAGGCATCTTATTGAAAACTTGGTCGAAAGTATGCCAAGACGTGTCAGAAGCGTAATTAAAGCAAAAGGGCTCTGGACAAAATATTGAAAATTTAAAAAAAAAAAAATTTTTTTTTCAAACGTGCAGAAGTGGATACATAGAACTTTTTCATAAAAATTCATTTATCTTTAGTTTATCTTTAAATATTATTGAATTTCACTTTCTGTTCTTAAATATTATTAAGTTAAGTAGTGTAAATAAAAATATGAACTGGGTTTTCTTAATATTGCGTATTTTATACGTTTTTAAGTCTTTCGAAGCCAACATGTATCCATAGGTGCTCGCCACTGTATGTATATGGAAAAGGTTATGGGCCCCTAAATTTTGATTACATTTCTGATTGTATCTGACCAATATTGGTGTTAATGGAAAGCGTTTGAATAAATCTTTCAGGAAGTACAACATTTATTTAAAAATTGTTAACTCTAGTTCCCAATACAGTTTTTACAAATCTTAACATCAATATGTTACGGTAGATAACTAAGTGATTTAAAAAAGTGTGTTAAAAGTGTGTAAAGGTTTTGTCACAGGCATAAGGATTTTGTATATTGAATGAATTTTGTTTTGTTCAATGTACAAAATCATTAAAATGTTTCCCGTGCCAAAACCAATCGGATCTTTTGAAGAAGTACATAGTGTTTTAAAAGTGTGTTATTGAAAATTCTTAGTGTATGGGAGTGCAAAGGCTTTGCTTTTAAGGGTAGGTTTTGTTCGTTTAGAAGACATTTTGGGAAAATTTAAAAATAATTAACTACCTATAAGAATTGGCCACACGTATTTTGTTTTTGTTATTTGGTTTAAGATGTTAAGACAAAAATTTGTTTATTTTGTTTTGTTGCATTTTTGTGGCACAATTTTTTTGTTAAAAGAGCAATTTGAAGTTTATACCTACGGTGACCATTCGTTTATTTTTTTAAGGACAGTCCTTTTTTTATACGATGTCCTTTTCAAAAGAAAGGACAGTAGATTGTCCTTTTTTAGTGAATTGTACGTTGTTAGATTATGACTTCTTCTTTTAACTCAAAAACTATAAATCCCAAAATTTCAACATTAATGCAGCAAAACACTGCTTAACAGTAATGCCAGCGTTAGATCGAATTTTAAAATTGTTCGTTGCATTGAAAGAATATTTTCTCTCTCGAAAAAGGAGCCCTATGATGATATTGGAAAAATTATATTGGTGATCCATAAACTGGATTGTGGTTACTTAAGAATCACTTTTAATAACAAAGTGTAAATTTCAAATGGACTGTGCGGAATTTAAATTAGTTTTATGTAAAAAAGAGTCATATTATTTTTCAGAAATATACCTATCAATTATTTTTAATTATTAATTTATTTTGTTTTTAAGACTTTTAAATAATTTTTTTCCTTTATATGAATTTGCAGTCAATTTTATTGATTTTTTTAAAAGACAATAAAATAAGTTGATGTATTAATAGTATTTCCACTTGCTAATATCATATTTTTTGAATAAAGTTATTACATTACGAAATGTCCTTTTGTTTCGTTTGGAAAATATTGTCGCCGCATTTACACCACATATTTCACGTTTTTAAAGCATATCTAATAGTATGTTCACATTTGGCTTCTTAAACGCGTTTAAGCAGTTCGAACGTGATTAAGCTCTAATCACTTCAAAATCGAGATGATTACCCATACATTGAGGTGATTTGTTAATCACTTCAAATTGACATGATTACAACTAAATCACTTCATAAATCACATAGAATCCACTGAACATACCTCAAATGTAGAATCGCCAACATGATCGTGTACAACCGGCCAAGATTTCTGCATAATGTTTTTATTTTTTTCCATAAATAATTCATAAATTTTCACAATTTCATCATTAGAATTATTAAAATAATCTTCAGATAACTTTATTAAAGTGTTTTTTTTTTTTATTTTTAATACTTTAAAGAAATATAAATTTGTTTGTTATTTTTGTGTGTGTTTGTTGTGTGTTTTTTTTTCTTAATCATCTGTCATCTTATAGTATGTTCACATTTGGCTTCTTAAACGCGTTTAAGCAGTTCGAACGTGATTAAGCTCTAATCACTTTAAAATCGAGATGATTACCCATACATTGAAGTGATTTGTTAATCACTTCAAATTGACATGATTACAACTAAATCACTTCATAAATCACATAGAATTCACTGAACATACCTCAAATGTAGAATCGCCAACATGATCGTGTACAACCGGCCAAGACTTCTGCTTAAAGTTTTTATTTTTTTTCCTTAAATAATTCATAAATTCATCATTAAAATGATTAAAATAATCTTCTGGTAACTTTATAAGAGTGTTTTTATCCATTTTTAATACTTTAAAGAAATATACATTTGTTTGTTGTTTTATTGTGTGTTTTTTTTTCTTAATCATCTGTCATCTTAATCATCTCAAATGTAATGTGAACGGCTTTGATTAGCTAAATCAACATTTTGCCTAAACGCGTTTAAAAACCTAAGTGTGAACTTAGCATTAATCATCTCAAATGTAATGTGAACGGCTTTGATTAGCTAAATCAACATTTTGCTGAAACGCGTTTAAAAACCTAAGTGTGAACTTAGCATAACGCATGTAATGCGACTAACAAATTTCTTGGAATTCTGTTCATGTAAATCTTGTGCGCAAAGCACAAGTAGTAATTTTAAAGATAATTTTATAAAGTTTGGTAAATATGTTTTAATCGTTATATTTTTTGTGAGATATTACATAGGCTCAATACAAACTTCTTTCTGAAATATACTCTTTATGTCCATGTTCGTATTTGGATTAGATTCGCCCAAAATACTTCAGTGCAATTTTAGTTTTGCAAACTAAAAATGTTGAAGCTATTTTATCCTTTTGAATGTTAATGTTAATATGAAATACTACTGAGTTCAGAATGGTAAATGCATTCCAAAATCGATATCGATTTTTCGGTCAGTTTTTTTTATTTCGATTTTTGCAATCGATTAATCTTATTCCTTATATCACAAAGGTATATATTTTTTTGCAAAATACTAGAGAAATTGAATTAATTTTTTTTTACAGTGGGTAGATATAAATACTGTTTAAAATTTTTCTGCAAAAAGTGAAAATGTGTAAAATTAAAAAAAAAATTCTGAATTTTAGCAATATTTTTTATAATAAATTAAATAAATTTTGAAATATTGCAAATTAGTCAATGTATGGATAGTATAAAAGTTGGAAGTGTACCAAAGGTAACATTAGGTAAATACGTACATATGTAACAAAAAATCGATTTTCGATGGATGTGTGCCTTAACAATATAGTTACAATACTACTGTTCAGTATTTTAGTTTCATTAGAATAAAATAAATTTGTAATGTTTAAAAGTATTTTTCATAGAAATCACCTACAGGTCTTGCTATTTGTTCTTGGAAATTGTTTGAGTTTGGGATAGCAATGGGTTTACATTTAAAGTAATGATACGTTTTTTGTTTTGAAAAAAAATGTTGGTTTCTTTTTAAGCAGGTAAAAATGTTTGAAAAGAAAAAAGTCTTGTTTTGTAAACAAATTTTTAATATGTATCAGAGATCAGCAATGAGTAGTGAAAAAGTGAGTAGAGCCGAATCATGACTCATAATTTCTTGTACTTATACGCACTCATACTTATTGTAATTCGATCGAAACTCATATTCACTTAGAAATTTGATTTTACTCATCGTACTCATACTTAGAACATTTATGTAACGGTTGATTTAGATTCAACAGAACTCAATGTGTATAAGCGAAGCAAAATGAGAGTCATACGTAAGTATGATTCTCATACGAACATATTTTAAGCAAGGCTGCCAGATAAAATATGTGTAGCAGGGATGATAAATGAGAAAACCAAAATCGTACCAACGAACTTGTAAGATCGTACCTTATCGACCCTAATAGTACTAAATCATTTTTTTATAATACTATTTTGGCAATTTTACAAAATGCGCCCAAATGTGATTGTTTTTGTTATTCTTGCCAATTTTTTTTTAACTTTTTACTAAATGAATAGACACTTTCTGTTTAATTAAAACTTCCAGAGTTAATGAAGGTTATATTCACTCTTATTCCATTTAACGTCGTCTCGAATTTCCGATAATTTAGCAATTTTCATGGAATTTTTTCTATTATTTATACTTTTATGAACTTTTAATAAATTTTTTGGCTTGTTTGAAATATAAAACATTTTTCGCTATTTTTACAATTTTCGCAAAGCTTTGTTGCTATTTTTACATAAACACTTATCGATAAAACTTTATAAATATTAACAATGGGCATACCGATTTACAACAATCGATACAAAACGATAACGTTTCGTATTGATGAAGTTAAATGGAATAAGGGTGAATGTTTTAATATACATACTTATGTCAGCAATCTTATATGAAATATTTTTTTGTCATGCGTGGTTACCTAATGTACATCATGCGAATAATAAAAATGAACTCACTTGCTTTTATGCGTATACTTAGGTCTGTATAAAGATTTAAAAAAAATAACGCCACATTTGATTTTTTATATAATACTGCATTTTCCTTATTATTACGTTATTTAAAAAAAAAGTTCAATGAATTGTCAATAAAATTAATATTTGTCAACAGATTTTTGTTTCATTCGTAATATACTGAACTTTTCGATAAATTATATACAAGAACGCAAGAACTTTTTAATACACTTTTAATATAATTTTTGCTATAAAAGTCTGTTTAATAGATAAATATTTGTATAATATTTGTGATAAAATTCTTTTATTACGGAAATCTTATTAAAAAACGACGTTTAAAATTCTTGCGTTTTGCGTTTTTGATTTCCAGAACACCCCTGATAAATATTGAAATTTTGCTCTTATAACTTTTTTTTTATGAAAAATGTATCGCTACTAATTTCAGAATAATTCCGATATAGATGATAATTTTTAAAAGTATTTTAATCAAAATCGGGCAAATTGTTCTCCAGTTATGATAAAAGGTATAAGCATAACCGCCTTAATTCGGGCAAAATATTGGTCTAGCCCATACAAAAACTAGACGTGATAGAACTAATCTGTAAACAGATTTGGTTTCATCAATTAAAATCACATAACAAAGATTTTGCAAGCCAATTTTTATTTTGTTTTTTGCCGACCCGTGTTATTGTATTATTATTATGTTTTTATACCATGTATAACATGTTATTTTATATTTTAAATAAATTCTACAAAATACGTTAAAAAACGTAATTTGGTGTAATTATTTTGAATTTTAAAGAGGTTCACCTTAGTTTACTTAAATCCCTTTTATGGTGCCACTTTTTTATATACATCCCCTTTTTTTGGTACTTTTTTAAAAAATTCAACGGCAACGCTGGTTGTGTTACTTATTTCATATTTGATTTATTTTTTCTTCATTCATTTTTATATTTATCATTACATTCGTTAAGACAACATAAATATATACATTGTACATATAAAGAAAATAAAAAAAAAATATAATTATTTTAAAATAAAATATGTACACATAAATTTATATTTCATAAATAATTTTATAATTAAAAAGAAGCCGTCTTATAAAAAGAATTAAGGAATAAAATGTTGTCAATCGTTTTTGGAGCTAATCTGTTTCGCTTTTCTGTTATGATATTTCCAGCCAAAGAAAAGACTCGTTCTGACGCAGCACTGCTGGCTGGAATTGATAGGATGCGCAACGCTACCTTTGACAATCTTGGATATTTTGCAGAGTTAGTTCTCCACCATTGCATTACATCAAAATGTTCATCTATTAATATGTTTTCCATAGAGTAGCGTGATACCTCTTCCCTTCCACTTTCTGGGGCTGACATCATAGAGCGTCTCAATAAATTTGGAAAAAAAAAACTCACTTCTTTGTTTGATAAAGTATTTGAACTAGGTGAAATATTTGTACGATTTTCACTTGAGATATTATTCTCGGCCATTTGTAAATTGGGTGATGTTAATATTGGCAAGGATGAAATTGCAGATGATAAATTCAGTGGCAATGAAGTTGACTCATTTTGTTCATAATTTGCAATTTCATTCACGCAGAACTTTTTTATTTCATCCAAATCACTTCGTTGCTCATTATTTGCTGGTGGATACAAAAAAAAGCAGTTTTCTGCCATATACTCAAATTTGAAACCCACATCTCATCTAACTTTTTCAAAATGTTTGACTTCAATGATGAAATTGCTTGAACATCATTTGCCTGAACTTCGCAAATTTCCTTGAGACGGTTTATTGAAGGAATGATAAAACATATCGAAGGGAAACTACATCCTTGAAGTTTTTTGAAAACGACATCAAAACAAGCACACATATTAACCAAGCATTGCAGAATTGAAATACTTCATAATCTGTGCGTTTCTGAGTTATCGGTAAGAATTTCATTTACTTTTATCCAGTTGTCTGAGATTGATTTAAACATTACATAGTGTGAATTCCAACGTGTAGGGCAATGACTTTTCAAAGAAGTTTGCAGCAGATGTTGGAGACTTGCCTTTTTAAAATATTTAACAATTTTTTTGCAAGAACTAGTGAGTTCTGTTAGCTCGCCTGTACATTCAAACGCAGAGTCCAGAACATTGGAAAATAAATGACTTGAACAATTCAGCCTTGTGTAATTTTCCAGAGCTTTCTTTACATTGCTTCCTCTGTCTGTTACAAAAACAAAATTTTTTAAGTTATCTGCACCAAATTCACTAAGTAAATTTTTCAATTTACAGCGAATATTTTCGCCACTACTACGCATAAAATCCATAGATTTCATCCCTAGCACAATATCTATCAACTCAAAATTCTTTTCGAAATGTAAAGTAGCGCACAAAAAATTTCTTTTTACATAGTTATCTTGCCAAAGATCAATGGTTACAGATGCTTCACCTTTTCTTACAATATTTTCAATTTTTGATTTCACTATGTTTTTATTTTCTTGGGCTGTTTTCGTTATTCGGAAGCAATTCAATTATGTCAATATTTGCGCCATAACTTGCACCAATATTTAAAAAAAAAGTTACCATTTTACGAAACCCTGTTCCTTCAATAGCAGTAAAGGGACGACAGTCCTCTATTATCCAAGTTGTACAAGCATTGATAGCTTCTTGTTTATCGGCCTCACTTACCCTCTTAATAACTTCACTTGGTGAGGTTGTATTGAAGCACTTATGACGGTTCAGATTGGATGACTATCGCCCATTATACTTAAATATATGTTTACAGGTGCGGCAGCATAAAAACCCGTCTAGAATTGTTCCGTCATCCTTTAAAATTTCAGCAAAAATTGTCCACAATGGGCTTCTACCCTTACGTTTTTTCACTAATTGGAAAACTCCGCTATTTATTTTTTCCTTAATCTCACTATTGCTATCCATTTTTTACAACCTGCTCATAAATATCAATAATAATAAAAAAAATCTAATTTCCACAAAATGTTTCTGTACAAACTTACAATTTTATGCTTTTTTATAGTTTTATACATTTTATACTAGTTAGAACCTGTTAACTGACTAAACTTGTAAATATACTTGGATGAGTTAAATGAGCTGAATCAATGTGAGTATAATAAGTATTTTCCTGAAATTACAAATCAAATTGAGGTCATTTTTAAATGTGTGAGTTTGAGTCGACGTCGCACTCATATTTATTGCAACCTATACTTATACATCAACGGTCTCGTGAGTATGAGTGAATCAGAGTAGTTGAGTTTAAATGATTTCTACTCACTTATACTTAAAATTTCATGAGTCAGTATGAGTAGCGAAAAAGCGATTCATTGCTGATCTCTGATATGTATTTAATATCTGTGGCATTTTGACAAAACATGTTAAGTCGATATTTTTTTTGCAAAAAAAGTTTAAAAAGAAATCGGAGACAATATCGTTTTATCAAATAATTAAATAAACCGAAATTAGAGAAAAATTTCGTTTATAATGAAAAAATTTAAAATCGTAAACAAAAATGTTTTTTGAATGAAAATTCATATGATTAACACCATTTTTTCCAACTTTTTGAATTTGACTTAAGATATTTTGTGAAAATGCCACAGATATATTTTATATATTAATAGGTGTTTTTAATTTACTAGCATAAAGTGAAGAAATATAAATTAGAGATAATACACTATACGATATATTTGTTCTGAAATGGCTATTCGTCATCATAAACTCGTTTTATAGTGAATTCTGCCTTCGTTGTTTAGGCTGTTTTATTAGATTACTTGTAATTTATGTTTCGTTAAATATATTATACTAAAACTGTGCCTGTATTAATTTTTTTAGACGTGCCGAATGGCTTCGCATTTTAGGAGTGAAGTCTTCGGTGAAGCGCTTATTTGCATGCGGTCGGCATTTTTCGGAAGAGTTTCTCTATGGTGACAAAACTTCAAAATTTGCAACACCAAAAAATTAAAGTGTTGAACTAAAATCAAATGTAGGGAATATTGATAATGACAATTCAACTCCAATTTCAATCGATGAAAATAATAGAAATGATTTAGTGGGATCAGGCAATATAGGGGACAAAGACGTACAAACGAAAGACAATACGAGACAAAGAAGTGTAGGTTTTCAAATAGGTAGTGACGTTTTGGTAGTTGACTGCGATAATTCTGAAAGTGAGAGTAAGGAAATGGACATAGGTGACTTAGCAATGGGCGGGATTGACATTAGTACGATTTTTTCTGGCAAATCAACTAAACCTACGTACGCTTCTTCTAAATTAAGAACACTAAAGACTGCACTTGACCATTACAGGACGAAGTATTTAGCAGAAAGACGGATGAAATCTAAGTTGAGGGCTAGTAATGTTAGATTAGTTAAACAATTAGATAAGTATAAGGATAGAGTAGAAAAATTGGAATTCGAGTTGAAGAAAAAAATGACGTATCGTCAAAAATATCAAATTCCCTATCGGTATGTCTTGAAAATAGTTTAATTAATCATAACTGTGATGCCGAAAGTCGTCGGTATAGCATTGGTGTAAAATTAATTGCTTTAGCGGTACATTTTCTCTCTCCTTTAGTTTATCGATATTTAAAAAGATTATTAGATTGGCCTGATATTAGAACTTTACAACGGTTTGTAAAGGAATGGCCAAAAACCCCAGGTAATTTGAATGGTACGTTTGAAGCTTTAAAATAACGCGCGCGTGATTTTTCTGAGGAGGAGAAATATATAAGCGTATCTTGTGGCGAAATGTCTCTTAAAAGCTTTCTTGATTACGATAGGTTTAAAGATAAAATAATAGGCCTACAGGATTTCGGGGACGAAAATCGTTCACGGAATATAGCGACTAGCGCTATGGTTATTATGTGCAAGTGGTATAGGAGGCAATAGCTGGTCACAAGCAGTTTCATATTTCTTTGTGCAGGGAAGTTGCAAAGGCAACATAATGAAACAATATATTTATGAGGCAATATCTAAATTAGAAGCAATAGGCTTGAAACCTTGCCACTTTGTTTGTGACCAAGGTGGCAATTTAGTTAATTTTTCAAAACTTGTTGGAGTCAGTCAACAACGGCCGTATTTCGAAGTCAATGGTAGAAGGATATTTTTCATGCATGATTCTCCTCATTTATTAAAAAGTTCGCGAAATTGTCTGCTTAATCGGGACTATATAGTTTATTTTGGCAATAAACAAATTTCTTGGAATGATGTCATTCATTTTTACAATGTAGATTCAAATTCAGTTAGATGTGCTCCTAAGCTAAGTAGGGAGCACATTTATCCCAATAATTTTCAACGTATGAGAGTTGACTTAGCAGCCCAGGTTCTCAGCAGAACAGTAGTGATAGGAATGCGAACATTGCAGGCTTCAGGGAAACTAGATTCTTCTAAATATTTAACATTCCTAAACACGGCGGAGTATACAGAAAAAATTATTTTTCCAATTCAAACAAAAAATTTGTAGAATCAAAACATTTTTTGTCTGAAATCGGTCCTACGAACAAATTTGCATATTCAAACAATTTATTTGCATTTCGTTTATTGAAAAAAAACACTGATTTTTTCAAACAAATAATTTAACTGAATCAAACAAATAGTTTACTGAAAATCATATAAATTTCAAACAAATAATTTTGCTGAATCAAACAAAAAAGTTTTTGCACAAGCAATGTCGTGCACACAAGCAAGCACTGTAGAAGTAGATGAAGGCAGAGCAGAGCGGCGCCGGCAGGCTTTGAGACACATTTTTTTGTTGGAATAATTTTTGCATCAAGTCTTGTTTGTTCACACAATGTTTTTCTTCTTCACTCACTGTTCTGTATCCTTTCCTTGGCAGCAGACCGACTCGACATGTTTTTCGTCATCATTTTATTTCTTTTATTTGATGTAGGTATTTAACTAAACATTTTTAAAAAATTGAATACGGGATTTTGTTTTTCATTCTTTTTTACCAACAAAAAATTTATTTTGTTTCTTCTAATGTTGTTGTTGTTTAAAAAGAGTGAAACGTTTTTTTACCTATTATTGTTTTTGTTGTTTTTTACTACAAACCTCGCCACGCTATTTTATCATCTTTCTTATAGTTGTACCTTTTCAAAGCGTCCAAAAATAGACTGTATGTGTTTTTTTTGTTGTTCTTATATTTCACATAAAGAAGTGTTGCTTACGGTCAAATAAAAAAAATGCAAAAACACGACAACAATAAAGAGCGTTAAATATTTTATACAAAATCATGAAAACTAGAAGCCAATAACGCGTTTATTATATTTTTGAATAGTTGTCAACATTTCTGTTGGCTAAAATAAAAATCAAACAAAAATATTAATTGAATTAGTAAAAAAATTTGTAGAAATTAAAAAAAATTTCAAACAAGCGTTTGTTTGAAAATAATTCAGCAATAATTTTTTCTGTGTACTTAGAATTTTTTAACAATCTTTTTGACCTCTTCAATACCAGCGCAGATAGCACAAAGTATACAGAGATGAAAAAAGTGACGTGTGAAACAGGCCCAAGTCAGTTGCGAGGGCAGCTTTCGAAGAAAGAGACAGAAGGCTTTTTTGGTAGTGAAGTGGCAAGGTGTAAAAACAAGCAGCAACAATCAACACAAATGGCATGATCAAAACAAAAATAACAAAACACAGACCACGTTAAAAAATTGCATTAGTTCAACAAACGTTGTGTTTTGTGAAAAAAAAATGTATTTGTTAATATTTTTTTGTTTTATAATGTTATTTATTTACTTGTGTTGTGGTAAACTTAAAAGTTAGTTTTTACAAAAGCTTTGCAAATAAATCGCAACTAAATAAATTTGTGTTCATTGTTTGCGCCACAAAATTGATGCAAAGAGAAATGCAAAAAGGGCAGCTTTAGAAGAAAGAGACGGAAGAAAACGCAAAATCTTCCGTCTCGTGACATCTCTGTATACTTTGTGGCAGATAGCGCAGTTTTAAATTTTTCTGATGAACAATTAAGTGTTCTTAGGCATGCCTCAAAAAAACTTACAACATTTAAAATAATACCTTCAAGTTCATATCCGGTTGGCAAATCAACATTTCGGCCTTAAAGAGCCTTTGGCTCTATCTTAATCAAGAAGGTTTTAATGGACTTAATACACGTCGACTGACACAGGATCATTTAGAACACTTTTTTGGCCAAATTCGAAAGAGTTCTGGAAATTGCGTCCGTATAACAGCCCTAATTTTTCTAGTTCGTTTCAAAAGCGATGGGGATTGCATTATGTTAATGTTGTTATAAATGGTAACTGTGAGGATATTCCTCCTGACGATAAAATCCTAGATTTTTCAATCGTGGGTTTAGCTTATAGTTTTGACAATAATAATATCCAGTGGGTATCATTTAATTATCTTCCAAACCCCACCCCGGCCACTAATAACACTGTCTAAAACTTTTTTTGTTTATTAATACATTTTATGTTTGCTGGGACGGCATCAAGGACTTTTAAGCAGTTCTGTTATAAGCTGCAAATTTAATTAACATATTTAACTGCTATCCAGGAGTAAGTGTAGCGAATACACAATGCATCTGCATAAAAGCTTCTCCTTACTCAAGACCATCATGCGTGGTGCAAAGCCACATCCTACACGAGGTGATGCTGTTTATAGCAAAACATGATGGATCTAGACCAGATAAGGTCGAAAAAAATCTTTATTTCTTTCAAGAAATATATGTAACCACATAATTTTTAGCCATATAAATATGGATTTATCTTTGTTTGTAAACTTTATTAAAATCGGTTTGAAAGTTATCTTATGTGTCCTTATAGATATGGATTTATCTATAATTTAAGTTCCATTCAAATCTATTAGATAGATTCTGAGAGTCTGAAATTACACCTTTTTCCCTTAGCTTATTGAAAAAACCGAAATTCTGCAAAAAAGAAAATTAAAACTTCTCTCTTATATGCGCAGTCGTTTTAGAAAAATAATTTTTTTTTTTTGAAAACAAAAAAAATAAATTTTTTTATCAAAATTTCGAAATTTTTGTTTCTTAAAAATTCATAAAAAAAAAATAAATAACAAATAAAAAATAGATTTGAAAAAGTGTCGTATATATTGGCGGTCGCCTCAAAAATTTGTGATTATTTAAAATGCTTGTTTACGTGCCTTTTGTATACCGGCATATTTATTATATTTTTGGGCGGCTTTAAAGGCCGTGTCAGATAAAACTTTTGCTTCGCGTTGCGTTACATATACGCTTTGACATTTGAGTTAAATGTACATGTTTATAAGGCACTTGTCACATAAACTGCTTTTAACGCAAAGCGAAGCGAAAAGTTGGGCAACTCTCATCTTTTTGCGCGCTTTGACAATCTTCTATTATAATTTTTTTTGTTTATTTTCTTTTTAACACACAATGTGTGAGTGTTGTCAAAGTTTTTATTGTGACATACACTTTTTGCTTTACGCTTTTCTGTCAAAGTATATGTAACGCAACGCGAAGCAAAAGTTTTATCTGACACGGCCTTTAGATATTTTCATACTGCATACATGAAAAAATATGGTGGCAATTTTTTCATACAAATTCCAAATTTATAAAATTTTAATAAACTATCAATTTATTCAATAAAACGTTTTTTATTCTTCTTTTAAGCACTTTACATTAGCTGCACTTTTATGCAGGTAATACAAATTTACATTTAGGCAGATAAATACAAACATTTAAGATAACAGAACTTTTGATTTATCTGCACAAAAAATCGTGCAAAGGAGATTGTCCAGCTATCACGAATGTTTTGCTGACGATTAGAGAGTTAAGACATATGTACGAATTTCTATTGGTTGAGCTGGGCCTGCTCTCTTTGTTGGGAGTATTTGTAAGGCTCATTAACGAAATTGCTAGGACCCTCTTTTTTTAGATATGTAATTATTTTAATTTCCCACACCTATTACAAATAATATAGGTTGGTTCGGCTTTTATTTGTTGTTTTTACCTACATACATACATATGTATGTACGTACATACAAAGAGCCCATTCACATGGAGGCTTTTACGACGTCGATTTGTCGACGTCTCTTTTGGTTTGGTGGAGAGCGGTGTAGAGAAGAAATAGGGGTAAACAAAACGACTCGTTTTGTGTATTTCATGTCGTTTTCTTATATTCCTCTTCAAACTTATTTCTCTTGTTCTTGTTACGTTTTATTCTTTTTCTTACTTTGAAGCGTCAGGTTGCAAACAAACACTGAAAAAATAAAAAGAATATAAAAGAAAGTTTGAGTTTTAATTTAAATAAAATAATATTTGTCCATACATACATATATAGTACATTTGTACATATATTGTGATTTGTGCAATTAATTTAATACATGATTGTGTACCATTTATGAATTTTAATTGAACAACGCGGGAAAAAATTATAAATATGTGGAGCAATGAAATAATTGAAGTTTTAATAATAAATTATCAACAACATGAAAATTTATACAATGTAAGGAATCCCTTATATTTAGACCGGGTGAAAAGATCAAATTCTTTATTTGCCATTTGTCAAGAACTTAAAAAAATTAATAAGGAAATCACCCAAGAGGACATAAAGAAAAAAATACATACCTTAAGGTCGACATTCATAAAAGAGACTCGCCAAATTTCTGGCAGCAAAAGAAGTGGTGTTGGTGCCGATGATGTGTATGTTCCTAAGCTTTGGTATTTTCCTCTGCTAGAGTTCTTAAAACCACATTGCTTAATTCGAAAGTCTGAGTCAAACATTTCTGAAGAAAGCATTCTTGAGGTAAGTACAGATTGCCGGTGTTTTAATATTTTATAAAATTATACGTCTCTACATACGTTCCTTATTTTCAGACTGATGAAAGTGATACGAGCTTTGAGATGGGCACTGAACCAAGTATAACAAGTAAAGCGCAGCCGCCTTGCAACAAAAGAGTAAGTTTATGCATAGTACAACTCCTTCTCCTTCTTTATATGCATGTAAAAAATCAGTGTTATATTTCAAAGTGAACTATAGTTATAGCAAAATATATTTTATTCTTGTAATGGTACATTTTTAAAACTTTAATCGCATTATGCTAAGTTTGATTATTGTTGATCAATATTATATGTGCGGCAAATTTTAAAATGTCCTGAGGGATTGTTGACGGCATTTTCGTCTATGACAATTTGGCCAACTGGTCGTCTGTAGCATTTTGTATCATAATCGAATCATTAAGAAATCATTTTTCAATCATACGTAAGGCACCTTTTAAAAATGTAGTTAGGTAAACTTTTAAACTATTTAATGAAAAATTAATCGAAAATACCTTTATAGTTGTGCCAGGTAGCTCTTCATCTTCTGGAAAATTAAGTAGGTTGTTTTTAATGCCAATTTCTAAAAAATTATAAGCTGCGTCGTCATTGGCTCTACCATTTGTTCCAACGTCTATCATTATGAACTTATAATTAGCGTCAACTACGGCTATTAAAATCCCACTGTTGTAACCTTTGAAATTATAATACACTAAGGCCCGTTTTCACGACTTACCTTTAAAGTTCGATATAATTAACGCTACCTTTAGCACTACTGAGGAATAAAGTTACCTTTAACTATTTTTCGTTTTCACAACTTCTGTATAAAATAAACTTAACATTTTTAAAAAAGTGGCAATACTAAAGAAAATACCGATTATTTTTGCCAAAATAAAAATACGAGCTGGCAACTACGTACTTTTTTTACATTTACAAGATATACGTATAATTTGAGTTGCCATATATAAAAAATATGTGAATACAATATGGCAATCTCAAATCTAAACCTTACGACAAAAGTTAAAGGTAGAACGTTCCTCTCTTTAGCTTATTCTTCACTTTAAGGTTAAAGAGAACTTGTGATAATTAAAAACTCATTATCTGTTCGATAACTTCCTACATTTAGCTATCGTTAAGTCGTGAAAACGGGCCTAAGCCATCTTTAGATCACGCCCTAAATGCAATGTGCTTGCCATCTGGATATGTATGTGAATCATATACGTTATTAATAATAATAAAAAAAATCATTTGTTAGAAACTTACCAATTGCTCCAAGACACATAGGAAAGTTCCACTTTTGATAAACAGCTTCGGCAATATTCTTCCATTCCATCGTTGTTCTGCATCCCTAAAGTATACATACATACATACATAGGTTATTTCGTTACAAATTACACATAAAAATATGTATATTGTGTACAATTTCAAACTTACATATAAATTTTTTCTGTGAGAAGGAACGAAATGGCACGCATCGATACACGAAATCCATATGAAAGGTCTGTGTAAGAATTTCCAGTTGCCAAAAACTGGAGAGTAATCAACAGCCTGTAAATAAAAATAAATTTTGTTTATGAAAAATAGTTCTCTTAAATTAATAAACTTACCGTGTAGAAGGTGAAATGCACTCCCTCATGTTTGTATTTTGTTTTTTGATTTGAGGGCCAACAACAGACAACTGCTCTTTAAAAGTTTCCTCAGACAGTCTGCAGAAGTTCTGGAAAGCTTTAGGATCCAAATTCTTTTTCCCAATCGCTTTACTTTTTCTTTTTTTTTATCTTTAATTGATATTAATGCAATGGTCATAACACAACATCCTGTTGCTTTTTGTTTAACGTTCATTTTTTTATTTGTTCTAATTTAATGTTTCTTAATATTTAGTTTTTTAAACACGGAGAGGATTTCATATTACTTTGATTCTACAAAGTCGTAAAACATTGTATTACCGTGTAAACTGGCCTTAAATAACAAATATTTTACAACACTAATGGCCATTTTCTCAATGTTTCGATAAACTGTCTGTTACTTAATGTCAACATAAATTTATTGGGGCGATTAACTGTACGTTATCAATTTTGGGTTTCTCGATATACCAACAAAAAACATTGTTTTCAGCTGGCAATACCTTTTAAAACAGATGTGAAAGTTGGGAACCCTGTCTTCAAGTGACAACTTGTTGACATAAATCAGCTTTTTTCCATATTTAACAAGGTATATTTACACAAGGTAAACTCGTTGGCCCATATGTTTGTCAGATGTTTACCCCTAGTTAGAACCCAAACGTCAAGTTTCGTGTATATGAGCCAAAATTTGTACATGTGTGCGTTAAATTGTTTTTGTTTTATATGAAGACAATTTTGACAACTCGGTTCCTTTTTTAGAGCAGCATGTCTACACTCCCAAATGAGTCTACCTTGTGTAAATATACCTTGATATTTAATAAAAAATAAAGCAATGGCAGATAAAAAGCAACGCGGGAAAAATTTTACCAGTGAAGAGGAACTGCTACTTGTTGATTTAGCTATAATTAAAAAACATATTTTGGAAAACAAAAAATCAGATGCAGTCAGTTGTAAACAAAAAAAATGAAGCATGGATGAAGCTGGAAGAATCTTTTAAGAGCCAGAGTGGAATACACCGTCTCTGGAAAACATTAAGAGACAAGTATGACAATTTAAAACGAAAGTCTAAAATGGAACTGGCCACTGAAAAGCGTGAGACATACCGAACTGGTGGCGGTACACTTTCAAATGCGTCAGTGTCTGCAGTCTCAGAAAAAATATTATCTCTGATTGGAAACAGTGCAACAGTATTGTACAATCCATTTGATAATGATTGTAAGAAAATGCATTTTTTTTATTATTTGTTAATTTTGTTTAATTGTTTGTTAGAGAATAATGATTATCATGCTGACAAAATGGAAAAGGAGTTTCTTGACAATATGGACGCTGTAAACAACAATTCCATCTTGGAAGAGGATTTTCCGGACGAACTAAAAGTGAGCGTGACGTCCGAATGCAAGGAACTTCCCCAAAGGGAAACTAAAACCGCTATCGAACCGTCTTCAAGCAGAATTAATTTAAATTCTACAGTTAAACAAAAAGTTTCCAAAGAATTATTTATTTCTAATAAGAATAAAAAAACATCAATGGAAGAAGAAGAAGTTAAATTGCTTAAATTACAGCAGGCCTTTTATGAAGGTGAAAATCGTAGAGCAGATAAAAAACATAAATATGACATAGATTCGATGAAAATAAAAAATAAAATATAAGCTATTGAACTAAAAAAACAAAAAAAGACAAATCTGATTTATGCATGCATGCATGTTTTCATATATTTTTTAGTTTATACATACATGTATATATAATATATATGTATATACTATATATATATTATGTATGTATATACATACATGCTTATACAAACATACATACTAAAAGTAAAATGTAGTAATTTTCCGATCTCATCAGAAACTGAATTTAAAAATATTATTTGTTTACTTAAGATTTACGTTTACTAATGTTACCTTATTATTAATAATTAAATTAAAATGTGATAAGACTGAATTGAATAACAAATAAAATAAAACACATTGCTAACAAATATGTATATAATACGTGTAACTCTTAATTCTAAGATATGTGATTTATGTGTTTTAGATAGGAAGCATTTGCTTTTGGAGTTATAAAGCTTTTAATCTCAAATATATTAGCTGCAATATACCGACTATTTGTTAACCGATCTGAACAAGATATTTATCATTGGAAAGAGCTCTAAAATATCTTGAGGTATAATTTGCAAAAGCATCCTATATAAAAGAAATACATATATCATATATTTTAGAATTAAAAGCTGTAAAAGTGGTGAAAAAATAATTAAGATCAGGGAGTTACACGTATTGTATATTTATTCAATTTTTTTAATTATTGTTTTCAAACTCTTGTGGTTTTGGCACTTCATAGGATAATGACATAATATATCACATGAAAGCTTGTTGTGTTGTCTTTACAATGTTTAGTAGTTATCAGGGCTGTAAATAAATGATTCATTTTTGATTTTAATTCATTAAGAATTAGCTAAATTTTTAATGTATTTCAATTCGTTTTCCAATTCAAATGAATTTGAAGAATGAATTGCAATTCGTTTCCAACTACTAAATTACTAAAATTTATTATTTTTTATTGCAGTTAGAAGTTTTTAATACAAAAAGTAAACAAATTTTCCAATTTTAATAAAAGTAGTAAGAATTTCGAGTTAACGCTGTGTTCGTTGACAGAAAAAATTGTTGTTAAGATTCAAAGTTACTAAAATCTTTAAAATTCGATTGAAAAATTAAAAAAAAAATTAAATTTTCCACAATACACAAATATGAGATTTTTTAAACAAAAATTATTGTTAAACACACTTTAAAAATATTTTCACACATCATATTTTCAAAATAAATTCAATTCAAATGAATCTGTAAAATGAATTGCAATTTACTTGCTCAAATTCAGTTGAATTGGAAACGAATTGTAATTCATTCTACAAATTCAATTAAATTGGAAAACGAATCGAAATTCATTTCTGCCTTATTCGTTTGAATTGATTCAAACTTTATTAAATTCATTTTTTTTGTGCGAAAAGAATTAATTCAAAATTTTCTAATTCAGTGCATGAAAGATTCACAAATTAATTAAAAAATGAATGATCCATTTACAGCTCTGGTATTTATACATATATTTATATCGGTAAGGTTTTGAAAGTAATTTGTAAAAAACATATTTTTCATACACCTTTTATCAGGGGTGTTCTGGAAAATGAAATCGCAAGAATTTGGAAGTTGTTTTTAATTCACTTTTAATCTAATTTTTTTAGTTTTTGCTATAAAATTTTGTTTAATAGAGAAATATTTGTCATAAAATATGTACTTTAATTACAGATTTCCATATAAATATATTTAAACCAAATATTGGTTAATTTTTTACGTTATCGTTTCAAGGAGGTGTAGCTATACACGAAAATTTTGAAGACTTACAATACATTGAAGTTAAAGACTGAAATGGAAAAAATAAAAATCTAGTTTAAATATATGAACAAATGTATTAATAAGTTTTTGTATCTACCTTGCAAAATAATTATTGATTAATATTGTTCGAGCGTTAGATGAAGTTTCTGCAACAATTGTGTCATTATCAAAAATGGCTGTGAGTTCAATGGTATGCATTTCAGGAGGCACAGGATCTTTACGACTTATACATATATTGTGTAGTACTCCACATGCAACTATCACAATCATTGCAGTTGATACTTTTAACCGCATTCCCAAAGATAATACGGGAAAGCGCCGCTTCCAAACTCCAAAAGACCTCTCTACAACATTTCGCGTTCGAATCTGCGACTCATTATACAGTTTGTTTGGCCGTGTTATCGGATTAAGCAGAGGTGTCAACATATAACTGGATGCCTTGTAACCACCATCTCCAAGAATGTAAAGTTGGCCGAACTCCCCACTATCCAGCCGAAATTTTAATCTGCTGTTATCAAAAATCATGCTATCGCGGCTTGAGCCAGGCCATCTTGCGACCAAATCTTGAAATATTAAATCAGCATTACATACAGCCTGGACCTTAAAGGAAAAATATCCTTTGCGGTTCCGAAATATTTCCACACAATCTCCTCCCGGTGATTGATTCGTACATGTGTACAATCAATCGTGCCAACCACCCTTGGAAATTTGGAAATTAGAAAAATGCATCCACAGTTGCTGTATGCGGCAGATGAAATTTTATAAAATCTCCAGCGAGAGCTGCAATTGCTGCAGAGAAGACACGCTTACTCCACAAAAATCTCCGGCCGTTATAAGAAAATTGCCACTGGCATAATATCGTAATGTTAGCAATAGCTTGATTTCGGCTGTAAGAGCTTGATTTCTGTCTGTCATTGAGGAAATTTTGTCGGTGATCATATCAAGAACCATTTGAAAGGTTGCCTTTGACAGCCGGAATCTTTTGCAAAATTCATTATCCTCCATGTCTTCCAGGTAGTTAGGCCGGGCATTATAAACTCTTTCAGTATTTACTTGGAACTCATGTTCTTCGAGTTCATCCTACATCAAATTAATGTTAAATCCTCTATTAAACATTTTTTCTAAATTGTATTTTATTTTACTTCCACAAAAACAAGGTATTGCCATATAAAAACTATAAACAGCAGTCAGCTGATTGAATTTATCGGTACGATAAATAATTAATTGGCAGATGAGGGCCGGTTAGTTTTGCGACAGAAAAGAAGCAAATGAGACATTGAGAAAATCAAATTTCATTAATTTCAAGTTTTTCGTTGGGAAAAGAGATAATCGCCTAATGAGAAAACGGCCATGATATTTTTAGCGGTCATATGTTTGAATTAACCTGCAAGTTTTTGCAATTTTTCCGTTCGTTTACTTTTTTGTGCAAGAGCCAGTTTTGAGAGTAAAATTTACTGGAAAAGTAATAAAACGCACCTAATATTGAAATTTCAAAAACAGAAAAAACAAGTGATGTTATTTACTTCGGGTTTCTTTGCAAATTGCAAAGGCAGGTAACGTTCTCTCTAATGCCCAATTTTCAGGATAGTATTTAAATCTATATTAATATATATTTTCATAAAAACTTAAATCTGATTTAAATACAATTTCTGTTTTTGAGTCGTGTTAAGTAGTTCTTATTTTATTGTGTCAAAAGTATGGTAGCACTACAAAATGTCAAAAAAAATTATCGATCATTTTTCTAAAAACACCTGTTTACAAAAATAAAGAAAACAAAAAATTGTCAATAAATTCAAAAGAAATAAAATTTGTGATAAAAAGAAAAAATAAATAATCATAAAAAAAAGGACAAAAGGACAGCAACTGAAGTTGATTTTTTATTGGAAGCAGTTAAAAAGTACAGCAGTACCATTGAATGCAAAAAGACGGACAGGTTTGGCGCTGAGGGAAAACTAAATGCATGGAAGAATGTGGAGCGGGAATTTAATAGTAAATTCACTCATACATTTCGAAACTATAAAGTTTTAAAAACTAACAGCCTGTTCATCGATTTCGAACGTCATCGTTCGCATAGAAAATTACATTTAAAACAAAAACAAAATTCGAACATTGTACGAACTTTGTTTTTGTTTTAAATGTAATTTTCTATGCGAACGATGACGTTCGATATCGTTAAACAGGCAGTAAATACAGCAACGTGAAGGCAACTGCAAAACAAAATTTTGTATTTGATAAACGACAAACGTATGCTACTGGTGGGGGGCCTCTACATCCAACAGCAACAATTAAGACGGACCAATCAATATTGGAAATATGCCAGGACACAGATATTGGGAAAATCTTCCACGTGTGACTGTAATGCCAATGAAAAAGGTGAGTTTCTTATTTCATTATTATTTGCAAAATAAAACCACATATTTTTAGATTTTACAGCAACTGAAATATTGGATGAATTTGATATCCTGGAAGAAGATAGCCTTGCAGCCGGCGGAAATAGTAGTAAGTAGTATGTTTACAAAGTATCAATAACTATTAATACCATATTGATACATTAACAAGATATTGTTATTATATATACATAATTATTTTTCTGTTTTTTAGTAAATACATCTTGGACAAAATACACACCCAAAATGCTAAAACAGCCCATACATTCCTCACTAAAAAAAGCAAAATTAGTAACGAAAGACTCTTGGGCAAAAGTCGCTGATGCCAAACTTGAAAGGCAGAAAATGGAAATGTAGTTCCTAAAAGAGAAGCACGCCCTAGAAGTGGAAAAACTTCGGATGGAAATAGAATTTGTTCGTCTCAATATTGAAAGCAAAGTAAGTTGAGATGCTGTTGCTGCTGGATATAGAGGCCCCCCCCCCCAGTAGCATACGTTTGTCGTTTATCAAATGCAAAATTTTGTGCCTTCACGTTGCTTTATTTAGTTTTTAAATGTGACTGTTTTTATTATTAAAATTACATTCTACATACATATGTACTCCCATACATTTAGTTTTTCCTTAGCGCCATGTCTGTTTGCTTGAATTCTATGGTACCGCTGTATTTTTTAATTTATTTAATATTATAGTGCAAAGTATTTACGGCCTAATTTATAAAAAATAAAACCGGTTAATAAAGGGTTTAATGTTTTAATAGAATGATTTTTTTATATCAAATTTTTATTTATTTTTTAAGTTTTATAGTACAAAAAGATTTTATTTTTAATGTTTTAATTGAATTATTTTTTTTTATCAAATGTTTATTTATTTTTTAAGTTTTAAGTGAATTTTATTTTTTATCAAATGTTTATTTATTTTTATTTATCATAATGTACATATTATGTATGTTTCTTTTGTTTTAGGTTTTTTTTTGAGTTCTGGTTAATATTGAATTAATAAAAAAAAATTTTTAAAAATTAGTATTAAGAATTTTAAAATGGTTTGGAGATAAAAGGCAAGTATGTTTTGAGAACATTTTGGGATAAAAAACTAATGAAGGCTGGTCATAAATTTTATTCCTCTAGGGGCAACTCCTGAGCAGTTATGGGACTTTTTCTTCAATATATTTCTAGCCTGTATTAAAAATTTTGTATTGGAGCTCCCTTAAGAATTGCAGATAACGGGTAGGTATATTAGAATTAAATTATGGGGATGAATAAAAAAGTTGGGTTTTATTTACAATAAACTTCTAAAATACTTACAGTCTAATTTATAAACGCATCATTGCAGCTTTATAAGTCATTAATAAGCAAAAGTCGAAAAAAGAGTACACCCAATTCTCTTTTTACACGATAGATACGTTCTCAATAAATTCGTGTAAAAAAATTCGTGTAAAAAAAGATACTAGCCAAAGGTGAAAATAGTAGATTGGTTCCAGACCTAAAAAATAACGTAAAAGTACAATAAACAACAATAAAAAATTTTTGTTAAAGTTTACTTGAGAATTTATTTAACGTGCTTACACATTTTAATATCTTAAATACATATAAATACATACATATATTATAAAAAAAAAATAATGATTTGGTAAAAAGAAAATAATATCAGAAATTCATTAATATAAAAAAGGAAAACTCATATAAACATAAACAACTTTTATTTGCTGTCACTTTCCGACAATAATCGTTTACGTTTGCGTAAGGCTGCAATATCACTGCTCTCACTAGATCTATTTTGTTCATAATTTTGGGAAATTATGTCTCTATTATTATCAGTATTTTTGATTGTTGATAAGTCATTAGTTTTAGGAATGAAATCAGTTATTAAAGATTGTGTTTGAATGCGTGATAAACCTTTATAAAGTTCCCTGTAAGATGACGTTAATAATTTCAGTTCACGTTGAAATTTCGCAGCTCGTTCCTTATCAGGATCATGTTGTTCAAAATGATTACCTAAATTCCTTGCAATATCAAGACCTTCTTTAATTAGAGTTGCATTAAAAACTGGAATATCCTCTTCGTCATTATCGCTTTGTGCGTTGTTATGATGAGTCTCAATGCTAAGGTCTATAATTTCATTTTCACTCAAGCTTTGATCAACTAACAATTCCTCTATATCTGCAGATGACAGGTCATCGAAACCATCTCCACCAATTGTATGTGCCAATGTTATGATGTCAGCAAATTCATCGTTATTATGGATGTCAGGATCTTTGCTTTTGACACAATCTGGCCAAATATTTTTCCAACATGAGTTCAAAGTTGATGGCTTTAATTCAGCTAACGCTTTCCCAACATGGTTAACGCAGTCCATAATAGAAAATTGTTTCCAAACATCAATGACTGTTAATTCCTCATTTTGATCTAGTTTGTCTAGCACGTATTGGAATGAACGTTTTATGTAGTACGTTTTAAATGTAGCAATTATTCCTTGGTCTAACGGTTGTATTAAGGATGTAGTATTGGGCGGTAGGAAACAAAGTTGAACATTTGGGTGCTCCACAACCGTATGGCCAGGTGCATTGTCTATAATTAAAAGAACTTTAAATTCTAAACATTTTGCGTTCATGTAGCGTCTAACTTCTGGGATGAAGTAGTTCTGAAACCATTCTGTAAAGATTGCACTGGTCACCCAGGCCTTTTTGTTTGCCATCCAGTGAATTGGCAATTTATTGTAATCAATACCTTTCATAGAACGTGGTTTTAAAGCACGATTTACTAGCAGCGGTTTTAACATTCGTTCTCCTGACGCATTGGAACAAAACAATAGTGTAATACGGTCCTTTGCTACTTTAAAACCACCGGCAGTTTTCTGTGATTTTGCAACATAAGTTCTGCTGGGCATTTTTTTTCCAAAAAAGACCAGTTTCATCTGCATTCCAAACTTGATCTGGGGTGTATCCTCCCTCTTCAATAATTTTTAAAAGTTTTTGAGGAAACTCTTTAGCAGCCAATTCATCTGCAGATGCAGTTTCTCCCTTAATTTTTATATTGTGGAGAGCATGTCTTTTAAGAAAACCTGTCATCCAACCAGTACTTGCTGAAAATTCAGGTTGTTTTGACTGAGATGAAGTGCTTGGCTCTATTTCTTTAATATGTTTATAGATTCTTAATGCTGTTTGCTTGATAGTCATTCCGTCTACTGGGATTCTTTTTTGTGATTTATCTTCAATCCATATTACCAAAGCTTTTTCCATCTTCTCTTTGACAACATCTCTTATATATGACGATGATTTAGCACTTATTTTTGTTCCAGAACATACAGATTTTCCAATCGCAGTTTCATTTTTCTTAATCGTTCTTATGGTAGCTTCATGAATACCAAAATGGTTTCCTACAGCCGTTGCACCTTGTCCTGTTGCAAGTTGATCTAAAATTTTAATTTTAGTATCAAGACTAATGGCTTTCCTCTTATTTATTACAGGTGATTTATGTGACATTGTGACCGGGCTACCAATATACAATAGTTAAGAAAAAGTTATAATTAAACACAATTCTGATTTTCAATTATAATTAATAATGCAGCGATTTGGAAATTATTTAAAACTTACCTGTTATTGAGTTGATAAATTTGTACGAGCACTAACTTTACAGCAATTAAACGTCTTTTCTTTTCTATTCTCAAAACCATACTAATTTGCGTACATAATACATTGTATTTTTACTTTATGTTTAATTCGGGGAATCCCACTCAAAGACAAAATACATACGCATAAATATAATCGACATAAACGGGATGCCATACCGTTAAATCAATTGAAATGTGTAATTTGAGAGTAGTGAGAATAAAAAAAAATCATAGAACATAAAAAATAAAAATTTATAAAAAGAATTTGTAGAATATTTAAAATCATGTTAAAACAAAACAATTCGTGTAAAAAGAGAAAAATGTTAACTTTTTAACTCGTGTTAAATGAAAATTCGTGTAAAAATAATTCGTGTAAAAAGAGAATTAGGTGTATTTATAAATGTTTAATAGCCTATTAAACGTTTAATAAACATATCATAAATTTGAAATATTTATTGTAGCCTTTACCCTACTTTAAGCGTTTAATAAGTTGACATTTCAATGTTTGTTAAAATAAAATTTTAATAATTGCACGAAAAATTAAACATTTTGTCTTTTTATTTATTTTAATAAAAAAGTTTAATACGCAAAAAATTTGTTTCTCTAGAAAAACGATAACTAGTGTTTGAATTAATTTTAAATATAAACTGCTCGATAGATTTTTTGCTAAAATAATGTGGGTCGCTAGATATGTTTTCTGTTGAAACTTAAAGTCGTTATAATTTTTTGCATAAAATATAAAAAGCTATTAAGATTTATTTCAAATATTGCAAACCTTTTTTAACCATTCATTACACTTAAATTTTAAAATGTCTTTCAAATAGGTAAAGTATTTGTTAAAGCAAACACAAAGTAGAAACCACATAGTGTATCGCCTGTTAGTTACTTGTTTGCTGCAAGGAACAAAAATGTTTTGTTCTACATGCTTTGAATGGAACATGCAGCACAGCAATTACAAACAATAATATTTTAAATTTTGCATCAAAAATTTGCTTCATAGCACAAAAAGTGACAAAAGAAGCAAAACAATGTTTAGAGAACTGTAAAATTAAAGATATTAGGCAATGCTAGAACTTAAAATCTCTTAATATATTCGAGCTATCAAAAAAGGGATTAAATGTTAAAAAAAGAGGGCGCTATTATTGTTATATAGAATTGATTTAAAACTAATTTTTTGTAAAAATGTGTCCACCAGAAACCTCCCGACGAAATTAAATTTATAACTTTATAAATTTATTTCAGCAATTACCAAAAAAGCGCTTATAACCAATTAAATTGAAGTTAAAAAAACAATTTGTAGATTTACTGCCGTATTTTAAATGAGTCAACTATTAAACTTGAAAGCGGAGAGTTCAAAGGTATTTTGTTGGGAGACTCAGGATATAAGCTGCAGACTTTTTTATTCTCCCCACTATCCAAACCACAGAATGAAAAGGAGAACAAATATAATGCTGCAAATATTCGCTGCTTGTTAGATGGGTTGACGGTTTATCTGGCAAAAGGGAAAACATTGATTATTAACAAAAAAAAAAACATAAAATTATTTTAAATATTACGTTTTAAAAAACAGAAATTCATTTAAATTTAATCCCCAGTTGTATGCATCACTATTACAAAAATTACAATTAAAATAACATGTTGTTGCCAACATAAAAATACAAAAGTAAAATAAACGTTTAATTGTTAATCCACTCCTATTAAGCGTTTATAAATCTGACTTTTTATTAATGGCTTATAAAACAAAAAGTGTTTGATAACTATTGAAAGCATTAAAGCTGAAACAAGAAATTTTTATAAATTAGACCGTTATATTTTAAATTGCGCCGTGTAGTGTTTTTGCTAGAACTTTGAGCGACGAAATTTCATGGTACGCTATTCACAAATTGTACAGCCGATTCTAAATTGTCTGGTAGGGATGGAAGCTTTCGCTTTCCTTGTTTAAACAACATATATTATGCAGAACAGCAGTAGCTATAATAACAGCTTCTACTTTTTTATATTTAGCCGAATGCCTGATGATAAAATAGGAAATCTTCATTTCCAAACATCATAACTTCTTTCAACACAGTTGCGTATTTGGGACTCATTATACAGATTTTCTGCAGCATTTTTTACGGTTAATAATGGTGTTACATAGTAAAAAGTTTTTATTATTTTATTTTATTTTAGCCACTGTCTCCTACAATAAGACTATCCCCAAAATCATTTTTGCAAAATCTGGAACATATTTTAGAGTGTAATAAGATGTTTGAATCGTGCGCGGATCCAGGCCATCTAGCAACAATGTCCAAGATCTGAAAATTTGCGTCGCACATAGTTTGTACGTTTATGGAAAAAAAACCTTTTCGGTTTCTGTACAACTCAGTATCTTCTCCACCTAGCAAATAAAGTTTTTTGTTAATACATACATACATGTAAACTTATGTATACTTTTCGATCGCAATAAATAAATTTGATAGCAAATTTTTTTTTTTTTTCAATATTTATTTATTTAATCTTCATTTATTTAATATGAACTAACAATAATTAATCAAATCTTATCCTAATACTTTATTTAAGTCCTGCCATTGCCAGACAAAAATGTTCTTCATCACGGGTTCTGTTCACATATATAAGTGTTTATCGCTCATCTAACTGGGTAAGTGCTGCAGTGTCTCTTTTTCTTAAGCGAGTGTGGCCGCCATGATTTAAGATATTTCGAGCTAGTGGATTTGGGTGTTGTTCAAGCCTTTTTAAATATTTTACCGCATATTTTGTAATCATAATTTTTACTAATGGCACATTGAGATAATTATGAATGTTTGAGTTTTTAACATACCAGGGAGCGGCTGTGATTATTCGAAGAAGTTTATTTTGGCGCCTTTGAATTTTTTCGATATTAGAGGCCGAGGCAGTTCCCCATAGTTGAATACCGTAGCACCAGATAGGCTTTAAGATAGAGTTGTAAAGTAGAAGCTTGCAATCGAGACTAAGGACAGAATTTCTTCCAATAAGCCAATGAATTTGAGTGGCTTTCAGTTTCATTTGAGTTAATTTTGCCTCTATATGGCATTTCCACGTTAATCGCCGATCCAGATGCATACCGAGATATTTTACATGCGAATGTTGAGGAATTATTTGATTATTGATTGTAATATGGGGGCAAGATTCCCGGCGCAAGGTGAATGTTATATGCACGCATTTTTGCTCATTGACCATTATCCTCCATTGTCCTAACCATATTTCTAGTTGAAATATGTGATCCTGTAAGTAACGAGATGCTTCATAACGGTTTTCGTGGACGCTTAGAAAAGCTGTATCGTCTGCAAATGTTGAAGTTTGTGTATACAGTAGTTTTGACTTAACTGCCTTTTATTTACGTGCACTTTTGACTTAACTGCACAAAATTGATAATTTTTGGCATTATTCTTTATAATCCCATACAAATTCAATTTTTAAGTGCACTTTCTTTACCTGCACATTTAAGATAAGTGCCCAAAATTTTTGGCATTTTAAAATAATTTTCATACAAAAAATCCAAGTTAGGTGCACTTTGACTTAACTGCCCAAATTACATATTTTCTGTAATTATTCTTCAAAATCCTTCTTTACGTGCATTTTGTATACCTGCACATTTTTTATAATTTTGGGCAGCTTTAAAATATTTTCATATAAAACATCAAAGTAAGCTGCACACATGAAAAAATATGGTGGCCACTTTTTCACATAAATATCCAATTTTAGCTGTTTATAAAAACAAAAATCGCAAACAAGTCAAGTTGTTTGCATGTACCTACATTTATGCATATGGGTTGTGGTTACAGCAACTTTACAATGATTATATGAAAGGAATAGCAAATCTTAGGTCTGGAACAGAATAAAGTAGTTGTAGTAGTATTTAAAGCTGACAAATGCTCTGTAGCGCAACAAAGTTAAAAATTTCGATTTTTGCGCTTCAACGGCCAGGACTACTACAACTACGTATTCTGTTGACACTACTTTGAAACTGCCGTTTTTAACTTTTGACAGCTTGCAGCGCTATTCTTAACGTTGTACTACAGCGACTTTTCTGTCCCACACTTTATTGTTACCAATTTGGCTATCTCGTTCCGTCTAAAAATTCAAAAGAAATGACTACAGGTTGTTTGAACGTAATTGTTATTATCAATGTATTAATAAAAACGTTGTTACTCCTCTTTCAAACACTTTACTTTAGCTGCACTTTAATGCAGGTAACCACAATTGCGTACCTGCACATTAAGGCAGCTAAATACATTTAAGATAGCTGCATTTTTGATTTACCTGCACAAAAAATCGTGCAAAGGAGATTGTGCAGCTAAGTCAAAATAACTGTAGTTGCTTGTTGGCATGTCCGAAGTATAAATTAAGTATAATAGGGGGCCCAGGATGCTGCCTTGTGGGACTCCAGCGTCAATGGGCTGAGGTGAACTTAAGAAATTTCCTTCGTTAATAATAAATTGACGACCGACTAAGTAGCTTTCTTGCAGCTTATGTGTGTTTGCTGGTAAATTTTGCTTCAATTTATGTAATAAGCCTTCATGCCAGACTTTATCAAAAGCTTGCGAAACATCGATGAAGAGTGCTGAGCAATATTTCTTTTCTTCAAATGCTTTTCTTATGACATTTACTATTCGATGAGTCTGTTCGATTGTGCTGTGTTTTCTTCTAAATCCGAACTGATGGTTTGGAATACATCTATTTTCACTTAAAATCGGTGTTAATTTTGAAACTAATAATTTCTCAAACAGCTTTGACATATTTGATAATAAGCTAATAGGCCTATAAGACTCAACTTTTGTATGGTCTTTACCTGGCTTTGGTATCATGGTAACTAAAGGTACGGTCACATATAACAAACATTTGCCTCTAACATGTTTGCTCATATTTGCTTTAAAATTTTACGTATTTTGTTAGATGGTCACACTAGAGGCAAATATTTGATAAAATTTATTTCATCAAACAGCAGTCAAACTGCGGCAAATACATATTGTGGCAAACATGTTTTCCCTCCGGTCACACTGAAAAAAATATTTTCTATAGCAATTTATTTGATCAAACTGTCAAAATATTAAAATTTGTTTTCTCATAAATAAAAAACACAATGGAAGATTGTGAAGCATTATTTTTACTAAGTGGAGCAGCCTCGTTATTATTATTGGAGGAAGAGGAATCCAAAAACCGCAAAAAAACAAGACAATGGGTGCGTAAATGGATTCAACGTCGGAAAAAGGAAGGATGCTGTGCGAAGTTACTGTTGGAGCTACAATCTGAAACTCCAGATCTTTACAAAAACTTTTTGAGGATGACCTCAACAGATTTTGATTATTTAGTGAGAATAACATTATTTCAGTGAAAATAGTAAATACTAATATTTGTTAATTCTACTGTAGCTAAAGTTAGTGGCACCCCTGATAACGAAACAAGTAACACGGTTTCGTGAGCCAATATCCCCTTCCGAACGCTTGGCAGTTACTCTTAGGTACCTAGCGACTGGAGAGAGTTATAGATCTTTACAATATGTTTTTCGTATTCCTCATAACACTATTTCAGGAATTATTCCTGAAGTATGCGATGCTTTATACAAAGTATTACAGCCGAATTATTTGAAGGTAACAAAAAATTCATGTTGTTTTTTTTTTGTTTCAAATACGTAGTTAAATTTCAGATTCCAGGAACAAGCGAAGAATGGGAAACTATTTCTAAAGAATTTCTGCAATTGTGGAATTTTCCAAATTGCATTGGCGCTCTAGATGGCAAACATGTTGTAATGACTGCCCCAACTCACGCCGGAAGTGTGTACTATAACTACAAAGGTAGATAAGATGAATAAAGTCAATAACATATTTCCTTAACTTGATTATTTTAAAGGAACACATAGCATTGTGCTTATGGCTATTGCAGATGCATCTTATAAGTTCTTATATATCGATGTAGGCTCGAACGGGCGTATATCTGACGGTGGTGTTTTTAGGAAAAGTACGTTTAACGAAGGTCTTATAAATAACAAACTAAATTTGCCTATGCCAAAACCATTGCCATTAAGAAATGTGTCAGTACCATATGTTCTTGTTGCTGATGATGCCTTTGCATTAACCCCTAATATTTTAAAACCTTTCAATGCGCGTAATATGACGGCCATCCAAAGAGTTTTTAATTATCGCCTGTCAAGAGCAAGGCGAGTAATAGAAAACGCTTTTGGAATTTTGTCTGCACGTTTTCGCGTAATGCGCAGCCCAATTAAGCTTGACCCAATAAAAACCAGAAAAGTGACACTTGCGTGCTGTGTGCTACACAACCTTTTAATAAGCAGAAAAAGTTCTTTGTACTTTAACACAAATCTTGTTGACCACTATACTACAGACGGCACAGTAGTTCCTGGAGAATGGCGCAGTTATAATAACGTCCAGAATTTAGTAAATCTCCAAAGACACCGCTCCTACATTACAAATGAAACATCAGAAATAAGAAATGAGTTTTCGCAATATTTTGTGGAAGAAGGCGAAATAAATTTTCAATACAAGCATATATAATAAGATATCCCTCAAAACAATTGTAACAATTTTTATTTATTTTTTATGGTAATATTAGTTATTTAATTAAAAATTGTACTACTGAATAAATATGTACATACATACTTAAATATGCAAATCTAAAAAATGGCTTTTAAACATTTCATTTAATAACTAATTAGCTTAACACAGTGCTCATGGGTATCTCCATTGAAATTAAATAAATAACATATATTGAAAACTAAACTATTTGCATAAACTCTTAAAAGTTTTATTATTACCGTTTCGCAGATAAACAGAATTATATTGGCTTTGTATAAAATTTACAATTCATATTCGTATTTTTTTGATAAGTTTCGAATGTGGTATTACTTTGTTTCTATGTTTATTGGTTCAAAAGATAGATGTGGTGTCAAAAAAGTCCAAAAATTCAGGTTTTACCCGTTTGCTCTCTAAAAGGGCTGAATTTCAAAAAAGTACCAACACCTGTCCGCTTATTTTTCTAAAGAACAACGATAAGTATTACCATTTTTTGGTATTTTTTTTAGTTTTGGAGATATAAGGTTACCGAATTTTCCCGTTTTTACTCTTTTTTTACCCCATACCCATTCGAATTTCCAAAATCCCGTCTTAGTGGATCGGTTTGGGGAGTGACCAATCTCTGGTCCAATTTTCATGTTTCCAGCTACAGGCATTTAGGCTGTACTATACTTAAATATTAAAAAACAAAACAAATTAAATAATTTATTTATTCATTTATTTAAAAGTTTTAAAAAAACACTAAAAAAAAATTAACAAAACAAAAACTTAAATAATTCATTCATTTTAAAGTATAAAATAAGATTTTAAATACAAAAATAAACATTAAAAAACAAGTAACATGTTAAAACAAACAACACAAGAAAAACTTTACAAAACATAAACTTAAAAATTCATTCATTAAAAAGTATAAAACGAGATTTAAAATACACCTCAATACATTACAAATTGAATAATTAACTGAGCTACATAAATAAGAGCGGCAAGCGTTTTTCGTTTGTTAAAACTTCTAATTAGAAAACAGTTTATACAAAACAAACCTATAAAACACGAATTGAACACTACCCAGTTTTAAAATCTTATTTAACAGATCGCTATGTCGGTTTGTTTTATTGAAAATACATTTGAAATAGAATTTTCAAATTTAAAAAAAACGCTTGCCGCTCTTGTTTAGGTAGCTCAGTAATAAATAATTAATTATGCTCCTTTTTACGTTCCTCTTCCAAACATTCTGTGAAAAATATATTCATTTTTCTACGTATTGATCCTGATGACTCTGGATTAAGTGCTTTCAGTTCACTTATGAAATAATTTGCAAGTGTACTGTTGGGGTCTAAAGCGCTTTCCTTTCGCTCTTTCATAACACTGACAGCCTCACGCATGGTCTCAACTATAACGGCTGATTGGGTAGGAACAACTGGTTGTTTTCGGGGTGTTAATATGTACTGTGCGTCCATTTCTGACGACTTTGAAGCTACACCAGGGTCATAAGCATACGTAAAATGTTAATCAACAAGTTAAATAAATATTGTGATTAAATTACTTACAAATAATTTCCTCTTCTACGCTGTAAGTAATGTTTGACACAGTCTGCTGTGTCTGTTTGTCTTCAGCACGTCCAACAAAACTCATAGCATTGTAAAATCTCCATTTAGGAACTTCTACAATACCCTGTCCTGATTTAGTTTTGGCTCTTCCAGCGTAGCCTCGGAATTGAATACGAAGATTAGTCCATTTCGCATTTAGATCAACCACCGTATACTTTGGTTTAAAATTCTCCTCAATATTTCTCCATGCGGAATCTCGAAGTGCTTTGTTGTGATATGCTTCATCCGATGCATCCCACAAGCATTTTTCTGCTTCAACAAGCGAAATTAGCTTATAAATATCATGTTCATCCCACTCCCTGGCCACTTTTGGTTTTTTTCTTGGCCTTTTTAAAGCTAGAGTCTCGCTGCTTCTTTCCATTACCTAAAAATTTATAAACAATATACTATGTATGTTTCTAAAGTTTTTACTAATAAATTAATTAATACACTAACCTCCATTTCTTGAAATATAAACTCAGCCTCAGTATAATTTTCAGTATCCTAAAAGTATATTTATTGATAAAAATTAGATTTTATAAAAAATTTTTAAGTTACCTCCATATTTTTCGCCAACAAATATGTATATTAAAATCACACAGCTGTTTGATTGTTTTGTTAAGAATATCAGTGTTGACAATTGTTGTGCTTTAAAGCGTGTATATAAAATGGTTTAAACAAGTGATATTTTGCGTTATCGTAAAAGTTATATATAATGAATTATGTAAAACTATAATGAATTGTATATATTTATATATATATATATATATATATGTACATATATTTATCGTTACCTAAAACGCCAAAGGCCCTATCTAACATTTTGAAAATTTTACAGGAGAAGCAAAAAACTATTTAAAATTATAAATTGCCTTGAACTGTTTTTATATATTTTTTTCTCTTTTTCTTGTTTTTGGTTTTGACAAATATTAATGTTGCATAATATGCAAACTGTTAAAAGCCCCATCCATTATACAATACGATCGTATATATTGTTCGTCATATTACTTTCATCTTGCCCTATATTATCAATAAGTGGCACAATGATTCCAATTAAAATATGGTACAACTTTTATTTTTTTTTTTTTTTTAAATACTAGGTATTTTGTTTGTGTAAAAAGTTAGAAAGAATGGCAAAATTATTTGTTGAATATATATAAAATGGAATTTTTTTTGCTTAAAAAAATATACACAATTGCTTTAGAAGGTAAATCATTTTCTTGTATTGCAAATTTATTGTGGCTCGTTTTATTCCTTGCGCCTTTTTAAATTCTTGTGCTTTAAATATTTAAATTTTAACTAATTTTTTCACAAAATGTATAAACAAAGCTCGGCATTAAGTATATACACAAAAAAATAAACAATAAACAGATGACTCGAAAATGTCATCTGATTGAATTCGCCTTGGTGGGTACGTTCGTAAATGCGTAAAAACTGTGCATCAATGCTATAGTGATGCAAAATCCTGTTGCAGAAGCGTGATCCCCTGTTGCAGTTGTGATGCTGATGCACAGTTTTAAATTGAAAATATTGAATAAAAAAGCATAAAAAAATAAAAATCACCCTACAGAAATTTTTTGGAATTGGTCCATATTTGACAATAGCATCCATACAAATACTATACCCGAAAATAGCTTTTAATGCCACTTTACCAAAAACTTTAAATAGCTGGGCTTAATTTCTGTATTGAAAATGCTAATATTTGTACACTTCTATTTTGGTGATTTTTATGAAAATGTTCCTATTTTTTTTTAACAATTACAACACTGCTTTCACCAGCTGTTATTTGCCTCTATTTGTTCTTACAAAAACTTTGCGAGATCAAATAATTATTTGCCCAAAAAAGCGGCAAATATTTGACATAGGGTGGTCACACTCTGTTCACATTAGATACATTTTTGTTTGGTAGCAAACAAATTTTGTTTTCTCAAAATCATGTTTGCAGCCCAAAATGTTTTATGGTCACATTATGGAAGATAAATACAGTAATTTTGACTTAGCTGCACAATCTCCTTTGCACGATTTTTTGTGCAGGTAAATCAAAAATGCAGCTATCTTAAATGTATTTAGCTGCCTTTATGTGCAGGTACGCAATTGTGGTTACCTGCATAAAAGTGCAGCTAAAGTAAAGTGTTTGAAAGAGAAGTAACAACGTTTTTATTAATAAATTGATAAAAAACAATGACGTTCAAACACCTTGCAGTCATTTGTTACGCATTTTTATAATGAACGAGCTAGCCAAATTGGTAACAATTAAGTGTGGAACAGAATAGTCGCTGTAGTACAACGTTAAGAATAGCGCTGCAAGCTCTCAAAAGTTAAAAACGGCAGTTGCAAAGTAGTGTCAACAGAAAACGTAGTTGTAGTAGTCGTTGCAGTTGAAGCGCAAAATTCGAAATTTTGAACTTTGTTGCGCTACAGAGCATTCGTCAGCTTCAAATACTACTACAACTACTTTATTCTGTTTCAGACCTAAGATTTGCTATTCCTTTCATATAATCGTGGTAAAGTTGCTGTAACCACAACCCATATGCAAAAATTTAAATACATTTAAACAAAATAAATGAATTATAATGATACCAACTTGACTTGTTTGCGATTTTTGATTTTATAAACTGCTAAAATTGGATATTTATGTAAAAAAGTGGCTACCATATTTTTTCATGTGTGCAGCTAACTTTGATGTTTTATATGAAAATATTTTAAAGCTGCCCAAAAATATGAAAAATGTGCAGGTATACAAAATGCACGTAAAGAAGGATTTTGAAGAATAATTACAGAAAATATGTAATTTGGGCAGTTAAGTCAAAGTGCAGTTAACTTGGATTTTTTGTATGAAAATAATTTTAAAATGCCAAAAGTTTTGGGCACTTATCTTAAATGTGCAGGTAAAGAAAGTGCAATTAAAAAAGGAATTTGTATGGGATTATAAAGAAAAATGCCAAAAATTATCAATTTTGTGCAGCTAAGTCAAAAGTGCACGTAAATAAAAGGCAGCTAAGTCAAAACTACTGTATTTGATGTTTTTTGTCAAATGTTTTACAAGTACCTTAAGGAAACCTTCCATTTTTGAGGATAGTATTCAAGGCGTAAAATAGCATTAAAAATAAAAACAATAATTTTCTTTGCTATGCGAGGTAGCTCTAAAAGCATTTTATTACTGATCTTATCAATACCAGGTGCCTTCTTAGTGTTTAAGTCACAAATAGCCTTTTCGATTTCTCTTATCTCAAATCTGAAGGGTATAGCTGCTCTAGCAGCAACAGGTGGTAACTCGACCGCAATATTGTGAGATATATTTGGTGTAAATACGTTTTTTAAATGATCGACAAACAGGTTTCCTTTTTCAACATCATTTCTTGCCCAACTTCCATTTAAGTTTCTTAATGGTGGCTTAGAGACAACTGGCCTTTTGAGATTTGTAGCTGCACGCCACAATGAGTAGTCTGATTGTGGAGTTGCATCAAGTTCCTTGAGATATTTTTCCAGTGAAGCCGTTTTCTGAGTTTGCAGTAACATTCTCAGCCTTTTTGTACAGTCTTTTAGTAAGTTCTTAAGTTGAGGGGATCTGTGTAATTGCCACTCTCTACGAGCTCTCCTTTTTTCAGACAAAAGACGCTCGACATCTGAGGAATATATTTTATTATTTTTGGTTTTTTTGGGGGCAATACTGGAATGTTGTACAGCTAGTTTTAGAAAACTGTCAAAATTGACAATAGAGCGATCTATATACTCCGGTGTGCTAAGCGGAATATTTTCTGTGCAATGGGTACTGAGATATTTTTTATATTTTAACCAATTTATATGTGTAGCTGACGTCGCTATGTGACCAGAGGGAGCTTCAATTCTATTGGTGTTTATTATAGTAACTATTGTAGGTGTGTGATCAGAAGATAATTCTAAGGAAGCTTCAACTTGAATCGTTTTTGTGGGGATGTTTTTAACAACGCCAAAATCGATGACATCTGGAATTTTTTGCGCATCAGCAGGCCAATATGTTGGTTGGCCACTCGCGACAACATTTAAATTCATTGTAGAGATTGTATTAAACAAAACACGACCCTTTGGTGTTATTAGTCGCGACCCCCAGAAGGTATGTTAAGCGTTATAATCGCCAGCAGCCAGGAAACAGGGTCCCAATGACTTATAATATTTATAATATTGGCTTTCTGATATTGAAAATCTAGGTGGTGAATATAAAGATGAAATTACAATGTTTCGATTTATCTCTTCAACACAAATGTTCGTTGCTTGGAGATAATCTTCACGATGATCACACATTGGGTAGTATTTAATTCGGGTTTTTATTAAAATGGCAGAACCTCCACAAGCTCTATCTCGAGGGTCCTTGGTATCATATAGTATATAGCCATTGATTTTGAACGTATTTCTTGAGGTCAAATGAGTTTCAGAAACCATCATGACATCAATTTGTTTATTTTTAAGAAAGTATTCTAATTCATTTTTATGTTGGCGGATGCCGTTTGCGTTCCAAAAACTAATTTTTAAACAGTTCATGGCTTGTTTAGTACAGCTTGCAATAACATCGATTGCATTCAAAGAATTTCCTGCATCATATTACCCATTGTGTTTGTAAAATTATTTACTGTTTGCACTAATGTTTCCATTGTTTTTTCTAGCCGACTTAGATTAGAAACTGGAGTTTCGTCATTACTTGTCGAAGCGCCTTGCATTGGTTCATTGTTTGATTTTAAGACGTTAGCATAAGAGATTCTGTTACTACTAGGCTGGGGGGCCTGAAGGTCATTACTGTTTATTTGATTTGTTACCTGTGGGGGACTAGTTTGCGGTCCAACCGACTGCTTGACGATAGTATATACAGGGCATCCTCTATAATTGGCAGTGTGATTGCCACCACAGTTGCTGCATTTTTTTACGTTGGGGTCGGTTTTAGACTTGTCGCAAAGAACTGTACCATGTAATTCGCCACATACTACGCAAACAGGGGGTAAGTAGCAGTATGCCTTAGTATGGCCAAATTCTTGGCAGTTCAGACATTGAACGGGACCACCTCTTTTGTGCGGCTCCTCTATAGTTACTTTTCTGTACAGAATGTATTTTAAGTTATATATGGGATGCGTTTCATTTTTTTTAAGTTTAACGTCGCCGGGTTCAAACTCCACTCGAAAAAGTGGTTGGGGAATTTTTTCTCTATTTTTAATGTTTAATACATGTTTTACCTTGAAGCCTTTTTCTTCAAGGAATGTTTTTACCTCTTCTGGGTCCACACATGAGTCAATACCCTTAATCACTACCTGAAGGCCTTTACTGCTTTTCAGTTGGTATGTATAAAAGTTTTTTTTAAGTGCCTCAAAGTTGCTTATAATTTTGCGAAAATCATTCTCATGATTGACTTGTATTTTTGTTTCGTTTATACCACCACGCTTGATTAAACGAATTTTCACCTATAACCGATATCAAACTCTTTATGAGCTCATTATTTTGCTCCCTCAGATATATCGGGGGAGGCTTGGCGATTTTATGACGTTTTGTGCTTCAGAGGATTCATCCTCCAGAATTGCAAAACGATTTTGAGAATTTATTTTATCAAAATATGGTACTTTTGAGGCCGAAGCAATTGCTGCAGAGGTAGGGCCGCGTCCCCGTTTAAGCACTGTTGTTTACCTGTCCATACCAACTTGTACTGTAGGCTTTTGAGAAGTTTTTACTTGAGTTATTGAGTTATCCATAGCGGCTGTTTTGGGGTTAACCGTTTCATCACTTATTAAAGTTTTTTTTTGCTCTGTGGCAACGCTTGCAGTTAATAAATTTGTTATTGTATTACGATCGACCGTATTTGTAAACAAAGAGGGTGAGAGGGAACGCGTTCGAGTAATAGGTTTAGCCGTTAAATAATTGCTATCATCGATTCTTTTTTCTACGTTTGTTTCGTCAACACTCAATGTAACATAAGCATTTCTTTCGTTATGTTTTATTGTTTTTGCATTATATGCATTCATAAGAGTTTTTTTTTATATATTACTGTTTGTTTAATTGTGCTCTTCTTTTTATTTGTTGTTTAAAAACCCCGAGAATAAAAAAAAGAATAAAGAAAACAAGAAATGTTTTTGCTTAAAATGTATGTATGTATATGTATGTGTGTACATACATATATTTTTGTTAATTGTAATTTTTAATATTTGTATTAAAAATTTTATGTTCACTTATTAAAAATTATTTTAAAGCGTCTATTCATTCGCTGATCTTATATTATTTAAAAAAAAAATAATATTATTATATCATAAATATACACTTATTTATGTTAAAAAAAAAACAGTAAGCCGAGTTAAAAAAAAACACGTCTGCATTCAACGAGCACGCTTGCTGACTGATAGCAAATTACCTGGAGATATTATCCTAACGTGAGTTCAATCAAGTGCCGCAACTACATGAGGAAATTTTGAAATATCGTAAAAGTCTTTCTTATTTGTGGAAAGTTGTTGGTGTGTTTCTGGAAACTTTATAAAACGACTCCTTAGTAGTGCTATATGGTGTGTAACATTAGCTAGAACATTGGAAACTGTTATCATTGAGACACCATATACATCGCCAATTGTTTTTAACATCCCACCTGTTGCGTACACTCTTAAGGTTATAAGAAGCATATGTTCCTCGCTTAGAGATTGGTTTCTGTCGTGCGATTCTGTAATTAATTTTAACAATAGTTGTCATTGTTAACAAAATTTAACAAGCAAATTAACGATTTTGCCATTCTGTAACATTTTAAACAACACTTGTTATCGTAAAGTCAGCTGTTTGTGTTAAGTAAACCACAACTTTTCTAGTGTTGTTTATTTATTGTTAAATATCGAAAAAAAAAATTAGTTTAACGAAAAAATATAATTTGAAAATGGCAATTAAATAATTCGCATTTAGTTAATTAGTCAAAATGTTTGGCTTATGTATCTTCTCAACAAAAAACAAAAACTAAAAAAATTCTGTTGATTTTTAATAATTTTCTTATTTTTTTGTATTCCTTTTTGCGTTTTTCGTTATTTTGCCATTTTTTTGACAGTGATACCACTTGACGTAAATTGTTATCTATGTTGTTAATAACAATTTACAGAATCGCATAATCGTTAGTGCATACAACAAAACATGTTGACAATTGTAACAACTGTTGTTATTGTTAAAAGTTACAGAATCCCACTACTGAAATGTATTGGTTTTAACGTTGTCTTAACCTAGCATTTACACATGCCACTGCCAGTTCGAAAAACTCAATACACTCACACTTTTTTACTTATACACTCACATTTTTCGCAATGGCAGCTCCAGTGGCAGCAAAAATTGCATGCGAGTGGAAATTTGGCACTTGCATGCCATTAAATGACAAAACGATGAACAATGTTACCCTGTTAAAAATTGAATGCAAATTTACTGGATTATTGTCGAACTGTTATTAAAGTTTTAACTTGATAAATGTATTAGTATGATTAATTTTTTGAAACGCGCATTAATAAAAGCAAGTTTGTTAATTTTAGAGCATTAATATTGTTAAAATAATGCTTATATAAATAAATGTAAACCATTTCCCCAAAAATGTGCTTATGTGATTAACTCGGTAACTCTATTTGATTTTTTGATACTTTTTTTTTTAATTTAAGAAGTCAACAAATGATCTCAAGTTGACGCTTAAAAGACATTTTGAAAATGAACTCGCAGTGGCATGTGTAGACACAAAAGCTAATGGCATGAGATTCGACTATTTCGAACAAATTTTCTTTGATAATATGTATACTGTAGTGGCATGCCACTACTTGCATGTGTAAAGGCAGGGTAACGATTGCATAAAGCTGTTACACTTACCAGGTGGTTGGCTTTTTTTTATGATGCCTTATAAGTTCCAGCTGATTTCTTCGACATACAAAATCGTTGAAATAATTCAGCATCCTCAAAAATTAGAAAATGGTTTGGTCGTGTACGTATTGTGCGTTGTTTGAAGTATAACCGGTGTTGCCAAAAGTAGGGGAAAATCCCTACATGTAGGTATTTTTTATACTTTAATAGAAGCGTAGGGAAAATCAGACATTTTTATAAAATAAATGCAGAAAAAACGCATTTTCATTAACATTTTCTTGTCCAAAACGGTTGAGAAGTTTTATTTTCCCTAAAATCGCTTAAAAATATGGCTGACTTCCAAAACGTACTAATACAAAGTTCGTACACAATTTTACTACTGTATTTCAACCATGTACACGTACAAAGTACCGAAACAATGCAACTATGTGTTTTGTTAATTAAAACGCTTTAAAATGTAAGTGATGAAATGCATAATACTTTTAAAATAATGCTATGTACATACGACGATATAAACCACTCGTTTCGCTCTCTGAAACTACTTTGCCAAACATGCTGTTCATACGATTCATTCTTGTTTCATTTTGACATTTTTTTTGTGTTGTTAGTGTGATTTTTTTTTAAAGTAGATAAAAAAGTAAAAAAAACTTGAAAATATAATATTTAATAATTTTAACATGGTATAAATCTGTATTGCTTGCAAATAAAATGTTAAATGTCACAAAGCATCAACTTTAAAACCGATGCTCTGATTGCTTTTTTTAAACGTTACTAATACTTAGCAGTGACGTTTTGGAAGGGTTTGCATTGTATATATATTGTACTGCGGCGTTATGAAACATTATACTTTGTTCTAATACAAAGCAATTGACGTTTTGGAAGTCAGCCTATATTTCCAGAGTTGTTTTTTTTTTTTAACTACAAAATTTGGCAACGTATATGTTTTTGTGGGGGTGGGGTTTCTAAACAATTGTTTGCTGAAATGGACATCAATGCCTAGAGCTCAAATTAGACGTGACATAACCATAATGCCACAGCCGTAAAGGCGAATTTAGAAACCAAAATTGAATTGGTTTGTATGGTACGTGTATGTCATTTTGGTAATACAGTGGCTATGGTAATACAGTTTTCCTATGGTTATGGCACGTCTAATTTGAGCTTTAGTGACAAATAAAGAATTTATCTTATAAAAAAATATGTTTCCTGCATTTCTTAGGGTTAGCGAAAAAGCTAACGTATAGTGGGTACCAATTGTTATGTGTTGTTAATTGTCTGGAGAAAGAGGTATGTATGTACACTGTGGTATACACTATCACTTAAAGCTGTGTTTACATTATGTGTATTTGTCATGTGGAATGTCACTTTTTCACATGTTAAATTTGTACATATCGTCTGAACCCCTTCAAACAATATCATGTGTTATTTCTCTGTGTGCAGTACACATGACATTTTTTATTTAGAACGAGTTCTATTTTCAAGTGACAAACCATCTGACATCAGCTGTTTTTTATTAACAAAATTTTGTGGCGGCAAAAATTAATAGAAGTTTTAATAAATATAAATTATAATCAATTTACAAGATTTTGTTTGTCGTGCTAAATTCTTTATAATTATAACAGTAAAAAAATAACCAATTTTATTATTGAAAATGGAGGGAAAAATTGAAAAGGAATTAACAAAAGTAAGTACATATGTATTTTTTTTATGACAATTTCCATATTTATTTTTATGTTTTTCCAGTTGGACTGGTGTAAAGAATCGGTACTACAGTTAATAGATATGTGGCAAGAGAAGGAATGTTTGTATAACCCGCGGAATAAGTTCTACCACAATAAGCATGCCAGGTACGCAGCGCTCAATGATATGGCTGACAAGTTAAAAATGTTCAATTCATCTATTGGGCCTAATGAAGTTAAGGTAAGGCATTGGGCAATTTTTGTTTGTCATAAATGTAATGCAATATATTTCCAGAATAAAATAACATACTTGCGTGGTCAGTATAGCCGAGAAATTGCAAAAGCAAAAGAAAAAAGAAGTGGGGCCGGAGCAGATGATGTGCATGTGCCATGTGTGTTTTGGTTTAATGAAATGGGTTTCCTGGAAGAATTTATTAAAATTAAAAAAGGTGCATGTAATTTATATGTGAGCATTTTTCTTAAATTATTGCTTTTCAGATGTGTATTTGTTAGTAAATGAAATTTTTAATTTACAGCAAGAAGCAGAACTGGATGATTCCTTGCCGGAGATTGACTTATCGCCTTCACAGCCATGTAAAAAAGCAAAAACCGATACTTCGCTTTCAAGTTGTACAATGAGCCAAGAAAATGTTATGCTATCAGCAGCAACATCAGCGCTTGAGGCAATAGCTAATAGTCGCAAAATTGGGAAAGAAAAGGATGAAGCATTTTGCAACTATTTAAAAACTGAACTGGATGAAATAGATGATGACTTTAAAAATGAGTTTTTGGAAACAACAACATTGAATCTCCTTGAAACCAAAAGAAAACAAAGAAATCGGAAGCAAAACTCAGAAGCTCCCATATTTTAGTTTTTGTTTTTTTTATGAATTACACAGGTTTTATGAAAACTTTTTAAACAAATGTGCCTTACCGCCTGTTTTTAGAAAATGAAAACAAGTGAGTTAGTGAGAAATTATATTGAAAACAACAATAAAAAACGAAAATTTGTTTTTGTTTTCAATATAATTTCTCACTCACTCACTTGTTTTCATTTTCTAAAAACAAGCAGTTAATTTTAGATGTAACATATCGCTGCCTGAATTTTTGTTCTTTTACATTGACTTTTTTTTTTAAATAATTACCCTTATCGTGGTTTGCGAAATTAAAAAACGCCTGCGACAGTATGGTAATAGATTAAAGGAAATAAGTTTACGTCCTCTTTAATCTATTACCAAACAGTCGTAGGCGTATTTTATTCGTCAACCACGATAAGGGTGAATAATATTAGATCTCACTAGCTTCCAAAGACATAAAAAGACTATCAAATCGAAATGTGAATAGTCCTCCTAGTTTTAATCTTTTATTTTGTTATTTAATGATATAACGTAGAGATGGGCGATTAATCGATTAATCAAAATTGTGATAAATCAGTCAATCTATTAATTAAGAATCCTAATGAATGAAATCGTTAAAATAAGAATTATTCGCTGAACCAATGTTTTGAAAAATTTATATATATGTAAATAACACTGTATAACAAATTTCCAACAAAGTCGTGACCAAATGAATCTGACACCTAATCTTTATGTTAAATTGTCCGCTGAATCCGAATATGATGTCAGAATTGTCAAAAGTAGAACAGTTTTTGAGATATTCCAAAATAACCGTTATTTGTGTTTTTAGGAATGATGATGTGACTTAAATGCAAATGTCTTCAAAAATTTTAAACGGATTATGTATTTCTTTTTTTTAGTTAAAGTTCAAACTTCATAAAAGATTTGATGATTTTGTTCAATTATGCTCTTTTCAAGTTATTTTTTTTAAACCAATGATTTTTTTGCATGCGACATTAGATTATTTAAATAAGAACATTTTTTTTCTTTGATTTGAAACAAATCAAAAGTGGGTTAATACAATTAATTTTCTGTAACTTTGTAATTTTTGCACCGATCTGGATCAGAATGTTTGAATTGAAATAGGCTAATGTAAGTGATAAAATAAAAAAAAATTTATTGTTTGGCTTAAAAAGAGCAAAATTGCAAAAAATCATCAAATTTATAACGAAGTTTGAAATTTTGTCCACTATAACTCTGCCATTTATTGACTCATCTTCACAAACGAGTCATGGTTACTTTAGAAATTTTGTAACCTTTCACTAAAAAGAAATACATAATCCGTTTAAAATTTTTGAACACATTTGCATTTAAGTCACATCATCTTACATAAAGATTAGGTGTCAGATTCATTTGGTCAAAAGTTGTCACGTAGTCTAATTGAACGATTTGTGTTTTTAATTAACTTCTTAAGTTCTTTTACTTGTATGGTTTTGTTTTTTTTTTACTTTTTTATAATTCATACATTTTACATTTATATGTTTTCTTTTCGTTTTTTTATATATTTTTTTTATGAATTAAATTTTATTTTTGATCTCCTTTTATTTTAAATAAATGAACAAGTTTTTAATTTGTTGAACTACCTTTTTTATTACTTTGAAGGAATGAATAAAATATATGTATATCAATACTAATATTATAAAGTTGAAAAGTTTGTATGTTTCTGTGTTTGTAAGAGGTAATCTCCGAAACAGCCATATTTTAATACTAACGGCCTTATTCAAAAAAATAAAACAGGTTTATAAAAGGTGTATTAAAGGAATTTTCATAGAAAATTCGTTTCAAAAAAGAGTAAATATGAATGTACATATCGTCGGCTTAGAGTGTAAACCTGCTAAATCCACTTTTTAAGTAAATTGAGATTTTAATTCCGTATGGTAGAGAAAGATATGCCTCGTCGACCAGCATGAAGAAAATGCCAACCATTTTACTTGTCACTAATGGCAATGGTTCTTTCTTATACCACTGGGATATTATTCAATGTTAAAAGATTTACCCCAGTATTCACAAACGGTTATTAAATTTAACAAACGCTTATTAAGAACAAATTTCATAGCAAATTTACGTAAATTATTACGTAAATAAATGAATAAATAAATTTGTTCTTTAAACCTTTATTAAATTTAAAAAAATTTTGTGAATACAGGCATTAATTAATTTTATTATTATTTATTTATTTTTTTTGTTTTGTACTTGTTTTTTGTTAATATATCGTCAGCTCAGAATTGGTTTGACCTATCGACCATTTGAAAAAAAAATTGAGTTAGCTATGGGGTATATATATTTTGAATACCCCCTTTTTGAATCCAAAATATGTTTCGCGAAATTTTTTGTGGTTTCTGAGATATAAAGCATTCATTTTGCTGCATATCAACTGTTTCAAATTTTTTTAAGTTTTGTTTTGCGCTACAAGCCACTGTTTGGCGATTGCAGCAAATTCTTCATACAAAAACGTACAAACTAAATTTTACTGTTGCTTTGCTGCATTGCCGTAAGAAAAAAAGTAGTTAAAGCAAAAGAAAATGACAACAAGAAAATAAATTTGTAAAAAATAGTTTTTATAAAATAATGGACCCAACCACGTGTACGGTTTGCTATTACAGTTATTTCCGCTTAATTGAGTTTCTAAAAATGCACGACTTTTGACGCAATTAAACGGGAACTCAATTAAGCAGTACTCGGTTAATTGAGTCGCCGACGCAATTTAAACGAAAATCGCTTAATTGAGCAAGATGTACAATAAAGCGAGACACCCATGTGTTGATAGAAAATATAACTCATTTCTCTATTTATTTTATATAACATTTATTTATAAAACAGAAACATGAAACATGACTTTCTTGCCGCAAAATAATTTTTGTGGAGCAAAAACACATTAATTAGAGGGAAACAATTAACCGAAACATTTGCTCTTGTTTTTCGCAATGTGGTCTTATTTTGCGAAATAATTAAGCGGGTGACGCAATTAAACAGAACTCAACTAAACGGGTATTTTTACATAGACAGTTATACTGAATGATTTCGTTCCATGATTTTTAGTGCAATAAAACGGGAAACTCAATTAAGCGGGGCTCAATTAACCGAAAACAACTGTATTTGCAAAATGTTTTTAGCCTACCTAACATGGCGGCCACACGTTCAATAAATGACTTTCAAATTGTTCACACAAATTGCTTGTCAAAACTTGTTTGACTTGACAGCTGTGGCACAGGCTGCACTCAATTTGATAATCAATTTTATTTTAAAAATGCCGCCGACGAAAAAACAACTTAAAACAGTAGCTACCATTAAAGTTCTGCAAGAAATAAGAATTTTAATGGAAAAGAAATAAAAACAAAATATTGTCAGAAGATATTGGATAAAACCATTATTACTAACAAGGTATGTAAATTCAATTAATTTTTTTTAATTTTATAAATGTCTTTATGTACTATGTATTTATGTTTGTAAAAATATGTTTGTTTTTTATTTCAGAATGGAACATGATTTGGAGGCACATCTACTGAATGACCTAATGTGGGAAGACGATGACAGTGACTTCAGAAATTTTACACGCATTGATGTTGATAAGTTCGAAAAGTTGTTGCATTTGGTAAGATTGTATATTCATTTATAGTTTGAATGTTAAAAGTTAATTCCTTTTTTTCTACCAAACGTATGTAGGTAAACAACGATCTGAAGAAAACTGACACAGCGATGCGGTTAGCTATTACACCCATATTAAAGTTGTGTGTTACTTTAAGGTTCATAGATATTATTTTATAAAAAAAGCAATAGAATTTTTAAAAACACAATTTTTTCTTAAATAAAGCACATTCACATATTTTGCAATATATTTTTTTATAAAGAAAGCGCCAAAATAATTTGTGATCAGCTGTTAAATTGAAAGTAAAATTGTCAAGCAGATGGAAAGGTAAAATTGAAAGCCATCTCGTGGTCAATTCAAAAAGTGTGAGTGTGTTAGTAAAAAAAGTGAGAGTGTATTGCAAATTGAAAGGAATTGAAAGGCAAAACTTGATCGTGTGGCCGCCATGTAAGGGAAATGTTGAAGCAATCTTACAGCAACCATTATTATGCCAAATATACCAACTTTTACTTATTCTACCTTTTGGACGGAAGCTCATGGTGGTCGGAGTGGTAACAATATTGCTAGTGCTTCAATTAAAATTTTTAATGAAATAATAAGACATTATGGAGCGATTCTTGCGTACCTCAAAATAAAAATCGAATTAACTCAACCGCAATCAAAATGTTCATTAAACAAAATAATTGATGCCGTTATACAAAAGTCTTCAAAACCGGGACATTCTCTAATACAATAACTGGACTGTGTCTATGGTGTTATTGACCGGTACTTAAAGAATATTGAAATTCATAGTCCTCTTCATTTACTAAATTTGCTTAAAACAATGCCAAATAATAAAATAAAATTAAAAGTAATGGAAATGCTTCCGGAAGATTTTCGCACATACTCGTTGGAAGCAAATAAAATGGACTTTCGAAAAGTTCCTTTTGCTAAAATTAAAGTTATTCTATACAGTAAAAATAATGATTTTTGTATATATGTATTAACAAACATTTACGAGAGAGGAAAAATATAAAAATGCAATTTTGCTTAAGTCTGCATCAAAAAATTGTTTGAAAATTCCTAAAAATTTGTTGATGAATGTTTTGAAAATATCTAAACCATAATTTATTGCCAGCGATAAATTTACTCAATATTAAGTTTTAAATTTTTAGTGTTTTTTTCTTGATTCTATTTTACTTTTGCATTATTTAAGTGTTTAACCCTCTAATGCTTAAGCCTGCCTCAAGGCACTCATCACAAAAATGACTATAAATTAACACATAATAATTTTTTTTATTTAAAAAGTTTTTTTATCAGTTGCTTACAAATGTATTTAAATATTTTCAAAAGCTCATTCTGTATTTTTCAATGCACTTTTTATTAGCCATGCACTTTTTTGACGAAAAAAAAAGCGCGAAGCAATATTGTTTCATAAAACGTTGATAAAAGTGTTTAAAAGTTTTACGATCGTAACCATATTTTTTTTCTTAAAAATTGTACTCATATTGTATGAACTAGAGACCTTATTGGTGTGAAAAAGGGTAAGTTATGTTTTAGGGCACTGATTTCTTTATGAGTGCCTTGATGCACTCTTGGGCGTTGCACGACATATTTGGCTGCCGCAGTTTATTTTGTTTTGACAAAATTATATTCGTTTTTTTTTGCATTTTTTTACATAAAAGTTTAAAAAATGTCTGGGCCAGTGAACAAACGTTTCAAATTGTCTGATTTGACTGATGAAGAGTTAGAGAAATTGTTTGACGAAGTAGAATCAGATGCCGATTGAAGTAGCGAATCCAGCGATGTTGAAGAACTTCAATTAGGTTTTGCCGAATCGGAAAATGCGGCACTCAATACAATAAACAATTCCCATTCTACTCAGGCTACGAGATTAAGTAAGCCACTAAAAAGGCCTAGGTCTCCTTTGCCATCAATTGAGACTTCTGGACCCACATTTGTCCCTTCATCTGGTGGCTTCAATGGTTCTGGTAATAATCATACATATGTATAAAATAGATTCCTTGACAATAAAAATACATTTTATTTTTATTATTATATCGGTATCCAAACTTGCGAAGCTATTGGGGTAAAAATGCATTTCAACCAATTGCGAATAGCATGAGTCGGTCAAAATTCGAAGCCATTAAGCAATTTTTATCACTACGTGATGAGAGTGAACGAGTGAAAAAAGGCCAGCCGGGCTACGATCCTTTGTTTCGCATAAGAAACTTCACCGATAAATTGAATGCAAGATTCGACTCAGTGCCAAAACAAGCTCGGCTTTGCGTAGATGAACAAATGTGTAGTACAAAAATGAGGCATCATCTTCGGCAATATATGCCAAATAAGCCTCATAAATGGGGAATCAAACTATTTGCACTATGCGATTCTTTTGGATATGCGTATCGATTCGAAATTTATAGCGGTGCGGGAGATAATGTTATTTTGCCTCGCCACCCAGATCTTGGAGCCTCCGCTAATGTTGTCGTCCGTTTATCTCAAACAGTTGAAAACTTCGTTAACCATATCATATATTTTGATAATTTTTATACAACAATTCCATTGTTGGTGTACTTGCGAGCTAAAGGTATTCATAGTTTGGGAACAGTCCGTGCAAATCGAATTCATAACTGCAAATTACCGTCAGATAATAGTATCAAAGACCAGAAAAGAGGATTTTTAACTGAATATGTTGGATCCGTGTATGGTGTAGATGTTAGTAATGTATTATGGAAAGACAATAAGAACGTCCGCTTATTGTCCACATATGTTGGAGCTAAGAGTTTTATCAAAGAAAATTATAACGATAATATTTCAAAAATTCCACGATACGATAGAGAACTGAAACAATACACTGAAATCGATTGTCCGCAAATAATTCGTGAGTACACCTGCCATATGGGTGGTGTCGATTTAATGGATGGTCTCATGGGTCGGTACCATATTCGCGTTAAAACAAGGGATGCAGCGACACGATTATTTTATCATTTAGTTGATATGGCAGCAACAAATGCTTATCTTTCACACAGACGCATTCAAAAACCTAAATTTACAGACACTTCAGAAAACTATAATCCAAAAACGTTTGAGTTACCAGAGTTTCGTGAAGCCATCGCGGCTGGACTAGTTGCATACCAAGAAAAACAACCAGTTGGTCGTCCAAGTATTAGATCAAACTATGATCCTTAAGTCAGTAGTCCCCAACCAAATACAATAAAAGTTGGAGGCAAAACAAGTCATCCAGTTGCAGATATACGCTTCGATAACGTAAGTCATTACCCTATGTGGTTAAATAGGGAAGGTGGCAAGAAATGCTAAAAGCATTGCAAAAAATCGCAGACGCAATGTTTTTGTTCTAAATGCAAAATTCATTAATGCTGCTCGAATAACAAAAATTGCTTTTTTGAATATCATAATCATAAATAATATATCTTTTCAAGTATCTTTCCATTAATGTAAATTTTTTCAAATAAAATTCTTTAAAATATACTCACTTATAACCGACAATGTTTTATTAACTAAGTGCCCAAGGATGCCTTAAGGCATGCATTTATTTTTTCTCACCTATCAGGTAAACGATTGATTGTACAAACTTCTAAATGTTTTTTTTTTGAAATCAGATACCCTAAATTACCAATAAAAAAAATATTACCAACTATTTTGGCCATTATTTTAGAAACTGGCATTAGAGGGTTAATTTGTGGCTTTTTATGTACCTTTTCATAACAGTAGAACTGTTTTTTCTGTTTTTGTAAAATAAAATCAAATAAAAAAATATAATATAATAAAAATAAAAAAATTCATCTCAACAACAAGTTACTCAATACACAACAATAAGTATACGTTTGCAGCACAAAAAGCCACTTTTTAAATATTTTTTTAGAAAAGTGGCGTATGCGGCATAAACAATATTTTACATTTTCAAAAAATTACTATTAAATTCTAACTTTATTCATGAAAGTGCGCAAAAATTTACATTTTTCTTCAAAACATATACCGGAAGCAGTGGTAAAAATATAAAAAAATTATACCAGGTACATTTTGAGAAATCTTCTTTGTTGTTTTTCTCCACTCCGACTTTTTGGCATATGCGCCAAACCAGTTCTGAATAACTAACATTTTTTCTTCTGTTTTAATGACAATATGCGTAGGGATTTTTGTAGGGGAAATTTTTTCAACGTGTAGGGAAAAATCGGATTTTTTTTAGCATGTGCAGGTATTTTTTCGAAAAATCCACTGGCAACACAGAGTATAACAGAGATCTTCATCACATATGTCCTCTTCGTCGGAATTCATTTTTATTCGTTTATTACAAAGAATTTAGTTATTAATTTATTTAAAATTGGTATGTAAAACGCTATCAATGACAATTTTTGCATTTATTTTTTTGGCGTATCAAAAAAAAAAAAAACAAGCTGTCAAAATTTGTAAAACTTAAGTTGAATTTAAGTGTACCACATCGGTGACTTAAGTTTTTAGTGAAGATGAGAATTTTGTATTTAAAACGATTTTAAACATAAATGTGTTTAAATATCAATCCTGAAAATTGGGCGTTAGTCTCTTTCAAAATAATTTGGAAAACTTATAAAAGTAAACATATTTACAAATGTAAATACTGTCCGTCTTCATTGTAAAAAATTGGTGTCCAAGTTCAGGTTAGGCTTAGTTGGAAAATTTTCGGAGCCAATCTAGTTTACTGACGCACCTCCAAATAAAAAAAAAATTTAATAGTATATGCCCATCGAAAAATAGTATATTTTTTTAATAATATGCCAAAGAAGTTCCTGGTAGGTGGAATAATCCATCCGCAGAAAGCTTATAAAATCGGTCTCTTAATTCTTCCAATAAATTTTCATTAGTAAACTGGCTTCTTTTTTCATACACTCCTTCATCCATATATGTATGTACGTTGTTTTGTTGAACATCTTTTCTTTTTTGTTTTTTAAACCACGAACAGAACAAAATGAAACTAAAAATGAATGCTTGATGGGCCATCCAGCATGATAATTGCAAAACATCAACCACACGTTCACGAGTTGTGCATCGAGCATTTTTAATGCAGCCCTTAAAGATGTAACTGATCATCTTTCAGACATTATTTCTCATTAAAAAGGTACTAATTTTTTGCAGCAGCTTCGTGACGTCATGATGCTGTAAACGCTATTCTAAAACCAACGGGATACAATTTGTCGACTCGTGAACAACACAGGGATTGTCCTCAATATACATTCTAACAGCTGTGAAAATCGTTTAATTAACTCGCTCTGTGGCGTTAGGATGTGGTGCATAGTATCCTGTCAATACATGAGAAATACCAAGATCTTAAATTTTTAAACTGTGAAGATTTAAGATGTACTTCGTTAATATTTCCTTAAGGTTTCAATAGTAATTTTAGCATTGGTATGAACTACTAGACGAATTATGTATAACGTACCATCTAAAACGTGCTGAACATAATCGCTAAGCAATTCTTGCAAAGATCTTGTTGATGGTGAGATTGGAGGCCGGGTAGTGACATTAGGTATTTTAGACATTTTACAAACCTCGCATGGCTTAACAAATCTTAAAACATCAGATACGCGTTTAGGCCAGTAATAACAGCGTCTTATTTTCTCCATGGGAGTGTTCGCATTTCGGTGGACAATAAAATCACTGAAGTACCGGTTTGCGTACACTCATAAAATTATTACAGTAACTGATTGTGGGATATTAAATTCGTTTATCGTTCTCTTAAAATATAATAAAAATAAAGTTGTTTTACGAATAACTTTATTTTTTAATATTTATGTTTGTTATTAAAAAAGCAAACTACCAAAAAAAATGCTTTTCCGTTCTAATATTGTTATGATTATTTTCGGTTAAAATTTATTTGTTAAAGGTAACAACTATTAAATTTTATGGAATATGCTGTTTAGTAAATAAAAAATTTTAAAATTAATTTTTTTAAATGATACGTAAATGACCCGTAAATAAATTTTAAGTTGTGTCACGAAGACTTTCTTTTAAATATAACAAAGTATTTTTGTAAATTTTAAAGGCCGCTTTAGCCGACCGTAAATGTAATTAAATGCAATGTAACGTACCGTAACGTACTGTAAACTCGTTTGTGCACTTATAGAACATGTAAGAACGTGTCAGCTGTTTTTCAAAAACATTAACAAAAAAGAGAAAAGTGATGAGAACTAAAAGTGTTGAAATGGTGACCGCTTTGAAGAAAAAGTACCAAGTGATTTAAATAGCATTAAAACGGTATTTCTTGTATGTTTATATAAATAAATAAATATTTGATATTAATATTACAGATTTACAATAAACAAATATGTATTATGTATAGCATATTCGTACACATGTTCTTACATTATTTTCAAAATGTGCATAAACAAAACAAGGCTTAGATCCCATTAAAAACCAGACTTTTTATTGTGTGGGGATATGTATGCATTTGTTTATTTTATACATCCAAACATATATCTGTATAAATGAAAATATGTATGGATTGTAACTTATTTTGTCAAAAGTTCACAGATATTATTACTAAAAAAATGTACCAAAGAAAAAGAGTGATTTTACCCGCATTCCATTTAAAATACAAGCAGCCCATCACTATCTACAAATGTCACGTAATCTCGTAATGAAATTCTATTTTCTACAGGTTGGCACGTTACGGTAAAGTGACATTACAGTCAGTTAAGCAGTTGCATTGCTTTCCATATAACAGAAACGATCAGCTGTTTACATTACATTTACATTTCTACATTTACGGTCGGCTAACAGGGCCTTAAGATTTTAAAGTTTCTAGCTTTGTGCTTATTTAAAAAAGTACTTTTTTATAATAATGTTCGTTTGTGTTGTGACGGCAAGTCTTGTGGGACAAACTTGGTCACACCCTGTTAAGTTCCCCATCACATAAATGTTTATTGTATAAAGTATGATATGTTTCCTTACACTGTAAACACTACCCGTGGTCGCAAACTTTTGTACCACACTGTACATAACGGGCAGGAATGTGGGTTGTAAAATAACAACCATGGTGGAATAAGCAGGTGGCATCGTTACGGCAACAAATACAACATTACAACAAAAATGGAAATTACATCACCGTTTACGTCAAAAAATACATTTAAGAAAAATCACAGCGTGCCACTGAACGGGATGAAATAAATTAATTTTTAGCCAATTTTTATTTAATTATGATCAATATCTTATTTATTTTAATTTAAAATTATCAAAAACTTGAATAAAATACAATAATCACAGCACAAAACGTGGACTTTTTGTAAACATAAACAAAACTTTGACATAAACCTAGACAAACAATGCAAGAGCAAAAAATCGTCATCTGGCGTAGTGCTGCCACCTGTTTATTTCACCATGATAACAACCAACAACACTACACACAAACGCGACAAAACAAACAATCAATCTACACCAGTGATGTCAATTGTGGTTGTATTGCTTTACATTAGTATTAGTGAGTAAAGAGACAAGTATTCTTAATAAAGATTAAAAAATACGTAAGCATCCGCCGCATGTGCACCCGTCGCTTGATAATCGACGACTAATTGTGTACTCTCGTGGCAGCGCTGCCAGAAGTAAGATTTTACCTTATTTTTTAAGATTTTTTAACCGAAAAAAGATTTTAAGATTTTTTCCCCAAAAACAAGACTTTTTGTTGTGTCAAGACGAAGGTTCAATTAAAAAAACCTTCTTTGTTCACATTTGAAAATTTAAAACTTAATAATGCATATTTGCGGTTTACTGAAACAAAAATATCTTAAAAAGCAACCTTTTTCTTTTGCAAAACAGAAAATATTGCAAGTTAGACTAATAGTACGTTTCCACTTACATGTTTTGGGCCACAAAACTAGTTTTGCAGCAAAACAAGTGTTTTGCTACTTGTTTTCCCATACATTTTTCATGTTCGAAAAACTCAAACAAAAACTAGTTTTGCTCCAAAACATCTCGATAATCATGAATACAACTCTGGGTTATCCATTATTGGTGATTGACAATAAAATAAAATAATAAAATAAAAGAATAAAAAGGTAGTAAACTATGTGCTTTTATATAAGTACATATATGTACATCTGTGTATTAAAAAACAAAAAAGGAAATTTCATGTTAAAGATAAATATTTTTTTTTTAACACATATTTTTTTTGCTTCCATGATTGTTTACAACATAAATGTCAAATTGATTTCGAAAATTCGAAAACCAAAACCAGTTTTACATAATGGAAACACTTTGACAAGTTTTGCCCAAAACAAGTTGTTTTGCTCATAGTGGAAACATAGTATAAGGTTCGCAAAAATTAAATAATAGCAAAGACATTTAATGGAAACATTTTTAATCCGAAAAGGTAATTTTAAGTGCATCGAAATACATATTGATATGTTTTATTTAAAGTTAATTTTCTATTTTTTAAATAAGATGGTTGAAGATATTGTGGTAAGGTACTAATTTGTGGCGACTCCAAATAAAAAAAGTGTATGGGATTATAGAACATGGGAAAAAAGACAAAAATATAATATGCAAAATCTTGGCACACCCGTTTGAATCCTTTAATTATTTTTTCGTCTTATTTTTCGATTTTCTGTCAACCTATATATTTCGTTTCTTATTTAGATCTGCGTCCGTACACTACATTTGTTACGAGTTTTTTTATTAAACTTTTATTTTTCAAATATCCTTTGTTCATGGTTAAAAAGTCAACAAAAATTAATTTATTGTTGTTACAATTTAGCAGTTTATTGACAAAAATTAAAAGCTCGTCTGGTTAGGATGAACTATTTTGTAAAATATGCAACGTTGTTTTTATTATTTATATTTATTATTTTCCAAAAATAAGATTTTTTCTTCAAAAATAAGATTTTTTTTTGTTGAAATTAAGATTTTTTGCTGAAAATTTCTGGCAGCCCTGTCTCGTGGACTAAATGAAAGAGCGTAAGAATGCGTGTGAAGAATGTGTGTGAATTAATTTGCACAATTGTGCAAGGCGCTGACATCCCTGATCTACACCAAGGCGAATTCATAAAGGTGACATTTTCGAGTCATCTGTTTATTGTTTATTTTTTTGTGTGTATACTGAATGTCGCGCTTTGTTTACATTTTATGAAAAAATTAATTCAAATTTTAAATTCAATAAAAATTGTAAAAAAAACTTATTTAAATTTTATAAAATAAAAAAAGTGAATATAAAATAGAAAGAAATTATAAATGCGTAAGGAATAAGTGGAGCCACAATTAATTTGCAATAGAGGAACAAGATTTAATTTTTAAAGCAATTGTGTATATTTTATAAACAAAAAAAATTTCCTTTTTTATATTTTCAACAAAAATTTTTGACATTCACTCTAACTTTTTACAAAAACAAAATACATAGTATTTTTCAATAAAAAGGGATAGCTAGCATAACTCTATCTCATGATGCGGTCACCTTTATGAATTCGCCTTGATCTACACTAAAGCAGGCCATACACGATTCAATTCAATTGTCAACTGAGTCGGTTGTTTTCCAAATCAAAGCGTGTATGGCTTTGTCAATTGATTAGTTTGACGGTTGTCGAGTTGGTTGAAGAAAAATCAAAAGATTTTGATTTTTTCAAGTTAACTACTAAGTCTTTCAATTCGATTGTACTGTATGTGCTCGAGTCTCTTGATTAGCTGTCAAAATTAATTTTTATAGTTAAGTATTTTAAAAATTGTCTTTTATTTTATTAAATTTTAAAATAAATTTAAAATCTTTCAATTCAGTTGATGAAGTTGTCAACTGAGTTGAAAGACTCAGTTGACAACTGAATTGAACCGTGTATGGGGCGCATAACAAAACCCACAATTGCGACAAACAAGTAAACCCAACAAACACGGAGGTTTGATTTCAAATTGAAAATGATTTGAAATTAAACGTTTTCTCAAACGACAAACGTTTGACAACGATTTGAAAATCATAGCTTTCTCAACAAAAAGGGGAAATTATTTTCAAATTGAAAAATGCCTTTATTTTCAACTTGCTTTCAAACGTAATTCTCGAACGTTTTTCAAATGTGGATTATAACACAATGTGGAACATAAATAAAAATATTTTATTTTTTCAATTTAAATTCATTATTTATTTAAATAAACTGTGAGATAACATTCGGCGCCATAGTTAATATATGAAATAATATTCTTTCCGTCCTCTAATTCTTGCAAAGACGAAATAATTGGCAACCTTTGATTTCGAGGATTGTACCACCGCGATCATACAACAAACTTATAATTTCTTCACTTTCCAGTTTTATTTTTTTAATTCGTATTTTTAATCATTGTAATTACTCACAAATAATTTTTATTTTTCACAAGAAATAAATCGTTCACTTGTAAAACACATTTAACCACGAAGTAAAAATTTAACTTTTTAATGTTTACACTTATTTTTTGCTTTAGTATTACCAAGTTTAGTTTTGATTTGAATTTAACATTTGATACCAATTTGACATCAAATTGATAAAACATTTGTTGTCAAATGTTTATTTTCAAATGATTATCAATTTGAATTTAAATGTAAAAATCAAACATTTGAAAAACGTTTGAGAATTGTGTTTGATGTCAAATGATAAAGTCATTTCATTTCAAAGGTTTGACTTCGTGTTTGTTGGGTTGTTGGGAAACAAGTTACACTAACAACACACATAACAATAGGGAAGGGCAAATTGAAAAATTATAGCGATGTATATCGAATAGATATTTTTTAATAGTATTAATATTTATTATTTAAAAAATATCGATATATCGAACGTTTTTTGCTGAAACTATAACTAAATTAAAAAATTTGGTATATCCTTGTACATACATAGATATTTATGAACAAACATAATATATGTATGCAATTACATTGTTACTTTTTATTTCAAAAAATTAATAAGAACAAAAAATTCAATCAAAACAAAAAATTCAATTATAACAAAAACAATAGGTAAGAATACAAAAAAACCATATGAAATCTAAAAAAAGTATTACGAAAATTTTAAATGGAAGTAAATAAGTCAGGGAAGTACCAACTTACCTTAAAATTTGAATTGCATCCAGTGTTGCCAGTGGGTTTTTCGAAAAAATACCTACACATGCTAAACAAATCTGATTTTTCCCTATACGTTGAAAATATGTCCCCTACAAAAATCCCTACGCATTACTTTCATTAAAATAGAAGAAAAAACATTAGTTATACAAAATTAAATTTACTCGAATATGTATATTAAAGCTTTAACAAAACTAAAAACAAAGAAAACATATGTATGTACTTTTAATTAAATTTAATTATGAATTGCAATATTAGGTGTGATCCCGTCCTCAACGTTGGGAGCCCGCGGGATCCCAATCTTACCGAAAACTGTTCCCGTACCCAAAGTTTGGTAAAGTGGGAAAGCATTTAAGAGAATAATATTCTTCTTTTTGCACGAAGTAGTCCGTACTTTTTCTTTGGGCAAATTAATAAAGTTGTTAATTAATCAGCTGTGACAAAAATAAATAAAAAACTGCAAGCAGGTTAACAAAAACAAAAAAAAATAATATAGGAAATATTTATGAAATAAACAGTAGAAAATGTTGAAAAATTTAAATCAATGCTTGAATTTTAATTTTATGCACGTTATTGAGTCATTTATGTATTTATTCAACCCTCCGATGAGTGACAGTTCTGAACTTCACGGCCGTGTGAAAAGGTCCCTACGGACCTTTTTTGTAAATCATGTTTTTTCACATAAAAAATTTTTTTTTGATTTTGTTTTTTTGTTTTTATTGTTTACTAGCTTAACCCGGTGCGCTTCGCTACACTGCTTAAACCACTTCTTCAGTTGAGAGATATTTAATATATGCATCTTATGGAAGGTTTTCCCCCCTGCGCCTTCCCGCTTTATTTTTATTTTCAAAAGTGTAGTATACCATAGGAGTGACTTCTACTAAGTTTGAACATTCTTACAATAACAGTTCTTAAGATATGTGATATTAAACATTGGCGTCCTATGGGGGGTAACATTTCCCCGCTGCTATTTTATTTCAATTTTGGGGTTCAGAAGATTATACTACAAAAAGTTTAATAAAAAGAGTGCAGCGGCTCTAAATTATATTTCTATCTATGAGGGGTACTGCTCCTCCTCTGTCCATTTCTATATTGAAATTTAAAGTTTGCCATAATAGTAGCTTTAACCACGTTTGAAGACTCTCCCTTTAATAGTTCTTGAGTTGAGAGATATTTAATATATGCATCCTATGGAAGGTATTTCCCCCCTGCGCCTTCCCGCTTTATTTTTATTTTCAAAAGTGTAGTATACCATAAGTGTGACTTCTACAAAGTTTGAACATTCTAACTTTAATAGTTTTTAAGATATCCGATATTAAACATTGGCGTCCTATGGGGGGTAACACTTCCCCCGCTGCTATTGTGTTTAAATTTTGGGGCTCAGAACATCCTACTACCAAAAGTTCAACAAATTGCTTGCAGCGGCTCTTATTAATATTGCTATCTATGAGGGGTACTGCTCCTCCTCTGTCTACCCCGCCCATTTTTATATTGAAATTTATAGTTTACCATAGTAGTAGCTGTAACCATGTTTGAAGACTCTCCCTTTAATAGTTCTTCTGTTGAGCGATATTTTATGTATGCATCCTATGGAAGGTATTTCCCCCCTGCGCCTTCCCGCTTTATTTTTATTTTCAAAAGTGTTGTATACCATAAGAGAGACTTCTGCAAAGTTTGAACATTCTCACTAGAAAAGTTCTTAAGATATGCGATATTAACCATTGGCGTCCTATGGTGGGTACCACTTCCCCCGCTGCTATTTTATTTCAATTTTGGGGCTCTGAAGATCCTACTACCAAAAGTTCAACAAAGTGCGTGCAGTGGCTCTTATTAATATATCTATATATGAGGGGTACTGCTACTCCCCCGTCTACCCCGCCCATTTGTATATTGAAATTTATAGTTTACTATAATAATAGCTTCAACCACTTTTGAAGACTCTCCCTTTAATAATTCTTCAGTTGAGCGATATTTAATATATGCATCCTATGGGAGGTATTTCCCCCCCTGCGCCTACCCGCTTTATTGTTATTTTCAAAAGTGTTGTATACCATAAGAGTGACTTCTAGAAAGTTTGAACATTCTCACTATTACAGTTCTTTAGATATGCGATGTTAAACATTGGCGTCCTATGGGGGATTCCACTTCCCCCGCTGCTATTTTATTTTAATTTTGGGGCTCAGAAGATCTTACTACCAAAAGTTCTGCATAATGCGTGCAGCGGATCTTAATATATGCGATAATTAATATTGGCATCCTATGGGGGATACCAATTCCCCTGCCCCTATCGAAAAAATAAGTAGCCTATTTTATTTTAAGGGCTCACGTGATGTATCTGTAAAAATTTCAGGAAAATCGGTTCAGTAGTTTAGGAGTCTATAAGCCAACAAACAAACAAACATACAAACATTTTTCATTTTTATATATATGAACTTTATTGCTTTCAAGGAAAAGCACAATATTCTAATTTTATACTACTAGCAATAAACCAGTTCTTTGAATTTTTTGTTCTTAGTATTTTTTGTTCTTAGTATTTTTGTTCTTAGAATTTTTTTTTAGAATTTTTTGTTTTTATCATCATCTCTAATGTCTTTGAGTGTAGTGGCCGAAGTAGGAGTAATTTCAGTTTGAAAAGGTAAAAAGGTCCCTAGGGACCTTCTCACTTATCGGAGGGTTAAACATATTTCATATTAATGTTTTCTTTTGGATCAGAAATTTGGTTTTTATTGTTTCCGTATTTTGTACATTTTTGTCTATTAGTGAGAGAAGTTTTTGTTTACTCTCATTTTACCGAACTTTACCCACAAAGTACGGGATCACACCTATTGAATGATAACATAGAAAAAACATATACATACATATTTGTGTCACCAACTATTTAAACCCCAAACAACTCTGGAAATATATTTTAAAGCTATTTTAGGGGAACAATTTTTTTTTAACCGTTTTGGACAATAAAATATTATTAAAAAAATGTTTTTTTTTAACATTTATTGTATAAATAATGCGATATGAAGAAAAATCTCTACATTTTGGAGATTATGAAAAATCTGTCCGATTTACCCTACGCTTCTATTTTAGTATCAAAAATACCTACATGTAGGGATTTCCCCCTACTTCTGGCAACACCGATTGCGGCCCAAAAGTACCAACTTTAACTATACATAAATGTTTTTGATTGCGATAGTTAAACCAGTAATCATCAGATATGGACATCAGGAACACTCTCTGTTTTATGTGCTCTCCTGTCAATCTGCTTCTTGTATCCGGTACTGCTTCTTATAAATGCCAATCATTTTAGATCTTCATATTAATTTAAAAAACATATGATGCACGCAGTGATGCCAATTATTAAAAAAACATATTGTTTGAAAAACGGCTAAAATTTAGAGTTTTAAATGAAGACTGGCTCTAAAAAATATCGAATTCGATAGTCGTATTTCAATATCGATATATTAAATATCGGCGATATATATCGATTATTTTTTATTTAAATATCGATATTTTGATATATCGATATTTTTTGCCCATTCCTACATAACAAACAAGTAACAATAAAGGCCGCTTTAGCCGACCGTAAATGTAATTAAATGCAATGTTACGTACCATAACGTACTGTAAGCTCGTTTGTGCACTTATAGAACATGTAAGAACGTGTCAGCTGTTTTTCAAAAACATTAACCAAGGTCTATTGAATAGGTCTGCGCTAGAAGCCTGATGATCATTGTTTATGTTCTTTTTAGCTGTCAAAAGTTGTTTACATTTTGCTTACATTTGCATGTATATGTTTGTTTACGTTTATTGTTTTGTCCCACACAAATTTATGGTATGCCACACATACACGTTTTTTCCTTTTGCTTTGTATATGTGGTAGTAAGTTTTTGACAGCTAAAAAGAAATTTTACACAAACAAAATACATGTCGTTTTTTGTTTTTGTACAAGTAAGCAGACCTATTCAATAGACCTTGACATTAACAAAAAAGAGAAAAGTGATGAGAACTAAAAGTGTTGAAATGGTGACCGCTTTGAAGAAAATAAAACAAACCCAATACCCAAGAGACAATTTCACCGCGAGGTTTCTTACACAGAGTAAAATTCTCGTTAAACAAACCCAATACCCAGTAGACAATTTCACCACGTGGTTTCTAACACAGAGTGAAATTCTAGTAAAACAAATCCAACACCCAGTAGACAATTTGACCGCGTGTTTTCTAAAACATAGTGAAATTCCAGTAACACAAACCCAATACCCAGTAGACAATTTCATCGCGTGGTTCCTAACACAGAGTGAAATTCAAGTTAAACAAACCCAACACCCAGTAGACAATTTCACCGCGTTGTTTCTCACACAGAGTGAATTTATAGTAAACAATACCAAGTAGTAGTAGTTCTACAGGAAAATCACGATCAACCAGGGGCAGGACACATGGGAATACGGAAGACCATCGCACGAGTTTGCAACCGTTACTATTGGCCAGGTTTATTCAGGCAAGTAACGAAATACGTAAGGAGCTGCGGTTCCTGTCAACGGTACAAGGCCAGCTAACAAAAACTAAATTCCAGAAGAATCATGTGCAATTGTTTGAGCCGATTTCGTAGGGCTCCTACCGCGATCAAAGCATGGCTACACAATGTTTTTAGTTTTCTTCGACAAATTCGTAAAATTGACGGAACTGGTGCCAGCCAGGAAGGCTACAAGTGAGGTAGTGCAGAAAGGTCTTAGAGAAAGAAAATGTCTGGTTACGGACAAAGGAACACAGTTTACTAGCAGAGCGTTTGCCAAATTCTTATCAGAATACGGCATTCAACAGAAACTAACAGCACCCTATACCCGGCAGAAAAACCCAACAGAGGGCAAATCGCAACACAACAAAAACGACATATTACTGCGCGAAACATTTAAAAAATCAGCGAGACAAAAATTTAGAAATATTTAAATGCATCTATTCTTATACGAAAGTGAAAAAGTCTGTACTTTCTCTAGAAAACTACAAACGCAAAAATTTTGATTTTTAATTAAAACAAGCCAAACAAAAACGGTACGAATTTAAAAATGTGTAAATTTTTATTTCCGTTCAATTTCTGTAACATACCTGTATGTATACTGTTTTGTATTTAAATAAATTATCATAATACATAATTTAGTATTATTTATTTTTAAAATCTATATATAAATCGGCTAAGGCAAAACAGTTAAGAACACTTTCCTCCTCTGTATGTCAACCGATTTGAACAAAATATACACCATTTGAAAGGTATTTACTCACAGAAGTGCACAATATATTCAAATCTGTTCGATAATTTCAGAGTAATAACCCTGCAGGGAATGTCACTAGTGAATCAGTATTGATTCACTACTGACACTGTCACCAGTACTAGTGACTTATTATACCCCCGACAATGCTTTTTTACTATAGACATTTACCATGTGCGTGTCATTGGAAATCTACTACTGACGTTGTCCCTACTGAGTAGGTGGTTCTTTTGGGACCATATTGCATTTAAGTAATTCTAGTCTACACTTTTGATACTTTTCTAAAAAAGACGTCGTTAATGAAACACAAAATATAAAAAATGGAGTTTCCTTTCTACTATTTAAATGATTAATGTACTGCATATTTATTGTAGCACAAATGAAAAAATGCTATATTAATAAAAACAATTATGCCGTTGACGAATAATAGTGCTTTGGCGGCAAATAAGAACTTCATTCTCATCAAAGCAAATAAAAAAACTGTAGACACTTTGTTGACATGTCGCCAAGAAGTCACTAAAATAGTCGACAAAACTGGTGACTTGGAGACACTTGTCCCCAGGTTTCCTTCAGGGAAGTGTTTAAATTTGCTACAAACACAGATGTATAGCACATAAATAAACAAGTAAGAGTGCTATATTCGGCTGTGCCGAATCTTATATACCCTTCACCATTGTGCGAGCAGAATACAGAGCAACTAAATAATTTTTACATATACATACATATTTACAATACTTAAAACTTAATTATAAATGAAATTTAAAAAGCGAAAACTGGTAAATATTTTTTTAAAATTGCTTTGGAACATAACAATATTAAAAAAATATTCTTTTTAAAAAACCAAGATTCGAACCAGGGAACTCACAGTTTCTAACTTAACACACCCCCTACCATGAAGGAACGCTGTTTAAATATCATTAAAATGAAATATAGACCGTTTACTGTTTACAACTCAACACAGTTTTTTGTTTGTTTTCTTTTTGTAAAGGCACTGTTGTCATTTTTTATCTCTTTTGGCGAGGTTTTAAGTAGCAAAAAAACACAAAAATTCCTAGTTTCTATTTGTTAAAATTATTTCGGTAAATAGATGAAATAATAAACGAAAATCATATTAGGCATTATGCTAGTATATGTAAACAAATGCGAAGGGGGGGAGAGATGAGACGACAACCGGATTTGAACTTCGCTTTTCATAAGGACCCAGAATATATATACTTTATAGGGTGCAGGACCTTCGTTGAAGGGTATAAAAAACAAACTTAATTACAAAAAAGAGTAATTTTTGGGATTTCAGTATATTGGTCATAACTCTGCTATTTCTGAACCGATTTGAAAGATTTATATACCGACGTGTTAAAGAAGAAATTTGCCATTTATTTTGGTTGTAAGACTTGGACTCGGGAAGATCTATGGTTCCCTAAAATGGGTATTTTCCAAAAAAAAATTTAATATTTTGGTCATAACTTTTTCGTTTCTGAACCGATTTTCCCGAGTTTTTCAGAAAATATTTTTTATTAATTAAATTTCCGATCTTTTGATATATAAGGCGTAACCATAGGTCATATAACAGTCAAAAAATTCAGGTTTTTATACAATTTTTAATACTTTTTGTATGGAAGGTACCACGCCCACTTATCCAATCCCGCCCACATTTTGTGGAATGGTGTGTATTTATAACCTTAATGTTTGTACCAAATTTGAAAACTTTGGCTCTTGCCGTTCTCCAGATATACAGAAAAAAGTAATAAAAATACAACAACCACAAGGGATTTTTTGGAAAAATTAGAGGCAGTCGTGGTTTTTTGGTCATATCTCAGCCATTGTTGGACCAATCTGGCTGAATTTCAATAGCAAGAAATGGTGGACTATATGTGACATAAATGTAAAACAACCTAGCCGCTATCATGTCTGGAGTCTCCGGAAAACACATATCAAACGTAAGACGGACAGACGGTCGGCTATCGTTAAATCAACTTCTCTCCTCATAAGGACCCAAAATATATATACTTTACAGGGCCTAAGATCAATATTAGAGGCAGTCGTGGTTTTTTGGTCATATCTCAGCCATTGTTGGACCAATCTGGCTGAATTTCAATAGCAAGAAATGGTGGACTATATGTGACATAAATGTAAAACAACCTAGCCGATATCATGTCTGGAGTCTCCGGAAAACACATATCAAACGTAAGATAACATAGAAAAAACATATACATACATATTTGTGTCACCAACTATTTAAACCCCAAACAACTCTGGAAATATATTTTAAAGCTATTTTAGGGGAACAATTTTTTTTTAACCGTTTTGGACAATAAAATATTATTAAAAAAATGTTTTTTTTTAACATTTATTGTATAAATAATGCGATATGAAGAAAAATCTCTACATTTTGGAGATTATGAAAAATCTGTCCGATTTACCCTACGCTTCTATTTTAGTATCAAAAATACCTACATGTAGGGATTTCCCCATACTTCTGGCAACACCGATTGCGGCCCAAAAGTACCAACTTTAACAATACATAAATGTTTTTGATTGTGATAGTTAAACCAGTAATCATCAGATATGGACATCAGGAACACTCTCTGTTTTATGTGCTCTCCTGTCAATCTGCTTCTTGTATCCGGTACTGCTTCTTATAAATGCCAATCATTTTAGATCTTCATATTAATTTAAAAAACATATGATGCATGCAGTGATGCCAATTATTAAAAAAACATATTGTTTGAAAAACGGCTAAAATTTAGAGTTTTAAATGAAGACTGGCTCTAAAAAATATCGAATTCGATAGTCGTATTTCAATATCGATATATCGATATTTTAAATATCGGCGATATATATCGATTATTTTTTATTTAAATATCGATATTTTGATATATCGATATTTTTTGCCCATTCCTACATAACAAACAAGTAACAATAAAGGCCGCTTTAGCCGACCGTAAATGTAATTAAATGCAATGTTACGTACCATAACGTACTGTAAGCTCGTTTGTGCACTTATAGAACATGTAAGAACGTGTCAGCTGTTTTTCAAAAACATTAACCAAGGTCTATTGAATAGGTCTGCGCTAGAAGCCTGATGATCATTGTTTATGTTCTTTTTAGCTGTCAAAAGTTGTTTACATTTTGCTTACATTTGCATGTATATGTTTGTTTACGTTTATTGTTTTGTCCCACACAAATTTATGGTATGCCACACAAACACGTTTTTTCCTTTTGCTTTGTATATGTGGTAGTAAGTTTTTGACAGCTAAAAAGAAATTTTACACAAACAAAATACATGTCGTTTTTTGTTTTTGTACAAGTAAGCAGACCTATTCAATAGACCTTGACATTAACAAAAAAGAGAAAAGTGATGAGAACTAAAAGTGTTGAAATGGTGACCGCTTTGAAGAAAATAAAACAAACCCAATACCCAAGAGACAATTTCACCGCGAGGTTTCTTACACAGAGTAAAATTCTCGTTAAACAAACCCAATACCCAGTAGACAATTTCACCGCGTGGTTTCTAACACAGAGTGAAATTCTAGTAAAACAAATCCAACACCCAGTAGACAATTTGACCGCGTGTTTTCTAAAACATAGTGAAATTCCAGTAACACAAACCCAATACCCAGTAGACAATTTCATCGCGTGGTTCCTAACACAGAGTGAAATTCAAGTTAAACAAACCCAACACCCAGTAGACAATTTCACCGCGTTGTTTCTCACACAGAGTGAATTTATAGTAAACAATACCAAGTAGTAGTAGTTCTACAGGAAAATCACGATCAACCAGGGGCAGGACACATGGGAATACGGAAGACCATCGCACGAGTTTGCAACCGTTACTATTGGCCAGGTTTATTCAGGCAAGTAACGAAATACGTAAGGAGCTGCGGTTCCTGTCAACGGTACAAGGCCAGCTAACAAAAACTAAATTCCAGAAGAATCATGTGCAATTGTTTGAGCCGATTTCGTAGGGCTCCTACCGCGATCAAAGCATGGGTACACAATGTTTTTAGTTTTCTTCGACAAATTCGTAAAATTGACGGAACTGGTGCCAGCCAGGAAGGCTACAAGTGAGGTAGTGCAGAAAGGTCTTAGAGAAAGAAAATATCTGGTTACGGACAAAGGAACACAGTTTACTAGCAGAGCGTTTGCCAAATTCTTATCAGAATACGGCATTCAACAGAAACTAACAGCACCCTATACCCGGCAGAAAAACCCAACAGAGGGCAAATCGCAACACAACAAAAAGGACATATTACTGCGCGAAACATTTAAAAAATCAGCGAGACAAAAATTTAGAAATATTTAAATGCATCTATTCTTATACGAAAGTGAAAAAGTCTGTACTTTCTCTAGAAAACTACAAACGCAAAAATTTTGATTTTTAATTAAAACAAGCCAAACAAAAACGGTACGAATTTAAAAATGTGTAAATTTTTATTTCCGTTCAATTTCTGTAACATACCTGTATGTATACTGTTTTGTATTTAAATAAATTATCATAATACATAATTTAGTATTATTTATTTTTAAAATCTATATATAAATCGGCTAAGGCAAAACAGTTAAGAACACTTTCCTCCTCTGTATGTCAACCGATTTGAACAAAATATACACCATTTGAAAGGTATTTACTCACAGAAGTGCACAATATATTCAAATCTGTTCGATAATTTCAGAGTAATAACCCTGCAGGGAATGTCACTAGTGAATCAGTATTGATTCACTACTGACACTGTCACCAGAACTAGTGACTTATTATACCCCCGACAATGCTTTTTTACTATAGACATTTACCATGTGCGTGTCATTGGAAATCTACTACTGACGTTGTCACTACTGAGTAGGTGGTTCTTTTGGGACCATATTGCATTTAAGTAATTCTAGTCTACACTTTTGATACTTTTCTAAAAAAGACGTCGTTAATGAAACACAAAATATAAAAAATGGAGTTTCCTTTCTACTATTTAAATGATTAATGTACTGCATATTTATTGTAGCACAAATGAAAAAATGCTATATTAATAAAAACAATTATGCCGTTGACGAATAATAGTGCTTTGGCGGCAAATAAGAACTTCATTCTCATCAAAGCAAATAAAAAAACTGTAGACACTTTGTTGACATGTCGCCAAGAAGTCACTAAAATAGTCGCCAAAACTGGTGACTTGGAGACACTTGTCCCCAGGTTTCCTTCAGGGAAGTGTTTAAATTTGCTACAAACACAGATGTATAGCACATAAATAAACAAGTAAGAGTGCTATATTCGGCTGTGCCGAATCTTATATACCCTTCACCATTGTGCGAGCAGAATACAGAGCAACTAAATAATTTTTACATATACATACATATTTACAATACTTAAAACTTAATTATAAATGAAATTTAAAAAGCTAAAACTGGTAAATATTTTTTAAAAATTGCTTTGGAACATAACAATATTAAAAAAATATTCTTTTTAAAAAACCAAGATTCGAACCAGGGAACTCACAGTTTCTAACTTAACACACCCCCTACCATGAAGGAACGCTGTTTAAATATCATTAAAATGAAATATAGACCGTTTACTGTTTACAACTCAACACAGTTTTTTGTTTGTTTTCTTTTTGTAAAGGCACTGTTGTCATTTTTTATCTCTTTTGGCGAGTTTTTAAGTAGCAAAAAATCACAAAAATTCCTAGTTTCTATTTGTTAAAATTATTTCGGTAAATAGATGAAATAATAAACGAAAATCATATTAGGCATTATGCTAGTATATGTAAACAAATGCGAAGGGGGGGGAGAGATGAGACGACAACCGGATTTGAACTTCGCTTTTCATAAGGACCCAGAATATATATACTTTATAGGGTGCAGCACCTTCGTTGAAGGGTATAAAAAACAAACTTAATTACAAAAAAGAGTAATTTTTGGGATTTCAGTATATTGGTCATAACTCTGCTATTTCTGAACCGATTTGAAAGATTTATATACCGACGTGTTAAAGAAGAAATTTGCCATTTATTTTGGTTGTAAGACTTGGACTCGGGAAGATCTATGGTTCCCTAAAATGGGTATTTTCCAAAAAAAAATTAATATTTTGGTCATAACTTTTTCGTTTCTGAACCGATTTTCCCGAGTTTTTCAGAAAATATTTTTTATTAATTAAATTTCCGATCTTTTGATATATAAGGCGTAACCATAGTGGAATGTGGAATGGTGTGTATTTATAACCTTAATGTTTGTACCAAATTTGAAAACTTTGGCTCTTGCCGTTCTCCAGATATACAGAAAAAAGTAATAAAAATACAACAACCACAAGGGATTTTTTGGAAAAATTAGAGGCAGTCGTGGTTTTTTGGTCATATCTCAGCCATTGTTGGACCAATCTGGCTGAATTTCAATAGCAAGAAATGGTGGACTATATGTGACATAAATGTAAAACAACCTAGCCGCTATCATGTCTGGAGTCTCCGGAAAACACATATCAAACGTAAGACGGACAGACGGTCGGCTATCGTTAAATCAACTTCTCTCCTCATAAGGACCCAAAATATATATACTTTACAGGGCCTAAGATCAATATTAGAGGCAGTCGTGGTTTTTTGGTCATATCTCAGCCATTGTTGGACCAATCTGGCTGAATTTCAATAGCAAGAAATGGTGGACTATATGTGACATAAATGTAAAACAACCTAGCCGATATCATGTCTGGAGTCTCCGGAAAACACATATCAAACGTAAGATAACATAGAAAAAACATATACATACATATTTGTGTCACCAACTATTTAAACCCCAAACAACTCTGGAAATATATTTTAAAGCTATTTTAGGGGAACAATTTTTTTTAACCGTTTTGGACAATAAAATATTATTAAAAAAATGTTTTTTTTTTAACATTTATTGTATAAATAATGCGATATGAAGAAAAATCTCTACATTTTGGAGATTATGAAAAATCTGTCCGATTTACCCTACGCTTCTATTTTAGTATCAAAAATACCTACATGTAGGGATTTCCCCCTACTTCTGGCAACACCGATTGCGGCCCAAAAGTACCAACTTTAACTATACATAAATGTTTTTGATTGTGATAGTTAAACCAGTAATCATCAGATATGGACATCAGGAACACTCTCTGTTTTATGTGCTCTCCTGTCAATCTGCTTCTTGTATCCGGTACTGCTTCTTATAAATGCCAATCATTTTAGATCTTCATATTAATTTAAAAAACATATGATGCATGCAGTGATGCCAATTATTAAAAAAACATATTGTTTGAAAAACGGCTAAAATTTAGAGTTTTAAATGAAGACTGGCTCTAAAAAATATCGAATTCGATAGTCGTATTTCAATATCGATATATCGATATTTTAAATATCGGCGATATATTTTGATATATCGATATTTTTTGCCCATTCCTACATAACAAACAAGTAACAATAAAGGCCGCTTTAGCCGACCGTAAATGTAATTAAATGCAATGTTACGTACCATAACGTACTGTAAGCTCGTTTGTGCACTTATAGAACATGTAAGAACGTGTCAGCTGTTTTTCAAAAACATTAACCAAGGTCTATTGAATAGGTCTGCGCTAGAAGCCTGATGATCATTGTTTATGTTCTTTTAGCTGTCAAAAGTTGTTTACATTTTGCTTACATTTGCATGTATATGTTTGTTTACGTTTATTGTTTTGTCCCACACAAATTTATGGTATGCCACACATACACGTTTTTTCCTTTTGCTTTGTATATGTGGTAGTAAGTTTTTGACAGCTAAAAAGAAATTTTACACAAACAAAATACATGTCGTTTTTTGTTTTTGTACAAGTAAGCAGACCTATTCAATAGACCTTGACATTAACAAAAAAGAGAAAAGTGATGAGAACTAAAAGTGTTGAAATGGTGACCGCTTTGAAGAAAATAAAACAAACCCAATACCCAAGAGACAATTTCACCGCGAGGTTTCTTACACAGAGTAAAATTCTCGTTAAACAAACCCAATACCCAGTAGACAATTTCACCGCGTGGTTTCTAACACAGAGTGAAATTCTAGTAAAACAAATCCAACACCCAGTAGACAATTTGACCGCGTGTTTTCTAAAACATAGTGAAATTCCAGTAACACAAACCCAATACCCAGTAGACAATTTCATCGCGTGGTTCCTAACACAGAGTGAAATTCAAGTTAAACAAACCCAACACCCAGTAGACAATTTCACCGCGTTGTTTCTCACACAGAGTGAATTTATAGTAAACAATACCAAGTAGTAGTAGTTCTACAGGAAAATCACGATCAACCAGGGGCAGGACACATGGGAATACGGAAGACCATCGCACGAGTTTGCAACCGTTACTATTGGCCAGGTTTATTCAGGCAAGTAACGAAATACGTAAGGAGCTGCGGTTCCTGTCAACGGTACAAGGCCAGCTAACAAAAACTAAATTCCAGAAGAATCATGTGCAATTGTTTGAGCCGATTTCGTAGGGCCAAATAAACCAAATAAAACTGCCAATCATTTTAGATCTTCATATTAATTTAAAAAACATATGATGCATGCAGTGATGCCAATTATTAAAAAAACATATTGTTTGAAAAACGGCTAAAATTTAGAGTTTTAAATGAAGACTGGCTCTAAAAAATATCGAATTCGATAGTCGTATTTCAATATCGATATATCGATATTTTAAATATCGGCGATATATTTTGATATATCGATATTTTTTGCCCATTCCTACATAACAAACAAGTAACAATAAAGGCCGCTTTAGCCGACCGTAAATGTAATTAAATGCAATGTTACGTACCATAACGTACTGTAAGCTCGTTTGTGCACTTATAGAACATGTAAGAACGTGTCAGCTGTTTTTCAAAAACATTAACCAAGGTCTATTGAATAGGTCTGCGCTAGAAGCCTGATGATCATTGTTTATGTTCTTTTAGCTGTCAAAAGTTGTTTACATTTTGCTTACATTTGCATGTATATGTTTGTTTACGTTTATTGTTTTGTCCCACACAAATTTATGGTATGCCACACATACACGTTTTTTCCTTTTGCTTTGTATATGTGGTAGTAAGTTTTTGACAGCTAAAAAGAAATTTTACACAAACAAAATACATGTCGTTTTTTGTTTTTGTACAAGTAAGCAGACCTATTCAATAGACCTTGACATTAACAAAAAAGAGAAAAGTGATGAGAACTAAAAGTGTTGAAATGGTGACCGCTTTGAAGAAAATAAAACAAACCCAATACCCAAGAGACAATTTCACCGCGAGGTTTCTTACACAGAGTAAAATTCTCGTTAAACAAACCCAATACCCAGTAGACAATTTCACCGCGTGGTTTCTAACACAGAGTGAAATTCTAGTAAAACAAATCCAACACCCAGTAGACAATTTGACCGCGTGTTTTCTAAAACATAGTGAAATTCCAGTAACACAAACCCAATACCCAGTAGACAATTTCATCGCGTGGTTCCTAACACAGAGTGAAATTCAAGTTAAACAAACCCAACACCCAGTAGACAATTTCACCGCGTTGTTTCTCACACAGAGTGAATTTATAGTAAACAATACCAAGTAGTAGTAGTTCTACAGGAAAATCACGATCAACCAGGGGCAGGACACATGGGAATACGGAAGACCATCGCACGAGTTTGCAACCGTTACTATTGGCCAGGTTTATTCAGGCAAGTAACGAAATACGTAAGGAGCTGCGGTTCCTGTCAACGGTACAAGGCCAGCTAACAAAAACTAAATTCCAGAAGAATCATGTGCAATTGTTTGAGCCGATTTCGTAGGGCTCCTACCGCGATCAAAGCATGGCTACACAATGTTTTTAGTTTTCTTCGACAAATTCGTAAAATTGACGGAACTGGTGCCAGCCAGGAAGGCTAAAAGTGAGGTAGTGCAGAAAGGTCTTAGAGAAAGAAAATGTCTGGTTACGGACAAAGGAACACAGTTTACTAGCAGAGCGTTTGCCAAATTCTTATCAGAATACGGCATTCAACAGAAACTAACAGCACCCTATACCCGGCAGAAAAACCCAACAGAGGGCAAATCGCAACACAACAAAAAGGACATATTACTGCGCGAAACATTTAAAAAATCAGCGAGACAAAAATTTAGAAATATTTAAATGCATCTATTCTTATACGAAAGTGAAAAAGTCTGTACTTTCTCTAGAAAACTACAAACGCAAAAATTTTGATTTTTAATTAAAACAAGCCAAACAAAAACGGTACGAATTTAAAAATGTGTAAATTTTTATTTCCGTTCAATTTCTGTAACATACCTGTATGTATACTGTTTTGTATTTAAATAAATTATCATAATACATAATTTAGTATTATTTATTTTTAAAATCAAAAAGTAATTTCAATTTTTGGGAATACAAAATTTTAATTTCAAAAGATTTTGTTATTCGTGCTTAATTCCCAGTTTTTATTATTGATAAAAACACTTGAAATTTATTGTTGATGGGATAAGCTATTCCTATGCGCATTTCACTGGTTGCTTAGGCCAGATCATCAGGAAACTTCATCCATAAAGATTTTGGAAAAACTAAAGATATTAAACCAAATAAAACTGTTAAGCGTATGAGACTTAAAGCAACAGTTCTACTTGTAACAATATCAAAGTTTAAACAAAACACATCAACAATAAACAGTGGGTTTATCTCATCTTACATTCCCCACTACAATTAGTTGAAATTCTCTCAACATTAACTGTAGTTGTAAGTAGGTTAAGAAAAACAAAATAAAAACAAACAACAACTTACAAAAGATGTTGTCAATTAAGTGTTTTTTAGACCGTGCACTTGTCTGTTTATTATCAAAAAGTAATTTCAATTTTTGGGAATACAAAATTTTAATTTCAAAAGATTTTGTTATTCGTGCTTAATTCCCAGTTTTTATTATTGATAAAAACACTTGAAATTTATTGTTGATGGGATAAGCTATTCCTATGCGCATTTCACTGGTTGCTTAGGCCAGATCATCAGGAAACTTCATCCATAAAGATTTTGGAAAAACTAAAGATATTAAACCAAATAAAACTGTTAAGCGTATGAGACTTAAAGCAACAGTTCTACTTGTAACAATATCAAAGTTTAAACAAAACACATCAACAATAAACAGTGGGTTTATCTCATCTTACATTCCCCACTACAATTAGTTGAAATTCTCTCAACATTAACTGTAGTTGTAAGTAGGTTAAGAAAAACAAAATAAAAACAAACAACAACTTACAAAAGATGTTGTCAATTAAGTGTTTTTTAGACCGTGCACTTGTCTGTTTATTATCAAAAAGTAATTTCAATTTTTGGGAATACAAAATTTTAATTTCAAAAGATTTTGTTATTCGTGCTTAATTCCCAGTTTTTATTATTGATAAAAACACTTGAAATTTATTGTTGATGGGACAGTTTTATTTGGTTTAATATCTTTAGTTTTTCCAAAATCTTTATGGATGAAGTTTCCTGATGATCTGGCCTAAGCAACCAGTGAAATGCGCATAGGAATAGCTTATCCCATCAACAATAAATTTCAAGTGTTTTTATCAATAATAAAAACTGGGAATTAAGCACGAATAACAAAATCTTTTGAAATTATTTTTAAAATCTATATATAAATCGGCTAAGGCAAAACAGTTAAGAACACTTTCCTCCTCTGTATGTCAACCGATTTGAACAAAATATACACCATTTGAAAGGTATTTACTCACAGAAGTGCACAATATATTCAAATCTGTTCGATAATTTCAGAGTAATAACCCTGCAGGGAATGTCACTAGTGAATCAGTATTGATTCACTACTGACACTGTCACCAGTACTAGTGACTTATTATACCCCCGACAATGCGTTTTTACTATAGACATTTACCATGTGCGTGTCATTGGAAATCTACTACTGACGTTGTCACTACTGAGTAGGTGGTTCTTTTGGGACCATATTGCATTTAAGTAATTCTAGTCTACACTTTTGATACTTTTCTAAAAAAGACGTCGTTAATGAAACACAAAATATAAAAAATGGAGTTTCCTTTCTACTATTTAAATGATTAATGTACTGCATATTTATTGTAGCACAAATGAAAAAATGCTATATTAATAAAAACAATTATGCCGTTGACGAATAATAGTGCTTTGGCGGCAAATAAGAACTTCATTCTCATCAAAGCAAATAAAAAAACTGTAGACACTTTGTTGACATGTCGCCAAGAAGTCACTAAAATAGTCGCCAAAACTGGTGACTTGGAGACACTTGTCCCCAGGTTTCCTTCAGGGAAGTGTTTAAATTTGCTACAAACACAGATGTATAGCACATAAATAAACAAGTAAGAGTGCTATATTCGGCTGTGCCGAATCTTATATACCCTTCACCATTGTGCGAGCAGAATACAGAGCAACTAAATAATTTTTACATATACATACATATTTACAATACTTAAAACTTAATTATAAATGAAATTTGAAAAGCTAAAACTGGTATATATTTTTTAAAAATTGCTTTGGAACATAACAATATTAAAAAAATATTCTTTTTAAAAAACCAAGATTCGAACCAGGGAACTCACAGTTTCTAACTTAACACACCCCCTACCATGAAGGAACGCTGTTTAAATATCATTAAAATGAAATATAGACCGTTTACTGTTTACAACTCAACACAGTTTTTTGTTTGTTTTCTTTTTGTAAAGGCACTGTTGTCATTTTTTATCTCTTTTGGCGAGTTTTTAAGTAGCAAAAAATCACAAAAATTCCTAGTTTCTATTTGTTAAAATTATTTCGGTAAATAGATGAAATAATAAACGAAAATCATATTAGGCATTATGCTAGTATATGTAAACAAATGCGAAGGGGGGGAGAGATGAGACGACAACCGGATTTGAACTTCGCTTTTCATAAGGACCCAGAATATATATACTTTATAGGGTGCAGCACCTTCGTTGAAGGGTATAAAAAACAAACTTAATTACAAAAAAGAGTAATTTTTGGGATTTCAGTATATTGGTCATAACTTTGCCTTTTTGTGAACCGATTTGAAAGATTTATATACCGACGTGTTAAAGAAGAAATTTGCCATTTATTTTGGTTGTAAGACTTGGACTCGGGAAGATCTATGGTTCCCTAAAATGGGTATTTTCCAAAAAAAAAATTAATATTTTGGTCATAACTTTTTCGTTTCTGAACCGATTTTCCCGAGTTTTTCAGAAAATATTTTTTATTAATTAAATTTCCGATCTTTTGATATATAAGGCGTAACCATAGTGGAATGTGGAATGGTGTGTATTTATAACCTTAATGTTTGTACCAAATTTGAAAACTTTGGCTCTTGCCGTTCTCCAGATATACAGAAAAAAGTAATAAAAATACAACAACCACAAGGGATTTTTTGGAAAAATTAGAGGCAGTCGTGGTTTTTTGGTCATATCTCAGCCATTGTTGGACCAATCTGGCTGAATTTCAATAGCAAGAAATGGTGGACTATATGTGACATAAATGTAAAACAACCTAGCCGATATCATGTCTGGAGTCTCCGGAAAACACATATCAAACGTAAGACGGACGGATATCGTTAAATCAACTTCTCTCCTCACAAGGACCCAAAATATATATACTTTACAGGGCCTAAGATCAATATTGTAGAAATTACAAACGGAATGACAAACTTATATATACCCTTTTCCACCTGTGGTGAAGGGTATAAAAATTGCTTTTTTCAATTATCAAATGATAAAAAATAGGGTGGTCAATTTTCAGAAACCGGTTTTCGAATATTTCGACTATATAAATCTTATGTATAAATCGGCACAGGCAAAACAATTAAGAACGCTTTCTTCCTTTGTTGGTCAACCGAACCTATATGGGTAGAAAAAAGTATCAAAAAAGGGAAATACGGGAAATAAAATTTCGTTTTTTTCTTTTCCGTGCTGCATGTGATAATTTTTAAATTTTCTATAATGTTGAAATTATAACCATAATATTCCTGAGTGAACGAAAACCTATAAGATAAAAAATGTTTTGATCTGGAACTTCTTGAATTTTCGTTAATATTCGGTCTATAAAGATAAAATTATACATTAAACTGGGTGAACACGAACATGTAAGGCGAGCTTTTTAGTACTTTTTCCGTCAACATCTGGTACTTAGATTAATTTTCGTTAATATTAGACGTAGAAACATAAAATTAAAGATGCAATGTCCTGAGTGGATGACAATCCATAAAGGAGACTTTTTGATGCTTTTTTGTTTTTCAATTGATATTTTTTATATTGAACTTATAAAATTAAATTAACTCACGTAGAAGATAATATATGAATCGATGGTTCCTCGCCAAATCGATCCACCTTTTTAGCCAAATTCAATGTCAATAATCGCCAAAGCCTTTGTTTTTTTTTTAGAATTATTAAAAATATTTTTTATAAATTCTAAAAAATAAATTTGTTGAGTGTCGCGAAAATACGCCAAAAATTTTAAAAAGTCGCCATAATATATGTTTTGTTTAATATTTATTTAGAACACAGTAAAAATAGTTAGTGAACACAAAAGAGGCACAATGTTTACTATAAAATAGTTTATAGCAAAATATTTTTTGCTGTTAGAATAAAACAAATATTGAATACTAGCTGGCCGCCCCGGCTTCGCTCGGTAGCTGATTACTAATGATCGATGGAGCCGTTTTCTGATTTTAGGTAAATCAAAAAAAGTAGGCGTAAAAGTAGGCGGGGCAAAATGTTATTTCCGTATAAACCTAAGTTGGACCATGGCGATCATTTTAAAGAAAAAATCGTCCAAATCGGTAGAGCCGTTCTCAAGTTATGCGATCAGCAACACACAACATTTAATTTTTATTATATAGATTTGCAACATATTTTACGAAAAATAATAGCAGTTCTACTGCACAAAACTATTGGCACACCTTATTCTATATCACTCAAAACGAAAAAATTATTATATGGTATACCACATATAATACTTTGTTGGCAAACCTTTTTGCTTTATAATTGCATCTAAACGTTTTGGCATGGAATGCACCAATTTTTTAGTTGTTTCCTTGCCAATATATCTTCGCCATGCTTCTATCAATGCCTTCTTTAGGTCAGATTTATTAGAAATTGGCCTCTTTTTTACACGTCGATCGAGTTCTTCCCACAAATGCTCTATCGGATTGTGGGGGATGGGGTAGGACATGCTCGATGTTATATATAAGCCACATACGAACGTCATTGGCTTAATACTTCGGGTCGTTATCTTGTTGAAATGTAAAACTGCTTGGTAGTTTCGACTCTTCAGCGCTTTTTTACATTTTCTTTAACATATTTAAATAAACCGTTTTGTCCATAATGCCATCTTGCTTATGAATCTTTTTAAGTAGGCTAAACGCTTTGTTTAGTTAATATCAGAAATAAGTGTCTTACGTCTAGCAACTCGAGCATTTGGTAAATTTTTTATATTTTGTATTTTTAAAGAATAAAATTAGGAATACATATATACGAAATAATAAATGTTTTACTTACCAGCAAATGCTATTAGATTCTTCATGTTTGTTTAAAATTATTGGATACCCTAACCGCGTATTTGGAAAATATTTATGGAAGTGGAAATAGACTTTTGTAAACTAAAATTAACATAAATGTTTGGAATAAAACTGGCTATTAAACCATATAATTTTTTTTTTCATTTTGGTGATTTTAGCGTATTTTAGTAAATTACCGCTGAATTGATAAATGTATATTGATAAAGATTTAGTGACATACCATGCATCTAAATTTTAAAACATTATGTTTAGCGATTACGACGAAAATAACAAAAATATAAAAACGTGGTGCCATCTATCGGATAAATACGAAACTCCACAGAAACACTCCTCATGCCTTATACATCAAACACACAAATTTTGGTCAAAGTCGGTGCAGTAGTTTTTGAGTTTAGCGATTACAAACAAACACGTCTCTTTTATATATATAGATAGATACATTTGTAAGTATAAAAGTTGCAGTTATCTAAAACGCTTCACTGGCAAGACTCCCTATTTGTCTTCATTTTTGGAATACATTGTGGGAGAATTACATTTATTCAATGAAGGTACAAGAGAAGTGCAACATGTACTATTCACATTCATATAATTTAAACCTCATAATAACGCGTCTAGAAGTTCGTTATGCATTCTATAAAGTCCAACCAAAGCATATTCCTTTAAATGGGACGTACCTGCCGTATCCGTGTAGCTATAAACTTTTGGGCTAAACCTATATAAATTAAATGAAATATCATCTTTAAAACCCTCTTTACAATTAACAAAAGCTAATTTATTTGAGTGTGTTTCGTAAACATCGAAAGGTACGTTAGGACTCATAAAAATCTTTAACAATAACGTTTATATTTACGATAATAAATTGCCACATACATGTAATGGAAAAATGTTTATAGACTTTATTTATTTATTTATTGATTCTTTCAAGAGCACTTTTAAAAACGAAAAACAATTTTCTAAAATCTTAGGAAAAGGTTTCCTGATAATCTGGCCTAAGCAACAAATGAAATGCGCATAGAAGCTAGCTTTCCCTCAACAATAAATTGCAGTGTATTTATCAAATATGAAAAATTGGGAATTTAGCACTTCAAACAGAAATTTTCTCGAAGATTTTTATTATTTTCATCGTCCATTTGAACATACATACTTTCAAATACTGACCATACATATGAATGCCTCAAATTTCATACATAAAAATACTAGAATAAAAGTAATATTTTTCTTCTTATTGAATATAACGAGTTTTAAAACAAATCCATAGTTTATCAAAAATAGCCAACAAAATCGCCAACTATTTTTTTAAATCGGCAAAAAGTCGCCATGTCGCCAAATCAAATATTAGGTCGCCAAACAAGTTTGAAAATCGCCACATCTGACAACCCTGCCACTAAGACGGAAAAAATAAATGCTCAAAGCATGTAAATTCATAAAAATTTATGGTCGAATTTTGACCATTAGGCAAACACTAGTACATATAATTATCTATGTGTTTGCTCTATATCTAATTAAATATGTAAGCTTTACAAAGCCGTGTTAAAAGTACTAAGTTCGTTTAACCGAAACGCATTTTCACTTATCCGAATATCGTTTAAACGGAGTAAAATTCAAGAATTTTTCATTTTCATTTAACCGAAATAATAATTTATATAATCTGAACAAAAAATAAGAACATTTAAAAAAATTTTTTTTTAAGAAACGCTTTTCTTAAAAAAGAACATTTTTAAAAAATTTTGCCCACCCCCCTAGATTTTATCCTGGCTACGCCCATGTATTCGTGTACTGTCATCGGGAATATGTATGCCTGCAAAGTTTTATCCATTTGCATCGAGTAAAAGGCGGTCAAAAAATTGTTGCCTCCTCCCCCCCCCTAGATTTTATCCTGGCTACGCCCATTTGCATTGAGTATAAGGCGGTTAAATTAACGTTACAAGATTTGATTTTCCGAAGTGAAGCTAAAGAAAAGGTTTTAAAAATTTTGCCCAACCCCCCTAGATTTTATCCTGGCTTCGCCCATGTATTCGTGTACTGTCATCGGGAATATGTATGCCTGCAAAGTTTCATCCATTTTCATTGAGTAAAAGGCGGTCAAAAAAGCATTTTACCAAAGAAAAAATTTTTTTGCCTGTTCCCCCCCCCCCTAGATTTTATCTTGGTTACGCCCATGTCTTCGTGTATTGTCATCGGGAATATGTATGCCTGCAAAGTTTCATCCATTTGCATTGAGTATAAGGCGGTTAAATTAACGTTACAAGATTTGATTTTCCGAAGTGAAGCTAAAGAAAAGGTTTTAAAAATTGTGGCCCCCCCCTTGATTTTATCCTGGCTACGCCCATGAATTCGTGTATTGTTATCGGGAATATGTATTCCTGCAAAGTTTCATCCATTTGCTTTGAGTAAAAGGCTGTCAAAAAAGCATTTTACCAAAAAAACAAAATTTGCCCCCCTAGATTTTATCCTGGCTACGCCCATGTATTCGTGTATTGTCATCGGCAATATGTATACCTGCAAAGTTTCATCCATCTGCATTGAGTACAAGGCGGTTAAATTAACGTTACAAGATTTGATTTTCCGAAGTGAAGCTAAAGAAAAGGTTTTAATAAACGTCCCGGGAGTTTACTTTACTGCATTCAAACTGTTAGGTTTGCAAAAAAAAGAAGAACTTGTGTTAAAATATAGCCATAGGTAAAATGTATATTCACTTATGTATGTGCTTATGTACACAAGTATATTAAAGATTGTTTGAATTTAAAAACTCACTAGTTTATAATATTTTAACATTGATTTTAAGTGCAACTATTTTAATAGTTTAGTTTTAAAAGTTGACAACATTGAATGCAACAGCTGTTACATATTTGTTGCTGTTTGCACTTACAATTTTTTTGTAATATCAAATAAATGTTTGCCCACATTGGACAAATATTTGTTTGCCAGCAAATAAATTTATGTTCAAAATCAGCTGTTATTTTATTTGAGTGCCCCGGTAGGCTAGCTGGTAGCGAGCTAGTCTGTAAGAGCCGGGGTTGCGGGTTCGATTCCCGCCTGAGACTCTGGTTTCTTTCCTGCAGACAAGCATATAGCTTCGCGGGATTAGCTTAGGAAATAAAAAATAAAAAAATATTTTGTGTTCAGACTATGTTAATGAAATATTTGATGTTTGTTATCAAATATTTCATCAGTCTGAACGTACCTTAAGAAAGGGGATTAGGTCCTGGTACAACAACACCCTTTGTCAAAAGCAGTGGAAGGCTTCGTTGCAAAACTGGCTCCAAGATACGACGGTGCATACGAAGTAAGAGGATTTATTTCTCCCGTAGTAGAAGTAATAACGGACAAACTTAAACCCTTAAATGTTGAGTGCTGTCCGTAGCTGATATACCTGTGTCGTCCTACTAACATTTTCCCATTATATCACATAACACAAACTTTCTAACTGAACCCTTACAGGTAGCATGAGTAACAAAACCACTAAAATGGCAGAAAATGAAAAGTTCAAGAAAACTCGCCGTCAGGTAAGAGAGCGCTATACGGCCATAGAAGCCAAACAACGGCGTGCCATATTAATTACCGAGCCCAACCACCCCTCCCCAGCGAAGGTGTGACTGACACGTACTTCCACTTGTGTATCATCAAGGGCACAAGAAACAAAGTGGCAGCTGTCCGCCGGACAGAGGAGCTTGCTGGAGAAGGACCTGGCACTCAGTGACAGCGAAACGGAGGAGGTCAAAGGAGCAGCCAACCCACAACAGGATGAAGAGAAAGAAATAGGTCCGATACCGGTAGTCGACCTCACACAGAACGACGAAGATGAACTCTTTCCTACCAACTGGTCGCAACCAGTCTCCCAAGTACGCACAGAGGACCTGACGACGGAACTGGAACAGGCAGTGGAAGAATGGTACGGAGATGACATTCTATCCATCAACAACGACACGACGTGGAGCGATCTAGGCGAAATCCTACCTACCGACTGAGTGCCCAACAGCAGTCACCATTAAAGCACTCATCGTAGGGCACGTAACTCAAGGTCTGGAATTTGGGAACAACATAGGCAATCACACCGGGGAGCAGTTGCCAACGGAAATATAGACGTGTTTCATTGACCTATTACAGGACCAAAATCGCAAGGGAAGATTAAATTTCCTGAAGAAAGTCGGTGAGAAAACTTACAGAATCAGGGTTTCCAAATTTGGTTCCGCTACCGTGAGGAATTGGTACGATAAATAAATAAAACCGAATGTGTTTTCTAATATTTTTCCGGAAGCAAGGGAGGAGTGTGACGACAAGTCTTGTGGGACAAACTTGGTCACACCCTGTTAGCGTGGTTTCTAACACCGAATAAAGTAACTATTCGCTCTGAAGATAAACAGGGAACATGGAACATGTAACGTGTGTCCATCTCTGGCTTCAACGATGTGGCAACTTTCATGTGGAGAGATTTTGACAGATTTTATGTGACTTTGCTTTTTTATTCAATTTCATTTTGTCTTTTGAGCAGTGATGTCAATTGTGGTTGTATTGCTTTACATTAGTATTAGTGAATAAAGAGAAAAGTATTCTTAATAAACCCTGCCGTCAAATGAGTAGCTAACTACAAAAAAACCCAACTTTAAGTTAGCTTGTATAGACTAACTTAAAGCCAACAACTACACAATGCAAAATTTACATTAACCAAAGTGTATACAAACACTCTGTTGTATATTTTAAGTAGTGAGATCCAAGTCGTTAGCAAAAAAAATCAACGTTGTTATTGTTGTTATGTTATGACAATTTAATCTCATATTTACGCTCTTAATTGAGTAATGGCAAAAAACATAGTTTTTTTATTCAAAAACTAGACTGCCCCAGTAGGCTAGCTGGTAGTGAGCAAGTCTATCAGCGCCGAGGTTGCGGGATCGATTCCCGCCAGCGACTCTGCTTAAAAAAAAAGTTGAATAAAAACAACTTTGATTAATAAAATAAAATAAAAGAAGTAAAAGAAAATAAATTAAAAAAATAAAATTTTTTTATTTTTTTGAAAGTATTCATCCAATGAATAAATTTCATAGATCGGCCTTAATCGGCCTTAACTTAAACTAACTTAACTTAAAGCTAACTTAAAGTATTGAGTTTATAGCTAGCTACAAAAAGTAAACTTAAAGTTAATTGAAAGTAATGCAGAGTCGGACAGTCGACTACTTCCTAGGACATCGCAATGTTAAAATAGTTAGTTAATTCCATATAAAAGTAGTGCAAGTGTCAACCACCACTAGTTGAGAAATAGTTAGCTTTCAGTTAATTTAAAGTTAACTGAATGTCCGACAGGGAAGATTAAAAAATACGTAAGCATCCGCCGCATGTGCACCCGTCGCTTGATAATCGACGACTAATTGTGTACTCTCGTGGACTAAATGAAAGAGCGTAAGAATGCGTGTGAAGAATGTGTGTGAATTAATTTACACAATTGTGTATGACGCTGACATCACTGCTTTTGAGCCACAAACAATAAATGTGCTTTGAAATTTAATAAAATTGTGGAACCATTGCCTAGAAGCAGCAAATTGTAAGAAAAGTAAAACGTAAAGTAATTGGGTACCAGTAAAGAAGTTAGCGCAAGTGCGTAAAGTTAAATCTTTGTACCAGCCCGCGGTGTGTAATATACCCTACAAGAAGAGAATGAGCGAGTTGTCACTTTTTTCACGTTGGTGTCAAGAAAATGATAGAATGAAATGACCGAAGTCAAGTTTTCTGTCATTTCTTTTTATCATTTACTTAACACCAACGTGAAAAAAGTGACTACTCGCTCATTCACTTCTTGTAGGGATAAGCTACCCAACTTTTCAATAACAAAATAAAGTAACAAATTAGGTGCAACAAAGAAAACAAACCTGTTTCTATTTCTTTTTTTTTTGAGTTGGTCGACAGTGTTCCATAGGTTTCAGCCAGGTTGCCTGTGCATAGAGCTATACCTAGAGTATAACGCGTTTCACCACATCCCAGCGAACGCCTGTGTAACGGCGAGAAGGATTGTTAAATAAATCTATTTTAGTTTATTATCATATTTTCTTGTGACGAACCTGGACAAAAGGCTGAGTATATCCCGAAATAAAGTCGTTACAGTGTGCATGATTGTTAGACTTTTAAATGGCGAACGTGCGATCGTACGAATTCAGGGGCCTAATTCTGGCATTCGTGATCGAGTACTTTCTCGATTCGAAAGCAATTTAATATCTAATTATTTCAGTCAATACTGAACGAATCGGAATTATTTTTTCAGTGTTGTAAAGCATTAATTTGAGTTTCACAATACTAAAAAAATAATTTCGATGCGTTCAGTATCGACTGAAATAAAATTGCTTTCAAATCGAGAAAGTACTCGATCACGACTGCCAGAATTAGGCCCCAGAAATCCCTTATACATGCTCGTGAATGATCGAGATTGAAAAACCCGCTCACGCGCACAGCTATAAATAAAGTTTATTTTGATATGCAGGTAATCAGGTATGCGATATAAACGTTCGGGAATTTCGATTAATTTTGAAACGAGATTATCGTTTTGTTTTTAAAATCGTTTTCCATCACATGCCTGAATAATTAATAAAGGCTATGATATACTATTACACAAGTCGTACGTATTTTAAGTAAAATACAACGCTGTCATGGTCAGTTTTTATTGTTGTGTTTTAATTTTCAAAAAATTACTAGATCAGTAGCACGATTCACTAACTTTTAACACTTTAAAAGGTGTTAACTTTAACCACACATTTTGATGTTTGCACTAACCACTATGTGATTCACTAACTTATTTATAGCTATGGCAAACATTTTTATATTTTTCTCTATTCAAATTGATATTATTTGGTAACTCTGCCAAGCGAAATGTCAAAATAGGAGAAAATAACAAAGAAGATTACAAAAAAAAAAAACAAAACAAAAACCTTGAGATTTGTAAATTTTAAATAGTTTTGTGCAAAGTAAGTAAAAAAGCAGGGACATAAAAGCCTGAAATAATAATTTATCACGAATTTTTAAAACCTGCTCTCTGAATAATTGTTACCAATAACCAATATTTTTTTGGTCTTTGATAACCGTTATAGTTTATTTTTGTTTTTTTTGGGCTTCCATAACCATTACAAAAGATTTTAATTTTTTTTGGTCTTCCGTAACCATTATAAAAGGTTTTAATTTTTTTTGGTCTTCCGTAACCATTACAAAAGATTTTTATTTTTTTCGGTCTTCCATATCGAATTTCACACAAGTTTTATGAAAATATTCGTTGGAGTTCAGCCAATGACACTCCTAATAAAATCTATGAAACAGGTTTTGTTACAGTCAATGTTTATGAAAAGCTTCATAGAATTAATGAAACTCTTTACAGAAACAATAAATCGTCAGGTAATGAAGCATTTTATAGAATCTATGAAACAGTTTCATAAAAGTCATTCCTAAAAAGAGCTTCATTAAATTATCATTTTTATTAACATTTGTATTACTAGCAATGTTTGCATTTGTTGCGGTTTTTGTTTAAGATTTCTTCACCCTCACTTTAGAATCGATGAGATTTTCATCAATTTTAAGCGCTTGTTTACACTCATAAAAAAATGTCAGTAGAAATAGCGAAAACCTTTGCAGAAATAACTGATAACAGTACCAGTATATTCAGCTGTAGAAAAATCAATGAAGGTAAGAATCATTGTCTGCTATTTTAGATGAGCTAAATTTTAGCAACAAATTAGTTAATATTTAAAAATTAATTAAGCTAAACCCGGTCTTTGAATTTAGCTGAAATTTCAATTGCATTAGCTAAATTTGTAGCAAAATTTACAAACAGTGTTCAATGATATTAGGAATATTTTCTGCTAAAATTTCGAAAAAAAACTTTGGGTTTTTGAACCCTCCAGATCAGGCCCGAATTTATTTTTGGAAATATAGTTAGTTTAATTAGTCCAATTGAATTAGAACACGTTTTACAGACTTTTATACTATATTTTTTTTCGAGTATATTGTTACGAAAGTAACTTTAGTTAAGAATTAGTTGTAATTATTAGTTAATAATTAGTTGAATTTATTAGTTATCTTGTATTTATTAGTTAACTTGTATTCATAAGTAATTTTATTAGTTTACATCGTTTTTGTTATAATTTAGTACACTTCAATCCCAATGTGCAGAAAGCCATAGAAATGACCGTTAAAAAAAGCTTCTTCAGTATAAGAGGTAAAATTATGTAAACATAAGTGCTACCATAAATCAAAGTGTGGTGAATAAAAAAAGCCTCGAATCTTCGAAAAACATTTCGAATATTCTAGACAACCAAATTGCAGTATAAATACTAGCGGCGAGTAGCAGAACAAGTTCATTCTTAGTTCAGACTTTGTCAATAACGCATAACGCTGAGAAAATTATAGTTGGTTGTGAATAAAAGCTATAAATTACGGTTGTTAAAAAGACTTACAGCCTTATTCAAAAAAAGTTAATAAAGGTTTACCAAGACTTATTAAGTAAAAATCGTTAAAGTATTATTCAAAAGCAATTATTAGTTTAAAATACCTTTTGTAACTCAATATTAAAAGTAAGAATTTTAAAGTACCTTCAACCCTACTTTAAACCTAAATTAATAATATTACAAAGACAACAAACTTTGAGAAAATAAACAAAATAATAAAAATATACATTTTACAATATTATATTGGTATTTAAAATGGAAACACTAAGTTTTATAGAACGAATTGGTAAGTATTATGATTATTTAAAAAAATTAGTAGGTTTTGACTTGTCTTCTATTTTAACAGAATTTTTAACGCAAATATCCAACTGCAGACGCCAAAGAATTTATAAAGATAGGCCTGATCCGTTTTTCCTTCCTGACATCGAATTCAAAAAGAAATATCGGTTTAATAAGCAAACCGTAAAAAACATAACAAATTTAATAAAAAATGATATTTCATTGGACAGAAGAGGATGTGGAACATCGGCAGAATTGCAGATATTGGTAGCCTTGCGCAGTTGGGGCAGAAGAGAAGTAAGTTTTGCAATTTATAAGAGCGAATTTTAAGTAGAAAAAAATTCGATTTTTAGGTGCAGGACGATGCTGGTGACATTCATGGCCTATCTCAAGCAACGGTCAGCAGAATTTGTGCAAAAGTGGCTCGAGCTATCGCCAAACTAGCAAACGATAAAATCAAAATGCCTGCTACCGTGCAAGATGAAGTGAAAGTTTCAAAACAATTTAAAGAAATTCGCAACGTCCCCACTGTTATTGGGGCAATTGATGGAACTCACATAAGAATTAGAAAAACTGGTGGTGAATTAGCTCAATATTACATAAATCAAAAGGGTTTTATTCGCACAACAAATAAAATAATGGTTAATCAATTTATTTTTATTCGAAAGAAACTATAGTCATGTATGATTATTGATATTTATTAATGTTTTTATTTTCTTTTTTTATATTTCTGAATAAAATGAAAGCAAACAAATTTTTTTTAAAGAAAAATATTTCCTTTTAGTCTATAGATAGGTAAAATAATTTACAAATACGGTTACGGATAAAAATAATATTAATTTTTTTTGCATTACTAGAATTGAAATGACAAGTGCATGAAACGGTGTTACCAGTCTTAAACTAAAAAAATTCTTAAAGTCATTTTTAACTAATATACGTTTTTTGTATACAAATTTTTACAAAAAGGTTATTAAGCGTAAAGTGCTTATTAACTAATATGTTCTTTAAACCAAAATATAAGGCTGTTAGTACTAAATAGAGTTGAATAAATTGTAAATAGTTTTTAAAGTGTTTGTGTTTTATTTATTTTATTAAAGTTGCAATAAAGAACTCGAAACGGTTTATTATAAAGGAAATAAACCAAAACGTTATTGAAAGGCAGTAACGTAACAATTGGTGTCAGAAGTGAAATTGCATAAATAAAATAAATAGATAATAAAAGTGAAAAAAAAAAAAAAAAAAAAAAATTATAAAATAAAAAAAAAAAAGAACAAGAAGACTGCAATGAAATTTGAAGAGCTTAAAGTAGAACAGCTCAAGAAAGAATTGGGCAAGTTGGATCTGCCAACTGCAGGTAATAAAGCAGAGCTGCAGAAGAGACTATTAGATGAATTCGAGCGACGCAATATGGACATTGTGAGCTACGAATTTGAGGATAAAGAAGAAATAGAGGTATGTACTCGTGCAGTTGCTAGCAGTATGGATTTAAACACAATGTTTGCTGCAATGATGGCAAAAATGGACGATAATTCCAAAAGCATGGTACAGATGATAAAAGAAAATTCGAGTGATATTCTAGCTGAAACTTCTAGAAAAATTAATGAAACTGCTAGAATAATGAATGAAAATTCGAGAAAAATGGAAGAGAAGACAAGCACCATCCTGGCTGAAATTCAAGAGAATTCCAGAACCACAAATGAGAAGCTTCAGGAGATTTCCACCGAAATAAATGAAAGAGTAAATGACATGGAAATAGAATTTAACCAGAAGCTGACTGAAGTAACAACAAAGGTAACAGATATGGATGAAAAGTTTCATCATCTTGAAGCAAAAGTAAATAGTCTACAATGCCAAGAGGGACCAGTGCGTGTTATTCCAGAAGTTTCTAGTAGAATAAAGGCCCCTTGCTTTGACGGTAGTGTGCCATTAAATGTTTTTAAGTTCCAGTTCGATACAGTTGCCAACAGAAATGCATGGAACAGTGAGGAAAAAGCCATCGAGCTAATTCTTGCTTTAAAGGGGACTGCGGCTGAAGTGCTTGAAAGTGTACCAGTAAGTAGCAGAAACAATTATGATGAAATTATGGTAGCACTGCAACGTAAGTATGGAGGTGAACACAAAAAGGAAATCTACAAAATGGAGTTGCGCGGCAGAGTGCAAAAGGCAAACGAAACCTTACAAGATTTTGCTCTCGAGATAGAGCGCTTGATGCAGCTAATATACCCTGGTGAGAATCATCCGTTGTTGGACAGCTTCAAAACAGAAGCATTCATTAACGGTATAAGAGATGCTGATGTCAAGTATGCGGTGTGTGCATCATTGAAGTCAACGTTTGCAGAAACAGTTTCATTTGCCCTGGCTCAGGAAACCGCAAGAATAGTTGCAAAGCAGAAGTCGTTTAAGGTGCAAAGGCTCGATGTTATAGCAGATGATGATAGAGACATCATGAATGAATTAAAGCGACTTACAGAAGAAGTTTTGCGGGTATTAAATGAGAAGCTGGGCAGAAACAAACTAAAATGCTATAACTGCGGAAAGGTTGGGCACATACAGCGTGACTGTAAAGCACCAAGAAAACGTTCAAGATCTGCTTCACCGCCCAGAAACAACCAGCGGGGTAATCATCAGTCATCACAGGAGTCGCCGTTAAGTATGGAGGGAGTGCTACCTTTCGCATCTGAGGACTCGATAATAAATTTAGTAGTGCCAAAGAGTAACAAAAATATTACGACATTTGGCTACATCGATGGTAAAAAGCGCATTTTGACTATCGACACTGGTGCAGGATTCTCGATAATAAGGCCTGACTTGGTTAAAGGAGCTGTCGAACCACTAAGCGGAGTGAGCTTGCGAACAGCTACAGGTGAGCCTGCTACTGTCTATGGGAAAACACGTGTGGTGTTAAGAATTGCCGATATTGTCGCTTTTCATGAGTTTATTGTGGCCGACATTGTAGACGAAGTACTGATTGGCGCAGATTTTATGATAAGTCATAATATAAGTCTGAATATGGGAAAGCAAATAATGTATTTGTGTGATTATGAAATACCCCTGGATGTTGGGTATGAAAGTGAGGCTCGTGTGGGACAGCCTCTCGAATGTACTCGTCAGGAATCGTCAGTTCACAGAAAAGTTGAAAAGCGAGAAAATGTGGTTGCTCAGGTAAGACAGCTTAGCAGATTGGAAGCCAGGCACTGTACGGAGGCAGATAGGAGGGAATGCGTCAGTGAGGGTCGCTCGTTGAAGGTAGCGCCCAGTAAAGATTGGATAACGGCGCAAAATAGAGAGCCCGTATCGGCCAAGGTTATAAGGGCCAATAGTATAGGTGGAAGTCAAAATTTTAAAGGAAACTGCCCAAAGCGTGTGGCACCCAGGAGCACAGCAAATAGAGGTTGTGCGTCGCTTCCACAGAGCAGTTGTAATGCACTACCTATACCCGAGGATAAGCATGTATCTTCAATGGAGCGGAGAAATCTGTACGACCATAGAAAGTCCGTGCGTGGCCGTAGTAAGTTGTGCAGATATGATCGGCCGGTGAATTCCGAAGGATCTAAGAAAGGCCAGTTGGTTTTGACAATGAATCAACCACCAGAGGAGGGATTAGTTGCCAAGCCACAAATACATTGGGATGGGCCATATAAGGTGATAAGGAAATTAAATGATGTGGTATACCGAATACAGAAATACAAAAGTCCAAGAGCCAAAATGAAAGTTGTTCATTTAGAACGATTAGCCCCTTATGGAAGAGGTGATTCTGAGCCTATTCGGGACGAACAGGCTTAAGTGGGGGGCAGTGTTACGAAAGTAACTTTAGTTAAGAATTAGTTGTAATTATTAGTTAATAATTAGTTGAATTTATTAGTTATCTTGTATTTATTAGTTAACTTGTATTCATAAGTAATTTTATTAGTTTACATCGTTTTTGTTATAATTTAGTACACTTCAATCCCAATGTGCAGAAAGCCCTAGAAATGACCGTTAAAAAAAGCTTCTTCAGTATAAGAGGTAAAATTATGTAAACATAAGTGCTACCATAAATCAAAGTGTGGTGAATAAAAAAAGCCTCGAATCTTCGAAAAACATTTCGAATATTCTAGACAACCAAATTGCAGTATAAATACTAGCGGCGAGTAGCAGAACAAGTTCATTCTTAGTTCAGACTTTGTCAATAACGCATAACGCTGAGAAAATTATAGTTGGTTGTGAATAAAAGCTATAAATTACGGTTGTTAAAAAGACTTAGTACTAAATAGAGTTGAATAAATTGTAAATAGTGTTTAAAGTGTTTGTGTTTTATTTATTTTATTAAAGTTGCAATAAAGAACTCGAAACGGTTTATTATAAAGGAAATAAACCAAAACGTTATTGAAAGGCAGTAACGTAACAATATATAAAACGGTATATTTTTATGTTTTGCTTTTATGTAATTATGTTCCTTTTTGTTTCTTTATTGTTACTATTCACACTTTTGTTAATATTTATTCGGGTATTGTTTATTACATTGATAACAATTGTTTATCGTAATTAATTAAAATTTTTAAATAATTGCAAATACTTTGTAATAAAATTAATAGTATATATTAGTGAAAGGGTGAAAAAGTGATAGAGTGAATATAAAAAAAGTGAAAAATGGGTAGAAAGCGAAATATTTTTATTCGAGAGTTTTTATTTTTGAGTCAATGAAAAACGAATCCACGTGTAAAACTTGTAAATGTAAAATTGTTGGAAATCATGTGACTAATCTTAAGAGACATATGTTAGCTAACCATATGGAGCTTTATAATCAGGAACGAGAGGATTTAGATAATTATTTGGCTGAAAATGAAGGCGGCAAAACATTTTCTGTTTGATACTCAGAAAAAGAGATCAGAAATGCGTGCTTGAAAATAGTAACGGAAAACTCTCAACCGTTGTCATTCTTCGACTCTCAAGCATTTAAAATTCTTTCAGATCAAATTTTTCAAGGTATTAATATGTGTCCAATAAGGTCTCATAACATAATTACAATTATCAGTGTCGAATATGAGCGAATTAAAGATATGATTTCAAGAAAAATTAAGGGAAAGGTACTTTCCTTAAAAATGGATAGTGCTACAAGGAATGAACGATCCGTACTGGGAATTAATATTCAGCTAATTGTGGACGGCAAGATTGAAATATAAACGCTTTCTATACGTGAAATGCAGACCTCACAAACTGCTCAAAATTTAAAGGAACATTTGCAAGAAGTTTAAAATGACTTTGGCATAACCAAGAAGCAGATCTTTTCAATTACGACAGATAATGGTCGGAATATGTTGAAATCGGTTGACTTACTTGGCGTTCATGGAGATGATGATGATGATGACGATGACAATGACGACGACGATAATGATGAAGATAATGGCGATAACAATTCTGAAAATTCTGCTGTAGAAAATCATGATTCCTTTTGGGAAAATATTTTTGAAGAACATCAATCAAATCTACTCAGTGAGATGTGCTGCTCATACACTTCAATTGGCGATACATGATTTTCTGCGAAACGATGAGAGGATGGAAATTATTCACAGTGTGCGGCAGATAGTAAAGACTTTGAGAAAGCAGCAGTGGAAGTAAGTTAAATATGTTAATGTATGTTCCTTAGCGTGGCCGTAGGTTGTATGGAGAACTTTTTTTTTATTTCTTATATTCTCCCCCCCAAATCGGTTCAGTTTTATGTAAAAAAAATACAAAAAAATTTCGTAGCGATAAGTTGTGTTTTATGGGGTGTGTCCGTCCCTCCAAGTTTGCCTTCACAAACTTTCAACAAGATCGGTCAAAAAGTTTCTGAGTTAGAGGTGGTCAAAGTTTGAAATTTTGGCCATACAGGTGTTCTTTCGGTGGGGTGTCACAAAGCCATAGGACATAAAGCCATAATGGCTTTATGACTCAATCCAAGCGGACATAAAGCCATAATTTTGATATGGCCTTAAGTCTCATATCAATTTTAGTGAAATGGGACATAAAGCCATTATGGTTTTATGTCCCATTTGATGTTTTGCGTTACAAACGCTTTATTTCACTAAATATGCCTATTTATCTATGAAATTAATGATTTAAAAAAAATCCAACATTTCTAGGCTCCAGGAATTACAGCTGCAAACATTTTGTGAAAGGAAAAACCTTAGTTATCATTGGAAAACATTTTTTTATTCTTGTGACGCACGCAGGAAAACTTTATTCAGCGAAGCCACCTGCCGCGTCCTACTGGAGGAAAAAACCCCTAAGCGCGGCCGCAGGCCGCCACGCAGAAAAACTTTATTATGCGAAGCCAGATTTCAATACTTAACTTTAGTGTCTCCGGCACTGAAATGAGAGATAAAGCCGTTTTCTAATATTGCTAATGTGAGCTAAGGAGATGATGGCTTTATCTCCCATTCAAATGAAAAAAAAAAACAAAAAAGGCTTTATCTCCCTATTGAATGAGGGATAAATGTCGGAATTTGATTGATTGCCAGCAACATTTTGACAGACAAATGCATTTTTGACATAAAACAGGGCGACATGAAACAACAATGTATTTTTTACACGAAATAGGGTGACATGCAATCATTATTAAAAATATGGCTTTATGTCTCATTTTCGGAAAAAAATGTATGACTTTATGGCATATGCCCTTATGTCTCAATGGAATGGGACTTAACGCCATATGGCTTTATGTCTCAATCCAAGCTGACATAAAGCCATAATTTTGATATGGCCTTAAGTCTCATATCAATTTTAGTGAAATGGGACATAAAGCCATTATGGTTTTATGTCCCATTTGATGTTTTGCGTTACAAACTCTTTATTTCACTAAATATGCCTATTTATCTATGAAATTAATGATTTAAAAAAATCCAAAATTTCTAGGCTCCAGGAATTACAGCTGCAAACATTTTGTGAAAGGAAAAACCTTAGTTAAACTTTAATGTCTCCGGAACTGAAATGAGAGATACAGCCGTTTTCTAATATTGCTAATGTGAGCTAAGGCCATGATGGCTTTATCTCCCATCTCTTCCGTGAGAGAAAACTTAAGAGCACTAGAAGTCGACTCAGGGTCCTAATTCTGGCATTCGTGATCGAGTACTTTCTCGATTCGAAAGCAATTTTATTTCAGTCAATACTGAACGAATCGAAATTATTTTTTCAGTATTGTGAAACTCAAATGAATGCTTTAAAATGACGAAAAAATAATTCCACTTCATTCAGTATTGACTGAAATAATTAGATATTAAATTGCTTTCGAATCGAGAAATTACTCGATCACGACTGCCAGAATCTGGCCCCAGATTTTATAAGGAAGCCAGAGTTGACATTGATGCAAACTTGATAGAGTATTGGCAAGAAAAAAATATTCATACCCTTTTTCAAGGAAGCTAGCATTAATAGTCCATGCCGTTCCAGCAACACAAGTCAGCGTTGAAAGGGCATTTTCTGCTCTGAAAATTATACTCAGTGACTTACGCTGCAATTTATCTGAGCGAACATTGCGTTCATTAATGTTTGTAAAATTTAATTCTTAAGAAATACATATGTAGATATATCTCTAAATGTTCCACTTTTTCATTTTCAAAGCTATAGTTTCATATAGTTTGTTACGATTCAATTGGTTACTTATGATGACTATGTAAGAAAAAAAAAACAATAACAATAATAAGTAAGAAAGTTATAGTCGGTCAAGACCGACCACATAATATCCTACACCTATTTGGGTCCGAAATTTGTATGGTTCCGAAGTCGACTTGGTTTCAAAATAGTCGAACAAGCCTACTTAATGGTATTTTCGGTTAGGTAGAGGTGGCAGCCGACTTTATTCGCCAGCTCACATAGACACTAAATGTCCGTTGCGATACCACTGCGCTTCCACTCATTCGTAATTAGGTGTGTTGCATATTCTTAGAGTACATGACGAGACCTACAGTTCAATGCTGAATCCAAACTGCAAGATTTGAAGTGCTTTAGAACAGAAATTACTTTCATTAGTTCGCTTAAGCCAACCGATAGTTGAGGATGTTAAGAAATAATTATTTCTTTTTGAAAAAGGCTTAGCTACTACACCAATAGCACTGACTACTCAATGGTATATAAATACAATTTTAGTGCGAAATTTCTTGTATTAATATTGGTTTCTGTTTACCAAATATGAGAAAGATATCAAAAAATGTACGGATCCTTACCAAAATCATTAAAATAAAAGTTCGTCATTGTGCAAATATAAGTCAGTGTGCGAAATTTTATAAAAATATCTTAAGATTTGCGAACTGTAGCGTGGTTGTAGAAGACAGAAAAAATAAAAATCTTTCATAATGGTTACCAAAGACCAAAAAAATTAATAATCTTTCATAACGGTTATCAAAGCCCAAAGAAAATAATAATCTTTCATAATGTTTATGGCAGAACTATAATTTTCTGGGTAATTTATAATTATTATTACAGGACCATTTTTTTTTCAGTTATTTTTTCCATAACCTATTGGATATTTAAAAAATAATAACAGTTATTTCGGGTCCCTGTAAAAAAGTATAAATTATTACTATTTTATTAATTTCGTAAATGCTTTTAGATTTTAAAATAGAATGGCTAGTACTTCTGCCAAAAGAAGCCGCGCCTCTGCCGCCCAGCTAAGTAATATGGTTGACTTTATGATAAGTAACCCGGGACTTGTTGCCGGTAAATTTAAGAAGCTACATGGAAAATTGGAGTGCGATAAAAAGTGGAGCGAATTGCCTGAAACCCTAAATTGTCTTAGTGGGGCGGTTAAAGCGGTAAGTAAACATATTTTAATAAATATAGAAAAATGTAAAATCGTTCACAATCACAAAGGTTTGGAAGGAATTAAAAAGTCGCACTAGTACCAAAGTACGTGACCATAAAAGGCAACAAGCGCTAACAGGAAATAAACCGTTGGCACAAGAGGCGTGAAGTGACATGGAAAGGCGAGTAGTTTCAGTTATCGGGAACGATTACATTGAGGGCCATGCATCCGTTGCCGAAAATGTTCCAATGGAAGATGTAAGTAATGGTAAAGTTAATATGTAAGATTACCTCCAGCAAATTCCTTTTTTCATAAGAATCTGCAAATACTTCTTGAAAATGGCGAGAAGATTGTCGTGCAATTGACATCACATACAGAAGTAGCTTTTGATTTGCAATGTGATACGCCAAGCACTCCAAAAAGGACACCTCGCAGAGGGCTGAAAAAAAGCGAGCCGAGGACGATAGCGAATAAAGAAGGAATTCTTGGAGATCGCAAGAAAACAGGCAGATGCTTTAAAAATAATTATTAACTTGAGATAAATTGTCATTGACAATTAATCTTTAGTTGTTTTTGCTTTTTTTTTGAATTATGGCCGATTCCATAAAAACTATGGGGGAAGGCCTTAAAGAAACTGCCACTGCGATTACTAATTTAGACAGTGTAATAAGCAAAATGTAAGTAACCCTGTGCATTAACATTTTTGTTTATCCATCTATTTATAAACCTTTAAAAAACTATTATCATTAAGGCTAACATTTTTAAATAACAATTAACAAGAAAACGTTAATGTCTTAATGCCATTATCGAGTACATATACTATGAGTCTTATTTATAATAATTTATCAGAGGTTTAATAACGAGCATTGATTTTTTGTTTCAGACTTAAAGAGTGAATTATTTATCTGATATACGGCCCTTTTCACAATGTACAATTATTTAGTTTTTATCGTAAAAAACTAATTGCCGGTTTGCTTAACAGGGACCAATTAACCGACGGTTACCGATTTACGTTTTTACGTTTCACCATCATCTGATTACTTAACAAAAGCGTTCAGTAGAAAGTATGGTAATCCTGCATATATTTGTTTACGAAAATTAGTGTAATAAAAGATTAAAAATGAAACTTTTAAAAAAAGCGGCATCAATCTAAGAAAATAAGCTCTCAACTTTGGGAAACTTTGCAATGTCATAAAAATATGAAGCTGTCTTCCTCATGTCCTCTTGAGAATCTGGCATTGCTATAAATTTCATTGATAGTTTTGCAATTGCTTTGGATACATTTTTTTACAACGCGGCTACCAGTTGCAATATATACTCCACAGTAATCACTTATTACGATCAGGAAACTGCATGTAGCATAAAACCTGTAGCATTTGGATAGGCGATAGTGCACAATTTCTATAAAAAAAATTAAGAAGAAAAACATTATTTTTTATTTTAGAAGAACATTTTTGAGAGACCTTACCTGGTTGTTACAGATTTTATATTGCTACTTATAAGGTTAGCAACGTATTTTGCTGTGGACTTTGTTATTCTAAATCTTTGTCTGAATTCTGCATCACTTAAAGAAAAGTGATCACACCGTGCAAAACTTCTTTCTTGACGCTTTACATTTTTAAAATTAAAAATATTGCAAAAATATAAATGTTGCTTTTCCATTTTCTCTTTGTTATTTGTTTTTCTTACAATTAACATGCTAGCCGGCGTAATTGGTTCGGTTAGATTTCACAGCAACTTGTTTGTTAAATAGTGTCGGTTAAGAGTTAATCGTTCTTTGTGAAATTTAGATTTGCCTAACTTGCGAAGTTCACGTTAACTTTTAATCGTACATTGTGAAAAGGGCCGATACATGTACATATTTTTTATTTTTGTTATATAATTTTAATTGTTTTTGGTTCTTTTTATTTAATAAAATAGGCATATAAATAAAAATGTATAAAAGCAATACATATACATAAAATGGAAGTATGTATCTTTGTATATTCCCAGTTGGCCACATTGCCGTTGACGACATTGTCGTCAATGATGTATGCACAACTTGTCCCTTGTCATTCAGATTTTCTAGAAGACAATTTACAGGAAATCGTCGTGCACGACAGTTTGAGCTACATTGTCTTATAAGTTGTCTTCTATAAAACTCTACGTAGGATAGTATGAGCGACGCTGTCTTATAAGTTGGCCTTTATTAAACTCTATGTGGGACAGCATGAGCGACATTATCTTATAAGTTGTCTTCTATAAAACTCTACGTAGGACAGTATGAGCGACGCTGTCTTGTATAAAAGCAATTGACGACAAAGTTTTCTTGAATGCTTTTCAATCACTTGCTTGGTTTTCTTAAAATTTTTACATTCTTTTTTTTTCATTCGTTGGTTTAAATACCTACATAAAATTTACGAATTAGCACTAACCAATAAATCCGATGCTGATGAGGTTTTTCGCGGGCTGGAGAATAGATTGCATGCATTTAATACTTCACTGTCAACTTTAGGATTGTTTAAAAGAGTCGAATATAAAACATGTAACAGAAATTAAAACTCCAACTTTACTAAAAAAACTGTCAGAAATAGATAACCATATATTTGTCGTGGACGTCAAAATAGGTGACATTGTCATGCATATAGTCGTTGACAACAAAGTAGGCGACATTGTCTTTCTTTGTGTCGTGCACGATTTTCGCGTCACTTGTTCGAAAATGTCGTTGACGATTTGTTCTCGCTGTCCCTCACATGTCGTGCAGGAATTAACATTGTCGTGCATCCGTCTTCGAGGATGTCTTAAAGACGTGGCCAACTGGGTTAATATGATTGTTAAACTTATAATATAAAGGGTTATCCATTTTGCGGTTTCAAAAGTAAACGTAAATAAAACACATATAAAATGTTTTTTTTCATGATATTTCTTTTTTATTATAAAGTTTGAACGTTGACATTATGTGTGAAACACTACATCATTTAAATGACCACCACGCGAAGTGTTGCAAGCATTAGTTCTTTTCAGGTAATTTTGGGCCACTTTTTGACACATATTGGGCGGTATCTCAGCCATAACTTGACGAATGTTGGTTCTTAAGTGCTCACGTAGCCCCACAAAAAAAGTCTAATGGTGTCAAATCGCATAATCTTGGTGGCCAGTTGATGTCGCCACGACGAGAAATTACACGGCCAGGAAATGTCTTTTGTAATAAAGCCATATTCGCTCGAGTTGTGTGGCATGTGACACCGTCTTGTTGAAACCACTTATTCTCCAAGTCGTATTCTTCAATAGCAGGCAAAAAAAAGTCGGTTGTCATACGACCATAACGCTCCGAATTGACGGTGACAGTCGTTCCATCGTCGTTTTCGAAGAAGTAAGGTCCAATCACACCTTCAGACCAAAGAGCACACCAAACAGTGACTTTTTGTGGATGTTATGGCCTCTCTTCAATTACTTGAGGATTCTCAGAACCCCAAATACGACAATTTTGTTTATTAACATACCCACCGAGTGAGAAATGTGCTTCATCGCTGAAGAAAATTTTGTTCGAAAAATCGCCGTCCACCGCCTGTTGTTCAAGCACTAATTCCACGTATCTACGACGTTGTGAATGGTCAGCTGGCTTCAGTTGTTAAGTGCGCTGGACTTTATATTGATCAAGGTGTAGATCCAAATGCAAAATACGCCATAATGTGCCGGAAGACAGTCCTAATTCCTGAGAACGACAAGGAATCGACACATTCGGGTCTTCGGCAAAACTTTCACTTACAGCAGCGATGTTTTCAGCGGAACGAGCGAAACGATGATGCAGTGGCCTTACAATATCTGTAACTGCTCCAGTCTCTTCAAATTTTTTCACAATTTTGCCAATTGCTTGCGTAGTTGGACGATTACTAACAAATTTAGCTTGGTAATTTGAATTCCACATTTTTAACATAGGCAATTACTAGTTCTTAGAAAAAAGTGGAAGGTGTAACTTTGTTCCTATGAACTATTGCCAATGTAAAATAGTTTGCAATTAAGCGGTCTTGGACACGTTTCGCTATTGAGGATGGTAGAATTTGATTTACCAAATCGCTAATTGCTTGAGGTACTGAAGTATCAAAATCTGTTTCATAGCTTTGATCGTGTTAATTTATATCATGTAACGTTGCGCAGGTGTTAACAACTTTTCCGGCAAAGCCTGGATCATATAACAGTATTCTGTGCTTAGATAGGCATCGCCAAGTTCCTTTTAGGACGCCAAACAGTCGTTTAACAGGATTACGAGTCTTTCACAAGGCATTATAACGGAATTTAAAACTTCCTTCTAATTGGTTTGGTAGAGGTGTCATTAACCATGGTTCCAACGGGAATCCAGAATCTCCTGTAGATTTTTATGTAGTTCTTTTTTATTGATAGTTTTAGTTTTTTATGTTACAATCTTGATTTTACATACCAATTAAAAACATATTGTGGTTTCGGTTTTCGAAACTTCGCTGCATGACTCTTCGAACTGCAGAGGAGCTCCATACGTAAGAATCGTGTCGTGCTCCTAGGTATTTAGTATTTACATTTAAAATTTTCAAATTGGGATCACATATCTGCACGTATGTAAAAAAAAAAATATTTAATTGTTCTTTTTAAAGCTGTACTTACCAATTGGACATTAATTGAGTGTGCGGTCTCGTTCTTCCTGAGTCATTGGGAACTTTATATATGTAAAAAACATCGTATTGTTAATTACATCAGTTACTCGATGCATGCAACGGCTTACTGATGACTGGCTCATGAATAAACCCCGTGGCTCTCCTACAGGCCGCTGGTAACATCCAGTTGCATAGAAACGTAAAGTCGCTAGCACCTGAAAAAATATTTACTTATATTATAATATTTGACAATGTATATATATATATATATATATATATATATGTGTGTGTACCTGTTTTTCAGACGAAATTCCAGTAATCCTAGAACCTTTTAAAAGACCATCAAGTTGTGACACAATTTCTTCAGCCAATTCCGGACTTAAACGGTAGAGTTTTTTAAATTCTGTTAATGCCAACTCAAAAGGATTATCTGTGTTACGAAAATCACGCCGGTGGACTAAAGGAGCATTATCAAATGGCTCATTCTCCAATTAATTGTAGACTAAATACTCCAAAACTATTATATTCAACGATTGTTAGGTATACAGTTAACAAACAGTTTTCTAAACGGATTAAGCCACACAAAAAATGCTGCTGTTAATAAACCACAATTGGTTTTGCTTAAAATAACAGCTGACTGAAACGCCAGCAGATATCGTTTATTTTTAAACGAAAAAATTGTGGTTTAAAAAGCATAGGTAATCGCACTACAGAGAGGCATTTTCGTCAAAATACGTACGACTAGTGTGATAGTGTATCATGGCCTTAACTAATAGCATTAAAATTAAATTAAATTGTAAAACTTTAAGCAAATTGAAGAATAGCTATTTAAAATTTTGTGTTTATGTTAAAAAACTTAAAAACTGATAGCTTATTATTGTATGTATGAATTCAACTTTGTATGATTATTGAGTTTGTTAGTTTCATTGTTTTACTTTTGAAGAAAACTATAGTAAATACTACTTGACAAAAAATCATTGCAAAGTTTGTGGTAGGAAAATCCACAACTTTTCGTCTGACAAAAGATTATTTGATATCAGTTGCCTACAGCCAAACAGGCAACGAAAAGTAAACGAACATAAAGTGAATTTTATTGCTGTTGATGTTTAGAAATTCTAAATAAAGTACACACAATCATCATCAAATAATCCGCAAATTCAAAAAAGGAACAAACACAGCGAAAGTCAAATGTAAAATTCAATAAAATGGGCCTGTTAGCATTTGAATTATTATGTAAAAATAGACAAGCTTTTATTTATATTCACTCATGAAGTAAATGCGATGGTGAACTTAAAAGATTTTTCAACACGGGACAACTTTAATTTTGCATATGAAATTACTGATATGTTATACATACATATTTTAAAAACTATGAAGGTGTAATTTTGTTTTCAATTACGCTTTAACGGATGAACAAATATTGATGAAATAAGGCACTTAGACTTTTAGTGCGATATTGCACATGCTGTATTTTATACCAGAAAGGAATAGCTTGTGGCTTTCAATAGTTGTTATAGGCCTGCACAATTCTATTTTAACACAAATTCAAATCATTGAAATTTTTTCAAACCCTATACCAAAGATACCCAAGCTTCACTGCAGGTGGAGCCGAATTCCAATAATCTCTCGTTACGAGAGCCAACATAAAAATAAAATGTTAATAACATCAATTGTTATGGAATTTTTATTTTCTTGAATACGTCTTTAAACAAAAATTTTTTTTTTTTTTCCTTTATTCAGTCCACTTGGGAACATAGGGCTTCTACAAGATTATTCCAACTTAATCTATCGTTCCATATAATTTTAATTTCATCAAAAGTTTTATTTAATATTTTAAGTTCTTGGTTAAGTGTTCTGCGCCAAGAGTTCTTTGGACGACCGGGGCGTCGGCTGCTTTGAGGATTCCATTCTAAAGCAGTCCTCGTGATGCTGCCGTTTGGCTTTCTTAATGTGTGCCCTATCCATTTCCACTTTCTTTTTGTTATTTGGCAATTTATAGGTACCTTTCATGTACCACAGATCGGCATTGGTTATTGTGTTCGGCCAAAAGATGCGACAAATTATTCGAAGGCATTTATTTATAAATACCTGTAGTCTCTGTGCTATGACGCTTGTCATCAGCCAGGATTCGCTACCGTACAGAAGAGTAGATTTCACACATGCGTTAAATATTCGAATCTTTGTCTTCTTCGAGATTTGGGGTGACCGCCAAGTTCTATTCAAGCGGCCAAAGGCTGATCTTGCCTTTTTCAGCCTGTTTGTCACATCTTCTTCCATGCCGCCGTCTATCGACATTATACATCCTAAGTAGCAGAATGAGTTAACATATTGTATGCGTTGGTTTTGTATTAGAATGTGGTTGTTGATTGTGTTGTTGATTCGCATTGCATGTGTTTTCGAAATGTTTATCTCTAATCCATCTTCTTTTGCCAGTGTTCCCAGATCATTCACTTTACTCTGCATGTCGGTACAATTGTGTGACATGAGGCAAATATCGTCAGCGAAATCCAAATCTTCAAGATGTCTTTGGAAGTCCCATACGATATCCCTTTTTCTCCTGCAGAGTTTTAACATGACTTAATCTAATACAACAGCAAATAGTAGAGGAGATAGTGGGCATCCTTGTTTCACTCCAGCGTTTGTCTGAAAGGATTCACTGGTCATGCCATTATGCCGAACTTTTAGAGTTGTGTTGTTGTACATGGCTTTAATTATATTTATCAACTTCACTGGTACCCCCTTTGCTGTTAATGCAGCCCATATTGCGCTTCGTCTTATAGAATCAAAATCTTTTTTGAAGTCAATAAAAACTAAATACAATGGTGTGCGCCATTCAACCGATTGCTCTATTATAACACGAAGAGTGTTGGTTTGGTCTACACAGTTACGATGAGGACGAAAACCAGCTTGTTCGTCTCGTAATACCTTGTTAACATGCTGCAGTCGGTTGTTTAGTATTATCGCAATAACCTTATATATTGTGTTAAGCAGTGTGATACCTTGCCAATTATCACACACAGTTAGATCGTTCTTTTTCGGTAGTTTAATTATTGTGCCTTTAGTCCAAGTACTAGGAAGTTCTTCATTGATCCAAGCCTCGCGTATATATGGGTATATCATATCTGCAGCTATCGTTGGGTTCGTTTGCAGTATCTCTGGAGGGATACCATCTTCACCCGGCGTCTTGTTCTTTTTTATTTTTGAGATAGCGCACGTAATTTCTTCGATGCACCCAAGCATCCTGTGGTTATTGCGTTGTTGATTATTGTATGTGAATCGATATTCTGAGAACTTTCCGGAATTTCTTCATAATTAATGTTACTTATTTCCTCGAAGTGTTGCTTCCATCTTCGGGTTTGTTCTTCAGTGTTTGTAAGAAGCTGACCATCAGAGTCCTTTATAGCATGGTTTCGATTCATATTTTGATTTGATAGGCGATTTATTATCTGATGTAGCTCTTTCATGTTGTTTGACCCTGCAGCTGTTTCTGCATCACTGGCGATAGATTCTAAATACATACTTTCTTTTATCGTTTCGGGCTGATCTCTTTACGGCTTTTGCCACTGCGCTGTATTGTGATTTATAGTAGGGATTTTCAAGTTTTTTTTGTTTCAACTGATTTCATTCTTGAATAAGTTTCCAGGTGTTATCGGATAACCATGATTTCCTTTCTGTCTTCTGTTTATAACCTATTTTATCTTTGGTAATATCCCTAATTTTGTTACACGTTACTTCCCAGGGAATGTTTTCTGATTGAACACATTCCCTTAGTTCTTCTCCAACTTCGTCCCTTTTCTCTTTAACTCTCAATTTGTTGACATCAAAGCGTTTGTATGTTATCTGCGGGTTTCTTTAATACATTTTTTTAAGTTTTATTCTTATTGTAGCTACCACTAACTCGTGGTCGCTGTGCAAGTCGGCACCTCTTTTGGTGCGTACATCTATTAGAGACCCTCTCCATTTGCGGCGGATACAAATGTGATCTATTTGATTACGTGTCTGACCGTCTGGGGACTCCCATGTATATTTGTGTATATTTTTGTGGGGAAAAATCGAACCACCGATCACGAGTTGGAATGTCTGAAAAAACTCTATAAACCGTTCACCATTCTTGTTTCTAGTTCCCATGCCCTGTGTTCCCATGATATGGGTTAGGCCATGGTTATCATTGCCGATCTGGGCATTAAAGTCACCGCTTAGGATAAGTATATCACGGTTTGCTATTTTGTTAACAGTAGCTGTTAGTTGATTGTAAAATTCATCTTTTGTTAGATCGTCGGCATCCTCTGTGGGTGCATAGCATTGAACGATGCTAACGTATTTTCCAACTTTACTGAAAAACCGGGCTGTAATAATACGATCTGATATAGGATTCCATGAACTAAGAGTTGACCTTAGTGCTTTGGATATTACAAATGCTACCCCGCTTTCTCTCCTGCTTACTTTGTCGCTATATAACACAACGTTTATATTTAAATTCCAAGCAGTAAACATTTTGTGCGCCTACTACGTTTGTAGCAACAAAAGTGATAAACCGTTGCCAAAAACACATTCCAAGGACAAAACAAAAACAACTTTAAATAAAAAAGTGTAAAGAAAAGAAAAAAAGTAGATTTAAAATAGTTTTTCTTTAATTTTGTGACCTGCTGAAGAACGGAACGCAGAAGGCGCTGGCTGGCTAGGACATCGTGTGTAAAAAATGTATGAGTATGAAATGGGGTAGTAAGGCCTTGTGTCTGAGAAATAAGGGCTTCCAGAAGGCCTGCTTACTACTTCTTTTTACAGCTAGGTTCTGTTACATGACAGTTACCCAGCGAGAAAAAGAATGCCTTCTAGAAGGCCTCTGTACTCCTTCTTTGGATGAACAAGGCCTGCTGGTTGCATTACATACTCATATCTTCTTTAAACACGTTGTCATTGCACATAAGAATGGTAACGGTATCAAAAAATAATTATTTTGCTTGTGCAAAAAACAACACAAAAAAGGTTACTCCTTCTCTATAAGGCATTCTTTAGCAGTTAGATAAGTGAAATGCAGCTAAACGAAAAATTGTATAAACAACTTTTAAGCTTAAAAGAGAGTTTAACTTGCACTGAAGGGAAATGAAAAAGTTCGGGAAAAGAACGACTCTATATACCAGTAAATTATTGAACCAAACCATTTCAGTTTATTTAAAAAGTATGTGTTTCACTTCGTAAATGTTCAACTAAATATTGGTTGATCTTTTTTAAATTTTTTCAATTTGAATCTAAAAACTTTTGATCAAAAGTTGTTGAGTTAAAACTTGCCTTGGCAAGCATCTGTTTCCTTATTCAAAATCTTTTTTAAAACCTTTTCTTTAGCTTCACTTCGGAAAATCAAATCTTGTAACGTTAATTTAACCGCCTTATACTCAATGCAAATGGATGAAACTTTGCAGGCATACATATTCCCGATGACAATACACGAATACATGGGCGTAGCCAGGATAAAATCTAGGGGGGGCAAAATTTTTTTTTTTGGTAAAATGCTTTTTTGACAGCCTTTTGCTCAAAGCAAATGGATGAAACTTTGCAGGCATACATATTCCCGATAACAATACACGAATTCATGGGCGTAGCCAGGATAAAATCAAGGGGGGCCACAATTTTTAAAACCTTTTCTTTAGCTTCACTTTGGAAAATCAAATCTTGTAACGTTAATTTAACCGCCTTATACTCAATGCAAATGGATGAAACTTTGCAGGCATACATATTCCCGATGACAATACACGAATACATGGGCGTAGCCAGGATAAAATCTAGGGGGGCAAAATTTTTTTTTTTGGTAAAATGCTTTTTTGATAGCCTTATACTCAATGCAAATGGATGAAACTTTGCAGGCATACATATTCCCGATAACAATACACGAATTCATGCGCGTAGCCAGGATAAAATCAAGGGGGGCCACAATTTTTTTAAATGCTTTTTATTAGCTTCACTTTGGAAAATCAAATCTTGTAACGTTAATTTAACTGCCTTTTACTCAATGCAGATGGATGAAACTTTGCACGCATACATATTCCCGATGACAATACATGAATCCATGGGCGTAGCTTTAAACTTTTATGTTATATATACTCCGTTAAAGTTTGCTATTGGAATTCATAAACGACTGAGATATAAGCAAAAAGCTACGACTGCCTCTAAGTTTACACATAAATCCCTTGTTGTTGTTTTTTATTCTTTTTTTCTGCATATCTGGAGAACGGCAGAGGCTAAATTTCCAAATAATGTACAGAGCTTGGTATTGGAGAAGTGGGCGTGGCAGAAAATAGTTTTTTTTATATCTGAAGAACGGTAAGAGAAAAATTTCCAAATTTGGTATTCATAGCTGGGTTATTAGCACACGACTTCTAATTAAATATAGGCGGGATAAAAGAAGTGAGCGTGGCACTTCCCATATAAACCCATTATAAATTTTTGTAATCTGGAGAACGGTAAGATCCAAAATTTCCAAATTAGGTATAAACAGCTTGGTTTTCAATACACAACAGCCGACAAAATGTGGGCGGGATTGGATAAGTAGCCGTGGCACATAATAGATTTATTTTTATCTAAAAAAGGGTGGTTATATAACTTTTCGTTCTTACCTCAACATGCACTCTTACTTATTTCAAATAATTTTTCCACTATTTGTTTACCTTTTAAATATGATTTTTTTTTGTTTTGCTTATGCCAAAGCAATTTAACAAGATGTAATAAAGTTCAATAGAATATATTAAAAACTTTTGGCTTATAACCTAGGGTTTACACTTGCAAGTGCAAGTTCGAAAAACTCAATACACTTACACTTTTTCACTTATACCATAAAACTTTTCATACTTGCAGCTCAACTTGCAAGTAAATTTATGACACTTGCTTGCAGTAACCCTACGTTTCCACATGCAAGTATTTACTTGCAAGTAGTGTGTACGTGTTATCAATGAAAAATCGAGGAAACAGCCGATGGCTGAATGTACAAAAATTGTGTGAATGTTAGTGAAAAAGTGACAAATGAAGAAACAGTTTTGCCGTGGGTGACTTTTGTATCAATCTTCTAGTACTTAGTAAAATAAAAGTTATGCTTATAGCAGATTTTCTGTGTACTTAAAAATTGTTAGTCTGCTTTCACACGTTTCATCTTTTGATGCTCAACTCTTATGTTTTTAGGTGAGGGAAGAAAGAAGAAAGGGGGTTAGTACGGAGATGCCTGTACTCGGTCAGTACGCTTTGTGTTTTGCACAACGATGGCTGCATGTAATTTTTTTCTTTTCTTTTTCTCTTTGATTCTCTGTTATTAAAATAATTGTTGTTTTGAACCGAACAAAGATGAAACCGGTTGCTGCGTGTGATTATATTGGCATCTTTAAAAGGGAATTGAAAAGAAGTTGAGCATCAAAAGATGAAACTTGTAAATTCAGACTTAATCAAAATATTTTCTCAGTAACATTATGATATCGCCACTTCGGCAAGACTGTAGTCCAGCGTTGCCAGAATGAAGATTTTACCCTATTTTTGAAGATTTTTTGAATAAAATAAGATTTGAAGATCTTTTTTCTCAAATTAAGATTTTTAATTTCTAGAAATAAAAATTCTTAACTTTAAGTTTGTACAACTAATATTATTTTTTGCAGTTTTTTAAACAGTCAGTTTTTAAAACAATGAGGTTTTGTATCAGCTTGTTGTCTATTGGATATGCATACTTTTATACCCATTGTCTAGCATACACAAAAATTAGCGGTTGTTCATTTTGGGAATATTGAATATTATTTGAAAAAAGAAACCCGTATTTTTATAAAGTTTAATATATTAAAGAACAAAAAAGTTCATGTATTTAGTACCAAAAGGTAAAACTAATGGAACTTAACCCTAGGATTACCGCCTTGGTCTGGCCAGACTAAATTTGTGTTTTGCAATTATTGCAATTTTTCGAATATAACAACAAAAAAAACAGGGGCGTCTATAAATGATGTGTGCTGAATCGAATGAAACTAATTTGGATTTGATTGGAACAAGATTAGTGGGGTGAAATTCTATTTTTATGTAAAAGTTTATGAAATTACCCTCTGGGACGGACCAAATTTTTTTTTTTTGCAATATTTTTCATATAATACAATATATCAAAAGAAACAGAAAGGTAAATTCTATAAATGATATGTTGTGAATTGAATGAATCAAGTTCGAATTAAATCAGAAAACTACGGCCCGTTATGAGCTAAGTATAATATAACTACAAAAACCAAGCGGAAAACTCGTTTCACTCAGTAGCGAAAAAGCAATGTGCAAAATAAGGGACTACATATTCGATGACTTGCATGTAAAATAAAATTATTAAATTATATAATAAATTCGTATACAGGGGTGTCCTTTAAATCGAAAAGGCAAACATTTTAAACGTCGTTTTTTAATAAGATGTCTGTGATAAATGAATTTTATGACAAATATTTCTCTATTAAACAGAATTTAATAACAAACATTATAAAAATTTAATTAAAAGTGTATTAAAAACAACTTCCAAATTCTTGTATTTTCGATTTCCAGAACATCCCCGCTTATCTAAAATAATAATTTAATTAAAAATATATTTATTTACTTTTTATTTAATTGGGGTTTTTTTTTAGCTGTTCTAATTGGGGTCAGGCCTGACCAAGAGGAGACCTAAGTGCTACAAAGTTACCTAGGGTTAAGAAGCTTTTGGTGTGAAAATTCCACATTCCATGTTTTTGATAATTATGAAATAAAGTGTATATACATTAGTGCTTTACAATGTCTTTTCAAAGGTGTACATTATTTTAATAACAATTCCATAAGGAATATATTTAGGGAAATCCATATAATCCATATATTTTCAAATGCCTTCGATACAACAACGGTATCAAATATAATTCTAAATTGAGAACCCTTAAAACTTCATATGATGTATGATCTTCTTGCCCAAAATTTATATATCTCTAATTTTAGAATTTAGTTACTTCCAAAGAAACTTCTTTATTTATATGAACTTTTTTACGTTCTTATTTATTAGAAAACAAATGGACTTAAAGTATATTTTTAGAAAGAATTTTATGGAAAATATAACTAAAAACACAATTTAAGCCTACAATCTAATTTTGTATAAATACCGCAATTATGTATTTCAATTTAAATAGTTTCCATAACAAGAAGTATTTCCTTTTAAAAAATTAATAATTTTTACTTCTTTGCCCTTGTTATTAAAAATTTTAAGATTTTCCTCATCGAAATAAGATTTTTTTTTGGCCATATGAAGATTTTCCTTCCAAATCTTCTGGCAACGCTGCTGTAGTCACATATTTTATAAAATAAACATAATTTTTTCATCAAGATGGACAGAAAATTAAATAAAGAAGAAATTATTAAATTTATTTTGTTATAACATGGTAATGTTTTCAGCTTGGTAATGTTTTTAAACCGAAAAACAAACCTTTTTTAAGATGTTTTCGCTTCGAGAACATTTGAAAATAAACTTGTGTGTGAACACTCCAGCTATTTACAAGACTTTCGGCTTTTTCTTCGACATTTTCGTTGATAATACGTGTACACTGCTTGCAAGTAACTACTTGCATGTGTAAAGGCAGGGTAAATTGCTAAATTTTTATTTGTTAAACCGATAACAATAAGGACATAGTAAGTATGTATGTATGCTATCAAATATGACAATCTTTTTGACAAAAATGAGTTTTTCACATCTTTGGTATCAATTTGACAACGTTTTGTTAAAATTTTAAAACAGATGTTGTCAAAATATTGACAGCACTTTATTGTCGTTTGGATACGTTTTTTTCGGTTTATCCACCCAGAGAAAAACATGTTCAAATATGGTTGCCTCCAACTAAACTATTTTTAAAGAAAATTTAAACATATTATGTTTAATTTAACCATGTTATAGTGTCCGACAACCATATTATGGTTAAATTAGGCCTCCATTAAGAGGCCACAACCATGTTGTTATGGTTGCCTCCGAACATGTTATGGTTAATAATGAATATGTTTAACATTCATAATAGCATGGTTGGTTTTCAACCATAGCATGTTGCTCTTGGAAAAGAGAAAAATAGAATTGTTTATTTAAAAATAAATTATTGTCATATTAAACATTAAAATGTTTTGAGGCAACCATAATATGGTTATGACCTTTTGATGGAGCACAAATTAAACATAATATGGTTGTCGGTGACAATAATATGGTCAATAAAATGTAATATATTTAAAATTTTCTTTAAAATAGTTTCGTTAGAGGTGACCATATTTTAATATGATTTTTCTCTGCGTGTGTAGTTATAACAAACCAAAAAATTTCATCAAGTGGTCGGTCAAGGGTTTAATTGCCTACACCACAGTATGTAGACTCAATTTCCTTATTTGGGACCCATGACCAATCATGGACATATAATCATGTGAAATTCTTTTTGCCGAATATTTTCTAAAATTAAAATTACAAAGTAACTAATACCTTCATCGTTGCCAAATTGTTTACCAACATTTATAATGCCACCTAACCTACTCTCACCTTTTTTGATAGGCTTCGTCCTTATGGCAATGGAAACATACATATGTACCGAATTTCATTAAACTGTTTTTAAACTCGTGATCTGTACTTTGTCAGTCGGACGGATGGACATCATGAGATCGATTCAGAGTTGTTCTGAGTGGACCGGTTACTAAAAGGTAGATCTGGAACCCGTATTTTAATGTGCTGCACAGATCATCACGAACACTTTTCACTATTCAGTTTATATGTAAGTGACGAGGTTATTTCTAAATTGAAAATCTGCAATCTTAGGCACTGCTAGACGTACATCCCGAATAGCACGTAAGCCTCCAAGGTGTTAATTGTTGCTGGTTTATCAGCATAAGCAAATAACGTCACGTAGCTCCATTATAAATATTTTTATAAGTCAATGTTTGCGGTCGCGGTCGTATAGCACGCAGCGCCATCATGTTCAAACCACGTATCACCCGGATTTATGTCATCCATATTTTCAAACAATCCACCAGGGTGTTAACCGCAATAAATGGTAAGTTGCGCGAATCCATGACTGATTTTTAAAGTAAATTTGGATAATTTGGTGGCGTTGTTTAATTGTTAATTTATTCATGATGTATGTATACTGATCACAAACTTCAAAAAGTGAGCGCAGTAGTTTGACAGCTAACCCTTTGGTACGTTCCATCGGGCTTAAAAACACACTTTATTTTCGTAAATAAGAGCAATACTTTTTATTAATCACGAAGTTTATTTTGCATAATATTGGATAATTTTAAAGGGTTTTCTGTGTAAAATTGAATTTGGGTTCCGGCAACACTGATTGCCACTCTTGTGCTGTTGTAGATACTTCCGACAAAATTTTGCGCTTCTTACTTTTTATAGGGAATTAAGTCTTTGACATTTCTGAAAATACGTAAATTGGAATGTTTGTTTTCTATAGCCAATTTCGTCCAACACTAAGTATTTATTTCAGTGCATGTAATTTGGCATAAATGTGAGTGTTCAAGGATACGTACACTTGTACACACATTTGGTATCCATTTTATTAAGTAAACAATCAGTGTTTAATGCACTCAACCAAAAAGTCAAACAATTTTTCACATACCTTTCGACGAAATACATTTAAACTTATACACACAAATTTTTGCAGAAAACCTACATACATACATACATTCTTACGTATTAACGTATAGTGTACGGACTTGTACGTTTAACAATATCTTGTGTCACAGAGTAAACAGTTGCAGACATCTGAGTAAAAACATCATTGCTATTGGCATTATAACAAATTGACATTTTATTGATTGCAAAATAATATTTTTATAGTTATAATAACTATACATTCAAACACAATCACACAAATACGTATACAAATGTACGTATGGGCAACTATTTATTAACAAACACTCATATACACAATCTTAAAAGTATATCCTTGTGTGTACAGTAAGTAAGAACATTTTTTGAGCAACAGAAAAAAAACGACACTAGATGGGATAAGCCTTCCTTTGTACTGATTTACTAAAAATCCCGGTAAAATCACTAAATTTTTTTCGTCTCATCTAGTCTTTAATAGTTGTCGGAAAAATATTTTAACACACTGTATAGTTAGTTACACATATAAGACATAATATCCTTTACTTGGCAACAAAAAAAAAAAAAAAAATTACGAAACAACAAAGAGAAAATAATAACAATAATAATATTTATACATTTAATGGACTTTTTATAGAAAATGAAAAATAAAACACAATTTTCTTAATGAAATTTAATATCAAAACAAATGATATGGGCGGTCCTGTCATACACAGCCCAAACGTAACCGCATTTTTATGATATAAGGAGCACGGGTGACTGCCAATAGAAGGTATGGGCCATAAATTGCTAATTTACTATTTCGGAGAGCTGCAGGGAGTGTTTGTTAACTGGTATAAATAAATGAAAGAAACTCTTTGCAATTTGTTGTGAGTTTAATTGATTGGTTTTCTGAGGCCACAATACTTTGCCACAAATATTGTTTGTCTTAGGGCTTAATTGTTTTAAAATTTGACTTGTAATTGATTAAGTTATAATAAAGAATTATTTTCCCACGAGGGGAAATGCATTGTATTATGACAATAATACAATGTTGCTAATTTAATCATTTTATAAGAGTACAGTAGACTCTCACAAATTAGAACTCTAAGCAATTAGAATTTTGTGAAATGTAACCTGGCCCAACAAACACGAAGTCAAACCCTTGATATGAAATCACTTTATCATTTGACATCAAACACAATTCTCAAACGTTTTTCAATTGTTTGATTTAACATTTAAATCCAAACTGATAATGATTTCAAAATAAACATTTGATATCAAACGTTTTATCAATTTAATGTCAAATGTTAAATTCAAATCAAAAATAAACTTGGAAGCACAAAGGGTTGGAAATGACCTCTCGCTCGTAGCATTACTGACGAGCATTGAAACGAAAATTTCAAATATTTTTCTTAGATTTGGGTAGATATCTTCATCACAGTTTATTAAAGCATCTACAACGTTATCTGATAGATTTTTAGATATTTTCCATGTTTGTTGCCAATGCAACAGTTCAGGCTCAAGTTTAGATGTTAGTAGGTGTTTATCTCTTTTATCGAACATAATCAGCTCATCAGCTAGTTGTGTTTTAATAGCTTTGTATCTGTATATGACTTGATTACACTTTGAGGCAAAAGTTTAGGTATGTTCATTACATTTAGGATATCTATTGGGAAAGGTGTTTTGAGATCTTCTAAAATAAATTCAATAAGAGGTAACCTACAACTTGGTAGTAATCTTCAACATTTTGGATGTGATTATTTCGTTCAAAACTTGTCTTTTCGATTGGAACCTCAATTTAAACGCAAATAACTTTAACTTTTTCAAAAATCGCTTTAAATTGTTCTTCGGCTTTATTTCTTTTCTGTTCAAGGCACATGATTAACGTTTTGATAAGGCTTGATCCTTTTTGAAGATCTATATCGTGCTTTTGTAAAATGATACTAAGCGGTTGTGTTGCAATAAGTATCACACTTAAAATATATATTCCGCAAATAAATTTAAAAGTACTAAGTGAATTCCTTAATATAAGGCTTTTGATGAAGTATCTCTACTTTTCCACTTAGATATTTTTTGCAAAGCTTTTACTACACTTGTTGCAAAGTGTAAAAATACTTTGCTGAAACTGCGTTTCGCTGGGATGATTACATATAAAAAATTTTGTCGTTTCTTTAACAAAAAACACAACTTTTTGCATGAAGGGCACTTTATTGCTTTTCGAAATTGAGTTGTTTTATTTATAGCAATAGCAGGGCGTTTGTTTCGCATTTTTCGCGGTTTCCAGAATTTTTAACAGCTCCATTTTCTGCTAACATCAGAGGACACCCATCTGTTCCAGCTCCTACACAATTTTTTAGGTCAAGACCAAAATTTGTCAAAGCTTTAAGAACTATTGACATCAAATGTTTTATCAATTTGATGTCAAATTGGTATCAAATGTAAAATTCAAATCAAAACTAAACTTGGTAATGCTAAAGAGAAAAATAAATGTAAGCATTAAAAATGGCGATTAAAGTTGGATTTTTGCTTCGTGGTTAAATGTGTTTTACAAGAGAACGATTTATTTCTTGTGAAAAATTATATTTGTGAGTAATTACAATGATTACAAATACGAATTAAACAAATAAAACGGGAAAGTGAAGAAATTATAAGTTTGTTGTATGATCGCGGTGCTACAATTCTCAAAATAAAAGGTTGCCAATTATTTCGTATTTGCAAGAATTAGAGGACGAAAAGAACATTATTTCATATTACAGCTATGGTGCCGCGTGTTTATCTCACAGTTTATTTAAATAAATAATGAATTTAAATTAAAAAAATAAAATATGTTTATATATGTTCCACATTGTGTTATAATTCACATTTGAAAAACGTTTGAGAACTACGTTTGAAAGCAAGTTGAAAATAAAGCCATTTTTTAATTTGAAAATAATTTCCTCTTTTTGTTGAGAATGCTATGATTTTCAAATGATTTTCAAATTTCAAACGTTTGATTTTTAAAAAATTTTCAATTTGAAATCAAACCTCCGTGTTTGTTCGGTATATATATATATAAGTATATATGTGTTTGTACCCAGCGGGAAAACTCAGAAGACTTTTTATACTTCAGGCCTTTTTCAAGGCCTGCTTAAACATTTTTTTGATACAATTACTATTCCTATCAAACTTCTAAAGAATGCCTCATAGAAGGCCTCGGTCTTTGGTATAAAAGAGCTGATACACGTTCCACATTCGCTTCTTTGAGAAGGTTTTAGAAAAGGAGTAACATTTTTTGTATTTTTGTACAAGCAGAAGCAAAATAATTTTTTTTTTGATCCCGTTACTATTCTTATGTACCTGCTAAAGAAGCGAGAGCGGACGGCCTTCTCCGCAATGATAACGTGTGTAAAAAAGATATGAGTATGGAATGGAGCAAGCAGTTCTTGTATATCCAAAAGAAGTAGTACAGAGGCCTTCTAGAAGGCATCCGCTTTTCTTTTGACCGCTGGGTTTGTATTTAGCTCTTGAATTGTTGCTGGCTTATCGACGTACACCTTTTCTTTCAAATAACCCCAAAGAAAAAAGTCCAACGGTGTCAAATCACATGATCTTGGCGGCCAATTGACATCGCCATTACGTGAGATAACACGGCCATTGAATTTGTTGCGCAAAAGAGCCATTGTTTCGTTAGCTGTGTGGCAAGTGGCACCGTCCTGCTGAAACCACATTTCGTCCACATCCATATGTTCCAATTCGGGCCATAAAAAGTTCGTTATCATCTCACGATAGCGAACACCATTCACAGTAACTGCCTGACCGGCCTCATTTTGGAAAAAATACGGCCCGATGATGCCGCCAGCCCATAAACCGCACCAAACAGTCACTCTTTGTGGGTGCATTGGTTTTTCGACAATCACTCTTGGATTATTATTCGCCCAAATGCGGAAATTCTGCTTATCGACAAATCCACTGAGGTGAAAATGTGCCTCATCACTGAAGATGATTTTCTTCGAAATTTATCATACATTTTCATAATAAGTCTGGATAACTTTAACACGTTGTTGGATTGTGTATCTCTCCATGGTTCAAATTGAGTAAGTCTGAAATAGAGAAATGTCAAATAAAATTCGGAAAAAACTTGGCGTTTAGGTGTGGTTCACATTCAACATCGGCCCTTACAGTTTAACCACCCTTTACATATTGGTTTGAAGTCTATAGACGGCTAAAGGGCTGGACCTATTTTCTTGAAATTTTTACAGCGTCTTCCTGTATGTCTAAAAGGACTCTAATACAGCTAGAGTCTTCAAATTAAGTACGGCCAACTTTAGCATCCACACGGACATTTCGGTAGAAATGGGCGGACTTGCATTAGTAAGCGTGGCATTTCGCACATGATTTAAACACTAAAATTCGTAATCAAATTTTGTCAGAGAAACTTTGACATTTATATAAATATGAGTAAAATACTAAAACTCGTATATATCCAAAACTATAGCGGCTGAAGCCATCAAACACAGGCAACTTTGACATCCATATGAACATTTAGGGATGAAACGGAAAAACGCTAAAAACAATGGGTGTGGTTCTTTCCGTATAAATTAAATACCACAATGCATATATTTGGAAAACTATAACAGCTTGAATCCCGAATTTTCGTAGGAGTAACATTAGCATTTACATTAATATTTTAGACAAAAATGGGCGGACTTTCAATAGTTAATCTTTGAACTAATTCCACCAAATTTAGTACGAGTAACTTTATATCAATATTAATATCTAAGCCAAAAATGGGCGGATTACTAATTGTTGGCACCACCTTTATGAAGTTAATAATACAATTCTTACATCTTGAAATCTACAACAGCTACAGTCTACAAAATTTTGAAATAGATGACGTGGTGCCTCCCTTATGAGTTAAATACTAAAATTCGTATCTGGAAATTTTGCAAGGCAATTTTGGTATTCATATAAGTATTTGTAGAAGAAATGGGTACAATGCACATAGCGGGCCCAATGTAAGAGCAACTTTAACGTTCATACCAGAGGAAAAATTCAAAAAAAAATTGTGAGTAACTTTTTATATCTGTGGCATTTTGACAAAACATCTTAAGTTGAGTTACATAAGATAGCAAAAAAAAATTTTAAAAAAACTCGGTGAAAAAATCTTTTTTATAAAAAAATAAAATAAACCAAAATTAAAAAAAAAAATTCGTGTATAATACAAAATTTTAAAAAAGTAAACCAACATGTTTTTGATTGAAAATTCGAATTATTTTCAACTTTTTAAATTTGACTTAAGATGTTTTGTTAAAATGCCACAGATATATATTTTTTAACTATAAAATTATTATTTCATTACGATGGGGGTGGCGAAGCACACCGTGTATTAGCTAGTTAATTATAAGAAATTTTTATTGATAACACAGGCCAACACTCAATTTGCTTCTTTGAATTTATCAACTGATTCTAGTTAATTTGGGTGCGCTGAATTCAAATCTGTAATTAGTTTGTCTCTATCAGCTCTAGTTTTCATGATATAGCTTTTTTATACCCTCCATTTATAACCGTCTGTTAGTTTTTTCAAAAAATTTTTTTCATCAAAATTTCTTATTTAAAGTTATGGTAGTTGCCAAAAAAAACATTTTTTCCGTAAAAAAATTTTTTGTGTAATTGCTTGCTGATTAACTGGAATTTTATATGTACAATATTATTGAGAACGTTATTTTTTCTTGTTGCACTCCAATTGAATATCGGAAGTTAGTTGCTTGTAAGAAGTGGTTTATTGCAGTTGGCAAAGTTTATTAAGAAAGTGTTGATCTATGACAACTACCATAACTGTAAATACGAAATTTTATTGAAAAAAATTTTTTGAAAAAACTAACAGACGGTCATAAATGGAGGTCATAAGTGGAGGGTATAAAAAAGCTATATCATGATAGAGACAAACTGATTACAGATTTGAATTCAGCGCTCCCAAATTAAATAGAATCAGTTGATAAATTTAAAGAAGCAAAAATTTTTTTTAATTTTGTCGGGCTGTGTAATTGAAAAAATGTTGTGCTCAAATTAAAATCAAAAAAGTTAACAAACAATTAAAAGGAGGAAAACTTAAACCGTACGGCAAAAGACCCCACCAATCATAAAAACTTGTTTTTTTTAAATACATTAGATGTAAACATTTTAGACTCCGTCCGCATGCCCACTACGGACTAACACTTTAATAACTTAAATAATAAAAAGATGTGATTGCAGACCCATGAGTCTCAGTTGATGAATATTCTTCCTTTCAGATTTTGGGTAACTAACAGCGATACAACATTCTTAGAAAATACCAAACAAACGTCGAAGTAGGTTAGGTTAGGTTCCACTGGGACAGCTCACGTGTGTCCAGTAATTAGCTCTCGTTGTGTTACCATGTTACACCTAATGTTCCAACATAACCTGGCTGTTGACATTCTCACCCAGCCATCCGGTTGATTCAATGAAGGCATGGATCCGGTTGAAACCAATGTCAGAGAGACAGATTTTGTCCCTGAGAATTCCTTGACAAAACAGCTTGAGTCTTAGATCTTCGAATGCCGGGCAGTCGAAGTATACACAAAAAAAAAAAAAAAATAAAATAATAATGTTAAATTAGCATGGCGAAATGTTCATTGAGAATTTATTTAAATTCATCATTATTTCATATTAATTTTAAATAAAAAATATTAAAATAACCTTAAATCATGTTTTTTAAATATCATTCACTGTTAAAATAACATTGTTCAATATTGAATCCATAGAAACCTGTTTTTATGTATGGACTCTATTTAAAATGATCTTGGTTTTTATGTTTATTTTAAATGAAAAATGTTAAAATAAAATTGTTCAATATTGAAACAATGAAAACCTGTTTTACTTGTTTTGTATAGAAAAAAAAAACAACACCATAAAATGAAAAACATGCATTTTTTATACCCTTCACCACAGGTGGAAAAGGGTATATATAAGTTTGTCATTCCGTTTGTAATTTCTACAATATTGATCTTAGGCCCTGTAAAGTATATATATTTTGGGTCCTTATGAGGAGAGAAGTTGATTTAACGATATCCGTCCGTCCGTCTGTCCGTCTTACGTTTGATATGTGTTTTCCGGAGACTCCAGACATGATAGCGGCTAGGTTGTTTTAGACTTATGTCACATATAGTCCACCATTTCTTGCTATTGAAATTCAGCCAGAACGGCAAGAGCCAAAGTTTCCAAATTGGGAACACACATTAACGTTATCAATACACAGCATCCCACAAAATGTGGGCGGGATTGAACAAGTGGGCGTGGTACCTCCCGTACAAAAAATCCCAAAAATTACTCTTTTTATAATTAAGTTTGTTTTTTATACCTTCACCGAAAGTCCTATACCCTATAAAGTTCTGGGTATTCTGGGTCCTTATGAAAACCGAAGTTCAAATCCAGTTGTCCGTTTACAGTGTCAACTGTGTTGAGTTGTGAACTGTAAACTGATCATATTTACTTTTAATGATTTTCATAAAACGTTCCTTCATGGTCCAGTTGTCTAGGGGGTTTGCTTAGTGTTCGCGTGGCAAGTAAATTGGGAACATGGAACATTGAACATGTTTCGTGTATCCATCTCTGGCTGCAACGAGATGGCAACTTCGAGTGGAGAGATTTTAACAGCTGTCATCTTGTATGATTTTGCTTTTGACATTCACTTCTACTTTTTTCCTTGAACTACAAGCAACAAACCTTTCAAAGAAAAGAAACCTTTTTGCCATAAGCTAATTGTATAGAAGTGAACAAACAAAAAGCTAACTGTGTCTAACCACCTACTAATAAACTTGTGCCCGTGTTGTGAAATTTTAAAACTTGGTCAAACAAATAAACGTCATAACGTTGACAAACAAAACCAACCCCCACACTGTGTTTCTTTTGTAAAGAGGCCAATAGGTGCTTAGGAATTTTTCAACAAAACCACCGGTGCATCAACCTTTGTCCGATCTGATAGGGAAAAGGCTCGACCACCACCAGCCTTCTATCCAACTCTGTCCGCGGAAGGAAAGTGTTCCGCCGCATCCCAGCAAGCGCCTGTGCAGCCGGTCTGCATCAGCAACGAACACCGTGCTGCCGGAAGCGCTTTACGTATCAACCCCAGCTATCGAGGTAAACATTTGGTCCTTCGCCCGTTAATTCAGAAGAAAAAAGAGGTACGTACATTGGAATTTTAATACAGTAGTTTTGACTTAACTGCCTTTTATTTACGTGCACTTTTGACTTAACTGCACAAAATTTATAATTTTTGGCATTATTCTTTATAATGCCATACAAATTCCTTTTTTAAGTGCACTTTCTTTACCTGCACATTTAAGATAAGTGCCCAAAACTATTGGCATTTTAAAATTATTGTCATATAAAATATTCAAGTTAGCTGCACTTTGACTTAACTGCCCAAAATACATATTTTCTGTAATTATCAAAATCCTTGTTTACGTGCATTTTGTGTACCTGCACATTTTTCATATTTTTGGGCAGCTTTAAAATATTTTCATATAAAACATCAAAGTTAGCTGCACCCATGAAAAAATATGGAGGCTACTTTTTCACATAAATATCGAATTTTAGCTGTTTATAAAAACAAAAATCGCAAACAAGTCAAGTTTGTATAGTTATAATTCATTTATTTTGCTTGCATGTACCTACATTTATGCATATGGGTTGTGGTTACAGCAACTTTACCACGATTATAATAAAGGAAAAGCACATCTTAGGTCTGGAACAGAATAAAGTAGTTGTAGTAGTATTTGAAGCTGACGAATGCTCTGTAGCGCAACAAAGTTTAAAATTTCGAATTTTAAGCTTCAGCGGCAATGACTACTACAACTACGTATTCTGTTAACACTTCTTTCAAACTGCCGTTTTTAACTTTTGACAGCTTGCAGCGCTTTTCTTAACGTTGTACTACAGCGACTTTTCTGTTCCACACTTTATTGTTACCAATTTGGCCATCTCGTTCCGTATAAAAATGCATAACAAATGACTACAGGTTGTTTGAACGTCATTGTTATTATCTTTCAAACACTTTACTTTAGCTGCACTTTTATGCAGGTAACCACAATTGCGTACCTGCACATTAAGGCAGCTAAATACATTTAAGATAGCTGCATTTTTTGTTTACCTGCACAAAAAATCGTGCAAAGGAGATTGTGCAGCTAAGTCAAAATTACTGTATTACATACAGTGTGTTTCAAGAAATTTACTCGTGATTCAGTGAAAGTGAGGTTAGGTGGGCGCCATATAATTAGAAAATGTATGCTCGAGAGCCATCTTTTATTTGTGCGGACAGTAACTCGCCCGATTGTTGTTGTGTTTTAGCAAACATTTGTTTTCGCAATTATTAAACTCGCTGAAAAACAGTGGTGGCGCGAATTTTTTTTTTTGTAATTTTTCTCGTTTTTCATATTGGTTCATTTTTTTGCGACAATTTTTTAAGTGTTTCCTTTTGTTGTTGTGCGGCATTGGTACCCCGTGAATAAAAAACAGAATGGCGAGTCTTGAGAAATTTATTCGAGCGGGGGATGAAGTGACCGGACTTGAAGTTATGTTGAAAAAAGAGGATTTTTCTAGTTACACGGCCGATGCCTTTGAATTTGAAAAAAATGAATTAAATTAAAGTTGGGAAAAATATAAGAAGTTGTACGATGAGTGTTCCGCGGAAAATGCAGACACTAAAAAAGAGGAAGCGGCGATTCAGGCAAAGTATTCACAAGTTCGGAAAACTTATGTGAGGTGTATTAATATTCTGGCAAAGGCAAAACAGGCATTAGACGGGGAAAATAAAAATAATGAAGAGGCAGTGGTTCCCAACCTTCATAGTTCTATACCTGTACCACCGTGCGATACTGGCGTGTTTTATGGAGATTACGTATCGTGGCCCACATTTAGGGACATGTTTACGGCAATTTACATAAACAATACGCGACTAAGCCCTGTTGAAAAATTATTTTATTTGTTCAGAAAAACGGACGGTGAGGCTAGGGTCATAAATAGAAATATTGCTCTAACAGGCGAAAATTTTGAAATTGCATGGGGCAATCTTAAGTGTCAATATGAGAATAAGCGCGTGTTAATTAATAGTCAGCTTAAAGCATTATTTAATTTGGCTCCATGCCAACAAGAAACAGCTTCAGAGATTAAGAGGCTGCAAAGAGAAATTAACAATTGCATATCTGTGTTAAGGTTGTATAATGTTGACATTAATTCATGGGACCCAATTTTTGTGTTTCAATGCTCATCGCGTCTTTCAGAATGCACTTTAAATCTTTGGGAGCAGTCAGTGAAAAAAAAAACAGAGGTTCCCTAATGGGACGAATTAAACAATTTTTTAAAGGATAGATTTCATGCCCTTGAGAGTGTTTCTGATATTATATTGGCAAATGGTGCAGCTGCCAGTGGTTCCCAAGCAGCTTCGGCCAACAATAATCAGGCATATACAAAAGTTAAGCAATTTAAGGCCCATCATACAAAAGTTGATTCCATTTCATGCAGGTTATGCAAGGAAAATCACAAACTCAGTTCTTGCAATAAGTTTCTGAGTATGGACTACAGAAATCGTGTTTCAACTTTGAAAAAATTTCGATTTTGTTTTAATTGCCTAACAATCGGTCATATGTATGGGGATTGTAAGAGTCAAAATAGTTGTTCAAAGTGCAAGAAAAAGCATCATACATTGATGCATAAGGAATTCGTAAGGAGTAATACTAGCAGTCAGTCCCAGTCGAATAATAGTTCTCAAGGGGAAAGTCAGGGTAACAATAGTCAGCCACAGTTATCGGAAGTTGCCAGTACGTCTAGAGGGGTTCAATCGCATCACACTACAGTCGCGAAAAAAGTCATGTTAGCCACAGCTTGGGTTAATGTAAGCAGTTTTGGTTCAAGTTATAGGGTACGAGCATTAATAGATCCCTGTTCAGATGAAAGTTTTGTTTCGGAGAGAATACAAAAATTGTTGAAGCTACCTACTAATCCAGTTTTTGCGGAAGTCACAGGCTTAGGAGGGGAAATAATCAGTAGATCTTCTAAAATGGCAATTTACAATTGTGTCGCTTTTTGATGAGAACGTGTCTCTCAATGTACAAGCGTTAGTAGTTTCTCGTGTAACGGGCAGTATCCCTACACATTCCTTTGTTCCCCCGGAAAATTTTGTACCACCGAAGTTAAGTTATGCCGACCCAGAATTTTTTGAAAGTAGTGAAGTAGATTTATTATTAGGAGGTGATCTTTATCCCTCAATTCTTCGTGGTGGAGTGAAACATGGTATTTTTGAATCATTGGTGGCTCAAGAAACCATTTTTGGCTGGATTGTCACGGGTCCAACGCCTATGGGGGCTTCCACACGAATAGCAAGAATGTCTCATATGACAAACGTTTCTATTAGTGATCAGTTGTCAAAGTTTTGGGAGTAAGAGGAAGTGTCTCAACACGTAGTTTTATCAGATGAGGATAAAAAATGCGAAGAGATCTATAGCTCCACTACTGGAAGGAACTCTGAGGGAAGATACGTAGTGAGTCTTCCAATTAAAAATGAATTCGAGTTGCGAGACATATTGCGGTTTGTCAGTTTTTAAGAAATGAGAAATCATTGTTGGGCAATCCTGAGCGCAAGGCTCAGTATGATGAGGTCCTTAAAGAATACATAACATTAGGGCATATGGAAAGGGTTGAAAACACTTCAGGTAGTCCAAGTTATTATTTACCACATCATGGCGTTTTTAAGCCAGAAAGTACAACAACAAAGCTAAGGGTGGTTTTTAACGCATCAAGTGCTTCTTCAAATGGAAAAAGTCTTAATGATTTGTTGTATACTGGCCCAGTTTTACAAGCTGATTTAGTGAGTTTAGTCCTTAAATGGAGATTGTATCAGTTTGTTTTCAATGCGGACATATCAAAAATGTACCGGCAGATTTTGGTGAAACGTGAGAAACGTGTTTCTGAAGATAATGAGGTAGAAGATTATCAGATGAAAACGGTTACGTTTGGCGTAAATTGTGCTCCTTATTTGGCTCTAAGAACCCTCATTCAGTTAGCTAGTGATGAAGAGCAGCGTTTCCCTATTGGTGCTCGAATTCTTCAAGAGTCCATGTACGTGGATGATGCTCTAGTGGGAGCTCATTCTATTTCAGATGCGTTAGAAGCACGTGACCAATTAATTGGCATATTAGAAACAGCAGGGTTTGAATTGAGAAAATGGACTTCAAATTCAAAACAGATTTTAAAAAACTTGCCAAAAGACCATTTGTTTACTGATTCGTTCTTGACACTCGATGATAAAAGCACCACGAAAACTCTAGGCATTCGGTGGAATGCGGCAGATGATACATTTTACTTCACTACTGAAAAAATCAAAATAAAGCAGTGTTATACGAAAAGGGAAGTGCTGTCGATTATTGCTAGGCTTTTTGATCCAGCAGGGTGGCTGGCTCCAGTGGTAGTTACAGCGAAAATTTTGATGCAGCAGATGTGGCTCGATAAAGTAGAATGGGAGGAGCAATTAAGCCTTTAGCTTTGAAAAAGTGGCAGGATTTTGTGTCAAAATACAATGAGATAGATACGATTAAGCTTTCGCGGTGGGTTCAATATTTACCAGGCTGCAAGGTTGAGTTTCATGGGTTTTGCGATTCATCTGAATTGGCGTACGCAGCCACATTGTACATAAGAGTTAGCAGGGGAAACGAGGTTTTTACGAGTTTGCTCATTAGTAAGACAAAAGTAGCTCCGGTGAAAAAACCGTCTTTGCCACGATTAGAATTGTGTGGGGCGGTCCTGTTAGCAAGCCTAGTAAAACATGTGGTTCCCACTATTAACATTGGTACGCATTCACTTTATTTGTGGTCCGATTCAACGATAGTGCTAGCATGGTTACGAAAACCACCATGTAACTGGAAGACTTTTGTAGCGAATAGAGTGGCGTCCATCTTAGAAAAAGTAGGCAACAAAAATTGGTTTCACGTGATTTCTAGTCAAAACCCTGCCGATCTAGCAACCCGGGGTCTGATACCTTCGGAATTAAAAGGAAGCAAACTTTGGTGGCATGGTCCTGAATGGCTCATATTAGAGAAATCGTTATGGCCCGTAGGCGAAAAAGAGTTCAACACAACGCAGGAATCAAAAAAGGTGCAAGTTCTTGTTGCTAGATCGACCGAAAACGAAGATATGCTTGAACGTTTCTCATGCTTGCCGAGAGCATATCATGTGTTAGCCTACGTGTTCCGATTCTGCCATCTTGCTTAGAAAAGGAGAAATCAGAGTTTCGGCTCAAGAAGAATCTCGGCTCAAGAACTAGTTTTCGTTAGAAACCGCTTGTTTTTCTTGTCCCAGCAACGGTATTTCATAAATGAGTACCAGGCTTTGAAAGCGGTAAAGAAATTAGAATATCGTAGCCCTTTACTAGCACTCACGCCATTTCTAGACAAAGACGACATTATTAGAGCGAATGGTCGCCTGGGTTCCACCGCATGCTTGTCATATAACGAACGACATCCCATTATTCTTGCGTACGGCAGTAGATTGGCTCGCCTTTATGTCGAATTTGTTCATAAATTATCGTGCCACGGTGGTCCGCGTCTAGTATTGAACTTAATTCGTCAAGAATGTTGGATATTGAAGGCAAAAAACCTAGTGAAAACCGTGATTCATAATTGTAAAACGTGCGCTTTACATCGGAAAAGGTTACAGGAACAGATAATGACCCCTTGCGAATACTGGTGTTGATTTCGCAGGCCCCTTTGAAATCAAGAGTTTTACTGGCAGGTGTTGTAAGATAACTAAGGGTTATGTGTGCCTATTTATTTGTTTCTCCACTAAAGCAATTCGCCTCGAAGCCGTAAGCGATTTAAGCACTTCAGCCTTTTTAGCGGCCTTGGCCCGGTTCATCGCCCGTCGAGGTTGCCCAAACCAGATCTTCTCAGACAACGGTCGGAATTTCGTGGGTGCGGCTAAACAGATTGATGTGAATTTCGAAGCTAGTGTGAAACAGTTTAAAGATGACGCTATTACGAAATATGGGTTTCAGAAACTGTCGTGGCACTTTATACCAGCCTCAGCTCCGCATATGGGTGGTCTTTGGGAGGCCGGCGTGAAAAGTTGCAAAACGCACCTTAAAAAAATTGCTGGTCAAATGAAACACACCTTCGAAGAGTTTTCTACGGTCCTTGCGACTATAGAAGCCTGCCTAACCCTCTAGGTGCGTTGCCTGATTCTATAGACGAACCGACGGCCCTGACGCCAGGTCACTTCCTCACCGGCTCGGCTATAATGACCCCGGCCGAACCCGAAGAACTACTGCCGGTTAAAAGCTACATAAACCGCAGGAGTTGTGCCATCGTTGGAAGCACGAATATCTGAAGGAGTTACATAAGCGTAATAAATGGAAAATTCCTCAGCAAATTCCACCTGCGGGGTTAACCGAATGGCGGTTAGGGCGTGTCTTGAAGGTCTATCGTGGTTCTGATAATAGGGTTCGAGTAATGATTTGAAACCTCAAAGGGGAAATATTACTAGGCCAATTCATAAACTTGTCCTACTGCCCCACCTCACACAATAAAAGAGCCCACATAGCCACCTAAGCCTCACTCACGTCCTCGAAATAACTTACCCTCTTTCTTCACCCAAGTTCCTCTAAAACAATTCTGTTTCATTTCAGTATTACATCATGTGCGACGGGTTCTTCAACCCCAACTTTCCCTGCCCACTGTGCAACAGGTTCCATGCCATTCGTCAGTGTACCAGATTCATGTGCATGGACGTGGAACAAAAATTGAGAGTCGTGGCTCACCACGCGCTGTGTTCAAATTGTGTGGCCCAAACCCACTCTAGGAGAAAATGCAAGAGTCTCGATCGATGCCGGCGCTGCAGCCAAGATCACCACACGTGGCTACACCCTTTGGGGCCAAAGCGGATTTGGGTGCCCATGACAGCCGATGTGCGTATAAAAACCGGCCCAGAAGCCGCATATCAGTGGACTCGTGTCTTGATCGACCCGATCATGGTAGAAGAGGCTAGGGCTCTACACTGCGACATACAACAAAACCGCACCAAGATCACTGTGGTACACAGTCGTCGTGATGGTCGCCGGCTCGGCGTGATGTGTGTGGTGGAGCGGAAAGAATATGGGTTCAGTCCGAGGGCGAATGTTGATCCCCGGGGCTGCGAAATCTCTCGCACGATGGACTTGGCGAACCGGAAGTGGCACAGAAGATTGGGGTACTACCTCTTTCTGGGCGCCGACGTGGCTCATATGATTTTCGATGGTCCGGCTGAAAGCATAGCAGGTGGCCTCTACCGCCAGGGTACAATTTTCGGAGGTGCCATTTTTGGGGAGGCTCAACCTGAAGCGGAGTAGCCAACTGGATGGAACGTGAAAATGGGTGCCTTATCCCTTTTGCAAATACCTGACACTCCAGGGTTTCTTTTTTGATCTCAACGTACAAACCTAATGAATTTCCATAGAAACTAAGTTCTAATATTTAACATGAATTTGTAATTTAATCTTTTGTTTTTTTTCTTCTTACATGAATTTAAAATTATCTGTTAAGTTTTAATATAAACGTTTCCTTTATTTGCACGATAGGTGCAAGGCGGGCGGCATGTTCGCGTGGCAAGTAAATTGGGAACATGGAACATTGAACATGTTTCGTGTATCCATCTCTGGCTGCAACGAGATGGCAACTTCGAGTGGAGAGATTTTGACAGCTGTCATCTTGTACGATTTTGCTTTTGACATTCACTTCTACTTTTTTCCTTGAACTACAAGCAACAAACCTTTCAAAGAAAAGAAACCTTTTTGCCATAAGCTAATTGTATAGAAGTGAACAAACAAAAAGCTAACTGTGTCTAACCACCTACTAATAAACTTGTGCCCGTGTTGTGAAATTTTAAAACTTGGTCAAACAAATAAACGTCATAACGTTGACAAACAAAACCAACCCCCACACTGTGTTTCTTTTGTAAAGAGGCCAATAGGTGCTTAGGAATTTTTCAACAAAACCACCGGTGCATCAACCTGTGTCCGATCTGATAGGGAAAAGGCTCGACCACCACCAGCCTTCTATCCAACTCTGTCCGCGGAAGGAAAATGTTCCGCCGCATCCCAGCAAGCGCCTGTGCAGCCGGTCTGCATCAGCAACGAACACCGTGCTGCCGGAAGCGCTTTACGTATAAACCCCAGCTATCGAGGTAAACACTTAGGTTAGAAACTGTGAGTCCCTGGTTCGAATCTTGTTTTTTTCAAAAAGAAAATTTTTTTTTTAATTTTTTTATGTTCTGAAACGATTTAAAAAAATATTTACCAGTTTTAACTTTTTAAATTTAATTTATAATGAAGTTTTATGTATTGTATATATGTATGCTTATGTAGAAATTATTTAGGTTTTGTCTAGTTGCTCTGTATTCTGCTCGCACAATGGTGAAGGGTATATAAGATTCGGCACAGCCGAATATAGCACTCTTACTTGTTTATTTTCATGTTGAAAATATGTTATAAAAAGAATACAATTCCCGTATTTTTTTAGTTTAAATTATTTAGTTAAATATAGAATGATGAAGAAAACGGTATCGGGCCATTCTGCTGATGCTTCTGTTAACAAAGGAGTATACAAAATAAGTGAAACATGTGTTACTGGGGTAAGTGTTTCGAATTATTCTTAATTAAATAAATGCATATGTTGTCTCTGAAGCTTCTTCTCACTGTAATATCACACTCAAACCAATTTGATTCTACATGAAATTCACGTTGTTTCAACTTGAAATAACTTTGATTCAACGTGATTCGGATTGTTATTTCAATATAAATGACATTTTGCTCTAACTTTACTGCAATGTTAAATAAACATGAATTATAGTTAATTTAAAAGAAAAAAATGTTGTTCGCAAGTTATTGTAAAATCATGTTAAATTAACACGAAGTAACTATGAAGCAAAATCACCACCGAAAACGGTAAAATCAACCTTGTTTTCAGCGATTTTACCTTGATTTTTTTCTGTGTGTAATGTCGTTAAAATTAGATTGACTTTGTAGAGAACGTTCTTACAATTTAGCGAATTATCTTTTTCATAGAAATTACCAGTCTCCGACCGGAACCACTTTATCAGACCGGGCCCAAACTTCGGCAGATTTTAAAGAACAAACCCGAAAATATTACCAAATATATGGTAAACTGCGGGTTTTTTTTAGGAGTTTTAAGAGGTTGAGCGGCTTTGCCACAGAGTAGTATAAAGCCTCACAAGAAAGTGCTATGAGCTTCACAACCAAATAAGGCCAAGTTTTTTCATTATTACCTTTTAAGTGGTCCCTCTTATTACAAATTTAATATTCAGTACTATATATTTACTTACTGGTAACGTACTCAATAACTACTTATTAGGTCTATTAGCTAGTGATTTTTTTGGCTTCTGGTAAGTATGTTGTAAGTTCTTACAATTCACTAGTTAAATAATAACTAGATATTTTTTGGCTTCTAATAACAAAAAAGAGTAGTTATTCAGCCGAAAAATAAGCAGTGTTTATTTTTCTCCAACATTACTTGCTAACTTACCAGGTAAGTAAGGTTTTTGCTAGAGGCGCATATCCGCTTGTTTACTGGCCGCAATGACATTTATGCCAAAACTTGAAAAAAACTAGCGCAGAAGTACTTAAGTTTTCAAATGAGCTGTGTCGCATCTGATAGACTTTTTTTCCAATGCAGTTGGGTTTAAACGTATTTGTGAAATCGTCTATCTCCGCAAAAGTTAAGAATACTTTGTTTTTTAAACGAAAATATTATTAATATCAATTTTAAATAAATTAAGAATTTCTTACACTACAATTTTGTTTAATAAAAAAGTACTCTGCTTGAGTTTTGTTCAACAAGTTAAACATGAATTCAAATTAAATATGCGTATCGGTAACGCCGATATTTCTTTTTGAATATCGATATCGTATCGGTAAAAAGACTGTAAAGATACGCCCTTTCAAAGACTAGCTGCCTAAGCCCGGCGCTGCTCGAAATCATTCAATCATGGACTTAAATATACAATCATAAAATTATTTTCTTAATCCGTACGTATGTATATAATTATAGCAGTCGAATTACCGCCTGCGAATGTTAGAGCAGCATTTCCCCTAAGATTTAAAATAAGAGAAATAGAAAAGGCTATTTGTGACTTAAACACTAAAAGCCCAAATACACTGATCAAAATGCTCATCAAGCATTGTGGTAGTATTAGTGAAAATGTGTTTGTATGTGTCACACCGACGATGCTGGATGGAAAATCAAAAAATTAAGATATGACGGCGATTAAATTCGCCTGCTGGACAAGCATTTGACAAGTGTATTTGGCCCTTAAGAAGATTTCATAATATTTCGCATAGCAAAGAAAATTATTATTTTTTTTAATGCTTTTTTAAGCCTTGAATATTTACAATAGCAGCTATTCGGAATACTCAAAAACGGGGTTTTAAAAAAGTCGAATAATCGATTGCCCTATTATATTTATATACAAGTTGTTCGAATAAACTTTATTTTTTTTTGGCACGCTACAATAAAACCAAAAATAAAAAAAAAATTATTAGAGCTTTTAGAACAGGCAGAAATCTACCAGTTTTTTTTTTTTTATAACGCTAACATTTATGACTTTTGTCCAGCAGGATTCAAGATTCGTACAAATGTGAAACGTAATCAAATTGAACACAAACGTAGTTGGCTCACTTTTGTTGTACCAATTTTAATATTTTTATACCGGGTTTTCCTTCTGTGTATTAAAAAAAGCATGTTTGCCAAAAGTACCAAGTTTTGCCCCGTAACATAAAAATTTTTTAAATCTATGTCCCTAGTGATAGTTTAAGCGTGAACATAAATAAATATTTATTCATAAACGATTATTAAATTTAACAAAAGTTAATTAATTTTTTCGGTGGTAATGAGGAAGATTAAAAAAACGCCGAATTTCCGATTTAACGATTACACTCTAAAATATATTATTTTCTGTGACATGGTGACTTCGCTATACAAATTATGTAATTGAAAAAATGTTGACATCCAAAAAAATATTTTCGTTTTGTCCTTTTTATCACTCCCTGGTCCAAAAAAGCCTATATTAATTTCGCTGTAACATCTATCTTCGTAACAAATTCCATCAAAATCCATTCAGTCGTTAGGGCGTGATAGCGGAATAAAGGCAAAAACAAAATAACACCTCACTAGGATTTTTGTTAGGAAAACTGATTTTCGAAAGTGCGTCCTATACATATATGTGGTAATAATAATATGATTCCATTTGCGATAATTTGTATGAAAACTAATTTTAAAAATGGTTTAGTTTCCATGATCATATAAAACCATATATGTATCTTCCTAAGCGTGCACTATGTTTGAAAGTTGGGTTACCGTTCGCCCGACTTAAGCCGCAACTTGACTCTTTTTAGCGACCTACGACTTTTTGTGAGACTATTTTATCACCGACTTTTGCGAGCTTTTACTATTTTTTTGTAAAGTTTATCACAAAAGATACTGAATTTTTTTTATTATTTTTATCAAAAAAATCGTAAAATTACGTCGTCAAAATTTTATTATTTTATTACTCCATTGGCAACAATTTTCGCAAATTTTGTGCAAAAATTTCAAAGAATAGTCTTAGCAAAAAAGTTTTTTAAAAAAAAAAATTGTGGGGCTTGCAGTGCTCATTTTACAAAATTATTTTTAGCCGCCAAGTCAAGGCGACTTCATTACAGTTAATCTCGGTACTACAACAAGTACAACTCTACAAAAACCACAAGCAATTTGTTTTTGTAAAATCCTTATCGTACAATGTCAAAAACAAATGACGTAAGACGAGATCATAAAATAATAAGTTAAATCAAGGCGAATTCATTAATTTATAATAATAATAGTTATTTATGCTGCAAATGCCCTCAGTAAATTGGGTGCTAAGCAAAGTGCCCATAAAGTTTAAGCGGAGCCATTGAAATGCAATAACACTAACTGGAAAAGTTGGGAAAACTTTATGGTGATTTCCGAAGACACAAAACATGTTGAAGATGTCATGAATGCCTACAACCGTTTATCTGAATTAAAATCCAACTTTTTGGATTTAGAATTAAAGTCATAGCCGAGGGTAAACCGGATGCTAAAGGTCAATCCCTGGAACGTTTACTTAAGAAAGCTACGACTTTTCAACCTCATCCCTTAAAGAACGCCAAAATTTGTAAAAGCTTTAAGATCCTTTACCTTCATCGGCGGTAGGTTATAAAACAACAATTTGCTTAAAAAGCTTTGGAACTGTGTGTAAATTTAATTCTGAGGCCTTTGCAGGCCATCAACGCATATTTACGTTTTTTCGGTTTTTTTTTTAAATTTATTTTCTATTAAAACTTTTTTCATCTTTTTTTAAATTTATTTATTTTAATAATTAGTATTGTGGTTATTTTGTTGAACTATGGTTTTTAATCCAAATTTTTAATAATTTTAATCAGGCTTAAGTTCATTAAATTTAATTTTCATTAAATTATTTTTATGAAGAAAGGAATTTTACAACATGAAAATTAATTAAAATCGTTATTGATAATCTTCCATTTCCGACCGTGGCCGGGGCTCGAACCCGGGCCGGCAGGTTACCATGACATGTTTCGATCGCAAACACTCGATCTACTCAGATGGATTTGCCGTTTTACACTCGCAGCCATCGACGACTGCTGACGTCAATAGTCAAACATCAATCCTTAAACCAAATTGTACTTTAACCTTTGATAGATTGAAGTTTGCCTTTTTGAATGATTATCCATTTTAATTGATTTTACATGTTCTTCCTTACTTCTGTTTTTTCGTACTTTTGTCAAGAATTTTTCTTGAAGTCCAAAGTACATTTTTCCTTTTTTTTATTTTTTGTCTTTCTTTTTCCTGTTGACCTTTTTCAGCACAACTTGAAGGACAAATGAATACATAGAGCTCGTGCCCTAGCTTTAACAATAATTAGTATTGTGGTTATTTTGTTGAACTATTTATGGGTTTTAATCCAAATTTTTAATAATTTTAATTAGGCTTAAGTTCATTAAATTTAATTTTCATTAAATTATTTTTATGAAGAAAGGAATTTTACAACATGAAAATTAATTAAAATCGTTATTGATAATCTTCCATTCCCGACCGTGGCCGGGGCTCGAACCCGGGCCGGCAGGTTACCATGACATGTTTCGATCGCAAGATTATCAATAAGGATTATTTTTATAAAGCGACCTTTTGTACGACTTTTCAAAAATTCCTAACGGTAACCCTGTTTGAAAGTTTTGTTAATTAAAAACAGAATAGAGTATCTTTCGGCAAAGTAGTACTTCAAAATTATATTAAAATCGGTATGATTATATTGAAAATAATAATAATAAACAGTAATGTCAGATGAACTCCAAATGTTCTCTGTTTCGTTTAAGCATAGCGGACAAATTTCCGCATACTTCACGACCAATATTTTCTCTAAGGAATTTCATGTCGTGCTTTAAAATCCGCTCTGTTGTTGATTTATTTGCCCTGAAAATTTATTAAATTGGAAGTAGCTGATTTAACGCAGAGCCTATATCTCATAACTTATTTACGAATCCAGTTTTTGCCTGGTCCATCTCGAAAGCGAATAAGTGGGGGAATAATTGCCTCTGAGCATAACATACGATTCTTATCCCTTCAAAACCGCTTTGATAATGTACCTAGGGTGCATACGTACCTCCCACCTAGGGTTGCCAGAAACTAATATTCAAATAACTGGACAATGAAAAAAATTCAACTCTACTTTTTTTTGCGAAATGGAGAAGATTTTATTTCTATTACCTTAAAATCTTTCCGAAAATCCAAAATTATTTGTGCATGATTTTAGATCTTTGCCCAATACGTGTAGAAATGGACCAGTGCATTCCACTGATAAGATTTCTAAAATCGGGCTAAAATTAAGAATTCTGGATTGTTTTTAATTTTTGTAATACTTAAGGTGCCCTAATTGGGGAACCTCTGGTGGCCCTCCTGATATGTGTATAGATCCCTAATCCTTTTCTTAACCTGGAATACAAGTCCTTAAAAAGCATCTGGAAATTGATTTAAATCTGATTAACCGTTTACAAAGTCCAGAAACGTTCCCTTTTTTTTCTTTAATCTCTTACTGTGGGTCGCTTACGATTTACAGAATTTACTAACTCTTGTTTTAGTTGTTAGCAAATATAATAATAATTTTCTAATATAAAAGACATTCTACTTCAACTGGACAAATTGTATTTGAGCTGGTAACTAGACAAGACAAAAAAAACTATACAATCCAGGCCGTCTGGCAACCCTACTCCCACCGCACTTAATTTCAACTGTTTTTTCAATGTTTAAGTTTTAAACTCTAATTCTGCCGTGAGACTCTTTAAATTTTTAATAAACATCCATTACCTTCCATCAATAACCTTTTGTTATTATTTGAAAAAAAGTTGACCTTTAATAACAACGTTAATACAATTTCAACTAAATGCTACCCCTGTAAAACAAAAAATTTAGACTTGTTAAATCATGAAAACGTAATTTTCTAGTAACCCAAAATATCCAAATAAGTAGTTAAATTTATATACTTACATATGTATGTGAGTTTACAATAAGTATGTGCATTTTCCGTATCTGCAACGCCATCCAACCCTGACTAATGTTCAAACGATGACTACAGACTATTTAAATTTGTTATCTCATATTTTACAAACATCTACTTACAAATATAGTCAAAGTATCTAATGTACACTTGCTTGTCTATCAAAAAGTCTGAAAATTTGTTTTTAATGAATTGAGATATTTTGGAATACTTGTCACGCATATAAACTTTCCAGTCAAAACGCTTTGTCATCATAATTGTTGTTATTTTGACAGGACTTTAAATTTTTCCCTATTCTTTTTAGTTGAATGCAGTGTTGCCGGAAATGAAAAAAAAATCCTTCATGTTGGTGTTTTACTCACTAGAGTATGATAAAAAAAACTGTTCCCGTATGTATACATTAGCGTGGCCGTTACTTTTTTTTTTGATTTCTTATATTCTCCCCCCCAAATCGGCTCAGTTTTATGTAAAAAAAATTAAAAACATTTCATAGCGATAAGTTGTGTTTTAGGGGCGGCGTCCGTCCCTCAAAGTTTGTCTTCAAGCCCATTTATTGAAATGCAATTTGTTTGCATATGATTATCTCTTTTAATAACACATTTTACAAGAATATGATGTATGACAATATTTTAGCCCATCAAGTCAGCAACATTAGCCTCAAAGAAAGTTTTTTGGTAAAATTAATATTTTAGAAAATAATGAACAAAATAACAAACAAAATACCAAACGTTTTATATACGCTTTATTTATGTATATAAAAGGGATATTTCAAGTCAAGTGGCCCAATTTTGAAATCGATGTCTTCCGATTTGGATGAAATTTGCACCAAGGTTAGTCCTATTGGATAGTAGTTAAGAAACAAATTTCCAACAAGAGCGATCAAAAAGTTTCTGAGTTAGAGGGGGTCAAAGTTTGACATTTTGGTCATACAGGTGTTCTTTCTCATCCATGTAACTTATTACCTATTGGTGTTAGCAAAATTTGTCCCAAAAAGCTTAGATAGTCTGCTTTCACACGTTTCATCTTTAGATGCTCAACTCTTGTGGTTTTAGGTGAGGGAAGAAAGAAGAAAGGGGGTTAGTACGGAGATGCCTGTACTCGGTCAGTACGCTTTGTGTTTTCATTCGTTGGTATTTGCACAACGATGGCTACATGTAATTTTTTTCTTTTCTTTTTCTCTTTGATTTGCTGTTATTAAAATTATTGTTGTTTTGAACCGAAAAAAGTTGAAACCGGTTGCTGCGTGTGATTATATTGGCATCTTTAAAAGGGAATTGAAAAGAAGTTGAGCATCAAAAGATGAAACGTGTAAATTCAGACATAGCTATTTGATCAATCTTTTTTAAAAAAATTTTTTGTTTTTTAAAAATTTTTTTTTTTTAAATTTAAAACTTGGCAAAAAAGAAAAAAAAAGTTTTAAATTAAAAAAAAGAACACCCATATATAAAACGTATACAAAATGTTTGGTGTTTTGTTTGTTATTTTCTGCATTATTTTCTAAAATATTAATTTTTAGCAAAAAACTTTTTTTGATGCTAATGTTGTTGACTTGATGGGCTAAAATATTTCCATATATAATTTTCTTGTAAAATGTTTTTTTTTTAAAGAGATAGTCATATGCAAACAAATTTCATTTGAATAAATGAGCTTAAAGGCAAACTCTGAGGGGCAGACGCTTCCTCCTAAAATACAACTTATCGCTATGAAATTTTTTTGTATTTTTTTTTACATAAGACTGAACCGATTTGGGGGGGGGGGGGGGGGAGGAGGAGAATATAAGAAATAAAAAAAAAATTCTCCCTACAACTAACGGCCACGCTAGTATACATACATATTTAAGATTTATAAAAAAAAACTGTTTTGGCGTGTAGGAAAAATCGAATTTTTATTAAGTAAGTACATAGGTATTTTTTAAGAATTATTCTGGCAACACTGTTACAATGAGAAGGCAAGGTAGTTGAGAAAATAAAAGAATAAGGTATTAATTTTAAGCTCTCATTGGTGACAACTTTCAAATGCTGTGAATTTTCATTGTTTGCCTCTTCCTCAAAAATGTTCAGGATTTGATAGACTTTGTTTAAATATGCAGCACAATACGTGCAAGGAATAGTGAAGCAGTTAACAAAAACTACAGGTATTTATTTAAGTTTTATCGTAGTAAAATGTACTGCCGAATAATAACGAATTTGTAATAACCTACAAAACTTTAGAAATATGTAAGAAGGTTGTTAATTTTACGCTTATTACAGTAAAAGCGGTTATCAATTAGAGGACTTGTATAGGATCTCAGATTTATCTGTAAGTATGTATGTACTATATGAATCTCATTTAAAAACTATGGTCAGAAGGGGACTGTCGGCTAAACTAAAATTACATATTTCGAATTATAGTAATTTTAGAAATTGGTTTCCCATCTGTATATCCTTTACTAAAGGAAAAAGGGTATACATATATAGTTTGACCATAGTTTTAAAATCAAAATACAAAAATTTGATGTTATGCAAAAAGATCATATCAACCGAGGGTTTGTTTTCAAATTTATACCGTTTAATAACCAAAAATTGCTATCTAATTTTTCATTTTGGACTCTATCCAAAAATAAAACTAACAGTTAAAAAAGATAATCAAAAAAGAACATATTGATATTTTTAATTGAATACCCTGCCAAAAAAAAAAAAAATTGCAATGTGATTAATGGGTATTATTTCGAGTTTCTTTTTAAAACCGCCTGGAAAATAAAAATCGTTGTTAATTTGTTTTTATTTCGCTTGCGTCGAAGAAGAGTGTTTATGTGCCTTAAGTGCAAGCATCTTTGTTATCAATAGACAACATCTGAAAAATTTGGGCGGGAGTGGAGAAGTAGGCATGGCACAAAATACATTTCTTTATACCTCAAGAACGAAAGGAGAAAAATTTGGGGCATATAGCAGGCTCAATGCACAAAATCCGGCAGAAATTGGGTGTTGTTAAATAGGTTGGTGTTGTTGGATAGTGGGCGTAGCACCTACCATATTTTCAATATTTAAAATTTTGATTACTATTCGAATCAAATAAGCATCCTGGAACCACGTATATAATATAGTTTATACCTTAGATGGGGCCATCCAAGTGAAATCGGACAGTTTGGAGAAAAATATTTTTTAATTTCCTTTATTTTTTACTGTGTTGATTAGGGTGGCCGTTATTTTTTTTATTTTGATTTCTTATATTCTCTCCCCCTAAATCGGTTCAGTTTTATGTAAAAAAAATACAAAAAAATTTCGTAGCGATAAGTTGTGTTTTAGGGGTGGCGTCCGTCCCTCAAAGTTTGCCATCAAGCCATTTATTCAAAAGTAATTTGTTTGCGTATGACTATCTTCTAAAAACAACATTTTACAAGAATATGATATATGGCAATATTTTAGCTCTTCTAGTCAACAACATAAGCCTCTAAGAAAGTTTTTTGCTAAAATCAATATTTAAGAAAATAATTAAGAAAATAAAAACAAAATACCAAACATTTTATATACGTTTTATATATATAAAAGGGGGATTTAATGTCAAGTGACCCAATTTTGAAATAAATGTCTTTCGATTTAAATGAAATTTACACCAATTTTAGTACTGCTAGATAGTAGCTTAGACACAAATTTTCATCAAGATCGGTCAAAAAGTTTCTGAGTTAGAGGGGGTCAAAGTTTGCCATGCAGGTGTTCTTTCTCATCCATGTAATTTATTACCTATTGGTCTTGTTGAAAATTTGTGTGTAAACTACTATCTAATAGGACTAACCTTGGTTAAAATTTCATCCAAATCGGAAGAAATCGATTTCAAAATTGTGTCACTTGACATTAAATCGCCTTTTTATATATATAAAACGTATATAAAATGTTTGGTATTTTGTTGTTATTTTCTTAATTATTTTCTAAGATATTAGTCTTAGCAAAAAACTTTCTTGGAGGCTTATGTTGTTGACTAGAAGAGCTAAAATATTGCCATATATCATATTCTTGTAAAATGTTGTTTTTAGAAGATAGTCATACGCAAACAAATTACATTTGAATAAATGGCTTGATGGCAAACTTGGACGCCCTCCCTAAAACACAACTTATCGCTACGAAATTTTTCTGTATTTTTTTTTACATAAAACTGAACCGATTTGGAGGGGGAGAGTATAAGAAATCAAAAAGTTCTCCATACAACTAACGGCCACGCTAGTGTTGATGTTCCTTATCAACAGCACATTTCAGCAAATTTTCAGATATCGAATATTAAACAAATCGAGTTATAAGAAAACTATGTTCAAATAAATACTCATAACTTTTTCATTATTGGTCCAAATAAAATAATTATTTTGTTGTATTTTTTCTTTTTTTTGTCTACTATCCAAGAAAAAATATAAAAAATTTTGCAGTGTTCTTGGATGCGATTTTCGGGATTTAATATTTTAAATAAATTTTTTCACTGTTTGTACTCTTTGATTTTCTTGAATTTTTTTTATATAAAACTTTAATTTTTCCCACAAATTTTAAGACCCATTTGGTTGTGGAATTCAATACTTATTCATTTATTTTGTTAAATATTGGATATCTAACCATCGTTGCAGCCTCGAGATCCTTCGTTGAAATATTTTGCAATCATCTTGCTAGTTATTATCTTGTTATTAGTCAGTAAGGATAATGTCCATTGTCAGTCAGTAAGGATAATGTCCATTGATTAAATAAATAAATAAATAAACACTTTTATAGTCTTTTAACAAATCGTTTTATATCAAACAAAACAATCTGCTTTTTTGAAACAAATCAAAGAAACCTTCAAAGAAGATGAAGTTGTGGTGATTTGTGATTTTGCTGAAAATTACCTGTTTGTTAAACAGAAGGCATCACCCGGTTTTCATTGGAATAATAATCAGGCAACCATATTCCCGATAGTTATTTATTTCAAGCATAAAGAAGTGCTCACTCATCGAAGTCTGGGGCAATAACCATTATGCAATTGCTGTTTACGTGTATCTAAGGATTATTACTGATTTTGTGAAAAAATAATTATCAAATGCTTCTAAAATATTTTACTTTTCTAATAGCGTTACGGAGAAATTCAAAAATTAAAAAAATTTTGTAAACCAACTACACGCAGAGAAAAAATATGGTTGGGCATGGTTACGGCAACAACACTATGTTTAATGTAACAATATATTGTTGTCGTACACAAATAATTGTTATTTTTATTTAATATCAACAATATTATAGTTACTGTAAACATATCAATGTTTATTGCAATTATGAATTTGAGTATTGTTGACCGAAAAATAATTATTTTTCTAACAACTTAATTATGATAACTTTCTAAACATATTATATTTCTCACAACCATATCATGATATTTAATAGCCATAACATGATAACTTTCTATACATTTATCATATTATGTTAAAGATGCAATCAAACTATTTTTACTCTAATCATATTATGTTAGCGCCATTTGTAAAATAATTTTGAAGAAGATGTGTCATTTTTTTATTTGTGAGCAGTTAAACAATTAAAAGATAAAATTCCATAAAAAAATAAGTTTAAAGAAATTAAAATATTAGCGGAGTTCATTCAAGTATTAGTGATGTAATAGTGCAAATGCAAAATATCATAGTTTTTTGTAAAATCCAACAACAAAACACACAGAGATTTCGTTATATTTTATAAAAGTGCTACGATATTTCTGTGGTTTTCATGGGCAACCGCGTATGTCTTAAAACAAATTGTTCAGGAAGGCCGAAAACTCATTCTAAATCAAACTATGGGCTAGGTATTGCACATTTTAAACTTTGTCATTACGCTACAAAACGGAATTGATCCATCGTTTTTCAAACAAATATAAAGAGCGTTCAAAATTAGGCAATATGGCATCAACATCTTAAAATCAAAAAAATGGACACACGCCGTTGCCCATGAAAACCACAGATTTTTCATTTGCTCTTTTGCAAGCCTTATATTGAACTCCGCTATTGGATTAACATTATGAAAAATTGTAAAAAGCCACAAAATAAAAAATCGATTCAAAAATATTTAAATTTATTTTGTATTTTTATGACAGCTATGAAAGGTGCTGTATCATAATATGATTGCTTCTAAATGATAATATGATTACTTCTTAGCATATTATGATTAACATGACAATAATATGATTAATTTCTTAGCTTATTATGATTAACATGACAATAATTTGATTACTTCTTAACTTAGTATGATTAACAGAATAATAATATGATTAAGGGAAAAATATTATGATGACATATTACGAGTATATTGAGTCATAATATGTTTCAATAATAATCTTAATATGGTGACTACAATCATAATTCTTATCATAATATGTTGCTCTTAGAATATGTTTACCACAACCATGTTTTTTCTTTGCGTGTATATTTTCACAAGGAAGTCTTTAAGATTGCTGCAGAATGGCATTATTTTACAACAGCACATGGTATAGGACCATGTGACGGTAACAAAGAAACAAATTGATAAACAAATCACTACAGCTCTGGAGTTGTATGAATGGGCATCCGAGCCGAGTAATTTACCAAACATTGAAGTAAAATTTCCTCCAGATCTGCATTATTTTGACCCAAAATAAACTTTGGATTTGCGATACGAAACAGCCAACTCAATTCCGGGAATGCAAACAGTTCATTCAATAGTTCCTTAAAATGCTGGTACAATAATTGCTGAAAAGTTTTCTTCATCAAAAAGTGTAATATTTTTAAAATTAAAAAAAAAAATACTTAAATAAAAAATAATAATAATTATTCAGTGTATTTATCAAATATGAAAAATTTTTGAATTAAGCACGTCATACGGAAATCTTAATTATAATAAATTTTGTATTCCCGAAAATAACTTTGATAATATACTTGCATGTGCCCGTGCAGAAAACTGAATTGACAAATTGGTTTTTTTTTTTTTTTCTTACGAAGACTATAGAATGAAACAATTTGTTTTTTAATTTTTTTTTTTCTTTTTACCCACTTACAACTACAATTCGCGCCGGAAAGAACCCAACCAATTGTAGGGGGATGTAAGAAATGATAAACTCACTGTTTATTGTTGGTGTTTTGTTTAAGCTTTGATATTGTTACATACAAGTAAGACTTTGAGTGTTTAAAATTCTTATTCGCTTTAGGGTTTAATTCGTATAATATTTTTAGCTTTTCTAAAATCTTTGGAAAGGTTTCCTGGTGATCTGGCCTAAGCAACCAGTGAAATGCGCATAGTAGCTAGCTCAACAATAAATGTCAGTATATTTATCAAATATGAAAAATTGGGAATTTAGCACGTCATACGGAAATCTTATTAATAATAATAATTATTGTTTTTCTGATAAATTAAAAATGTTACACAGTGGTTTATATAGAAAATTTTTTTTTAACAAATTTCAAGAAATCAGAAAAAATAGTAGTTACTTGAATCCCACAACCAAATGGGTGTTAAAATTTGTGGAAGAAATCATAGTTTTATATAAAAAAATTCAAGAAAATCAAAGAAATCAAACAGTGAAAAAATTAATTTAATATATTAAATCCGAAAAATCGCATCCAAGCCTACTGTACAAAATTTTTAAATATTTTTTCTTGGATAGTAGACAAAAAAAGAAAAAAAAATACAACACAATAATTATTCTATTTGGACCAATATTGAAAAAGTTATGAGTATTTATTTGAACATTGTTTTCTTTTAACTCGATTTTTTTAATATTCGATATCTCTGTAACTGTAGACTTCTGGTAGGTTTTATGATGGAGTGCGGTATAGGTCCAGAGGGCGGGGCGGCTGAATAGTGACAATTGTAGATTCTGTGGGGTACCAGGAGAAAAGGAGACAGTGGAGCATTTACTCAGCTACTGTCCGGCACTCGTGCGCTTCAGGGCGAAGTGTCTGGGAGATCATTACTTCCAAGGTCTCGGGGAAGTCTCTGGGATTGGGTTAATGAGACTCCTAGCATTCGTCAAGAGAGTGTGGGGTTCTCTGAGTACCATCACATCGGAATAACCTTTTCTGACTTTCTTCTGCGGATTATCGTACAACGTGGTAACGCTAGGGACCTATTTGGTCTATGCGGGGTCTTTGTGGCCGGCCACTCTAACCTAACCTATCTCTGTAACCATTAGCCAAAAAATTTCCTGAAATATGCTGTTGATAAGGTACATCAACACAGTAAAATAATAAAGGAAATCAAAAAATATTTTTCTCCAAACTGTCCGATTTCACTTGGATTGCCCCCGTATATAGAATTATGTCCCCAAAGTATTTCACTATTGATTTATTCGTATGAAAATAAATGTAAATATTTTCAAAGTCCGTCCGGCTGAATGGAAGGCTGGCCGGCTGGCTGTCCAGTAAACACAGTTGTCTTATATGCTTATATGCTAAACGTAAACACGTTTAGAAAGGCGGGCTATGGTTGTATCGTTGACTTAAAATTTGTCAGCGCCAAGGAAATAGAGTGATAGGTAGTGTTTTTCATACGGGATTTCCCGGGACAAAAATCCCGGGATACCGCACATTTTTCGGGAAAAAAATCTCGGGAAATATATGCGGGAATTTCCGGGATTTTTTCAATTTAATTATGGCAACTTAACTGCTAATATAATTGTAAACAAGTTGTGTCATGAATTATATCTTAGCCGTTAGGCAAAGCGGTCTTAAATCAAAAAAAAAAAAAAAAAAAAAAAAAAAAAAAAAAAAAAGTTTAAGTTTTTGATTGGCTTTAACTAAATTTTTTTTTCAGTTTTGTTTGGTTTAAATCACTTTAGTCTAGCACAACTGCTTCTTAGGAAAAAAAGTCTATGAAATACACCAAATAAATATTTTTTAATTTAACATAACGAAATACAGTTGAACTTAAATAAGTCGAACTTCTGTAAGTCGAAAATCCTTTAAGTCGAAGGGAATCTCTCGGCAATAGCAGTGGACAGACCAATTCATATGATTTTGTTTCTATAACTTGAACTCTTGAACTTCTTTATCTTGAATTTTTCTATAACTCAAAGTAAAATATTAGCACCACGCGTGCCCACACTTCCACAAGTCGAATTTTTTTCCAAAAATTTTTTGCCATCTTAAATTTTTGTTTTATTTAAAACTAATTAAGGCTAGATTACACTATTATTCTTTGTATTAATACTTGTCAAAAACTCAACCCTGTCGGACATTCAGTTAACTTTAAATTAACTGAAAGCTAACTATTTTTCAACTAGTGGTGGTTGACACTTGGATTTATTTTATATGTAATTTACTAACTATTTTAACATTGCGATGTCCTAGGAAGTAGTCAATTGTCCGACTCTGCATTACTTTTAATTAACTTTAAGTTAACTTTTTGTAGCTAGCTATAAACTTACTACTTTAAGTTAGCTTTAAGTTAAGTTAGTTTAAGTTAAGGCCGATCTATGAATGTTATTCATTGGATGAATACTTTCAATAAAATAAAAAAATTTTATTTTTTTATTTTATTTTCTTTTATTTCTTTTATTTTATTTTATTAATCAAAGTTGATTTATTCAACTTTTTTTTTAACCAGAGTCGCTGGCGGGAATCGATCCCGCAACCTCGGCGCTGATAGACTTGCTCACTACCAGCTAGCCTACTGGGGCAGTCTAGTTTTTGAATAAAAAAACTATGTTTTTTGCCATTACTCAATAAAGAGCGTAAATATGAGATTAAATTGTCATAACAAAACATCAATAACAACGTTGATTTTTTTGGTAACGACTTGGCTCTCTCTACTTAAAATATACAACACAGTGTTTGTATACACTTTGGTTAATGTAAATTTTGCATTGCGTAGTAGTTGGCTTTAAGTTAGTCTATACAAGCTAACTTAAAGTTGGGTTTTTTTGTAGTTAGCTACTCATTTGACGGCAGGGAAGTTATATGACAAAGTGCGATAGTGTGAATGCAAGTATAATGAAAAAAGTTTGACATCCGTCGTTTTTTTGAAAAATTTCTAAACAATAATACTTTTCATTGGATCAGGGTTGCATTTTATTTCATGTGTGAGTGTTTATACTTTGTGTGATGGTGTGAACACAAACTGTCATGTAAAATTAGATTTTTTGACAGTTGCATCAAAGCTCATTAGATTTCTATCTCACAAACTTGGTGGCCACACGATCAAGTTTTGCCTTTCCATTCCATTCAATTTGCAATACACTCTCACTTTTTTACTAACACACTCACACTTTTTCAATTGACCACGAGATGGCTTTCAATTTCACCTTTCCATTTTTTTTGGCAATTTTACTTTCAATTTAACAGCTGACTACATGTTTGTCTTTATAAATTGTTTTCTTGATGAAATCTTGAAAGTAAATTGCTTACAAATTGAGTGCAGCCTACGTAACAGCTTTCTATTTATGTAAATTTTGACAAGCAGTATATGTAAAAGACTATCAAGAACAACTTGATCGTGTGGCCGCAGGGAAAGTATTATGGAATACGTAAAGGCCGTGTCAGATAAAACTTTTGCTTCGCGTTGCGTTACATATACGCTTTGACATTTGAGTTAAATGTACATGTTTATATGGCACTTGTCACATAAACTGCTTTTAACGCAAAGCGAAGCGAAAAGTTGGGCAACTCTCATCTTTTTGCGCGCTTTGACAATCTTCTAGTTTATTTTTTTTTATTTATTTTCTTTTTAACACACAATGTGTGAGTGTTGTCAAAGTTTTTATTGTGACATACACTTTTTGCTTTACGCTTTTCTGTCAAAGTATATGTAACGCAACGCGAAGCAAAAGTTTTATCTGACACGGCCTTAAGACTTGTGAGATAGTGAAATCTAGCCTTTAGCATTTAAAATATGACATTTATCTTCATTATTTCATTAAATGATATCTTTAAATATGCTCATATGTATTTGTGCAAAATAAAAATAAATAACATAAATACCGAACAAATTTGATTTTTTGTTGAGCATTTATTACAAAATTCTCTACCTTGAAGTTTCTGTAAGTCGAACTTTTTTGTCGGGATAATGGAGTTTCGGGTTATAGAAGTTCAACTGTACTTCAATTTTGCCAAACACCAAAAAGATGTCAATACATCCGATAAAAAAGGCAATATTTAATGCTCTGACATTTCGAAAGAAGAAGAGTAAAAATGAAAATATGAATAAATAATCTTTTATTTAAATACAAATGACCTTGAAAGCCTATTTAGATTAAATCTAAGAAAATAATAATACAGAATTTTTAATTTGTTTAAAGACCGAGATTTATTTTATAAAAACGAAAAAAATTGTTCGCACTTGCTTCAAAAAATTTAATGGTTTATATGCAGAGCAGCTGCATACAAGATTTTTTTGAATTAGATTCTGTAAGAGATGATGACAAAAGTTATTAATTAAGAAAACGCTTATTCGATTCGAAAAAGGAATTACAAGTTTTGAAGGAAGTTCTAAGAAAACTGAAAGTATTTGCAGAATATATAATGTTCCTTTGACTATAAAGGCAAACATCCGTAGAAAGGAAACGGGTTTTCTCACTGAAATCTTCTTGATAAAAATTAGAAATAGGCTTTTAAACGAATCTGTAAATGCTTATTCAGATAATGTGCACTTTTGAACATGAAGATCTTAAGGTGCCTTTAAGAACCAATTAAATCGATTTGTATTGAGCGGGAATTCCCGGGATTCCGGGAAATTAAAAAATAAGTCCCGTTTTCAAGGGAAATGAAAAATCCGGGAAAAGAAAAACTCTAGTGACAGGTGAGCAAAAAACATTATTCCACGGTTGACCAAAGGATAATCTGGATATGGAAACATTCGTAGAAACCGTTTCCAACCATCAGTTTGAATACGGTACAGCAACAAGTATGGCTCAACAAATCGCTGGGGCATTGGCCCCAAGAAAAAGGATTTAACCAGAGATGGCAAGAAATCTTTTGGTGGAACGATAGCATAGCAACACTCAGAAAAAAGAGTTTGAACACAAGGCCGTATATAGAATTATGTCTTCAAAGTATTTCCCTATTGATTTTTTCGTATAAAAATAAATGTAAATATTTTCAAAGCTTTTATGAAGTGCTATGTGAAATGATAACGTTCGCAAATATTTTCTTCTCCATTGTAATTTTTCGTGTTTTCAAGTATGAATTTGAATACAAAGACAACACGAAAACAATATGTATATAAAATATCATTAACCCCGAAAAGCACATTACAACTTAGAAATGGACGCACAATAATAATTTAACAGAAATATACGAAAGACCCGTTAAAATCTCTTAACTGTTCAAACAACAACTTTACTTACCCCAAAGATTGAGTACTTAAAATTTTTTTGTCACAAAATAATTTTTACTGTACGTACATATTTAGTTTTTCTTATGAAACAAATTGTTAATATGGCAATTTACAAACATGTTAATTAGGGAAATTGTTAAATATATTCAGAAATGTTTTCTTTAATTACTTAATAACTCGCGACCTTAGGACAATAATCTTTTATTTGCACCTAAACTAGATGTAAGATAGAACCTTGTTGTTCTGTAGCGAACTGCTGTTTGCATACCCCCTCCCCCACCACTAGTGGTAAATGAGGGTATACTAAGTTTGCCATTCCGTGTGAAACTTTTTTATTATTCCTCTCAGAGCCTATAAAGTATGTACATAACTATATATATTCTATATATTCTACCTCTTTATGTAATTCTAAGTCTATTTAGCCATGTCCGTCTGTTCAAACATGCTCACTTTCGAAATACTAAACAGAAAAGAACAGTTGCTTGTAATTCTCCTAAGCAGTTTGGGAGTGAAATACAGCGAAATCGGTTCAATAGCATCAGAGCTATGAATCAAAATGTGGAACTACCCCCAAAAAAAATTATAGTACATATTGTTAAAAATCTAACATAAATGGTGGTATAATGCACGGAATGATATAAGATTTTGCAGAAATTCGTTTTATTGGAGTGGAAATCATACTGTTAAATTTCGTTAAGATCGGTCCATAATTTACCATTGGCCCTTTATAAAGCCTACTCCCGTAAAACAATTTAGTACGCATAAAACCGTAATAAATAATGCTAATATAATTAAATTTGGTTCTTCCCGGTTTATATGACAAGAAATCACACAATTAAATTTCGTGAAGATCGGTCCATAATTTACTATAGGCCCCATATAAACCCTACTCTCGGAAATTCAGTACGCCTAAAACCGTAGCAGATAAAGATATTGCGGTAAAATTTATTCCATCTTAGCTTCATATGGTAAGGTGACCATACGAACTCTTTTTTAGAGGAAAGTCATCTATTTTAACTGGCTGTCATTTATAAATGTGTTTTTTTTGTCATCTTTATTCATAATCTGTCATCTTTGGCATCTTTATTTTTAAAAACATGATCAATATTTGTTTTTATTTTAAATTAAAATACGTTTTATTTCACGGCGGTCACCGGTTTTTTCTGTCAAATTGTATGGAAAATGTCATGACATGCTTGTTCTGTTCACACTCCTACTGAACTCTCATACACTTGCAGTACAAAATTTTGAATAATTTAGTGCAATGAATTTTTAAGTTTCGTTATTTTTTTTTAAACTAATTTTACTTATTAAAAGGCAAATGTCATAGTATAATAAGTATGTTCATTAGGGTGACTTGTCATTTTTTACCCATGTAATTTCAAATACAAAATATATTTGATTTTTGACGCTTATTTTAATTTTTTTTCATATTGTCTTTTGTTTGACATTTTATGGGTTTTGAAATTGAGAACAAAGTTTCTAATGACTATACGTTGTACTTATTCTACCATGGGTAAATGTAAATTTTTTTTAATTTACTTTACATATATAAATATGTGAATGTAAATTTGTCTTTAATATAGTATTAAAATATAAAAGATTGTAGCGAGAAATAATCGGTGCCAGTTAGAAGTAAAATAGGAGAAATTATTACAAATATACGAGCCCAGCTCTGCACATAGAAAAACACTTTGGGGAAACAATGAATATCAAGCGTTCCGGAATTGTCGACCGTCGAACCATTTCCCATACAAACAACACCCCCCCCCCCCCCCCCCTTGTACTAAATCAGAAAAGTATGAATCTAAGCAAAGCTCCCACTGTTGATCACATCCCAGCAGAACTATTAAAAAAGGATCCCAAAACTGCAGTTAAAATAAAAAAAATTGCTTTTTCTTTCACTTTTCGATTTTTCATTGGACAAAAATAAACTGTTGCTTTTACTTTTGATTCATCAAATGAAATCAGTCGTAGTCCAGCCAAAAGCAAAAAAAGGAAAAGTTGTGCACAACAAAGAACATCGGCAGACGACATGTTCGGAAGTGTTTGGTTTGACAGACTGAATAATAATAGAACAATCTCTGGGAATCCAATCACCCCTATACATGCCATTTGTTGATTATGAAAAAGCATTCGACTTAATTATTAGAAACTGTATTTGGGCTGACTTAGCCAACATTGGCGTACCGGACAAAATTATACGCATGGTACAAACGAGTTACGATTTATTTGAATGCACCGCGTTATACAATAGTGAAATGTCTACCCCACGTACGTCTGGGGCTAGACAAGATTGTTTTCTATCACCGTTTTCGTTCATAGTTGTATTAGATGCTGCTGTTAAACGCTCAACTACAAATAGACCGAGAAAAGTTTTGTGGGATCCCTTTAACCCGTAGATTTATTAAAGTCGCTGGACTGCTCAGATGATAAATTTGAGCTTTCCCACAGGCGTTGTTGTTTTTAACATTACTTTTATCACGATTAATAAAATTTTGTATAAATTTAACAATAATATGTTTGCCATCCTTGAAACTGGTTGGATTCAACAATATAATGTTTAAATAAGTTTAAGCTACAATCATAGGTATTGTAATTTACAATAATAACATTTTTGTTTTTAACAATAATATAATAAAAATAAAAATTTAATATTTACATTGTTTTCGTAAAAAATGTTATGATTAAAAAACAACAAAAGAAATTGTTGAATGCTTTTCAATCAGTTTAGTCGATTTTTTCCAATCAGCCGGCAAAGTCTTGTGCGCACAATAAAAAAGTGTTTTAAAAATAAATAAAAATTTATTATTAGTCTGTGTTCATACGGCTCTTTTCTTATTGAAAAGATTGCTACTTTATAGGCGAGAGGGGCGAGGGGAAAAGAAACGAGTACACAAATGCCTGTACTGTCTTTACGTTTTGCTTTTTCATTCGTTGTTTAATTTTGTTATTCACCCCTATTCTGCGTTTCGATTCGAATCGAAATTTTCTGCGTCTGGCAATTTTGGTATTCTGCGTTTCGATTCCGCTCAGTTTCTTTCGATTGTATGTATTCTACATTACGATCGGAGCTTCGTTTCTCTCAGTTGTTTTTTTGTTAATGGAGGTTTTTTCTATTTTTGTTTTTTTAAGTAAAAAAGTGAAAAAATGTAAGTACAAAATTAAAAAATTCAAAAACGATTTAAATACAAATTATTATATAATTTTTTTGTTTTAAATTGTTATTTTTTGTACTGGAATATGAGTGTTTTGTTATGTATGTATGCAGGTCAAAAACAACAACACCGGAGCAATACGAGCAACAATAATGCAGCTGCAATAGACTCCATTTGTCCTTAAATTTTAAATAAAAATGCAAATTATTTCTTTACAAACAGTTTTTATTAACATTTTGTCTTTACATATTAAACCACAACACTTTTATTTTCTACTTTTTTTTAGTTAATTTCAGCTTCACTAGATTATACACACTTATATATTTATGCAAAACTTATTTTTGCCTTTTTCTTTTTTTATTTTATTTCAATATTTTTCTTTTATTAAATTTATAAACAATTTACTTTATTATACACAGAACTTGTTTTATTAAATTTGACATTTGTTTATGAAAATGATAACAGACTTGCTTATTCTGCTGTTTCATTGCCACATTCCACATTGATACAATTGATTTTGTAAACATTGTTATCTTCTTCTTATTCTTTCGATTCCGTTTTTCTGCAGAATACCAATTTTCGATCGTAACGGAACTGAATGCGGAGACGTAATCGAAATGCAGAATAAGGGTGATTGTTTTCAATATCAAAAAAGCACACATGCAAACGCACGACTATACAAAATAAAAAACATTGCGTAAACATGACATGAATAATTTGAACGCCAATTCATGTTCAAAGAAGAAAAAGGAAGAATCTTTTCAATAAGAAAAGAGCCGTATGAACTCAGACTTTTTTTTTTTTTTTCGTTTATTTAAAATTTGGTTTCCTTAAGCTATAGTTATCACATAATTTACAGAGTTTTAGTTATTTAATATCTTTTCATCTAAAAAATTAATATATATTTAAATTCAAAGTTTAGATTTTAATTTTAAAAATAATTTTTCAAAGGAAAATTAATAACAAAAACCTCTGATATGTTTTATTATTTGTATTAATCTACTATAAATTCTTCTTTACATACGTGAGTATATTTTATAGAGTATGGATAAAAAATAAAGCGCTTACTAAAGTAATATAGTACAAGTAAACAAATAATAAAAAATAAATAAGAAAAAAAAAAAAAATTTTTTTAATAAAATAGACTCGAAATTAGTGGGTTATTAGATTGTTCACATAATAGTCTAAAACGTTCTGTCATGATGCGTATTTTATCGCGAATCATGTTTATATTGTTTTCGTTATGGAGATCGTTAGTGGAAAAATGCCAGGGTAAATTCAACATCATTTTAAGTAATTTGTTTTGAGTAATTTGCAATTTTTTAATGTGGGATTTTGCACATACCCCCCAAACAGGACAAGCATACAGAATAATGGATTGGAAAACTACTTTAGCTAATATTATTTTATTCTCACGACTTAAAAAAGATCTTCGCCCTATTAGCGCATATAACAGGCTTTTTGCTAAGTTAAATTTTTCTATTTGCTTTTGAATATGCAAGTCAAAAATTAATTTTCTATCGAAGAAAACTCCTAAATATTTTACATTGTTGCTCCACTGCACTGCAGAGCCATTGATAATCAATTGGTTTTTGGGATAAAAATGAGAATTTCTTCTACGACTAAAGAATACTGCTTGCGTTTTACTTTCATTAATTTTGATTTTCCATGTATGCAAATAATCAGCAAGCCGGTATAACGCAGATTGTAAATTATCTACAATATTTTGGCCAAATTTATGTGATGAAAATAGACATGTGTCGTCAGCATAGGCTGCACATTCAACTGCATTAAATTGTGGCATATCAGAGCAATATAAGTTATAAAGTAATGGTCCCAAAACTGAGCCTTGGGGGACTCCTGCCGGTATTTCTGTAATATCAGAATATTTATCATTAAGATTTACACAGAAATATCTATTTTTTAAAAACGATTCTATGGTTCTTATAAGATAAAGTGGAATGTTGTATTGAATCATTTTGTATAACAGACCATTATGCCAAACGGTATCGAAGGCTTTTTCGATATCAAGTGTGACTACAACTGTAGATAGTCCATTTTCAAACCCTGTATTTATATGTTTGTGTATACGTTTAATCTGGTGAACAGTACTGTGAAATGGTATGAATCCAAACTGTGTAAGTGGTAAAATATTATTTTGTTCAATAAACCTAAAAAGTCTTGTTTTAAGGACTTTTTCCAAGATTTTGCTAAGGCTACTTAGTAAACTAATTGGACGATAGCTTTTTAGGGAGTTAGGAAGTTTGTTTGGTTTTAAAATTGGCACTACTTTAGCCATTTTCCAGGCTTTTGGAAAATATTGTAGTTTTAAACAACAGTTTATAATAAAGCAGATATAGATAATGGCTGAATTTGGTAATTGCCTTAGCATTATATTTTTGATCCCATCTAACCCGGAGGCTTTCCTAGGGTTTAATTCTTTTATAATTGTTGAAATTTCATTAACGTCTGCGTATTCGTTTGGATCAAGGCTTACATGAAGTGAGGAAAAACGCTGGTTTATAGTATCAACCAATGAAATGTGTGATGGATTGCCTAAGTTGCTTGAAACTAAATGATTTTCAAAAAAGGTTGTAGCCAGTTGGTTGGCTTTTTCTTCATCGGAATAAAATGTTGTCGAGTTTTCCCTAAGAGGTGGCATAAACAACTTCCTTTTCCTTAAGCACTTTGCTATATTCCAAAAAGGTTTAGATGCCTTATCTAAATTTTTAATCTTAGTGTTCCACATTCTATTTCGAAGCCTAGTAATTTCACTATGTATTATCCTGTTATAACTTTCCATTATTTTGAGATCAGTTATATTTCGGTATCTCATCCACTGCCTACGAAAATAATTTCTATGGTTAAGTAATTGCCTAATAAATTGTGGTAGACTATTTCTATTAGAATCAATGTTAATTTTCGGCGTTGCAGTGGCTGAGGCATCTATAACGCATTTTGTTAAATAATCTACATTTGCATCTACAGTTTCTTTTCTAGTTACATTACTTATATCACGAGGTAAGTGGGATATCGAATTGTTTACTAACGATCTAAAAAGATTCCAGTTGGCATTTTTGTAGTTTAATATGTATTGAGGCGTTCGTAATATATTGATGTTAAGTTTGAAAGATACCGGTAGGTGATCCGAGTTAAATTCATTTATATTTGTAGGGTGGGTTATGCAATGTGGAATATTAGAAATTACTAGGTCAATAACTGATGGTGTTCTGTTTCTAGTATTAGGAATATAAGTTGGTGAACCTGAATGTAGAATTGTGTACGGGAGAATTGATACACAATCAAAGAGAATATTACCCCACACATTCGCGCGGTTACAGTTCCAGTTTCTATGCTTGCTGTTTAGATCGCCACAAATTATGACATTTTTATTAATTTGAAGAAGTTTGCGAATATCATTTCTGAATAACGCCTTAGTGTCTGCGTTTGCAATATTGCCAGGAAAGTAGACTGCAAACATAATAATTTCTTTGGAATGGCTGGTTGTGATGCTTATCCCAACATTCTCAATTAAATTAGTTTTCACATATACAGTTTTAAATCTACCTAAGTTTTTTTAATTAAAACTGCAACTCCTCCACCAACACCATCTACCCGATCACTGCGAACACAATAATATCCCATTTGTGGTATATTAACTGAATTTGATAGCCATGTTTCTGATAAAAAACATAGATCAATATTATTAGTATTTAAAAAATCATATAATTCTAAGTATTTATTTCTTATACTTCTACAATTCCAAAAAATAACATTTAATTGATTTGCCATTGTTACAATTTATTTATTATATAAATATTTAGTTGCTAATTGTGTGATAACATGAAATTGTTCTTCCTTAGATTTACAATTTTTCAATCTATTTAATAAATCTAAAGTCAGTTGACTTATTTCTTCTGCGGTAAAGAGTTCATTTGAGTAATGTTTTTTATTTTTAATGTTACTATTTTGAGGATTTGGCCAGACATTTGGTGTGCTTTCAGGTCTATGGTTTGTTTTCGGTAGGTGAGGAAAAGCGTTGTCATTAAAAACTGTAGTTGTAACATTATTATTAATTCTTCTTTCGCTATATCTACTAATATTATTTGTATGACGATTGTTTTTGCGTTGAATATTTTCTCTTAGATGTAGAAAAGATTCTCTTACTGGACATAACATATCAGTTGCTGTGTGAGAGTTATTACAGTTTGCACACAGGGTTACCGTTGATAATTTTGAAAAAGTCGCACAAAAAGTCGTTTTTTAAACAAAAAGTCACACAAAAAAGTCGTTTTTTCAAATTTAAGTCTCAAATTTTTTTTATAACATTTTAATTACTTTAATTTAATTTCCACATTGGTGATAATTTCGGCATTATTTCTTTAATAACTCTCTTTAATTTGCTTCAGTTAAAAAAATGTTCACAAATTTATTTCGTTAAAAAAACTGAAAAAAAATTTATGACAAAAACTTAAAAAAAACCGAAAAAAAGTTGTATGACGATAGCATGTTCCCATCGCTTATAGACATGCAGTAACACCCAGGTGGGTATTGGTAAACGATGGTTAATAAAAAAAAAAAGAATTAACAATTTAAACTATTTAAAGAGCTGAAAAATAATTCGTTAAAAAGGTGTTTACATACACTTTTGTATATTAATTTTACACTTGATTGATTTTTAATAATGTGTTTGTATATACTTTAATATATGTATAAACTTTACGTTTTGTGTTCTTTAACTTTTTTTGTATTTTCGCACAAGCTCATTACTTGGCATCGAACCTTCTATTTCAGTATCTAGAAAATTTAGAGTTGATATCATGGACTCACAAGTTTATACTTTTAACCTGTTGGTGTTTAAGTTATTTTTCGTTAATTCTAATTTAAAAAAAAAAATTGTCAGCACACGCACTGTTGTGCGGTAGAGTTAATACCGCATGTCTAAATTAAGGTACAATCGTTAATTAAAAGCAATTTTTAAGCTTCCTACTGTATGCCAAAAATGGTTAGCATTTGTAATTTTAAAAATGTAAATGTATGATTTATTATTGGATTTACTTTAAACAACTTAAATTCGTTAATAAAAGCCTGTGTCATTTATAACATTTCTAAATAAAGATATGAGATCAATAGCTGTGAAAAAGTTGGTCTTAAAACGGTTTAAATAATAATGCCGATCATCCTAGATTGCATGGAAATTCAATGAACACGATACAAAACAAGGCATATAACAATACAGTTCAGCAGTTGAAATTTTCTGGATACAAAATAATCACCTGATCAATCGAATGATGATATTTCTAAGGGAAAATATGTGAAATTATGCAGTGTAAAAAAAGTACTTCACTTACAAAAAAGGGGCAAAAAGTCGCAAAAAGTTGGAAAAAGTTGCAAAATTAGACGATTTTGAAAAAGTCGTACAAAAAGTGTCAGAGCGTCAAAAAGGTTGCAAATTGCAACTAAAGTCGCACAACGGTAACGCTGTTTGCACATTTAATTTTATCTCTGTTAGTGCATTCTGTGGTTTTGTGTCTACCAGCACAAAGAGCACATTTTGTTTTTTCACCATGACCAAACATTTGGCAATTATAACATTGCACGGGTTTATCTTTAATTTTCCTTTGGTATTCCCATTTAACAACCATATGAAAGAGAGTTTTAACAGTTTGTCTGAGATCATGTAGTTTAACTGATCCGTTTTCAAAGTAGACGATATAAATAGTTATATTTTTTTTCAACTTTTTTAACATTGATACACTTATATTTTTTTAATATCATTTCTTCTTTCACTTCTTCGGCTGTTTTGCCTTCTAAACCAAATAAAACAAATTTAAAGGGTTTATCATGCTTTGATTCATGAGTAAAAAAACTGGCAATTATGTTCTTTTAAAATTGTTATAATAATTTTGAAAGTTTCTTTAGTTTCACAAATTATTTTGACTCCAATAGAAATTTTTTTAATGCTGTATTTAGTCATACCGGAATTTTTAAACATTTTATGAAATTGCTCACAATTGTGTGACAGCACTTTAATTGGGGAAACATATTCCTTAATATCTGAATTTTGCACTATAGTGTCTGTATTTTGAGCATTATCGTCATTGTCTAATGCTTGCAAAGGAGTCCAATAATTAGATCGACTCATTTTAGAGTTTGAAGAATAAACCAAGGACTTTAAGTCCTCTGGTTGACTATTTGCACGCCGCTTATAAATGATTGTTTTTTTTTTATCAATTTATTTACAGAGTAGAGAAAAGACACGTCTTACAGAGTTGATAGTTACAAGAGAACTGAACTCAGACTTATAAACTGAATATTTGAACAAAAAGGTGACTTTTAATTTTGGTACGGATGTAAATATGTCCATAGGAAATTATATAAATATGAAAAATTAAAATAATTATTATAACGGCCAATTTCACCAAGTTCGGTTATAATTAACTACCGGTTATAGCTGTCAAAACATATTGGTAACTGGAACTTTAATTGAAAGTAAGTTTTAACCGAACTTGGTGAAATTGGCCGTAAATGTGAAAAATTAAATCCAAAGACATTTTTTCATTTGTGTCACAAATTTTCAATAAAAATTGTTATGTATACATATTTGCATAAACAGAGAATTTTTCATTTGTGTTAAAAATTTTTCAATATATATTCTCAAAATTGTTTTCCATAGATGCCAGATATTAAAGATCAGAGTATGAAAACAAACAAAACATTTCGCAAACGTTTGCAAAATGTACAAAACTATTGAAAATTTTTAAATTGTATTGTACATGAGCAAAACCAAAACAAAAACTTTTCAAGTGTCAAAGAGAGAAAACGAAACAATTGGCTTTCCACTCATCTGCATTATTTAATTTACCGTTACAATCGTACATCTGAGTACAAAACAGATAGAGAAACGTTTTGTTTTAAGTAATTGACTTAGTTCTTGCTTGGTTTTTGTAGTGGCATAACAAGAGTAAAATCCACAATGCCTCGTCTTTTTTTTTAAATTTATTTTTTTTTCTGTTTTCTTTGAATTACTTTTTATTTAATTTGATTTGTTTTTTTTTTATTACTATACTAGTCAAAAAAAGCATTAATAGAAACAAAAAAACCTAAAAACCTCTCTTTTTATTTCACTTAGAAACAATAGTTATATACATATATATGACTAAATATTATAATGAGTAAATCAATTACCAAACGTTTGTCAAACGTTTTTACTCTGAATGTTTCAATATTGTTCTTACTCTTTTCTTTTCCAGCTGTGTACTTTTATATTAATGTACAATTTGCGCTCACGAGCAAAAATAATACAAAACAAAATGGCACAATCATTCTCAGTGTTTTGGTTTTGTTTTTGTTTTACTCACTGCAAAGAACAAAACAAAACGAAAGCAAACGTTTCGTTTTGTTTGTTTTCGTACTCTGTTAAAGATGGTCCTTCAAAAACCTTATCAAAATAAATATGAAATTGTATCTGGTTTACCTCTTATGCTATGTTCATACGACGATAAAAACCACTCGTTTTGCTCTCTGAAACTAGTTTGCCAAACATGCTGTTCATACGATTCATTCTTGTTTCATTTTGACATTTTTTTAATGTTGTTAGTGTGATTTTTTTTTAAAAAGTAAATAAAACTTAAAAATATATTATTAAATACTTTTATTAATATTATTATGTTATAGTTATCATTTTATTTTAATAAACATCAATTTTTATTTTATTTTTTTCTTTGTTTTCTCTGTTTTGCTCTCAAAATTTTGTGTGGGGAAACAAGTCGTTTCAGTCATATTTGTGGTGCGAAACAGGAATAAGAGAGCGAAACACGAATATTGCTGTCCGTGTGAACATGGTATAAGAGAAATATCATATATCATAGTATCAATAATACAAAGATGTTAATTTTAAACACTGGTTGTGCGTTACTTTAATCTCTTACGAAAAACGATTTGATCGATTACGATAACGACAACCGGAATAAGGCTGATTATAAATTTTATTTTTAACAAGATAAAACTGTATTGAACAACAACAAGAAAATATCGGAAAGCTCAAGGACCCCATGTTCATCGTTTTCAACTATGAACATTTTTATAAAATCATATGCTTTGTAAATTTTTGATTTTATTTTTGGCAGAAATAATATTTGTTCTTTGGTTTTTGTTTTTTCTTAGCTAAAATAATTGTTACTATATACTTTTATATAATTTTCCCTTTTATTTTTTTTACTTTAATTCTCTTAAAGTTGTAATAAATTATTTATTTGATTGTCTAACTGAGCTACCTAAACAAGAGCGGCAAGCGTTTTTTTAACATGAAAATTCTATTGCCAATACATATTCAATAAAATAAAACGACCAAGCGATCTATCAAATAAGATTTCCTAGACGGGTGCTGTTAAATTCGCGTACTAAAGGTTGGTTTCGTATAAACTATGCGAAAATGAAAAGTTTTGACATAAAACAGACGTTTGCCGCTCTTATTTAGGTAGCTCAGTAAGAGTGCAAAAGTGAATTTCAGAAACTTTATTGAAAATAAAAATCAAAAAAAAAAATTATTTCTGAAAAAAGAAATTCAGAATATATCAAATATACCTACTAAATTTATTTTATTATAAATGTCATAATTGTTACCGTCACTGATTTTTAAATTGAAACATTAAGATGTGCTTATTATTTCCTTTCGGGAACATTTTAAAATTGGTTTTAAAATTAACTCTTTAATAGTTGAAAAAAAAGTTCTCTTGCTAATTTTATATAATAAGTAGAGTTTTTTTTTTCCCGGACTTTTTCGATTCCCGGGAAAGCGGAAAATTTTTTTAAATTTCCCGCTCCATATAAATAATACAAAGTAAATTTTGGTATTAATTAATGAAAAAAAAACTTTTATAAAAAAGGTAAGGGAACTTGTTTACAAAGAAAGTAAATGAAATGGTTCATACTAAAAAATTAACTAAAGATTGAAATAGGAACTTGAATTATTATTACCTCACGCCTTTATTCCCTATTATTATGCTTTTATTCAGTATTATTATGCTCTGGATAATTCATAAAACAATAATAAAAACAAAATAAAAATTAAGGTACTCAAGATATGAAATCAAAAAGTTAATTAATAAAATATATAAAATACTTTAAAGAAATACAAAAATTTTTTAACGACTTAGGAAATAACTTTCTGACACACTCAAAGCGCTTTGTAAGTCGTCAAAAAGTATATTCCTGATTTTATTTACTAATTATCATGTTTCCGAAAAATTTCGTTCATTTTTTACCGAGGTTGGACAAATAGCTAAAAGTGCACCTTTGTAGAATGCTTCTGATTCACAATAAGAAGCATTTTTTTCTTTTTTATAAACAACGTCAGTCAAATGTATGTCAAGGTTGATGAAAAAATAGCATCAACCGGACTGCTTATTCCAAACCTTTTCATTTCAACAGGTCCATTTGTAATCTTTAGGACAATGTGTTTTTCAAGTTGTATGTTGTAGTATCTTACACGGGTTTCCAAAATGTTATTTTATTTCGGTTTCCACGCACTTCATGGGTATATAAACCAACACAAATTGAAATTGAAAATTTGTGTTTATCACCTAATAAACATATCGCTCCTTCATTGCATCATAGTCATATCTCAAAATTTGAAGTAACTTTAGCAAAGTTTTCTTTCATACCCTCTCGTATTATATCTCAAACTGAACCGAAGTTATACCAAAATATATCTTTAAATCGGTACATTTTTAAAACTTTAATCGCATTTTGCCAAGATCGTTTGTTTTTGTAGATATGACTATGTTGCAATAAAGGAGCGATATGTTTAGGTATCTCCTATTTTTAAGACTTGTTCATGGACAATGAAACTTTACTGCCTGCATCTTATTTTGAATAAATGTACTTTATTAACTCTTCACTTCACTTAATGAAATAATTATCAACTGTTGCACTGCCCATTCTGCTTTTAGTAGATTTATTGCATCAGGAGACATTGATTTAAATACATGTACTCACTTCTTGCAATTGATCTAATCCACAACCCATCCACAGATGCTGATTTTTAGAGAATAGAAATCTAAATTTCAAAGTATAAATAGCTATTTTCTGAAATTATGAGGAATTTTTTATTTCCCGGGATCCCGCATGAAAAATCCCGGGAAAACGGGAAATAAAATAATGGAAATTCCCGGGACGGGAAATCCCGGGAAAAAACCCTAATAATAAGGGATCGATTTAAAAAGGAGTTGAACACCGATCGGAATATGTCGTTCCATTTTGAACGATTGTTATTTAATTTTTATTTATTTTATTTTAAAAATATCCAGCTTGTTTTCGCATTGTTGGATCCTAAGAAGTTCAAAAAAATATTTATGTATATTTTTGGTAAGATTTGTTTGAAATTATTGTACTTAAACATTGAAATTTTGAAATTCAGCTGAAACTGCTACAATATTAAAATTTAAAAACCTATTATTACGTTTCCCGATTTTTAATTTGTGTTTAAAACCGGGACCGCATTTAGATTATGCAATTTCCGCCGAGTTTTTTTCTGTATTCTCTTTAAAGTTGCTACAAAACTATTTTCACATCTACATTTAATTTTTTTCAAGCATTTTTTCAATCATACCGGGCATGTTCTGACAATTGAAAACGCTTAACATTGGCGATTCTGACTTAAAATTGCAAATAAGGTGTTCTGTAAATCGCAATAGCAAGAAGTTTGGCGACTTCAAAATGCAAAAAAGAATTAGAATATTTGTAAAAAACTATGGCAAATCGCAAGCTAAACGCACGAGTTAAATAACACCATAAAATAAATCTGGCGTTTTGCGATTTCAAATCGTGCGATTGTCAGAACATGGCCAGTAAATAAAACAACTTTTTTTTTTATTATTATTTATAAAGTATTCAGATTCTCCGAAACTAATATTAAGTTATAATTAAAAAATTTACCTCCTGAATAACATACTTTTTTTAAAAAAGGACTTTTTGAAAATTTACTATTTTTTAGAAAGCGGCTTTATTGAGAAATTAAGGTTTTCTAAAAAAACTTTTTAAAAAATATGAAATTCTTAAAAATATATCTTTGAACATATATATTTGAGAAGCAACAAGTCAACTGCAAAATGTTTAAAGATTCATTTATTACACAGTGCAACACAAAAAAAAAAAATATAACCATATGCGGACAACTCTACGTGTCTCCCAGTTTTGCCCAAAGTCTTGCACTTTTGTTTTATGGGCCTCCAAAGATGTGGGGCCTCGGTGTAATTTTTGCAAAAAAGTGATCATTTTCTCAGGCTCATATCTTGCAAACCGTTCGGAATTTTGATTTAACCTCTGAGACAAAGTTGTAGCCCTTGCCATAAAGAACACAAATTGTGAACATTTGAAAAAAACACTTTTTTGTGCGACTTTTTGTTTAAAAAACGACTTTTTCAAAACTCTCAGCGGTGAACCTGGACCCGCCCTTTCTTTAAAAGATTTAAAATATTTTTAAGAAGATGGCTATTTCTTTAGCGCAAAAGTTGACATCATTTAGAAGAACAAAACATTAAAAAGCAAAAATAAAACAAAACAAAAACGAATAAAATGCCTATCCAACTTTATCAACCCCGTTTTCTGCCCTGCAACTCTTACTAACAAGCAAAATGTTGCATGTAAAATTGCGGCGTTGTTTGCATAATGTAAACATGGTCCAATAAATCAAATAATCATAAATAAAACTCGTTCTAAATTTAAGTTTTTTACATACATACTTAAGTACGAGTCGTACTCAAAAGTTTTAGTGTCAATAACACTTAAAAGTACACAGAAAAAATTATTGCTGAATTATTTTCAAACAAATGATTGTTTGAAAATTTTTTTAATTTCTACAAATTTTTTTACTGATTCAATTAATATTTTTGTTGATTTTTATTTAACCAACAAAAATGTTGACAACTATTCAAAAATAAAATATACGCGGTTATTGGTTTCATGTTTTCATAATTTTGTATGAAATATTTAACGCTCTTTAATGTTGTCGGTTTTTTGCAGTCTATTTTTGGACGCTTTAGAAAAGTACAACAATAAGAAAAAAAAACGTTTCACTCTTTTTAAACAACAGAAACAACAACAACATGTTCATGGACAATGAAACTTTACTGCCTGCATCTTATTTTGAATAAATGTACTTTATTAACTCTTCACTTCACTTAATGAAATAATTATCAACTGTTGCACTGCCCATTCTGCTTTTAGTAGATTTATTGCATCAGGAGACATTGATTTAAATACATGTACTCACTTCTTGCAATTGATCTAATCCACAACCCATCCACAGATGCTGATTTTTAGAGAATAGAAATCTAAATTTCAAAGTATAAATAGCTATTTTCTGAAATTATGAGGAATTTTTTATTTCCCGGGATCCCGCATGAAAAATCCCGGGAAAACGGGAAATAAAATAATGGAAATTCCCGGGACGGGAAATCCCGGGAAAAAACCCTAATAATAAGGGATCGATTTAAAAAGGAGTTGAACACCGATCGGAATATGTCGTTCCATTTTGAACGATTGTTATTTAATTTTTATTTATTTTATTTTAAAAATATCCAGCTTGTTTTCGCATTGTTGGATCCTAAGAAGTTCAAAAAAATATTTATGTATATTTTTGGTAAGATTTGTTTGAAATTATTGTACTTAAACATTGAAATTTTGAAATTCAGCTGAAACTGCTACAATATTAAAATTTAAAAACCTATTATTACGTTTCCCGATTTTTAATTTGTGTTTAAAACCGGGACCGCATTTAGATTATGCAATTTCCGCCGAGTTTTTTTCTGTATTCTCTTTAAAGTTGCTACAAAACTATTTTCACATCTACATTTAATTTTTTTCAAGCATTTTTTCAATCATACCGGGCATGTTCTGACAATTGAAAACGCTTAACATTGGCGATTCTGACTTAAAATTGCAAATAAGGTGTTCTGTAAATCGCAATAGCAAGAAGTTTGGCGACTTCAAAATGCAAAAAAGAATTAGAATATTTGTAAAAAACTATGGCAAATCGCAAGCTAAACGCACGAGTTAAATAACACCATAAAATAAATCTGGCGTTTTGCGATTTCAAATCGTGCGATTGTCAGAACATGGCCAGTAAATAAAACAACTTTTTTTTTTATTATTATTTATAAAGTATTCAGATTCTCCGAAACTAATATTAAGTTATAATTAAAAAATTTACCTCCTGAATAACATACTTTTTTTAAAAAAGGACTTTTTGAAAATTTACTATTTTTTAGAAAGCGGCTTTATTGAAAAATTAAGGTTTTCTAAAAAAACTTTTTAAAAAATATGAAATTCTTAAAAATATATCTTTGAACATATATATTTGAGAAGCAACAAGTCAACTGCAAAATGTTTAAAGATTCATTTATTACACAGTGCAACACAAAAAAAAAAAATATAACCATATGCGGACAACTCTACGTGTCTCCCAGTTTTGCCCAAAGTCTTGCACTTTTGTTTTATGGGCCTCCAAAGATGTGGGGCCTCGGTGTAATTTTTGCAAAAAAGTGATCATTTTCTCAGGCTCATATCTTGCAAACCGTTCGGAATTTTGATTTAACCTCTGAGACAAAGTTGTAGCCCTTGCCATAAAGAACACAAATTGTGAACATTTGAAAAAAACACTTTTTTGTGCGACTTTTTGTTTAAAAAACGACTTTTTCAAAACTCTCAGCGGTGAACCTGGACCCGCCCTTTCTTTAAAAGATTTAAAATATTTTTAAGAAGATGGCTATTTCTTTAGCGCAAAAGTTGACATCATTTAGAAGAACAAAACATTAAAAAGCAAAAATAAAACAAAACAAAAACGAATAAAATGCCTATCCAACTTTATCAACCCCGTTTTCTGCCCTGCAACTCTTACTAACAAGCAAAATGTTGCATGTAAAATTGCGGCGTTGTTTGCATAATGTAAACATGGTCCAATAAATCAAATAATCATAAATAAAACTCGTTCTAAATTTAAGTTTTTTACATACATACTTAAGTACGAGTCGTACTCAAAAGTTTTAGTGTCAATAACACTTAAAAGTACACAGAAAAAATTATTGCTGAATTATTTTCAAACAAATGATTGTTTGAAAATTTTTTTAATTTCTACAAATTTTTTTACTGATTCAATTAATATTTTTGTTGATTTTTATTTAACCAACAAAAATGTTGACAACTATTCAAAAATAAAATATACGCGGTTATTGGTTTCATGTTTTCATAATTTTGTATGAAATATTTAACGCTCTTTAATGTTGTCGGTTTTTTGCAGTCTATTTTTGGACGCTTTAGAAAAGTACAACAATAAGAAAAAAAAACGTTTCACTCTTTTTAAACAACAGAAACAACAACAACAATTAAAGAAACCAAATAAATTTTTGGTTGGTGTCAAAGTAGGTAAAAAAGAATGAAAAAAACCCCGTATTCAGTATTTTAAAACTGTTTAGTTAAATAGGTACATCAAATACAAAAATAGAGTGAAGACGAGTCGGTCTGCTGCCGTTTTTGGTTACATTTGTTCTTCTTTAGCCGAGGAAAGGATAGAGCAACAGTGAGTGAAGAAGAAAAACTTTGTGTGGATAAAACAGACTTGGTTCAAAAATTATTCCAACAAAAAAATGTGTCTCAAAGCCAGCCGCCGCTCTGCTCTGCCTTCATCTTCTCCTACAGTGCTTGCTTGTGTGCGCCTCATTGCTTGTGCAAAAACTTTTTTGTTTGATTCAGCAAAATAATTTGTTTGAAATTTATATGAATATCAGTAAACTTTTTGTTTGATTCAGTTAAATTATTTGTTTGAAAAAAATCAGTGATTTTTTTTAATAAACGAAATGTTTGAATATGCAAACTTGTTCATAGGACCGATTTCAGACAAAAAATGTTTTATATAAAAGAAATATAGATTATTTTCATGTTTAAAAAGTAAAATAAGGAGCATTAATTCCCATATTAATTCCCATATTAATTTTTTTAATTATTATTTTAATAATTAAAAGTAGAATGATTACGGAAACCATATTGGGCATGCTGCTGTTGACTTATAATTGAGAATTCTTCTGTAAACAAAGGCCGGAATACAACAAAAATTAAATAAACATGTGTAACGGGCAAGTAAAATAACAATTTTCTCTCTGGTGCTGTGGGGTGAGTGTTTAAATAATAACTTTCGGATTATTTCAAGTACGAATCGAGATTAAACCGTCTTAAGGCACAACTATAATATGCATAAGCTGGCTTAAGCTACTGTCAAAAATTAACAAAAAAATTAAAAAAAAGCATTCAAAAAAACAAAATTAAAATCAAAATATATTTTATTTCGTACGGAAAGTGCGATCTGTTGCGCACTTTGCTTAAGCAAATGCCAGTTTCATAAAATTAACCAAATTTTATAGTTGGGCCTTTAGAAATTCTTGAGTCCAGCACAGTTTAAGATTAATTTGATCCCACTTTTAATTTAGTCAATCCTGTGCCCATGTTCTGTAACACTCGCATCGAGAAACTTTTCGATAGAAATGTGTGAAATGAACAAAAATGCCATATATTGAAACAAACAGCTGTTTTTCTCACTAAAATGTGTCTGTAACAATTTTGATTTTTAGTTGAACTGTTAATTTTTAATTTTTGATATTCTTTAATTAGGCTCGAGTTCATCAAATTTAATTTTCATTAAATTATTTTCACTGAGGAAAGGAATTTTACAACTTGGAATTTTTATTAAAATTTATTGATAATTTTTCTTGGCTGAGCTGGGATTTGAACCCGGGTTGATCTTTACATGTTTCAAGAAACACCACTTTCTATCCTCAGAAGATCTCTGTGTTCTACCCACTGCACCACTGCGGTGCCCGTTAGCCAACAGTCAAACATCAATCTTTAACCAGTAGTACTGGTGGTTCGAAATTTGCTGTCCTTATCACCTAAATTTCAAATTACATGTTGCCTCCTTTTTCCTCTGTTTTTTCGTATTCTTTCTGTCAAGAATTTGTCTTGAAAACCTGAATACATTTGTTTATTATGTTTTTTTGTCCACTTTCGTCGACATTTTTTTATTTGTACAAATTAAAGTACAAATGTAAACATTAGAGCTTGTGCCATAGCTATTTCTAAGAACAATTTTGATTTTTAGTTGAACTGTTAATTTTTAATTTTTGATATTCTTTAATTAGGCTCGAGTTCATCAAATTTAATTTTCATTAAATTATTTTCACTGAGGAAAGGAATTTTACAACTTGGAATTTTTATTAAAATTTATTGATAATTTTTCTTGGCTGAGCTGGGATTTGAACCCGGGTTGATCTTTACATGTTTCAAGAAACACCACTTTCTATCCTCAGAAGATCTCTGTGTTCTACCCACTGCACCACTGCGGTGCCCGTTAGCCAACAGTCAAACATCAATCTTTAACCAGTAGTACTGGTGGTTCGAAATTTGCTGTCATTATCACCTAAATTTCAAATTACATGTTGCCTCCTTTTTCCTCTGTTTTTTCGTATTCTTTCTGTCAAGAATTTGTCTTGAAAACCTGAATACATTTGTTTATTATGTTTTTTTGTCCACTTTCGTCGACATTTTTTTATTTGTACAAATTAAAGTACAAATGTAAACATTAGAGCTTGTGCCATAGCTATTTCTAAGAACAATTTTGATTTTTAGTTGAACTGTTAATTTTTAATTTTTGATATTCTTTAATTAGGCTCGAGTTCATCAAATTTAATTTTCATTAAATTATTTTCACTGAGGAAAGGAATTTTACAACTTGGAATTTTTATTAAAATTTATTGATAATTTTTCTTGGCTGAGCTGGGATTTGAACCCGGGTTGATCTTTACATGTTTCAAGAAACACCACTTTCTATCCTCAGAAGATCTCTGTGTTCTACCCACTGCACCACTGCGGTGCCCGTTAGCCAACAGTCAAACATCAATCTTTAACCAGTAGTACTGGTGGTTCGAAATTTGCTGTCATTATCACCTAAATTTCAAATTACATGTTGCCTCCTTTTTCCTCTGTTTTTTCGTATTCTTTCTGTCAAGAATTTGTCTTGAAAACCTGAATACATTTGTTGGAAAAAAAAAAAAAAAAAAAAAAGAAAAAAAAAAAAAAAAAAAAAAAATAATTTAATGAAAATTAAATTTAATGAACTCGAGCCTAATTAAAGAATATCAAAAATTAAAAATTAACAGTTCAACTAAAAATCAAAATTGTTCTTAGAAATAGCTATGGCACAAGCTCTAATGTTTACATTTGTACTTTAATTTGTACAAATAAAAAAATGTCGACGAAAGTGGACAAAAAAACATAATAAACAAATGTATTCAGGTTTTCAAGACAAATTCTTGACAGAAAGAATACGAAAAAACAGAGGAAAAAGGAGGCAACATGTAATTTGAAATTTAGGTGATAATGACAGCAAATTTCGAACCACCAGTACTACTGGTTAAAGATTGATGTTTGACTGTTGGCTAACGGGCACCGCAGTGGTGCAGTGGGTAGAACACAGAGATCTTCTGAGGATAGAAAGTGGTGTTTCTTGAAACATGTAAAGATCAACCCGGGTTCAAATCCCAGCTCAGCCAAGAAAAATTATCAATAAATTTTAATAAAAATTCCAAGTTGTAAAATTCCTTTCCTCAGTGAAAATAATTTAATGAAAATTAAATTTGATGAACTCGAGCCTAGTGTCTGTAACTTTTTTGGCGAGTACAGCTGTCACGTAAGGAAATTACTCGTCAATTTACAGAAAAAATGTGTCTGCAACAATTTTGTGAGAACAGTTTCCGCTTTAACTGTCAAAAAACTCACGAAAAAAATGGGGCGAGAAACAATTTTTACACTAAAAAACGATTAAAAGTGCAAAATGCATAGAATAATAATAATATTTTGTTCTTGGCACATTTTTATAAAATACTAGCTTAACCCGGTGCGCTTCGCTACACTGCTTAAACCACTTCTTCAGTTGAGAGATATTTAATATATGCATCTTATGGAAGGTTTTCCCCCCTGCGCCTTCCCGCTTTATTTTTATTTTCAAAAGTGTAGTATACCATAGGAGTGACTTCTACTAAGTTTGAACATTCTTACTATAACAGTTCTTAAGATATGTGATATTAAACATTGGCGTCCTATGGGGGGTAACATTTCCCCGCTGCTATTTTATTTCAATTTTGGGGTTCAGAAGATCATACTACAAAAAGTTTAATAAAAAGAGTGCAGCGGCTCTAAATTATATTTCTATCTATGAGGGGTACTGCTCCTCCTCTGTCCATTTCTATATTGAAATTTAAAGTTTGCCATAATAGTAGCTTTAACCACGTTTGAAGACTCTCCCTTTAATAGTTCTTTAGTTGAGAGATATTTAATATATGCATCCTAAGGAAGGTATTTCCACCCTGCGCCTTCCCGCTTTATTTTTATTTTCAAAAGTGTGGTATACCATAAGTGTGACTTCTACAAAGTTTGAACATTCTAACTTTAATAGTTTTTAAGATATCCGATTTTAAACATTGGCGTCCTAAGGGGGTAACACTTCCCCCTCTGCTATTGTGTTTAAATTTTGGGGCTCAGAACATCCTACTACCAAAAGTTCAACAAATTGCTTGCAGCGGCTCTTATTAATATTGCTATCTATGAGGGGTACTGCTCCTCCTCTGTCTACCCCGCCCATTTTTATATTGAAATTTATAGTTTACCATAGTAGTAGCTGAACCCATGTTTGAAGACTCTCCCTTTAATAGTTCTTCTGTTGAGCGATATTTAATTTATGCATCCTATGGAAGGTATTTCCCCCCTGCGCCTTCCCGCTTTATTTTTATTTTCAAAAGTGTTGTATACCATAAGAGAGACTTCTGCAAAGTTTGAACATTCTCACTATAAAAGTTCTTAAGATATGCGATATTAACCATTGGCGTCCTATGGTGGGTACCACTTCCCCCGCTGCTATTTTATTTCAATTTTGGGGCTCTGAAGATCCTACTACCAAAAGTTCAACAAAATGCGTGCAGTGGCTCTTATTAACATTTCTATATATGAGGGGTACTGCTCCTCCCCCGTCTACCCCGCCCATTTGTATATTGAAATTTATAGTTTACTATAATAATAGCTTTAACCACTTTTGAAGACTCTCCCTTTAATAATTCTTCAGTTGAGCGATATTTAATATATGCATCCTATGGGAGGTATTTCCCCCCCTGCGCCTACCCGCTTTATTGTTATTTTCAAAAGTGTTGTATACAATAAGAGTGACTTCTAGAAAGTTTGAACATTCTCACTATTACAGTTCTTTAGATATGCGATGTTAAACATTGGCGTCCTATGGGGGATTCCACTTCCCCCGCTGCTATTTTATTTTAATTTTGGGGCTCAGAAGATCTTACTACCAAAAGTTCTGCATAATGCGTGCAGCGGATCTTAATATATGCGATAATTAATATTGGCATCCTATGGGGGATACCAATTCCCCTGCCCCTATCGAAAAAATAAGTAGCCTATTTTATTTTTAGGGCTCACGTGATGTATCTGTAAAAATTTCAGGAAAATAGGTTCAGTAGTTTAGGAGTCTATAAGCCAACAAACAAACAAACAAACACACAAACAAACATACAAACATTTTTCATTTTTATATATATAGATTAACTAACTATTTTAACATTGCGATGTCCTAGGAAGTAGTCAATTGTCCGACTCTGCATTACTTTCAATTAACTTTAAGTTAACTTTTTGTAGCTAGCTATAAACTTACTACTTTAAGTTTGCTTTAAGAAGGTTTTTTTTTTAATTAACTATAAGTAAGTTAAATTTCAGTCAACGAAAAGTTAGTTGTAACCTGCTACAAACTTAGCTATCATATTAATTATTCGAAATAAAACAGTTTTTAGAAATTTTAATAGAAAATAAAAATTTATTCAAAAATTTCTAAAAATTATGATTTTTTCGATAAATAAAATAGTTTATTATTTAAAAAAATCTAAGGCACATAAAAAATAAAATAAATTTGGTGAGCAATATCATTAAAACAACCACACACAATGTCATTAAAACAACCACACACAATATCATTAAAACAACCACACACAATAATGGTGGCCATTAGCTGATTCAATATGAATGAAGCCGATATTTAATGACATAATTAAAAATTATTTGGTTGAAAGAATACAAAAGATTGTGACAAAATAAATATTTACAGCCATATTCATAAAAAGTTCTTATTTTAAGCTTATAGTATGTAATAACTATTAAACGCTTTTTGCCTTATAAACCTCTTATAAAAATGTGTATTCATAAACGTACATTAACAGCTTTTTTACTATTAACTGCTTGCAGCGTTTTTCTGTTTAAGTATGGCAACTTTCTTTATATTTGGCTGCCATTTTATTGTTAGTGATGCATGCAACTTCTTTTCGGTTTACATGATATTCTATATTTAAATTTTTTTTATAATTTTTTTTTTTTTTAATTGTAGACCTTCAAAATTATTCTTATCAAATAAAACTACATATTATTTTAGTTTCTGAACAAAATGTTTCCGAAAGGTATCATAAAAACTTTTGTTTGAACCTTTTTTAAATATACGATAGGAAAGTAATCGAATAAAAAGTTTATTTACTTTTTATTAACATCACTATTATTATGATTTGTTTATTTTATTTTTATTTATTTATTATTTTTTATATTTTTGTACATTAATTTGTTGTTTTAAACAAAAAAACAACTAGTTGCAATAATTTAATAAATAATTAAAGAGAATATCTGCAATTGCCCCTGAACATATTCATTTAAATCATATAAATTTTTTTTAAATAACTAACAATATAACCTTAAATTGGCTGTATAAAATAAAAAAAATAAGTAAAATGTACACATTTAAAATGTCCGTTGTAATAAATAAAACATTTTCGTCATTATTTTTAAACATATAACAACAATAAGTTTCAAGTGTTTTTATCAATAATAAAAACTGGGAATTAAGCACGAATAACAAAATCTTTTGAAATTAAAATTTTGTATTCCCAAAAATTGAAATTACTTTTTGATAGTTCACAAAAATAATATAATAAAATTAGAGTTTTTTTTTCCCGGACTTTTTCGATTCCCGGGAAAGCGGGAAACTTTTTTAAATTTCCCGGGATCCCGCTCCATATAAATAATACAAAGTAAATTTTGTTATTAATTAATGAAAAAAACTTTATAATTGAAGATTGAAATAGGAACTTGAATTATTATTACCTCACGCCTTTATTCCCTATTATTATGCTTTTAGTCAGTATTATTATGCTCTGGATACAAGATAAAACGATAACATAAACATAACAATTTAATTCATAAAGCAATAATAAAAACAAAATAAAAATTAAGATATTCAAGATATGAAATCAAAAAGTTAATTAATAAAATAGATAAAATATTTTAAAGAAATATATAACATTTTTTAATGGCTTAAGGCGCATATAGACGACATGTTTTTGTCATCTGACATGTCAAATTTTCAAGTCACATGTAATTGTGCATGTCTGTCAAAATCGCTGTTTTACATAAGCTTTATAATATTCGGTCACAAACGTACATGTAATTTGCATCTGACATTGTCTCTGTTTTTTTCGCATTGTTATTGCAGAAACCAAAGTAGTGCTCGGTTTCAAAATAACTTGCTGCCGCCATGAAAAGTTTTATTTGCGCCGTAAAATAGTTCAGCCATCTTAACATTTTTTTCTTTTAATTCAAAGATACCAATTTAGGATTTTATAATAAAACGGTTTTTATATAGGTACATAAATTCTATTCAATGGTAAGATGATCAAACCTATCTCGGTATTGTAAAAAATTAACTTCAGCCGGCTAATGATTCCGTCAATAGTGGACGCCGCTGCCGGTTTCTTGCCGGCATAGCTTTCTGATGTCAGATGGTTTGTCAGAAGAAAATATAGCACGCTCTAATTGAAATTTTGTCAGATGACTTTGCGTCTGACTTTTACAGAAGCAAAGTTAAAAAGGTAACACACGACATGTATGTGTTTTGCAGTGGAAAATTTGACATGTCAGATGACAAAAACATGTCGTGTACGGTCGCCTTTAGGAAATAGCTACTCCAAGTGCTTTGTAAGTCGTCAAAAAGTATATTCCTGATTTTATTTACTAATTATCATGTTTCCGAAAAATTTCGTTCATTTTTTACCGAGGTTGGACAAATAGTTAAAAGTGCACCGTTGTAGCATGCTTCGGATTCACAATCAGAAGCAATTTTTTCTTTTTTATAAACAACGTCTATATCAGTCAAACGTATATCAATGTTTATGCAAAAAAAGCATCAACCGGACTGCTTCTTACAAACCTTTTCATTTCAATAGGTCCATTTGTTATCTTTAGGACAATGTGTTTTTCAAGTTGTATGTTGTAGTATATTACACGAGTTTCCAAAATGTTATTTTATTTCGGTTTCCCCGCACTACACGGGTATATAAACCAACACAAATTTAAATTGAAATTGAAAATTTGTGTTTATCACCTAAATAACATATCGCTCCTTCATTGCATCATAGTCGTATCTCAAAACTTGAAGTAACTTTAGCAAAGTTTTCCTTCATACCTTCTCGTATTATATCTCAAACTGAACCGGAGTTATAGCAAAATATATCTTTAAATCGGTACATTTTTAAAACTTTTATCGCATTTTGCCAAGATCGTTTGTTTTTGTAGATATGACTATGTTGCAATAAAGGAGCGATATGTTTAGGTATCTCCTATTTTTAAGACTTGTTCATGGACAATGAAACTTTACTGCCTGCATCTTATTTTGAATTAATGTACTTTATTAACTCTTCACTTCACTAAATGTAATAATTATAAACTGTTGCACTGCCCATTCTGCTTTTAGTAGATTTATTGCATCAGGAGACATTGATTTAAATACATGTACTCACTTCTTGCAATTGATCTAATCCACAACCCATCCACAGATGCTTATTTTTAGAGAATAGAAATCTAAATTTCAAAATATAAATAGCTATTTTCTGAAATTATGAGGAATTTTTTATTTCCCGGGATCCCGCAAGAAAAATCCCGGGAAAACGGGAAATAAAATAATTGAAAAAACCCTAAATAAAATGCAAACACCTTTCAAAATGTAATTTTATTTTTGGTTTAAAGAAGGGAAAATCCAACAATAAATTTTCTTACTTTATGAATGGTTTAAGGGTTCAATAGACTATTTTTCGTTTATGAATACCACTTTAGCAATCTTTGCTTAAAAACGGTCGATTAATCATCAATAAGTTTTTATGAATACGGCTGTTAGTCTTCATATGTTAGTTTCTATATAAACAGTGTTTGTTTACACTTTGGTTAATGTAAATTTTGCATTGCGTAGTAGTTGGCTTTAAGTTAGTTTATACAAGCTAACTTAAAGTTGTTTTTTTTTTTGTAGTTAGCTACTCATTTGACAGCAGGGCATATACACAATATAGCTAACTCCATTTATATTACTTCTACACACTACATAAACATTCAACGTAAACAAAAATGTACATGTATAAGCAAAATTTAATCAACTTTTGACATCTTTAAGAAATAAACATCAGGCTTTTGCGCAGACCTAATGGTTACCCATTTGTTTTGTTGAAATTTCATTTGCTAAAGGGTGTTTTTTTTTACAGGTTTGTTTTTCGATATAAATGTCAAAACACTTTGTTTAGTAAGTTGTGTTTTGCTCATTTAACACACTTGTGACAGGGTCGCATTTTAATTTTACTCAATATTTATAACAATATATTATTAATTGAGCAATCACTAAATTGTAATTTTATATGGATAATTGAGCTCAATAATGTCATTTATTGCGTAAAACTCAATTAAGGTGCATTTCTGAACACGGTATAATATTGTATTTTTATGCTTTTTTCCTCTTCTGCTTACGAGTATTATATTTTATAAATAAAACATAAGATACAGATAAAAAGTGCGAACTGAATCTTAATCTTTTAACCTCTCCCACCTAAAACCCAAGAATTGCTGCAGCAGAAATTGCAAGTTTAACGAGAAAAAAAATATAGATTAATATCAAAAATTCTAAGTTGTACAAAAAAGCACTGTCAATATCAATATCCGCTTTTGAAAAATGGGTATTTAACAGAATTATAAAAAGACAAAAGGAACAAAAATACCTGAAATGCAGCAAAATTCCATCACTGCTATCCAGACAAAATAAATGTAGTGATGCTGTTTTAAGAAAAATAATCTCCGGGGAAATGCCCTGTGAAAACATTTTTATTTCGTTGATTTTTCAAGTTTAATTAATCTTACTCGCAAAAAAAGAAATGATTGTGAACCACAAAATGTTCGCATTTGCAAGCACAAGTATGGCTTTGACTAGGCATGTGGAAGTTTTAAAAACTCAACAAAAATAAAGAAAATCCAAAAATGAGCAATCATATTCAAATGTTTGTATGCATTTATGTAAATGTTTTAAAAATATGATATGTACATTAGGGTGGCCCTCGAACTCAGAAACTTTTTGACCGATCTTGTTGAAATTTTGTGTCTAAACTAAACTATTATCCAATAGGACTAACGTTGGTGCAAATTTCATCCAAATCGGAAGACATCGATTTCAAAATTGGGTCGCTTGACTTCAAATCCCCCTTTAACATACATACATAAAATGTTTAGTATTTTTTTTGTTATTTTCTTAATTATTTCCTAAAATATTAATTTTAGCAAAAAACTTTCTTTGAGGCTAATGTTGTTGACTAAAAGGGCTAAAATATTGCCGTTACATTTGAATAAATGGCTTGAAGGCAAAATTTGAGGGGCGGACGCCCCCCCCCTAAAAAACAACATCGCTACGAATTTTTTTTTGGGGGGGGGGGGAGAATATAAGAAATAAAAAAAAATTCACCATACAACTAACGGCCACGCTAATGTACATATGTATAAACATTGTTGTTTAAGTACAAACTACACATGTGTGATTTTTACAAAAACAAGTGTATGCATATGCAATTTTATGTTTTCATATTTATATTAGGGCACATCCATCAACCGCAAATGTAAATTACGGTGACCATTTTCTTAAAACCAAAATACAGAACACATAATTTGATGTTATGAAAATAGATCATATTGATGGTGGTCAATTCCGGCCAAAAATCCGTAACTTCTTTATTTCTTTAAGTAAATAATTAGTATTGTGGTTATTTTGTTGCACTATTTATGGTTTTTAATCCAAATTTTATAATAATATTTTTTAATTAGGCTTAAGTTCATTAAATTTAATTTTCATTAAATTATTTTTATGAAGAAAGGAATTTTACAACATGAAAATTAATTAAAATTGTTATTGATAATCTTTCATTGTTACCATGACATGTTTCGATCGCAACCACTCGATCTCCTCAGATGGATTAAGTAAATAGTTTTTTTTAAAATTTATTATTTAGAATAACATATTTGATACCTCGCTAATATCTTGGCCATATAAATACAGGGTTTGGCCAAGTAAACATTGACGACCGAACAGTATCTAACAAACTTAAAAAACGGCTTTAGCGTGTGTCGGAATCTTTCTAGGGTTTAACTGAATATTGGAATTGCTGTCAAATATGTAGTTTTATTATTTTTTTTAGCATTTATATAGGGAAATACCAAATCAGCCATTCTACTTTAAAAGATTAGATTGTATACAAAAATTGCAATTGTACCAACATTTCCAACCCTAATAGCCTTTTCACACTTGTCAATTTAACATCGATTTGCTAAGATTTTGGAATTTTCCCATAAGGAATACATAGCGCAAAAATCAAAATTTTTCAACCTCTTTACAGAATGTTATACCATGTTCACACGGACAGCAATATTCGTGTTTCGCTCTCTTATTCCTGTTTCGCGCACCAAACATGACTGAAACGACTTGTTTCCCCATACAAAATTTTGAGAGCGAAACCGGTCGTTTCACTTTGAAACATGCTGCGAAACAGGAAAAATGTACTATCATCTCCAATTTTGATACCATTTATCGTTAGTTTATCTGAACTAGCTCTCAAAAAAAAATCAAAACAAAGAAAAAAACAAAATAAAAATTGATGTTTAATAAAATAAAGTGATAATTACACAATAATAATATTGATAAAAGTATTAAATTATATATTTTTAACTTTTAATTACTTTTTTATCTATTTTAAATAAAATCACAATAACGACACACAAAAAAAATGTCAAAATGAAACAAGAATGAATCGTATGAACAGCATGTTTGGCAAACTAGTTTCAGAGAGCGAAACGAGTGGTTTATATCGTCGTATGAACATAGCATTACTATCTTATTTTGTCCCCTTTTAAATTTTTCGATTCTTTTAGTGTCATCACTAAAAAAGTGGCAATAAATTCTATTATTATTGTGGCATCACTGACAAAATGAAAATTGCTTTGAAAGCAGCGTTACCATTTCTCAAGTTTTTCCTTTTTTGCAAGCCTTATTTTGATTAATTTTGCTAAAACTATTAAACAAAATGAATAAGAAATACATTTTGGTGTTATCTCTTGAAATGTTGGCACTTTTGTAGAAAAAAAAGTATTTAAAAAAAAAATAAAAGTTTTTTTTTTCAGATATGGTGAAATTTTTATTGGATATTAGATGTTAGATTTTTCAAGTGTTAACGCGTATTTCACATTTTCAACATCTTCCATGCGTTCCTCCGAAATGTATGCAAGTGTACAAAGGGTATAATTTAAATGCTTTCAGATCAGGGTTGGCAAAATTAATACAATTGTACTTTTTTTTGGTAATTTTAATCTTGAAAAGTGCAATAGTACACCAATAATTAAGGAATTTCCCCAGTTTTATTAAGTTCATATGGCTACTCATAAGTTTAAGAACAAAATTCCACTTAGAAAATTAATCTTTAAAATGGTTTATTTTTATTTAAATGGTTAATAATGTCCATAAAATGCAATTAATGAAAAAACTAATAGTTCACGGAAAGAAGTTTTTTTTCTAAATTGATTACTTTCGTTTCTTAAAACAAGAAAATCCATAAAAATTTGTTTGTTTTTACTGTTTTCGTTCGTATTTAATAAAATTTTCTTAAACAAAGAAACATTTTGCTTAACCCAAGCCACACATATACTAAGAATAAGTAATAGACGAGATCATGCAAAATTTTCTTGGTTTAAGCCAAATTTACTGGCGATTTAGTAAATAATTCTTTCCGTATATAAGCAAAAATGTTTTTAAAAGAATACCAACATTTTGATAACATAAATTCGCTATTAAGAGTTTTAAGTATCAGTGGGCAACACTTTCGGAAATAAAGTTTAATATAATATAATAAAGTTTTTTTTTTTTAATAAGTAATTTCAATAAATAAAAATTAAAAATAATTTTTTTTTTTTGGATTTTATTAGTAAAAAAACAACAATAACATAACAATTCTTGAATAAAAACGAGCAAACAAAAAAAAAATTCATAACTAAAGGTATGTTCAGACCTAACAAATATCTAACGAAAAATTTCAAAAAAGCGTGACCAGTAATTTAATCAAACTTTAGCTTTTTTTTTTAACCATTTCTATTGATTTACTAAGCTTTATTTCTTAGAAGATAATTGTATAATGTTACTCAAAAACTGTTGTATGATATTTGATCTAGCCAAAAGTTCTGCAAAAGCCAATAATTTTTTAATACATATTATGTATTTATTAAAAAATAAGCTGTGAGATCATTTTATTCATAAATTCTTAAAGGATCTAAGCGACTCTTTTCTTTAGTTTTGATAAATTTTGACTTGGAAAAGATTCTTATTATATTACAGTACTTTTCGCTTATAGTCCACTACTATAGTTGCACAACTTTTGTGGACTATAAGCGAATTTGGACTATAACCGATTTTTTTTATAAGCCATTTTATGGATAATAATTGAAACCTAGTATAATCCACATTTTGGACTATATAAATATTATTTTCTTCAATAGATCCCCTCTTTTTAAACCAAAGAGAGGTTTATTTAAAACATAACCAAATATTGATTTATTTAAATAAATAGTTAAAACAAAAATCTTTTTAATTAATTAATTCAAATGCTTTAAAAGATTTCAATAAAAACAAATGCGTATGAGATTCATTTTAATTCTTTGGATGACGAAATCAAACACAACATAAATATCAATTTCATAGGATTTTTACATGGGGTCTCCACCTGACAGTTTTTTGTTATACCAAACGTCAAAGTCTATATAAAAAACTCTTTTATTTTTATTAGCGTTTTTTTATGAAGTTGGACGTTTATTTAACAAAAAATTGTCAGACGAAGACACCATGTCATGAAATATAAATTGCGAAATTTGGCATTTATAATACAGTAGACGCTCAGAAATTCGAACTCTCAGAATCAACTTGATGTTGTTAGAGTTTAAAACTCAGTTTTGTTGGTGTTTGTATTACACATACTAAATAAAGTCAAATGAACTGAATTGTTATTTTTTATATTTCGTTAAGTTTTTTATAGTTTTTATGTTAAATAAACTAAAATTAAAAAAGTATAGTTTTGTATATCTTTATGGTCAAATTTATCTAAATTTTTGTAAAAAAAACCGTCCAGAAATTCGAATAATTCGGAAACTCGAATCGCCCTAAACACAAAGTGGATCGAATTTCCGAGCGTGTGCTGTAATTGCCAGAAAGGTAAATTAAAACATGTTGCCAGTTGATTAAAAATATAAAAAAAAACAGAGTGGACTATAAGCGAACATTTTTGCATGGAGATTTATATACGCATGCTAAGAAAATGCGGCTTTTAAACGAAAATGGACTACAAGCGAAATGGACCTTAGAACAAATAATTTGTATGAAATTCGAAAAAATCTGCATGTGAATATGACAGTTTTGGCTTATATCCGTTTTTGGCCTTTAAGCGGAATGGACTATAAGCGAAAAGTACTGTACTTATTTATATACTTATTGTAGATGCTGGAGAAATCGAAAGCAACCCATAACACTGAATATCAAATTTTTCAGTCCTTCCCCTGGATATGTTTAAACATATAAAATCTTCCATTATGCCATCAGAGTCCTGTTTTAATTTTTTTTTAATTTTCAACACATTGTGCTACTATCGAGAGTTTGTTCTGTTGCCAGGTCATTATGTAACTCATCCTGACAAAGCTTAGCACCAAACATTCTGCAGAAAAGTTAATTTTCGAACTCCTCTATTTCTGTTTTTGTACTGTATTTTAAGAATCTATTTCTAAGCACACCTTTTTTGGTGCACTTTGATAATATTGCAAAATTGTACATGATTGCATTGTAGAATGCATTTAATATATAGGGTACTTTTTAGGAGGCAAATCGGCGAAAAATTCTCCGTCGCAACTGCTTCTCTTTTTGAGAAATTTTAGTATGCAGTTTGAATATTGTCACCTAAAACGAAAAAGGCCCTAACTAACAAAAAAAAATCGACTTTTTCATTAAATCTGATGAATTACATCAGCACAAATGTCCACAAATCTTTCTGGAAATCTGGAATCTTTTGACAAAAAACAAACAAAAGATTATATGACAAAAGGCTAAAAGACCGAATTAACAGTTTGTATATTATGCAACATTGGTAATTTTCAAAACAACTAGTAGGTTTTACAAGAAAAATAGAAGAACAATTAATTCTAAAAAGTTTAATACTTTTTATCATATTAAATAGCTTTTTTCTTCTCCTGTAAAATTTTCAAAATGTTAGATAGGTCCTTTTGCGTTTAAGGTCACGATATGTTCCAGATTAAAATAAAGGGTTTTTTTTAAGGTATAAAATTGGTATTTTTTAAGGGGTAAAAACGGGATAAAATTTTGACTTTCTTATATATATATTTTTTAATAAATAATAAATATTTTAATACATACATACAGATTAAAGCCTACATAAGGAAACAGTGAACTTTTTCGGGGCCCTAAACGAGGAAAAACTGGTTTTCTTGGTACTCTTTTACCTTAAGTACTTTTTTCTTTTCGAAAAGATAGCATATAGCCCAGATAGCCCAGATTAAAACAAAGGGCACTTTTTATAAGTATAAGTATGTGCATGATAATATTTGGCACTTTTTCCTATTTTGATAAAGTTGGTGTACATCAATATTTTTTCATTTAATGTCGGTTTATGAAACATTTTAACGTAGAATAAGTATACATGTAGAAAGCTACATAAAACTTCTGAACATTTTTTTTAGGAAAAACTCTTTTTGTGATGTTTTTTTATAAACATAATTATAATTAATTTGAACTAAAATTGTTTTTAGTACAATTAAGGTAAAAAAGGTAAAAGGTAAAAAACAATTTTTAAAGGTTGTTGGTACAATTTTTAAATTTTCAATGCCATCCCTGGTTCAGATACTAGCGTATTTATGTGAGGTTAAGAACTATCTATTCATAGGGATGAAACGATACCTCTAAGGTATCGATACTTTTACTCGTTGTGGTATCGCTCGTAAAGCATCGATACCTACTTAGTATCGGGAAAAAAGTATCGATACTTACTTGTATCGGTACTTACTTGTATCGGTTCGAATGATGAATAATACATACAATACAAGCATTTATAAATGATCATGTCCTTGCAGATAAGGTACTTTAGTACCAAACAATTCAATTAGCACTCCGACAATGTCAGTCACTATCAGTGATGTCAACTTTTTGAGAGCAAAAAGCACTTTAAATTTAAAAAAGGCACTAAAAAGCACTATTTCGAACAAACAAAAGCGTAAAAAGCACTAAACCATTTTCACAATTTAATTAAACACAAAAAAAGTTGCATTCGGCTGTGCCGAATATTTTATACCTCCAAAATTTAAAAAAAGGCTACGGCGTTGATGGGTGACCGTTTTTATTTAAAATTAAATAATAAAAAAATGACATTTTTATATAAATCATTTGGATTATCATCAAATGAGTTTGAATTCGCCATAAAACAGTTTTAAAGTAACAAAGTGCGAGCTCGATTTTCGTAGCTCGAAAAAATCTAGCCTGTTGCAATTACCGAAAATTTGCAATGACCGACCATTGTTTATAAAACTTAATGACAGCCTTCTGATACTTAGTCAAACCTTTTTGTAATAGCACTAGAGGAATAAGTGCACAACACGCGGTTATTTGGAGACGAGTGTCTTGCGTTTAAAAACTAAAGCGCATGAAAAATGCCAGGTTACACAACGCTCGTTACAAAAGCATTATCTGTCAGCTATTTTTAATTAACACTTTGCTTATACCAAGTTACTGCTCTTTTTTTGTTTCAATACGTTTTTTCTACATAACTCAAAATCGTTTTTTATTTTTCCATTCACAATTCCTAATATTTTCCAAGCCATTTGCTATTTTGGAAAGTGTCTACATCTTTAAAAAAATGTTTACCGCAAACAAATACATCGTTTTATTACGATTACTAAATATATTGTCAACCTTAAAAAGTGAAAAGTTTTTTAAAATTTCCAAATTGCTAGGAAGCCTAGCTCAAACCTCGTAAATAAAGTTTTTGGTAAAACGAATGCAACTTTCTTTTATCACTTTTTTATCATTTGAAATCTAAAAATCTTTACAGGCCTTCTCAAAATTGTACCTCAAATAGCAAATCCCATCTAAATCATTCTCTATATAATCTAAGTTTTAAAAAATGATAGAAAAAAAAAATAAAAATTGTAAAAAGCACTAAAGGCACTAATGAAAAATTGAAAAAGCACCAAGTTAGTGCTTTTTCTTTGTTTGGCACTATGGATAAAATTTTGGCGTTTTGAGGCATCAAAAAGCACCATAAATAATGCCAAAAGCTCTAAGTTGGCATCACTGGTCACTATATAATTTTAATGTATATATATAGTTTATTTTTTGAAAATAATAAATGTTATTAATTTAACTTTATAATTAATGAATAAGTTTAATAAAAGGGGATTTAAATTTTGGAATGGGAATTTTGAGTACTTAAAAATTTGGGACATGAGCCAAAAGTTTTCCTTCAACACTGATTTAAGAAAAGTTTGTAATTTTTTTAATATAGTCAAAGAGTATATTTTTGTCTGAAAATTAATATTTTTTTAAAAAATAAAAGATCAATAGTATGTATTTTAAATTATTTTTATTATAACAAAAGAAAAACAAAAGAATCTTAGATAATAATTCAATAAAATAACCCGTTTTTCAGGTTTATAAAACATAAAAAAAAGGGTGAGATCTTGTAGTATACTATGTTACTAAAATTATCATTAGTAAACAAAAGCTAAGGAAATAAACAGATATGTGATGTAAAACTATTTTCAAAACAAAACGATTAAATCGCTTTCAATATCTTTAAAAGCACTTTTTCCACCTTTTCTAGTGTAATGTAGCCAAACACTAGATTTTGGTGGGCCCATTTTAAATAAATTTTATTTTGCACCTTTTTATTTTTAAAGATTTATAATTTTTTTTACTATTAAAAAACACTGCTTCAGTTTAAAAATAATTTCAATGCTAAAGTGAAGCAATTACTTTTGACCGATACCGAGTATTTTTTTACCGATACTACTTGGTACTCGGTGTCTAAGTATCGATTACAAAAATAGTTGGTACTTGTATAAAAGTATCGAATATGTACTTGTATTTACTCGTATCGTTTCATCCCTATCTATTCATCACACACACCTTCAATTGATGTAAACAATAATTTATTTAAACTTTTTATTGTTTTTCGTGTAAAGATCATATAAAATAAGGTCGCAATCTCTGTTTTATTCATCAATTCAAATGCATTTGTAAAATTTTTGTGATGTGTGAATTTGAAAATACCAAAAAAGCTTATATCAAGCTTTAAATATGGCCAAAATGTACGCCTTTGTTATGCTGTCACACTCAAATGCAATTTTTTTTTTCGTATTTTCCGTAAAATGACACACTGTTTTACTTATATTTAATATTTTCTTTATGTATGCTTATGTATGTAAGTATGTTGTTATTATATAAAGAGAGATAAAAGAAATAGAAATACATATTTTCCGATAATAAACGCATGAAACTCCATGCTAGAGCTGGCAAACAATCGATAGTACTATCGATACTACCGATAGTTTAAAGGTGCCTTAGTAAGAATGCACTTCTGCATTTTAACGTATTTTTTACAATTATAACGTGTTCTTTCGTAAATAGCTCCATTTTTCATAATTGGAATAAACATTTGTGACCGCTGTCGAATTTCAGAGTTGCCACTTGCACAAAAATATGACACTTAATTTAAAAAGTGCACTTTTAATGAGACTCCCTTTAGGTTACCCAAACCTAAGAACTCCAAAATTTTACCATTAAAAACTGTCAGTTCGATATAAAAATAATTTTTGGCTGCGACGAATATTTCCCGAGTTATGGACTTCTAAATTTTAGATATATTATTCATTAACGGCCTTATGCAAAAAAATTAATGTGAATTTAAGCTGTTCGTTAAACAAAAATTTGTATGGAAACCCGGTTTTAACGAACACTTCAAATTTATATTAATTTTTTTGCATAAGACCGTATATCGTTAATATTACTTGTAAAATCGGGGAAATATTGGTACAATGCAATACATAGTTTAAGAAATTACTCGTACCTTTAAAATTTGACAATTTCAATAACAGCTACAATGAGAAAAAAATTTCAATATATTTAAGGAGTTAGAATAATGCCTAATTTTCAGAATAATATTTAAATCTATATTAAGTTAAATTTCATATAAACTTAAATCGTATTTAAATACAGATTGATTCTTTGAGTTTTGTTTAAAATGTCTTATATAATTAAATGAAATAAAATGAAGAAAAGAATTTTGTATTTAAAACGATTTTAAACATAAATGTGTTTTAATATCAATCCTAAAAATTGGGCATAAGAGTCAATATATATATATATAGGGAAAATTAATCCATTAAAACCCGAATTTATTTAATTAAATATATTTTCTGGCATTTTAATTTTAAAAATTGTCAAATTTCATATTGAAAATTGTATTTTTTAAATAGCCACGTGCGTACTAAAAAATTAAATTTAACAATTCCACAAAGTTTTCGATAGTATCGATAGTTTGTCAACAAACTATCGAAAATATCGAATCTGTCGGCAATCGATAGTTTGCCAGCTCTACTCCATGCCCTACATATAACATATGTACATATGTTTGCAGGTTAAGGTTTGTTCTAATTTATCAAAATAAAAAATTTATAAATGTAAGTTTCTGATCTGTAATTTCATATCAACAAATTTACACGAGGTGGAAAAATTCCATTTTTTTTTTATTTCCAACATTTGCAAACATTAGGATAACTTAAATCATGTAGATAGTTACTATCAGGTGCGGATTCATGGGTGGGTGAATAAGGAAATTCCCCCCCACCCCCCCCCCCCCCCCTAAATTACAAAACTATGTTTTGTTTATTTCGATAATGCAAGAACAAAATTTTTGGAAATCCCACCAGGGTTTTTTTATGTTTTTTTTTTTTATTGATTCTCTTACGAAATTTTAATAAGTATTTAAATCTTTATCCTAATAGTTATTTATTAGATATTTCCAATGAAACATCTAGTTTCCTGTATTCAAATACTTATTATTCTACATTAAATCCTAGCAGGTGTCATCTATGTATATCCAAAGAGTAAACTTGACAATGATTGCGGTTGAATTATCTGTGCTAGTTGCAAAATTAGACAAGTCGGGCACATGGCGTTTTATCATAATTCGGGTACGGTGAATTCAATGGTGCCCACCGTTTTTTTTAGATTAGCTCTTGTTTTCGAAATTCCGCAATAAAATTTCCTTTAAGAAAAGTAAAACTTTTTTTTTAATAGGAGCAGTCGTTTTAGAAACATGATTTTTTTTTGGGAAAAAATATAATTTTATTATCAAAATTTCGAAATTTTTGATTTTTAAAAATTCATAAAAAATTGGTTAATGCAGCTCGGCACAAAAGTCGACAATTTTTAATTAATTTAAAAATTTCATAAAACGCAATATTTGTATGGGATATTTGTATGTCTCGAGAAAATGTTAAAGACAAACAACTAAATGAGTTCGGTCATACATTTTATCCCACTAAGGGCATATCCTGGGTATTTATGGGACTTTTTCTTCAATATATCTCTAGACTGCATTGAACATTTTGTATGGGAGCCCCCTTAAGGAATGAAGGGTGATAGGGGTAGGTATGTTAGAAATAAATGATTGAAAGGAAAAATAAAGTGGGGTTGGTCATACATTTGACCCATCTAGGAGCATCCGAGGGTACTATGGTGAATAGTTCTTAAAGCTTTGACAAATTTTGGTCTTGACCTAAAAAATTGTGTAGGAGTTGGAACAGATGAGTGTCCTCTGATGTCAGCAGAAAATGGAGCTGTTAAAAAATTCTGGAAACCGCGACAAATTTCTACCAAAAAATATCACCTTCTGAAAAAGCGCAAATCCTGAAATAATGCTATTTGATATTTCACGAGAACAAAATATAAGTTATGAGAAAGTTGAATTCCCTGTTTCTGACACCTGGCAAAAATTTTTCTTCATCATTAAAGCTCATTTTTTAACGTTTTTTTTTGTTATTTTCCGACGATTGTTTTTAACCGATTTAGCGATTTCATATACATTTTTGGGCTTGTTTCCAATTTTGGAATTTTTTGCTAATTTTAGCCATGTTCGCGATAGAAGCGATTTTTTCCTGTTATTTTTCTGGGGCCTAATTCTGGCATTCGTGATCGAGTACTTTCTCGATTCGAACGCAATTTTATTTCAGTCGATACTGAACGAATCAAAATTATTTTTTCAGTGTTGTGAAACTCAAATGAATGCTTTACAATAACGAAAAAATAATTCCGATTCGTTCAGTATTGACTGAAATAATTAGATATTAAATTGCTTTCGAATCGAGAAAGTACTCGATCACGACTGCCAGAATCTGGCCCCTGATTCTTAAGAGCTTTAACGATTTTATTATATTTAACTTTGCTATCATGCCGCTGTTAGCAAATTTGTGCAAATTTTCGCTGATTTAGCAAATTTTGCCGAATTTTCGCCATTCTTTATAGTTTTAGGGACTTTAAATAAATTTTATGGCTTGTTTGAAATATTAAAAATATTCGCGAATTTTAATTTTTTTTTTTTTGCAAACTTTTTCGAATTTGCAATTTTCGTGTAGCTTTGTTGCTCTTTGGGGCAATCGAAATGTTATTGTAATTCTTTTTTTATTTTTTTTTTCCAACACTTTTGATAATTGTTTTATATAAAATAACACTGTGCAACAAAAAAAAAAACCAGCCTCAATACTTGCAACGCGAAATAAAACTAGACTATTGGTAGAGCAAATCTGCCAAAGGGTTTTGAAAAGTTAGCTCGGGTTCCCGAAATATCGGGCCCTAAAGTTTTTGAATTTTTTCGAAAGGCGTTTGAGCTAAAATACTATTTCAGATGTTTTCAGTATAATTGTAGGACGATTCTTTGCTTAGAGCATATTAACCCTCTAACACTCATTTTAAGGGATCATTTTTGTCCTTTTTTTAACTTCCCCACAAAAGTATACTAAAACGGCACTTTAGAGGGATAAAATGTTTGACGAGTATTTTCTGCATCAAATTTCACTAGGGGTCTTCTAAGACCAAAAAGTCGTGCAATGTATGTAAAACGGATTTTCGAAATTCCGGTCCTTGATATTTTTGAATTTTTCGAAAACCCGTTTTACATACATTGCACGATTTTTTGGTCTTAAAAGACCGCTAGTGAAATTTGATGCAGGAAATATTCGTAGAACTTTTTAATCCTCTAAAGTGCGGTTCTAGTATACTTTTGTGGGGAAGTTAAAAAAATGACAAAAAGTATAAATGTTTCGATTTTGCCACATAGTGTTACTTGTATGTTTGAATAGAATAAAAACACTTATAAAAACCTTATAATTTCCATTTCCTTGATAATAAAATATTTAGACTAGTTATAACGACCTTCAAATACGTGTAAGTGTTCTTAAAATTATTTAAATAAATTACAAAGATTTAAAACTAATGTGACTGAAATATTTAAAACTATGTCCCCTTTAACACCTACAGGTAGATAGAAACTCTATTTTACAATAATAATTTCTTCGGCAAGATATATATAAAGCAAGTGTGGATCCAGCCTTCAGTTTGGGCGGGTCACAAAGTGGAAATTCAGTCGGGAAGTCCTCGATTAGCCCCCTATTGGATCCGCACTTGACCTAAAAGATATTTAACCATTTTAGTATGTTCAATAGCCAAAACCTTAAATATATTCCTTTATACATCATATGAATGTAACAAAAAACCCAATTCCTTTTGATTTTATTTAAAGGACTTGGTTAGCTAAAAACGCTGCGACATGTCGCACTTGATCAACAAGAGGGTATTACCTAAAAATTTTTTACAAATAGAAACTGGGAATTATTTCCTTTCGTAGGTTACTTTATATTATATTCAACATTTTTTTATTTTTCGAATTTATTCTTTGAGCTTAATTTCAGTTATGTATTTTATAAAGCTTTTTTGTAATAGTTCTATTCCTTAAATTTTTAGGAATGACTTTTATACACTACCAGACTATTATATTGTATTTTCTTGTTGCATTTTACCTTAGCTATCCTTTGGATAGCAATGAAGTATATTGTGTGTACAGAAAAATTTACAATTATTAGACACCAGCAGAATGGAATGCATTTTCTGGGCCGCTACGGCCTTCGTCAGCATTCTTTGTGTCATACTGGATAGAGATACTGTATAAATTGAATGTATTTAACTCAACAATAGTCTGGTAGTGTATAAAAGTCATTCCTAAAAATTTAAGGAATAAAACTATTACAAAAAAGCTTTATAAAATACATTACTAAAATTTAGCTCATAGAATAAATTCGAAAAATAAAAAAAATGTTGAATAAAAATTTTTTATGTTTTCACTTTTTGGAAAAATCTACCGGCTGTAAAAATATCATGCTATTCTGTCTACTTTTTTAGACTTTAAAGGTTTTTTCATATGCCTTTAATGTAAAATTAAAATTGTTTTGCTACCACTGAAAATTTTTAAATTTTGAGTTAATTCCCTCTTGTTGATCAAGTGCGATATATAAAATATACCCTCTTTGCTTGAATTAAAATTATAAATTGAAATTCCCGTTACAGGTAAAAATGCAATGACAACATTTTGTAAAAAAAAACACATGTATAGAGTACAAACCCACCCAGCGGGAAAACTCAGAAGACCTTCTTACTTCAGGCCTTTTTAAAGGCCTGCTTAAAAGATTTTTTGATTCAATTACTATTCTTAACTAACTGCTAAAGAAGGCCTCATAGAAGGCCTCGGCTCTTTCGTATAAAAGATAAGATACACCTTCCACACTCCCTTCTATGAGAAGGTAGTATCATTTTTTGTATTGTTTTTTTGCACAAGCAAAAGCAAAATTTTTTTTGGTCCCGTTACCCTTCTTATGTACCTGCTGAAGAAGCGAGAGCGGAAGGCCTTCTCCGCAATGATAACGTGTGTAAAAAAGATATGAGTATGGAATGGAGCAAGCAGTTCTTGTATATCCAAAAGAAGTAGTACAGAGGCCTTCTAGAAGGCTTTCCTACTCCTTCTTTTTCCCGCTGGGCATATTTGCATTAGTGTAACGTTTTAAAGACCCACACGTACTTACATTTATGAATATGTACTCTCAATTTTGTTACAAAGCAACAAAATATTTAAAATATACATACAAAAGAATGGAATGCCAAATATGCTTCTTTTCACTCAAGGTAAAATGACTCTCCTACAACAGGAGTTATCAATGTTGAAAAATTCAGTACTTTGGTACTTTTTTCAGTACTTTTTCATATTGAAAATACCGCAGTACCCCCGCGTTGTTTTCAGTACTTTATTATACTTTGAGCTTTTAAACTGTGATGTGATCATTTCGATAGCAGGCTTAGGTTATCTATCATTTGTTTGTTGCAAAAGTTATGTTGTTTTTAAAAAATTATAAACGACGTTAATATTGAAATGCAAAGCGTGGAAGCCAGGATTCTTATTTTGCTTTCCAGAATGAAATATTTGTTCTTACAACTGGCAAGAAAATTTATAAAAATGAATGCATAGGATAATATGTCAGTGGAAAATTGAAATGAAAACCATATTTATAGAAACATGCTATCCTAAGGAAATGGTTTATAAAGTAAAAGAAACGGCGAAATCGTTTTAATCGACAATTTTCGAACAAAAAACCTTAAAAGTGATAATCAGCTTCACTCCAGAAAATATTGTTTTCGAAAAAAACATTAGCATAATACTGTTGTTATTAATGTTATTTACAAACGACAAAGAAAACTATGCATACATAATAATATCAATTCTTAATTCCGTGTTCTAGCGGATCTTTTAGAAATAAAGCATTTTAGAACTGAATATCTTTAAATTTCTTGGAAAAATATAGCCAAAATTAAGAACGAAACTAATGTTTGCTGACATTTCACATATTGCTTTTGGTATTTTATCGATACCTCATTTCCGAGCATCAATTTTTTAATGCAAAATGATGTAAAAGACAAAGGAAGAAATCGTTTACACGTAGAAACTGTTTCAAGTTTGATAAAAACTAAAAATCTATTAAAATCAACTGGAAGTTGCTGTTGCAGTTATAATATTTCTTATGATCTCTTAAAGTAAATTTGCTTTATCTTTAAACACTGAATTAAAATCTTGATTTTTAAACACTTATGTTTTAAACTTTTTTCAGAATTAAGTTCTAAGTATGTAAAATTCATAATATTCATAAATATATGAACTATTTCAAATATTTTTTTTTAGAAAATACTAAAAAACGTACCTTAAGCGGCTCATACACTTGCAGTATAACTGTTCAATTTTAAAGCCAATGGATTTGTAATAGTCGAAGGTGACACAATATATTGGCAAGAATCGAAATCAGAAAAGAAGTGGACCATACTGTAAAATGTGGTTGCATCAACGTACTATGTTGTTTTGCTTTAAAGGTTATGTTTTTTTTAATAAGAGTTGCGCCATATTTTAATTGAAACCATTGTGCCACTTATTGAATAATATAGGGCCATATAGAAATAATATGGCGAATAACATATACAATAATATTTAAATGGATGGGGCGCTTGACGCTTATCTATAACAGAAAAATTATTTACATGTGTACCTCAAATATTATTTACATGTGTATCTCAAATATAAATACTAAATTTGCTATTAAATACTTAGATAAATGAATTCCTTTTATTCCTATTATTTTTATAAATTATTGTTTTTTTTTTAACAAAAAGTACCATTTGGTGGAAAAAATACTCTTTTAGTTGAAGTTCAGTACCATTTCAAAATTTCAATTTTGCAACACTGGGAGTTATACCAAAGTAGTACTTACAAACACAAGCACAACCTCTAATACGAGGTCACACATACAAACGAAACCAAAAGGATTGATAAAAAAAAATAAATGAAAAAGGGAAAAGTAAAATAGTAAAAAATAGGAAAACATTTGGAATTTTATATAAACAAATTTTCCTTTTTTATGTTATTTTATTTTAAATCTACTCCGATGGAATTTCACTTGTGGTATTGTTTTACCGTTTCATCCTTCCACTCGGGAACTGCTCCGGACTGCACAACAAAGCAAATGCCAAGCAGAAGACGAAGAAGACTAAAAGTTGAAGCTCATGACAACGATGATGAAGGGGGTGATGGGGGTTAGACATGTTTAGGCGTATCTAACAAGTTGTTGAAAATATTTAAAATAGGTATAATAATAATTTTTGGTAAACAGAATTTTGTACGAAAAAATTCCTGTGAAATGTTTTTGATGTAAATTCTTTCAAACTAACAGCATGAAAAATACATGAATGAAATTAGAAATATGAGTGTGTGTGTGTGTGTGTGCAAGGATAAAATTTTATACAAAAACATTTACATACACACTATACATTGAATATGCAATATAAGTTCATACACTGAAATTAATCCGTGCTATATGTTGCGAAAAAAAATTTTAAAACAACATTTTTCGCATAATTGGGTTATTCACAAGGTGTGCTATCATATTATATTGTCATAATGTTCTAACATTTTACAATGGTTTAAAAATATTGTTGTTGCATTGTTAACAAAAAGTGTCTTAAATTAATAGAACTTCGTTGCTATGTTTTTTGTGCTGTCGTAATTAATCAGAAGATACCTGCGCTGAGCGGCTGAGCCGAGCCGCATTAGTTTTTGTAACCGTCGCCGTTGATGGTATAGTTTTATCCGGCTTATATCCGAATTTAACCTGCGGCTAGCAATTTTTGCAACAAAAGACTTGCGGCGTCAAATTATATCGGCCTAGGACTGTGATGTTTGGTAAACAAACAAAATAAAATATTTGTGGTTGCGTCTGAAAAATGGAAAATAGTCAGGAAAGATCTAATATAATTTATTAATTCATGGATTAGAATTAAAAAACATTTTGATTTTAGGTAAATATTAATATTAATATTAATGTTATTATTTTAAGATGTATGACTTTATGACACCTTGTGAATCCCCCATATGTATTTACAAAAGTGTCGTATATGTACAAAGCCTAGTACTCTGTTCAAATTTGTGAAAAATGTTGAGCAACATTACTCTACAAGAAATGCATAACCAAAACTAAAAAAATTACTAACACACTTGCAACAATTTTACATTAGTTGTTCCACTCAAACATATATGTTAGAATGGTACAACTAACATTTCCCAAATAATGCCAAAATTTCAATATATTTTTGTCATACGCGTGTAAAAATTTGTGAATTTCTTAAATCAACTAAATTTATAATATTATTTGTAACTTAAGTAGTGAGATAAAGAATTTCTATAAAAAAGCTGTAATCAGAAAGCTAGTGATAAAGGAAGGTGTACTGATGGAGGCTTCAGAGGACGTGATGGTGGATTGTCTGGAAACAACAAAGGTCATGTACAAAGCGGTACTTTTGAAACGAGAGGTCGTTTAACAGGTAGCGGCCATTCGGGTGGTGGATTTGACCAGGATCATCGTTTAAGATAAAGGAACAAATAGTGTTATTAAAAATCTCGATAACTTTTCAAGTATGTATTTGATTTCTTGGTCACACGTACGGTTACCTCCACTTCCAGACCCATGCGAGAAGTGGAACGTCATAAAGCAGTCACAGAAATAACGATACGTGGTATATACTTTTCTAATTAATTGTTTTTTTCAATAAACAATTTAATTAAAAATTAAAATTAAAAAAATGTATTATGTATTTTATAAAGGTTAGCACTAACCAATGTTTACGTTATAAATAACTAGTTAGTGCTAACCAATATTTACGTTAAGACTAACTAGTTAGTGTTAACCACTATTTAGGTTATCATTGACTAATAAAAAGCAGCAGAGTAAGCAGTACAGATATATGTTCCGTAGTCGAGTGGAATTCATTAGTTAGAAAGAGAGGCAAAATCACATGTACACAAGAGTTTCGGTTAGTTTTTCATTTTGCTCTTAATAAACTAATAGAACTTTAACCAATATAGTGGTCAACACTACCGGTCATATAACTAGTAAAATGACCGGTAGTCTTCTTGTAGAATAATTATTTCACACGAAAATTTTGACATTTATCAATGTTACCTACTATGCGAGTTTGTACAATTTGACGTTTTTATTCTATGTAAACAAACCCCGCATGTATTTTACAAAAAATAATTTTTTGAATAAAAAAGAAAGTAAATATGAATAAAAAACTGTTACCGGTTGTGTTATTTTAATTTTTTAGTTCTTATTTAATAATCAGTTCATACTTTTTTGCTTTTGCTTAAAATTCCACGTGAAATAAATGCAGCTTTCATTATTTCGCAGTTGTAAAAAAATGTTGCCAGAAACATTTCGGAACTTTTCACAAAATGAACAGAGTACAACTCTATCAACATTTTCTTCATAGATATTCCGCACACGTTTTTTTCATATGCGTTTTGACAGCATTTCACGTGAAATGTTGAACAGAGTACCAGGAAAACAGTTTGCATAAGCTTTTCTTAAAATTCTACATAACCAACGAATTTGTGTAAATATTTAAAAACTTTTAATACTTTTCAGAAAATAAAATATGAATTTGAAATTAATTGTTCACTATTTTAAAAACTACGCCAGACTTCTTGTTTTTTTTATTGTTTGCCAGTGCTAAAAAAACTGCAATAAGTTTCATTTTATTTGGTTTGACTTCTGCTTATGCTTCTGAAAAAACTGCAGTTTCAGTCAAAGCAAAATCACAAAACCATTTATGAGCAATTGAGCAACACTTTCGGCAGTTGTCGGTTGGAAAATTTTGAATTTGTTTTTTCGTTGCAAAAGCCGAGGAAGTGTCTTTGCCCTCGAAAGCCGCAAACAGTTCCAGTCGAAGAAGCAAAAACTCTTTTGCTTTTGCAAGCTGTAAGCCACTGCAATCAACCGCAATATTTTTATTGAATAAATATAAAATATAGTTTTATAATTTTTATTTAATGCTACATAAAAATAAAAACATTGTTTATTTTACTATTTCTGTGTTTTTTATAAACTTAAGTTTATATAATAAATAGTTCGTCAGCTCGATATTGGTTTGGCTCATATCCCAAAAAGTCGTAATGGAGAAAAACGATATTCACGGAAAGAACTATAAATATGGCTTGAATCAAGAAAATTTTGCATGATTCTCGTCCAAGCCAAAAATGACTTGTTCTAAATATATGTGTGGCTTAGTTTAAGCAAAATCTTTCATTATTTTAGAGAATTTTACTAAATAAGAACAAAATAAGTTGAAATCAAGAAATTACTTTTAGATTTTCTTGTTTTAAGAAACGAAATTCATTACTTTAGAAAACAAACTTCTTTTCGTGATGAATGTTTAAATTAATCTTTCTGAAAATAAACCGGATAATTTTTTTTTTGTATTTTCACCACTGCTTCTGGTATATGTTTTAAAGAAAATGTAATTTTTTGTAAACGTTCAGGAACAAACTTAGAAGTTAATAATTTTTTATTGAAAGTAAAAATTATTGTTTTATGCCGCAAACTCCACTTTTCTAAATTTATTTCCAAATGAAACATTTTATGCTGCATAGGTAGGATTACTGCTGTGTATTGAGTTGTTGACATTATATTTTGATTTTGCTTTAACTACTTTTTTACGGCAATGAAGCAAAGCAAGAGTGAAATTAATTTTGTACGTTTTTGTATGAGAAATTTGCAGTATTCGCCAAACAGTGTCGTGTAGAGTAAAATAATTCTTAAAAAAATTTTAAAATAGTTGTTTTGGAGCAAAACTAATGCCAAATATCTGAGAAACCATAAACAATTTCGTGAAATAGATTTTGGATTCAGAAAGGGGATATTCAAAATATATATACCCCGTATCAACTAAATTTTTTAAAAAATGGCCGCTGGGTCAAACAATAATGAGCTGAAGATTTGTATGTTTCAATTTGTCGAGAAAGAAAATAATTGACTGCACCTTCTGAAAACTTGCGAATTTAAAATATTTCTGCTTTTTCGACTTCTGGCAACTTCTAAAAGCAAACAAATTAGCCCAATTCACGGTTTTGTGCATTTGAGGTTGTAAATTTATGCAATTGTAAATATTTTGTATAAATTATGAATGACCTTTTTGGTTTACTTTGTCATCGCCCAGATTTGCACTTTTTTGCTGGAATTTTTTAAAATTCTGTCCAGATTAAGAAATCATAGTTTTGCAATTTTTTTATTTTTATCTTTTCTCTTCTTCTTTTTATATTTTATAAATACAAATATACCTACAGCAATTTTTAAGTAAAAAAAGTGTAAGAATAAGAAAACAAGACAGAATTGCAGAGTACATGAAATCTTCCCCAATCTTCTCATCCCTCTCATTAATAAACTCAAAAATTGCTGCAACAAAAATTGGACTTTACAACGCTTGTTGCAAAACATGAAATTCACAGCAGATTTTTGGCCTGAAAAAATGTTTAAGGCTTATCCCGTTCTGTTAACCAGAATTTTAAGGAATTTTTCTTATTTGCTGAACATGTGTTAAAATATGCTTCAAAAACATGAAATATGTGTGCAATTCACAAATATTCACAAACAGATCAATACCAGAATTCATAAAAGCTCTAAAACGAATAAATATATTGTTTTTGCCTTCATTGGTAGCAATTAAATAATTATGGTTTCCCTGATCATAAGTTTGTATGTATGAGTACACTTTCTTAAGAAGGATATGACAGGACATCTCAAAAACCATTACAGATAAAATTTAAGACAGCAAATCGCATTGTTTTTTAATGCTATCTCTTTAAAAAATTAAATAATTACTTTTAATTACCTCACTGAGGTATTTTAACGAATTCGCTTAGTTACCTCAATGAGGTAGTTAAACGTATTCTTATAATTACCTCAACGAGGTATTTAAGCGTATTCGTTTAAACTTACCCCGCATAATTATCCAAAAATATTGGCACTTTTGGTGAGGTAATTATCCATGGAATACGTATAGTGAAAGGAAAAAGGCCCGACAAATTAAAAAAAAAAAAATCCAAAACGTTTTGCAAAAAAATTTTAAGAGTTTCAAAAAAACAAAATAAATTTCAAATATTTGTGATCTGATCTGGAATCAAAGTGGGATCTGAAAATAATTTTTTTCGAAATGTATTGGCATTCTACAAGTACAAGACAAAGTTTTCCTTTTAATAAAACAGTACATATTTATTTAAACAAACAAAAATTTAATTGAGTTATTTAAGTTTTTTAAAGATAATTGAATAATTAATTTATTTATAATTGAATAACAAAACACTGAATTGTATATATTTTTGTTTTAAGTAAAATTAAAATTGATTTTTTAAGTTTTTAGTGCATACTTTTAGTGCATATTTTAAGCGCATATTTTCGATTTTTTAGTGCATGAAAATCTCATCCCTAGTAATAATATACTATACCAGGCAACACTATTTGCACAAGATTGTGAACTGGGCTATTGATTGTACTTTTAAGATATGTCTTTACCTACGGTGACCATTCGTGTTTTATACAGGACAGCTTTGTTCTGGGTGAATTATTTTTTGGTAAAAAACCTTAAATCGTTTTGTATTTTATTCAATGTTCTGTATTTGTACTGTCTATTATAAAATAGCTTAAACTAATAAAGACATACATACATAAAATTTATCTGACTTGCCTCATTAAAACTTTTGTATTTTTTTTCTCAACCTTTCAGAAATAAAAACTTTAAAGTTTAACAAAGAACTTAATGTATGCAAAATTCAGACTAACGAAATAAAAACTGTTACTGACCTTTCAACAATTTCGAACGTTAAAGTTCGCAAAGAAAATTTCTATAACGAACACTCAGTTTTAAAAATATGTTCCATATGAAATTTACGTTCGGAATTGTTCGAAAATTTAAGAAAAAAGTACTTCGATTTTCGATTTCTAACATAATATAAGCATAATTTCAAATTTCAAACACCTCGCTTAAAGATCGTTAATATTCCAAATTAAATTTTAATACTCTTTTAACTTAATATCGTTGTTTATTTGCTATAAGTCCGACATTTTTGAAAACTAGAAATCGGGTTGCCAATGTCGGAAGCGTTTCACAATAACTATAATTATAAAACGGGCTAAATTTGGAGAAAAAACTTGTCTCATAACGGCAAATATAATGTATGAATATCATCATGTACACCTCAAACTTTATATTCCGTATAATACCTCAAAGCGACTTGATTTATCTTGCCCCCAAGTTGCAAGTTTCCATTGCCAGTAATTTGAGCAGAGAGCAAAAAAAAAAAGAAAAGATTTTGAAGATTATATATAATATTATATATATATATATATATAATCTTTAAAGTCGTTTATATATGCATATTGTATTCAATAAAATATAGGCTGTTTTCCTAAGCGTGTGTTCACAATGTATCAATCCCGTGTTGATGCATTGTGTACTAAAATTTTTACCTACGTTGTATTGTATACGTTTATGGTTTGCATCTACATTATTTTAACTGCTTTATTTGCATTTTTCTGCGCAGTGAAAACTACAAAGTTGCATTTCGGAACTAAATGCATTGTCAAAATTGTTATGGTTGCGTTTAGGAACATGTTGCCATGTATTACTACAATGCAATAGGCGTTTAGTAAAACAGCCATACTTAATACAATTGGTTTAAAGAAATATTTGAAAAGCCTTTTTACGTCTGCCATTTATTGCAATTTTGAGTCAAAACAATCGTCAAAACCTGTATGCAAAAAACTTTAATAGTTTTTATCATGGTTTTTTATATACATATGAAGTTTGACATTTATTGTGACAAACATGTGTATCTTATGGATATTACATTACTTTTGTCAAAATTCGTTTTCTACTTTACGCATAGCAACCTTGAATTCTTTCAAGTGCATACGCCCTTTTATAATTCAACATATTGAAATTGTTGATCATTCTGAATATGTACTAAAGTCTATTTTTCTTATTTTCTTAAAAGGATTAACTGGTGGAATCCTGGGTTACACTAAACCAAAAATCGAATGAAAATGTATGTAAGCAAACGAATTACGTTTATGAATTATTCGTTAATATATTGAAAATTTAGGTATTATTTTCATATGTTTTTTTTGTTTATTTATTAAAAATTACAATGCGAATCTTAGCAGTTTGATTTCTTCTTTCAATGAGTTTGTTGTGTTTTTGCTTCTTTGTAAATGTTTTTTAATTAAATAAAACTTAAATTTTATATTCAGCCCAATTATAAATCAAAATTCCCCGAGAGTTTTCTCCCTTCTCCCTTCACCCATTTTTCCTATGTAAATTCAATTGTAAAAATGGGAAAAGGGAAAAAACTCCCGGGGAATTTTTATTCATAATTGGGCTAATAAATTCATTTAAATGGGGTGATTTTGCTTCATGATGTGTGCTGAATCGAATGAAACTAATTTGGATTCGATTGGAGCAAATTAGTGGGGTGAAAATCTATTTTTATGTAAAAGTCTATGAAATTACCCTCTTGGCCAGACCAATTTTTTTTCTTGCAATATTTATCAAATAAGACAAAATATCAAACAAATAGAAACGTAAATTCTATAAATGATATGTTCTGAATTGAATGAATCAAGTTTGAATTAAATCAGAAAACTACGACACGTTATGTTCAAAGTTCAATTTAACCAAGCGAAAAACTCGTTTAATTTAGATGTGAAAAAGCAATGTGAAAAATAGGGGACTACATATTCGATGACTTATACAGTAGTTTTGAATTAACTGCCTTTTGTTTAAGTACACCTTTGACTTAACTGCACAAAATTAATAATTTTTGTCATTATTCTTTATATCCTATACAAATTTCTTTCTATACCTGCACATTTGAGAAAAATGCCCAAAATTTTTGGCATTTTAAAATTATTTTCATACATCAAATCGAAGTTAGCTGCACTTTGACTTAACTCCCCAAAATACATATTTTCCGTATTTATTCTTCAAAATCCTTGCTTAAGTGCATTTTGTATACCTGTGTATTTATCATATATTCGGGCAGCTTTAAAACATTTTTACATAAAACATCAAAGTTAGCTGTACACATTAAAAAATAAGGTGGCCACTTTTTCATATAAATATCCAATTTTATAAAATTTTAATATTTTTTAATCCAAATTTTTAATAAGGCTTCATCCAATTTAATTTTCATTAAATTATTTTTATGAAGAAAAGAAATTTACAACATGAAAATTAATTAAAATTGTTATCGATAATCTTTCGTTCTTGACCGTGGCCGGGGCTCGAACCGCGGCCGGCAGGTTACCATGACATGTTTCGATCGCAACCACTCGATCTCCTCAGATGGATTTGCCGTTTTACACTCGCAGCCATCGACGACTGCTGACGTCAATAGTCAAACATCAATCCTTAAACCAAAATAACCACAATACTAATTATTGTAATATTTGTTTAATTTTTTACTTTACTTTAGCTGCACTTTTAATCAGGTAACTACAATGGTGTACGTGCACATTAAGGCAGATAACTACATTTAAGATAATATGTAGCACTTTTGATTTATCTGCACAAAAAATCGTGCAAAGGAGGTTGTGCAGCTAAGTTAAAATTACTGTATAATAAATTCGTATAATCTAAAATAATAGGCATACTTTCAATAAAAAATATATTTATCTACTTTTTATTTAACTGGGGTTTTTAGCTGTTCTAATTGGGGTCTGGTCTGACCAAGAGGAGAACTTCGTGGTAAAAAGTTACCTAGGGTTAAGGAGCTTTTGGTTTGAAAATTCCACATTTCATGTTTATGATAATTTTTAAACAAAGTATATATAATACATTAGTGGTTTACAATGGCTTTTAAAAGGTGTACCAACATTATTTTAATAACAATTTCATTAGGAATACATTAAGGAAATTTCATATATTTTTAATGAGCTTTTTTTAAATTCAATTTTCTTCAAATGCCTTCGATATAACAACGGTATCAAAAAATATGATACTTAATTGAGAACCCTTAAGATTTCATATGATGAATGAGCTTCATAGCTCCCAAACTAAAATCTCCTTGCCCAAAATTTATATATCTCTAATTTTAGAGTTTAATTACTTCCAAAGAAACTTCTTTATTTAGATGGACTTTTTACGTTCTTATTTATTAGAAAACAAATGGATTTAAGATATATTTTTTGAAAGAATTTTATGGAACTTAAAACACAATTTAAACCTACAATCTAATTTTGTATAAATACCGCAATTATGTATTTCAATTTAAATAGTTTCCATAATAAGAAGTATTTCCTTAAAAAAAATAATAATTTTTACTTCTTTGCCATTGTTATTAAAAATTTTAAGATTTTTCTCTTCAAAATAAGATTTATTTTTCGCCAAATGAAGATTTTCCTTCCAAATTTTCTGGCAACGCTAATTGTAACATCTTTGTAGTCCACTTGTTCTTTTGGCGTCACATTAAAGTTCATGTCAGATTACGTTATCGCTTTGCGTGACGTTTCTAACTTTGACAAAAAAGCGTAACGCAAAAGGTGTATGTCACAATAAACACTTTGACAACACACACGAATAACAAATATATAACAATTATACTAGCAGACTGTCAAAGCGCGCAAAAAGATGAGAGTTGCCTAACTTTTCGCTTCGCTCTGCGTTAAAAGCATTTTATGTGACATGCTTCGTATAAGTTTGCATATTTCATCTTAGATGTCAAAGCGAATCTCTAAAGGCGCCCGTACACGATATGTTTTTGTCATCTGACATGTCAAATTTCACACTGCAAAATACATACGTACATGTCGTGTGTTACCTTTTTAACTTTGCTTCTGTAAAATCAGACGCGAAGTCATCTGACAAAATTTCAATTAGAGCGTGCTCTATTTTCTTCTGACAAACCATCTGACATCAGAAAGCTATGCCGGGAAGAAACCGGCAGCGGCGTCCACTATTGACGGAATCATTAGCCGGCTGAAGTTAATTTTTTACAATACCGAGATATGTTTTATCATCTTACCATTGAATAGAATTTATGTGAATATATATATAAAAGCCGTTTTATTATAATATCCTAAATTGGTATCTTTGAATTAAAAGAAAAAAATGTTGAGATGGATGAACTATTTTACGGCGCAAATAAAACTTTTCATGGCGGCAGCAAGCTATTTTGAAACCGAGCACTACTTTGGTTTCTGCAATAACTATGCGAAAAAAACAGAGACAATGTCAGAAGCAAATTACATGTACGTATGTGACCGAATATTATAAAGCTTATGTAAAACAGCGATTTTGACAGACATGCACAATTACATGTGACTTGAAAATTTGACATGTCAGATGACAAAAACATGTCGTCTATATGCTCCTTAACGCAACGCGAAGCAAAAGTTTTATCTGACATAGCCTTAAGAGTATCTCACTTATTAGCTGAAGTGAAAACTGTATTGACAGACGCAGTCATGATTAAATAAACAGGGGGCATTAAGCAGCATGTAAACGACATGTTTTTTACATCTGACTGGTCAAATTGTCCACTTCAAAATGCATACATGTCGTGTGTTACCTTAATAACATTGCTTCTGCAAAAGTCAGATGCAAAGTCATCTGACAAAATTTCAATTAGAGCGTGCTCTATTTTCTTCTGACAAACCATCTGACATGAAAAATCTATCCCGGGAAGAAACCGGCAGCGGCGTCCACTATTGACGGAATCATTAGCCGGCTAAAAACTCTGAAAAAGAGAGACAATGTCAGAATCAAATTACATGAACGCTTGTGACCGAATATTATAAACCTTCTGTAAAACAGCAATTTCGACAGACATGCACAGCTACATGTGACTTAAAAAGTTGACAAGTCAGATGTAAAAAACATGTTGTCTACACGCACCTTTATTACGCTTGGTGCCGATTTTTTTGTTCTTGCATTGTTTTTCCAATCGTATGTCAAAGTTTTGTTTATGTTAACAAAAAGTTATTAAAGTTTTGATAAGATATTGGCTAAAAATTTATTTATTCCTTCACGTTCACCCGCACGCTTTGATTTTTCTTTAAAATAATTTTTGACGTAAGCTGAGAAAAATTTCCATTTTTGTTGTAATAGGTGCGTTCAAGCACACAAAAGTTTTTGCTAGTTTTTACTGAACTTTACTGCATTTTACTAAATTGCGTTCGCGCACACAAAATACAGTACCTAAATGAGAACACAAATTGAGAGAGTAAAAACACAGTTCTCGACAAATTTTTATTGCAGAAATTTTAAATAAAAAAAAACATATAAATTTACATAAAATATTTAGCTTGTATTTTTCTAAACTGTTCGTGTTATAAGAAGTATTTTATCGAGTACTGATAAGAAAACGAGTTACCTAAACAAAAGTGTAAAAAATTTTCAACACTACATTTATTTGCCATCAGCTGTTTCCTATATTTTACGAATTTTTACAAATTTTCCGTTCGCGTTTTTTTTTTTTGTTCAACAGCTTTTTTTTAAGAGTAATTTTTTGGCTTACTCAGTAATAAATCATTAACTCCAATACACTGTAAAAGTACTCGAACGCACCTAATGTTGTATTTGTTGCCGTAGCGATGCCACTTGTATTTTTTCACCATGGAAGCAGTAGATTAGTTAAAGCAAAAGACATAGTTGCACTTATTTGACGTGAGCAACCCATTTGGTTTGCACCTTCAATTTTGAGCAATTCCAAAACCATTTTTTAAACAGCGCAATATTCAAAGATGAAGCACTTGCGATTATTTAAAAAAATTTTTTTTAATAAACTTCAATTGTCAGTTTCTTGAAAAATACACAAAATTTATGATTAATTTTTTTAATTTACAAGTCGAATTAATAACTTATCTACCCAAAAAAACTTTCAGATAATTATTCCATTGTTTTTATTATTTCTGCTTCTTCCATTTTTTCACGCTTTTTCTTTTCTAATTGTTTTATTTTTACAAAGTTCATCTTTAAACACTACAATTTATAATATTTTTCAATTCAAAGAAATAAATGTACATCAAAACATGGTGAAATAAACAGGTGGCAGCACTAAGCCAGATGACGATTTTTTGCTCTTGCATTGTTTGTCTAGGTTTATAATAAAGTTTTGTTTATGTTTACAAAAAGTCCATTTTTTGTGCTGTGATTATTGATTTTTAATAATTTTAAATTAAAATAAATAAGATATTGACCATAATTAAATAAAAATTTGCTAAAAATTTATTTATTTCATCACGTTCAGCGGCACGCTTTGATTTTTGTTTAATGTATTTTTTGACGTAAACGGTGATGTAATTTTCATTTTTGTTGTAATGTTTTATTTGTTGCCGTAACGATGCCACCTGCTTATTTCACCATGCGTCAAAATGGTATTTCTGCGTTGTTGTTTAGTGTAGAGTTGATTTTATGAGTACTTTTGAAGCATTTTTTTAATTTGGCAATGCCATAAAAAGTGGCAAAAATATTATGCATTTACTTTGATTACCTTGATTGCGTACAGACGGTGGTCAGATCTTACAATGTTGGCATTAAAATTTACAAAAAATGTCTTGCAACTGTGTGAACATTGTACGCTATTTTCATTTGGCAGATGTGTTCAATTAATGCATCTGGCAATGGCACCATTGTTAGAAAAATGACAACATTGTAAGATCTGACCATCGTCTGTACGAAGCTTTAGACTCTGACAATTTTGCATCGTTTGTGTGAAATAATTGTCTATGTGGCTTTTGTTATGTCTTTGCACTTTTGTTTTTTTCGCAAGGGTGCAACTTTTGACGTGAATAACTTTAATGTTCATTCTGTTCATTTTGTGAAAAAGACAACCTGTAACAATTTTGCATCCATATTTACTTTCTTTTTTTAATGTTTTATTAAAAAAAATAGTTTTTGTAAAATACAATGTCGAATACTTAGAAAGAATAAAAACGTCAAATTGTGCAAACTCACAAGAAAGGTAACATTGATGCATGCCAAATTTTCGTGTGAAATAATCAATGTTGCTCAACTTTTTTCCCAAATTTAAACAGAGTACTAGGCCTAATAAGAAAATAATCAACTGAAAGTGACGACTGGAGTGTCTTAAGGCTCAGTTAGCCAGGAGTAGCAGTAACGTTGCAAATCAGCATATTCATTTTGTTTAATGTACAGCAATTAGAACGATTATAGTTAAGCTTCGTACAGACGATGGTCTGATCTTACAATATTGGTAAGCAGCGTTGCTTAAATTGCATTAAAATTGGCTAAAATGTCTTACAACTGTGTGAACATTGTAAGTAGAAGTGCAAAATTAATGCATCTGACAATCGCACCATTGTCAGAAAAATATTGCTGTTGGCAACGCCTGCTTACAATATTGTAAGATCTGACCATCGTCTGTACGAAGCTTTAGCAGTAAGATTTTACGTCTCAATCTGTAAAAAATAGATTGGTCTTACTTTTTTACGGTAAGGTTACTGTTACTCCCGGCTAACTGAACCTTTAAACGCTGTTGTCAACAACACGGAATGAATTATTTACTAAACCACTAGAAAATATGGCTTGAACCAAGAAAACGTTGCACCATTCTCGATCAAGCCAACAATTTCCTATTGAAAACATATGTGTGGCTTGGTTTAAGCAAAAAGTTATGACTCAGAGCGAACTAAAATTTACTTAAGTAAAGCTAAAAAAAATTATTTTAATTCTATACTTATTTAATTCAGGTTTTTGTTGCATTTTACCAATTAAATTTAAATATCAATTCATATTTAAATATAGTTTTCCATATAAATTTATTTTTATTTTACATGAAAAGCAAATTTTAAGAAATTTTTGATTATACCGAGGCATTACCGCAAAAAAAGCTTAAGCGACATGATTTTCAATTTCCCTTTTTTTTTAATAAATGACTTAATTGGCAACACTAGCATAATATCCTAAAATGTCTTGGTCACATAAGGTACTGTTACGATTTTAAGCAAAAACAATTTTATCGTAAGCGACAAAACCTTCATACAAAATTTATATGAAATAATATTAAAAATACCTTCTCCTGAAAATTTTGTTTTTGACGCTTAATCTTTTTTTGCGGCTATAACTCGATATACCAAAAATCTGAATTTTTTTGGTCATGAAAACATGTTTCTTTTTTTAAGAAAATTTTACTAAACACGAACAAAATAAGTTAAAAAAGAGAAATTATTTTTAAATTTTTGATTTTCTTTTTTTAAGAAACGAAATTGTTTTCTTTAGAAAATAAACTTCTTTCCGTGAATGTTTGCAATTAATAGTTTGTAAAATAAACGAATTATTTCACCAATTAAAAAATTTTTTTTTCATATTTTCTATACATTTTCATACATTATTCACAAACTTCATGCTTTCACACCTTGTTTTTTGCAATGGGCGATAGTTTTGCTGCATATAAGCATGGATTTTTTTCGGTGTAATGTATAAATTTATTTTACACAATTTTAACGACTAATAAAGTTGAGAACGCACCAGAAGAACTAGAAAAAGAATTATTTATCACATTCGTAGAACATCTTTGCAATAAAAAGACTAATAAGAACAAAAAACTTAAATAATGTTGGGTAAAAAAATTAACTATATAAATAACTCAAAAAAGTACAAGTAATGAATAAACTACTAAATATGTTAAATGTTTTTTTAATAAAACATAAGGATAGCTAATTTACCAGGTGCGCATACAGTGGGGAGATGGGATATCACTCTACCTAACTCGAATAAGAGTATATGGGCTATTCATAAAGTTCATTGTTGACAGAAATACGAAGCCCTTAAGTATACAATAGCTAATTTGAATGTGAGCGATTTTTAAAAACTTATGTTGCTTATGAATTTAATGTACACACTTTTTGAAACGAATTTTATATATTTTATTTATGTATATGCATAGTATGTGACTTATAACGTTTTTGCGGAAAATTAATTTTTTTTTTGCATATTCATTTAACTGTTTTTAAGATTTTCTAATAATACCAATAATATTTTTTTAGTTTTGTCGTTTTATACCCGCACCACAATAGTGGAGTGCTGATGTTTGTAACACCTAAACAAATATTGATCCTATACCCCACTTAAAGTATACCCATCAAATTACTTTCTGTGTCTATCCAGCGACCTTGCGCGCAAATTACAGGTCGCAATTTTGGAGATACTTTGATGAAATTAATTGGCGAAAGTACCAAGCCTTTTGAAGATGGGGCTAATCGGTCAATAATTTCACATAGCCCCCATACAAGCTTCTTTCCGGAATAGGGTCTTTGTGCCCGTTAACCATGTTATTATGTTGGTATTAAGATTGAATTAAGTCCATACTTATATTATTGCAATCAAAATCTTCTTACCAAATCATATTGAAATCGGTCCATAGCTCCGATACAAAAACTACTCCCGAAAATAGCTTTTAATGCCATAACTTCCATATTAATGTTAGTATTTACATAAACATTGGACGAAATATTGTGCTGGTAGGTCCAAAATGAACCATATGTCCCATGTAAACCCCCTGCCTAAAATCACTTAAAGGCAAACAAATTTCATAAGGATAAGGATAAAGATATCGGAATAAATTTAAAGCAAAGAACTTTTTCATGAATCTTAACTTCATAACATAATTTTTTCAGGCGGGTTCATTATTGCCCATCAGTCTCAAATAGGGTACACTCGCAAAAATTGTTTTTATATAATGTGGTGTAGGGTATCATACAGTCAGGCTTGACGACTATATTTTCTTACTTGTTTAAGTTAAGTTTTACTTAATAGGAATAATGGGAAAAATACATAAATTCGGGCTGCTTATAATGTTCGTTTAGTAAGCGCTTTAATTGTTATTTTCTGAATTCTTTTTATAAAAAATAATTGTTTTTCAGGTACATTAAAGGGTGGTCCAAAAAAACTGCAAACTGTAAAGAAAACAAATAGTTTTCAGAGCAGGGACCCGAAATAACTGTTATTATTTTTTAAATATCCAATAGGTTATGGAAAAAATAACTAAAACAAAATTGGTCCTGTAATGATAATTATAAATTACCCAGAAAATTATAGTTCTGCCATAAACATTATGAAAGATTATTATTTTTTTTGGTCTTTGATAACCTTTATGAAAGATTATTATTTTTTTTGGTCTTTGATAACCGTTATGAAAGATTATTAATTTTTTTGGTCTTTGGTAACCATTATGAAAGATTTTTATTCTTATTGGTCTTCTATAACCATTATAAAAGATTTTTATTTTTTCTGTCTTCTATAACCACGCTACAGTTCGCAAATCTTAAGATATTTTTATAAAACTTCGCACACTGACTTATATTTGCACAAGGACGAACTTTTTTTTAATGATTTTGGTAAGGATCCGCAAATTTTTTGATATCTTTCTCATATTTGTAAATAGAAACCAATTATGCCACAAAATCATGTTGCTGAGTTTAAATAAAATATCTCCAGTTTTAGGCGTATTTTCCCGATGTTTTTTTAAATACAAGAAATTTCGCATTAAAATTGTATTTATATACCATTGAGTAGTCAGTGCTGCTGGTGTAGTAGCTAAGATGTGAACTCTGAAACCGATAGGACCCGGATTCGATTCCTGGCTCGAGCGACCAAAAAAAAACATTTTTCAAAAAGAAATAATTATTTCTTAACATCCTCAACTATCGGTTGGCTTGAGCGAACTAATGAAAGTAATTTCAAATGCAAATATTGCTAGTAATGCAAATGTTAATAAAAATGATAATTTAATGAAGCTCGTTTTAGGAATGACTTTTATGAAACTGTTTCATAGATTCTATAAAATGCTTCATTACCTGACGATTTATTGTTTCTGTAAAGAGTTTCAGTAATTCTATGAAGCTTTTCATAAACATTGACTGTAACAAACCCTGTTTCATAGACTTTATTAGGAGTGTCATTGGCAGAACTCCAACGAATATTTTCATAAAAGTTGTGTGAAATTCGATATGGAAGACCGAAAAAAATAAAAATCTTTTGTAATGGTTACGGAAGACCAAAAAAAATTAAAATCTTTTATAATGGTTATTGAAGACCAAAAAAATAAAAGTCTTTTGTAATGGTTACGGAAGACCAAACAAAATTAAAATCTTTTGTAATGGTTATGGAAGCCCATAAAAAACAAAAACAAACTCTAACGGTTATCAAAGACCAAAAAAATATTGGTTATTTGTAACAATTATTTAGAGATCAGGTTTAAAAAATTCGTGATTAATTATTATTTCAGGATTTTTTCAAATATTGGTTATAACTGTTATGTCCCTGTTTCAGAGACTTATCTCAATATTTTTTATAACGATAGAAGGATCTATGAGAATTATGTGTGAAACAAAATAGCGGGCAAAAGTTCGCGACGACTTCAGTGGTATACCTCTATACGATGGTTCATATTTTCAATTATTCGGAGGCATAATTAAGGTTCTTTGTCGTTGGTAGTCTTCTGTTGATACCACATGTGAAGACAAAATAGAAATTTTTGAGCCTTTTTCTTTTTTGCATAAGAAATTGGCTTTTCTTTCTCAACACAATCATTTATATCTTCACTGGCATCATCCTCTAAAATTGACTGCATACTTTCACTGATGGCGGCATCTAAATCACATGTATTGGAAACATTTGGTTTCCCATAAGATTTAACTGCGGAGAGTCCTTCCACATGAAGGTCAACCCCAGTGGCTTGGATTATTTGTTCTTCAGCAGAAGTCAGAATCATCTCCTCGTAAGGTCCACCTCCGGGTTTCTGCTTTGATGCTTTGTTAAAAGACATTTTTTTCTTGGCATTGAATTTTTGTTCTGCAAAAGCCTAAATTTACAGTGTTGATAAATATTTAATTTACATGTGTACACCAATCTTTCAACTATTATACATTTCTCCATAATTTTACGTCCTTAGTTGGTGGTCCATAGGAATTTAGCTTAAGAACAAGTTCATCCCATAATCTCTTGGCTGTTGCTTTTCCTTGGTTACAATTTGGCAATATGTTTTTGGCCAATTTAGGATGATCGACCATGTACTGCGCCATAACTTCTTTTTGTTTTCCATTTATTTTGTTGGTATTAGTCCTATAAGCAATAATCACTTTATTATGTATTTATTTGTTTTAAAACTCGATTACGCCCTCGTTATCGTATGCTATCATCTCAAATTTCGGTTGTGCTGGTTCGATAACGAATGCAGTAATCCCAAAGAAAAAAATTACGAACAATTTTATTCGATTACGTATGCGGTAATTCGGGCCCAGCACTCATCTGCCAATTATTTATTTTCCTTTTATTTGACGTACAGATAAACTTTTTTCAATGTTGTAGGTGTTTTTCGCTGCAAGAAAGACAACGTTTAAAAATGTATGTACATATGTATTTTTATAATTATATATAAATAACTTACCTGTTTCAATAAACGTATAAGTTTTGCAAGGCAGCATACCCTTTTTCCATCCGAAAAAAGTTTTAATTATTTTGTAACAACTCAAGTTTCTCGATTAACTGATTCTCGCAGACGTAAAATGACGTGAAGAAAATTTTATTTTCTTTATTAATACACATTGTTTGTTTTGGCAATAAATGTTTGCTCCATTAGAGAATGTGTTTTAAAGCAAACAAAAATTATAGTACTAAACAAGAATTATAGAAATAAAGATTACGACATCAGGCAGATATAAAAATTTTTTACTGCGCATGTAGGAACTGTGACGTCACACAACCTTCGTTCTCATTGGCTAATAATTTTTTAGCTTTCAGACTGTTATGTTTATGTGTAAACATGGCAGTGGGACAATTTATTATTTTTCTATTTAAATTATTTGAAAACTGAAATTTTTTTTATAAAAGTTACTTTTTTTCATCATTTTATTTTTAACTTACGTATGTAAATATATATTATCTCTACATTAGCTTTAGTTAAAAATATAGACATTTAATTAAAAGCACGCAACACTTTATGTTTGTGCTCTTTTTTGCTCTCTTCTATTTTTATTTATTTTTTATTTTTCTTTATAACGCTACTTTTAAAACACGTTTTAACACCTTTAAAAAATTTATTTATTGTAATAATATTTTTAATATAAAATATTAAGCGAAATTCTTAGTTTTTTGACAATTGATATAATATTTTTTATTTGAAGTCTCTGAGTAAATTAATTGCAGGGTTGCCAACAATCACGTAATACATAAATTTTTTGTAAGATATTAAGATTTTCACACATAAAAGAGAGTTGGTAATCTGTACAAGGGAACTTCTACGTCATCAAACGGTAAAACATGCGCAAGGCGTAATCTTATTTCTATCATTCTTGGTACTAAACATACCTTTTGTGGGCAACTCATATTATGATTTTAATTGTATAAATGAAAATAAATATAATATATATTATAGCAGCAAACATTTCACATAATTTTATATGTTTAGCTAGATTGTAGTATCTTTTTAGGTGTAAAACCCCATATAATATTATTATAGTGAATTCAAAAATGTTAAGGACAAAAAATATTTTTTCATGTTATATAAGGACTATAATAAACTTATAAGGGTAAACATATTAGGCAAATATGAATAAAAATGTTCGTAGTGACAACTCATTAATCATGGTTTTTTCTCTGCGTGTGGCATATGCTTTTAATTCACTGAGAAATAGAAAGCTAAGTATGTATGTACAATAGACCGACTCACCTTATATGGGGAAAAAAGTTAAAGTTATACCCCCCTGAAAATAAATTTTGACATTTTTTATGATGATTCCCAAAATATTTTGGCTCTAGCGATAATCTCCCTTGAGCTAAACCGCGTTAAAAAAGTGTCCAAAAATGGTATTTTCCATAAATAAAAAATTCGGTAATTTTTTTTTGTCCAATAAATGGCCAAACATAATAGATATTTAGGAATTCTTAGATTCTGCATTAAAACATTTTAAGAAATTTCTTTATAACTGGTGGACGCGCTTAAAAAGAATAACATCCAAATAAAAAAAGAGGCTTCCAACGAAACAGGTTTATATGGGAGAAACGTAAAAACAAGATTAAAAGTATGTTTGGACCCAACTAGTATTTGATCCAGTTTTTTTGACTTAACTATATTTGTAAGAAGATACTTGTATAATGTTATTAAGAAGCAAACAATGTTTTAATAAAACTAGTGGTTACGTGTAGAACGAAAAATAATTGATAAGTGTGAACATAGCTATAGACTTGAACTCTTACCTTTTTTTTTTAATTTATCTAAAATTTTTAATGTTATAACCGTAATGAGTATGACTAAAGCTTCGTACAGACGGTGGCCAGATCTTACAATGTTGTCATTAAAAATGCCTGAAAATGTCTTGCAACTGTATGAACATTGTAAGCTCATTTTCATTTAGCAGATATGTAAAATTAATGCATTTGACATTGTCGGAACAATTACAACATTGTAAGATCTGACCACCGTCTGTACGAAGCTTAATATTAATCTTTCTTAAATAAATTTTCTGTGTTTACTTTTTTTATAAAATGTCTTTATAAAACAAAACGTTAATTTGATATTCAGGTTTGAATTTTTCCGGTAGAAACATAAGTAAGTTCCTATGCGCATTTCACTGGTTGCTTAGGCCAGATCATCAAGAAACCTTTTCCAAAGACTTTGGCAAAACTAAATATATTATTCAAATAAAACTGTAAAACAAATGAGAATTATGAGCTATTTAAAAATGGACAAGAGTTGTGAAAATACTGTCTTTACTTTGATTCAAATATTTTTTTTTATTGAATATGAAGAAATATTTAATTATTTCATTATTAAATATATTTTATTGAGTGCTATTTTGCAAAGTGTAAATTCGATAAATTTTTTCTTTGAATCAAACAAAAAGTTTGTTGACCTAAAATTTTATTTTTAACAAACTGTGTTGTTAAAAATTTTCTTGAGATATTTTTTTCTGTGCTGTTATGTGCCGAGTGTTTCCATCATAAATGTTCCAAGTTTTGCAAAGTTAATTCTACAAAAACCAAAACAAAAATGTTTTCACTTTAATCATACGCCATCCTTTAACAGTCCATGTTAACATTTTATAAAACACTTCTGTTACTTTCTGTACATTCTGTACTGTATCTCCATTAATAAACAATTGCAGTAAGAATAATGTAATTCTAAGTTTAACTATCTTATAAATATATTTTGTATTAATAAAATAAAATTGTGTATGCACTTCTATTGCATATCTCTATTAAAAAAATGTTACCTTTTAAATGGCTCTGTTTTGACCGGCTGTAATTTTCTTATTTCGTTTTCAGTAAAACAATCCATTATTCAATCCACTGTTTGTATGTATAGGTAAGTATGTAGGTGTTAGTGAGTATTTATAGTATACTGTCAATAAAATATAGATTCAATTGGCTTAAATTCAATGAAATATTTATTATATTGCAAATGTAGTTGCGTTTGTGTGTGTGTGTGTGTTTGTTTAAAATTGGCGTTTGTATGTTTGCAAGTGTACCCGTACTTTCACTGACAGTTTTTACAAACACACACTTTCACACACAGAAATTGCTCATTTACCAAGTGTATTTGTATTGAACTGTGATTGCACAAAAGTGTCAACACTAAAATAGCAATGTCATTTTCAACACAGTATAAATTTAACTTACTAAAAGACTGTTATACAGTCTATCAGAAAAATATTTGAACAATATTGTAAACATCGACAGAAATATTAATCTTTGATACAGAAACTATAATGAAATCTTGCCAGTTTGATGTCCCATATTTTAATTGTTTGTCGGTTAATACCCTAGGAGGAAGCGAACCAGTGTTGCCAAAACTTGGTGACCAAAAATGGCTAAATTTACGGAAAAAATGGCTAAAAAATGGCTAAAAATGGGCTAAAAAATGGCTAAAAGCTTTTTTAAATAAAACACATTAAAATTCAATAACAAAACAGAAATAATTCATTTAAAGTTGTTTACAATGAAATTGTAAGTTAAGATCAACTTGATAAATAAGAATAAACGTAAATTAATATTTTGATAGATATTTAAAAAATTAAATCATCGATAAATTCGTTAGTGTTCATCTCATAGGAATTAAATAATTTAAACGTAAATCATAATCACGACAATATTTACCCTACCTTTTAAATCCAGATCTACAATAAAATACAAGTAAGAAAGTATAGTCGGTCAACCCCAACTATAAGTAGGGTATCATATTCAAATTAGAACCTTTGTACCAAATTTTATCAAATAATCTCCAAAATTGCGACCTGTACTTTTTGCACAAGGTTTACATGGACAGCCAGCCAGCAAAACAGCCGGACAAACATCGTTAATTCGACTCAGAAAGTGATTCTGAGTCAATCGGTATACGAAAAGGTGGGCTTAGGACCAATATTTTAAGGTGTTGCAAACATCAACACAAGCGCATAGTACCATCTCTACTATTGTGGTGTTGCTATAAATATTTTATTGTTATGGTAAAAATATTTACTTAACTGATAAAATCGAATTAACGGTTGCTAAAAGTAACCTATTTCTCAAATTACTTTTAACAATATTTACTTGGCTAAATACCCTCTCTACTTAAGCATTAGACCATGGAAATGAGAGCAACTTTAAAGTCAATTCTGAAATTTCTAAAAATTTTTGTTGCCGCCTGCATCTCTTTATTGAAATCCTTGCAACCAGAAAGAAACACCCACGTTTGTGTTGATCCATTTTATAAATTTAATATTGGAATAGTTTTCCTTTTTTTTTAAATATTTTTCATAATCATAGTTTATAGCGATTTTCAACATTGTAAAAGTTGTGATTTAATTTAAAGGCGTTTTAATTGTTAAAAATGTTTATTTATATAATTTATATAAATAAACATAATAAAATAAAAATTATTCTTTTAAAAGAAAAACGGCAGAAAAAAATTTTATGGCTAAACAAGTTGAAAAATGGCTAAAAAAAAATGGCTAAACAGGGTGAAAAATGGCTAAATCTGGCCAATAAATGGCTAAATTGGCAAAAGTATATAATCGAGTACCAATAAAAAAAAGAGTTAAGTAGTCAAAAGTGTAAACATTTTTCAACACTTCAAGTATTTGTCATCAGCTGTTGCCTTTATTTTACGAATTTTTTTGGACAACAGCTTTTTGTGAGAGAAAATTTTCCAATTTGCTCATTTACTGCATTTTACTGTAAAAGTACTCAAACGCACCTAATATTTGAAAAAAAAAACGTTTATATACCAAAAACAGAAAGAAAGTTCGCCTTAATATACGTAACTTTATACAAAAACTATATTTAAAAACAAATAAGACGTTACAAACTATGATTGTAAAAAGACCTTACAAAAAGAGTATTATTGGATGAAGTGACTGTGTCCAACACCACAGTATTTAAAAACAAATTTTCGGCTATAAGAATAGCCATATCTATATTTTAGATTTCATTAAAATCGGTTTGATAGTTTCTGATAGGCAGATTTTGCTTCCCTTTCCCCCCTCGTGGTCCCATTTTTTTTTAAAAAATTCATACCTTATATGTCCATATAAATATGGATCTATATGTTTTAAATTTCATTTAAACTGGTTTGATAGTGGGCCCAAAGACCCTATTCCGGAAAGCAGCTTGTATGGGGGCAATATGAAATTATGGATCGATTTGCTCTTATCCCAATTAGAACCTACCCTACCAGAACAGTGACAGTCATTTGACCTATCATATGACTGGCATTGCTGTCGCGAATATCCATCATCGCGTAGAACAAAGTTTCTATAACTTTCTTAAGGCCAACGTGAAAAAACTGATGGAAACTTTTGTATACGTGTGATTTTGCATCCCTCTTTAACCTTTGAAATTTGTGGTTGATAAAATATATAGCTGAGTTGTTTACTCTTATACTCTGTAAACATCAGTACTGATGTATAAACCGGGCACAGCTGCCTAGTCAGTACTGATGCATACAACGGGCACAGCTGACTAGTCAGTACTGATGGATACATTCGTCACTGTTGACGTATTTTTAGCTTAAATAAAACACAATTCATCTCATTCAATTCTCATACATATTTTTGTCTATATTTAAAATAATAAAAAATAATAAATAATAATAATAAATTTTTAAAATTTTCAAAGTGTATTTGCCTCTAATCATAATATAACATCGGGATGAGCCTCTTCATTGAGAATACGTTCAGCACCCCCAGCAGGAGCCAAACTAATTAATTCCCAGTAATCTACATGCAATTCATGTCCACCTGGTGCCTAAAACAAAAAAAAATAGTTTCTGCAATATTGTTCACAAAACTTACTTACCGCTTTGCCTTCTGGCACATGTTTTAGTGTACCAAACAATTGTACCAAACATTGTAAAAATCCGTAATGTTGTAAAAATTAAATCTTTGCCTTGACGTCTTAAACGATGTACCCAGCCTTAGATTTTAACGTTTCTGTCAATTTTCGACAACTTCAAATATGCGAATTTTCTTGGCAGCTGACCAACTGGGATCTTCGGATGTGACAATCTTTTTGGCTTCATCCAAATTTTGTTTACGTTTTTCCGCATCTTCAGCTTCGCGTTTTTCTTAATCGGCATTTTAATAACTTTGACGTAACCAAATCTTTTTTTCTTTAATTGTGACTTACCTGCAACCTCATATTTTTCTGCAGCTCCAGGTTCTTTGCTGCCGACATAAATTAAGGGATAGGGCTCCTTTCCAGCATGTCTCATGGCTTGAAAAATTAATGAAATATTTTGCAGTATTAAATTTAAACAATTAACAAATATTAACCAGTAAAGCGTATGACAAAAATTTATAAAAAAAAATTGGCATTTTTTGTCGTGTTTTTAGTTGTTCTACTCTAACATATGGGGGATTTCATGTCAAGTGACCCAATTTTGAAATCGATGTCTTCCGATTTGGATGAAATTTGCACCAAGGTTAGTCCTATTGGATAGTAGTTTAGACACAAATTTTCAACAAGATCGGTCTAAAAGTTTCTGAGTTAGTGGGGGTCAAAATTTGACATTTTGGCCATACAGGTGTTCTTTCTTATCCATGTAACTTATTACTTATTGGTGTTAGCAAAATTTGTCCCAAGTAGCTTCGATAGCTATTTGATCCATCTTTTGAAAAAAATTTTTTTTGTTTTTTTTAAAAATTTTTTTTATTATTTTTTTTTAAATTTAAAACTTTTTTTTATTTTTTTTTTAGCGGGAATGTTTTTTTTTTTTTTTTTTTTGTTCAAAAGAAAGCTTATGTCTTTTCCTTTAAGGTAGTTTTGGTCCCTTTTTGGGATGCGAGCGGCTTATGTATAAAAAAAAATAATTTCTAACTCTAGACAAGGGTTTTTCAATTTTTAGCATATGCAGTGTTCTTTCTCATCCATTTAACTTATTACCTATTAGTGTTAGCAGAATTTGTCCCAAGTAGCTTCAATAGCTATTTGATCAATATTCTGAAAAATTTTTTTTTTGTTTTTTTAAAACTTTTTTTTTTTAATTTAAAATTTTTTTTTTAAATGTAAATTTTTTTTTTTTATATTTTTTTTTATCCGGAATGTTTTTTTTTTTTTTTTTTTTTTGTTCAAAAGAAAGCTTATGTCTTACCCTTTAAGGTAGTTTTGGTCGCTTTTTGGGATGCGAGTGGCTTATGTATAAAAAAAATTATTTCTAACTCTAGACGAGGGTTTTTAAATTTTTAGCATATGCACTATTTTGAATTTTTTCCTATTTGTGTTTAAGTGTTTCTAAAGCCTTAAAAATAAAACGTTTGCAAAGAAACTAGACAAATTAACCTTTCCGACGGTATGTTACAAACCCAATTATTATTTTATACCTTCGATTCTATAATGCCCACAATATGTTAATCCCAGAAATAAAATCACTTTTTTCTGTAGAAATGTTGACAAATAATTCTTTTTTTTAATTTTTCCTACATAAATTTTATTAAATTATTTATCTTTATCTTTTTATTATTATTATTAGAAATTATTATTATTATAATTATATATTAATTTAATTATTATTACAAATTAATAAAAAGAATTTAACCCATTTAAGCCCAAACAAAAACTACCGGACAAAAAATAAAATATTGTTTATTTTATTGTTTATTTTATAATAATAATTGGGTTTGTAACATACCGTCGGAAAGGTTAATTTGTCTAGTTTCTTTGCAAACGTTTTATTTTTAAGGCTTTAGAAACACTTAAACACAAATAGGAAAAAATTCAAAATAGTGCATATGCTAAAAATTTAAAAACCCTCGTCTAGAGTTAGAAATAATTTTTTTTATACATAAGCCAATCGCATCCCAAAAAGTGACCAAAACTACCTTAAAGGGTAAGACATAAGCTTTCTTTTGAACAAAAAAAAAAAAAAAAAAAAAACATTTCGGATAAAAAAAAATATAAAAAAAAAAAATTTACATTTAAAAAAAAAATTTTAAATTAAAAAAAAAAAGTTTTAAAAAAACAAAAAAAAAATTTTTCAGAATATTGATCAAATAGCTATCGAAGCTACTTGGGACAAATTCTGCTAACACTAATAGGTAATAAGTTAAATGGAAGAGAACACTGCATATGCTAAAAATTGAAAAACCCTTGTCTAGAGTTAGAAATTATTTTTTTTTATACATAAGCCGCTCGCATCCCAAAAAGGGACCAAAACTACCTTAAAGGAAAAGACATAAGCTTTCTTTTGAACAAAAAAAAAAAAAAAAAAAAACATTCCCGCTAAAAAAAAAATAAAAAAAAGTTTTAAATTTAAAAAAAAATAATAAAAAAAATTTAAAAAAAAAACAAAAAAAATTTTTTTCAAAAGATGGATCAAATAGCTATCGAAGCTACTTGGGACAAATTTTGCTAACACCAATAAGTAATAAGTTACATGGATAAGAAAGAACACCTGTATGGCCAAAATGTCAAATTTTGACCCCCACTAACTCAGAAACTTTTAGACCGATCTTGTTGAAAATTTGTGTCTAAACTACTATCCAATAGGACTAACCTTGGTGCAAATTTCATCCAAATCGGAAGACATCGATTTCAAAATTGGGTCACTTGACATGAAATCCCCCATATGTGTTAGAGTGGTACAACTAATGTAAAATTGTTGCAAGTGTGTTAGTAAAAAATTTTTTTTTTTTAGTTTCGGTCATCCATTTCTTGTAGGGTATGTACCAACTTTCACTAAATTATGCTAAAAATTGCGACCTGTACTTTACGCACAATGTTACATGGACAGCCAGCCGGACGGACATCGTTAGATCGACGCAGAAAGTGATTCTGAGTCGATCGGTATACTTTAAGACCAATATTTTAAGGTGTTTTGCACATCAGCACAAATGCATAATACCCCCTCCACTCTTATGGTCTTTTTAGCCAGAGTTGTAACAGCAAAAAGAGCTGATTTAAAAAAAAAGGTTGCCACATCAAAAAAAAAAAAAAATAATAATAACGATTTTTGCAAAAAATTATAAAATAAGTTTTTTTTCGTAGGAAAAAATGAAAAATTATCTTAAAATGGCAAAATAAGTAAAAAGCCGATATTGCAAAAATAACTAAAAGGAAGCAGATATTGCCTAAATAAGCAAAAAAGCCCTAATATATATACCTCTTTTTTTTGTCTTTTTATGATCAGAATTTGTTTTCAATCAAAAACATTCTATCTTGTAAACCAAAAAATAAGTATTTATATATTTGCTTTTTTTTTGATTGGCCTAAGTATAACCAAATACTGAAAAAGTCTATTTTGAACCACCCTGTTCTCAATAAAATAGTTAAAATAGGGCTAAAATTTTTTGGCTCCCGAGGTTAACTAGAATTTACTTTTATATAAATAAAAGTTTTAAAATTGGAGAACATAACAAAATAATTTTTGCCGCCTTCTCAAAATATGAGCCAGTGTGCAACGGTTACAATGTGACCCAGTAACAAAAACTTCGAGACGAGAAGAGCTTGAATAATCAGAATAAAAGCAGGGGGTCGTTCCAGAAAAATGAACCACAGCATGCCGCTTCTCCGCCAAGACATTTCCAGCTCAAGCTCTCAAGAAAATACTTTCTGGGCAAATTGTCGCAACTTCCCCATCCTCCGATCGTTCTCCAGGGCCCCACTATAATCTCACTCCGTCAAAGTATTAGAGATACCCATACTTTTTAAACCCCTTATTTCATCATAGTAGTGATACTCGGCAAAAAAAGCATACGTAGCACGAACCTTGTCAGAGTCTGTCCAGCACATCCCCCAACTAGAATCATGGTGTACGGCTAACATCAATCCCTTCTTGACCTTTAAAGTTATATATCATTGTATGAATTGCAAGTCAAGAGGAGCAGCGCCCAGCAAGATCTGAAGAGCATCCGTAGAAACTGTCAAACAGACCGCAATGCAAGCAAGCATAGCAACCCTCTGACAAGTACACGCAGTGAAAAGGCATGTTTAAATATTGTCACCTCCAACAAAACTAAAAAATCATTTCACATTTCAATTCTTTACGTGAGACAGTTTTATTAAATTGTTAAAAAAATTAAAAAACGCTGTAAAAATAAAAAATTTCTTTAAAATGTGAACACCAAATAATAATTATAAACAAAATTTAATTAATCGCTGTTGTCTTTTTACTTGAAAAAATAAATTTTCTTGAATAAAATTGTTCGTTGTCAAAAGATTTTCTTAACTTACTTTAAATAAACACACATATGTACATATATGCACGAGAACTCAGTTCTTGTTTCAATATATCGTCACCTTAAATGCAAAACAACGTATCATCAAAAAATTGGAAATGGACTTTTTATTGATTACGATTCACTATATCAAATTATGTATGTTTGCAAAATTTTAAACTTCTCCCTTAAAAAATAACCAAGTTATTAACAAAATTCAAACTCTTAAGAAAAATAACGCATCATCACACTTGCCAAAGAAAAATAGCAGAGTATTTTTTTCTGAACAAATGGTTATTCTGTTAACAGACAAAACTTAATCAGCGCGTAAGGCATAAGATTTTCCAGCGCTCAGCTTCAATGCTGCAATGACAAACTTAAATAAGAGCGTCAACGCTGTGTCAAGAATAACAAGTAATGTTAATTTATTTGTTTAATTAAACAAAAATGGAGATAAAATATCTAGACTGTGCAAAAAATGAAATAAAAAATGTAAAAATACTAAAAATCTGTTCTATAAGCGAAAAAAAAAATAATTTTTTAATAAATTTAAATACAGTCGAACTTCTCTTTACAATGAAAAAATTTTGCAAATAAAGATTTTACTCTAACGGCCTATTTCACCGATTCTGTTTAACTATCAATTCATATTAACGTATAGTTTTTCACACAATTTTATTTTTATTTGACATGAAAATTTTCATACAGTTAATTTTTCTTTACAATTTTCCTTATTTCACCGATTCTGTTTAACTATCAATTCATACTTAATTATAGCTTTTCATACAATTTTATTTTTATTTGACATGAAATTTATTTATAAGGTTACGTTAGGTTAGGTTCAATGTGCCTTCGACACGAAGACGGCTCACTTGGGTCCTTATAGGGTTTCTTAGTGATAACCTTAGCCAGTGATAAGAGTCAGCCAGTATTCACCAGAATATTCCTCAGAGGTCACTGCAGACTCGAACCACCCCGACTCCCTGCAGAACAAAGAGATCGACTTCAGTCCTACAATAGACATATCGTCGAGACTTGGCAATTCCGGTTTCCAAAAATGCCAAAGCCTTATATTCCCGACACCGGGACATTGGCAATTGGCAGTGAAAGTGCAACCCCTTCTCCTCCCCGTCATCATGACAACTTCTATGACAACCCTATCACCCAGTGACCCGCAATTACCGATATCACTGTACTTATCTAGACCCTACTAAGACCAAAAAGCACGCGCGTTCTCGCCGCGTCTGCCATCTCCCCTGAGCCCTTCTCTACGACTCACGTCTGATGAAAGTCTTGCAACGAGCTATTGATCTGCCGATCAGGCCGTCGACGAACATGCCATCCAAGAGACAGCCTTTTGGTAAACAAACTCTGGGTAAGCAGACCGTCCGCAGTTTGGTTTCCAGGCATCTGCTGGACCAGGTACCACGTCAGCGTTACCCTGGAATGTTTCGCGATCTCATTTTCAGACATCCGGCTTTCCACTGTTAACATAGATGTCGTGAAGCCACAAGCCTTAGCTGCAATGGCAGCGTTGATGTCCGTAAAAATAGCTCTCGATATACGATAGTACCTCAGCCAGTTATCCGCCCGTCTTTTGGCAGAGATTTCCGCCTACAGTACACTATCACCATCCGGCCTATAAGAGACCCTTTTGCCCAATTCTTCGATGAAGGAAATTGATATTTAAATAGAATTGGTGAAATATTACATAATGCCTTTTTGTCTCTACATACGGAATTATTCCAAAAAAATTCCGTTTAGGTTTTAAAAAAAATTAAAATGAAAACGAGAGAAACAATCGCCCGTGTTCGACATTAGTGGCATTTAATTATAGATGTTTAGTAAAGTAGCAGAATATATTCTAAAAATGTTGAACAATGCTGAAATGAATAACCGCTGCCTGTCGAACAGTGTTATTTAAACTAAAACTTCTGATAAAGTTGAAAAAAGTATTATTTCTGTATGATTGAAGTTCTATATAATGAAGTGTTTTTTTTTTGTTCCATGCAGATTCAATATAGGGAAGTTTGACTGTACATCTTTCGTTGTTGTTTTAATGAAAATTTAATAAAGTAACTTTTGTACTTTAAACCACTACTTATAAAAAGTGACGTTACGTTATTTTCCATTTTATATGACGATATGCACACGAACTTACATATATACAAAAATACGTACACATGAACACATATTCAATATAACTTTTTATATGAAGGATACAACGATAGACAGATTGTGATTCTATTTTACTTCTCTTAGCCAAATACACAATCCTGTATGTTTCCAAAATGGAATAGTGTGTTTGTGTGCTATTGTCGCTGGTTGTTGTTGTGAGATTGGTAAGCCAAAAAAAAAAAAAAAAACTACAAGACATACAAACGCACACGTGTACACAAATAAAAATAAAACATTAAGAATTGAATAAAATTGAAACTCAATCAAGTGAATGATTTTCTATCGATAAATCCAGATAACATTTGTAATTTATGGCATAAATAGAATTTGCTTTAAACAAACAGATTTTTACTGTCTATCAATACACATGTACAAACAAATAAATTGTATGTGTATATGTGCTCATTAATGTTTAAACGTATATGTTTTAGAGTTTTATGTGGAAGGCTGGATTGTATATGTCTATCGATGTAGTGACACTGAATGCCACTAAATAGTAAATCAATTTGCCGCTAAAATTCGATTACAATTGAAAATTTACAAACAAAATGTTCACTTCAATGTTTGCGATTCGTTTAGAGCTTTTTTCTAAAAAGATTTCTGAAGAACGTGATTTATTGGAATTTATAATATTGTTTATGGCCCGCATCTGTTCAATAAGCAAACTATTTAATACATACATATTTATTTACATGTGTATGTATGTATGTCAATACATAGTAAATATATAACCATATATGTATTATTTTACGAACTGATTTAAAATAAAACCCGAAAGATATGTAAGTAATGATGTCTAATTATTTAAATTAAACAACTTCATATTTTTCACTATCTGTTACAAAAATAAAGCATTGAAGTAATACAAATTTTAATTGGCTTAGTCGTACACCAATATTAATAAAAACGCCTCAAAAAACGATAAGGTAGCTAATTTTAGGGTAAAGTACCACTGACTACGTGGAAAAGTTTTTAACGTGGCGCGTTCAACTGCTTCATTAATAATTTTATAAAAGTTGTCCAACTGCTTTAATAGACTAAGATAATTGAGAGGTGCGTATCGACATTGGCAGAGGTACCAGTTTTTGATAGTTACTCTAAAAATAAATTAACTAAATTCAAGCAAGGCATCGAATTTTGAATTGTCCTTGCCAGATTGCAGCGATAACGAAAAATGAATATGTTAAAAGAATATGTAATTTCTGCATCCAGCGGGCCCGATTAATAGCTTCTGAAGCTTTTACTGTTGGATAGGGCTTAGATCTATCACCCAAAAAGATAAGAATCAGATGAAGCACTTCTTCATGTATTGGTAAGGGGTAACACTTACATCAATGTCACAACTTCTGAAACTGATTTTAAGAATTTGTTGCTGGACCTAAAACTACATCGTAAGAACCGTAATTAATGATTTGTAAACAAAGCAATAGCCAAACGATTGATTTTTATTTGTATGTTGGGTATGAATAATAATTTCATAAGCAGGGTACAAACCTGAAAAACGGTATAACTCAGGAACGGTAACAGCAAATTCAAAAATATTTGTTTCTAAATTATTAAGAGTTAATTGATCTTTCAAACTGCATTATTGGTTTGTTTCATTTTCATTTCATTTTTATAAAAATTTTAAAAGTTATAAAGCGTTATTTAAAAAATTTTTGGAAAAACAATTAAGAGTGCTATATTCGGCTATGCCGAATCTTATATACCCGTCACCTTGATGAGATAAGAACAAATAGTTATATACATAAATTACGTTCTTTATATAGGTTTAAATAAATATTAATTGAGCCACGCCAACTTTTCATTTCGCCATGCCGAAGAATATAAAAAAAAAACAAAAAATTCATATATGACCTGAGCCCGTTTCCTCTTTTGCCAAAGGTGATGTTCGAAATTCGTTTTGTAATCTTAAAATCGTTGTTTAGAAAAATTAAACAAAAAAAAAAAATGAAGAAGCGTTAAATTAAAATATATTGAGTCTATTAGTTTGTTTCTTTATTTGAGCGGCACATCATGTACATGCATTAATGTGTATGTGTATGCGTAAAATTAAACACATTACAAATAAAATCCACCACTTGTAGTGAAGGGTATAAAAAAAACAAAAAAAAAAAAAAAAAAAACACAATACCAACACTGTATTACCATAGCCACTGTAGGACCGTAGAAACCAATATTGATTTGGTTTGTATGGTATGTTTATGTCGTTTTGGTAATACAGTGTTGGTATGGTAATGTCACGTCTAATTGGACCTTTAAAGGAAAATAAATTGAGGCAGCCGTGGTTTTTTACTCATATTTATGGACCGATCTTGCTGAATTTCAATAGCAAACAATTCCGGACCATATGTGACATAAATGTATAATAACCTGGCCGCCATCATATATGGGGTCCTCGGAAAATCCATTTAAACGGACAGACGGACATCGTTAAATCAACTTCGCTCCTCATAAGGACCCAGAATATATATACTTTATAGGGTCTAACATCAATATTATAGAAATTACAAACGGAATGACAAACTTACATATATATACCCTATTCACCACCTGTGGTGAAGGGTATAATTACACAAAATTGTAATGTAGGTGGCATTAATGCAAATGAATTGCAAGTCTTTGTACACCAAAAAAAAAAGCTTGGACATTTTTCTTTAAAAGTGATGAACATCGCGGTTTTTGACAAACTTATGAAGGAAACCTAAAAAAGGCCGGCACACGATTTTGGCAAAAACTCGACTTGAGCGACCTCTTAACCGCTTCCGAAAAAAAACTTAAAAATACTTTACCCTATAAGCTTTGAAATTATGCTTGAGCCCCAAAAAGATCGACTCAGAAAGTGATTCTGTGTCGACCGGTATACTAACTATGTATATACTTAATATATAAACAAAAAGAATCTGGGAATTTATTTCTCATGGTGAGTAACACTTATTATATAAATTTTCATATTATTCGAATGTGTATTCTAAGCAGTGTTGCCAAAAGTAGGGAAAATACCTTCATGTAGGGTTTTTTGTTACTAAAATAGGAGCGTAGGGAAAATCGGACAGATTTTTTATATTCGCCAAAATGTAGGTATTTTTTCTCATAGTGCTTTGTATACGAAATAAATGCTTAAAAATATATTTTTTATAATGATTTAATATTAAAAGATATGGAATTCTTAAGTCCAGAACATATTTTTGGACAAAAAAAAAGATGAGTACAAATTTCAACTATTGTTTTAACAATTTAAATTAAGCCTCAATGATCTTTTGTATAAAATTAATGTTTTGAAATTGTGAAACTAATTTGTTTTGAAACATGGATTTGGAACACTTTTCGATAAAAACGGTAAAGTAAAACCTATATTAAAAAGGTTGTATTTCCAAATTTATCCGAACTGGTTCGGATTTTGTTTGCTTTACCCAATGCAAATGGTGATGCAGGGATACCAGCAGAAAGCGAAACAAATTAAGCCACAAAACTTCAAGTTTAATTTATGTTATAAGATAATTTTTGCAAAACAATGGAAGAGACTGCATTAATTTCGAATAAACTAACGGTCACTTTAGAAAACTCTGTTCAAAAGAAATATTGTTACGAAAGTAACTTTAGTTAAGAATAAGTTGTAATTATTGGTTAAGAATTGGTTATAATTGTTGGTTATCTTGTATTTATTAGTTATCTTGTATTCATAAGTAATTTTATTAGCTTACATCGTTTTTGTTATAATCTAGTACACTTCAATCCCAATGTGCAGAAAGCCCTAGAAATGACCGTTAAAAAAGCTTCAGGATAAGAGGTAAAATTATGTAAACATAAGTGCTACCATAAATCAAATTAAAGTGTGGTGAATAGAAAAGCCTCGAACCTTCGAAAAACATTTCGAATGTTCTAGACAACCAAATTGCAGTATAAATACTAGCGGCGAGTAGCAGAAAAATTCATTCTAAGTTCAGACTTTGTCAATAACGTATAACGCTGAGAAAATTATAGTTGGTTGTGAATAAAAGCTATAAATTACGGTTGTTAAAAAGACTTTGTACTAAATAAAGTTGTGTAAATTGTAAACAGTGTTGAAAGTGTTTGTGTTTTATTTATTTTATTAAAGTTGCAATAAAGAACTCGAAACGGTTTATTATAAAGGAAATAAACCAAAACGTTATTGAAAGGCAGTAACGTAACAATTGGTGTCAGAAGTGAAATTGCATAAATAAAATAAAAAAAAAAGTGAAAAGAATAATAAAATAAAAAAAAAAAATTAATAAATAAATTAATAAAAAAAAAAAAAATAGACAGCAATGAAATTTGAAGAGCTTAAAGTAGAACAGCTCAAGAAAGAATTGGGCAAGTTGGATCTGCCAACTGCAGGAAATAAAGCAGAGCTGCAGAAGAGGTTAATAGATGAATTCGAGCGACGCAATATCGACATTGTTAGCCACGAATTTGAGGAAAAGGAAGAAATTGAGGTGTGTACGCGTGCAGTTGCTAGCAGCATGGACTTAAACACAATGTTTGCTGCTATGATGGCAAAAATGGACGAAAATTCTAAAAGCATGGTACAGATGATAAAAGAAAATTCGAGTGATATTATAGCTGAAACTTCTAGAAAAATAGATGAAACTTCTAGAAAAATAGATGAAACTTCTAGAATAATGAATGAAAATGTGGAAAAAATGGTAAAGGAGAATTCAGTTACCATATTAGCCGAAATTCAAGAGAATTCTAGAATAACAAACGAGAAACTTCAGGAGATTTCCAGTGAGATGAACGAAAGAGTAAACGAAATGGAAATAGAATTTAATCAGAAGAATGTTAAAACACAAGTTACGATTTTTGATGAAAAACTACACCATCTGGAGCCAAAAGTTAATAACATTCAATGCCAAGAAGCACCAGTGCGAGTTATTCCAGAAGTTTCTAGTAGAATAAAGGCCCCTTGCTTTGACGGTAGTGTTCCATTAAATGTTTTCAAGTTCCAGTTCGATACAGTTGCTAACAGAAATGCATGGAACAGTGAGGAAAAAGCAATCGAGCTAATTCTTGCTTTAAAGGGGACTGCGGCTGAAGTGCTTGAAAGTGTACCAGTAAGTAGCAGAAACCATTATGATGAAATTATGGTAGCACTGCAACGCAAGTATGGTGGTGAACACAAAAAGGAAATCTACAAAATGGAGTTGCGTGGCAGAGTGCAAAAGGCAAACGAAACCTTACAGGACTTCGCACTGGAGATTGAGCGGTTGGTACAGCTAACTTATCCTGGTGAGAATCATCTCTTTTTGGACCATTTTAAAACGGAGGCATTTGTTAACGGTATTCGTGATGCTGATGTTAAACTTGCGGTATGTGCATCACAAAAACCAACATTTGCAGAGACTGTTTCATTTGCCCTAGCCCAGGAAACCGCAAGAATTATTTCAAGACCACAAGTAGGCAGAGTGCGAAGGCTCGATGTGACCGCCAATGGTGAAAGGGATATTGTGCAGGATATAAAAGAGGCAGTTATGGAAGCTTTAAGCGAGAAGAAAACAAAAGCTAAAATAAAATGCTATAACTGCGGAAAGGTTGGGCACATACAGCGTGACTGTAAAGCACGAAGAAAAAGTTCAAGATCTGCTTCGCCGCCGAGAGACAACCAACGGGCTAGTCATCAGTTATCACAGGAGTCGCCGTTAAGTATGGAGGGAGTGCTACCTTTCGCATCTGAGGACTCGATAATAAATTTAGTAGTGCCAAAGAGTAACAAAAGTATTACGACATTTTTCTACATCGATGGTAAAAAGCGCATTTTGACTATCGACACTGGTGCAGGATTCTCGATAATAAGGCCTGACTTGGTTAAAGGAGCTGTCGAACCACTAAGCGGAGTGAGCTTGCGAACAGCTACAGGTGAGCCTGCTACTGTCTATGGGAAAACACGTGTGGTGTTAAGAATTGCCGATATTGTCGCTTTTCATGAGTTTATTGTGGCCGACATTGTAGACGAAGTACTGATTGGCGCAGATTTTATGATAAGTCATAATATAAGTCTGAATATGGGAAAGCAAATTATGTATTTGTGTGATTATGAAATACCCCTGGATGTTGGGTATGAAAGTGAGGCTCGTGTGGGACAGCCTCTCGAATGTACTCGTCAGGAATCGTCAGTTCACAGAAAAGTTGAAAAGCGAGATAAAGTGGTTGCTCAGGTAAGACAGCTTAGCAGATTGGAAGCCAGGCACTGTACGGAGGCAGATAGGAGGGAATGCGTCAGTGAGGGTCGCTCGTTGAAGGTAGCGCCCAGTAAATATTGGATAACGGCGCAAAGAAGAGAGCCCGTATCGGCCAAGGTTATAAGGGCCAACAGTATAGGTAGAAGTCAAAATTTTAAAGAAAACTGCCCAAAGCGTGTGGCAGCCAGGAGCACAGCAAATAGAGGTTGTGCGTCGCTTCCACAGTGCAATTGTAATGCGCTACCTCTACCAGAAGATAAGCAGGTATCTTCGCTTGTGTGTAGAAATACTTACGACCATAGAAAGTCCGTGCGTAGCCGTAGTAAGTTGTGCAGATATGATCGGCCGGTGAATTCCGAAGGATCTAAGGAGGGCCAGTTAGTTTTTCCAATGAATCAACAACCAAAGGAAGGATTAGTTCCCAGGCCACAAATACATTGGAATGGGCCATATAAGGTGATAAAGAAATTAAATGATGTTGTATACCGAATACAGAAATACAAAAGTCCAAGAGCCAAAATGAAAGTTGTTCATTTAGAACGATTAGCCCCTTATGCAAGAGGTGATTCTGAGCCTATTCGGGACGAACAGGCTTAAGTGGGGGGCAGTGTTACGAAAGTAACTTTAGTTAAGAATAAGTTGTAATTATTGGTTAAGAATTGGTTATAATTGTTGGTTATCTTGTATTTATTAGTTATCTTGTATTCATAAGTAATTTTATTAGCTTACATCGTTTTTGTTATAATCTAGTACACTTCAATCCCAATGTGCAGAAAGCCCTAGAAATGACCGTTAAAAAAGCTTCAGGATAAGAGGTAAAATTATGTAAACATAAGTGCTATATTTTTTGAACTTTGAATACGGAAGAGTTTTCAAAATTTGTTCGATTTCATTTTCACGCGACTTTGATTTCCATGACATGGCCGATTATTTATAAAATAACATGTTGCTTTTGTACCTTAATTGAATTAAAATTATCATATAAAGATTACCTGCCATATTCATAAAAATAATATTATTTTAATAAAGGTTTACAAAACAAATTTTCTCTTAAAATTGTAATTAATAAACGTTTGTTAAACTTAATAAATGTTTATGGATACGGGGGTACATTATTTTTTTTTTAAAAGTATCTAAATTTGTTTAGTTTTATTACTTTTTTTTGTTGCTAGAGCTTTACTAAACATATGCGAATGAAAATAGTTTTTTATAACTATTGTTTTCTCATAGACTTTAATGACTAAAACGCGTAGGGATTTTTGTAGGGAGAACGTATAGGGGAAAATCGGATTTTTTTTAGTATGCGTAGGTATTTTTCAACAAATCTTCTGGCAGCACTGATTCTAAGTCAAATTACAATTTTCAAAAGCTTTTACGATTCCAGATGATTCCAGACAAAATTTGTTTGTTCGTGGTTTACGATCAAAACTGTCTAATTTGTTTATGCAAAGCTTCAACTTAAATTATGACATTTAGTATTTACTGAAACTTGGCTCAATGATAACTTTCTAAATACTGAAATCCTGTGTGGCAAATATTCCGTAGAGTTCGTGCTACTTATGGGGGAGGTGTTCTTATTGCGGTCTCTACCAGTTTGAATTCTGAATGTTTAGTGCTTGATGTATCGCTTGATATAGAATTTATATATTTTATTGTTAAATTACAATATATATATACAGTAGAATCTCACAAATTCAAACCGTCACAAATTCGAACCGTCCAGAAATTAGAACCGGCCATTTCAATGTATTGGACGCTCTGAAATTAGAAACTGTAGTTCTAATTTCTGGAAGTGTTTTTTTTTTTTTATTTCTACTAGGAATTTTTTTTTAATGATTTTAAACATGAAAGGCGGAAAACCAAATTAAACGCTCTGAAATTAGAACAGGGGGTTCTAATTTGTGGAATTGTTTATTATTTTTTTTTTGTAGTAAAAATACAAATTTTTTTTTTCGCTCATTAAAGTAAAAATAAAACGGGGAATTACCGAGTTATTGGTGGTCTGTACAATTCGGTCACATGCGTACGAAACTTGATATGCTTTAACAAATTTGGGTCAGTTGATAACTGAAGGTCATCGATAACGAAAAATGAATATGTTAAAAGAATATGTAATTTCTGCATCCAGCGGGCCCGATTAATAGCTTCTGAAGCTTTTACTGTTGGATAGGGCTTAGATCTATCACCCAAAAAGATAAGAATCAGATGAAGCACTTCTTCATGTATTGGTAAGGGGTAACACTTACATCAATGTCACAACTTCTGAAACTGATTTTAAGAATTTGTTGCTGGACCTAAAACTACATCGTAAGAACCGTAATTAATGATTTGTAAACAAAGCAATAGCCAAACGATTGATTTTTATTTGTATGTTGGGTATGAATAATAATTTCATAAGCAGGGTACAAACCTGAAAAACGGTATAACTCAGGAACGGTAACAGCAAATTCAAAAATATTTGTTTCTAAATTATTAAGAGTTAATTGATCTTTCAAACTGCATTATTGGTTTGTTTCATTTTCATTTCATTTTTATAAAAATTTTAAAAGTTATAAAGCGTTATTTAAAAAATTTTTGGAAAAACAATTAAGAGTGCTATATTCGGCTATGCCGAATCTTATATACCCGTCACCTTGATGAGATAAGAACAAATAGTTATATACATAAATTACGTTCTTTATATAGGTTTAAATAAATATTAATTGAGCCACGCCAACTTTTCATTTCGCCATGCCGAAGAATATAAAAAAAAAACAAAAAATTCATATATGACCTGAGCCCGTTTCCTCTTTTGCCAAAGGTGATGTTCGAAATTCGTTTTGTAATCTTAAAATCGTTGTTTAGAAAAATTAAACAAAAAAAAAAATGAAGAAGCGTTAAATTAAAATATATTGAGTCTATTAGTTTGTTTCTTTATTTGAGCGGCACATCATGTACATGCATTAATGTGTATGTGTATGCGTAAAATTAAACACATTACAAATAAAATCCACCACTTGTAGTGAAGGGTATAAAAAAAACAAAAAAAAAAAAAAAAAAAACACAATACCAACACTGTATTACCATAGCCACTGTAGGACCGTAGAAACCAATATTGATTTGGTTTGTATGGTATGTTTATGTCGTTTTGGTAATACAGTGTTGGTATGGTAATGTCACGTCTAATTGGACCTTTAAAGGAAAATAAATTGAGGCAGCCGTGGTTTTTTACTCATATTTATGGACCGATCTTGCTGAATTTCAATAGCAAACAATTCCGGACCATATGTGACATAAATGTATAATAACCTGGCCGCCATCATATATGGGGTCCTCGGAAAATCCATTTAAACGGACAGACGGACATCGTTAAATCAACTTCGCTCCTCATAAGGACCCAGAATATATATACTTTATAGGGTCTAACATCAATATTATAGAAATTACAAACGGAATGACAAACTTACATATATATACCCTATTCACCACCTGTGGTGAAGGGTATAATTACACAAAATTGTAATGTAGGTGGCATTAATGCAAATGAATTGCAAGTCTTTGTACACCAAAAAAAAAAGCTTGGACATTTTTCTTTAAAAGTGATGAACATCGCGGTTTTTAACAAACTTATGAAGGAAACCTAAAAAAGGCCGGCACACGATTTTGGCAAAAACTCGACTTGAGCGACCTCTTAACCGCTTCCGAAAAAAAACTTAAAAATACTTTACCCTATAAGCTTTGAAATTATGCTTGAGCCCCAAAAAGATCGACTCAGAAAGTGATTCTGTGTCGACCGGTATACTAACTATGTATATACTTAATATATAAACAAAAAGAATCTGGGAATTTATTTCTCATGGTGAGTAACACTTATTATATAAATTTTCATATTATTCGAATGTGTATTCTAAGCAGTGTTGCCAAAAGTAGGGAAAATACCTTCATGTAGGGTTTTTTGTTACTAAAATAGGAGCGTAGGGAAAATCGGACAGATTTTTTATATTCGCCAAAATGTAGGTATTTTTTCTCATAGTGCTTTGTATACGAAATAAATGCTTAAAAATATATTTTTTATAATGATTTAATATTAAAAGATATGGAATTCTTAAGTCCAGAACATATTTTTGGACAAAAAAAAAGATGAGTACAAATTTCAACTATTGTTTTAACAATTTAAATTAAGCCTCAATGATCTTTTGTATAAAATTAATGTTTTGAAATTGTGAAACTAATTTGTTTTGAAACATGGATTTGGAACACTTTTCGATAAAAACGGTAAAGTAAAACCTATATTAAAAAGGTTGTATTTCCAAATTTATCCGAACTGGTTCGGATTTTGTTTGCTTTACCCAATGCAAATGGTGATGCAGGGATACCAGCAGAAAGCGAAACAAATTAAGCCACAAAACTTCAAGTTTAATTTATGTTATAAGATAATTTTTGCAAAACAATGGAAGAGACTGCATTAATTTCGAATAAACTAACGGTCACTTTAGAAAACTCTGTTCAAAAGAAATATTGTTACGAAAGTAACTTTAGTTAAGAATAAGTTGTAATTATTGGTTAAGAATTGGTTATAATTGTTGGTTATCTTGTATTTATTAGTTATCTTGTATTCATAAGTAATTTTATTAGCTTACATCGTTTTTGTTATAATCTAGTACACTTCAATCCCAATGTGCAGAAAGCCCTAGAAATGACCGTTAAAAAAGCTTCAGGATAAGAGGTAAAATTATGTAAACATAAGTGCTACCATAAATCAAATTAAAGTGTGGTGAATAGAAAAGCCTCGAACCTTCGAAAAACATTTCGAATGTTCTAGACAACCAAATTGCAGTATAAATACTAGCGGCGAGTAGCAGAAAAATTCATTCTAAGTTCAGACTTTGTCAATAACGTATAACGCTGAGAAAATTATAGTTGGTTGTGAATAAAAGCTATAAATTACGGTTGTTAAAAAGACTTTGTACTAAATAAAGTTGTGTAAATTGTAAACAGTGTTGAAAGTGTTTGTGTTTTATTTATTTTATTAAAGTTGCAATAAAGAACTCGAAACGGTTTATTATAAAGGAAATAAACCAAAACGTTATTGAAAGGCAGTAACGTAACAATTGGTGTCAGAAGTGAAATTGCATAAATAAAATAAAAAAAAAAGTGAAAAGAATAATAAAATAAAAAAAAAAAAATTAATAAATAAATTAATAAAAAAAAAAAAAATAGACAGCAATGAAATTTGAAGAGCTTAAAGTAGAACAGCTCAAGAAAGAATTGGGCAAGTTGGATCTGCCAACTGCAGGAAATAAAGCAGAGCTGCAGAAGAGGTTAATAGATGAATTCGAGCGACGCAATATCGACATTGTTAGCCACGAATTTGAGGAAAAGGAAGAAATTGAGGTGTGTACGCGTGCAGTTGCTAGCAGCATGGACTTAAACACAATGTTTGCTGCTATGATGGCAAAAATGGACGAAAATTCTAAAAGCATGGTACAGATGATAAAAGAAAATTCGAGTGATATTATAGCTGAAACTTCTAGAAAAATAGATGAAACTTCTAGAAAAATAGATGAAACTTCTAGAATAATGAATGAAAATGTGGAAAAAATGGTAAAGGAGAATTCAGTTACCATATTAGCCGAAATTCAAGAGAATTCTAGAATAACAAACGAGAAACTTCAGGAGATTTCCAGTGAGATGAACGAAAGAGTAAACGAAATGGAAATAGAATTTAATCAGAAGAATGTTAAAACACAAGTTACGATTTTTGATGAAAAACTACACCATCTGGAGCCAAAAGTTAATAACATTCAATGCCAAGAAGCACCAGTGCGAGTTATTCCAGAAGTTTCTAGTAGAATAAAGGCCCCTTGCTTTGACGGTAGTGTTCCATTAAATGTTTTCAAGTTCCAGTTCGATACAGTTGCTAACAGAAATGCATGGAACAGTGAGGAAAAAGCAATCGAGCTAATTCTTGCTTTAAAGGGGACTGCGGCTGAAGTGCTTGAAAGTGTACCAGTAAGTAGCAGAAACCATTATGATGAAATTATGGTAGCACTGCAACGCAAGTATGGTGGTGAACACAAAAAGGAAATCTACAAAATGGAGTTGCGTGGCAGAGTGCAAAAGGCAAACGAAACCTTACAGGACTTCGCACTGGAGATTGAGCGGTTGGTACAGCTAACTTATCCTGGTGAGAATCATCTCTTTTTGGACCATTTTAAAACGGAGGCATTTGTTAACGGTATTCGTGATGCTGATGTTAAACTTGCGGTATGTGCATCACAAAAACCAACATTTGCAGAGACTGTTTCATTTGCCCTAGCCCAGGAAACCGCAAGAATTATTTCAAGACCACAAGTAGGCAGAGTGCGAAGGCTCGATGTGACCGCCAATGGTGAAAGGGATATTGTGCAGGATATAAAAGAGGCAGTTATGGAAGCTTTAAGCGAGAAGAAAACAAAAGCTAAAATAAAATGCTATAACTGCGGAAAGGTTGGGCACATACAGCGTGACTGTAAAGCACGAAGAAAAAGTTCAAGATCTGCTTCGCCGCCGAGAGACAACCAACGGGCTAGTCATCAGTTATCACAGGAGTCGCCGTTAAGTATGGAGGGAGTGCTACCTTTCGCATCTGAGGACTCGATAATAAATTTAGTAGTGCCAAAGAGTAACAAAAGTATTACGACATTTTTCTACATCGATGGTAAAAAGCGCATTTTGACTATCGACACTGGTGCAGGATTCTCGATAATAAGGCCTGACTTGGTTAAAGGAGCTGTCGAACCACTAAGCGGAGTGAGCTTGCGAACAGCTACAGGTGAGCCTGCTACTGTCTATGGGAAAACACGTGTGGTGTTAAGAATTGCCGATATTGTCGCTTTTCATGAGTTTATTGTGGCCGACATTGTAGACGAAGTACTGATTGGCGCAGATTTTATGATAAGTCATAATATAAGTCTGAATATGGGAAAGCAAATTATGTATTTGTGTGATTATGAAATACCCCTGGATGTTGGGTATGAAAGTGAGGCTCGTGTGGGACAGCCTCTCGAATGTACTCGTCAGGAATCGTCAGTTCACAGAAAAGTTGAAAAGCGAGATAAAGTGGTTGCTCAGGTAAGACAGCTTAGCAGATTGGAAGCCAGGCACTGTACGGAGGCAGATAGGAGGGAATGCGTCAGTGAGGGTCGCTCGTTGAAGGTAGCGCCCAGTAAATATTGGATAACGGCGCAAAGAAGAGAGCCCGTATCGGCCAAGGTTATAAGGGCCAACAGTATAGGTAGAAGTCAAAATTTTAAAGAAAACTGCCCAAAGCGTGTGGCAGCCAGGAGCACAGCAAATAGAGGTTGTGCGTCGCTTCCACAGTGCAATTGTAATGCGCTACCTCTACCAGAAGATAAGCAGGTATCTTCGCTTGTGTGTAGAAATACTTACGACCATAGAAAGTCCGTGCGTAGCCGTAGTAAGTTGTGCAGATATGATCGGCCGGTGAATTCCGAAGGATCTAAGGAGGGCCAGTTAGTTTTTCCAATGAATCAACAACCAAAGGAAGGATTAGTTCCCAGGCCACAAATACATTGGAATGGGCCATATAAGGTGATAAAGAAATTAAATGATGTTGTATACCGAATACAGAAATACAAAAGTCCAAGAGCCAAAATGAAAGTTGTTCATTTAGAACGATTAGCCCCTTATGCAAGAGGTGATTCTGAGCCTATTCGGGACGAACAGGCTTAAGTGGGGGGCAGTGTTACGAAAGTAACTTTAGTTAAGAATAAGTTGTAATTATTGGTTAAGAATTGGTTATAATTGTTGGTTATCTTGTATTTATTAGTTATCTTGTATTCATAAGTAATTTTATTAGCTTACATCGTTTTTGTTATAATCTAGTACACTTCAATCCCAATGTGCAGAAAGCCCTAGAAATGACCGTTAAAAAAGCTTCAGGATAAGAGGTAAAATTATGTAAACATAAGTGCTATATTTTTTGAACTTTGAATACGGAAGAGTTTTCAAAATTTGTTCGATTTCATTTTCACGCGACTTTGATTTCCATGACATGGCCGATTATTTATAAAATAACATGTTGCTTTTGTACCTTAATTGAATTAAAATTATCATATAAAGATTACCTGCCATATTCATAAAAATAATATTATTTTAATAAAGGTTTACAAAACAAATTTTCTCTTAAAATTGTAATTAATAAACGTTTGTTAAACTTAATAAATGTTTATGGATACGGGGGTACATTATTTTTTTTTTAAAAGTATCTAAATTTGTTTAGTTTTATTACTTTTTTTTGTTGCTAGAGCTTTACTAAACATATGCGAATGAAAATAGTTTTTTATAACTATTGTTTTCTCATAGACTTTAATGACTAAAACGCGTAGGGATTTTTGTAGGGAGAACGTATAGGGGAAAATCGGATTTTTTTTAGTATGCGTAGGTATTTTTCAACAAATCTTCTGGCAGCACTGATTCTAAGTCAAATTACAATTTTCAAAAGCTTTTACGATTCCAGATGATTCCAGACAAAATTTGTTTGTTCGTGGTTTACGATCAAAACTGTCTAATTTGTTTATGCAAAGCTTCAACTTAAATTATGACATTTAGTATTTACTGAAACTTGGCTCAATGATAACTTTCTAAATACTGAAATCCTGTGTGGCAAATATTCCGTAGAGTTCGTGCTACTTATGGGGGAGGTGTTCTTATTGCGGTCTCTACCAGTTTGAATTCTGAATGTTTAGTGCTTGATGTATCGCTTGATATAGAATTTATATATTTTATTGTTAAATTACAATATATATATACAGTAGAATCTCACAAATTCAAACCGTCACAAATTCGAACCGTCCAGAAATTAGAACCGGCCATTTCAATGTATTGGACGCTCTGAAATTAGAAACTGTAGTTCTAATTTCTGGAAGTGTTTTTTTTTTTTTATTTCTACTAGGAATTTTTTTTTAATGATTTTAAACATGAAAGGCGGAAAACCAAATTAAACGCTCTGAAATTAGAACAGGGGGTTCTAATTTGTGGAATTGTTTATTATTTTTTTTTTGTAGTAAAAATACAAATTTTTTTTTTCGCTCATTAAAGTAAAAATAAAACGGGGAATTACCGAGTTATTGGTGGTCTGTACAATTCGGTCACATGCGTACGAAACTTAATATGCTTTAACAAATTTGGGTCAGTTGATAACTGAAGGTCAAAGTGAAGTAAGTGTTCATACGTATGAAAGATTAACAAATGGCAACAAACGTAAAAAATACCTTATATTTGGATACTAAGGTTAAAATATTAAAAAGACTTAATGAAGGCGTGAGTGGAAAGCGTTGTGTAAATAAATCAAAAAAACCAATTAAGTACCTAATAATTAAAAAACTTTTTAAAAGTTTTTCTATGAATTTAATATGTTCAATTAATGAAATGTTATTAAATAAAAATTGTTTTTAATTTAAATAAAGCTTAGGTACACAACTATTCATTATTTATCACTATTTCATTATAATTTTATCATTTTCTGTATAAAAAAAAATGTACAGAAATTCGAACTTTTCAGAAATTTGAACTGCCCAGTGCACAAAGTGGTTCTAATTTGTGAGATTCTACTGTAATACAAAAAAATAATATTAACGTGTTCATATTCATATATTCCTACATCATCCCCGCAGTCTTTATATATCCATCAAGGTGAAGCTATTAGGTCTGCTTCTCTCTCCGCTAATAACCATGATAATATTTGATAAATTATAAATAAATATGTTTTGCATAACCTGACCTTGAGCTTGATTAAAAAATAAGAGGAAACAAAATTAAAAGGTCGAAGAAAATAGACTAAATAAGTTATATTGGAATTTTAAAACAAAAAAACATCAAGAAGTAAATGTCGAAAAACTGATTCAATTATACCATATTGATCCTTATGAACTTGTCTATGATAAAATATATTGATTTTTAAAATTTTGATTTTTATTGTTTCGATTAAAGTAAACAGTTATTTATTCGCTTTAGGGGTTTATTCGTATAATATTTTTAGCTTTTCTAAAATCTTAGGAAAAGGTTTCCTGATGAGCTGGCCTAAGCAACCAGTGAAATGCGCATAGAAGCTAGCTTTCCCTCAACAATAAATTTCAGTGTATTTATCAAATATGAAAAATTGGGAATTTAGCACGTCATACAGAAATCGTATTAAAGTTATTTTTTTATTATCAAAAAGTAATTTCAATTTTTGGGAATACAAAATTTTTAATTTCAAAAGATTTTGTTATTCGTGCTTAATTCCCAGTTTTTATTATTGATAAAAACACTTGAAATTTATTGTTGATGGGATAAGCTATTCCTATGCGCATTTCACTGGTTGCTTAGGCCAGATCATCAGGAAACTTCATCCATAAAGATTTTAGAAAAACTAAAGATATTAAACCAAATAAAACTGTTAAGCGTATAAGACTTATAGCAACAGTTCTACTTGTAATAATATCAAAGTTTAAACAAAACACATCAACAATAAACAGTGGGTTTATCTCATCTTACATTCCCCACTACAATTAGTTGAAATTCTCTCAACATTAATTGTAGTTGTAAGTAGGTTAAGAAAAACAAAATAAAAACAACAACAACTTACAAAAGATGTTGTCAATTAAGTGTTTTTTTAGGCCGTGCACTTCTTAACCTACTTACAACTACAATTAATGTTGAGAGAATTTCAACTAATTGTAGTGGGGAATGTAAGATGAGATAAACCCACTGTTTATTGTTGATGTGTTTTGTTTAAACTTTGATATTATTACAAGTAGAACTGTTGCTATAAGTCTTATACGCTTAACAGTTTTATTTGGTTTAATATCTTTAGTTTTTCTAAAATCTTTATGGATGAAGTTTCCTGATGATCTGGCCTAAGCAACCAGTGAAATGCGCATAGGAATAGCTTATCCCATCAACAATAAATTTCAAGTGTTTTTATCAATAATAAAAACTGGGAATTAAGCACGAATAACAAAATCTTTTGAAGTTATTTTTTTATTTTTATTTTTTTGAACAAAAATAACAGTTTTTTTTTTGATTTTTATTTTTTTGAACAAAAATAACAGTTATTTTATAATTTTTATATTTTCGTTCAAAAATAAAAGTTATTCTTTAAAGAAATGTACGTGTAAAAATAATTTATTTGACTTTAAATGTTTATTTTAATGTGTAATCATCATTGGGATTTCTTATGCACATTAAAAAAAATATTTAAAGTCAACTAAATTATTATTACACGTACATTTCTTTAAAGAATAACTTTTATTTTTGCTCGAAAAAATAAAAATCAAAAAATAACTTTTTTTATCTGACTGCTATGAAAAAAGAAATAACTGTTACGGTCCCTGATTATAATTATGGGTGACTTTAATATGTCTTTAATATCCTGGAACTATTCGCTTGATGATAAATACTCCGTCCAAACGAAATTAAGTGTAAATTACGTGGACTTTTTAAATATTTTATATGATATGTATGAGCCTTTTTCAAATAAATAGAATACTAAGCGATTTTGAAAATATTCTGGATTTAGTTTTTGTAAATTAGAGATGCTAAACGATCCAACCCTATTACTCTTCCGGAAGATCGATATCATCCTGCTTTTGAAGTTAATGTATCTATTCCTACGGATTGTACTGTATCGTCAAATGTTAGTACTGAAAAAGTATTTTCTTTCGAACGAGCTAACTACTACATGTTAAATGATCTTATAAGTAATACAGACTGGAGTAACATCTTGGCATATTCTTCAAACCCAAGTGGGTCCATGTATCGTATATTTGATGTATTTTACAACAAACTGTGTTCTTTTATGGACGTGTGTATTCCAAAACGCACATCTAAACTATTACTGGGACCACCTTGGAAGTGCAGCTTTCTCGAGCAAAGAATAGGAAAAAAATAAATATTATTAAGTATTCAAGCGGTCAGGATCATCTGCAGACTATCTATTTAAATAAAATCAAATTTAATTTAAAACTTGATCCCAAGTCGTTAAAAAAATTTATAAACTCAAAGAAAAAAACCGTTGGTTATCCTACTTTAATGTCTTATCGACAAATTGAATCTAGTAATGATACAGTTAGAAGTAACATGTTTGCTAATTTTTTCTCAAACACCTACTCAAGTTTAACATATGAAAACTCAGTCAATTATCCATTTCCCCTGGTGGAAAACCATGCAATATCTCCTTTGCTATCCGGCGTGTATACGATTACAAATGATCTAAAAAACCTAAAGTTCTCTTACATTTTGGCCCGGATAAAATTCCTAGCCATGTGTTAATAAAGTGTGCATATTCCTTAGCAGTCCCTTTGACAGTTTTATTCAGAGCATCTATTAAATATGTTTATCTGCCTAAATTGTGGGAAGAGTCGTATATTGTTCCTTTGTTTAAGTTGTGTAATAAGTCTCTTATTGAAAATTACAGGGGAATTCCAAAACTGATCTTTTTTAACAGCTTTGATTGTGTTACTAAAGTTGCACATGTGCCTAATACCACGTCCAAATAATCCCAATCATTTGTGCATCTCTTTTTTTTTTGAAATTTAGGTTCTTTACCTTGTTTAAGTTTCTTAATTCTTGTATTATTTTTAGGTGCTTTGAAAGATTAAAATTTTATTTTGAACTTTTAGTTTTGGGAAATTTGATTTTCGGAAGGCCTTAATTTTAGTGCAAAGATAGCACAGGCAATTTTGACAAGCCGTAGATGAAGGCATGAGTTCTTTGATTGACGCAAACTTGCTAGAGTCTAGAAATTTAAAGTAGGTTTTATTTCTTATTGTTTAGAACAAAATCATATACTAAAAAAAAATTGTAAGGAAAAAATTTCTAATTTTCCGACAGACATTAAAGTTAATGAGATAGAGAGAGAGGTTCCGTTTTTCAAAAATGAGATCAAGGTATATTTACACAAGGTAGACTCATTTGGGAGTGTAGACATGCTGCTCTATAAAAGGAACCGAGTTGTCAAAATTGTCTTCATATAAAACAAAAACAATTTAACGCACACATGTACAAATTTTGGCTCATATACACGCAATTTGACGTTGGGGTTCCAACTAGGGGTAAACAGCTGACAAACATATGGGCCAACGAGTTTACCTTGTGTAAATATACCTTTAATGAGATAAAAATAACATACAAAACTTATATAAATTGGTCTCGTTTGTTAGTCATGCAAACTAGCAATACTTTTTGTGCAAGGACTTAAGGTAATTCTGATAATCTTTATTCACAAGAATCCATTAATATGACCGATTAAAGGATACAATCTTAATAAGACTAAATTTTGATGAAAGTTGCAAAATGTTTAAAAAATTGTTTGCTTACAACTAAAATTATAGAGTTAGTAAATTCTTCAAATAACAATACAAATCAAGCCGAATCTTTAATACCCTCCACCGACAGTTTATTTATTTCAGGAATGATATCTAAATGATATCTATTTATTACTAATTTATCTTTATAAAAACAGACAACAGCATTCAAATTTTGTTATGATATCATGATTCGTAACAGTTTAAGCTGAACTTAAATGATTTTCCGAGGGGAATTTATATTGGAGCCATGGTAAGTTATGAACCAATCATCACAAAATTCCGCATAGTGATTTCTGGTATTAAAAAACATAAATTTCATTAAATTTCAATACAGTGGTGAAATTGGATTTAGCGTTTACAATGAATTTCAGAAGGCTGCTAAATATGGGATCTAAGGTAAATTATGGACCGTATATCACAAAATTGCATGTCATTTTTTCTGGCCATATGAAACTAATTTGGAAGAAATTTTACCACAATAAATATATCTGCTACGATTTTAGACGTATTTAATTAATTTACCAGAGTGGGCTTTATATGGGGCCTATAGTAAATTATGGACCGATCATCACGAAATATATAAGTGTTATTTCTATGTAGTCCTATAAAACTGGGACATGCCAAATTTTGTTAAGATAGCATGACTAATTACGTTTTTGGCGTACTAAACTGTTTTCTGGGAATAGGGCTTATATGGGCCCTAGGGTAAATTATGGACCAATCTTCACGAAATCTTACAGTGCCATTTCTAGTCCTATAAAAATGTGACGTGCACAATTTTGTTAAAATAGCATGATTTATAACGGTTTTAGGCATACTAAACTCTTTTCCGTGAGTAGGGTTTAAATGGGGCCTAGGCTAAATTATGGAGCGATCTTCACGAAATTTTACACTATCATTTCTAGTCCTATAAAACTGTGACGTGGCAAATGTTGTTATGATAGCATGATTAATTACGGTTTTAGGCGTACTAAACTGTTTTCCGGGAGTAAGTTTTATTTGGGGCCTATGGTAAATTATTAACCGATCTTCACGAAACTTAGCAGTGTCATTTCTAGTCCTATAAAACTGCGACGTGCCAAATTTGTGAGAGCATAATTAATTACGGTTTTAGGCGTACTGAACTCTTTTCCGGGATTAGGGTTTAAATGGGGCCTAGGGTAAATTATGGACCGATCTTCATAAAATTTCACAGTGTCATGTCTAGTCCTGAAAAACTTTGACGTGACAAATTTTGTTATGATAGCATAAATAATTACGGTTATATATGGGGCTTAGGGCAAATTATGGACGGATCTTCACGAAATTTTACAGCGTGATTTCTAGTCGATTAACACGAATTTTTGCAAAGTCTTATATGATTCCGTGCATTGTTCCACCATTTATGTTAGTTTTTGTAACAAAATTATAAATTTTTTTAGGTGGTGGATCCACATTTTGATTTATAGCTCTGATCCTACCAAACCGATTTTGCTGGATTCCAGTCCCAAACTGCTTAGGATAATTACGAGCAATTTGTCACCTAGTTTGTTAATTTGTTGTGAGTTTTTCGAAAGTGAGCGTGTTTTCAACAGACGGACAGACAGACGGACATGGCTAAATTGACTTAGAATTACTCAAGCAGCCAGAATATATATACTTTATGGGGTCTGAGATGAATAATAAAAAAGTTTCACACGGAATGACAAACTTAGTATACCCTCTTCACATCTTATTGTGGTGGAGAGTATAAAAAATATAAACAGTCGACTCTTACGGCCAATTTCACCAAGTTCGGTTATAATTAACTGTCGGTTAAAGCTGTCAAAACATATTGGTAACCAGAACTTTAATCAAAGGATAGTTTTAACCGAACTTGGTGAAATTGGCCGTTAATGATTTAAAATTCGTTAATTTGAATCTCGCGATAATTTGAACTGTTTTCCAGGTCCCTTGAAAAACATTTAATAAATTGAAAAAAATCTTTGTAATTTGGTCCCCTCGGTAATTTGAATTTATTTGAATGACATATTTATCGCCGACACGCTATAATTTGAATTTTTTGGCTCTACGCTCTATAATTTGAATTATTTTAATGTGCTGTGTTTTATGCAAAATATAAAATCAATAAAACAATGATTTATTTTAGTTTATATGCGCTGCTTTATAGAAATGACATCTTGCCCGACAGCGTTCTATAATTTGAAGTTTAGTTTTTTTACACTCTATAATTTGAATTCGTAAGTGATTTTGTTTCTGTTTTTAAAACAAAAATTAAAATCGTTTGCTTTTAGCATACACAACACATCGACAGTTGCTATGTTAAATAAAAAATAAAATTTCTTTGCTTTTCTTTTTGCTTTTGCTCATTTGCGGAATTAAGTGCTTGGTGCAAATGGTTTTGACAAAGCGCAAATGCAAAATGTTCTAGATGTTTTATGAAATCTAACGTCTAATCTTTGTGTTTTACGATTGTTACAATGATAACCATGTTTTACAATTGTTTAGCCAGTATGTACTCTGGGTATCAGTAAGCTGGTAGTCTTGAGCATTTTTTCAAACATTTGTGTTTTTAAATAAAATGAGATCAAAAAAGGACAAATGCTTTCCATAAAGGAGAAAAAACTTGTGATTGAAGCTGTGAATTATGGACAGTTAAAGAAAGATTTTGCCCGAAAATTCGGGATTTTGCTATCAACATTATCGATTTTGAAAAACAGAAATCGCATCATCGGATCTACCTTAAAAGGGTGTAGAAAACGGTCACGTCCGGCTGAATTTCCCCATCTTGAGAATTGCTTGATAGAATGGATTCGTCAGTGCAGAGACCAAAACGTTCCTGTGGGTGGTTTCATATTGAAGGAGAAAGCCAAGTCTTTTACAAAGTCTCTCGGGATTAACGGATTTAATGCCAGTGATGGGTGGGTTTCAAATTTCAAAAACCCATACGCCATCTCATTTAAAAAAAAATATGCGGTGAGAGTGCGAGCGTGGATAACTCGATTTGTTCTGATTGAATTGACAACCTAAGTCAACTTTTGAATGGCTTTGACTCAAGAAATATATTCAACACAGATGAAACTGGGCTTTTTTATAAGTGTCTACCTGATCGCACATTGACATTCAAAGATGAAAAGTGCCATGGAGGCAAACATTGATGCTGAATGGAAGCTGAAACCCCTCGTTATTGAGAAATCAGCAAAACCACGAAGTTTCAAAGGAATAAAACGGCCGCCCGTAACTTACCGGTCAAATAAAAAATCATGGATGAATACAGATTTTTTTAATGAATGGCTGGTGTCGATTAATAGTAACATGAGACGAGAAAAACACAAAATCTTATTGTTTTTCGATAACTGCACGGTGCACAATAATCCACCACTATTAGACCACGTGAAATTGGTTTATTTTCCACCCAACACAACACCTAAATTGCAGCCTTTAGACCAATGCATTATCCAAAATTTTAAAACCCTCTACCGCAGAGAAATTGTTTCTAATATGTTGGATAGCATTGAAAAGGGTCAGAAAGCGGTCATAACACTTTTAACAGCTATAATCATGATTGAGAAAGCCTGGAAAAATATAAATTCTACAACCCTTTTTAACTGCTTCAGAAAGTGCGGTTTTACGAAAATGTCTTTAGCTGCATTATCAGTAGACAATAATATCAGTGTTTATGGTGCCCTAACCGACGATGAACTGTTGAATTTGACTTCTTTGGATGAGGAAGATGAATCAGACGATTCCAGTTTCATTAAGTGAAGCAATTAAAAGTCTTACTACATTACGCTCTTAGAACGGTTACAAGTGACGATTTCTTTTCAGCTTTAATCACAATTGAAAATTCATTGGACAAAAACAGATTGAATTCGTTCACTCAAAAGAAAATGACGGACTTTTTTCATTATAATTACATATGTTCTTATACATATGTATGTACATATATATATGTAACTGCAAGAAAGTTCACAATAAAAAATCTTAAATTTAAATTAAACTCTTGTTAATTTGAATTTTGTTCTATCTCCTCTTGTTAATTTGAACTCTAGTTAATATGAAATCTCGATTATTTGAACTTTTTCTCTGGCCCCTTGAATTTCAAATTATCAAGAGTCGACTGTATGTGGCTAAACAAAAAGTTATCAGCCATGTTCGGGAAAACGAATTCGAGTGAAATCGAAATCGAACAAACTTTAAAAACGATCCAGTGTTTAAAGTTCTTTAAATAATTTTGTTTTATATATTTACTTCTTACTATGAGTACAGCTTATCTTCATTAGAACTTACAGCCTTACCACAACAAGAGCGGAAGGCGGAACATTTTCTTTCGCTTAGCTTTTACGCTGAAATGCCATAGCTAAACAAGAGCGTAACCGTTGTATCACAAACAGTAGTGTTAACTTTTTTGTTTAATAAAACCCACATAAAAGAAATAAAAAGAAAATAAAACACCGCTAGATTGAATAAAAATAGCTAAATTGCCATTATATATTAACAACATCGGCCAACTTCACTATTATGCATTAAACACATTCACCACAGCAGGCTACACGAACACACGACTACAAATGCTGCTGGATTCCAAATATAGTTGTGTAGTCAGAATTATCTTGAAGACGACAGCTACAATTAAAAAATTATAAACAGCTGTTTTTTGTGTTATGTATTTCTATTTAAGAGGTTCCACTATCTTAAAAAAATTGTGAAAGTGGTTCTGTATCATAATATGATTACTTCTAAACTTATAATGATAAAAATTACAATAATATGACTACTTCTTAACTTGTTATGATTAACATGACAAAAATATTATAATGTAATATTACGAATATATTTGGTCATTATATTATTGGATAATAATCGTAATATGATGACTTTAATCATGAATCTTATCATTATATGTTGCTCTTAGAATATCTTTACCACAATCATGTTTTTCTTAGAGTAAATGCATAAAAACTATGCATTACCACTGCAGTGATGCAAAATGCTGTTACTGATGCGTGATTACAAGTTGGAGTTGTGATGCTTATACTGTGCAAGGTTTGAATTTTTGAACACGAGCTTAATTTCAAAAGTTTAAAAAGCAAACGTCATATAATAATAAAAATGTTATCAACAGTAACGTTCACAAATTTTATTGAAAATATTGACCCTAAACGTGACAGTTTTTTTTAAAAATTGCAAGAAAAAGCATCATAAAAGAAAAATAAAAGGATCTCTTTTATGTCAAAAGTTATTGCTTCAGAAAATTAATGGAAGTAATAATTTCCAAAATTTTCTGCAGAGAAGCGGCATCACTGATGCTTTAACGAACATTAACCAACAACTGCATTTACGAACGTACCCTTTTACATATTTTTATAAAACAATAAAATTACACAAATTAAAACAACAAATGCAATGCATGTAATACAACGATGGCATTTATTTCATATGTTTACTGTATTACTACTTCTTATTTTCTTTTCTATAATTTTCCTTTAATTAAAAACTCAGGTTTTAACAATATTTTACCGCAAAAATCATTATTTACAAAATTGTCAAACAAAAATTGCATTTAAAGATGTAAACGCGTGAGCCAAAACATTAAACAGCTCCGATTTGTTTTCATGACACCAAATAAAACCAATATTGGTTTGCAAAACCGACAATGAGCAAAATGACTTGGATTCAATGACACCCCTGGTTGTTATTATTAGAAACTAGTTCGAAATATATTTTACATGATGTATTAAAAATTCCGATTTATAAGCCCGTTAAGAGACAATTTCAAAAAAAATATTTCTTGAAAGATTTTTCTACAAAACTTAAAATTTTATCAAATAACACATAATATGTTTAGGGAAGAACACTTCAAGCTTAAATATACCATATACTTATTTACTCCATCATATGAGTTTTAAATTTATTAAGGTTTAAAAAATTATATTTAGCAAATTACTCAATTTATTTGCAAGTTTGACTAATTTATGTACTTATTAGATATTTAATTTTATTTGCGATTATATCGTTAGCGACAATTTATCGAAAGCCGATTCTTTTCTGTTAAGCAAAAAAAAAATTTTTTTTTAAGCACTACTTCTTTAAATATTTTTTAATATTAGCAACACTTTTTCTGTTTTGTAGTGGACAAAACTAGAAATTAGTTTAGTTAAGCACAGACAACAACCTGCAGCCATCTAGCCGTGTCGGAGTGAAAATAATCATTTTCGTATGCACACATGTATCCTATTTTAGACATATTGAAGTCGGTAGCCTGCTGTCTCGAATGTGTTTATAGCATTAAGCGCGCTGTCAAAATCGGATTTTCCAATTGCAAAGCGTTGACGCCGCGCTATTTAGGGATGTTTCTTACAAATTATATGGGCATGAGAATTTTTGACAGTTAGAAACCGCTTTCCGCTCTTGTGTAGGTACGGCTGTTATCTTAAAATACAAAAAACGACGGTAATTTAAACAAAAATTTAACTGGAAATCTCCAATGATTTCAATTCCACTCGATCCATAACATGTCTGTTTATGTACATTTTTATTTGATTTAATTTAATATACCAAGTTGAATTTATATAAACGGTGACAGCAATACTACAACAAAACAAAAACCACAGAAATAGCAGATTTACGGCTCGAAATGTCAACTATTTATAAATTAAATATTATGAAACCAAACCAAATTGGTTCGAACTGTCAAAGTCAGCAGGCTTTTTGCTGCCACTTGTAGTGAATTCGCCCTGATTATAATTTTGTAATATGATTTAAGACTGAATTTTAAGTGCTACGTTTCCTTGCTTTTCAAAATTTTATTTTATTGCAAAATAAAATCTGAAGTGAAATTTTATTTTTTTTATAGTTAATTGCTTTTTCAAATTATCCAGTTATTTATTCAAAATCCAGGTGAATTTTTTCTATTGTCCAGATATTTGACTTTTGGTATCTGGCAAGCCTATAAGCAAGGCATATAACAGCAGGACATTTCTCGTCAAAATCATATTCAACTTAAAATTCTCTCACTTTTGTTTAGACACAGCAAACATATTTTTGTTTATTTTGTAAAATGGTATGAATTACTAACGTCTTTAGCGAGGCAACTTCGTTTTTGGCTATCCGTACAGTGAGAACTCTTAATAACAACATACATTTTTATGTCATTTACAAGGAATAATGAAATTATTCTTTTAAGTCTGATATCTCAAAATATATGTATGCCAAATATAATTTTAAATCTAACTCATAGTTGAATAAGTGATGCATTTTCATCTCTTTTAAAAAATTTAAATGCATTTGAAAGAATAAACTCTTTTTTTTTTAATTTTTTGCCCTCCAAAAAAGCGCCTAGTACTTTTTTCTTTTTTGGCTCATTCTGGTTCTTTCATCGTCTAAAAACAGATTCAGTAACACTAAAATTTTATTTAAATCTTTCACAGGGCACCGTGAGTAGCTATTGTAAAAGTTATTGTTGCCAATTTTTATGTTTATAGCAACATTTAAAAGCTTATTTCTGGCGAAGTATTTGTATGGGAGCCATGGTCAAACATGGACCTATTTCATTAACATTTGCTAAGATGATTGATATTGCAATCCAACACATTTTCAATCTAATTTGCAACATAATTAGATGGTTTATAAGCACAAATAATCTTGTGTAGGGGCTAATGTGAAATTATGGACCAATCCTCACCATTTTCAATAGGATTCGTCCTTGGGGTAATTATAATCTATACGTATACCAAATGTGATCAAAGTAGCTCCAAATTTGCTGCATGCACGTTGCGCACATTGTTTATATGGACAGCCAGCCAGCCGTTCAGGCGAACATCTTTAAATCAATTCGAAAAGTGATTGTGAGCCGATAGATCTACTAAAATATGGATCTAGCACTAATATTTAAGGTGTTACACACATCAGCACAAACGCATAATACCCTCTCCACAATTTTGATGTTGGTATTAATATAGCAGTTTTTTTTTTGTTTATTTTAAAAATGTTTGCCTCTTGTTGGTTTTGTTAGCCTTAAGAAAAATATAAAGTTTGTAATCGAAACTCTTTTGCAATGTACAAATTAAGAAACAAAAGGATTCTCTATCATTTGAAATATTTTTTAACATTTCTTTTATTATAGTTCTCTTATACTATTAATTAATCTTTACTATTTGAAAACTCATAATTGTAACGTTTTCTAGGGAAGATAAAAACGTTTGCACTTCCGTACGAATTTGGTTTGTGTTGCACACCTGTTTATAGAGTTTCAAGCGTTTAAAAAGTTTTCTAAGCTTAAAAGACTTTCCTAAATTATATGGCTTTTTCTACCCCAAATCACCAACGTTAATTTTGAGTTCCATAAAGATGTACACATTTTTTTGCATTTGTTTAAATGTAATTCCTTTCGTTATTGTATTGAGCTGTTTGTTTTAAATAATATAACAAACTTTTAAGAAGAATACGATTTTGTTTTTTTTTTATAGAATATTAAAGTTTAGCCACAAATAAGCCGCCTAATCCCTAAGGACTGCCTTAAACGACAAAAATAAGCACTGTTAGCTTTTGTTTACACAAAGTATCAGATGTAATTTTATTATCCCAATTCCAGTACATAAGTCCTTTTGGTCTGTGTTCTGTTTTCTTCTGCATTGTTGCTTCTTTACGTATTTTTTTTATTGTTAGCATAAGTTATAAACAAATATTGAACATCTCGTACTTACTAAAAAACAGAGTTTTCAAAATGTTTATAATACATATACTGGGTATCACACTAAAGTCTAGCTACTTATACCACAATTAATTTATTATGATGATGATTTCGTTGTGTGAATGGATGGCAACTTTCGAAATGATTTACTTTAAAACATGTACGAACAATTTTTGTTAATAATAAAACATAGTGCTGACTCAGACTAGGAGTGAGATGATTTTGGTAAGGAATGGATTATTTTCAGAAAAAAAAAATCGAAATTATCCGCATTTTATTTTAAAAAAATCGGCAAATTAAAAACTCCTTTTTTTAAACACAATATAACATATTTTTATTAACAAAAAACTCCAAAACAGAGCAACGCAGAATAACCTAATACTCAAAGTGAAAATCATTTATTTGTAAAGGTTTTACAAATAAATTGTCGTTAATTATAAAATTGTATGAGTATATTTTGTAATTTAGGGTAAATAGCTTTTAAAGTTGAAAAGAAGGTTTTTAAATATTTTTTTTATTATAAATACATATTTGAGTTTTACCACTTTTAGACAACGCAACATGTCACTGCAACATTATTCGTTATTTCTTTTGGTGTCCCTACGAAAACTCGTGTTCGACCAAATGCACGGCTTTTGTTGCCGGGTACAATTTGACGCTTAATGGCTAATAAATCAGTGCAAGTTAAACTCGCTTGTTGGTTTAAAATGTGTTTAAACCAGCGAATCTATAAATCAGTAAACTTATAAACCACCTCTAAACACATACAATTTCGCGTATAAACTACCAACAAGGACCATAAGAATTTGACAACCAGTGTTCGAAAATAAACACTTAATATCGCTCCGAAGTGATCGGTTCGGCAGATTCGTGGAAAACACAAACAAGTGTTTGTGTAGAGGAAAAATAAAAAAAAAAATAGCGTTTGCTGTTAGTCATCTTTCGAACATAAAAAAATACTATTTTTATCAAACTCAACAAAAGATGAGAACATTTAATTCTGTTCGGTTTTTTTTAACCACAAACTCCGTTGTGTTCGGATCGGGTGATTAATGTTCGTCCCTTTTGGCTGGTAAAAAAAACCAAATATTTTTTACAAAAACCAAATAAACAGACGAAATAAAATCAAAAAGCCAGCAAAATGATTTTACACAAAGAAAACATATACACAATACACACACAAGCTGTTCGTGCTGCGGTCGTTGCAAAGATTTTTTGGTTGTTCATTTCTTTATCAATGTAAAAAAAGAATCATTATAGAACATTAATACACTGATAGAAAAATGCATCTTCATATTGATGATGCCCTAACATCAGAATTGTGACATCAATGTTACTACAAATGGCATCAATGATGCAAAAAGTAACATCAATCCAATGACAAACGTCTTCGTACAATTTTGTTATTTTTTACGTGTCATTTATTTTATGACTATAGTGACATCAATTCGATGCCACATTTTGTATATTAATAATATTATTTTCATGATTACAATGTATTATAAGAAGCAAAAATTCCTATATTCTATTTTTTTAAATTATTTAGTTAAATACATGAAATTTTTATAGTAGAATAATTACGAAAACCACATGAGGCATGGTGCTGTTGTTTGATTATTGAGAGTTCTGCTGTAAACAAAGGTCGCAATTTAACAAACGTGAAATAAACATATGCAACGGGTAAGTTAATAATAATATTCTCTCACTTTGACTAAAGTCAATTCCAATGCCTTTGACTTAATGACAAACTGTCATTAAATTGATGCTAATGTGTCCTTTCTCCCATGTTACTGCGTCATCGCACTGAGGACATGTTCGTCATTTCTGTGATGCCGATGTGTCATGCCATTAATGACATAATTTCATTTTGACCCTGATGACACTTTGGCCAAGTTCTGTTAAGGTTGACATCACAATGATGACAAGTGTTATGGAGTCAAAAACAAAGAGACTTGTCATAGTACTGATGTCAAAATACATCAGCGTTAAGACCCTTTTTCTATCAGTGTATATAATGTTTGTCTACAGTATCACTCCAATTGTTCTGTTATTTTTTAACGAAGAACAGAACATTATATAATGTTCGGCTCTTTTTTGAAAATAGCTACAAACGGTATTAAGCGTTGTGTTCGTCTACACAATCACTAAAAAAGGTAGATATCGTTGTGTTTACTTTCGAACACTGATTTAAAGTGATTAACAAATCACTTCAATGTATGGGTAATCATCTCGATAATGATGTGATTAGAGCTTAATCACGTTTAAAAACCCAAGTGTGAACATAGTATTAAATTCAAATTAGACTGTTTAATTTCAAAAATTTTTACGAGTCATAATAAAGAGGAACGCCAAATTGTTGCTTGATTTTACATTTCCTGCGACACTGTTTACTCCGCAAGCGTGTCTACACCCTTTTTGACCAAACTTCTGTTTCATCAAATATTTCGGTGCGACATTTCAAATAGTCTGAATCAGGTTTTTGACAATCTTATTTAATTCTTCTTAATATCAGCGTCAAAACAGATCGAACTATTAACATTCAAAATATAAGCTTTAGAAAAAGAACTACTTGCAAAGATTAACTTTTCAGGGAGCATTGAAATTTAGTTTGTTTTTGGTTGACTTGGCTAAAAATTATTTCCACATTTGCAGAAGAATGTGGAACGATCATAATTTGTTAAGAATCCGTTAGAAATATTCTCATGTTCTTTATCTTATTTTTAATTTTTAGCCAAAAAGCTTGCCAATTTAGTTTACTTCCTTAAATCATTCTCAAAAGCGCATAATCTTAAAAAATTATGTTTTGATTTAAATTATTTTCATTAAGAGTAAATATATATTTAACTTAGCTTTACTCTTTTGTAAGTAACAATCCATTTTTAAACTCATTTTTAACCGAGGAAGAGCTTGCGGTGGCTCAGTACTACTTAATGGGTGATCTTTGCGAAGACTATCTTTAAGAAACTAATATCTGCATTGAAATTGTCAACAAAACCTGGTAATTTCTTCAATTTACTCCCCTCCTAGGTATTCTATTACAGAAAGTGAATATAGAACATTTTTTAATAAACTAGGCCCACGATTTTTGGCTGCCGGTGACTACAACGGTAAGCATACATTGTGGGGATCACGACTAATCACTCCTAAAGGTCGGGTTTTGTTTGACACAATTTTTAAAATGGGGTTGAATGCAATTTCTTGTGGTCATCCTACGTTATGGCCAACAGATCGAAATAAAATTCCTGATGTATTTGATTTCGAAGTCGTAAAAAGAGTTCCCAGTGAAATAGTCCAAGTAGAAGCTTCTTTGGATTTATTCTCAGACCACTCACCCACTATTACTACAATATACTCACTCTAAACAACCTCACCCACTTACGATTTAACGCACGCACGTATTAATTGGTTAAAATACAAAAAATATTTAAGTGTCCACTGCACGGAAAACATTCCCTTACGATCGCCTGAAGACATAGAGGTATCTATTAGACAGCTAAAGACTAACATTATGCAAGCTGTCCAAAATGATACTTATACCATCCACAGGTAAGATTTAAATAAATTTATTCTGAAGATGTTGAACGGCTTTTATCTGAAAAGAACGAAGAGAATAGTAACGTTGCAGATCCCCACAGTTAAAAATTAGGCTAAGGGATTGTACCAAGCAGCTTAAAAAAATTACCAAACCTCCAAAAATAGCATCTTTGAACAAATTTCTGCTAAATCTAGACGCAACACCACAAACTGATTATTCATTATGGCGAGCAGCCAAAGGCCTTAAAAGAGCGGTGATGTATAAACCTCCATTAAGGAGTTCGACTGGTGACTGGACAAGAACTGATGCGGAAACAGGTACTCTATTTGTTTACCATTTGCTAAAGGTATTCCCTCCAAACGTTTCTACGGATATAGTTGAGCTGCCACCAGTGGTCGCTGCAGCTGCCGCTCCCCTAAGATTTAATATTGGGGATTTTGAAAAGGTTATTGCTGGCTTCAATTTGAAGAAAGAAGGTGCTGATAAAATCTGCAATAAAATGCTTAAAGAGTTACCCAATATAGCAAAAAGAGTAAATCTTTTTATTTTTAATGCTGTTTTACGTATAGAATATTATCCTGCGGAATGGAAAATGTCAATGATTACCATGACTCCTAAGCCTGGAAAATACCAATTTGATTCAATTCATTTGAATTTAGCAAACATGAATTGCAATTCATTTGAAATTTAGATGAATTGGGCAAAATGAATTGCAATTCATTTCCAATTCATTTTAAAAAATTATTATTGCTGCAAAATTAGTTGATGACAGTATTGTCGTTATATTGTATTTTTTTGTAATTTCATGTTTATTTGTAAAATATAATTACATTTTGTTAAATAAATATTACATAAATATTAAATAAATATTACATAAGTATTACTAAAGTGTTTGTCATTGAATGTTCGTGGGTCACAAAATTTCATAAATTATTAATAGATTTTTAATATGTCTTGTTATTCAGCGTATGTCAAAAGCGAAATAAGTAGTACTTGAAGAACCAAACTCCACCAAGTTTACTCCAATTGAATGCAATTCATTTTTGATTTGATAATTATGAATTACAATTTACTTTTGTAATCCATTTGAATTAATTTTTCTAACTTTTTACATTTACTTACAGTAGTCTTTTTTCAAAATCAATTTAATTCAAATAAATTGAAAATGAATAACAAATAAATTAATAATTGAATTAATTCTAATGAATTGGAAATTAATTGCAATTCATTTTTCTAACTCATTTGAATTAATTCAAAATCAATTCAAATAAATTGGAAATGAACTGCAATTCATGTTTTCTAACTCATTTGAATTAATTCAAAGTCAATTCAATTTAAATGAATTGGAAATGAATTGCTATTCATGTTTGCTAAATTCAAATGAATTGACTCAAATTTCATTCAATTCATTTTTTTGTGTGAAAAGAATTAATTCAGAACTTAGCTAATTCGTAAAGAATTAAAATCAAAAATGAATGATTCATTTACATCTCTGATACATAGTTAGAATAAGAAATTTTTGGCTTGGAGGAGAATCGTGCAATTTTTTTTTGATTCAGGCTATATTTTCTGGTGATTTAGGTTTAGTAATAAATTTTTTCCGTGTATAACTAATTTTATTTTAGGTTTGGCATATGCTCACACTCAATTAACACTATAAACCTTTTAGAGACTACTTTTTTAAATCTTTAAATAAGATTTATACAACTTGTCATTAATTAGAAGTTGGTTTTTATCGGAAGTTAAAAAAGTTTTTCATTATTACAAAAACAGACGTAACGGAAAACTCAGTATCAACAGCAAAAATTGACAAGCCTCAAGTAGAAGTTGGTATTGAAAGGTACATAGCAGTGCTTAAACGGGGTCGCAGCCCTACCTCTTCGTTTCCAAAAGTATCAAAAGATGGTGAAACTGATAGATTAAGTTCCCAAAATGGTTTTTCAAATCTGGATGATGAATTCTCTGAAGCACCAAATGTCGTAAAATCGTCTAAGCCACCCGCGATATATCTTAGAGAGCAAAACTCGAATGAGTTAATAAAGACCTTGATCTCTGTAAAAGTTGAAAATTCATTTTACAAAATGACACAAATACAGGGTAATCGTAAAGATGATTTTCGTAAAATAATTGTTAAATTTGAACCACTTAAAAAATCTTCAGGTAATGATGTACCCATATGGAATAAAAGCTTTTTTAGAAAAGAAAGGATTCAAAATAAAAAATGTAATAAATATTAAAATAGAAAAAAAAAATCCCCAGCCAATATTTCGAGTGGAGTTAGAACCCTGCGACTTGAAGCTTAAAAAACGAAACGCATCCCATTTACATTTTGAAATATATACTGTACAAAAGAATAACGAAAGAGGAGCCGAACAAAAGAAATGTTCCCGTTCAATGGTCTTTACCCCCTGTTTGCGTCGTATGTGGTGAGCTACAGGGTACAGTTTTTCGCGATAAGTCTAAAAACGACCCTTACGTAAAAAAATAGCACATGTGGCGGTAATCACACTGCTGACTATAGATGGTACCCTGTAAACTCTATCGTCAAGCGTTCGGTTGGACCGAAACCTCGACTAGAAAAAATTATAAAAACATAAGTGCAAACATTAAATAATACTAGCCAACTAAGTTTTGGACTGGAGCAGCCAAATATCTTTCCTAGGGTAATTTGGTGGACTGAATTTGAATCTGTAATTGGTTTTTCTCTCTCACAACAGGTTTTCGAGATACAAAAAAATATTTTTATTCGTTTATTACATAAAACATCACTATTTTATTTAAAAATCAATGAATTTTCATAAGTGAATGGCGTTATTTGAACGCCGTTTGTATTTTGTTGGTTCGGTTTCACGTATTAGAGTCCAGCAATAGTTTCCCAGCATGCTTTTGTCTCAAAACCCTTGATAAATTCTTTCAATTTTCCTTTAATCTTGGTATGCACGCTCTCCACTGCACCTAGTTTTTTTTTTTTTTTTTTTGAAAAAAATCTAAATGCGAATGAAGAATATGAAAAACATTGTCGGTGCCCACGGATTGTCCAGGTTTCTGACTGCAACACCAAAATAATGTAAATATCATTATTTTCATGATTCTGATATTGCATATCCTTTTTTTTCCAACCTAATATTCACCACACACAAAGCAAAAATAGCTTGAATCAGTAACACACGATCTCCCTTACATGCTTAAACGCTACTATTATTAAGATTTAGAGTAAATGTGGGCTTCTGTCAAATAAATAATTATGAAATTGTAATGTCAGTATTAGCTGCGTGCGAGAGCACAAAAGTTTTTACTATTTTTTACTGAACTTTACTGCATTTTACGAAATTGCGTTCGAGTACACAAAATACAGTAAATGAGAACACAAATTGAGAGCGCAAAGTGACAGTTCTTGACTGAGTACTTACAAATTTTTACTGCAGAAATTTTTGCAGTAAAGTTTAGGAAATGAAAACAAGTAAGAGTGTTATATTCGGCTGTGCCGAATCTTTGATCCACCGGCAATTTGAATATTTCAGGAGTGATATCTGTATGATGTCTATTTATTATTAATTTATCATCAGCATTAAAATTGGTTGCGGCTTAGACAAATACAAAATCATTGATCGACAAATGCTATTATGATAGCATTATTTATTACGGTTTAGGCGTACTAAACAGTTTTCCGGGAGAAGGGTTTATATGGGGCCTAGGGTAAATTATAGACCAATCTTCATGAAATTTTACAGCGTCATTTATAGTCCTAAAAAACTTTGACGTGACAAATTTTGTTATGATAGCGTTACTAATTACGGTTTTAGGCGCACTAAACTGTTTTCTGGGAGTAGGGTTTATATGGGCCCCAGGGAAAATTAAGAACCGATCTTAATGAAATTATACAGTGTCATTTCTACTCCTAAAAAAGTATGACGTGCCAAATTTTATTACGATAGCATTAATAATTACGGTTTAGGGCCAAGTGTAAATTATGGACCGATCTTCATGAAATTTCACAGTGTAATTGCCAGTCGAATAAAACGAACATTTGCAAAATCTCATATCATTCCGTGCATTTTTCCACCATTTATGTTAGTTTTTGTAACAAAATTATAAATTTTTTAAAGTGGTGGTTCCATATTTTGATTCATAGCTCTGATCCTACTGAACCGATGTGGCTGGATTTCAGTCCCAAGCTTCTTAGGATAACTACAAGCAATTTGACAGCCAGTTTTTTATTTCTTTGAGTTTTTCAAAAGTGAGCGTGTTTTCAACAGACGGACAGACAGACGGACATGGCTAAATCGACTTAGAAGCCTGAATATATATACTTTATGGGGTCTGAGGGGAATAATTAAAAAGTTTCACACGGAATGACAAACATAGTATACCCTCTTCACAACTTATTGTAGTGGAGGGTATAAAAACATATGTTTCAAAAGGTAAACAAACAAAAGTAACAAACAAAAAGCCCACAAGTTGTGAAAAAATTGTTAAATAAAAGAAAAGTTGAAATAAAAAATAAACAAAAACAAAAAGATAGTAAATATTAATTAATTAAACTTGTTTGCGAAGCATTTATGGCTAAAAACCAACTTTTGAAACTTTTTTTGTTAGTTAATTTTTTAGAATTGTAAACGTGTGAAGTAAAGGGTGGTTAAATTTCAAGGGCCGATGTTGATTTTGAATAAAACACAAACTATTTAGGAAATTATTGTAATTTTATTTTATTATGATATATTGGTATTACTCAATTATGTATGGAACAAAACATCGGCCAAATGGGCGCCGCGACCACGGCGGCACACCTCCATCCGATGGTCCAAATTTTCGATGACCCTGAGGCATAATGGAGGTTCTATGCCGTTAATGTGCCGAATTATCTCATCCTTTAGCTCTTGAATTGTTGCTGGCATATCGACGTACACCTTTTCTTTCAAATAACCCCAAAGAAAAAAGTCCAACGGTGTCAAATCACATGATCTTGGCGGCCAATTGACATCGCCATTACGTGAGATAACACGTCCATTGAATTTGTTGCGCAAAAGAGCCATTGTTTCGTCAGCTGTGTGGCAAGTGGCACCGTCCTGCTGAAACCACATATCGTCCACATCCATATCTTCCAATTCGGGCCATAAAAAGTTCGTTATCATTTCACGATAGCGAACACCATTCACAGTAACTGTCTGACCGGCCTCATTTTGGAAAAAATACGGCCCTATGATGCCGCCAGCCCATAAACCGCACCAAACAGTCACTCTTTGTGGGTGCATTGGTTTTTCGACAATCACTCTTGGATTATTATTCGCCCAAATGCGGAAATTCTGCTTATCGACAAATCCACTGAGGTGAAAATGTGCCTCATCACTGAAGATGATTTTCTTCGAAATTTATCATCCATTTTCATAATAAGTCTGGATAACTTTAACACGTTGTTGGATTCTGTATCTCTCCATGGTTCAAATTTAGTAAGTCTGAAATAGAGAAATGTCAAATAAAATTCGGAAAAAAAACTTGGCGTTTAGGTGTGGTTCACATTCAACATCGGCCCTTACAATTTAACCACCCTTTATTTGGGTACTAAAGTAATCAATATCAAAAAAATTATTCATGTACATTTGAATAAATTAACCCGCCACAAATTAGTAAAATCAAATAAAATAAAAAACAAGCAAATATGAAAGATTACATAAAATAATTTGTTTGTATTTTCCAAAAATGTTCGTTATAAAAAGAATTTAATCAAGTACCGATAAGAAAACGAGTTAAGTAGTCAAAAGTGGAAATATTTGTTAACACTTAAGTTATTTGCCATCAGCTATTGCCTTTATTTTGCGAATTTTTAAAAATTTTGCGTTCGCGTACTTTTTTGGACAACAGCTTTTTGGGAGAGCAAATTTTTCAGTTTACTCATCCCCTGCATTTTACTGCAAAAGTACTCAAACGCACCTATTGACTGTTTTACAGTATTGCCAGCATGCGATAAAAAATTAACAAGACGTGATAGCCCAATTTTGTTTCCAGATTCGAATTCAAGATTAGTTAAAAAACATGCTTCGTTTTTGCAGTAATTTCTTTCAAATTTGTAGACCAGAGTAATTTTACGAATACCATGGGAAATATGATGAAAAATGTATAGAATGCAATCGATATTATTGCTAACTGTACTTAACAATCCATGAAATATTTAAAAATTAGTTTTTTTTTGAATGCAAACTGAATCCGCTAACATAAAAATGAACTTAAATACTTTGTTAGCTTGTGGAGGTTCTGCAACTTTGATAAAAGCACGAAACATAGTAATTTCATCTTTATACTTCCCACCTGAATTTTCAACATCGGAAAGCCAATATTATAAATCATAAGGACCCTGTTTCCTGGCTGCTGGTTTTATAACATCAAATATGCCTTTTGGGGGTCCCGTCTTATAAAACCAAAGATCCTGTCTTGTTCAATACAATTTCTTAAATGGATTTTAATGTGGTCGCGAGCGGACAAACAACATACTGGCGTAATGATCAGCAAAAAATTTCAAATGTCATCGATTTCGGCGTGGTTAAAAACATCCCCATAGACACCATTTATGTTGGAGCTTCTACAGAATTATCTACGAAAAATATTTCGCTTAGTACACGGGAGAAAAGAGATCTCTATATCAGTGTTCCCATTTTAGCATATTTTCTGCTTGACTGAGCAGATTGAGTGGGAAATTTGAAAAAATATGCTAACTGTTTTGTAGCATATTTCCTTTTCCAAAAGCAGATTTTTTAAAGCATATTTTTACGTTTTAGAAAACCAGAATTTTTTAGCAAATTTTGTTTCAAACAGACTTTCTATAAATTTTTCAAACAATTTTATATTCAAATTATTACTACTTCTTCGTTTTTTGCATTATATATAGTACTTTTTTTAAAAAATATAATTTTTTAATAAATTAAATATTAAAATTTCTTTTTGAATAAAAAGGTTAAGAAAGTTATTGCATTCTCGGTTTGTGCTTTGTTTTAAACTGTCTCTGGGTACAAGTGTTGCCGAGCCTGCAAGTATTGCCGCGACCGCAAGTGTTGCCGTGACGGCAAAACCAATCTTACATAGCGTTTACATTTGACAGTACTGGCAAGACAGTAAGAAAATACATATTAGTTGCCAAAAACACTGCTAACTGTCTTCGTGACGTAGGCGTCCAGACAGTAGTTAAGACAGTTCACTTTGAAATATATGTCAAACGTAAATGTTGCAGTTAAAGTATAGCTAAACGTGTTTTATATGAACCAAACAAACTTAAAAACAGCCTAAAATAACTATATTTTGTAAAAAACATTACACTTAGCTAAAACATAAAAAATCAAAGCAAAATATATTTATTTTTTTACGATTTTTTTCCTTTTGCTAATAAAACTTCAGATTACTATTAGAAAATGACAAATCACTGTCCAATTTTTCTGTCTGCAAAATTTGCTAGACAGTAGACAAGACAGTTGGAAAAGTGTGCATGTATTAGTAAAAAAGTTTGCATGGATTGCTACTGTCATGCCAGTACTGGCAAATGTAAACGCTAGGTTAGTAAGCAATGATACCATGAACCCAAACACAGACTCAATGGAAAACCCACTAGTAAAAAGTTGTCAAAAGCTTCAACTACAAGTTGGTATGGACAGGCATATAACAGTCGCAGCCATACCTCTTCAGCTGTTGCTTCTGCCGAAAAAGTACGATCTTTTGATAGAATACAAACGTAATACAAATTGTCCAAACCTCCCCCGATATATCTTAGGGAGCAAAACTCAAATGAGGTAATGAGGAGTTTGATCTCTGTGATAAGTGAAAATTCGTTTTACGTAGCTGCAATCAAGCGTGGTAGTATAAACGAGACAAAAATTCAAGTTAGTTAGAGAATGATTTTCGTAAAACTATTAACAAATTTGAAGAACTTAAAAAAAGCTTTTATACATACCAACTGAAGAGCAGTAAAGGTCTTCAGGTAGTGATTAAGGGAATTGACTCATGTGTGGACCCTACAGAAATAAAAACATTCCTAGAAGAGAAAGGCTTCAAAATAAAACATGTAGTAAATATTAAAACCTCTATTTCGAGTGGAGTTAGAGCCTGGCGACGTTAAGCTTAAAAAAAATTAAACGCATCCAATTTACAATTTAAAATATATTCTTTACAGAAGAATAACTTTAGAGGAGCCGCACGAAAGAAATGGTCCCGTTCAATGTCTAAACTGCCAAGAATTTGGCCATACTAAGGCATACTGGAATAGTTCTTTGCGATGAGTTTAAAACCGACCCCAACGTAAAAAAAATGTAGCAACTGTGGCGGTAATCACACTGCCAATTAAAGAGATGCCCTGTATATACTATCGTCAAGCAGTCGGTTGGACCGAAAACTAATCCCCCTCACATGTAGGAAACAAATCAAGTAAACTCTAATAACCTTCAGGCTCCGCAGGCTAGTAATAACAGAACCTCTTACGCTAACGTCCTAAAATCAAACCATGAACCAATGCAAGGTGCTTCGCCAAGTAATGATGAAACTCCAGTTTCTAATTAAAGTCGACTAGAAAAAACCATGGAAACTTAAGTGCAAACAGTAAATAATTTTACAAACACAATGGGTAATATGATGCAGGAAATTCTAAGAATGCAATCGATGTTATTGCAAGCTATTCTTAACAAGCCATGAACTCTTTAAAAATTTGTTTTTGGAACGCAAACGGCATCCGCCAACATAAAATTGAATTAGAATACTTTTTTAAAAATAAACAAATTTATGTCATGATGGTTTCTGAAATTCATTTGAAAATACGTTTAAAATTAATGGTTATATACTATATGACACCAAGGGCTTTCGAGATAGAGCTTGTGGAGGTTCTGCCATTTTGATACAAACCCGAGTCAAACATTACCTAATGTTTGATTATCGTGAAGAATTTCTGCAAGCAACGAACATTTGCGTTGAAGAATTACATAGAAACCTAGTAATTTCATCATTATACTCCCCATCTAGATTTTTTATATCAGAAAGCCAATATTATAAATATTTTAAATCATTAGGACCCTGTTTCCTGGCCGTAGGCGATTATAACGCTTAACATACCTTCTGGGGGTCACGACTTATAACACCAAAAGGTCGTGTTTTGTTTAACACAATCTCTAAAATGGGTTTAAACGTGGTCGCGAGCGGACAACCAACATATTGGCCTACTGATCAGCAAAAAATTCCAGATGTTATCGACTTTGGCGTGGTTAAAAACATCCCCACAGAAACGATTCATGTTGAAGCTTCCTTAGAATTATCATCCGACCACACACCTACAATTGTTACTATATCGAACCCAAATAGAATTGTATCTCCGACTGGTTACTTAGCGACGTCAGCTACACAAATTAATTGGTTAAAGTATAAAAAATATCTCAGTACCCATTGCACAGAAAATATTCCGCTTTGTACACCGGAGAATGTGGATCTCTCTTTTGTCAATTTTGACAGTTATCTTAAACTAGCTGTTCAACATTCCAGCGTTACCCCAAAAAGAATCAAAAATAATAAAATATATTCTACAGATGTCGAGCGGCTCTTAAATGAAAAAAGGAGAGTGCGAAGAGATTGGCAATGGAACAGATCCCCTCAACTTAAGAAATTATTAAAAGAGTGTACTAAGAAAGCTTACTGCAGACTCAGAAAACGGCTTCTCTGGAAAAATATCTTAAGGAACTTGATGCAACTCTACAATCAGACTAATCATTATGGCGTGCAGCTAGAAATCTCAAAAGGCCACTTGTCTCTAAACCACCATTAAGAAACTCGAATTATAGTTGGGAAGAAATGATATTGAAAAAGGAAATCTGTTTGTTAGTCACTTGAAAAACGTATTTACACCAAATATATCTCACGATATTGAGATGAGAGAAATAGAAAACGCTATTTGTGATTTAAACCCCAAGAAAGCGCCTGGTTTTGATAAGATCAGCAATATAATGCTTTTGGAACTACTATCCTCAAAAGTGGAATGTTTCCAGGAAAGGATCACACAAAAGTTGAGTCATATAGGCCTGTAAGCTTACTTTCTAATATATCAAAGCTGTTTGAGAATCTGTTAGTGTTGAAATTAACCCCAATTTTAAATGAAAATATATGAATTCCCAACAACCGATTCGGCTTAAGAAGAGAACACAGCACAATTGAACAAATCCATCGTATAGTAAACGCAATAAGAAAGAAAATATTGTTCAGCTCTCTTCATCGATGTTGCTCAAGCTTTTGATAAAGTCTGGCATGTAGGCTTGTAACATAAATTAAAGCTAAACCTACCGGTTAACAGACACAAGCTGTTAGAAAGCTACTTGGTCGGTCGAAAATGTATTATTAAAGAAGGTCATTTTTTAAGTTCTCCTCTGCCAATTGAAGCTGAGTCCCTCAGGGAAGCATACCTTATATATACCTCGGACATGCCAACAAACAATTACACCCTAACCTCAACTTTTGCTGATGATACAGCTTTTCTAAGCGTACACGAGAACAGTCGTGAAGCATCTCGATACCTGCAGAATCATATATTTCAACTAGAACCAGTGTTGCCAAAACTTGGTGACCAAAAATGGCTAAATTTACAGAAAAAATGGCTAAAAGCTTCTTTAAATAAAAACACATTAAAATTCAATAACAAAACAGAAATAATTGATTTAAAGTTTCTTACGATGAAATTGTCAGTTAAGATCAATTTGTTATATAAGAATAAACGTAAATTTATATTTTGATGGATATTTAAAAAATTAAATCATCAATAAATTCGATGTCGTTATTGTTCATCTCATAGGAATCACTTGTGCATATCAGTTTTAAATAATTTGAAGGTAAATCGTAATCACGACAACATTTACCCAACCTTTCTAGTCTACATCTGCAATAAAAAAAATTAAGAAAGTCAAACCCGACTATATGATTCCCTACACCACATTAGAACCAATGTACAAAATTTTATCAAATAACCTCCAAAATAGCGACCTGTCCTTTGCTCACAAGGTTTACATAGACAGCCAGCCAGCAAGACAGCCGGACAAACATTGTTAATTCGACTCAGAAAGTGATTCTGAGTCAATCGGTATACGTAAAGGTGGGCTTAGGACCAATATTTTAAGGTGTTACAAACATCAGCACAAACGCATACTACCCTCTCCACTATTGTGGTGTTGGTATAAATATTTAATCGTTATGGTAAAACATATTTGATAAAATCGAATTAACGGATGCTTAATGTAACCTATTTCTCAAATTACTTTTAACGATGTTTACTTGGCTAAATGCCCTCTCTACTTCAGCATTAGACCATGGAAGTGAGAGCAACTTTATAGTCAATTCTGAAATTTCTAACAAAATTTTCTTACCGCCTGCATCTCTTTATTGAAATACTTGCAACCAGAAAAAACAGTTATTAGTGTTGATCCATTTCATAAATTTTATATTGGAATACTGTTCCTTTATTTTGAAAGATTTTTAACATTTGTAAAAGCTGTGTTTTAGATTAAAGTCTTTTTTATTGTTAAAAATGTTTATTTTACTTTTATAAATTTTTATAATAAAATAAAAATTATTCGGCAAATAAAATTTTATGGCTAAACAAGTTGAAAAATGGCTAAGAAAATGGCTAATGGCTAAACTCATTTTTTAATGGCTAAATAGGGTGAAAAATGGCTTTAATCTAGCCACTAAATGGCTAAATTGGCAACACTGACTAGAACTGTGGTTAAAACAATGGAGAATAAAGGCCAATGAGCAAATATGCGTACATATTACACTCACCTTGCGTCGGGAATCATGCCCCCCTATAAAAATCAATAATAAAATAATTCCTCAACATTCGCATGTAAAATATCTCGGTATACATCTGAATCGGCGATTAACGTGGAATTGCCATATAGAGGCAAAATTAACTCAAATGAAACTAAAAACCATCCAAATCATTGGCTTATTGGAAGAACCTCTGTCCTTAGTCTCGACTGCAAACTTCTACTTTACAACTCCATCTTAAAGCCAATCTGGTGCAATGGTATTCAGTTATGGGGCACTGCCTCGGCCTCTAATATCGAAAAAATTCAAAGGCGCCAAAATAAACTTCTTCGAATAATCACAGCCACTCCCTGGTATGTTAAAAACTCAAACATTCATAAGGATCTCAATGTGCCATTAGTAAAAACTATGATTACAAAATATGCAGTAAGATATTTAAAAAGGCTTGAACAACACCCAAATCCACTAGCTCGAAATATTTTAAGCCATGGCGGCCACACTCGCTAAAGAAGAAGAGACACTGTAGCACTCACCCAATCAGAAGAGCGATAAGCACCTACAAATGTGAACATAAACCGTGATGACGAAATTTTGTCTGGCACTGGCTGGATATATATAATGTATTAGAATAAGAATTAATTAATTATTGTTAGTTCATATTAAATATATATGAAGATTTAATAAATAAATAATGAAAAAAAAAAAAAAAAAATTCTCAGAAAAGGGCTGCCCTGGAAAAATACCTTAAGGATCTTGATGCAACTCCACAATTAGACTACTCATTTTTGAGTGCAGCTAAAAATCTCAAAAGGCCAGTTGTCTCTAAACCAACATTAAGAAACTTGAGTGGTAGTTGGGCAAAAAATGATATTGACATTGAAAAACGTATGCACTCCAAATAAATCTCACGATATAACAGGTGAGTTGGCGCCTGTTAATGTTGGAGCAGCTATTCCCCCAATATTTAAAGAGATAATAATTATGATAATTCCCGTAGTATTTATAATTATTTGCTCTCGTTACTTAAAAGACTACATATTTTGGAAATGTCATTGTAACAATGAAAGATAAAGGACAATGAACGAAAAGGCGTTTATATATAACATTCACTTTGCGCCAGGAAACACGCCACCCTCTAACAATCAATATCTCGGTGTACATCTAGGTCAGCGTTTAATGTGGAAATGGCAGATTGAAGCAAAATTAACTTAAATTGAAATAAAAGCAATTTAAAATAATTGGCTTATTTGATTTAAAAGGTACTGTTTAAAAAAAAAAAACAGTTAAAAGTCAAATAAAAACCAGTTTCATAAACATTTAACATCAAAATTAAAGTACTTAAAAAATTTCAGCGGATGGAGTCGGAGTTAGAACTATTTCTCCACAGCCAGGTTACAATGTTTAAAATGTTTTGAAATTAAAAAAAATCGGCCACCACAGCTCCCATGATGCTCCTAGACAGGTCATCACCAACACTTGTTTATAAAATACCTTCCCGCTATCTTCATTCCTTAAGAGGGCTTACAAAATCCGTCCCTGTGCATTATAAAGTTATAAAAAACTTACATATGGGGGATTCACAAGGTGTCATAAAGTCATTTGTCTTAAAATAATAACATACAAAAATATGACTGTTGTGAACAACCCCTCATAATTCAGTGTGCTATTTTAAATTTAAATCAGCTGATTTAAAATAAATATAAAAAATTAATTTTTACCTGAAATAAAAAACCTTTAATAAATTAAGATAGTGATTTTGTTCATAACAATGATGAGATAATGCTGTTTTTCTAGAATTAATGTTTCTATATTTTTGATCCGATCTATGTCCTGCAACTCTAGTCCTTAATTTATTTTTCGTTGTACCTATATAAACCTTGTCACAATTCTCATTATCATTTCCTTTACAAGGAATTTTGTATATAATGTTTGACATATCCCATTTATTAATCCTATCCTTAGTCTTGCTATATAACCTATTCAATGTATTGTAAGCCCTATATGCCACTCTATATTTTCCCGTGTCAAAAATCTTAGATCCTTTAATCCTTTCCGATATGTTAGGTATATACGGATCAAAAATATAGAAACATTAATTCTAGAAAAACAGCTTTAATAAATTAAATAAGATTATTAAATTAGACTATTTTTCAGACGCAAATCACAAATAAATTTTATTTTGTTTGTTTACCAAACAGCAGAGTCCTAGGCCGATCTAATTTGACACCGCAAGTGATTTGTTGCAAAAATTGCTAGCCGCAGGTTCAATTCGGATATAAGCCGGATAAAATTATACCATCAACGGCGACGGCCTACAAAAACTAATGCGGCTCGGATCAGTCGCTCAGCGCAGGTCTCTTCTGATTAATTACGACAGCACAATAAACATAGCATGCAAAGTTCTATTAATTTAAGACACTTTTTGTTAACAAAGAAACAACAATGTATTTAAACCATTGTAAAATGTTAGATCATTATGACAATATAACATGATAGCATACCTTTTGAATACCCCAATAATGTATAGAAGCCTCCTTCAGAAATGGTGATAGAGTGAAGGTATTTTTTAACCAAATGTTTATAAAATGCAGGGCTGTGGAGTCGAAGTCGGAGTTGAGGAGTCGGAGTTGAGGTTTTTGTGCCGGAGTCGGAGTCGTAGTACACACAAAAACTCGCGACTCCGACTCCAAAGTTTTTCGGCATAAAAAATTTAAGAAAAATTTTCCATAATAAAAATTATTCGAAATTGACGATGCAATATTTTAAATATCGATTTGAAATTTTTAAGAATAATTTTTATGCTATATTTAACCATTTAAAAGCTAATGCATTAAAAAAGTTAGAGTGCTATATTCGGATGTTCCGAATCTTTGACACCCTCCACAGAAAGTTAGAATTTATGAGTGCTATAAATTATTAAATAATCTTTATAAAACGGACGTCAGTATAAAAATTGGTTCCAGTTCAAACCAATTATACGACAATCAGAAAGTTTTATTCTTTTTTCTTAGCAATTTGAACTAACTTGAATAATATATCATGATTCGTAACAGTTTATGCCGAACTAAAATGATTTTCAGGATGGACATTTATATTATCCCATGGCAGCCATGTCATTTCTCAAGTTTTCCCTTTTTTTTGCAAGTTTTTTGAGATGCAAAAAAGTTGCAAATCTAGTCTATTTGAGTGATATTGAAGAAGTTAATAATGAATAGCTTGATCTTTCATTTTAGTAACATAATTAATAGAAAGAGCAAAATATTGAAAATTTTCGCGAGGGCGTATTCAAAATAAAAACATTTTTAGATTCAATTTTTATATATTTTTAAATAAAATGAATTCTATATACTTTTTTCATTTAATTACTTAACAGTAATATAAAAAGCCTTACAACATGTTTTTGTTTTTTCTTTTAAAAATGTTGGCACTTTTGTAAAAAAAAGGTTTTTTTCAGAAATAAGAAGTTTTTTTTTAAAAAAATAAATTATGGACGGATTATCATGAAAGCCTGTATAGTGATTTCCGTTATTAAAAATCTAAATGGAACAAATTTCAATACAGTAGTAAAATTTGTTTCAACATCTATAGCTGCTACGGTTTTAGGTGTATTTAAATAATTTCCTAGAGTAAGCATTATATGGGGCATTATATAGGAAATTATGGACCGATCTTCACGAAATTTTGCAGTGTCTTACTGAGGACGTACCAAATTTTATTACGATAGCGATATTTATTACGTTTTTATGCGTACTAAACTGTTTTCCGGGAGTAGGCTTTATATAGGGCCTATGGTAAAATATGGACCAATCTTTACGAAAGCACATTTAAATATGATAGCAATATTTATTACGGTTTTAGAACGGTTTTATTTAATTTTGTGTAACAAAATTGTTAATTTTTAAGGGTGGTGCTTTTACATTTTGATTGATAACTATAATCCTACTGTTCGGATTTTGCTGGATGTCACTCCCAAACTGCTTATTATAATTTGACACCAAGATTGAACTTTTTTCGAAAGTGAGCGTATTTTGAACAGACGGACATGGCTAAATCGACTTAGAATTACTCAAGAAACCAGGTTTATTAGATGAATAATAAAAAAGTTTCACATGGAATGACAAACCTAGTATACCCTCATGGATTTTTAGTATCATATACGTGCTTACATATGTATGAATGTTTAATAATTTTACCGTTTGAAAGGTGATTTTAAATTTAAAAATAGATCAATTTTAAAACAAAAAATTAAAAACGTAATGTTTTTGCATATGTTTTCGTAACAGCGATAAGTCCAATTAAGAAAACTGAAATTATGCTTGTATAGTTATTATTAATTTTATATTAAACTTTTTGTTTGTGAGCCGTGAGCTAATAAATTTTACTATAGTTTTCGGATTATTTTAAGTACGGATCAAGGATTAAATGGGGCTAGAGTTAAGTGTTTGGCACTTGAATAATCCGTATTTAAATCAAGCATTCTGTACTTGATTTAAAAAAATCTGTCTTTACCGTACTATTGACACAACTTTGCCTTGGTTAAGTACGGATGGATTAATTTTTCTTGTGACTGTAACAATTCAAAAATTATTATAGTACATAACTTTATTTAAGTATATAATTAAATGAATTAAAGAAAACATTATTTTTTTTAATGTTTGTTACATACATATGCACGCTAAGCGTATTAAAAAAAAAATATTTTGAGTTGAATGAATATACATATGTATATGTTTGTATGTATCAATTTTATTCAAAATATTTTATTGACATATTCATAAAACTACAACAATTTTGCTTAAAATGTTTTTTAAACAAAAATTTCTAATCAAATTTTTTCTTAAAACACATTTAAAATTTTAATAAATGGTTTATGAATACTGCTCGTATGTGCTATTACCAAATGACAGGCGATGGAACAAAGCGAATTCATACAAGGTGGTCTTGGCTTGCTACGTAAGCAACAGGTGAAAACTAAAGGCCCTGTTAGCCGACCGTAAATGTAGAAATGTAAATGTAATTTAAACAGCTGATCGTTTCTGTTATATGGAAAGCAATGCAACTGCTTAACTGACTGTAATGTCACTTTACCGTAACGTGCCAACCTGTAGAAAATAGAATTTCATTACGAGATTACGTGACAGTTGTAGATAGTGATGGGCTGCACGTATTTTAAATGGAATGCGGGTAAAATCACTCTTTTTCTTTGGTACATTTTTTTAGTAATAATATCTGTGGACTTTTGACAAAATAAGTTACAATCCATATATATTTTCATTTATACAAATATATGTTTGGATGTATAAAATAAACAAATGCATACATATCCCCAAACAATAAAAAGTCTGGTTTTTAATGGGATCAAAACCTTGTTTTGTTTATGTACATTTTGAAAATAATGTAAGAACATGTGTACGAATATGCTATACATAATACATATTTGTTTATTGTTACAGTACATTGCATTTAATTACATTAACGGTCGGCTAAAGCGGCCTTAACCTTGTGTCAAAATGATATGCTGTTACTTTTGACATTTATATTTTCATGTTTGTATGTTAGTGCACAGCTAATTTGTTTACTACAGTGTTGAATTATTTTGACACAACGTTAAAGTAGTTTACAGTGTTGTATCCGTTTCCAAAATAAGACCACCTTATATGAATTCGCCTTGCGATGGACTGAACGCTTTTCATATTATTTTTACTATATAATCAATCGCCTGTCATTTTGAAACAGCATATTAATGTTTGCATACGCTAATTTGTTCTCAAAAACGGTAATTTTTAGAAGGACGTACGGTAATGAAAAATAAAAATTAACATCACTGAGTCTCATATACATTAAGCATCGAGATTATAGTAGGAGTCGGAGTCGGAGTCGTGAGTCGGAGTCGCACTTAAAAAATTTCAGTGTTTGGAGTCGGAGTCGGAGTCGGAGTTAGTACTTTTTTCGGACGACTCCACAGCCCTGATAAAATGATTTCCTATAATAATCACTTATCTGAACTCCTTTGTTTTATTTGTTTCTTGTTTGAAACAATAATTTTCTATAAACGACAGCACTTTAGCACCAGTATTTTGCGCACACATTCATATCTACTAGAGGTATATTTCTACCAAATTTCGGCAGATTTTTTTTTTTTTTGGTTGTCCGCTTAACGAATAATGCCTCACACGCATTTTTCGTTTAAAGACGGTATAATAATTCAGTTCATTTAACTGTATCAAAATACTCTTGCAAACCAACAATTAAAGTACCAAAATTCAAAATCTATTTTTTGCGCATCTAAAATAAACACCAAACCAGATACTTGTATCTGATAATACAGTACACATCCATACATTAATATGTAAGGGTATGATTTGTGATACTGCAGCACATTTATGTTCTGTTTTGGAGATACAGCAACCATATTGGACATCTAAACATTTGCTACACCCCTACATGTATTTCATTCCAGAGTAGGAAGAATAATAAATACGTTTGAATAGAAAGGGAAAGAAAGGATTGCAGTGTAAATGTACTGCCTTAACTCCTAACAGAACAGCAAATGATTTCGTACAAATGTTTGTATATGAAGTTGCCACATATAGATACAATTCCTTTACTTTATTTTTACACACATTTGTAATTTGCATAACTTCTGGACTTGAAAATTTGTAAAAGAAATGGTTGTTCTGTTGAAATTGGCTATAAAACAAATTTAACAGAAATTGTCATTGTTTTGCAAATTAACACAGCAAATTTATTGTACAGCTGTGAAGAAATGGCAGAGTTATCAATAGTCGCAATTGTTAAAACAAATTTTTGTTAAACAAAAATAAAATAAATTGTTTATGTAACTGTGTAAATTGGGTTGAATATTTTTTATTCGGAGGCTCTTATTAACCACCATTTAAAAAACCTACTTATATAATATATGATAAATTATTCTTGTGGTAGTTAATTGTGTAATTACCAGGGAAACCGTTAATATGCAATTACATATTTTTCCTTGTGCGACCACTGAAGGAAGAAACTATACATTGTATATTTATTCGTTTTAAAGCTTTTTGTGAATTATGGCATAGGTTAGTTGGTGCATAATTTTGCATACAGCATATTTTAGTCAAAAGCCTATTTTTAGAACAAAAAAAAAATTTACTCAATTTTGGCTACGAGATGGCTTTTCTATTTACATCCATAAAACCATAGAAGTGTAAATATAGATATTTTAGTTCTAGACCAATCTGTGTGCGCCAAGCTTAGCAATTTTGGAAATAATTTTAAATAATATTTGATAGATACATTTTAATTTTCATAAGGACGAAGCCCATTGAAACTTGTGAACGTCGGACTTGAATTTCACCTAGTCCCCATACAAACTTCTATTTGAAATAGTGCTCATATTCCTCTTATTATGTGAGTACAGTATTCCACGGCTAATTACCTTGCCAAAAATGCCAATATTATTGGGTAATTATGCGGGGAAGGCATTTAAACGAATACGCTTAAATACCTCGTTTAAATACCTCAGTGTTTATTTATTTATTTTAACTTTGATGTATGAAAAAAAGTTGACAGGAATTTTTACATGTATTAGCTAAATCTAAAGAGATAGCAATAAAAAACAATGGGATTTATTATCTTAAATTTTACCTGTAATGCTTTTTGAGATGTTCTGTCATATTCTACAAACAAAAGCGTACTCATACATATGTACAAACTTATGATCAGGGAAACCGTAAATATACAATTGCATGGTTTTTCTTCATCAATGAATGGAGAAACAATTTATTTATTCGTTTTAAAACTTTATAAATTTTGGTATCGATTTGTTTGTGAATAATTTGCATATATTAGCTATTGCTGCATTTTTTTGCATGTTCAGCAAATAAAAATGCTTAGAATAATTTGCAAAACAGATGAATTTTCTGTTGCTTTAATTTCGCCATCTGCATTTAATTTCACTCTACAATTGTAAGCCAAAGCAAGTTTACGTTGATGATAAATGTTATTCCAAACTGTTAAGTTAAGAAAAAAGCAATTATAAAAATTTATGCGGATATATAAATCTGGACGCCTCGTTTAGTAAACCGATCGAATCAGAAACACTTTTTAAAGTGATTTTTCGTGTCCTTCCATTCTGTCCATGTAAACCTTGTGTGTAAAGTAAAAGTAGCAGTTTTTAGACAATTTGATAAAGTTTAGTAAATACGTTTTAATTGTCATAAGAACGAAACTTATGTAAATTTTGAGAATCGGTCTATTATATCACATACTCCCCATGCAAACTTCTTTCTTTATGTCCATTAACCATTAAATCATGTTCGTATTAAGATTAAATTAGACCCAAAATATCTTACTGCAAATTAAATATGGTTTAATCGGTTCAGATTTAAGCATACAGCTTCCATTCAAATTAATGTTATAGGCCATTTACATTACAACGAAATCTAGTAGATTTCATTTGAAATCTTCCTCAAAATCTAGTGCGTTTACATTATACCGTTTTGACATTAGCGAGATTTTGTTTTTATAACAAATCAATGACTAAAATATTTTTGTGTAACACATACGAACACAAAAAGAAATAGACATTAAAAAATTTGCATTATCTTTAGTTTATAATCAACATCACTTTTTTACCAATTAATTGTCCTTTTTTTATTTTTTACAAATTCTCAATTTTTTTTTTTTATTTTTTTCAACAGTTTTTGTTTTGTTTTTAATTAAAATGTCATATTTTTGTTATGCAGGGAAGTATTTTTTAGTGCTATATGGAAAAAACCATAGTCAAAAACCACTAGATTTGGCTCGAAATCTCGTAAGTACTAGATTTCGTTGAAGTGTAAATTGGCTATTAATGTAATTTAAAATTTAGCGACCTTTTCTTTAATTTCTTTAAGACAAAATATCTCATATATTTGGTGTATCTAGATAATAGTCAGCACAAATAACTGTTATATGAATCCTATCATAACGTTATTTTTTTTTGGTGAGTACAGAATAAAGTTTATTTTAATTCAAATATGAAATTGTGGAATATTTTAATTTCAAATAAGCCATATTTTGTTTTTTGGGCATATTTTTTTTAAAAAATTTTTAGTGTATATTTTCAAATTATTAACATGTAAATAAACTTGGTTGCATTACTTGCTGTGTATGTACTGAGGCAATTAAACGAATGCAATTTAGGTTTAATTTTGTTTTGGGACTAAAATTTTTAAGGCAATTATCCGAATTGGGTTATTAAGCGTAATGCAATTAAACGTGGATTTTTGTTTAAAAAATGGAAGAAAAAAAACGGGAATTTAAAACTCAAGGTTTTACTGTATTTAGATTAAATTCAATTTTTATGGGCCTCCAAAGATTTCGGAATCTTGATTAGCCCACTGAGACAAAGTTGTAGCTCTTGCCATAAAGAACAAAAATTGTGGATATTTAAAATCAAAAAATCTTCATCTTCAAGATCAAAATCGAAAAAACTTTAAAAAATTCGATTTTTTTTTTTACCTTTTTCCCCCTGTTCGGGTCCATAGGTAGGTAGCAAGCCGTTAAAAATTCAAGAAAACAATCAACTACAAAAATGTACCTGAGATCTCAATAAACAACTTTCTAGAGCATATGAACTTCCTAGGAGTGATTCTTAGCACCGATTAGGTAGCCGCAAAAGTGAGAAATTTCCCGAAAATTCGATTCGAGCAAAAACAAATTAACCGGTTTTATCGGTAATCGAAAATAGCCAATTTTTAATTAAACGATTAGTTAATCGGGATGTTATTAATCGGTTAATCGATTAACGGTACTATTAAATTTTTGCACGTATAGAGAAAAAAGTTCCCAACAAACAGACAACAAATGATTAAAATCTGTCTATAACTTTTGATTTATTCACAAAAGATGATTTTTTTTTTATTAAATTTAATGAAGAATATAATTCGTATGTACTGAAAAAAAACCCATAACTGCCTAGGACTCGCCCCTAGGGGGATAAGGGGTTTGATCAACCTCCATTAACATTTGTTGAAAACATACTTGTACTTTATCCACCCCTAAGGGGGGGGGGGGCTTTTATACATATATGGCGTTTTAAACAAATTCTAAAATTTTATTTAAACCTTTCATTTGTGAATAATATGAAAGGTTTTAGTCAGACTTTAATCATTTATTAGCTGCGTTTGAGAACACAAAAGTTTTTACTATTTTTCACTGAACTTTACTGCATTTTACGAAATTGCGTTCGAGTACACAAAATGCAGTAAGTGAGAACACAAACTGAGAGCGAAAAGTGACAGTTCTTGTCTGAGTATTTACAAATTTTTACTGCAGAAATTTTTGCAGTATTTAATCGAGTACCGATAAGAAAACGAGTTAAGTAGTCAAAAGTGTAAACATTTTTCAACACTTTATTTATTTGTCATCAGCTGTTGCCTTTATTTTACGAATTTTTATAAAATTTGCGTTCGCATACTTTTTTGAACAACAGCTTTTTGTGAGAGCAAATTTTACAATTTTCTCATTTACTGCATTTTACTGTAAAAGTACTCAAACGCACCTATTCTTATTTTTGTTTTCTATACGTGTAGAAAAACTTAGAAGTTGTTCTTATTTCAACAAAATTAAAACAACTTGAAATTTTTGACTCAAATTTCAACTTAAGTTATCGTCGTCTTTCAATTAGTTTTACATTCTCTAAAATTTTTATTTCGCAAACCACTTCATTTAAATAATAAGATTAAAGAAATTTTTATTTGTTTCTTTTTTTAACTATTTTACTATGTAGTTATGTATGTATTTATGTAAGTAAGTTCTGATCCGGGGCAACAGAAGACCTTCATAATTGCGGTTAAACGGAAATTTCGCCTGGAAGCCATAAACATTATTTAAGAGAAAAAAAAACAACTTCTAATTCATAATGTCCCGTTTCCTAATTAGTGGCTGGGTTCCGAAAAATGTTGATAAAATCCACTTAAAAGTTTTTTTAACCAAATTTTTTGTTTGCGGTATAATTTACATGCAATACATTCATACTCTACGACAAATTGTTTAGCTACAAATCTGGCAGACTAATTCAGCACAGGACTTCTATAAATTCTAACTTTTAGAAGATAAATATTTTCTATGAACTTAATTCTTTATGCTTTTTATAAATTTTCAAAATGAAAATACACTCAAAAGAAACCACGTTGGACAAATGTGTAAAGAAAATAGCTCTTCGCTCAAGGTGTCATCGTGTTAATTTATAAGTTTAAGTCGACCTTAACCATTTTCTTTTAATTAAGGGAGTTTAAAGTATTTTTTTTTACATATATAAAACACTTTATAGAAAACTCATTTAGCGACATTAAAAGGATAAAACATTTATTTAAATTTGTGTGAATGTGCGAATGGCTGTGTATTAAATAATAATGAACATTAAGCACTTTATAAAAATATTTCTATTTGTAGTTTTAGTTCTTAAAATCCCATCTAGTTACATTGTACCAAGTTTTTTGTATATAATAGTGTGTGTGTTTTTGTGTGCGCTTAAACGTTATGCCAAGCACTTAAAAATGTTAATTAGGGACATTTTTAGTGTGAAAGCGACAATTAACTAAATCTACTAGAGCCATCATCATCATCATCACATAAAATTTCTTGCCACCCTGCAGACAGTTTTATGTTAATGTGCCAGGAGGCATAAATTTTTCATATTTCATGGAACATTATTTGCACACTTACATAAAACACCTTCCGCTTGTCCTTCCCTTGTCGCACAACCCCCACACAGCCAACGTCTAGATTTCCCTTTTTTGCAGTTTGTCTTGGCATTAAAGAAAAAATTGAATAAAAGACATAAAATAATGAATGGGAAAAAGGGACTGTCGTCGTTGGTTGTGTTAAATTTTTTATTCATTTGCTTATTCAACAAGTTTAAATATGTACGTATGTACATTCGAACACGGAAAAGTCTATAAATATACATACATACATATTCACTCCGACACGCTACTAAACAATACCCTTCAGCTATTGAGTTTCAACTTCATTTCTTTGGTCTAAATGTTATTGAGCGAGTAAATAAGGCTAGGACTATGTCTCAGTTCCTATTGTAATCCAGATAGGCTGCAAAAGCTGAAGACATGTATGTAGTTCTCTGAGGATATACAAGGGATTAAAAAGATATTTGAAAGCTAGGTAAACGTGGCATAATTAGGGGCATTTGCACGATGTCTTTTCAGACATGACTGTTTTCTATATTCTCTTTTGACCATACAACCCAAAACCTTTTGCATTTACACGATGTCTTTCCAAACATGCATAATTGCCTAATCTTTTTTCCCCTCTTTCTTCTTTTACCCGATTGCCAACAGACAAAACTAACGTACTTGTTAGACACGCATGAAAAGACATCGTGTAAATGCCCCCTTAGTGGGCATTCCACACTTTGATAAGACGCCCTTACTAATTACATATATAGAAGTGATTATAAAAAAAGCATACATATGAAGGGCATATTTTTATAATATCATAAGACACTCGAATTGAAAAACTTGATCTATGTGTTTTTCCTATTATAACCCTCCTAACATCCCATCAAAAGATTTAAGCTATTTGCCAATTAGTTTTTGATTAAGAAGATAATTGACTTTTAACATTTCAACGTTTTAAATATTTTTTTTACTTTATAATCGATTATTTTAAAATATCTTTTTTGTGACATGTGATGTTTTTACAATAAGCCCTTCATATACTTTTTAAAGCTGTGTTCACATTGTGTGTATTTGTCGTATGGAATGTCACTTTTCTACACACATGTAATTTCATGTGTATGTCAAAATTTATGTTTTACATATGGTTTGTAATTTACACGTTCACATGTTGGTATGTAAAGTACACTTGACATAACCTATCAAAAAAAAAAGCAATCTTAAAACAGCTGAGTTTATAAAAATTTAATTTGTGCTAAGAACATTTTATTTTAATATGGAACGAAAGGTTGATCAAATAGTCATCATCTGCTCCGGCCCCACTTTTTTTTCTTTTGCTTTTGCAATTTCTCGGCTATATTGACTGCGCAAGTATGTTATTTTATTCTGGAAATATATTGCATTACATTGATTACAAACAACAATTGCCCAATGCCTTTCCTTAACTTCATTAGGCCCAATAGATGAATTGAAAATTTTTAACTTGTCAGCCATATCATTGAGCGCTGCGTACCTGGCATGCTTATTGTGGTAGAACTTATTCCGCGGGTTATACAAGCATTCCTTCTCTTGCCACATATCTATTAACTGTAGTACCGATTCTTTACACCAGTCCAACTGGAAAAACATAAAAATAAATATGGAAATTGTCATAAAAAAAAATACATATGTACTTACTTTTGTTAATTCCTTTTCAATTTTTCCCTCCATTTTCAATAATAAAATTGGTTATTTTTTATTTACTATTATAATTATTAAGAATTAAGCACGACAAACAAAATCTTGTAAATTGATTATAATTTATATTTATTAAAATTTCAATTAATTTTTGCCGCCACAAAATTTTGTTAATAAAAAACAGCTGATGTCAGATGGTTTGTCACTTGAAAATAGAACTCGTTCTAAATAAAAAATGTCATGTGTACTGCACACAGAGAAATAACATATGATATTGTTTGGAGGGTTCAGACGATATGTACAAATTTAACATGTGAAAAAGTGACATTCCACATGACAAATACACATAATGTGAACACAGCTTAAATATTTAAATTACTTTGTTATAATTTTATAAGCAATTTCTTAAATCTTTATAGTTTATTTATTGCACGAGTCAGGCTTCAGCAAGGCGAATTTAACTACAGGTGGTACAACACAGGGGTTTTTGAATTGCATTGTTAGTGTTTACAGCTCGATATGTCAACCATTTTTAGCAAATTACTAACAAATGAAAACAATTGGGTTCGAACTGTCAAAATCAGATGGCGTTTTGATTGATGCATCAATTATTGCAGACCACTCTTTTTCTAAAGCATAACATGTACAATTTCGAGCAGATCAACGATTTGTTTTTTGCGCCAAGATCTCACAGTGTTGTGTAGACATCAGCGGAGTTTAGTATTGGGCTTGCAAAAAAACAATTGCAAAATATCGTAGCTCTTTTGTTAAATCCGACAACAAAATACACGGAGTTTTCGTTAGATTTCATTAAATTGCTACGAAATTTTGTATTTGCACATTTGCAAGCCTAATACTAACCGCTTTTGTTAAAAAATTTATAGAAATCTTGCCATATTCTGTAATTCGCTTAGCTATAGCTAAATATCGATCGCTGAATTGCTTTAGAGAATACAAAATTTAAACATTTTAGCAGTGACATTAAAAGCTAAAATTGCGGCGAACTAAATTTTTACGGCATTGCCAAATTTACAGAATAGCATTCGTAGCCAAAAATCGCTAAATCAACTTTATAGATTTTTAGGGATAGAGATTTAGCTTTAGCGAAGAATATGGCTGCAGGACAAGCCCAGCGGCACAAGTGAATACTTAGCTTAACAAATTATCAGCGAAAGGCACGTAATCTCCTAAGGGTTTCTTTGTTTTAATTTGCGCCTGAAGCCTTGATGTCATACATATGTCTTGCATTATCATAGGATTAACCACGGCAGTTATTAAAAAAAAAGTTTAACACAGCATTTTAAATACCTTTGACTTCGTGACGAGATTAAACGTTAAGGTACATAGATGTTTTAAGAATATTATTTTACTTCCTTTATTAAATCTGTGGTCCGAATCGATAACCCTCTAAGTCAACATACATATCGTCAGCTCAGAATTGGTTTGGCACATATTATGGTTAAATTACCATAATATGCGCCAAACCAATTCTGAGCTGATTATATGTATTTAAATAAACTTAATCAAATCAATTATTGAATTGTTCTTACATTATTTTACCTTTAAATTTCAACGCTCTTTAACTAATGCCGCCCTTACAAGCTTAGGCGTAAATCCACCACTGGAAGTAATTTGGAGATCTTATTTTAATTAAATAATTAGTTGTTATAGAAATACTATTTGACAAAAGTTCAAACTTCATTAAAAATTTTATGATTTTTTGCCATTTTTTTCTTTTTTTTTACCAAACTATACAAAATTGTAACATATTTTATTGCATGGGTCATTAGTTTATTTTAATACAAACATTTTGCGCCCAACAACCTGGATTGGTGCAAAAATGATAAAGCTACAGAACATTTAGAGAATTAACCCACATAGTAATTTTTTAGGCAGTGTTCGAAAATAAAGACTAAATATCGCTCCTTAGTGTTCGGTTCGGTAGATTTGCGGAAACTACAAACGCTTATAGTGTTTGTCTAGAACATCATTAAAAAAATAACGTTTCCCTGTTTGTCATCTTTCGAATACAAAAATAATACTGTTTTTATCTAACTCAACAAAAGATGAGAACATATAATTCCGTTTGGTTTTTTTAAAAACCACAAACTTCATAGTGTTCGGTTCAGCTGATAAATATTCGTTCGTTTCTGTTGTGCCCTTTTGGCGGGTAAAAGAACCAATCATTTTTTACAAAAACAGAATACACATACGAAAAAAAAACATAAGTCTAGCAAAATAAATTTACACAAAGAAACCATATACACAATACACACACAAGCTGTTCGTGCTGCGGTCGTTGCTAAAATTTTTGTAGACAGTTGTAGACAGTGTAGAGTATCACTACAATTGTTCTGTTTTTTTGAACAGAACATTAAATAATGTTCCGCTCTTTCTAGAAAATAGCTACGAACGGTATTAAGGGTAGTGTTCGTCTACACAATCACTAAACAAATAGATATCGATCTTGGGTGTGTGAGTCGAACGCTTAATAATGTACTGTTTATTTTCGAAAACTGGTTTTAGGCTTTGTTTAGTATTTTTTGTTACTAAACATTTCGCTATGTGTATTTACTTGGTGTGTGTTTTGTAATTTGGTAAAAATTAAAAAGTGGGATACTTCAAATAATCTTCTTTCTGCAACTTTGTCGTTTTTTTTACCGATTTGGTTCCAATTGGGCACAAAATATGCATATTAAAATAAGCTAACGTCGTAATTAATAAAACTTGAAAAAAATTAATTGTTTGGTTTTAAAACAAGTAAGAGTGTTATACTCGGCTGTGCCGAATCTTTGATACCCTCCACCGACAATTTGAATATTTCAGGAGTGATACCTATATGATGTCTATTTATTATTAATTTATCTTTATAAAAACAGACATCAGCATTAAAATTAGTTGCGGCTTAGACCTATATTAAATTATTGACCGACAATCTTGAGTAAAATATGTTCATTCGTAACAGTTTAAGTCGAACTTAAATGATTTTCAGGAGGAGGATTTATATTGGAGCCATGGTAAGTTATGAACCAATCATCACAAAATTCCGCAGAGGTATTTCTGGTATTAAAAAACAAAAATTTCAATACAGCGGTGAAATCAGATTTAGCGTTTACAGTGAATTTCAGAAGGCTGCTAAATATGGGATCTAAGGTAAATTATGGACCGTATATCACAAAATTGCATGACATTTTTTCTGGCCATAGGAAACTAATTTGGAAGACATTTTACCACAATAAATATATATCTGCTTCGATTTCAGGCGTATTTAATTAATTTATCAGAGTCGGCTTTATATTTGCATATAGTAAATTATGGACCGATCATCACGAAATTTTATAGTGCTATTTATGGTCCTATAAAACTGTGAAGTATTCAATTTTATTCTGATACTATTATAAATTACGGTTTTATGCGTACTAAACTGTTTTTCGGTAGTAGGGTTTTTATGGGGCCTAGGGTAATTTATGGACTGATCTTCATGAAATTTCACATTGTGATTTCCAGTCGAATGAAATGAGCATTTGCAAAATCTCATATCATTCCGTGCATTTTTCTACCATTTATGTTAGTTTTTGTAACAATATTATAAATTTTTTCAAGTGGTGGTTCCACATTTTGGTTCATAGCTCTGATCCTACTGAACCGCAATCAAGTGGTTTAAGCGTTACAAACAATTTGACACCCAGTTTGTTTATTTCAGACGGACAGACAGACTGACATTGCTAAATCGACTTAGAATTACTCAAGGAGCCAGAATATATGTACTTTATGAGGTCTGAGATAAATAATAAAAAAGTTTCTCACGGAATGAAAAACTAAGTATACCCTCTTCACAACTTACTGTGGTGGAGGGTATAAAAAGTAATAATTTTGTAAGAATAGGAGTTAATTTGCAAAAATCACTTTTAAGGTTTAAAATTGCTCACCTACAAAACTTAAACCTTGGACTCAAGCACTTTTTTCTCATTGTCACAGAAATATATAATTTTTTCAGTATTTATATTTATTGTATTTTTAATTAATTTATTTCAAGGACGTAACAGTTATTAGATAAACGATAAACAAAAATCAGATTAAACAATTATTACTGATACATTTACTTAATGGTTATAATCAACCATTAACAAGTAATATATTTTTTTTTGGTTATTTTAACCAATTGAAATGAGAAATATATTTTTTGGTTATAAATAATCGTTATATAAACCAAAAAAAATTTTGGTTCAAAATAACCATTATAAAATTTTTTATTATTTTTTTTTTTTTTTTTTGGTTACTACATACTTCAAAAAATCGACCTTTTCAGTGCCTTACGAATGAAGAAAAAGTCGAAGGAAAAAGTCAGTCCACATATAACCAAGATATCGGTCGAAAACCTATATTTTTAACACATATATCTAAAACCTAGAACCTTAGTTTGCCCTAAGGTCCTGAAACATGATTTATCAAACTCTTTCGACGTTAAAAATTTACATATGTAAATGAATTTTTTTTAAATTATATTCCTATACACATGTAGGTATGTATCTTTTGTCAGGTATTTTAAACCCAACATACACATAAGTGTATAATATTTAAATGTAGATAGCCTTACGTAGAATCACACTAAAAGAATTCAACGCGATCTCAAAGAAGTTGGTATCATTTATTCACATTTTTTTTTAATTCAACAAACATTAGGGATCTTAAAATTTCTCTGAGAGGTTACATCTAAAATCACTAAGGACCAGTTTCAGGGCTAAGAATGCGCGCTCAACACTGACATCAGTTGCTGGAGCTGCATGAACAATATTCACCAGCTGTTTTAAAAATGGAAACGTATATTTTTTTTCTTCTTAGTATTCTAAACTGTTGGCATATATATCTACCCTTCCTTCCCTGTAAGTGTCATTTTCGTCGAAAGTGTTTAAAAGCACTTTTGATCCTGCGCTTGGAGTTTCATCATCTGAAGACGAATCGACTTCCAAGCTTCGTTAAGTCTGGCAAATGTAAACTTAAACACTTTCTAACCTGTACTATTGTATTTCATTGTGTTGCCAGCTTTTTCAATTGCGCTTTCGCTTCTTCCTTTTTATTTGGTGGAAGCAAGCGACGGAAACGTGGGCCAAAAATATTGCAGTCCAATACAGCCGTTGATGCCTTTATATTTAGGGATTCTATTTTAACCTTCAGCTCAAACCAAACTTTATAACAATCGCCCATGCAAAGCTGCTCACCTTGCAATTTCAAGGTAGTTTCATGAAGTGGACTTAAAAAATAACTAAGTCTTTAAGCTTATCCCATTCTTCATTTGTTATTGGCCGATTAAAATTTTCATTACAAAAGTCCCTATACTTTAAAAGCTTGTCTATCATCAAATTATCTTTTCATAAAAGCAAAAATATTGTATACTTGAGTTTGATACCGAAACAACCCTGAAGGAAATGTCCCTAGTGAATCTATACTGATTCACTATTTAAAGAAACTTGGTAAAACAATAAACCTTTGAAATTTTTGGAATTTTTTCATACATGATAACCAAAAAAATCAATTTTTTCGATAATGGTTATTTTCAACCAAAAAATTTTTTTGGTTGATATAATGGTTATTTTTTTGCCTTACCTTTTTGCTCTGAAATAAAAACAGAACAGTCATTTTCGGTCCCTGATTTACATATATTTTATACACTGTGTCACAATAAAGTCGCGATCAAATGAATCTGGCACCAAATCTTTATGTAAAATTTGAGTCAGAATGGTCAAAAGTAGAACAGTTTTCGAGATATTCCAAAATAACTGTTATTGGCGGATGTCACTTTAATAAAAGTATCTTCGAAAATATTCGGCGAATTTTTTATTCCTTTATTTCATTTTATTACTATATATGTACTAATAATACAACCACAGGTCGTTCGTGAAAATTGGCAAAGAAATGACTAAGTTACATTGGACCAAAAATCAAATTTCACAAAAATTTTAATGATTTTTTGCAATGTTGCTTTTTTCAACTTGTTTTTATACCCTCCACCACAAGAAGTTGTGAAGAGGGTGTACTTAGTTTGTCATTCCGTCAGAAACTTTTTTATTATTCATCTCAGATTTCATAAAGTACATATATTCTGGCTCCTTGAGTAATTCTAAGTCGATTTAGCAATGTCAGTCTGTCTGTCCGTCTGTTGAAAACACGCTCACTTTCGAAAAACTCAAAAGAAATAAACAAACTGGGTGTCAAATTGCTTGTAGTTATCCTAAGCAGTTTGGGATTGAAATCCTGCAAAATCGGTTCAGAAGGCTCAGAGCTATGAATCAAAATGTGGAAACACCACACTAAAAAGATGATAATTTTGTTACAAAAACCGACATAAATGGTGGAAAAATGAACGGAATAATATGAGATTTTGCAAATGTTCGTTCCATTCGACTGGAAATCACACTGTGAAATTTCATGAAGATCGGTCCATAATTTACCCCAGGCCCCATATAAACGCTACACCCGTTAAGTACGCCTAAAACCGTAATTCTCATAACAAAATTTGGCACGTCACAGTTTTTTAGGACTATAAATAGCACTTAAAAATTTCGTGATGATCGGTCCATAATTTACCCTAGACCCCATATAAATCCTACTCCCGGAAAACAGTTTAGTAGAATAAGATTGAATACTTCACAATTTAAAAGGACCATAAAATTTCGTGATGATCGGCCCATAATTTACTATAGGCAAATATAAAGCCCACTCTGATAAATTAATTAAATACGCCTAAAATCGTAGCAGATATTTTTATTGTGGTAAAATTTCTTTCAAATTGGTTTCATATGGCCAGAAAAAAGTCATGCAATTTTGTGATATACGGTCCATAATTTACCTTAGATCCCATATTTAGCAGCCTTCTGAAATTCACTGTAAACGCTAAATCTAATTTCACCACTGCATTGAAATTTTTGTTTTTTAATACCAGAAATACCTCTGCGGAATTTTGTGATGATTGGTTCATAACTTACCATGGCTCCAATATAAATCCTCCTCCTGAAAATCATTTAAGTTCGGCTTAAACTGTTACGAATCAACATATTTTACTCAAGATTGTCGGTAAATAATTAAATATAGGTCTAAGCCGCAACCAATTTTAATAATAATAAATAGACATCATACAGATATCACTCCTGAAATATTCAAATTGTCGGTGAAGGCTATCAAAGATTCGGCACAGCCAAATATAACACTCAAACTTGTTTTTCCGAATGTCACAGATCGACAGTAAACTTATGTTTTTATTGCAAATGTTATTGCATATTGAAAAAGATAATAAAAAAAAACCGATTGCTTTAACTTCCTAAAATACCGTACGAAATAATTAAAACCTTGCCTACGTGTACTTTTCAATTTGAAGATCTCAATCTGAAGATCTCGCTTGGAAACCTGGAGGTTCCAATCGAGTCCATGTTCTAAATCTTAATACGTTTAATATCCATCACCTCCAGATACGCAGGTTTTAACATATGTTCTACCGAGCAAATATGAAGGTTATTCTGACTAAAGCCGGTCGTCAAAGCCTCGTTAGCTTGACAGAGAAAGAATTGGGTTTGAAATGGCAACAAATTAAAAATATGCCTGCCCTCTACTTTCCGTTAGACCCCCTTAACTTGGCTTTAGCAACTGAAAATTAAAAAAGATTGTAATTGTCAACATACGTCAAGCCAAAATTGAAAATATAAGTATTTCATTGTTAATAAACAAGTGTAGGATATACTAATGCCTAGTGTATATGTACTTAAAATTTTCTTGGCTCCTTCTTAATGAAGTGTTATTTACAAGAAAACAATGGTTTGATTGAAATTTAAATATTTATTCTTTTTTTATTGTTTTTCTTTGCTTAAATAAAGTTGTTGTTAGAACTGATTTTTGTTGTTGTTGTACGTACCGAGACAAATTTAATGAAAACATAATTAGTATCATTCTTAACCTCATTCATGCAAAGGCACACAATATAATCAACTCAAACTGTGACACTAACACGTTGGCTGTGAAACAGACACAAAGGCAGACAAATAAACAACACAACAATACCTCGTAATTGTCATGATTGCCTGCCTTGCCGTGCCAAACATTCCACCATTGATAGTTGGTGAAAAACCAAATCTAAAGTCCCCGATTGATTGAATTGATAACAACAATTTAACAACTTGTTGCTAATAAAATGTTGCACGTATCTAACCGATAGTCCTGTTGAATGTAGGTACACGTACACATTTATTTACTTTATCTGTTCAAGTGGATGTGTGTAGTGGCAGAAGTTTTAGTAGTTCAGCTAAATACTAGTTGTTCTTGTAGTTTGAAAAAAGTTGTTGTTAAACCTAATTGAATAAATAGAAAATTTACACCTTAATTGCTTAGAATACATACACATACAGAGATTTTCATCCACATATTTTTATTCTTGATTACAGTTGGCAAAAAGCCAGGATATAAAATGTTTCCTATTTGTGTTTTCTAGATATTTTTCTCCTTCGTTTTCTTCTTCTTAACTTTCTTATTCTACTGAAAAGGATTAAAACTTGGCAAATATCTAATTGGAAGTTACAACAGTTTGTTCTTAGTTGACTTTACTATAATTCAATTATTCTTGTACGTTTTTGTTTACCATGAAGATTTTTTCAAACATACAAATGGAAAACAAACATTAGCTCTTCTATTTTTGAACAGAGTTTTTTTGTACAGGGTGGCGCAGAATAAGCTATATGGATTAAATGGTTCATAACTTTTTTATTTATGCCATTATTATTATTTTTTTTCAAAGTATTATTTTTTTCAAAACTGTATATTATTGGGGAGTTCTTTTTAATTAGATCTAAAAAACTATATCCTGTTAAGGCTGTTATGCACTATTCCACAAAGTCTTAAGTATTTTACGAAAATGCTTCCCCGACCTAATGATTGTTTGAACATTTTCAAAAAATAGAAACAACTTATCGTAACAGGGTTGTATTTTGCTCAAAATATAATGCTATGTTCATGATTTTTCATCAAAAAATCTGCGCATAGATTAAAAAATCTTCAAAACGCAATATATATTTACATGCACAAGTAAAATTGTATGCATCTTAATTTAACCAAACACATCAAATCAATAAAAATTTAAATTTAATTTTTCTTCCTTCCGGATTGTTTGATATTTAAATATAAAAAATATCTATCCAAATTTAATTAACTGGGCTGTGTAATGCCATATTCGCACGGTGCTTTGGATTACTTCGCTCTCTTTTTTTATTACTTATTTGAATTACCATGTTCGCACGGCATTTTCCTAATCGGTTTTGACAGTTCTTCTTCTTTTTATTAATTTTGTTTATTGTTAAATTTAATTGTTTGTTTGCGGTTACTTGTATTAAGAATGAAAAGAAAAAGTAAGTAAAAAATATTATTTCAAAGAAATACAAACATATAAAATATTTATTTTTCCAGTAAATAGAAAAGCTGTTGGCAAATGGACTCAATGTATTTTTATAACATAAAATTAGTTCCTTTACTTTTGTTAACTTTTCTTCAGGGCTGCCAGATAAATTTGTGAGGAAATCGTCAGTTTCCTAAGAAAACATAAAAAAATCGCCTTTATCGTTTCGAAAAACCGTCAAAAAAAGCGGACAATTTAGAATTTAGTTTTTTTAAAACAATTTTTGTTTGATTATTATAAAAAAAAAACATTCAAACAAAAGCATAATTACTTCATACCCAGCTAGCATTTTCAATCGTGTAAGAGCTACTGGGAGTCTCATAAAGAGCGTCTTTGATCGTCGTTGATCGCATTTTTTAATCGTAGAATTACTGGGAGTCTCATGAAGAGTGTCTTTGATCGTCGATGACCGCATTTTTTAATCGTAGAAGATTCCTCACACGGGAAAAACTGTAACACGAGTGAGATTCTTCCATAGCAAACCGAAAGACGCTTCTTCAATCTTTCTGGGAATCGTTTACGACGTGGGTAAAGATAATCTAACGAGACTTTCATGTCAAGAATCGTATGAGACTTATGTAGATATTCTCTTACATCTCGTAAAATGTACTCTGAAAATAATCCAAGATTTTCTTAAAAATTGCATATTACAGCCGTACCTAAAAAAAGCGGCACGCGTTTCCTACTTTTTGAATAGAGTGGCCTGATCGCTTTGCAATTGAAAAAGCCGATTTTGACAGCTCGTTTAAAAGTGAATTTTGCCACTATTGTTAATTAATAATGGCAATTTAGCTATTTTTTGGTCAATCTATTTCTATTTTTATTTAGATTTTAGCTATATTACGCTATTAGCTATCACTACTGTTCGTGACACAACGTTGACGCTCTTTCCTGGTATGGCATATCAGAAGCGAAAGAAAACGTTCCGCCTTTCGCTCTTGTTAAGGTAGGGCTGTTAAACATTCCAAGATTAAAAAACGAAATTGTCAGAAAATGTAATGTTTTATTCAGACTTTGGAGACTGAAAAAAATCGTCAATTTTTTTTTTAAATCAGCAAAGTGCCGATTTGCTAATTTCGGAACAAAAAATCGTCAAAATTACGATAAATCGTCAAATCTGGCAGCCCTGCTTTTCTTTGTTTATGTTAAATTTTTTTTTTCCTTTTTTGGTGCTTTGACAGCTGGTGATGGAAAAAACCGATAAAAATTAGAGATCACATTGAAAAAAAGTGCTCGCTTTAACCAAACGTGTCTCTGTATCGCTCTATAATTTTGGCTAATTTAAAGTATTTTAATTGTTATTTAAAGTTATTATTGTATTGCAGTTGCCAAGTGTCTGTTTATTTACTGGACTGTTATAAACATTTGTTAACCGGGATAAGTTAAATGTTCAAACTCTTCGTTTTAATTTAATTTATAATTAATTTGTTCTATATTAATAGCAAAAAACTACACTTTAAAGTTTCTTACCAAAAATACATTCGTGAAAACATCTGTTTAATTTAATAACAATAAATAAGACTCTAAAAAAATTATTATTCGTACCCTGAAATACATCTTTACTGGTTTGTGTATTTGATTACGTTATAGCAGCGCCATCTGTTGTAATTGATTATAATTATCACCCAGCAAACAATTTTATGAACATTTTAATTTAAAAAAAAAAAAAAATAATAATAAATAAATAATAAACACTTTTATCATGGATTGCTTAAGTACCAATTGCAACGTTACTGAAAATGAAAGAATGATATCGTGTTGGTTGTGCTTAGGACATTACCATTTAAAATGTACAGCATTAAAGCCACGCGATGCGGATGCTCTTGCTGATGCTGGAAAATCACTGCAATAGTCTTGCCCGCGGTGTAAAAAAATTAATATAGATTTTTATAAATTTTTTAAAAGTTTTAAAGATGAATACGACAATCTTAAAAAAGACTTTCTAAGTGTGCAAACTAAGCTTTCAAAATTTGGCGAACTATTTACAAGCTATCAAAATTTAGATAAGTTTTCGGACGTGACAGATCTGTCGTCTCCAAAGCGGAAAAAAACGTTAAATACATCACCGATGATTCCGTCACTAACATATTCTACAGTTGTTACTCGTTCGAAGTCTTCTGAAATTAATAATGATAATCCTGTTTCATTTGCGCCTCTAAATGTGATCTCGCCACATGTAGCCAGTATTGATATTAGTAATTCTAATTCTAATAATATTTTATTACCGCAATCGTCTGAAAATCATACTCCAATGGATACAATAATAATGCGAGCTGTTCCACCAAAAAAATCTATTTGCATTTCTCGTCTGGCAAGTTCCACTACTTCAGATGATATAGATTATTATATCAAATCTAAATCCACAGGGTGATAAAAATTGAATTACGTACAAATGAGATAATCCGCTCTCAAAATTTTGTATGACGAATTATGTAATTTGGATCATAATTAGGCTGTGGATTACGAATGAGAGCGTGAATTACGAAAAAAGCTGTCGTGCGAACATGGTATAAGGGTTATTCACATTTATGAAATTTGAAACACCAAATTAAAAGTGAATTACTGGACGTGCTATTTACACTAACAAAAGTCTTATTGAGAATTTACAAGAGATTTCATATTGTAAATATTAAAGACATTTATACAACAGTACATATGAAAATAGTGAGACTTTCTGAAAGAAATCTTTCATAGTGTGAACCCAGACTAAGTCACGATGTAAATAAGTTTCCACCGGACTAATAAATCTGCATTTTTAAGCTAAACATCGTCAAATCTGCATTTTGACAATTTTGGGGTATAAGATCTGCAAAATGCAGATTAATCTTCACTTCTGGCAATGTTAAACATGCTGTTCATACGATTCATTCTTGTTTCATTTTGACATTTCTTTTGTGTTGTTAGTTTGATCTTATTTAATATAGACAAAAAAAAAGTAAGTAAAAATTAAAAACATATTATTTAATACTTTTATTAATATTATTATTTTATAATTATGACTTTATTTTATTTATAAATTTTCATATTAATTCGAATGCGCATTCTAAGTCAGATTACAATTAATAAAGCTTTTATTTTTTAATAGACTCATTCCTTAAAAATTTTTCTCGTAACAGAAATATACAAACAAAAATTCTGATAGTAGTGCAAAGAAAATAGTCCTGAAAAATATTGAAGGAATAAGACTATTAAAGTATGAAAGGTTTATAAATTCTAACTTGACTTAGAATACACATTCGAATTAATATGAAAATTTATATAACAAAAGTTACTCACCATGATAAATAAATCTCCAGATTCTATATTTTTATTTATTTAAGTTATTTTATAATTATCACTTTATTTTATTTATTTAAAATTCATGTTAAATTTCTATTTTTTTCTTTGTTTTGATTTTTTTGAGAGCTAGTTCAGATAAACTTACGATGATTGTTATCAAAATTGGAGATGATAGTACATTTTTCCTGTTTCGCAGCATGTTCAAAAATGAAACGACCTGTTTCGCTTTAAAAAATGTTTATGGCAAAACATGTTGTTTCAATCATGTTTAGGGCGCGAAACAAGAATATTGCTGTCCGTGTGAATATGGTATAAGACTTGTGTGATAGTGTAAAACAGCTTTAAGTGCAATTCTTGATATGCTTCGCAGGTACGTGCTCTTTTTAAATAATTATCCATAACTTTGCGCAAAATTTCGGGTGTTGTTATTTTTGTTCTATTGTATAGTTATTCATAATTAATGCCCGAAGTCTTTTTCACAAAATGCTAAAAGACAATGAAAAAATAATTATTTTTTTTTAATTATCTAAGCTAATATGTTTTAAAAAAATGCAACCTTTAGCGCTTGCAAATATTGGGGCTTAAAAGTCTACGGGCCAAAATCTGTAATTTTCTAATAAAAATCTAAGCGAAAATGCTTATTACAAATGTCAGTTGTTAATACAATTAAAACTTATAGGAAAATAGATAAAAACACATCTTTTAATTGTCTTTACATATAACTTTCATACAAAAACTAAAAAAAAAATATAAAAAATTAATTTTTAATCGTTAATTCTTTTTTTTTTTATTATGATTCGATTTTTATGAGTGAAATTAAAAATTTAAGCTTAAAGTCTAACCTTTTCAAGAAAACAAGAATAATTCAAAAATACTCATCCTTTCAAAAGTAACAGATTCTTGATCCGAAAATAGCAAAGTTTTTCACCGTGCGTAGTTATAACGTACCATTTTGTATAAAATATATATATATAATATCTATGCAATTGCGACAAAACAACTTACAATTCAACATATTTCCATATGTACATTTGTACATGCCGTCGACGACATTGTCGTCAACGATTTATGCACGACATGTCCTCTATCACTTAGGATTTCTGGAAGACAATTTTGAGGAAAATGTCGTGAACGACAAAATACTCGAAATTGTCTAGGGCACTGTCTTTTAAAGAAGTTAATAAACGATGACATGACATGATCCACGACAACATGAGAGACATTTTCTTGTAAGGTATCCTCTATCAACAACTATACACGACAGTATGAGCGACAGTGTCGTGTAAGCTGTCGTGTATTAAAGTGTATGCACGACAACATGACCGACAGTGTCTTGTTAGGTGTCCTTTATCAATTTCTAAGCACGACAATATGAGCGACATTGTCTTGTAAGCTGTCTTCTAAACAAACAAAAATAATTTGTTCCCAATAAAAAATAAAAGTAACTGTAAAATAACGATAGTAATAAAAAACAACCAAAGCAAAGTGAAGAAAATCAGTCAGGCAAGTCTGAGAACTCAAAGACCAAGGTCTGATGTTAATAATTTCTATGTGCTATTGTATATTTTTATTTTTTCGTTTAGGTTTATAGGCTACATTGTCGTGTAAGCTGTAACTTCAGTAACTTTATCGACATTGTCTTATACGTAGTCGTTGACGATAAAGTAGAATCCATTGCCATCTATATAGTCATCAAAGACAATATGAACGACAATGTCGTGCATGTGGTCATCAACGACTATATGGACGACAATGTCGTGCATGTGGTCATCAACGATAGGCTAAGCGACATTGTCTCTCTTTGTGTCGTGCACGATTTACGCGACACTTGTTTGAAAATGTCATCGACGATTTGCATTAGTTGTCCCTTACGTGTCGTGCAGGAATTAACATTGTCATTAATGATTCGTGCACGACATAGCCAACTGGGTAGATGTATAAAATAAACAAATGCATATACACATACAATGGAAATGTGAAACACATAAAAGGCTTTAAATGGTATCAAAACCTTGTTTGGTGTATGGACATTCACAATATGTATATGCCAAAATACATATTTGTTCATTCTAGATCTTTAATATAAATATTAAGTTATTAATTTTTTTTTACATACACAAAATACTGTTTTAATACCAGCTAAATCACTTGGTACTTTTTCTGCACAGCGGTCACTATTTAAACATTTTTGATTCCCATCACTGTGAGTATTGTTTTATATAACTATTGCTTTTTGTTTATGTATGGGGAAAACATATGACACGTTGTTAAATGTTCTACGTGCTTAACATGGGGTCTTCACCTGACAATTTTTTGTCATACCAAACGTCAAAGTCTATATATACATTTTTAATATTTTTGTCAGCGTTTTTTTATATGAAGTTTGACGTTAATTACGGAAAAAATTGTCAGGTGAAGACCCCATGTAAAGTAGGGTGCGATACGTTACGAGTACAGCAACGTTCGCCTAACTCAGCCTTAAATCTGTAAGATTCTTAAAGCACAAATTTTAGAAACTATTTAACCAGGTGATCTAACGTTATTGCAATCGATATATGTTTGGTATTTCTTTAAATCCAGTGGAAAGCATTGAAGTGTAGTAAATATTTGCAATCACTCCCATAAGACTTAAGGCCGAGCTGTCTGTTTTATGTGATATTTTGGATTTAATAATATAATAAAAAGTTCTGCATATCACTTTATGACAATATAAATACTAATTTAACAGATATAATCTCCTTGAACCTTATTTGAGTAGCAAAATCTATTAAAAATCAGTATGAGTCCGTTTTACCGCCATTCAATTTTTTTTTAACACATGAAAAATTTTATGCGTGTATGTATGACTGTGTGATGTTATACGCGTGAATATTCTTATATTTTGTTAATGTTTTTTTTTTTTTGTGGTTCAACATTATAATTCAAACTGTCTTCGAAGGAAATATAAAAACCACATTTCAATTTCCTGTTTATCCGTTTTAACGCAACACACTTCAATACAAAATACGTTTCTATAAAAATGTTTAAGGAAGGAAAAAGGATAAAAATAAGAAAAATACACACCCACACACTTTTTATAAGTAAAAAGTACACAATCAAGTGAACTGTACTATGACATACTTATACATGCATATGTACATGTAGATACGTATAGGAGTTGCACACTTACAGTTATTTAGTCTCACACAATAACATCATTTCAGCCAAACCACGCTCAAGTTAATAAAATTTAAACACATTTCCTTTATCCTTTCCTGTCATAAGAAAATAATAATCCCAATCCGACATATTCATCTTAATTTTATTTCCATCTTAAAATGTTGGTTGAAAACTTAGATGTTAGAGTAACGGTAATGGCAGTAAACAACCAACCATAGGAAAATGTAAGCATTTCTGAATGTGCGCGATGTTTGTCTGTAAATATTACACTGGTAGCGAAAAATATATAAACGTTTAAAACATGAATGTCTAAACATTAAATTATTATGATGTTGTCACAATTTTTTACAACTTAACTTAAATTTTATTTATAAAAGGTTTATTGCACAAAATTTCAGGAAAATTCGTTTCATAAACCTTTTATAAACCTGAAACTTTTTTTGTGAATATGGGTCTAAATTTCTTCTAATAAAAGCAGTAGATTAGTCTGCTTTCACACGTTTCATCTTTTGATGCTCAACTCTTAAAGAGGAAAGGGGGTGGGTACTGAGATACCTGTACTCGGTCAGTACGCTTTGTGTTTGGTATATGCACAACGATGGCTGCATGTAATTTTTTTCTCTTTGATTTGCTGTTAATAAAATTGTTGTTGTTTTGAACCGAAAAAAGTTGAGACCGACGCTGAATCCAGTGGCGCTAGCTGTTTTTTTTTAGGTTAGCTCTGGTTTTCGAGATATACCGTTATTTCGAAAATGGAGGAGGATGCACAACATATGTTCGCGTTACTCAAACACGCTTTAGCTTATTGAAAAAACTATAAAAAGCGAAATTCCGCAATAAAATTTTTCTAATATGCGCAGTCGTTTTAGAAACATAATTTTTGAAATAATTTTTTTATCAAAATTTCGAAATTTTTGTTTATTAAAAATTCATAAAAAATTGGAAAAGGCAGTTATGCTTCTAATTTTATGCAGACATATAAAAAAATGTTAAGGACAAAAATTAATTGAGGTCGGTCATACATTATATCCCACTAAACGCGACTCCTGGGCATTTATGGGACTTTTTCTTCAATATATTTCTAGTCTGCATTGAACATTTTGTATGGGAGCTCCCTTAAGGAATGGAGATAGCGGGTAGGTATGTTAGAAATAAATAATTACGATGAAAAAGTTGGTCATACATTTGACCCATCTAGGGGCATCCTAGGCGCTGCAGGGGCAAAATGTAAGAATTTTATAAAACCGACATATAACGATATGTCTCGAAAGCCAAAGCTAACCACTGGATTCCGCGTACCCGAATTAGGTTAAAACGCAAGGTGCCCAGCTTGTCTGTTTTTTCAACTAGCATAGTGTAATCAGGAAATTTGTTAAAAAAACACTTTAAATTAATCTACTATACTTTATATACTTTGCTTTATTTCTCCTAGCCTTTTCTCGAGAAAACGTCAATCGCAATTTTCTCGAGAAAAGGTTGGGGGGAGCAATAAAGCAAAGTAACTTGATTTAAAGTTTTTATACATTTGTTTTCTTTGTAATACGTTTCAAAATGATCAAAAGGTAAAAACTAGGTGTGCGGCGTAAATAGGTTAAGTTAATGCTAATGCAAATAACGAAATAAAATCTTTGCGAATGCGAATAATTACAATATGTTAAAAATGTTCAAATAAATTGGTTTATATGTTCAATTATAATACTAATACATACATATATAACATATCGCCACCTAAAACGCAAAAGGCTCTATCTAACACTTTTCTAATTTTTAGTGTCTACAACAAAACTTGATAATTATATGAGATTAAAACGCTCACTTTGTAATTTTACCCTCAGAGTGGCACTACCAACGTTAAGTTTAACCTTTTTTTTACTTGGTTTAAGAATTTTGTACTTATTTTAAGAAATTCCGGGATTGATTTACGAAAGTAATCCCATTAAGGATTGTTTAAAGTACGTTTTAGTGTTATTCGTGCTAGAATTTTTAAGTACGACTCGTACTTAAAGTAAGTATAAAAAACTTAATTTATGCCGAGTGTTTTTCTTTCTATGTAGATAGGGCCGTTTTTTTTATAATTTGGAAATTTAAAAAAATATTTCTCTCAAAAATGTTAAAATAGGCACAAATATGCATTTAAAACCAAAATATGCATTTTCACAAAAATATGCAACAATATGCAAAAACAAATCGATGCCATTTTAACGCAAATTTAATGATTCGGAAAGATAATTGGTCGACATCGATCTTAGACTATCGACAAAAAACATGCATTTGCATGGAAATCGCATCCCTAGTTATTATTATAGCTATTTTGTATTCTGTATGCAACTCTGTTGCAAAGCCATAAGCCCGATTTCGGTGTAATTCATATGAATGTTTTATTTTCTATATTCACATAACTTGATTATATTTGAATTCGGTTATATGCCTCATAGAGGCATATCTGTGAATTAGCCTTATAGTCACATTAACGAGATAGTCCACGTTTTTCTGCAACTAAAGGATGTAAATATAAGCGAAAAGTACTGTTTAAGTGAAAACTTCCAAACAAAATAAAACAACAAATAATTATTTATAAAAAAATTACGGTTTAGGAACATGAATTCTGTTGCATTGTGGTTGGAAGATAGCGATGAAGAAAGTGATGAAATTGCAGAAAGAGTTCAACGGAAAATAATAAGAGATACATCCGACATTATGAGCCTCGATACTAGTACGTAAGAAAGATTTTTTTAATTATCAAATTTAATTATAAAAATACTAATTTTAGTTGCGTGAAAAACGTTCGGCTTAATAAAAATTCATTTATGAACATATGTCTACAACTGTATAAAAGGTGATTAAAAGCCACATGAAAGATTGACAGTCATTGCAACTTTGATAAAATTAGCTGTCACATTAAAATGTTTTGCACATTTTGGATACCAACATCAGATTGGCTAAGATCGTCTTGCAGGACTTTCACACTCATCAATTTCCATATGCTTATCTGAGGTATGCGATATAATCGAACAAAATCTTTTTCCGAAGCATATTATCTTTGAAATGACTCCTTCCCACTATATATAGCTTCTTATGCCATTATAATTCTACTTTTTATCTAATAACAAGTTGTTCTTGATTCTGTCTTCACAATGGTTTTTGATGTGTCGGCTTGATCGAAGATTTGGCGCTGTTGAAAGAAATTCTGCTTTGTTGAATATTCTGTGTAGACAGAGAAATGGTTTGAATATAGTACATTTTAATGCTAGGAGTCTGCATGGTTTAAAATTAGATTACGTTAGATGCACTTTTGAGAACTCAAGTATTGATGTTATTTGTGTTATTGAAACTTGGTTTCATAATGATGTGTCTACTGCTCATTATGGAATAGGGGGATATACTCTATATCATAACAATAGAGGTGACAGAAAAGGTGGTGGTGTGGCAATATATTGCAAGTCAAGTCTTAAATCTAAATTTGTTAGCAGATCTAGCAACTTACAACCAGGAGTTGAATTTCTTAATTTGGAAATTGATGATAATGCTACTAGAGTTTTAGTGTCATGTGTGTATAACCCTAATAAAAAATATGATCTTTCGCCTTTTTTCACTGATTTTAACTCGTACATAATTGATTACGATTTTTATGTGACTTGTGGAGAACATTAATTTGTTATGTGATGATAAACATAAGGCAAATCTGTTAAACTGCATAAGTTCGGTTGGTCTGTCGGTAGTTAATCAGCAAATGCCTACGCGTTTTTCAACAAATTGCTTCCCAGGCCTACTTGATTTGTTTATGTTATCGGATACTATTTAATGCTATTTGATCAGATATCATTTGTTTCAGATCATGACCTTTGGTTTTGTTTGCTTAATATTTGTCTTAATAAAACTGAGACATCACGTTTGGTATCGTATAGGGATTTCAAATCAATTGATTATCCCTTATTATTGTCTGACCTTGTTAATAGCAACTTAACTGACTGCTGGTACGAGCCTACAGTAGAAAGCAAATTGGAGGTATTTATGGCGACAATACTACATATTTACAATCAACATGTACCATTGCGTAGTTTTCACGTTAAGAAATCTTCATGTCCGTAGTTTAATGCGACTGTTAAAAATTCAATTCGTTAGCGCAATCGATGTTATAACAGACGGAAAAGAAATCCCTCTGTTTCAAACAGGGAATTGTATAATGGAGCTAGGATTCGTGCTAATTTGGTTGTGAGAGAAACGAATAAACTTTTTTCTCGTGGAAGCTGAACACGTCACTACCCTCGTAACAGCTCTGGATGAATATCAAAAGGTTAGGCCCCCCCCGCGTGAAAACTCAATTGGATCCTAACACTTTAAATGGTTTTTTTTTTCATTTAACTATCCAAATGATCCAGACTTGTCTACTATTCATCCATCTTATGTTTGCCCGAATAGATTTGAGTTTTCCACTGTATCTGATGATGAAGTCTATAGTACTGTGATGAGCATTCGTTCTAATGCCATTGGTGTGTGTATACGATTTCTGAAAATAATATTACCCTATGTTGGATTATACCGGCTGCAAAAACAAACTCTCCAAATCTCCCTTTTGACTATAGGCCTATTAGTATACTTCCTGTGTAGGGTTTCTATTCCCGGGAAACGAAATAAAAACAATCTTATTCCCGGGAATGCCGGGATTTTTAGAATAAAACAATGATTTCATTAAATGAGTTCAAGACACAGGTTTTTACTTTTTTAAAAGAATATATATATGTATATACAACAGTCTAAACAAATTACCGTAATTAAAACTACAGAAAACCAAAACAAAACCAAATAAATTGTTACACTCATATTTATATACATAGTAAATATTGTTACGTTACTGCCTTTCAATAACGTTTTGGTTTATTTCCTTTTTAATAAACCGTTTCGAGTTCTTTATTGCAACTTTAATAAAATAAATAAAACACAAAACTTTAAACACTATTTACAATTTACTCAACTCTATTTAGTACTGTCTTTTAAACAACCGTAATTTATAGCTTTTATTCACAACCAACTATAATTTTCTCAGCGTTGTACGTTATTGACAAAGTCTGAACTTAGAATGATCTCATTACGCTAGTCGCCGCTAATATTTATACTGCAATTTGGTTGTCTAGAACAATCGAAATGTTTTTCGAAGGTTCGAGGCTTTACTATTCACCACACTTTAATTTGATTTATGGCAGCACTTATGTTAACATAATTTTACCTCTTATACCGAAGCTTTTTTTAACGGTGATTCCTAGGGCTTTCTGCACATTGGGATTGAAGTGTACTAAATTATAACAATTTTTAATAATAATGTAAACTAATAAAATTACTAATAAATACAAGATAACTAATAAATTCAACTAATTCTTAACTAAAGTTACTTTCGTAACAATATGTATGTAGCAACTTGGTAAAATTAATTTTCTTTTAAGAAAAAATATTTTAGTATTATTAAAGCATTTAAAAGCTCATCAGAGATTCTATTTCTAATCCTGGTTAATATTTATATTGCCTGCTACCGAAAACGTACTCTCGCTTTCTACAGAGGTTGGCTTTATAGTAAGAAGCGCATCATACAAAGATTTTAAATTTGTTGACCCGTGACTTCATAGACGTCAAATTCTTTTTTCAAATATTTTCAGGCTTTTGTATGTATTCACTTTACATTTATTTTTTTAGAATTTGATATAGCCTCTTCAAGGTGTTGTTTAAAGGTAGTAGATGGTTCATCTAGTGTTAGTAATGGTGTATCGTGTACATTTTCATTTTCTGCTTCGATAAGCATTTTAGACATTTCATCAGCAATTAAAGAGACCGTTGATTAATTGGCGTAGGAAAAATAGTCCAATTTGTAGGTAGTTTTCAGTAATTTAACGATGCTAACAAATAAAAATTTAAAAAAATTAAATCTTAAATTCCCAAAAAAATTTGCCGGGATTAATTTTAAAAATGTGTCCCGGGATTCCCTGGAATTCTTTCCCGCGTAGAAACTCTATTCCTGTGCTTGGTAAAATATTTGAAACAATAATCAGCCTGATTACGGTTGGCGTATACGCCTGAGTCGTTTTTTGCAGCAGATTAATGAACTTATTGCTCTTGTTGATTATATGTGTTACAAACTTAATGAGGACCTAAAAGCTGTTTATGAGTGGGCTTTATCTAACAACCTTATGCTGAATCCGGTAAAATCAGTTTTATTACCCATCAGTAGGATGAAGCTTGATTTTAATCAGCTTCCAATTGTGGAAAAAGTGAAGTACCTTGGTTTTCACATCAACTCAGCCCTGCCATGCAGTGATCAAATTAATAATGTAGTACGCAGTGTGTACATGACACTGCGCAATCTATGAACAACCTCTGATTACACAACGACAGAGATTAAGAAACGTCTTATTGTACAGTTAATTCTGCCCCTTATTGATACTTCTGCGGTGGTGCATAGCAAATTAGACTCGTGCACTCTACATAAATTAAAAGTCTCGTTTAACAATGCAACTCGTTGTGTATACGGTATTCACAGATTTAGTAGTGTTTCATTCTGGAGAACCATGATTCTTGGTTGTGACTTAGTGGGCTACCTTCGCATGCGAAACCTACTATTTCTACACAAATTATTAAATGATCGATCACCTACATACCTGTTTGACAAAATTTCATTCGAATTTAAAATACGCCTGCGACTGTTTGGTAATAGATTACAGAGAACGTGAACTTATGTTCCTTAATCTATTACCAAACAGTCGCAGGCGTATTTTAAATTCGCCAACCACAATAAGGCTGAATTCGACAGCCATGATAACGATTTTCCTGAAATTTTTGCAGTAACATGTTGAGAGCCCCGAAAATAAAATAGGCTTCTTATTTTTTCGATAGGGGTAGGGGAAGTGGTACCCTCCATAGGATACCAATATTAAGTATCGCATACCTTAAGAGCCGCTGCATCCATTTTCTTGAACATTTTGTCCGAGCCCCGAAATTGAAATAAGATAGCAGAAGGGGAAGTGATACCCCCCATAGGACGTCAATGTTAAACATCGCATATCTTAAGAACTGTTATAGTACGAATGCTCAAACTTGGTAGGAGTCACTCTTATGGTAAACTACACCTTTAGAAATAAAAAAGAGGGTAGGATCATGAGAAGCAAAACCCCCATGGGATGCATATATTATATATCGCGTAACTAAATAACTATTTTAACGGGAGTCTTCAAACATTGTTAAAGCCAGAAATAAAAATTTGTGGGGTAGACGGAGGAGGAGCAATACCCCCCAAAAAACGAAAATCTTAAATACCTTATATCTGAAGACAAAAGTCTTCCAGCCTTTTAGGACCCACCCTTTAGATCAACTGCATCTTACAAAATAAAAATAAAGGGGGTAGGTGCAGGTTGAGCAATAAATCTTTATATATAAAAATGAAAAATGTTTGTCTATTTTTTTGTTGGCTTATAGACTGATAAACAGCTGAACCGATTTTCCTGGAATTTTAGCACTAACATCACGTGGGCCCCGAAAAAAAAATGGGCTACTTATTTATATAGGAGCTGGGGAAGTGGTACCATACATAGGATGCCAATATTAAGTTTCGCATATCTTAAGAACCACTGCACCCACTTTCTGGAACTTTTCGTAGTAAGCCCCGAAATTGAAATAAGGTATCAGCAGGGGAATTGTTACACCCATTGAACGCCATTGTTAAATATCGCATATCTTAAGAACTGTTGTATTGATAATGTTCTAACTTGTATATTAATTTTTTTTTTCGAAGAAATAAATATTAAATATAATTAAAACTTTTTTTTGGTAAAATCTTTGATTGAGCACAGCCAAATATATAATTTCAACTTGACTTCACAATTTGTATCAAAGAGGACCTATTATTTTGCACAGTTTTCTGCATTAGTTACAAATATAACTCATAATTTAAAAGGATCAATTATATACATCCAAAACATTTTATTTCTGAGTGTTTATTTTGATACGTACATTGTAAGAAGTCATAGGATTAAAAGAACCAGCAAATTCTATATATAAAACCAACACAATATTACAAAAGAATAATACATACAAGAAATATTTTTGGAAAACACGGTTGAATAAGAAAAATAGTATAATTTTTTTTTTATTTTAAGTTCACGCTACAGCATGTTATGGAGTTTGCTGTTGCATGGTTTTAATAGAACTTACTTTATTTACAAAACAAAACAAAAATTGTGCATGTTATATTTCAGGGTTGCACTTTTAGGTCATATAAAATATCGTTAATTTCAAAACAGTAATAAAATTCTTATGCAAGCACAAGTAATAGAAATTTGTATCAAAAAGTATGCACAAAGTCAACAAGCAGCCACATAAAAAAAGTACAATTATACTGTTCTATAATTCTTTAAATAATTTCCAAACCATTGCATTTTTAGGCAACATTTGTGTAATTTTACTTATTACAGATACTAATTCTGCATAAAGCCAATTTTTGGTAAAATTTCCCGCAATTTTTACTTTTACAAACATAAGCAGCTTTAGGTTAATATAAGTTATTCTAAGCACTTTGTATTTCGGTTTCAACAAAGGAACAAGTGTATGAGAAAAAGGTGAAAACCGATTAAGACTGTAACGGACCAACTATTAAAGTTTCGAACTGTAGAGACTGCTACCTGATTTTCCGGCCGTGCTCAGGGATATTGGGATAGGTTCTTGTCACTAACAATTCAAATTAAGATCTATTACAATTAAAGTGTAGGTAGCTTCCAAATCGACAAAATAAATTAAATTACACGAAAAAACAAAGTAACCCGAATTGAAACAAGGCGAAGAGATTTAGATGTTGCCATCTCTCCATTGTTCTTCACCCTACCTACCAATGCTATTCTGTTAAATTTTTCAAATGAATAGCCCGAAATGTACCAAAATAATCTTACTTATCTTAAACTTATTAAAATTAACTCGTAATAAAAGTGTTAGATGTATTTTACTGAATAATGTTATTATATAAATACATTTACTCAAAATCATTGTATTTATAATAATAAAACAAAGAAACTAAAGAAAATATTTGACTCTTAACTCAATTACCATATTTAGAGTAAAAACAAAACAACTAACTAAATTCTTGAGTAAATGTAAATATTTAAAGGGTGGGGGTTTTTTTTTATTTAATTCAAATATAGTGTTTTTTTTATAATATTACATTTCGGTTTTTATTTATTTTTTAAAGTTTAATTATGACTTGCCATAACTTTTCCTCCAACGACGACAGGCCTGATCTTCGCAGAAGTTTTTATGGTTTTGGTTAAGTTTTTTTTTTGTTTTAATTTACACCCAAAAATAAAAAGGAGTATCTGAATCTGAGTATGTGATATGTTAGTGTCTAAAAAAAAAAATGTTAACGTATGATATAATTGAATTTAAAAGGATAATTTTCTTAAAAAACAGTTATTAACAAAACAGTTAAAGAAACAATGAATGATAAATTAACGATTCGTATTGCAGGTAATTTTCGTCAGATATTGTTTCGAAAAAAAATATCTATTTGGGATGATTTGCGGAAATTAAATGTTCTATTCGTTTGTCTTATTTAAGGGTAAAATCAGGTATATTTTAAGCTCAAAGCCATCCTTTACTTGATATGATCATTCATTCCATGTCGGTGTTCTGAAAGGTATTGAAATTAACTTTTTGGCAATGATCCCCACCAAACAAACTCGTATCAAGGCCCTTTGATGACTTTTCTTCCTCTGATACTCTTAAGCTACGGTCAGAGTTATCAAATATTTGACGAACAAAACGGGACCAACAACCAAACTAAAAAATCATTTCGCTTAATTTCAATATTTATTTTGATTAAAATACCACATCTAACAAAAAACTGTTTTTTGCTATGTCTAGTAGTATAATTGGTTTATTTTGTAATATTGAGACCATTTTAAATCTCACTAACTATTAACAAAAGGAGGGGTTACGCTTATTTGATCAAATATTTAATAAGTGTGACCGTAGCTTTATAATCATTTGTTGGTTTGGTTTAAATTCCTCAATCACTTTTCCCTCTTATTGTTATAAGTAGGGCAACCAAAAAAAAAGCAAATGCTTATTTTTTGGTTTACAAGATAGAAAGATTTTGATTGAACACAAATTCCGATCATAAAAAAACAAAGAAAATGAGCTATATTTGTTAGGGCTTTTTTTTTTGCTTATTTTGGCAATATCGGATTTTTTTTAGTTATTTTTGCGATATCGGCTTTTTTTTACTTATTTTGTCATTTTAAGATAATTTTTCATTTTTTTCATACGAAAAAACTTATTTTATAATATTTTGCAAAAATCGTGATTATTATTAATTATGTAACAACTCTGGTTAAAAAAAATCGTTCAACATTATGGTAATATTCTGTGCTTGCCTTGAACAATATCATCCCATTATCCAATATTATCTCTGTATGTTATTATAGATACACTAAAGAGTGGAGAGGGTATTATGCATTGTGCTGATGTGAGAAACACCTTAAAATATTGGTCCTAAAGTATACTGATCAACTCAAATCAAATCATATCAAATCACTTTCTGAGTCGATCTAATGATGTCCGTTCGGCTGGCTGGCTGTCCATGTAACCTCGTGGGCAAAGTACAGGTCGCAATTTTGAAGATAATTTTATAAAATTTGGGACATAGGTTCTTATTGGCACAAGGATCAAGCCTATTGAAAATGGGCCAAGTCGTAGGACCAAGAAGGAAGATAGGGGAAAATTTCTGCCTCTCAGAAACTATCAAACCGATCTTAATAAAATTTAAATCATGTATAGAAATGTATTTATATGGACACATAAGCTATGTAGTTTTTCAAAAATATGACCACAAGGGGAGATAGGGGGCAATTTCTGCCTCTTACAAACTTTTAATCCGATTTTAACGAAGTTTACAAACATAGATAAATCCATATTAAAATGGATGATTTTTTTTTTAATACTGTGGTGTAGGGTATCATATGGTCGGGCTTGAGACTCAATTTGTGGAAAAACGAATAAAGTACGTAGCATATATATTTTTAAAAAGACATTTAAATTTCGTACGTGGGTTCTAATTGGCACAAGGGCGAATCGGTCCATAATTTAATATAGCCCCCATACAAGCTGCTATCCGGAAGAGGGTCTTTGTGTCCACTATCAAGCCAATTTTAATGCAATTTAAGACATATGTAGATAGATCCATATTTATATGGATGGACACGTAAGGTATGCATTTTTTAAAAAATAGGACCACAAGGGTAGATAGGGGGCAATTTCTGCCTATCAGAAACTATTAAACCGATTTTAATGAAGTTTGATACATAGATAGATCCCTTTTAATATAGCCATACACTCTCGAAACTTGATTTTAAATATTGTTGTGTTGGGTATCATACTGTCGGGCTTGACCGACTATACTTTCTTTCTTTATTCTTATGCAACTCTGTCTTAGCGGTACTGTAGCGTACTTTTTATAGTGTTGTGTATAATTTTTATATGTTTTTGTTTTTAGTATTAAGCCTTTTTATCAACTTATTTTATTATTTGCTTGTTTAAGTTCTTTTCTTTCGAAAATTCCATAGCCGTATTCTTACGATCAAATTCCTCAGTCTGTAACGTCTTTTACCATCATACTTTGTAACGTATTATTTCTTTTTAAATAGAGTTTTTGTATAAAGTAACGTCTGTTTGTTCCCCTTCTCTCTGTTTTTGGTATAGTAACGTCTTTTTTTTTGTTTTTTTAATATAGTTTTAGCTATTAAAAATTTCTCTGTATATCAAATATTGTTAATTTCTACAAATTTTGGGGTTTTACATTAAGTTGTAAAAAAATTGGAAACAAAAAATATTTCATTGGTTTTCTAAGTGAACATAGTTATGGACCGTAAGAATAATGCCCCGTGTTTCAGGGGATATAGGAGACAAAGTTAATACAAAATTTAAATCAGTTTCATTAAAAAATGAAGGATTTTCGGTATTAAAAGATATTGGGGATATTTTGGGAGGCAAGCGGAATTATGAGTCCAATCGTATAAAATATACTTCAGAGCAAATACTCAATTTTAAATATGTTCCCTTAACATCTGTAGACGCAGGAAGAACTTTTTCCATGTACAAGAACTTGCTGACTCTAAACAGACATAGTTTTCTTTTCGATAATTTATTGCATCAACTTATAATTTACTATAACAACAAATTAAACGAATTAAGTGGAAAATAAACAATTTTAAATTGCTTTTTTTAAAATTTTAACAGCTTATTTTCATGTTTTTAAACGCTTTTTTTAAGAGCTTAAAACTGTTTTTTAGTGCTTTTTTTTGGTTGCCCTAGTTATAAGCTACAAGTATATCGCACCCTAAATACTAAAGGGTATTAACTCAAAATTTTTATTTTTTCACTTTTTGGAAGAAATCGACACATTATATTCAAATCTACCCGCTGTAAAAATATCATGCTATTTTGTCTCCTTTTTGGTAATGAAAAGTTTGGTTTACAAATTCTTTTTCATATGCCTGTAATGTAATGTAATTGTCTTGCTTCTACTGAAAATTTTAAAATTTTGAGTTAATACCCTTTAGTATTTAGGGTGCGATATATGCTACAATTTTTATTTATTTTTTTTTCCACAAAATTATTTCCTACTTATTTTTTTTATATATTTTCCATTAATAAAAATAAAATATCAATGTTTAAAATAAAGAATTTTCCTGGCTTACTTAATTTTTATATTTTATTTATTCTCTATATAAGCCTCACAAGACCATTTCAATTTTGTCATATTATATTGTTACGTTTTTCCTTTAATAAACGCGTTTGAGTTCTTTTAATTGTAAATCCGAATAAAAACACACACTTTTTAACTTAAAAAACTTTATTAATTATTTTTTTCACAATTATTAGTTACGAACAGAACCGTTTCTCAAAACAAACTAAACTAATTATACATGAGTCACCCCTTTTTATATTTCATAATTATTTCTAGATTTTTCCTGAACCTTCCCGTAATAACTATTTATTATGTTCTAAAACCATTTCTAGAAATGACTGGGAAATTCATACAGGAATTATTTTAAAATAACAGTTGTGTTGAAAATTATACATGACAATTTTAAGTTACTAATATGACATAAACCTTTAACTTACAAGATAACTTATTACTATTACTATAAATAATTCTTAGATAATTTAACTTTCGTAACAATATTTAAAATACCACTGTATACTTTAATTTTCGGTCGATTGTTATGCTCGATATCGGTGCAAGACAATTTTTTTATTAAGGTTCCAATTAAAGATCCTAGTTTCTTGTACTTTTTTTAATCCCGTGTTTATAAAGCATGTATCGTTATTCTCCGAAACTTCCGCTACGCCACCTTCTTGCTACTCCTCCTGGTAGTGAACCCAGTCAATATTTTTTTTTATTAAATTTTGACAATTTTACTCTTACCGTTCTCCAGAAGTAAAAAGCTTTTCCAATTTCGCTCATTTTCCCATATGTACGAAGCTGTTTGGAACGAATTTGGAATCTTATATTGACACGCTTCTCCAAATATACAGAAATCTTTTGTGTATTTGAATGTAAGGTGCCACGCCCCTTAATCCAAATCCACCTACCATTTGGCAGATGTATTGCATTGATAAACAATCTATTTGTACTAAATTTGTACACTTAACATTTTCCTGATATCATGAAATTCATGTTACGCACTCTTACAGCGTGCGAATTACTGCTACTGATTCTGTGAAGAAAACCTTTTTTGTTAAAGTAGATTTGCCGATTTTATTATTTGATTTTTTACACTTTTTAATAATCGGAAATGACTTATAAATCGTGTTTCTAATTTTTCTGGTATAAAAGAAAATGCATCGTAAGCATTTAGACAGAATTTTTATATTTTTTCCAGCTTGAAGAAGCTATCCTAGATTATATAAGTAGTTATTGTTTAAAAAAATATATGTAATTAATGTTTTTTTTTTAACATCGTCATGCAAATTACATCGTATTTTTACATAGAAAGGGGTATCCATTTCGTGGTTTCAAAAGTGTTGGACTGGAATTCGATATCTGTCAAACTAAGTTGTTAAACCAATTTTTTTCTTTTCAGCTGGAAGTCTGACATTGACGAAAATGGATCGCTTAACTATCACACAACGCGTAAAAATTAAAAAAAACCTACTACAAAAATGGTGATTCTGGCACAGCCACATATCGTGTTTTAAGAGGAGATTATGGTTTAAATAATCGTCCAACTACGCAAGCAATTGGCAAAATTGGGAAGAAATTTAAAGAGACTGGAGCGGTTACAGATATTGTAAGGCCAGTGTATCATCGTTTCGCTCGTTCCGCTGAAAAATCGCTGCTGTAAGTGGAAGTGTTGCCGAAGACCCGAATGTGTCAATTCCTCGTCGTTCTCAGGAATTAGGATTGTCTGACAGCACATTATGGCGTATTTTGCATTTGGATCTACACCTAAATCCATATAAAGTCCAGCTCACACAACAACTGAAGCCAGCTGACCATTCACAACGTCGTAGATACGTGGAATGGGTGCTTGAACAACAGGCGGTCGACGGCGATTTTTCGAACAAAATTTTCTTCAGCGATGAAGCACATTTCTCACTCGGTGGGTATGTTAATAAACAAAATTGTCGTATTTAGGGTTCTGAGAATCCTCAAGTAATTGAAGAGAGGCCATTACATCCGCAAAATGTCACTGTTAGGTGTGCTCTTTGGTCCGAAGGTGTGATTGGACACTTACTTCTTCGAAAACGACGATGGAACGACTGTCACCGCCAATTCGGAGCGTAATGGTCGTATGATAACCGACTTTTTTTGCCTGCTATTGAAGAATACGACTTGGAGAATAAGTGGTTTCAACAAGACGGTGCCACATGCCACACAACTCGAGCGAATATGGCTTTATCAACTGGCCACCAAGATCATGCGATTGGACACCATTAGACTTTTTTTGTGGGGCTGCGCGAAAGACCGTGTTTATGCAGATAAACCTTTAACTCTTGAGCACTTAAGAACCAACATTCGTCAAGTTATCGCTGAGATGCCGCCCAATATGTGTCAAAAAGTGGTCCAAAATTACCTCAAAAGAATCAATGCTTGCAACACTTCGCGTGGTGGTCATTTAAATGATATCGTGTTTCACACATAATGTCAACGTTCAAAATTTATAATAAAAAAGAAATGTCATGAAAAAAAAATTTTATATGTGTTTTATTTACGTTTACTTTTGAAACCGCAAAATGGATAACCCTGACATACATGCTAAAAAATAAAATGTAAAACAAACTGATTAAATTTGTCTAGTTTTATTGAAAATGATAAGCTTAATCAAAAGTATTCCTATGTCCTCGTCCATATTATGAAACATTTGCTGCGAAACATTTAAGTTTGTTGATGAAAGGGGAAAGACGAATTAAAAGTAAAACAAACGAGAATTTAAAAGTTTTTATATCCATCACAATATAACCATAAATCCCAATATAACACAAATTGTACGCAAACAGAAGAAAAAGTTAACAAGCTTAATACTTGCTTGCATAAAAATAAACTTAACCAAGCTTGCCAGATAGGAATCGGCAAAAAGTGTGACATTCAAAAGAAAAAGCTTGATTTTTCTTGACAATAAAAAATTCGGTTAAATGAACAAACAAATTGTTATTCAGTTTGTTCCTTTTACAATTCTGATGTTTTACGTAGCGGAGCTGATTTAACGATGTCCGTCCATCTGTCCGTTGGGTTGTCTGTCCGTGTGTATGTTGAAATGGGTTTTCTAAAGAAGATATTTATATCGCATATAGTCCGGAATAGAAAGTCGGCCAGATCGGTACACATATAGCTGAGATATCAGCAACAAATTATAAATGCCTCTTATTTCTACACACAAAGCTTTAAGAATACTGGTTGTGAAAATAATCTTGTTGTGCTAGGATTTTCAAATATGTAAATAAATAAAAAATAAAAATAATAACAAAATCGTTCTATAAAAGAACTAGTTATAGACAAATAACTACATTATTCTACCAGAAAGCACGGCTTTCGTATAGTGACGCCCATTCTAAGTGAGATAGGAGAACTTCATTTTGCTCAGATGTTTCGTAAAAAAATGCAAAATTGATTTTTAAGCTAAATTGAAACATGAAATTATGAAGGAAATGAAAAACAAATAAGGCTCTGACAATCTTTCTGGTATATATTCTTCAACTATTCTTTAGGGTACAAATTCTCATAGTTCTTGTCGACAATTCATTTTAACTGCAGGCGAAATATACATAGCACGATTTATAATGATTACTTTTTCTGGACTTTTCTTGACAACTTAATGGAAACTTTTTTAAAATTCCGATTTAGCTTGGCAAATAACATTTGTTCTTAATTCTTGACAATCAAGCCCGCCTGGCAACCCTTTACTTAACGGAGATGCAAAAAAAGGTATTATCTCACACTTAATTATAACTGGGGGTAAAATTTAGAACAAATTTGCCATTTATGTTTGCAACATATTTAGAAATGAAAACGACAACTTCTCACATTTTTGCATATATTTTTAGAATGGAACAAAAACCCGCGTACGCTACGTGCACAGGGTAGGCGTAGGGCTGGATGTTTAGAATTCTAGTTTGCGCTACGCCCATTTCTCCACTCAATTTTACACTTACCGTTCTTCAGATATGTATAATTCTTATTTGTGCCACGCCCACCTATGTAGTCCAGACCATTTTTGACTTGTGTTGTGTATTGATATCCAAGCTATTTGTACCAAATTTGAAAACTTTAGATGTTATCGCTCTCTATATATGAAGAAAACTATTTTGCCTTGTTATGGGAGGTGCCACGCTCGCCCTTCTAACCCAACCTACTTTTTGACGAATGTAGTGTATGGATAACAAAGCCATTTGTACCTTATTTGAAAACTTTATCTATTTCTTTTTTAGTTTTTTTATTTATTTTATTAAATGCTGTATACTTTTTGTTTATGAGAAGCATAAAAACAAAACCAACAAAATGCGGTTAGTCGCTGAAATAGCCCCTAAACCGCTTATTCAGCAACACTTTTAATATTTCACGATTGAAAAGACAATTTTAAGTTGATCCATTTTTTCAATTGGGCAACTTTTTGGCAAAAGTTTAGCTTACGGGGCACACGAAAAAAAAAAATTAGAACCCCTCTGGAAATAAGAAAAAAAAAAAAAAAAACAAAATTAAAATAAGGGGGCTAAAATAAGATGGCCTGGATCCAAAAACGGCCCCGCCTACTTAGTGTTATGTGAAGGTACTCGAATTAAAGGTAATTGTACAAAAAAATTTTTGATTGGGCGGGAGTTTTTGAGCCCTATGGGGCAAAAAAAAGTGCCCCCTTCTCTTATATCTATGTGCGGGTACTTAAGTTAAAGGTAATTTGCTCTCGATTGTAAATATTTTGATTTAATTTTTTTTTTAATGTTTTATGTGCTATTTTTTCAAAAAAAGTTCTTTCTTTTTGTTTGCGAAAATGACTTGTTAGTTTGCGCCAACGATTAGTTTGTATTGTGGCAGTTCCATGCTCATTCATTTCCGCCAATCGCTCCAAAAGTAGTAAGCTGGTAAAATACCGAACAAAGAATACAAAGGAATTATTTGGCAAAGTCCTCACCAAACGCTTGCACCTAATCACAGTAGTAGTAGAAACCCATATTTGTGTACTACACATATGTAAAACTTTAGCCATTTCATCATTTCAACTAAAACTGCAGTTTTTCTTAACAGAATGCTACTGTTATGTACACCAAAACCTTTATTTTAAAATTTTCTACCATACTGCATTTACAGAATATAAAAATTTTGCCTCGTTCAATTTTTATATAAGAAAAGGTAAGCAAAAATTAAAAAAAAAAATATAAGTTCGTATTGGAAAATCTGAATTTGTAATTCTATGAATAAAAAACCATCGAACAAAATGGCAATGTTGCTTTAAGAAACATTTAGGAATTTAAATAAGCTTTCTAATGCAAGTAATTAGGTTCAAACCGTTAAGAACTGCTTTAGTTAGAGGCAAATTACTAAAGCAAGATTTTTTCATTTTTTGAATTTTGCCTAAAAAAACGGTTTGAGAGACCACTTCCCGTTCATCAATATTTCAGTGTTATACACCAAAATTCTTGGTTTTTAGAGTAGATTAGGAAAATCGATGTTCATGAATTGATTTCGAAAAAAGTATAAAAACTGAGACGGTTAAATAGACATGCTTAACTATCAACAAATTAAAACTCATTTAAAATAAATTTGGGAGAATAATAAATTTATTAAATTCCTATGATTTTTTAAAACCAAAGTTTTTCAAAAATTCTAATGATATGTTCACAGCTATTAAATATTTGACTTCCTAAACGTAACCACTAGTTTTCCTAAAGAGTGGTTTGCTTTTGCAAAACGTTTGGCTAGAGCAAACATCATATAACAGTTTATAAATTACATCATACAATTATGATCTTAAAAATAAAGTTTAATAAATAAATAGAAATTGTTAAAAATAAAGCTTAAGTTTAATAAATTTACTGGTCACGATTTTTTTTATCGTCAAATATTTATTAGGTCTGAACATCTACATATGTGTTTTGTTACAAAAACTAATTTGGTTTTTGTATTTTTATGTATTTGAATTAAATCCGGTTAACCGGTTATTTTAAAAATGCTTAACCGAAAACCGGTTTTTTTAAAATAGCAACTATTCGGAATATTCGAAAACCGGTTTTTGAAAAAGTCGAATAATCGATCTCCCTACTCTGGACCAAAATCCGCACCAAACAGTGACTTTTTTTGTGGTGCATCGGTTTTTCAATGTATGCGTGCGGGTTTTTTGTGCCCCAAATGCGACAATTTTGCTTGTTTACATACCCGCCAAGATCAAAATGAGCTTCATCTGAAAAGATGATATTTTTGGCAAAATCGGCATCTTCTGTAAGTCGATCGCAGGCCCACTTAGCGAAGCGAAAACGCATTGGATGGTCAGTTGGCTTCAACTCCTGAACTAATTGGACTTTTTACGGCGTCATACCAAGGTCTTTATGCAAAATTCGTCTCAATGACGTCTCGAAATGTTCAATTGTTGAGAACGCCGGTGAATTGATGTTGATGGCGCTTCACGCACACTTTCTGCCACAGCAGCAATATTCTCGGGTGTACGCACTGTTTTTGGCTTTTCACGCTGTGGTATATCGGTGAGGATGCCAGTTTCTTTCAAATTTCGCACACATTCTGCAACATTACCATGATTTTCAAAGTAATGTTGCAATATATCCCAACGTTGTTCAAGCGTATACACAACCATATTCGTTCAGCGGAAGGATAAAACTTATTATCTGTCAAATCAGACATGAGCTAAGTGTTACCATTCACGAAATAAGCACTAGTTAAAAAAAAACGTTAGATGGCGGACCCGTTATTACATTATATTTGCACTGTTCACCAAAACTTGAACAATAAAATAAAATATTTTTGCTTTTTAAAGTAGTATTTCACAATTTTATATCTTAACAAGAATGTGAAGAAGTATTAAAGGACCAATTTTTTAAATGTCTTGTTCATTTTTATCATCAAAAGGACTAACGAGGAGCGAAAGGGCCAAGCAACATTGCACAGTGCCAAAAATGGCCCAATTATGCTATAAATCCCATCACTGATGTGCACTGGGTTAAGCCAGCTTATAAATATATAAACATAGGAGTGTGTGCTTTTATTTTTGCGGAAATAAGCATCTTTGAACAGAGTAGTTCTTTCGTTTATCACAGCTAATGTGGTTTTCGTCGCTGTTGATTATTTTTTTTTTTTATATCTGAGTTACTGATTTTGCCGCATAAGTAGTCTTGATGATAAGCATTTCAATCCATGTCTTATAATTTCATATTTTCAGATACATTGAAAATGTGTTTCTAAATTACAAGTGTAACAATTTAAAATGTTTCTTTCGTTACATTGTATTAGCGTTATGTTTCATATATTTTTTTATACACAAAGGAGTACTTTGGACAGCTAGACAGACTGACGCATTTTTTTTCTTTATAAATATCTCCTCAATTTTGGTTTTAGTATGTGGTTCGCGTTCATTCATGCAGTCAGTCATCTTTATCCATTTGAGGATTTATATAGTGAAGGCATTAGTTGAAATGTTATGCATGTCAGTTGTAATCAGACAAAAGTTGTTTTATTCCTAAAATTCAATTCTCTTTCTTTTATTTGCCACTTTTTCCACAACGTTTTACCACAAGATATCATTTTGTCTTGTATTGATGTTATAAGCTCATATTCAATTATCGTATATGCATGTTTGCACTGTGGCCAATTCAGCTTTTTTCTCGTCAGCTATTAGAAGGAAAATTTGCGATATAAATAAATTTTTTTTGACAACATTGTTTAAGAATTGCTTTAAAATAAACAAAGAACAATTCAAAGTAACATCACTAAAGGCAAGGAAATCTCATTAAGATGAAGATATCTTATTAATATTCGAAAAAAAACTTTTCTTGAATCGTAACCTCACAACATAATTTTGTTTTAGCGGGTCCATGATAACCTACGGGTACACGCTCGCCAATTTGTTTTTTAATTACTGTGGTCTAGAGTATAAAATGGTCGGGCTTGAACGACTATACTTTTGTACCTGTTATGAAAAATTTCTTAAATGATAAAAAGTTCTTCATTATTTTTCGGCTATATCGAATCTATGATACCCTTCACGGAGAATTCGAAAATTATAAAAGTGGGCTTTATATTCGATCTATAAATTAAAAACCGATTTTTATAAAAACTCACCTCAAAGTACTTTAACTCGTTGCGTATTTAGGCATATTAAAGTCCAGTTAGAAAAGCTTAATTTAGCCTAGTATAGGTATATAGGGCATCATGAATTGTTTTAGTTTTAGTTGTATTACGATAGATTTCAGGAGTGGATTTTATATTGAACCTACGGTAAAGTATGGACCGATCATCGAAAAATTTGGTAGTATTAAAAACCCTAAATTGGATCAAATTTCAATACAGTAATACAATTTTTTTTTGTATTTTATGTGTTTTAAAGTTGCATGTTGTTTGTTCTAGCCATATAAAGGTAAATTAGACCTATTTTATCTCCATTGTTTCGAATATTTAAGTGTTAAAGGACCGATCTCTAAAAAAATAAGCAATATAATTTTAAGTCATATAAATCGAATTTGTGCACAATTAATTAACAATTTATGTAAGTTTTCTATTTAACAGAAAAACCAATTTTTTAGAATGGTTGTTCCGCATTTGCGTCTACGCAGCACATTTGAAAGTGACATAACACCGATAATAGCGCAGTTTTAATGGACTTTAAAGTGCCTTAGGGTCCATGGCACCATATCATCACTTCATGTCGTTTATTGACATATAACGCAATTATACAAAAATATGGCAAGAAGGGCAATCAGTAATGTAACAATGAATGATAAGTTGTTGCTGTCGATTGAATTCATGGCAAAAGCAGTGAATGTATGAAGTGAATTGAACACTCAGCAACTGCGAACGTATTCATTTTGCTCACTGATATACACCTACACACAAGATTCCCCCAAAAACATAACTCTTTCTTAAGACTCCAGTAAACAATTTGTGGCTGTTGCAAAAATGTGTTAAAAGTTGTTATTGGCGAATTTGCAGAAGTGTATAGAGTAAATGGAAGTAAGTTTTTAAGACTTAAAAAAATATATGAAATTTCGTGGATACAAACAATTGTGATCTAGTTGAACTGTTAATTTTCAATTTCAATATTTTTAACAAATATATAATATGAAAGTTCAATATTTTTAGTTAGGCTTGAGTTCATCAAATTTAATTTTTATGGATACTTCATATTTCAAAAGCATTTACACTAGAGATGAGCGATCCCGTGATTTTTAAGGAACATCGTGATTAGTGAACGTGATTTTAAAATCACTGTTATTTAAAACTGTGATTGTGATCACAACTTTTGTTTTTGTTCTAGGATATTTGAAAATTTTTATTACACGAATAATCTGAATAGATTCAAAACTAACAAACAACTGCAAAATTTAGGTTAAAAAACTATAACAAAACAACAATTTTTGGTTTGATTTTAAAAGGGGGTGTTCGAGTATTCTTCCAAATACGCAAACACAACTAATAAAGTTATAAAAAGGCAACAAATTTTAGTTAAAATCTTCTATATATATAAAAAGAAGTGTACACTTTGATGTCACCACTAACTGCGAAAACTGATCAACCGATTTAAACGAAAACTAACACGGTACTTTGGGGATAGTCTGTAGATGGTTTATGTGAAGTTTGGACGAAATCGGCCCATTGGTTCCGGAGATATTGCATTTAGATTTTCCTATATATTATTCCCATATAAATATGAACAAAATGGGTTTCATTATCCATATTATGATTTTTTATTGTTCCTTGAAAAGTTACCAAACCATGCCTAATGTGTACAATGACATTCAGAAGAGATCTTAATGTATATTTCATATCGCTAGAAGGCGTATCATAGGGCAAAACGGGTAAAAGCTCCCCCTTCCAATATTTTCTTAACTAATCAACCAATTTTCTTGAAATTTTGCAGGCAAATAGTATAACATCTGGAAGGAACTATAGCCTATAATTTTTATTATTCAGGGCATGAAATTGGTTAAGAGGGGCAATAACTCCCCCTCCCTATATCTTCTTAACTGATCAACCTGTATTCTTTAAATTTGGCATGCAGATACTGTAGTATCTAAAGGAACTTTAAGATATACATGTTCTTGAAATTCCAACAATTAGGGCGTAAAATAGGGCAAAAGGGGTAAAAGCTCTTTCTCCCCATGTCTTCGTAATTAGTTATCTGATAAAAGTTTCAAGTCTTGAAGGAACTAAAGGCTATACATTTTAACATTTACGGCGTAAAATAAAGGTAAACGGGTAAAAGCACCCACTTCCAATACCTTCATAATTAATTTGAAAAGTTTATGTATTTTTTTTTAACATTTTTTTCTCCGGTTATTCTGCTTCGGCTTTGCAGTGGTACACGATTGGTCATTAAAAAATTGATGAAAAACGTTATAGGAGCTACCATTTTGAATTGTAAATTCCGACACGAAAATGTTTTGCTGCCACGAACTCCGATGATTGCCACAGACGTCCCAACTGAATTCAAACGCGTTTAATTTCCAATTAGATTGGAATTTGCTATAACAATCCATTTGTCGCTTAGATTTGGGCACACCATGTTTTTCACACGGACAATTATACGTGGCATGTTCTCGCGTCGGCAAGCCATCGAGCTTATTTGTGTTGGCTAAAGACGGACTGACAGAAAATACCGTACACGCAATTGCTCTTCGTAATACAAATTGACTATATCTGTTTGATTTTTATACTTCAGGATAACAAATACATTACTTTTTTATGTTTAACTTTTGAATATACATACAACGAAAAGAAATAAATAACTATGGTTTTTTTTCATCGCCGATCATGGTATAAGGTGCTTTATTCCTCTTTCTTTCACTAGAAATATGTTATATGGCAAAACGATGTTTGCCGGGACAGCTAGTTATTATATACAATGTAAATACATATATACACGATTTTGTACATTTTGTTATTATATATATTTATAATTTGTGTTCAAAAACAGCAACATTTTCGTTTTATTGTCACTTAAACGTTTCGAAAATATTCTTTCGCATGGTACCGAAGAACCTAAGGCACATAATTTTTCTTGAGCAATTTGAGAGAGCTTGGGATATTTGATTTTATTTACCCTCCACCATTTTAAAATGTCTTCATTTCGCGATATAAGGTCGTCTTCCAAATATCTTTGTACTTCAATGATTGCACAGCCCCGTAGGGAATGTCGTAGGTTATTCAACATGGCTAAGCGTCTAGATAACTGGGCATATATAAGTCAGCATTGAATGGGCTTAAGAACTTTTTCAGATCGGCGGAGAAGAATGCGTGGATAAGCTTCTGAAGCGGCATGCAATGTCCCTTAGAGACAAACCTATTACGTACAGAAAGCTAACGGCTACGAATATTCACGAGACCCTAGGCGAATTAATTGTCACCAATATTCCTGAAAATTCTGACATACTACCTCAAGAGATCAATAACTTGTCCAAACCTGGTTCTGAATTTGTTCTTCTGGGCTTTGACTAGAGTATCCAATTATTTGACATTAAGTTTTCTTTGAGTTAGGAATAAATCGATTTTTAAAGTCATCTTTTTTGCTCGATTAATCGGATAATACAACTCTGTACTGTGTTTTGTGCATGTATTTGAAAAAAACTATATAAAAATATATTTAATTAACAACAAAATGCCTCATGCTGTGGCACTTGATGAAAGCGAGTATGTACGAAAGGAAGACTTACGAGTAGGGTTGCCAGACTGCCTGTAATGGCCTGGATTGCCCAGTACTTTTGGGTCTTGTCCAGTTACCAGCTCATATACAATTTGTCCAGTTAAAATAAAATTTCTTTAATATTAAAAAATTATTTTTTTATTAATTACATACCAAATTTAAAGGAACAATTTATATCTTGCCCAAAAATATTCCAATTTATATCAAAAAATGCGATTAAAGTAATTTTCAAAATCTATATACAAAAATGGATATCGTTTGTATTTCTCATACCAATTTGCAAGGCTTTATCGAAAGTACCTCAAGTATTTGCAATAATCTATGCTCAAAAGAAAGGAAAAGGATGTCCTTTGGAAATTTTAATAAGACTAAATTTTGATGAAAGTTTGAAAAATGTTCAAATATATTTGCTTACGACTAAAACAAGAGTTAGTAAATTCTATAAATCGTAAGCCGCACACAGTAAGAAAATAAAAAAGGGAATTATTCTGGCGTTTGTATGCGGTTAGTCCGATTGAAATCCAATTCCAGATGCTAATTAAGGACTTGTATTCCAGTGTAAGTAAAGGACTAGGGATCTATAGACATATCAGGACTGCCACCAGAGGTTCTCCAATAAGGGCGCCTTAAGTATTACAAAAATTAAAAACAATCCAGAATTCTTAATTTTAAACCGATATAAGAAATCTTAACAGTGGAATGCACTGGTCCTTTTTTACACGTATTGAGCAAAAAACTAAAATCGTGCACAAATAATTTTGGATTTTCGGATAGATATTAAGATAATTAGAAAAAAATCTTCTCCAGTAAAATTCGTGTTTTCGCGCTTACGATTGTTTTGCAAAAAATTAGATTTTGAACTTTTTTGTTAAAATATGTAATATGACGTAAAACTAAATTTTTATTGTTACGTTTCCTAGTTTTTTTAATGTTATGTTAAAAAAAAACATATCGAATTTTATTTTTTAAAATAATTAGTATTGTGGTTATTTTGTTGAAATATTTTATGGTTTTTAATCCAAATTTTAATATTTTTAATTAGGCTTAAGTTCAACAAATTTAATTTTCATTAAATTATTTTTATGAAGAAAGGAATTTTACAACATGAAAATTAATTAAAATTGTTATTGATAATCTTTCATTCTTGACCGCGGCTGGGGCTCGAACCCTGGCCGGCAGGTTACCATGACATGTTTCGATCGCAACTACTCGATCTCCTCAGATGGATTTGCCGTCTTACACTCGCAGCTATCGACGACTGCTGACGTCAATAGTCAAACATCAATCCTTAAACCAAATTTTATTTTAACCTTTGGTAGATCGAAGTTTGCTTATTGGGTTCTGGCAACCCTACTTACGAGACAAATCTGACCCCTTAAGTTTTCGCGAGGAGTAATGTGAATTTTTATTTATGTTTTATATATGTATATGTTAGTGATCAAGAATGATAGAAATAAAGATTACGACATCAGGCAGATATAAAATTTTTTACTGCGCATGTAGGAAGTGTTACGTCACACAACCTTCGTTCTCATTGGCTAATAATTTTAGCTTTCAGACTGTTATGTTTATGTGGGACAATTTATATACATGTGACGATTTTTCGACATTTTGACGATTTTTTTGAGAAAATGCAGTAAAATGACGATTGACGATTTTTTTTACTAAAAGTAATAGTGTTATGATTATGACACTTACAAAAAACTTACAAAAAATATTTACAGTTATATTGGAAACAGTCCAAAACGTAAAAATAAATATTAATATATTTATTAAAATATTTTATGAATTAACTTTTTGATCTCATATCTTGAGATTCTCAATTTTTGTTTGTTTTTATTGTTATTTTATGAATTAAATTGTTATGTTTATGTTATCCCGGAAAATTTAAAAAAATTTCCCGCTTTCTCGGGATTCGAAAAACTCCGGAAAAAAAAACTCTAATCACGATCAATATTCCCTATATCATACAATTTTTTTTGAAGGCAATAGCACATGATTTCTGTTTCTTCTGCCAAAAAAATTGAGTAATTTCATTAAAATCAAGAAAGTGTTAAGCAGACGGGTCCAAACGGGTACAAGAGTATAAACAGGGTTAAAGAAAACACTTTCACCTTTCCCTCCGGGGTTTTACCTTCTTAATACCTTTTGATCCGCAAAAGTTTTATTCTACTAAAGTTGAAATTTGACACAAATATAGTAGTTTAGAAAATATGTCTTAACATCTCAAACATAAATAACACGCAATGAAAATTTATTTCGGATTAAATATAAAAAAAATCACTTTTTTCTCAATTTAAAAAAAAGTTGTGTTATCAACATGGCAAGACCACAATTAGCAATATTTTGACCTAATTTTTGTTCTACCTTAATTTTAATATGCTTACTATTAAATAAAATTAAAATTTTGAAAATTGGTGACAAACAAAAATTGGAATTTTGGCCAATGAAATAAAATTTTCAGCCACTTTGCGACGCAATATCGACATTGTTAGCCACGATTTTGAGGATTAAATAGAAATACAGGTATGTACTCGTACAGCTGCAAGCAACACAATGTTTGCCGCTATGATTGCGAATTTGGACAAAAATTTCAGTGCTATAACTAAAAAAAAAAATGGAAAGAATGTCAGAGGAAAATTGTAGAAAAAATTGATAAAAGTTCTAGAAAAATGGAGCTGAAGGCGAGCACCATCCCGGCTTAAATTCAAGAACGCTCTAGAAAAACAAACGAGTTACTTCAAGCTACAAACGAAAAATTTCATCCGAAATAAATGAAAGAGTAAATAATATCGGAATAGAATTTAACAAGAAGTTCTCCGAGGTAAAAACAAAAGTTTACAATATTCAATGCCAGGGGGAGCGGTGAGACTTATTCCAGAAGCCTTGAGTAGAATAAAAGCCCCAAGTTTTGATGGAAATGTTCTATTTGATGTGTTTAAGTTCCAGTTTAAAACATTAGCCAACAAAACATATGGAGCAATGAAGAAAAGGCAATAGAATTAATTTTGTTCCAAGTCGCTATAGGAACAATTATGATGACGTAATGGTCGCACTGCAGCGTAAATATGTTTGGAAATTTGCAAAATGGAATTACGGGGTAGAATGCAAAGGCTTATAAGACATTACAGGACGGCACGGCACGGTTGGTGCAGCTAACTGATCCTGGTGAGAGTCATCATTTGTTAAACCATTTCAAAACTGAGGCATTTGAACCAACCTAGAAGCAAAGTCAAATGCTATAATTGCGGCAAGACTGAACACATACAGCGTAAGACCTGATGCACCACCAAGAAACAGCCGCCGTGCTAATTACCAGTCATCACAAGAATCCCCGTTAAACTGAAAAGAGCTAGCACTGCAGCGCATAAGCTAACTCCCACATCTCCTTACAATCTCCATCTCAGTAGTGCAACAGAGTTATAGAAACCTTACTGCTTGTGGTTATATCGTTATATCATAGAGATCTGGTTAATAAAATGGAACAGGTTGGCATAATAAAAACACCATCAAGTTCCTAAAGTTCACCGGTGGTTTTGTTTAAAAAAAGATTGAAGTACCAGGTTATGCGTAGACTACAGGAAACTAAATGATGTCACCAATAAAGACAATTATCCATTGCCTAGAATTGATGACACGTTAGACGGAACAGAATGGTTTTCCACATTAGATCTACAAAGCGGCTATTGGCAAGTAAAAATTTCAGACAAGGATAAACAGAAAACTGCTTTTAGTGCAAGTGATGGCTTATGGCAGTTTCAATTTCAATTTCAATTTTATTTTATTGATCACAACCCAATACAAAGATGAATCTTATATTAAAGTACTGGATTATAAGAGTAGGTATACAATTCTTATTAAAAATAATTACAATAATAACTTAATTTTAACAAGTAAACATTATATAAACAAAAACATAATAATTTGACAAATGTTAAACAAACTTTAATATTATTTTTAATTAATTAGCTGTTAATCTTTCTTTTTTTCTAAAATGTTCAAAGATTAATGTTTTGAATTGCGTTGTATTGTTGTTTCTTTGCAAATCAACGGGTAGCTTATTCCAAATGTGAATGGTATTAATATAAAAATGTTGCTCTGATATCTGAGTCTTATACCGCTGCTGTTTGATTCGATTTCCCCTATTCGATCTAAAAAAAGTAGTCTATCATATAGATATTTTGGTTGACGAGTGTATATAATTTTATGTAGGTATATTAATGACCTACATTGTAGTAAGGATTCAAAAGATACGCCAAACACTTGTTTGGTATAAAAAGATATTCTATTGAAACGTCTAATACCATATATGTACCGTGTTATGCTATTAAAAGCAACTTTAAGCTTTCGAGTACTAGCAGCATCACAGTTTGCAAACAGTTCACAACCATATAAAAGAGTTGGTACCAAATATGTTTTAGCTAGAAGCATTCTAATTTGAAGAGGTATAAACCACTGAGTGGACCACAAATTTCTTAACATTCCATATACTCTTGCCGTAGCAATATTTATATGGTTACTCCAATCCAGGTGATTGTTAAAAGTAACTCCAAGATTCTTTGTTGAGGTAACTATTTCAATTTCTGATCCATTTAATAGTAAATCCGGAAATATCGGTATGGATAGTGTTTTCTTTGTTATCACTAAGCATTTTGATTGGTTTGGATTGAGACACAAACCGTTTGAAGTTGCCCAGTTATAAATATTTGTCAAATCCTTATTAATTTTTCGGACACATTCATTAATTTCGAAGGGTTTGCAGCTAATGTAAAGTTGTACGTCATCAGCATACATTTGTACATTACAATATTCCAACTTGGTTGGCAAGTCGTTAGCATATGCAGAATACAATAAAGGCACTAAAATAGAACCTTGTGGTACGCCTCTAGTCAGTAATATACTACTTGACATCCTATTTGCATAAAAAACGGACTGTGACCTATTTGTTAAATATGACGACATTAATTTGGTAGCTGTCGATGAAATATTGAGACAGTTTTCTAGTTTAGAAGTAAGAATTTCCGTATTTACTGTGTCAAACGCTTTCGAATGATCCAGTAAGATTAAAAAAGCAACTTCATCATTGTCAATATATGACCTCACGTCTTCAGTTACGTCAATTAACGCTGATACACAACTGTGAAGGGGTCGAAAACCAGACTGTCTGGGGGTAAGAAGGTTGTTATCATTTAAAAATGCACTTAGTTGGTTGTGCAATATTCGTTCAAGTATCTTAGAAAGAAATGGAAGTATTGCTATTGGACGAAATTCAGTATCTGATTTTGGTACACGAACTATTTTGGCATGTTTCCAAATTGTTGGGTACGAAGACTTTGAAATAATGTTATTAAACAGGTTTGTAATATATGGTACAATTGATGGAAAGATTATTTTAATAAATCTGGGATGTACTCCGTCACAGCTTATAGCATTGGACTTTATACTGAAAAAACTTTTGTATACCTCAGTTCGAGTTACACATCTAAAATCAAATTTATTAGAAGTATTTGTCATGGTATAATCTCTGTATGGATCCACATGTGCGACTGGCATTGGAAGGTCTACGAATTTTCTATTAATTTCATCAATATTTATATCCTGATCAGCATTATTATAATCATTCAGATCACTAACCATTCCAATATTACGGATTTCCTTCCACTTACTTTTGCTGTCTAAACAGTTTGAGAATTTATCATTATAATAAGACGATTTTGCAATCCTAATTTTAGTAGTGACTGTATTTCGTAATGAACGAAATGCTGACAATAGTTCAGAAGTCCTAAATCTCTTCCATCTAGTATAAGCTATATTCCGGAGCTCTATTAAATATTTAATTTCCGGCGAGAACCATTGATTGGTAGTCGATGTTACTTTTCTCGTTTTAGTCCTTATAGGAACGAATTCTTCAAAAATTTGTACCAGATTTTCCTGTATAAATTGAAGTTGTTCATCCACTGTTGGCATATAGAAAGTAGAGTCCCATTGGATTTGTGTAATTCTTTCACAGGGTCCAGACCCATACTTTTCATTTCATCTGAGAACCCTGATTCTAAGAGAATATTGCTATTAAAATATCCAGATATTAAGATATTTGTATAGCCTACAGTGATTGAGGATAAGCTCAAAAAGAATGCATTGGTATCGATATACCGATTGGGTCTATAAACATTTCCAAGTAGTAATTTTTCATTCCTGTTATATATTTCTAAAAATAAAAATTCAACTTTATCAGCCCTTTTCGCTTTTTTAACAAATTTGCACTTTATATTATTTTTTACATAAATGGCAATACCACCACCATTACTATCTCTGTCAGCTCTAAATATTTTATAACCACGTAAACTATAACTGCCGTCTTTAATTTTCGGATCAAACAGTGTCTCAGAAACGCACACCACATGAACGTTTGAAGACTCAAATATATATCGAAATTCATCAATTTTGATTTTCAAACTTTGCGCATTAATATGAACAACATTTAAACCATTTTTTTGTTTAGTTAAAATTCGAATCATGTTATATATGTTGAATTTGGAACTCACCCTAGAATTAGATAAACTGGGCATATTGTTTTTTACGAAGACTACAATGCAATTCAATTGTTTGTTAGTTAAAACTTTTAAAATTTTTAAAGAGGTATTATAAATTAGGTAAATTAAATTATTACAAAATTTTGGTAAATCAAAACAAAGAAAAATATACGAAAAGTTTAAATTTAATTTAAACTGAGTAAAATTATAAAAAATAAATACAGAATAGTAACGCATCAAAATTGATATTTCACGTATTAACAATAGAATTGGTATAATTTTTTTCAGCCTGTTTACGAAATAAATTCAGTTTTCTAATATCCTCAAGACCACCAATGCGGATTGGTTCGTCTGATCGAATTATCTTGACATAAACAATACCGCGCCTTGAAAAAACTGATTCTAACTTGTTATCCCTCCATAGTTTTACAGCTTCTATATATAACATGAAGTTACGAGGAGTTAGGTTTTCCTTGACGTTAAAAGGTTGATTCGAGTCAAAGCCAATATCAGATAATAATAATGGACCTTTTCGAGTGCGCATGAAGTTAGAAATTTCCCTTAGAATAAAATTTCTATCAAATGGAGTTTCAAATCTAACGATAATAGCTGGATCAGTCAAATTTGTCCCACTTGTTTTGGTCTTTTTCAGACGAAAAATTGATTTTATAGGGGGTCGATTTATTTTAATAGTATCACATAGACTATTTAATATTCCGAAAATGTTTTCATTTTCACTCATAGGTACACCATTAATACGGATATCACTTGCTACAGTAGCATTTTCCTGTCTGTCCACTTCTTTTTTTAAAACATCAATTTCTTTACGTAGACTTATAACATCACCAGCGTGGCCATTTTGGCATTTTTGCAGCTAGATTTAGCATTTTTTTGTCTGATTTTGCTGCAAATTTTTCATTTAGCAGTTAGCATTTTTTTTAGCATTTTTCAACTAAATATTTAGCATTTTTTAGCATTATTTAATTTAAGAATATTCAAGTAATATTTTTTTGAAAATCTACCACACTTTTTTGTTGAATGCACATACAAAACCCTACTCTTTTGCTATAGAAACTGTACAATCTTTTTAAATATCTTTCATATCAAATTGTTTTAAAATTTGATCAGTTTGATCCATTAAATTTATGTTAAGCTGATTTTTTCCAATAACGATTTTGAAAAATTTTTGGAAACGAAAAGTGAAACCATAACTTTTGAAATAGAAAAACAAATACGAATTACATGCCGAGATTTTATAGCTCAATTAATATGTCAACTTAGACAACGATTGCCAAAAAGTTTTAATAATTTAACAAATGCTAACTTTTATTGTGTAGAAAACAGTTTAAAAGCTAATAAATGCAACTTAAGCGAACATTTTAAAGAAGAAATAATAAATTTCACTGTAGAAGAAATTACAACTTTGGAACATCAGTGGCAGAAACTAAATTCATATGAATTGTTAAATAAGAACTCAACAGTTGATTTCTGGATAAATGTATATGGATACATATAAAAAAGCAATAAATGAAAATCCATTTAGTGAATTAGCTTCTTTTGCAATAAAGTTCTGAGTTTTGCCATTTAGCAACGCGGAAGTTAAAATAGGTTTTTAATTGTATAAATCTCTTGAAAACAAAAATTCGAAATAGACTGACGTTAAAGACTTTGAATTCGCTACTTTATATTAAGTGTGGTTTAAAATTTTGCCATAGTTTTAAAAAAATGTACGATCTCACATAAAAATGCGATAAGGACATATATTATAATGATATCTCGATCGATTCTTCAGAAGTTGAAGCATAATATTAATTTTGATGACGTATTTAATTAATAAAATGAAATTTTTTATTAAACATGTTATAAATTTTATTGAAATACTAAATAAAAGCCATTTATAGGTCAACTTCCTTTGATTTTTTCTTTTATATTTTTAAGACTTTTTATGTTTACTAAATATTTTATTTATTTTAATCAGTTTGTTCTATTGATATGATGTAAGTTTATAAGGAAGAATTATGTAAAATAAATCATATATGGGGTTTTCCTCAGAAAGGTAAACCAGAATGAACATTTAAAATGTTGATAATCATCGTCTTTTATTGTTTATTATTATAAAAAAGTCTTTGTTGTAAAGGTTTCATAGCATATCTCAGCTGTTTTACTTGAGGAAATTGCGCTGGAAACTCTCGAAAATTTTATATTTTCTTTTTAAGCTACCATTTTTTTGTAACTATTTTGCATGCAAAAAATATGTTATGTTTGCACTCTTTCTTCATAATCTCTTCATTACAATCAATTGTAAATTGAGTATTAAGTTTTTTGTTACGGAAATTTTAAGATATTTATAAGAAAATGTATGGTGATAACAAAAAAAAAACTTATGGAAAAATCGTACGTTTGCGACCGGTACATAAGCCAATTAAACAAAAGCCAATAGAGATATTTTATTGTGTAAATACTGGATAGAGACCTACATTAACACACTTTTAAAATAAACTAATCACTTTTGAATATTCCGTTCCATTACGCAGATTTTTACATTTCACTACTGTCAGCCAAAGTAGACTTCTATTTTGCGTACGTTCGTGACCACATGTTTATGTTTATAACTAGGAAAAGTTTTGTTTTCTATATTATTTGTACAGCAAAAACGTACGTTCGTGACCCTAGGAAATGCCCATATAAAGGTATATTAACTAATATAACAAAAAATAATACAATTTAAATTTTAGCATTATTTTTTGGCAGTTTAAGATTTTTGTTAGCATTTTTTAGCATTATTTTAAAGCCGATTTAGCTGTAAAATATTTTTGGATATGGCCACACTGAACATCACCTGCTGCTGTTTCTAACTCCACTACTCTTTCCTTAACTTTATTCAAGTCGCTCTTTACATCACATAACTCTTTTTTAAACTCTTTAATCGATTGTTCAACTCTTTCTAATGACTGCTCAACTCTTTCAATTATTCTTTTTTCACTTTGTATTAGCTGCTCACAGATCTCATTAAAACGGTCGTTGATGTATTGTTTTTGTTTACACATGTTTTGTTCAACCCAATCCCATGTGTGAGTCGCTGAATCAGTCTCTAATAATTAGAGACTGATTCAGCGAATTAGAGTCTAATTGTCCAGACGATGCACAAGTTAGATTATCCAATCCAGCATCTATAGCGCTCCTTTTTGTCGTTTGGCGCGTTTGTATGTTTTTGTTTGACATATTTTTTATATTATTTTAAGTTGAGAAAAACAAGAGAATATAGTTTATGAATTTTTTCTTGGTTTTTGGTTGTTGTCAGGGCTGTCAGATGTGGCGATTTTTCGCCAATCGTGGCGATTTATAAACCTAGTTGGCGATGATATTTTGTGTTTGGCGACATGGCGATTTTTTTGGCGAAATTAAAAAAAGATGGCGATTATTTGGCGATTTTTAAAACACATTTTTTCTGTCATATTTATATGAACAAATTTATAAGTACGGGCTAAGTTTTTTCTTTGAATTTTTAACAAATTTAAAAATCGCAAACCAAATGCGATGTTTTTAAATGATAAATTGGTAATATTGCCAGATAATTACATTGAAAACATTAACGAATTGTTGCCATAGAAATTTGGAATAAAGCTTTAGCTTTCTTGGATTTTCGCACATTTTCCTGATCAGAAGTTATCAATAATCGGATTTTTACCGAAAATCTTATTTTGCAAAATAATTTTTAAAAACGCAATCGTTTTCGATTGCATATGAAATGGGTTTTTTTTAAATAAATAAATAATAATGTATACTGGGTAGTATGCAAAAATTGTTGAATTAATAGCGAAAGAAAATCAGAAAATTTAAAAAAAAAAAGTTGCATTGATATCAGATTTTTCGTATTTTTCAATGTGTAGTGCAAAGCGAAAAAATGCGCAGTTTTTTCCACATTTTGACTCTGTTTTTTACGAAATAAAATCAAATATTTCTTTTAAACCTTAAAATATTAAAAAAAAAAAATTAAATATTCACTTGAAATTATTGAAAACTCTGATTTTATATAGAATCGTAGAAGATAATTTTTAAAAATAATTCATGTAATTTGTTTAGAAGATTGAGTTGACTTAAGGTATTTGATACACCTTTTAAGATATTGATCCTTTCCTTCAAATAAATATAAAATTTTACCATATTCTGACTTACATTCACATAGAAAATCACGCTTATAAAAAATAATTTTTTTGCATCAAATTCTACTAATTTTGATAAAGGTAATGTTTTGGCACAATTCAATTAACTGATCTCACAAGCTCTAGGCTTTAAGATAATCAGCCTTCATATGATTATAAAAATTCTAGTTCCCTTCAGCATACTTTTGCAATTTGAAGTCGACAAACTTCTTGCGATTTATGATTTACAGATTACAGAATTCAAGTCAGAATCACATATGTTAAGCGTTTGGTGATTTTCTACTATAATATAAACACACTACTAGAATAAGGATAAATATGGAAAATTTATATAAAGGTAAAATACACTTGTATACTCTTTTTTATATAAAACGTTTATTTAGCGATTTTAGGCGAATTTTTTTTACCAAAAATCGAAAAAAATAAATTTTTGGCGATTTTTGGCGATTTTCGGTATACTATTTGGCGATGAAGGTGAAAAAAAATCTGACAACCCTGGTTGTTGTTGTTATTTATGCTCTTTTATTTTTAGGTTTTTTTTTTTTGTTTTTTATTTTTCTTTATTTCTGCATACAGAATATTGTTTATTGTTTACATATATTTTGGGACTATTGTCTTTTTTTATAAGTTTTGTTCTATTGATTTTTTATTTTTAAAATTTTTAAAATTTTGTATATTTAAACACATATATTTATTACTTTTTATAAGCGGCAGATAGGGCCGTTAATAAACGATACGATTAAGCAAAAAAATTGTTTAAAAAAACTATTGATTTATTTTTAAATTAATTAAATAAACAGAGCTTAAAAAAACACAACCGACTGAGATAAAGGCGCTCTCATTTAAAAAGTTTAATGTGATGTCATTTGGACTCTATAATGCTCCAGCTACAATCGAGCGTTTGGTGGAACAGGTGTTCACCGAAAGACATGTTTAGTGTACACAGAAAAAATTATTTTTCCAATTCAAACAAAAAATTTGTAGAATCAAACAATTTTTTGTCTGAAATCGGTCCTACAAACAAATTTGCATATTCAAACAATTTATTTGCATTTTGTTTACTGAAAAAAAACACTAATTTTTTCAAACAAATAATTTAACTGAATCAAACAAAAAGTTTACTGAAATTCAAAATCAAAAAAAAAAAAAAGTTTTTGCACAAGCAATGACGCGCACACAAGTAAGCACTGTATGAGAAGGTGACGGCAAAGCAGAGCCGCCGACTGGCTTTGAAACACATCTTTTTGTTGGAATAATTTTTGAACGAAGTCTTATTTATACACACAACACAATGTTTTTCTTTATCACTCTCTGTTGCTGTATCCTTTCCTTTGCTAAAGAAGAAATGTAACCAAAAACGGCAGCAGACCGACTCGATATGTTTTTCGTCATCATTCTATTTTTGTATTTGATGTATTTAACCAAACAGTTTTAAAAAATTGAATACGGGATTTTGTTTCTTATAATGTCGTGTCTGCTATTGTTTTTCTTATAGTTGCACTTTTTTAAAGCGTCCAAAAATAGACTGTGTGTGTTTTTTGTTGTTGTTCTTATATTTCACATAAAGAAGTGTTGCTTACGATCAAATAAAAAAATGCAAAAAGACGACAACATTAAAGAGCGTTAAATATTTCATACAAAATTATGAAAACTTGACACCAATAACGCGTTTATTTTATTTTTGAAGAGTTGTCCACATTTTTGTTGGTTAAATAAAAATCAAACAAAAATATTGATTGAATCAGTAAAAATATTTATAGAAATTAAAAAAATTTTCAAACAAGCGGTTGTTTGAAAATAATTCGGCAATAATTTTTTCTGTGTACCTTGATGACATAATTGTCATGGGAAAAAAATTTGATGAACGCCTGAAAATCCTCGAAGAGGTATTGAAACGTATATCCGGACTAGGGTATTCATTCACCGATTAACGGTTAACCGATTAATTAACACCCGATTAACTGATCGGTTAATTTAAAATTGGCAATTTTCGATTAACGATTAAACCGGTTAATTTCAGTCGATTAACCGATGTTACAAATATTTTTAGTTTTTTGTAGTATTATAACATATTTTTTTGCGTTTTTAATTATTTGTTTGGAAAATATTTTTTCCTACAATATATTTCCTTCGAGAAATACATTCTTAAAATACTGTTACGAAAGTAACTTTAGTTAAGAATTAGTTGTAATTATTGGTTAAGAATTGGTTATAATTGTTGGTTATCTTGTATTTATTAGTTATCTTGTATTTATTAGTTATCTTGTATTCATAAGTAATTTTATTAGTTTACATCGTTTTTGTTATAATTTAGTACACTTCAATCCCAATGTGCAGAAAGCCCTAGAAATGACCGTTAAAAAAGCTTCAGTATAAGAGGTAAAATTATGTAAACATAAGTGCTACCTTAAATCAAATTAAAGTGTGGTGAATAGAAAAGCCTCGACCCTTCGAAAAACATTTCGAATGTTCTAGACAACCAAATTGCAGTATAAATACTAGCGGCGAATAGCAGAACAAATTCATTCTAAGTTCAGACTTTGTCAATAACGTATAACGCTGAGAAAATTATAGTTGGTTGTGAATAAAAGCTATAAATTACGGTTGTTAAAAAGACTTAGTACTAAATAGAGTTGAGTAAATTGTAAATAGTGTTTAAAGTGTTTGTGTTTTTATTTATTTTATTAAAGTTGCAATAAAGAACTCGAAACGGTTTATTATAAAGGAAATAAACCAAAACGTTATTGAAAGGCAGTAACGTAACAATACATTACAAAAACAGAAACTACGGGTTCGTATTTAATTTTTTGCAGAATGTTCGGTGCTAAGCTTTGCCAGGATGAGTCAGATGACAATAGGAGAAGCTCTCGATTGTAACACAAACAATCTTTAACAAAATTAGCCGAAATAATGGCATAATGGAAGATTTTATATGTTGAGAGAAATCCTGGAAAAGGACAAAGAAACCAAAATATCGCATTCAGCTTTTAAAAATGAAATGTTTCTGCGCATCTACGTCACATCAGCATTTAAGTACAGCTAAAATATAGAAACACAAGCAAACAAGCATGTGTATTAAATGCTAAAGTGACGTCATATGAAACAGTTAAATTTTGTAAACATGTGCAATGCGTAATCTTAAATCTGTATTATGGGTTGCTCCGATTTCTCAAACATCTTCGATAAGTGAAAGATTTGTTTCCAAATCAAATTTTATCAAAACTAAAGAAAGAAATCGCTTAAATTCTAAACATTTTAACCAAATTATTTTTCCAAAAGATTATTGAATAAAATTTCAAACTATTGAAATAATTAATAAAAAAAATATCACATTTTTTTTTTTTTTTTAATAAATACATACAAATATTATGTATAAATTATAAAATGTGTGTTTCATATTATTACTTTTTTGTTTGCTCGTTTTAGTTTAAGAATTGTTTTGTTCGTTTGTTATTGTTTTTATACCCTTCACCACAGGTGGAAAAGGGTATATATAAGTTTGTCATTCCGTTTGTAATTTCTACAATATTGATCTTAGGCCCTGTAAAGTATATATATTTTGGGTCCTTATGAGGAGAGAAGTTGATTTAACGATATCCGTCCGTCTGTCTGTCCGTCCGTCTGTCTGTGTTTTCCGGAGACTCCAGACATGATAACGGCTAGGTTGTTTTACATTTATGTCACATATAGTCCACAATTTCTTGCTATTGAAATTCAGCCAGATTGGTCCAACAATGGCTGAGATATGACCAAAAAACCACGACTGCCTCTAATTTTTCCAAGAAATCCCTTGTGGTTGTTGTTTTATATTACTTTTTTCTGTGTATCTGGAGAACGGCAAGAGCCAAAGTTTTCAAATTTGGTACAAACATTAAGGTTATAAATACACACCATTCCACAAAATGTGGGCGGGATTGGAGAAGTGGGCGTGGTACCTTCCATACAAAAAGTATTAAAAATTGTATAAAAACCTGGGGCCTTACCGCGTAATTCGATTCGAAAGAAAAACTGATCGAATTCGATAGATTTGTACTGTGTAGTACGATTTTCGATAATCAACTATCGAAAGTAAGGAAATTTTTGTCGCTGATCGAAAATAAAAATTTCCTTTTCGTAAATGCAACCGTGTAATACGAAAACGATTGTCAAAAAGCTTGAAAACATTCGTAAATTATTCGAAAGCAATTTTGGCAGTGAAAATTTAAAAAAATTATTAAAATGTAAGTACATATGTATTATATTAATTTTAAACAAAAAATTTAATGGTTTAAAATACAAAATGAAGAGTAATTTTTATATAAAAAATTGTTTGACATGTCGTCTTTAATATGATTGTACACATACATAAATGAATACTTGTTAAGTCTAAAGTTTTTCACAAAACTAAAAGAAAACACAACACATTCAGTAATCTTGGCAATAAAACATTTTTCTTACTTACTTTTTTTCGCTAAGATTCATGATATTGGATGCTAATCTCATCATTTTCTTCCATCCATAAAAAAACAGAATCCATATTTTTTTCAAAAATCACTTGACTTGTATATTAATTTTGGTTTAGGCGTTTGCTTTATGAAATTTATGGATTTTCCCATTTTTTGTGTATATTTTGACAGAAAAGTAAAGTGATGCCAAGGTTGGCTTTAATTTGATCCCATTTTTAAGAGATACAACTCTGTACACGAGTCGAAAGTTTTACACAGTACGAAATACTTTTCGATTCGTAAGTTCTGTTCGAAACGATTTTCGATACGAACAATATTACGCGGTAAGGCCCCTGAATTTGTTGACTGTTATATGACCTATGGTTACGCCTTATATATCAAAAGATCGGAAATTTAATTAATAAAAAATATTTTCTGAAAAACTCGGAAAATCGGTTCAGATACGAAAAAGTTATGACCAAAATATTAATTTTTTTTGGAAAATACCCATTTTCGGGAACCATAGATCTTCCCGAGTCCAAGTCTCACAACCAAAATAAATGGCAAATTTCTTCTTTAACACGTCGGTATATAAATCTTTCAAATCGGTTTAGAAATAGCAGAGTTATGACCAATTCACCCTGCACCCTATAAAGTATATATATTCTGGGTCCTTATGAAAGCGAAGTTCAAATACGGTTGTCGTCTCATCTCTCCCCCCTTCGCATTTGTTTACATAAGCATAATGCCCAATATGATTTTCGTTTATTATTTCATCTATTTAACGAAATAATTTTAACAAATAGAAACTAGGAATTTTTGTGTTTTTTTGCTACTTAAAAACTCGCCAAAAGAGATAAAAAATGACAACAGTGCCTTTACAAAAAGAAAACAAACAAAAAACTGTGTTGAGTTGTAAACAGTAAACGGTCTATATTTCATTTTAATGATATTTAAACAGCGTTCCTTCATGGTAGGGGGTGTGTTAAGTTAGAAACTGTGGTTCCCTGGTTCGAATCTTGGTTTTTTAAAAAGAATATTTTTTTAATATTGTTATGTTCCAAAACAATTTTAAATATGTATGTATATGTAAAAATTATTTAGTTGCTCTGTATTCTGCTCGCACAATGGTGAAGTGTATATAAGATTCGGCACAGCCGAATATAGCACTCTTACTTGTTTTTTTACTAAAAGACTCCAATAATAAATAATTTTTGCACTTTTATTTATTGAAATTACTTAATTTATAACAAAACTTTATTAATCGGTTAACCGATCAATAACAAAATTAACCGATTATTAACCGATTAAACCAAAACCTCGGTTAATTAATCGAGCGATTAACCGATTAAAGCAAAAGCCCGATTAAATTAATACCCTAATCCGGACTCAAGTTAAGTGTTAAAAAATGCTGACTGATTCAGAAGGAAGTAAAATACCTAGGACATCGTGTAGCATCAGACTGCATTTCAACAGACGAAGATAAGCTACGAGCAGTTATGGATTGGCCACGCCTTAAAAATTTATCTGATACTTAGTTTGCTACAGGCGCTTGTACTGAATTTTGCCAATATTGCTGCGAGTTTACATGAATTGACCAAAAAAGCGTGGGAATATAATAGGGTTGAAGTACAGGAAAAAGCATTCCAGAAGTTCAAACAGTTGCGTAGCACCAATTTTGGTTTATCCTATTGCGGAGGATGATTTTGTGCTAGGGTCTGATGCGAGCAGATTTTGAATTGGAGGTGTTGGCTATTAAAGTCGAATACTTGCGAAGCCTGAAAGAAATTACTGCGTGACTCGGCGAGAGCTTCTGGCAGAAGTCGAGTGCATAAATCATTTTCGCAAATATTTGTATGGTCAACATTTTGATCTAAGAACAGACCGTAGAGTCCAACCAAGACTGGTCAATGAAGCAGAAAAATTACCGCATTTTAGCAAATATTCTGAAAGTTAAGGAAGAGGGCAGTGGCCATACCCGAAACGAAATTTCGCCTGAAAGTCCACTGATGAAAGCATACTGGGCTCAGTGGAACAGCCTTCAAGTAGTAAATGACTGCTTATACCGTACGTGGGAAAGTACTGATGGAAAATCAGTTAAAAACCTTATAGTAGTGACGTCGGCGGAAGTAAAGGAAGTTCTGAGTGAATTTCATAACGTACGTGGGGCATTACAACAGCATTATCCTGGTGCCCCATTAGAGCAAATTGCAATGGATTTTGCTGGGTCTTTTCCTGTCATCGATTACTTTAGTAAATGACCGGAGGTGTATGCCATCACAAACCAAGAAGCTGGGATGGTTGTAGACGTCTTTCTAAAAAATTGGGTGTGCCGCTACGGTGTTTCATTAGAAGTACACACTGACCTGGGCAGAAATTTTGAATCTGCTGTATGTAGGAGTTGTCAGAATGACAGGGAGAAAAAGATGATATTTCACTTTCTCTGTCAATGTCCTGGTCTGAGGGATGTAAGGATAAGACACTTTGGTGTCATATTTGGCCTGTTTTTATGTTCAATCTAAAGTAAAACTAAAGTTAATGTGTCTTTTCAGTAAAAAATCGAAATGGCTAGAGACTGCAGTTATGCAAATAGAGTAGGGATGTAACAATACTGATATATCGGCAATACCTCGGGTTTGTCGGTATCGGCGATAATTTACTGGCGATACGACGATACTTTTATATAGATTTTTTAAACAAACAATTTAATTTACAAACCTTATTTATTGCATTACAACTAAGAGCAATAACACATTCAAAAGCAGAGAATAAAATGAAAAAGATTACTTAAAAGTTTCGTTTACTTCTTAAGCGGGAGGCCCCCACTACGCATTATATGATACTTGTTTGAGATTTTTTCTAGACGCATGCAAAAGTAGAAAATAATCCTACTTCATGTTTCGATACGCACAGGCTTTCTACCCGTTTGCTGTGTAACTTGTCAAAACAATTTCTCACTACTATTTTTTGGACAGATGCATACAACCATTGAACGCTTTGTGTGGGCCTGCAGCTTTAGCCGTTTTGCTTTGCACCACAGTAGTAAAATATTCTCTCATTGATAAATATTGTATGCATTTGTACGTTTTAAGATTTTTCTTCTTATTTTTAATAATTTTTGCGAAAATAAAAATCAAATTTTAAGTCATTTTTTTACTGGTTGCTTAGGCCAGATCATCAGGAAACTTCATCCAAAGATTTAAGAAAAACTAAAGATATTAAAATAAATAAAACTGTTAAGCGAATAAGAATTATAAGCAACAGTTTTACTTGTAACAATATTAAAGTTTAAACAAAAAACACAACAATAAACAGTTAATTTATCTTTTCTTACATTCCCCACTAATTGGTTGGCATTCCTCCAACATTAATCCAACAAAATCTTGTTAATTGAAAATTTTGTATTCCCAAAAAATACTTTGATACTAAGTTTATAAAGCTAAAATTAAGAACATAAGTTTTAGTTATGATTGTCTTAAAATTAGTGTTTTTCATACGGGAATTCCCGGGACAAAAATCCCGGGAAATTTGTGCGGGAATTGCCGGGATTTTTCTTAATTTAATTATGGCAACTTTTAGCCGTTAGGCACAAATGTCTTAGGTCAAAAAAACTAATTTTGAATTTTTGCTTGGCTTTAATTTAATCTTTTTAATTCTCTTTTGTTTGGTTTAAATCACTTTAGTCCATCACAACTCCTTCTAATCGTTATCATCTGCTCTTAGAATTAGAAAAAAGTCGATGAAATGCACCAAATAAATATTTTTTAATTTAACATAACGAAAGGCTAAATTATCAAAGTTATTTTTCGGAATACAAAATTTATTATTAATAAGATTTCTGTTTTCGACTTAAGGCAGTTTTGCCAAACGCCGAAGAGATGTCAATTTATAACCGGTTTTTTTTTAAGGAATTACAAGTTTTGAAGGAAGTGCTAAGAAAACTGAAAGTGTCTAGAGATTAAAGAATGTTCCTTCGACTATAAAGGCAAACATCCGTAGAAAGGAAACTTGTTTTCTCATTGAAATCTTCTTGATAAAAATTAGAAATAGGCTTTCAAACGATTCTGTAAATGCTTATTGTGAACTTAAATCCTATTTTAAAAGAAATATTTTGTTTAAATAATTTAACTTTTTTGGTTTTATAGTTATAAAATGTTTTGAATTTATTCTGTGGCAATAAGTTTTTAAGTAATTTTGTTTAGTTTTATAGGAGAACAATTTAAAACTTTAAAAGTGGCTTTTGGACATTTTATCCAAATTTAAAATAGAAAAAAGATAACCAAAAAGTCATTTTGCTATAACTTTCTCCAAAATCCTACAAAATAATTGAAATTTTGCCCATGAAGATCTTAAGGTGCCATTAAGCACTTTTTCCTTTTTGCCACAGAAATGGATTAATAAGCTTGTTTAATTGATCCCAGGAAATGTTATTTGTTCAAATAAATTAAATTAAATAATATTTCGCACCGATCTGTATTGAGCGGGATTTCCCGGGATTCCGGGAAATGGAAAAATAAATCCCGCTTTCCCGGGAAATGAAAAAGTCGGGAAAAGAAAAACTCTACTTATAATACTCTAATGGTCCCATATAATTCCTTTTCACCTAAAATACTTAAACTAGTAATAAAATAGCACCCATTTAATTTTAATCGCTAAGTTTATAATTAACCACAGAGCGCAAAAAGTATCAAAGAATACACCATTCTTAATTATTTACTCTATTTTGTGTTATTAAATTTATTTTATTAGTGGTGGACATACGCCCGATTCTCGACACGCATACCTCGTCAACAAAACTCAGATCGCGCTACACTGTACAATTATATCTCTGCTCTCTATGTTGCTAATTAAATTTCGAAATAAATTAACTCTTAATATGTCCGTTGCCCACCACAGATGTATACTCGTGGAATATTTGAACCAATTCGGTCTTTACTTTTCGAATTAACTGCTTGAAATGAACATAAAAACATTAAAGTTAAACCATTTGAGAACACAACAGGAAACAATTATCAAGCGATGCATATCCTTGCCAATTCAATAATATGTTGGATGTTTTTTCTCTCTAGTTGAAGTCTTTGTCCTCTAGTTCTTTATTTTGAAAATTATTTTAGGCAATTTGGAACGAATTTGTGCCGAAAACATTTAAATAAGAATGTTGGCGTAAACTTATTACATCCGCAATAAAAAATAGAAAAAAAAACTCACACAAATCGAAAAAAAAAAACACCAAAAGAACACGAGCAACAACAAACAAAGAGAATTATTGCAAAGTACTATAAAATTGTTTGCCTTAAGGATACAAAGGTCTTATTATGTGTTTTAATGTACGTGAGTGTGTGTGTGCACATCCTTCATACATATTCATGCATTTGTAAGTGAGACCGTGAAGGCAGAGATAAAAAGTATGTTGAATACATTTACAAATATTTGCAAACACATAGTTCTTTCTTTTCATGTTGCCCTTGTCTTTTTTTATGGTCCTGGCATTTTATATACATACGTTTTTATAATATTTGTTGTTTTTTGCTCATTGCAAACAATTTGTGTTATTAAAATTTCATTTAATTATGTAAAGGGCCATCTTAATTTCAGCACTCAAAAGATTTTCAAATTTATTATTGTTTTATTATTATTTTAAACGGCTTGTCTTTGTTAACTCTCCACTACTCTTCGTTTCATTCATAGATAGGGAATTTATTAACGAAAAAAAGTTTTCGCATTTTGTAGTAATTCCTTTGGCTTCTTTTTCAAAGAAACAGAAATCATTACCAAGTTTTAAATCTTTTTCTTGTGACAATCTAAAAAACAACAGCAACAACAAGTTGCATAGTTTGAAAAGTTTCAATTTTTAATTGTTAAATTTTCCGGAATTTAGTTTCTTTTGTGCAAAGGGATTGTAGGAAGCATGTTTTCATGTATTTTCTATGTAAATTGTAGTTGCTTTGGAAAAGTCTGGGCACGCAATGAATGCTTTGAAAGAATGTATGCGGATGACCATACGACACTTGATGAAATTCTTATTCTGTACTCAAGTGGCAGTCGATGTTGTTTAAGTTTTGCTTTGTTGTTATTCTTGTAGTTAAAGTTTCGAGCAACAATCACTAAAAGTTTTTTTTTTAATTTAAACCGTATCAGAAGACAACACAATATTCAAATCATCCACACCAATAAGTATATTCAACCATATTTGGATTCTGCTAGTTAAGTTTTAGAATGACAACATTTTTGTTTGTGAGACCTTAAATTTATCAGTTTTTGTGTTTTTTTTTTACGTTTTTATTGATTTTTGTTCAATGATTCCAATTAATAATTTTTAAACCTGTTTTAAATGTTTCCTAATTACATATTTTAGATCATATTATTCTTAAAAAATATGTACGTACATCAGTGTGTCCCAGTGTGGGGCTCACGGACATTCCATCCTTTGCTATGCTTCTGCAAATAAGTTTCTCTAAAGAATCGATCGAAAAAAAATATTTATTCATTGGACCACTTGTAGTCCCCTTTGATTTTGTTGGTGGAGCATCTTCTTCAAGTACTATGTTATAGTCACTGTGTTAGTGATAAATTAGTGAAGTTGTTGAAGAACATTTACGTTAATACTTTTTTGGACACCTGTTAGACTAAGCATTATTAGATTTATCCTTCGTTCAATATTTATAAACCAACTCATTCTAAAGAGAGAAACGCATGAACTATTTTGTTAAAAAATACGGACGTGTTCTAGAAATCAAAATCAAGTGGATTTAAAATCGATCAGATTTTAAAAACGACTCTGTAATGAAAGTTCAAAAAAATATTCCATTTTATATACTTCATTATTTAAGTCTCTATTATTTTTTGCAAGAACAACACTTAAAACCCGATAAATTAATATAAATCTTTGAGTTAACATACCTTTGTCGTTTTTTGTTTTGTGAAATAAATTATTAAATTCTGTTGAAAAAATGTAACAAAATTTTACTTTAAATTACCGTCTCTTTTTTAATTCCAACCGACACATACATACATTTGGTTTGTTTATTCGACTTAAAACTTTAAGGCCCGTTTTCACGACTTAACGATAGCTAAATGTAGGAAGTTATCGAACAGATAATGAGTTTTTAATTATCACAAGTTCTCTTTAACCTTAAAGTGAAGAATAAGCTAAAGACAGGAACGTTTTACCTTTAACTTTTGTCGTAAGGTTTAGATTTGAGATTGCCATATTATATTCACATATTTTTTATATATGGCAACTCCAATTATACGTATATTTTGTAAATGTAAAAAAAGTACGTAGTTGCCAGTTCGTACATATTTTTATTTTGGCAAAAATAATCGGTATTTTCTTTAGTATTGCCACTTTTTAAAAATGTTAAGTTTATTTTATACAGAAGTTGTGAAAACGAAAAATAGTTAAAGGTAACTTTATTCCTCACTAGTGCTAAAGGTAGCGTTAACTATATCGAACTTTAAAGGTAAGTCGTGAAAACGGGCCTAAAACAATTATACATTTAACAGAAATACTATATACAGTAGACGCTCGCTTAAATGAACTTATTCAGAGAGGACCTGTTCACTAAATGGAAAAGTTCACATAATCGAGACAATATAAAATAAGTATTTCAAATCATTTTTTATATGTGTACATTAGGGTGGCAGCTAAATTCCAACTTTGGATTTTCAACATCTCCCGGGCGGAATATTCTGCCACATGGTCTAAAACTGATGTGAAAAAAAAAACGAATTTTTTTTTTGCTTGTATTGAAAATTTTTTTTAGCATTTGAACTTTGACCTCAAAGGGGCACGGGTTAAAGTTATCCGATTTGGCTGAAATCTTTTTTACATCAATTTTAGACCATGTCGCACAATATACCGCCCGGAAGAAATCAATATTAATAAAAAAAATTGCTCCATACATTTCGCTGCCACCCTAGTGTACATACATAACCTTTATTAAGTTTTTATTTTAAATTAGTTTGTTAATAATAAATGTACATGAAAGTAGTCGGTTTTATTTTTTGCTTTAAGGGATTTCTGTAATGCCTTGTCCCTGCATTTTCGCAATGCCAAATATCATTATCAGATATATTATTTGCACCCCAAGCAATAACTTTACAAACACCAGTACCCATGTTCTGTAACTTTAGTGAGAACTTCTCGCATCGAAAAGATGTGAAACAAAATATTCCATCGTTTCTCGAAAAGTGAGAAAAAAGTGTGTCTGTAACTTATGTCGAAAACTATCAAAAGAGATTACGTCGTTACGTTATAAAAGTCATAGCATTGCACTCGAAGCCGATGTGACATTGCAGACGTTGAGGACGCCAGTTACACATATAGTTAACGGCGACCAAAATTTACTAAAATTGAAAAATTTTCAACTACGGCGGCGAAAATACAACCGTCGGCCATGCCAAATAATGTAAAGTGCGACTTTAATGTTTGTTGTTTGTAAACGAGCTTTGAAAAAAATTCGTATATTTTATAAAAATGGTAAAAGAAAATAATTAAACAATAAAAAAAGGGCCAAGAACATAATATTATTATTATTATTCTTTGCAATTTGCATTTTTAGTTGTTTTTTAGTGTTAAAATTTTTTTCTCCCCCCATTTTTATTCGTGAGTTTTTTTGACAGTCCAAAGCGGGAACTTTTCTCACCAAAATGTTACAGACACACTTTTTCTGTAAATTGGCGAGTAATTTCCTTGCGTGACAGCTTGTACTCGCCAAAAAAAGTTACAGACACAGTTTAGTGAGAAAAACAGCTGTTTGTTTCAATATACAGCATTTTTGTTCTATTTCACACATTTCAATCGAAAAGTTTCTCGACACGAGAGTTACAGAACATGGGCACAGCATCTTATAAATTTTCCTTTGCATTCGTATATAGATTTACTAGATTATTTCGGGGAAGAACAGATTCCTAATAAAGGGTGTTTTTTTATAGAGTGACACAAGTTTAAATTATAATAAAACAACGAAATATATTTTTAATATTAATGAAACGGGCTTTATTGGAAAAAATTTTTATGAAATTTAATTATAATATCTGCCATGTGGCCGCCACTGCTGGCGTGTAGAAGGCGCCAATTTTCAACAACTTTTCGCATTCTGACCATCATCGTTTTTAAAGACATATGTGCCAATGACTCCGTCAGCTCATAAAGCACACCAAACAGTGATTTTTGTGGATGTAATGGTGTTTCGACAAAAGCTTGTAGATTCTACTCACTCTAAATAGGCTTCATCGGAAAACAAAATTTTCAGTGGAAATTCAAAATCAATATCAATTTGTGCTTCAGCCCATTCGCCGAATTATTTTGATTAAAAATTTCAACAATTGGCGCGTTGCTCGATTCATAATAATTCGTAAGTCGATTCATAATGAAATTTCAAAGCAAACTAAACAAAAAGCAAATATCATCTGTTAAATGGGTGCTCAAATTAAGCAGTGATGCCAACTCAAAGTTCTGATACTCTAAAAAAAACACCCTTTACAACAAATATTAAAAAAAAAAATCAACGGTTGCAAGTTGTTCACATAATAGAGATAGGTTGTGTTCACTCTTTAGAACCTCATGTGTAAAAATTTTGTTGTTCACTATTCTGGATGTTCATATAACTGGCTATTCATATAACCGAGCGCCTACTCTATTATTATTATACGATTAATCGGTATACATTCTTCGATCAATCCTTTAATCGAAATTAGCAATTTTAAATTATTCGAACAAATAATCCTCTAAAACTATTCGATTAATCGAAGAAGAATTAATCGACTGAACACCCCATTGAATACAAATTGCTTTACACTGGGAAATTATTTTAAGCGTCATTTCCAATTTCATACTAATTGTTACTGCAGCAGACCCAACTTAAAATAATGAAGGCATGTGATAACGGTAAAAAAAACACAATAGTTTTTATTTGCTAATAAATGTAGATTGTAAATTAGTATAAAACTGTATTGTGATTGGTTATAATTTCTTTAAGGATTTTCCCATGTTAATGACATTTTTAATTTTATGTCATTGTTTTAAGACAGAGAGAGAGGTTTCCCAAAATATTCGATCAGGATTTGTACGACTTGGCGCTGGTTTCAGTGGATCCCGTCCAGTCCAATTAGATATCGCCACTTGCAGTTTCCGATTAGAAAAATAAAACGACAGAGCGATTTTCCTTTTTTTTTTCTAAGGCTTTTTTAAAAATTCAATTTTAAACAAAAATATAAATTTATTTAAACTAATTGTTGCGGGTGGGGTAAGGACTTGTGAAACATCCACCTTGAATACGCCACTGAACTTTGGGCACTCTGGCCCGGAAAAAAATTTTGCGTGGTGGAGCCTTAGGGAAAGCGTCGGGAGGGGGTTGAAATTAACACCTAAGACCCCGAGTCCCTAAACACAATAAAATAAGCAAAATTGGGAGGGGTGCTCAGCCCGAGTCCCATAAATATAACTCACATTTGAAGTGAGAACATTTTATTGTGGCAAGATCTTGCCATGAGTTTGTGTTTTTGTTGTTGTTTTTTTGTATGATGGCTGAAATGAAGGAAAAAAAGTAAATGTATTAATGTTTAGTCAATAACAAATAGGAACGATATACTTATAGTTACCCTTGATGCGAAACCACCGACTATTTTTATATGTGAAGACCTGAAAATAGAAGAAAAGAACCAAAATTATTATAAAATTAATTATACTCACACATGCTGCCATGATTTGTCTTTTTATTTTGTAAAACATATGTTTGATACTTGTGCATGTGTATGTGGGTACTTGGTATTTGAAGAAGTTGGTAACGCGTAAAAATAACGTAAAGTAGCGTATTTTCTGGTATTTTCATTCAGAACATTTTGGAGGCAATTCAAATCAAATTAAAAATAATATGAAATATTGAATGAAAGTATAATACTCATTAAATTTGCTGTGCGCCTGGTGTGGAATAGTAAGGGTATAGTTTTATAATAGGGTAGATGTCTGGTAGATTTGTTTTAAACGGATTGATAATGATTAATATGGGAAATAACCGCCTAGAAATCAATATTTGAAAATTTCTTGTACAAAAATAAAAAGAAAACGAAAGGGATAATAATTCCATGCAAAATATTTAATAAATATTCTTATTATATAAACCGTGGCGGGAACTAGCAGATACATAAGGTCTAAGGTTGTAAATAGCTCCGCGGCGGGAAAAATTTTAAATATTTATTTGTGTTTTAGGTGAAGAGAGAGAATTTGAAAGCGGGAAAATATCTAGCATATAGATTCGCGGAGGTATTTAAGGAATGTAAATAAGATGACGAGTTTAGAAGTAAAGTTAAAGTCTGTGCGAGCACTAGTGTTTTTTTTTAATAAGGTAAAATTTAAAAATATTAAAAATAAGAAAAGAATATATATTCAGTATTACGGAAAGAAGTCCTTCTTAGTGTGTGTTTTATTGTTTTAAAACGATTATTGGAGGAGAAAAGTTTTTTTTTATTAGTGCAAAAAAATTAAAACGTAAGTGCTAAAAACATAAAAAGAAAGATCCTGTGAAGTAGAAACAGGAATATTAAATTTTTTTTTTTTTTGTTTTGATAGCTGGCTATTCACGTATTTGTATATGAAGAGGAACGATTGGGAAAACTTTACCCTGTAAGTCGAGCCGGATCGAATAGCCAGGTAACAGATTTTTTTAAAAAAATAGTAAATTGAAAAGGCGTGTAAATAAGCCGGAATGATTGAATCAATAATTAATAAACGGCGAGAAAATTAATTATCATATTTATGTGAGAATTAAAATATCAATTACTAACTGCAGGAGATATTTATTTTAACAAAATTTATTAAAAAGGAAAAAGAAAGCAATTAAAAACCTAGTGTCAGAAATAATATAAAAAAAAGGATATAGCAGAAATTAAAGAAATAAGAATAATAATAAGGATTAAGTTAATATTAAGTTAGTAGTGTGAAGTTGTGATAAGAAAAATTGTGTGTATCGAGAGTGTTGTGTTGAGTGTTTAGCCTAAGTAAACCAAGTCCCATTACAGTTATTTGGCCTAAAAAAATTAGAGAAGATTTGGAAAATTTATAAAGTAAAATAAATATATGCGTATCTAGGAATAGAAAATTTTTATTATAGAAAAACTTAGTGCTCAAATTAAGCGCGAAAATAATAAATAATATATAGTGCCTATTGTGCTTGAAAGAACCACTTCAGGGAGCTCCTTTAAGATAGGTTAAAGAAAAAGAAGGTTTTGCGAATGTCCGGTAGTGTGGATGAACAGACTAGTTTGAGGCCTAACAGAGAAAATTAGAAATAAGAGAAAAGTTGTTAAAATTAATAGATACACATATATTGGGAAAAAAAAATAATAAGAGCAAATAAAAATCAAATTGGAAAATAGATAAATATAGAAGTACGGCCTAAATTTAAATATATAAAGAAGAGGAAATTAAAAAGAATAAAGGGACGAATAGATTTATTTATGTATATGTTGTATTTTTGCAAAAATAGTATTTAAGTGATTTATAATTGTTATTTTTAATAGTTAGTTTATTTAATAAAAACAAATGTCTTGATTGTGTTAAGTAAGAAAAAATTATGTGTGCTTAAATTATTGAATATGGGTTGTTGATGTGGTAAGTGTGAAAAGGGATGCGGTTATTAGGGGTCATCTTTGTAATAGTCAGGGTATTAGATGACCATGGTTGGGTCAGGGCAATAAGGGGCTTACACCTACCTCTCTATTCCGCGTATGTTCGCTTTGTTTGTAAATAGTTTTGTTTCAGATTTTATTTGTTTACCTGTCAATGGGCTAGAGTGAGGGATGAATCACACCCGGGAAGACGCCGATCGAGAGCTAGTCGGAGATTCACTGTAGTGCCAATAACTGACACGTAACAATATGGCGCCCAACGAAAAGGCTTTAGCGTTTTACGCTGGTTTCACCAAAGAAAAGCTGACATGTGTATACGACCAAAACACAGTACAATAGACCAGTAGGGAAGTGAAATAGAAAAAAATTAATTTGTTTTATGTTGTTTTAGGTGTTTATAGTTCATGTTTTTGTAGCCATTCGTATATTGTATAGAGCAAATGTTGTATGGAAACGAGGATTGTAGACCTGAACAGCAATAGGACAAAGGACTAAAGTGCATAAAGATAATGTTAGTTCATTGGAGTTCGAAATTGAATCCTATTAGTACTAATGTTTCTTCAGTTTTTGTGTAGTAGTTTCAGCCTTATGTTAGTTATTAGTCTAGCAGTATTATATGTATTTGGACGATAGCCGCTTTAAATAATGTTTTTTTTAAAGGTCTGTAGTATCGGAAGATATTAAATCTGTTAGCGTGAGAATAATTATAGAAAAGTGGATATGATTATATCAGAATAACTAACCTTGTTATGTTTCCTTTGTGTTAGAATGATTTACAACATATGACGGAAAAGCTTAAGAAATAGATAAAACCGCTTCACACGTAATATCAACAACCCTAGAAAGAAGAAATAGTGAACATATAATTATTTTTTTTTTTCAATTTATTTTCATTTATTATATTAATTTAGTTATTTTTTTTATTTTTATCAATTTATTTTTATTAATTATTTTTGTTTATCGATTTATTTTTCTTGATTTATTTGTTTTTATAAATTTCTTTATTTAGTTATTTTAGTTTATCAATTTATTTTCATAATTATTTTATTATTTAGTTAGATTTTTCTTATTATCGATTTATTTTTTTTTGGTATTCTTATTTAATTATTTTTTTTTATCAGTTTATTTTCATCAATATTTTTTTTATTTTTTGCTATTTTTATTTAATATCAATTTATTTTGCATTAATATTTTATCTAACTATTTTTTTTTGTGTTTGCTTTTATAGCATTTTTAAATTATAATTTTTTTTTTTTGCATGTGAATATTTTGATTAATTTGTTTTAGCATTTAAAGTTTTTCTTGGGATTGGTTCTCTGAGTTTTTTTTATTTATTTTAAAATTCAAGTACTATATAATATTTTTTTTTAATTTTTTTTAGCGTGTATTTTTTTTTAATAATTACGTTTTTACCTACTGAAAGAGATTCTAGGCCACTAGTTCGTAGGGTAGTCTAGCCGTATCAAGTAATTTTTTTTTATTATGAGTAGAGAGACAAGGTCTCAGGCACAGAATAGGAAAAGAAACAGACAACCATATTTTGATCTTAATAGATCTATTCCACATTGGCTTCCGAAAGTACCCAAAACAAATAGCAGAAATATGAATACGAATCCTGAGGATTCAAGGCCTCAATTTATGGACCTATCTCAGACTATAAATGTTAGGAGGGAAAGTTTCGAAAATGTGCAAATTAACCCACAATCTAGTGTGAATATTACACCAGGTGAAAATATAGCACCGGAAGTTAGGGAAATGGTAGTAGATGAGGCAATGATTGTTCAAAGGACATTGGAGGAAAAAGTGAAAAAGATGGTTCAAGATGAAATGACAGATATGAAAAGAACCATTACAGATTTGACTAATTCTATGGTTAATTTAACTAGAATAGTGCAGGCTCAAAGTGGCAATGAAAATAGTCGACCAATAGAGAATAGAATGAATCCAAGAAATATTTCCGAAAATTTTTCTGATGATAGCAACCCAAATAGTACAGGTAGGATAATTGATCCAGTTATGCGGGGAATCTTACCAGGCCCCATATTACATAATATCGACCAGCAAAGAATTAGGATAGATAAGTTAGGAGTAGTGTTCGATGGAAACTCAGCGCACATGGGGGTTGAAGATTTTATATTTCGATTAGAACATCTTCAAAGCCATTATCAAATCCCATGGTCTGAGGTTTTACGCGATTTTCATCTCTTAGTTTCTGGAGCTGCAAGGGAATGGTATTGGTTATGTGTGAAAACACAAGGCATATTAGATTGGAACGGACTCCGGCATGCGCTATTAGGTCGATTCCAATCGACCCGGTCTAATTTTGAAATAATGCGAGATCTTGTGGAAAGAAAACAGCAGTTCAACGAAAGTATAGACGACTATTTCCACATTATGAATAAAATCCGTTCAAAACTAATTCAACCCGTGTCAGAATATGATATGATCAAAATAATGAAGAAAAATATCAAAGAAAGTTTGGGAAAAATCGTTTACCCAATAGCTGTGTCATCAGTTGAGCAGTTAAGGGTTGAATGCCATGAAGCTGAACGCTATTTCCCCAGAAAAGAAAACAAGAATATGCCACCACCACCACCTAGGCAACAAAGATATGTAAACGGAATCTATGAAGAACCGATAGAGCCAGATGTCGATCAGCAAGTTTGCGTCGAAGAGGTTACAGCGCTAAGAAATACCCAACAAAACAGGCAACCAATCACATGTTGGAATTGCAGACAGCCAGGTCATATATTTATGGATTGCCCACTCACAGAAAGAAACCTTTTCTGCTATAGATGCGGTAAGCCCAACACGATAACGCCTAAATGTCCGGTTTGTCAATCGGGAAACTGGAATCGGGGCTTGGGAACGAAGGGGGACCCTCGTCAAACCGAGAAGATCTCCTCCTTAAAAGATTAGAAAATCATGATCAGACATATATGCCAGGAATGAGACATTATTTATCGGCTGATATAAGACAGGAAAACTACGACAAAGTTAGGGCTCGGATTTTTAGTGATAGTGGACGGAAGTATGCATCAAGAAGAATTAGAAGAGTTCGGGAAAAATTTGCTAGGAGGAAGAAAATTAGACGAATTTTTGTAGAATCGATAAATAGGGCAATAATAACCGGAAATGATAATAGGATTTTTGCGAATGTTGAGGTTGAAGGAAGACAGATGTTAGGATTATTAGACACCGGGGCTTCCGTTAGTTTATTAGGTAAAGGATGTAGGGAATTGACTGAAGAACTTGAAATGAACATTCTGCCTGTGCGGACCAATGTGATAACTGCCAGTGGCCAGCCTTATAGAATTCTAGGGAGAGTAAACGTATCCATAATGTACAAAGATCAAAGGAAAGAAATTATTTTGTATCTTTGTCCTGATTTGGAACAGAATTTATATCTAGGGATAGACTTTTGGAGGTTGTTTGAATTGGCTCCGGAAATTATTACGGCGGAGGAGGTAAATATTAGGAAAATCGATGGTGAATTTGAGGAGGGGAGGAGTGAATATACTCTTAGACAGCATAACCTGACCGTAGGGCAACGAGAACAACTTCAGGATGTATTACGCAAATTTGACACATTTGAGGAAAAGGGTTTAGGACTAACACACTTAGAGAAACACACTATAAAATTAGTCGAGGGGACGGTTCCAGTAAAGGATCGATATTACCCAATATCCCCGGCGGTACAGCAGATTACTTATCAGGAAATAGACAATATGCTTAGTTTGGGAGTAATAGAACTGAGCGATAGTCCCTGGAGCAATCGGACAACAATAGTAAAAAAACCGGGAAAAAATCGATTTTGTCTGGATGCACGTAAATTGAATAAGGTAACTATAAAGGATGCATATCCACTACAAAACATAGATGGCATTCTGAGCAGAATCGATGAAACACACTATATTAGTAGTGTTGACCTTAAATACGCTTTCTGGCAAATTGAGCTGGATGAGGAAAGTAGAGCATACACAGCGTTTACAGTGGCTGGGAGGCCATTGTATCAATTTAGAGTAATGCCATTCGGTTTATGTAACGCTGCTCAGAGACTATGCAGATTAATGGACAGAGTTATTCCTCAAAATTTAAAGGAGAACGTTTTTATATACTTGGATGATTTGCTAATAATTTCCGGATCGTTTGAAGAGCATATGAAATTACTTGAACAGGTTGCTAGTTGTCTGAGTGAGGCTAAATTGACGATAGGTTTAGGTAAATCAAAATTTTGTTTTCAGGAACTGAAATATTTAGGTTTTATTGTAGGGGGAGGTACCTTGAAAACAGACCCGGATAAAATTTTAGCTATTAGGGAAATACGACTGCCGAGAACTGTAAGGGAGGTGAGAAGTTTTTTAGGAACTGCAGGGTGGTATAGGCGTTTTATTAAAAATTTTGCTACAATTTCGGCACCGCTCACCGACACTTTAAAGAAAGCAAAAAAATTCGTAATGACGCCTGAGGCTAAGGATGCGTTTGAAAAATTAAAAAAGGCATTAACAACCGCGCCTGTACTGAGACATGCCGATTTCTCGAGGCGGTTTTACATCCAATGTGATGCATCTGATTATGGGATAGGTGCTGTGCTGTATCAGCTTAACGCAAAGGAGGAGGAACATCCCATAGCATTTTATTCGCAAAAATTAAATCCATGCCAAAGGAACTATACAGTCACCGAGAAAGAATGTTTAGCTGCTGTAATGGCAGTACGCAAATTCAGACCTTATGTAGAAATGATGCCATTTACCATCATTACCGACCACGCTAGTCTGAAGTGGCTTATGACACTAAAAGACTTGAGCGGAAGACTCGCTAGATGGTCTCTACAACTACAAGCTTTCGATTTTGATATTGAACATCGAAAAGGGTCAGAAAATATAGTGGCAGATATGCTCTCTAGAGTCCCTATTGATGCTGTTGTCGAAGAAATTGAAACTGAAGAGCTTCTAGATTGGGAAACTCTGGAATTTGAAAGCGAAGAGTATTTGAATCTTATAGAAGAAATTACTAAAAATGTACACAGACTTCCTGATTTGAAAATTGTAGATGGGAAAATTTATAAGAAAATACACTGCTATCAAGATCTGGGTGAAGTACAATGGAAGCTATGGATTCCGTCAAATTTAACAAATGCCTTAATAGAAAAAGCCCATACTGCATTTACTTCGGCTCATGGTGGTATAGCCAAAACACTAGAAAGACTAAAAAGATTTTACTACTGGCCGAAAATGGCGCATCAAATTAGGGAATTTATCAAAAGATGTCAAATATGTAAAGAGACAAAACCCGCTAATGTCAATCTGATGCCAGAAATTGGGCAAGAGGTAGTGACCGAACGACCATTTCAAAAACTATACATTGATTTTTTGGGAAAATATCCTCGATCGAAATCTGGGAATTGCTATATATTTATAGTAATGGATCATTTCTCGAAATTCGTGTTTTTAAAGGCAATGAAAGAGGCAACCACTACGAATGTAGTACAATTTCTAGTACACGAAATTTTCCACAAATTCGGAGTACCAGAAGTTATACATAGCGACAATGGTTCACAATTTACAGCCAAAGGATTTGCAGAAATGATGAAAACCTACAAAATTAATCACTTGAGAACAGCGGTGTATTCACCACAATCAAATGCATCGGAACGAGTAAACCAATCCGTATTGGCGGCTATAAGAGCTTATTTGGAAAATGATCATAGGGATTGGGATTTATATCTTTCAGAAATAGAGTGCGCATTGAGAACCTCTGTACACTCAGCGACAGGAATGACTCCTTTTTTTTGCCTTATTTGGGATGCATATGTTTTGCAGTGGAGTAGATTATAGGTTAGCTAGGAAACTACAGTCATTGTCAGACCATGAGATAAGTCACATGGAAAATAAAGATAGGCTAGAAATCATAAGGGAGAAGATTAAAAAGAATATGCATGAGGCCTATGAAAAAAGTGCGGTTAGATACAACCAAAGGGCAAGAAATATAAAGTTAGTTCCTGGTCAGGAGGTATATCGGCGTAATACGGTACTGAGTGACTTTGGAAAAAATTTAAATGCAAAATTTTGTCGAAAATTTATCAAATGTCGTGTTTTGAGGCCAATAGGAAACAATATGTATGAGTTAGAGTCGCTACAGGGAAGTCCTATCGGGGTGTTTCATTCAAAAGACATTAAATTATAATCCAATATTTATAGCAGATAAACTGTGATAAGGGAAATGAGGTGCAATATTTAGGTTAAGAAAGAGCTGTGATATTAGAATAAATAATGATAACAAAAATTTTAACAAATTGTTAAACAGCAAATCCTAAAGTACCTGATTTTTTTTTGTGTCGTTTATGTGGTTGAATGTTGAATTGTTTTTTTTTGTCTCACCGAATGTGGTATAATCGTAGTGTTTATTCTGACGAGAAACTGGTGGCCAACAATCCAGAATGCATGACGAAATAAATATGAAAAACCTAGGTAAAGAGAAAAAAAAAATCATCACAAAGCGAAAGTTCAAGTCGTAAAGGAAATAATCTATTGCTACTTATCTGATAGTGTTGTATCGGTTAATTGTAGTTCCGAAGTGAGTGTATCCGAAGATAGTTAAATAGCCGATTATGATAGGTTTAGTATGCCCGGCTTTGAGTATCTCAGGGAGTGGGAATTCCCCACGTTGTATAAAGTAGTTCCACATTAGTTTTGCCCGCACACCGTCCTCTCTTTCATTTTTCAGTGAGACCGGAGTTTTGTTGCGGGTGGGGTAAGGACTTGTGAAACATCCACCTTGAATACGCCACTGAACTTTGGGCACTCTGGCCCGGAAAAAAATTTTGCGTGGTGGAGCCTTAGGGAAAGCGTCGGGAGGGGGTTGAAATTAACACCTAAGACCCCGAGTCCCTAAACACAATAAAATAAGCAAAATTGGGAGGGGTGCTCAGCCCGAGTCCCATAAATATAACTCACATTTGAAGTCTTGCCATGAGTTTGTGTTTTTGTTGTTGTTTTTTTGTATGATGGCTGAAATGAAGGAAAAAAAGTAAATGTATTAATGTTTAGTCAATAACAAATAGGAACGATATACTTATAGTTACCCTTGATGCGAAACCACCGACTATTTTTATATGTGAAGACCTGAAAATAGAAGAAAAGAACCAAAATTATTATAAAATTAATTATACTCACACATGCTGCCATGATTTGTCTTTTTATTTTGTAAAACATATGTTTGATACTTGTGCATGTGTATGTGGGTACTTGGTATTTGAAGAAGTTGGTAACGCGTAAAAATAACGTAAAGTAGCGTATTTTCTGGTATTTTCATTCAGAACATTTTGGAGGCAATTCAAATCAAATTAAAAATAATATGAAATATTGAATGAAAGTATAATACTCATTAAATTTGCTGTGCGCCTGGTGTGGAATAGTAAGGGTATAGTTTTATAATAGGGTAGATGTCTGGTAGATTTGTTTTAAACTGATTGATAATGATTAATATGGGAAATAACCGCCTAGAAATCAACATTTGAAAATTTCTTGTACAAAAATAAAAAGAAAACGAAAGGGATAATAATTCCATGCAAAATATTTAATAAATATTCTTATTATATAAACCGTGGCGGGAACTAGCAGATACATAAGGTCTAAGGTTGTAAATAGCTCCGCGGCGGGAAAAATTTTAAATATTTATTTGTGTTTTAGGTAAAGAGAGAGAATTTGAAAGCGGGAAAATATCTAGCATATAGATTCGCGGAGGTATTTAAGGAATGTAAATAAGATGACGAGTTTAGAAGTAAAGTTAAAGTCTGTGCGAGCACTAGTGTTTTTTTTTAATAAGGTAAAATTTAAAAATATTAAAAATAAGAAAAGAATATATATTCAGTATTACGGAAAGAAGTCCTTCTTAGTGTGTGTTTTATTGTTTTAAAACGATTATTGGAGGAGAAAAGTTTTTTTTTATTAGTGCAAAAAAATTAAAACGTAAGTGCTAAAAACATAAAAAGAAAGATCCTGTGAAGTAGAAACAGGAATATTAAAGTGTTTTTTTTCTTGTTTTGATAGCTGGCTATTCACGTATTTGTATATGAAGAGGAACGATTGGGAAAACTTTACCCTGTAAGTCAAGCCGGATCGAATAGCCAGGTAACAGATTTTTTTAAAAAAATAGTAAATTGAAAAGGCGTGTAAATAAGCCGGAATGATTGAATCAATAATTAATAAACGGCGAGAAAATTAATTATCATATTTATGTGAGAATTAAAATATCAATTACTAACTGCAGGAGATATTTATTTTAACAAAATTTATTAAAAAGGAAAAAGAAAGCAATTAAAAACCTAGTGTCAGAAATAATATAAAAAAAAGGATATAGCAGAAATTAAAGAAATAAGAATAATAATAAGGATTAAGTTAATATTAAGTTAGTAGTGTGAAGTTGTGATAAGAAAAATTGTGTGTATCGAGAGTGTTGTGTTGAGTGTTTAGCCTAAGTAAACCAAGTCCCATTACAGTTATTTGGCCTAAAAAAATTAGAGAAGATTTGGAAAATTTATAAAGTAAAATAAATATATGCGTATCTAGGAATAGAAAATTTTTATTATAGAAAAACTTAGTGCTCAAATTAAGCGCGAAAATAATAAATAATATATAGTGCCTATTGTGCTTGAAAGAACCACTTCAGGGAGCTCCTTTAAGATAGGTTAAAGAAAAAGAAGGTTTTGCGAATGTCCGGTAGTGTGGATGAACAGACTAGTTTGAGGCCTAACAGAGAAAATTAGAAATAAGAGAAAAGTTGTTAAAATTAATAGATACACATATATTGGGAAAAAAAAATAATAAGAGCAAATAAAAATCAAATTGGAAAATAGATAAATATAGAAGTACGGCCTAAATTTAAATATATAAAGAAGAGGAAATTAAAAAGAATAAAGGGACGAATAGATTTATTTATGTATATGTTGTATTTTTGCAAAAATAGTATTTAAGTGATTTATAATTGTTATTTTTAATAGTTAGTTTATTTAATAAAAACAAATGTCTTGATTGTGTTAAGTAAGAAAAAATTATGTGTGCTTAAATTATTGAATATGGGTTGTTGATGTGGTAAGTGTGAAAAGGGATGCGGTTATTAGGGGTCATCTTTGTAATAGTCAGGGTATTAGATGACCATGGTTGGGTCAGGGCAATAAGGGGTTTACACCTACCTCTCTATTCCGCGTATGTTCGTTTTGTTTGTAAATAGTTTTGTTTCAGATTTTATTTGTTTACCTGTCAATGGGCTAGAGTGAGGGATGAATCACACCCGGGAAGACGCCGATCGAGAGCTAGTCGGAGATTCACTGTAGTGCCAATAACTGACACGTAACATAATTCAAGACTTTAAATTTATGCGCGAGCAATTAAAAAAAGGTAGTGGTAAGTCCAAAGGTCAAAGAATGATTGCCCTCAAAAAATACATACAAAACAAACTTCATTTTACGACTAAGTACCAAAACTAGCTTATAGCAAATATTTGCTGACTGTGGCGCCTCCAGATGTCATTTATTCTAAGCCAAAGGTAAAACCGTCTTCATTAAACAATACCAAGGATGGACATCGATATACCATTCAATTCATGCTTGAACATCCCGGCGGCCTCACAATATTGCAACCCAGAGACACTAATATTTAAAGAATAAAAGAAAACTAAGGAGAAGAGATAAAAAAAACGAATTCAAGTAATTCAGACTTTCCAAATTTAATTAAACAAAATCAGATATGTATATGTATCATGGTAAAAGTTTAATCCCACATACTCCTCATTTCAAACACAATCCAGAGATAATATATCCAAATATACAAAATTGTGCTAGTGGTTTGCCAAATGACCCGCCTACGGTCCCATTTCGGATTATCCTAGCGTAGACTTCACTTAATAACGTGATATGCTAATTGTAGACCAGGAAACTCGTCAAGAATATTTTCTTGAATAGTCTCCTTCGGAGTTATCGGGCTGTAACTACGCTGAACTTGAGCATATGTTGAAACTGTGGTGCTGACACTATAATTTCCACGCATCTCTATAAAACACCGCTCTGACTGGGCAATTCTCATCGTCTTAGCGCCCAAGCGCCTCCCAACTTTGTCCGAAATAATCGAACTCTCACTAGTCGGGTTGATTAGGGCCCGCTCTATTATATATCCTTCTTTAGCCACTATTTTAATTATCGCGGTAGGACTTAAATGAATACCGTCATCAATACGGTATAACGGTATATCTTCTGCACCCTCATTCCATTCTTCTGAGACGGTCCTCGCATTAGCCGGAATAAGAGCTCGAGACGTACTAGGTCTCTCATCTCTATTGTCAACGGGCAAAGTTGGTCTATCGCCACAGCCTCGGGACGAACGAGGTCCATTGGCAGAGCCTCGGGGCGAACGAGATCCATTGGCAGAGTCTCGGGACGAACTAGGTCCTTTCGCTCTAGCATCCCGTCGTACACGTTTACTACGTTCACTGCGATTCTGCCCCGACCAACGATGTTGGGAACTTGGGCTTATGCAACAAAGTATGATGCATATCACGGCAACGCTTGCACTTTCCTGTGCTTCTACATGTGCGCCATGTGTGGTCGTGGCTCAAGCACCCAGCACAGTATCTATTAAAGGAGACCAGACGCATCCGTTCCGTGTAGTCTTCCTTCAAAAATCTCGCGCAGAAACGTAAAGGATGGTCCTTCAGGCAAATCCTACAAACCATTCTAGGGGTGGTGCGATTACCTTCAGTGTACTTTCTGCGGGATACCATGATACTGAAAAATATACTAAATCATAAAAATTAATAAGTGGGTAGAGCCACAAGCTTTACCACTGGCCTCGTAATTATTCCACGCACTGTTTTTAATTCAAAAACTCTAGTATGACCAACTCTACCTGTATGAAGCTTACGTACGCGACCTAAACGCCATTCGTTTGATGGTAAGCTATCCTCCCTTATTACAACCATGTCGCCAACTTCCAAATTTTTTTCCATAAATTTCCATTTGTTGCGTTTTTGCAGATCTTTTAAATATTCGTCTTTCCACCTGCTGCATAAACGTTGGTTTATTGCCTTTACCTTTTGCCATCGATTAATTATCGAAATTGGAGACTCTGTAATTTCCGGTTCAGGTGCGCTTAAGAGGGGAGCTCCTATTAAAAAATGACCTGGTGTCAAAACATCCAGGCACTCCACATCGTCTATGAGAGGACACAATGGCCGCGAATTAAGGCAAGATTCAATGCGAGCCAATAAAGTTGAAAATTCTTCAAAGGTATACTTTATGCCACCTGCCATTCTTCTAAAGTGGTGTTTAAAACTTTTTACTCCTGCTTCCCAGAGACCTCCCATATGAGGGGCACTTGCAGGATTAAATTTCCATGTTACTCCTTGTAAACCGTAATGAGCATTTAACTCCGAGTTTGAGCTTCGCAAAAATTCACGAAATTCTAATTTAAAAACCTTTGATGCTCCGACGAAATTAGTGCCATTATCAGAATACATATCCCTTGGATACCCACGGCGAGCTACAAATCGTGAAAAAGCTGCTAGAAATGATGGAGTCGACAAACTACTTACAGCTTCTTAGTGAATAGCTTTCGTAGAAAAACACATAAAGAGGCACACATTTCCCTTTGTAATGAGGCAAGCTCTACCTGTAAAATTCCTAATGTCAAATGGTCCTGCGAAATCTACTCCTGTAGTTTTGAATGGTCTAGAAATTATAGTCCGATTAGTGGGAAGCGCAGCCATAATCTGACTCTGAACCTTTTTCTGATTCCGCAAAACTCTCAACATCAGTCGATTCCCGCCATGCAATGTGACCTTGTGAATAAAATCTACGAGTAGTATAGCGAACCGACAGTTTGAAGGCAATAAAATTGGAAATCTTTCATTATTGCTCAAATTCACAGTATTTGCCAACCGACCTACTACTCGCATGATGCCTTTATCATCTAAAAATTAATTTAAATTTAATAAATTGCCGGTTTTAACTAATTTCCTGTTCTCTAATGCATGATACTCTTCGCCAAATGCTACCTTTTGAGCCATGGTAATTAATTTCATCTTTGCCGTGTTCAATTCAGCAGATGTTACTTCTTCAAAAGAAGAATGAGAGGACCACTCCCACGCATTCTTTGTATTGCTTTTATTACCATAGCCATAACCCGCAGGGCTCTCATAAACGACGAAAACCTTTCTATTAAGTCGTAATCAGATTCAAAGTACGTAAAAAACACCTTATGAGTCTTCTGTTCCTCTTTAGTCTCAAAGTGAGTATCAGTTGCTATATTCCACTGGGATGAATCGGAGCACAGAAAACTAGGACCATGCCACCAAAACTGATTAGCTACTAACTCTTGTGGGCGAACTCCTCTACTCAACAAGTCTGCTGGGTTATCACGAGAAGCTACATGTAGGCTTGCCACATCCCAAAAGCCAGCCAGCTTGACACTCACCAAAAATGAGCTTGATTTCAAAAAAATATCTTGACAATTAAAATAACGCATACGTATAAATGAGCAGAAAAACTGCTAAATTTTATTTAAAAAAAAAAAAACAATAAAAACATAACAAATTATACAAAAAACTTAAAAAAAAACAAAAACGTATTATAATTCAGTCTACGTCAAATAATATAAGCATCCTACAATTAATTTACATTTAACTATGTTAATTTTTCCACATATACTTTGTACTTTTAGTAACAGACTTAACTAGTTCTGTTCCTTTAGGCGTTAGTAAAAAATTTTGAAAATTTTTACAATTTTCATCAAAGTTTTGTCTTATTAGCAGTTCAGCCTTTATAAGGTCAAATCCCATTCTATTCCTTTCTTTAGAATATAAATTGTTTAAAGTACTAAATGTTCTTTCACAAAAAGCATTACTAATTGGAATAGAAAAAATAAATGAGATCAATTTAAATATATTTATCAAGTTATTTTTATCACATTTTTTGAAAAAGTAAGACCATATTTTGTCAATCGGAATATCTTTTGGCAATTGATCAAACACTTCTCGAAGACAGCAATAATCTGTATATAACATGTCATTATCAATCGAATTTGATATCTGTAAAATTTTTGGAAGCTCTGATAATGTATCCCATGACAAAAGAGATTGTTTTAGATTTAAAACTGATATGTGTTTGTAAATTGATTCGTCTCCAAAATCATATCGTTGCTCCAAGTACGAAATAGCATTTGTTAAGAATTGATTTGCTTCCAATTTAAATGCTTGAACATCATTATTTGAAATATTTTTCAAAATAACCAAAACTCTACTTCCATAAAAACAATCCTTTTTTCGGCTTTGAAGACTATTCATAAGTTTACTCATTATGCTGTGAAGTTCCATTATTGTACAAGAATCATTTTCTAGCGCTAATATAGCTGAATGGAATTCATGCATTACATTATGAATAAAATACAAATACGCCTCTGATAATCCTTCAGAAATGCATTCTTCATCCGCATTATTTAGTTCAGTATCTGACATTCCATATGATACAAATTTCCAGATTTCTTTTCTGCAGTTGTTTTTCCCCTTTTGCAAAAAGTACCTTTTAACCGCAGGCCAAGAATGTAATAATCGGTCAATTGCGGGCAAAAGGGAAAGCCATCGAGTGGGAACATGCCGAAGTAGATTTTTGTATTCTATACATGCAAACTCAACACATTCCTTTAACTTTTCATTTGACAAAGCTGATGAGCTAAATTCATTGAAGGTTTTAATCACAATGTTTTCTACGTCGACAGATAAAGCATTTAAAGCACTTTTGATGCAGTTGTTTATTACATGGCAATTGCAATTTGCCTTTACAATTTTCTGGTTTACATCTTTAAGTTTTTTAAATACGGAATTATTAACACCGTAATTAACTGCCGCGTTATCAGCACTGTATGCTGCAATTTGCTGAATGTTAAGGTTATTTTCAGTTGTTATTCGTACGATATTGCCAAAAATGTCTTTAGCAGCCTCTTTTGGGTCTTCATAAAAATCTAAAATTTTCTGATGTATTCCAGTGAATCCTTCTTTGAGTCTGCCGGAACAGTGAAGTTTATCATGCTGTGTGACAATTTTTGAGACAATGCTAATTTCATATGCCGTTTTGCTTGGGTATGTTTGTGTAATGCTCGACTTCCTTCATATTTAATAGAAATATCAATTTGGCATAATTTGCAAAATGCGGTATAATCATCTTTCTTTTTAATCCATTTGCAATATTCTGCTTCTTCAATCCATCGATCGCAGAATGTTGTATATCTTCCTTTTTTTGAAGGTCGGGCATCTTCGTTATTTTCCATGGTAAATAGACGACACAAGGCTCAATATATTGTAACAATATTATTCTTAATTCTTTAACGAATATAACATTAAACAATTTAAATTTACTTTTCCCATCAAAAAAATTTACACTTAATTTCAATCAGCTGTTTAATGTTGTAATTTTTTAGTGTTGGGCAAAAACAAGCAATACGTCAATGATGAGTTAGGGGGGAAATTACAAGTGTTAATACTTTTTTCGTTATCGATTGCAATGAATTATTGATGTTGGGAAAAAAATAAGAATTCGTTTTTGGGTTTGGTGTTTAACAATTGATGATACATTTTTTTTAATATTGAATTTTTTTAATTTTAAAAATTAACTGGACAAATTATATTTTATCTTGACACTTGACAGGACCTAAAAAATCTTGACAATCAAGCTCATTCCAGGCCATGTGGCAACCCTAGCTACATGCCTCCAGCATTCTGTACTAGTACACTCTGTTATCTTAGCAACTCGATTTGCAACGAAAGTGGTCCATGAGCTCGGAGGATTCTGCAGCCAGGCTAATACAATCATGGAATCAGTCCACGTGTAGAATTTGGTGTTATTACCATCCAATTTCAGATCTTTTTTAGTGATTTTTAATAAATCTTGTAATAATAAAGAACCACACAGTTCTAGCCTGGGCAAAGAAACAGTTTTAAGTGGAGCCACTTTTGATTTTGCCAAAACCAAATGGATTTGGACCCTTCCATCTGCGTCCTGAATACGCGCATATACACAAGCACCGTATGTTTTCTCTGAAGCATCTGAAAACCCATGAAATTCCCAATTCACCGATGGTTTAAAACCTACCCATCTTGGTATTTTTATGCTATCGATATGAACATAATCTAATAGAAATTGACGCCATTTTATCCCAGTAGACTCAGACAAGGCTTCATCCCAATCCCTTTTATCACTCCATATCTGTTGCATAAAAATTTTGGCTACCACGACTATCGGCCCTAACCAACCAGCGGGATCGAAAAGTCTTGCAATTGTAGAAAGAGCTTCCCTCTTCATATAGCTATCTTTCAATGCTATAGCTACTGTAGAGAAATAAAAATGGTCAGTTTTGGCGTTCCACCTAACGCCTAATGTTTTTGTAGTGCTTGTATCATCGATTTCTAAAAAATGTTCATGCAATAAGTGATCTGCAGGCAGCCCTTCTAAAATTTTCCCATTGTTGGAAGTCCATTTTCGCATCGAAAAACCTGCGGATGATAAAGCTGCGATTATTTGATCACGAGCTTTTAAAGCCAATTCTACATCATGGGCACCAACGAGCGCGTCATCGACGTACATCATGTCACGTAAAATTTTAGATGCTAAGGGCAAATTTTCTTCAACTTCATTTGCAAGTTGATGCAAAGTTCTTATTGCTAGAAAAGGGGCACTATTAACCCCAAAAGTTACCGTTTTTAGCTCGGTATCACTAAAATCATCATGAGGCTCCCGTCGAAATATAATTCTTTGAAATTTAGTATGCTCAGGATCTACAAGAATCTGTCTATACATTTTTTCTATGTCTCCATTAAAGACAAACCTATAAAATCTCCATCGTATAATAAGCAAAGTCAGGTCATTTTGCAAAACCGGGCCAGTATACAATATATCATTCAAACTTAATCCTGTATATGTCCTACTCGAAGCGTTGAACACAACCCTGACCTTAGTGGAAGTACTTTCCGGCTTAAATACAGCGTGGTGTGGTAAATTATAGTTGTTAAACCCATTACAATCTTTACTATGCAATTGAGTCATATGACCTAGCTCCTCATATTCAGACAATGTCTCATCATAAGTGGCTTTTAACCTTGGATTCCCCTGAAGTGATATTTCGTTTCTTAAATATTGACGCATGGCCCTTTCCCGAGATGATCCCAAATTGTGTCCCCTCAAATATTGAGGTTTAAAAGGTAACGCTACGATGAAGCGCCCTTCACTATTTCTGCAAGTGGTCTTCTTAAAAAACTCTTCACAATAATCATCTTCAGGGCTCATTTTCGATACCTTTGGTGGCTCCTTTAGCCTCCAAAACTTTTCCAACTGTTTATCTAAATTCACTTCAGTATAACACGAAACTACAGAGGTAAATGACCTAGAATGCCTATCTTCAATGGAGCCTGTCAAGATCCACCCAAATACACTTTCCTGGGCCATCAAATTTCCATGAACGTTATGTTTCGTACCTGCTAACATAACTTTCGGGTAAAAATCACCACCTATTAAAATATCTATAGGTCCGCTTACTGTAAACTTAGGATCCGCCAGATCCATATTAAGTTGCGAGCTCACAAGTAGAGAATTATCCACAGAACTATTTGGCAAATTGCCAGTTAATCGAGGAAGTACCAATCCTGACATTTTCAGTTTAAAAGATTTATCTATCCGAGAACCTAATACAATATTACACTGCTTACTAGAGCAGCCAGCCGGAGCACAATTTAGGGCAGAAATAGTAGAATTTACTTTTTCAACAGGCAGATAAAGTTTTCGTTGAAGTTTTTCCGAAATAAACGACGATTGAGAGGCCGGATCTATAAGAGCCCTCGCAGTAAAACTTTGTCCCTGAGATACAACATGAACTACTGCCGTTGCTAAAAGAATCTGTCTAGAAGTTGTTACAAAACAGTTTTGCACAGTATTACTCTGAGAACTTACAATACCCCGAGATGTGGACTGCACATCATCTTGATTTTGACTGCTTGTATTTGATACAGGATTAATTACCTCCTTATGTAGAAGAGTATGGTGCTTAAGATTACACTTAGAACAACTAGAACTACTTTTATATTCATTTAACTTATGGCCTTTCCTCAAACAATTAATACACAGTTTCCGAGTCTTAACCAATAGAAATCTTCCTGCCTGATTCTTACTCAAAAACTTTCGACAATCTTTCAGCGCATGGTTTGTGGCACAAATTGGGCAAGATTTACCAGAAATGTTGGTTTGGTAAACTTTAACAGAGGTGTTTCGATGTTGGGAGTTATTCGATTTGTAAGACTTACTATTAGATTCGGTTATATTGGCACCTCGAATATTAATTATTGTTTCCAGAGAGTGAAAACGTCCATTAGGAAACACATCAAGATCATTCCAAAGAGGAATTTCCATTTTGCTCTTAACGGTTTGCTCCCATAACGACAAGGTATGAAAAGGTAATTTTGTTAAACAGGCATAAACGAATATTGGGTCCCATGACTCAATATTTATTTTATAAGCTCGAAGGGTTGCAATACAGTTGTTAATGTCACGTTGTAACCTTTTAATTTCATTTCCTATTTCCGATTTCACAGGCACCAAATTAAAAAGATTCTTCAATTGATCGTGAACCAAAATCCTCTTATTCTCGTACCTGTCTTTGAGGTTTTCCCAAGCAGTCTGAAAACCGTCGTTAGTAAGCGGGGATTCTTTTACTATTAATAATGCTTCACCCTCTGTAAATTGCCTTAAATAGCAGTGTTTTTCAACTCCTGACAAGTCGGCGCCATCAATATAAACAGCTTCAAATAAGTCCCTAAATGATGGCCATGCTGGGTAGTCACCTTTGAAAACTTCTGTGATACAAGGTGGCAACTTTAAATGGTGCCTTTGACTACTAGAGGTTTCCACAGTATTCCTCCCCCCATACTGAGTTGATGACATTCCCGATTTATCCAAAAACGACGCTGATAATTCGCCCATTTGAGCAGCACACGAGATGCATCCTAATCGACAATTTCTAAAAGTTTAGCTGACGCTCCTCTTCCGAAACCTCCTCACCGTCACCTGTAGCAAAATCTTCATAGGTACTTCTCGTCTTATCCCATAATGTTCTAAGCTCATCTTTTCTTAAATCGAGCACATAAGAATTAAGAGTTTCTGTTGGCAGCTCATAATATTATTTTTCGAAATCCAGCAATAGAGCCGCTGTACGCTCAAAAGTAATAAGCTTCCGAGATTTTGCCATTCTGACTAAGTGACACACCAAACAACAATGGTGGTTTATAAAATTCAACAAAATATATTAAAACTTATGGACGTTATGCGTTATTTTACTTCCTGTCAGTGCCGGACGAAAATGTTTCCCTTCACGGTTTCTGTTCACATATGTTGTTGCTTAGCACTCTTTTAATCGGATGCGTCCTGCAGAATTTCTTCTCCTTAAGCGATTGTGGCCGCCATCACTTAAAATGTTTCGAGCTTGAGGACTCGGAGGTAATTTGAACCTTTTTAAATATTTTACCGCATATTTCGTTATCATATTTTTAACTAATGGCTCATTGAGACCATTGTGAAAATTGCGTAATTGTTTTCTCATATCTCAGCCATTATTGGACCGATCTAGTTGAATTTCAATAGACAAACTAACAGACGGGCATACGAGCATCGTTTAATCAACACCGCTACTCCTAATGATCCATAATAAACATACATGTTTTAAGGGTCTAAGATAAATAATGAAAAAAAAAAACAAACGGAATGACAAACTCACATAAAAACGAACCGTTTCCACCTGCTCTAAAGGGAGAAAAAACCACTTTACAACAAAAAAAATTTTTCAAAATGAAATTTCTAGGTGATTTCATTATATTCATTTGGAGTGAATTAGTTTTGGCCTACCTTTAACGTTGTCTTCATTAATAATTTAAGGGGTCTATACACGTTCAAATCCTTGACATCACAGCGAATTCACGCGTGTACATACGTGTGCTTGATGTAACATTCGCCGTCATATCTTAATTTTCGATTTTTCATCCAGCATCGTCGGTGTCACACATACTAGATACGCTTGATGAGAAAGTTTGATCTTGTAAAGAACCCTTAAGAGTATTTGCGCTTAACTCCTTACTGCCTTATGCACATAAAAGTTAATGTTCACGTTAGTAAACCAATACATTAAACCTGTATAAAGTGTACGGTCTTAGAGTATTGGTAAAATAACGTGAACTTTAACTTTTTGCATAAGGCGGTTAATGTTTGCTGCTTAGTTATGTTAAGAAAACCTTCTCCTTAAAGTTGCCCTTAAAATTTAATAAATAAAGAATAGATCGCCTCACAGACGGACATCTAGACAAAGTTTTCCTTCAATAAACACTTTTCTTTGGTGTCTTCAATTACGAGTGTTTGTTGCTTTAATGTTTTGCAATGGTCGCGCTAAGGAATTTTGCAATACATTCGTACATTTGGTTTAATTTTGTTTTTGTAGAGTCTTGGAATATTTTCGAATAAATGTTGAAAAGTTGTAGTCCTATGAGCAGTGATGTAAAATAAGTGAGTTTCATTTTATTGCAGCAGCGATAAGTTTGCCAACGTCTTACATTAGAAGATTTAAAAACTAAATAGAGTTACTTCTATGCGCACATGTTTTAGGCATGTTGCAGCCAGTATCCTTTTTTTGTGCCTTGCTGCAGTCTGTTTGAAGTGCTTTCATGTTAGTTATTTGTATCGTATCGCAGCAGCATTCTTTGCTGTGTTATGTTGGTAGAAGGAATGGTAAGAAGCAGTATGAGTACAATCATTCTTGTTCTACACACATTTTATTACGTTAAGAAGTTTTGTCTGTGTTTGCTGGAATCTGTTGTATTTTTGTAACGAGAACGTCTTAAGATCTGTTGCAACTTAAGGCCTGAACATAAATATGTATGTATACACAAATAAACATATGTATATTTGTTGTTGTATTGAAATAGTTTTAGTAGTAGAAGTTGTAGTAATACTCGTAGTAGCGGTAGTAGTTGTTGGTTGTATACACAGAAAAAAATCAATGTAAATTCGTTCAAAACAAGGTTGATTTTACATTTTTCAGTAGTGATTTTGCTTCATTGTTGTTTCATGTTAATTTAACATGATTTTACAATAACTTGCAAACAACATTTGTTTCTTTTAAAATAACTGTAATTCATGTTGATTTAACATTCCAGTAAAGTTAAAGCAAAATTACATTAATTTTGAAATATCGTACGAACCACTTCGAATGAAAGTTATTTCTAGTTGAAACAAAGTGAATTTCACTTAAAATCAATTTGACTTAGGTATAAAATAGCAACACTAGTCATGTTGAATCAATTTTTTTTCAAGTAAAGACAACGTGAATTTCATTTAAAATTAATTTGATTTGTAGTGTTAATTTTAAATGATCCCATATCAAATCAATTTTTTTTTCATGTTTAAGGAACGTGAATGTCATTTATAATTAACTTGATTTCAGTGTTGATTTTAAATTATTCCCATATTAATTTAAAGTTATTTAAAGTTTAAACATCATGAATTTTATGTAGAATTAATATGATTTGAGTGTTGATTTTAAATGACTCCCATATTAAATAAACTCTTAATAAAAGACGATTTTTCTTTTTTAATTATTTATTCATTAATATAACACTTATAAAAGTATAAAAGTTAAAAAAGTAAAAATTAATAAAATTAAAATTAAAGTTTACAAAAGTTTAATAATATCTGGTTAATTTTTTGGTGATAATGTTTCAGCATGGTAAAATACGTCTTCTAGAATTATGTTGATCAAGTCTGCCCGAAGAAAATTTGTTAAAAAGAAATTTCTTTCATAAAAAGAAATTATAGATTTTCCTTTTAGGGTATCTTGCAAGATAAATTTTAGATTCTACGGTAAAACAAAATATAATTTGAAAATGATTCCTTTTTATAAGGTTTAGTTTTTTTATATAAACCATTTTTATGTTTCGAATGTGTTTAATGTTAACAATAGGACTATTGCAAGAATGCTTTATAATATGAAATTCGATTCATGGACACATTTGAAACAAAAAAATGGTTAAAGTTTCACAAGCTCAAAGCAAATTTTATAAAAAGGGTTCATTATTTAACCAATATTTCAGTACTCAATGGATAGCTTCTTTAGGGTTATTTGGTTTTTTTTAATCCAAAAAATTTTTTTTTTATTAAATGCAAAAAAATTAAGGACGACAAACAAAATCTTGTTGAATGAAATAATAAAATTTATTTTTAAATTTTAAAACCATATATCCCTGAAGAAACTATCCATTTAAATATCAAGATAAATAATTAATATTTTTTATAAAACGCACCTTGAGCTTGGGAAAATCTTTAAAATTAAACACCAACTTTAAATAATAAATAAAACATTTTCACCAAACCTTACCTTTGACAACTTAGGTGTTGACCTTGGTGTACCAACAGGTGAATGGATAGATGACGTTGGTGTAGATGTAATCTCAACAGAAGTGTCGTCATCTATGCCGAACTGTAGAGAGTAGAAACTTTATAAATACAAATTTAAATCAAATATTTGCAATGTTTTCCTTACCTCACTTTTTCTCCAACTAAATAACTTTGACCTAAAGCATGCACGCAGTCCAATTGGCGGAACAGCTTCTTTTATGTCTTCAACAGTTAGATATTTCAAGCTTTCAAAAGTTACTTGAGCTTCTAACAGCATAATATAAAAGCAAAATTTATTTATTTGTTTAAAATGTATTTAACTTCTTACTTACCTTCTAAATATGGCTTTATTTCTCGGAGATCAAAACTCTCTAACAGCTCGTCCAAATTTCCAGAAGCAACTGCAACTTTTTGTTGAGTTACTTTTCTCCGGTGCAGACATAAGTATTTGTGTATCTATCTTCTATATATATAAAAATGAAAAATGTTTGTATGTTTGTTTGTTTGTTTGTTTGTTTGTTTGTTTGTTTGTTTGTTTGTTTGTTGGCTTATAGACTCCTAAACTACTGAACCGATTTTCCTGAAATTTTTACAGATACATCACGTGAGCCCTAAAAATAAAATAGGCTACTTATTTTTTCGATAGGGGCAGGGGAATTGGTATCCCCCATAGGATGCCAATATTAATTATCGCATATATTAAGATCCGCTGCACGCATTATGCAGAACTTTTGGTAGTAAGATCTTCTGAGCCCCAAAATTAAAATAAAATAGCAGCGGGGGAAGTGGAATCCCCCATAGGACGCCAATGTTTAACATCGCATATCTAAAGAACTGTAATAGTGAGAATGTTCAAACTTTCTAGAAGTCACTCTTATGGTATACAACACTTTTGAAAATAACAATAAAGCGGGTAGGCGCAGGGGGGGAAATACCTCCCATAGGATGCATATATTAAATATCGCTCAACTGAAGAATTATTAAAGGGAGAGTCTTCAAAAGTGGTTAAAGCTATAATTATAGTAAACTATAAATTTCAATATACAAATGGGCGGGGTAGACGGGGGAGGAGCAGTACCCCTCATAGATAGAAATATAATTAAGAGCCGCTGCACGCATTTTGTTGAACTTTTGGTAGTAGGATCTTCAGAGCCCCAAAATTGAAATAAAATAGCAGCGGGGGAAGTGGTACCCACTATAGGACGCCAATGGTTAATATCGCATATCTTAAGAACTTTTATAGTGAGAATGTTCAAACTTTGCAGAAGTCTCTCTTATGGTATACAACACTTTTGAAAATAAAAATAAAGCGGGAAGGCGCAGGGGGGAAATACCTTCCATAGGATGCATAAATTAAATATCGCTCAACAGAAGAACTATTAAAGGGAGAGTCTTCAAACATGGTTACAGCTACTACTATGGTAAACTATAAATTTCAATATAAAAATGGGCGGGGTAGACAGAGGAGGAGCAGTACCCCTCATAGATAGCAATATTAATAAGAGCCGCTGCAAGCAATTTGTTGAACTTTTGGTAGTAGGATGTTCTGAGCCCCAAAATTTAAACACAATAGCAGCGGGGGAAGTGTTACCCCCCATAGGACGCTAATGTTTAATATCGGATATCTTAAAAACTATTAAAGTTAGAATGTTCAAACTTTGTAGAAGGCACACTTATGGTATACTACACTTTTGAAAATAAAAATAAAGCGGGAAGGCGCAGGGGGGAAATACCTTCCATAGGATGCATATATTAAATATCTCTCAACTCAAGAACTATTAAAGGGAGAGTCTTCAAACGTGGTTAAAGCTACTATTATGGCAAACTTTAAATTTCAATATAGAAATGGACAGAGGAGGAGCAGTACCCCTCATAGATAGAAATATAATTTAGAGCCGCTGCACTCTTTTTATTAAACTTTTTGTAGTATGATCTTCTGAACCCCAAAATTGAAATAAAATAGCAGCGGGGAAATGTTACCCCCCATAGGACGCCAATGTTTAATATCACATATCTTAAGAACTGTTATAGTAAGAATGTTCAAATTTAGTAGAAGTCACTCCTATGGTATACTACACTTTTGAAAATAAAAATAAAGCGGGAAGGCGCAGGGGAGAAAACCTTCCATAGGATGCATATATTAAATATCTCTCAACTGAAGAAGTGGTTTAAGCAGTGTAGCGAAGCGCACCGGGTTAAGCTAGTGTATTATAAAATTTAAAATAAATTAAACTCCGGCAGAAAAAAAACACACAACATGCAACACGCGTCAGAACAATACTAAAAGAAAAATGCAAACAACTTTGATATCGCCTGTTGTATGTATTTATGTTTTCTGTGGATGACACAAAATAGCGGCACTTTTTATATTCACAGCAGGGTTGCCAAACGGAATTTTAAAATTGTTTTTTTTTTATTTGAAATAAAATATGTTTATTTTAATTGATACAAGGATAAATTATCATTGTCTTGTTTTTTCATTAAATGAAAATAAATTTTCATCAACAAAGAATTTGTTTATAGGTATGATGTGGAAATAAAAAATTAATGGCCTGTTTGTCGATAGCAAATGAAGACTTCGTTCGCTAAACTTACGTGCATAACAAAAATAATATTTTATAATTTTTTTTTGTTTTAAAAGTAATTTAAGCGATTTGAGTTAAAAAAAAAACGGCAATCAATTGTTATTACAATCAAAATGATTCGTATATGTACTTCTAATTTTCATAACATATTGCATTTACGCTATCACACTTAATCATATTACTAGAGTTTTTGACATCATAGTGCAAAGTACCGTAAAGTAAAAACCATCGTACAATAACAACAAAGTCTTTTGGGAGAATTTTCATTGTTTACCCACATAATGCACATTATGTTAAATTAATTTATTAAATTTTTGTCATGTTTCTGTTTAATTTATACGTAGCCTTACAATTGCGATTTGTATGTATCAACATAAATTAAAAATTTTTATTTCGTCTATTTTCTTCGACCTTTTTAATTTTATTTCTTCTTATTTTCAATCAAGCTCAAGGTCTGGTTATGAAAAATATATTAATTTATTACGTATCCAATATTTCGCTGTCACAATGGACAGCTTCTTCAGGGATCTTAGTTTTATAAATTTAAAACAAACTTTTTAAAAAACAAAATTTAAATTAAATAACAATAATTGACAGCATGTTAATATATTTTTCATAACCTCAAGGTCTGGTTGATTGAAAATAATTGAAAATAAGAAGAAATTAAAAATGTTTAGTTAAGTCCCCCAAATTAGAGAAAACTGAAAATATTGATTTTCTTTTAAGTTGTCATAAACTATATAATTTTTTATGTTTTGTATAAATAATTTGTGAGTTTATAACATACAAAAAAATAGATTTTATTTTTATAATATATTAATAGAAGTTTTAATGTTAACATCACTAAATGCAGATGCTTTTACACATTGGCGATATTCGAGCTATTATACGGGCAAGCTAACAAAGAAACTGGCAACACTACATTTGATGAGTACGTGTAAATTTTTTTTGCAAACAAACGCACACATAAGCGTGGTACAGTGTTTGGTTCAAATGTTCTTGTTAAATCCAACAACAAAATACACAGAGCTACCGTTAGATTTCATAAAAGATTTACAATATTTTGCACTTTCTCTCTTGCAGTGATGATTAGCGTCTATTAAAACAAAAAATGAAAACAAAATTTGGTGTGAGTAACTATGTATGTAGGTACATACATATGAATGAACGTTTTTCATATTATGTGATGACACGGAATAGCTACACTTTTTATTTAACATTTTAATTATTTTCAAATTCTTATTTAGCATGAATCAATGTTTTTTTTAAGTGATTCAATTACGATTTCACAATGGTATTTTTATTTGTACAGTAATTTTATATTTTACTATGTTGATGATATACAAACATACATAAGTATGTATATTGTAAGGTGGATTTTTCGTCGACTTACTTAAACATATACATACAGACGTATGTACATACATACATATATGCTTAAGTAGCAGAGCTGTAAATGAATCATTCATTTTTGAATTAATTCGTGAATCATTCATGCAATGAATTAACAAATTTTGAATTAATTCTTTTCACACAAATAAATGAATTGAATTAAATTTGAATCAATTCAAACGAATTAGGCAGAAATGAATTTAAATTCGTTTCTAATTCAAATGAATCTGAAAAATGAATTGCAATTCATTTTGACAAATTCAAATGAATCTGTAAAATGAATTGCAATTCGTTTCTAATTCAAATGAATCTCAAAAATGAATTCCAATTCATTTTTCAGATTCATTTGAATTGAATTGATTTTGAATTAATTCAAATGAGTTAGAAAAAAAATTTAACAATTCAAATGAATGAAATCTAAAATGAGTTGCAATCAATCAAATTCAAGAGCAGATCTAGAGGGAAAAAAAATTAAAATTTCTTTTTTCAGTGTTTGGAGTTATTTCTTCAAGAAGAAATTATTTTTATTCAGAACGACAAAACACATTTAATTTTCAAAAGGCAATAAATAATTTAAAAAATAAAATAAAAAACCCACCGAAAAAATTTTTGGTAATGTTATACATAGGTATTTATTTCACAAAAATAAAACTATCTTTCACAACTAAACAAAAATCAGAAAAATTACAATGTATGTAGTTCAAAACACAATTGTGTTTCAAAAATATGCTACATATGCGTTCATTTACTAAAAGAGTGTCATATCAAAAAAAAAAACCCATACAAATAACGTCATACAAAAGAAAATAAGGAAACAACTTAAAAAAATCAAATAAATTAATTTGACATTACATGGGAAAATAATGAAAACTCTCCCTAATGAACATACCTAGTACTTATTATACCATGGAGAAAACGAATACAGCTTTGACAGCAAAATATGTTATGCTGAGATTCAAAGTTGCTAGAATCTTTTAATTTCGATTAAAAATAAAAAAAAGGAATTTTCCACAATATACAAATAAGAGATTATTTAAACCAAAATTGATTCTTAAGCACAACTTTCACACTATTTGATAAAAATAAAAATGTAAGTTTCTTTTAGCAAAAAAAACAAAATTTTCACATTTTGATAGGATTTTCGCCGATACCTAATAAATCAATTCCTATTCTGCCGCTACTGACAATTCCAGTATATCATAGGAATTTTAAATCTAAGAATTTGTTGTCTTTGGACTTTGCTAGGTGAATTACAAAACGAGTTTGCTGTCTTTTACAAAAAAAATTCTTGAATAACAAAACGACAGTGATGCTTACTTTAGATTTACTTACAAACTCAATTCAAATTTCATTCAATTCCATTCCAATGAGTTGGAAATGAATTGTTAAATTTTTTTTCTAACTCATTTGAATTAATTCAAAATCAATTCAATTCAAATGAATCTGAAAAATGAATTGCAATTCATTTTTGAGATTCATTTGAATTAGAAACGAATTGCAATTAATTTAACAGATTCATTTGAATTTGTCAAAATGAATTGCAATTCATTTTTCAGATTCATTTGAATTAGAAACGAATTTAAATTCATTTCTGCCTAATTCGTTTGAATTGATTCAAATTTAATTCAATTCATTTATTTGTGTGAAAAGAATTAATTCAAAATTTGCTAATTCATTAATGAATTAAAATCAAAAATGAATGATTCATTTACAGCTCTGTTAAGTAGCTATGAATGTTAATTTAACAACCCAGCGGGAAAAAGAAGGAGTAGGAAGGCCTTCTAGAAGGCCTCTGTACCCCTTCTTTTGGATGTACAAGGCCTTCTTGCTCCATTCCATACTCATATCTTTTTTACACACGTTGTCATTGCGGAGAAGGCCTTCCGCTCTCGCTTCTTCAGCAGGCACATAAGAAGGGTAACGGGACCAAAAAAAAAATTGATTTTGCTTTTGCTTGTGCAAAAAAACAATACAAAAAATGTTACTCCCTTCTCATAGAAGTGAGTGTGGAAGGTGTATCTTATCTTTTATACGAAAGAGCCGAGGCCTTCTATGAGGCCTTCTTTAGCAGTTAGATAAGAATAGTAATTGAATCAAAAAATCTTTTAAGCAGGCCTTTAAAAAGGCCTGAAGTAAGAAAGTCTTCTGAGTTTTCCCGCTGGGAAGATAACCCTTTGATTTCAGTATAGAACATGTTTTTATAGGTTCAATATTGAACAATGTTATTTTAACAGTAGGTATGAATGTTAATTTAACATGATAAACTTTTGATTTCAGTATAAAACAGGTTTTTATGGGATCAATATTAAACAATGTTATTTTAACAGTAAACAATAATAAATTAACGTGATTTGAGGTTATTTTAATATTTTTCCTTTTAAATTAATGTGAAACAATGATAAATTGAAAAAAAGTGCAGAAATTTACCATGATTCTCAATCAACATTTCGCGATGTTATTTTAACATTGGTTTTTTTTTCTGTGTGTAGTACTCTTTTATTGTTTCTGTTAAAAGTACTTTTCAAACAACAAAGTGCACTACATTTATGTTGTAAAGTTGCTGTCGCAACAGACACAAATTGAGTTGAATTGTGTTTACCCTTCTAAGTTGGAAAAGTTTTAAAAACAATACAAATTATATTTCCATTTAATTTAGTCTAATGGAATTTGTTCATGAACATCATCTTATGTACTCGTATAAGTAAGCAAATGCTTCTTGCTTTTTTTCCTTTTCATTCATTTCCTTTGTCTGCTTATTTTCTTTTTTGGAAGAAGACTTTAAGAAAATACAAAAAAGAAGTTGAAAAACATACAATAACGATGCTAAACAAGTACATACAAATATAACGAACATAAGTTTAACGTAAAAAGGGGATTCATATTAATAAAGGTGCACAGTACTGCAATCATTATTTTGAGATATAAATACCACTGCAAATAGACATAAATTCCGCAAACGAGCTATTCAAATATACACACGTTGTCCTTTAAACAAAACTAAATACTTGCATTATTTTACAGTAAAATCGAAATATGTTTAAATCATTTCAATATGATGTAGAGTTGTAAAGCTTTTCAAGAACTTTTTATATATTTCTCAAAAGTATAATAAATATACTTATTCATGTCCGTCATTAATAAAAAATCTAAATATTAATTAAGTTTTCAATCGTTTTTAAAAACCTTTTACAAGCCTGAAATATGAATAAAGTTTTTAATGTAGAAATAAAAAAAAGTGCTTAGAGGTACGTTCACATTTAACAATTATTTCTCAAAAAAAAAAAAAAAAAATCGGTACCCCTAATTTTATTAACCCTTTACTTTCGTTTTAACTACTACTATGGATTCAGAAAAGTTAATTTCTTAAAAAGAAATGCTAGTTAGTTGTCATTATTACAAATTTCAATGCTTTTTGAAAGGATTTTGTAAATGTTTGATAAAAATAGTGGTTACGTGTGTGGACTCAAATATTTTTTAAGTGTGACTATAGCTTAAGGGATTTTTTAGTTTTGCAGTAAAGTAATTTTAAACTTTAAAGGTGATTTTTCAAGATTATTCATTTTTAATATTATCATCACTTCTCTTAGGTTAAAGTTTTTTTAAGTTTTTATTCCTAAATATTCCTAGAAAATAGTTAATTGTTATTATAATTGTGAGTCACACTTTAACGTCAAGTATTTTGCGCAAATTATTCTGACTGTTTTTTTTTTATTTCAGATACATTCAGAGATAAACACTATGGAACATTTTTGGGATTATTGTCTGGGGGGTGAGAAATTCCAAGTCAGGGTGATGGTACTAGGTCAGTATAGTAAAACCCTCAAAGGGTTTGACGTTCGTATGTGTCAGTTTTTTTTATGACCTTTTAAATTTTTTCCTTATCTTGATGTTTTTTCGCTTAGTTCTAACATTTTGGCAAAAACGTAGTTTAACATAACTCGAGAACCACTTGTCCGATTTTGATGAAACAAATTTAGAAAAATTAAGAATTACAATTTCTCTAATCTGTTTCTATACCGTTTTCCTATATGTGCAACACTTTCGAAGTTAAAAATGAATGTATTAAGGGAAAAAAGTATTTTTTTGCCTAAAAATTAAAATATTTTTTTTTTAAATTCATAAAAAATCCAAAATGGAAAAAGTGCCAAAACTAATTACTTTCGCGTAAAGTCACATAACTCATGAGCAAAAAAAGGCATAGGTCATGAAAATCGATGCACGCGTTTCTCATTTATTCACAATTAGGTAAATGTATGGATTTCAAAAATTTGCTCCAGATATGCACAACATTATTTGGAGAAAACATTGACACTCACAAGCCGAACTCTCTCATATTTTTCTACTGTACTAAAAGAGAAATATTGATGTGGCAACACTGGTTCTGTAATGTTCACATAAAACATGCATTGTCATTATACTTCTTCTCTTTCTCACACTGGTTCTGTGATTTTTTTGTCAGAACCAGTGTTGCCACATCAATATTTCTCTTTTAGTACAGTAGAAAAATATGAGAGAGTTCGGCTTGTGAGTGTCAATGTTTTCTCCAAATAATGTTGTGCATATCTGGAGCAAATTTTTGAAATCCATACATTTACCTAATTGTGAATAAATGAGAAACGCGTGCATCGATTTTCATGACCTATGCCTTTTTTTGCTCATGAGTTATGTGACTTTACGCGAAAGTAATTAGTTTTGGCACTTTTTCCATTTTGGATTTTTTATGAATTTAAAAAAAAAATATTTTAATTTTTAGGCAAAAAAATACTTTTTTCCCTTAATACATTCATTTTTAACTTCGAAAGTGTTGCACATATAGGAAAACGGTATAGAAACAGATTAGAGAAATTGTAATTCTTAATTTTTCTAAATTTGTTTCATCAAAATCGGACAAGTGGTTCTCGAGTTATGTTAAACTACGTTTTTGCCAAAATGTTAGAACTAAGCGAAAAAACATCAAGATAAGGAAAAAATTTAAAAGGTCATAAAAAAAAACTGACACATACGAACGTCAAACCCTTTGAGGGTTTTACTATACTGACCTAGTACCATCACCCTGACTTGGAATTTCTCACCCCCCAGATTGGCTGTTGTACTGTGTAATCAAGCAGCGCGTTAACACTTTTGAAGCCCTTTAAGAAAATGGGCGCTAAATTATTTTGGTCAGCATATTTAACCAAATGTGACCACAATCGGGAGAATTGTGCGCAAATTTCAGCAAAGCGGTCTGTAGGAAATGTGAAAAATGTGTTTGGTGCGGCTTATCGGCTGGCTTGGCTGCGTCATTGAGCCGTACTTCTTCCAAAATGAGGTAGGCCAAGCAGTTACCGAGAATGGTGTTTGCTATCGGGGGATGATAACGGACTTCGTGTGGCCAGAAATTGAGGATATGGACCAGGACGATAAGTGGTTCCAACAGGATGGTGCCGCTTGCCACACAGCCAACAAAATTCAGTAGCCGTGTTATCTCACGTCGTGGAGGTGTTAATTGGCCATCACGATCATGTGTTTTGACACCGTTGAACTTCTTTCTTTAGGAATATTTAAAAGAACAAGTGTACGAAATAAAGCCAAGAACAATTTAAGAGCTAAAGGATGAGATAATTCCGCACATTAACGACATTGAACCTCAATTATGTCTCAGAGTCATTGGAAATATGGACCATCGGATAAAAGTATGGCGCCGAAGCCATTGCGGGCAGTTTGCGGAAATAGTATTTCACACATAACTGGCATAGATTCTTTTAAATTTTAATTTATTTGCGTGCGTTTTGGTTGGACCAGCCTTTATCACAGATCGAAAGTAAACTTAAGTTTCTATATCAACTGATAGCTCATTAAAAAAGAAGATAATCAGAAGTTAAGTCTGCGACAATTTCCTGAAAAATCGTACAAAATAATCGAACCATTGACCATGGGTACTTTTTAACATAAACAGTACAAAAGTTCCATTAACTCAAATTAAGCACATTTTCTTTTTTACCACAGATTAACCCAGGAAAAACTTTTTGATTTTTAGTAATAGGTGGTAGTTATTTCATACGTAACATGGTAAGTAGTTGTCACTACAATTGTCATTATTCTGAAAACTTCAATAAGTACTTACTAGTAATGACCTCAGCAACTACTTATTACTTCTATTATTTTCACTTCTGAATATTTGCTTACTAATAATCAGCTCAAAAACTACTTATTACTTGTGTTGTTTTCAGTACTGAATATTTACTTACTGGTAACGCACTTAATAATTACTTATTAGGTCTATTAACTAGTGATTTTTTGGCTTCTGGTAAGTATATTGTAAGTACTTACAATTCAACTTACTAGTTGTTAAATAATAACTAGATATTTTTTGACTTCTAGTAAGTGCATTGTAAGTACTGAATTCTGTGGACACCTCGAACAAAAATAAGTAGTTAAGTAGGTAAGTAAAGTTTTTGCTGGGAACAATAAAATATTTGAGAAAAATTCTTTACAAAATATAATAATAATTAGTGCTGAAGCTAGGGCACGAGCTCTATGTGTACATTTGTCCTTCAAGTTGTGCTGAAAAAGGTCAACAGGAATAGGAAGGACAAACATGGAAAAACAAAAATGTACTTTGGACTTCAAGAAGAATTCTTGACAAAAAGTACGAAAAAGCGGAAGTAAGGGAAAACATGTAGAATCAATTAAAAATGGATAATCTTTAGAAAAAACAAATTTCGATCTACCACAGGTTAAAATACAATTTGGTTTAAGGGTTTATGTTTGACTATTGACGTCAGCAGTCATCGATGGCTGCGAGTGTAAGACGGCAAATCCCTCTGAGGAGATCAAGTGGTTGTGATCGAAACATGTCAGGGTAACCAGCCGCCTGGGTTCGAATCTCAGGACAGTCAAGAAAGAAAAATTATCAATAACAATTTTAATTAATTTTCATGTTGTAAAATTCCTTTCTTCATAAAAATAATTTAATGAAAAATTAAATTTGATGAACTTAAGCCTGATAAAAAATATTAAAATTTGGATTAAGGAAATTATAATGATTGTTTAAAATTTATACTTCTGATTCGCTATGGGTACACATATTTTTTGTATTTCGGGCAATCGAGGTTCACATTGTAAAAGTTTTCTTTAGAAAGCCTGAGTTTAATGATGAGAGGGAAGAGAAAAACAGTATATTATCTTCCCCTCTCATCAACAAAGTCAACCAACCATTCGATCCATTGTAAATCTCGTTATCAATATGCGGGAAAAAGAATAAGGAAAAATAGGAAGCCATGTGTATGTCATACCAAAGTTAGGTACAGATATGGTATGATAAGAGTAGAAAGTTGAAGAAAGACCAAAAGAATGAATAAGAAACGAAAGTATATTATCAATATGTTTGTGTATGACATGCTTTTAAATAGGGCTATGCCCATTGCGATCCCTTCAAAGATTTCAAAACGAAATCCAGAGACCTCGCTTAAATTGCATTACAATTCCTGCTGCTCTGTAGCCTAGGATAGTAACACAAAATGTGCTTTAATGGCTCCATATATCTCCTTAGTATCCTCAAACATCCTACAGACATCCCATGTTTCGGTTTCTCATATAAATGCCATTTGATCGATATTACAGTCCCTTTTATTTAGCCTTTCATTATTCTTGAGCATCTGCTGTTGTTTAACAGAGTCATTGTATCTGCCTGGTTAAGTTCCGACCACAAGGTCCGTGATACTTTGCACTCTCTCATACTTTTTTATGCATGACTAGCACTGATGGGACCCACTCTTTACCAAATACAAACCTAAAATATTGTGCTGAGTATAATATTGCTAGTTGGTCACACGGAGAGTGTAGTGACCCGATACCCAGCACAGCCTAACTGTATAATCATAATTTTCCGTAGTGCTCTCCTATAGTCGCTGACTACACTGCAAAAACAAATCAATCCATCCGTACTTAAATCAAGCCAAAGCGGTGTCAATAGTACAATAAGTATGGATTTCCTAAAATCAAGTACAGAACGCTTGATTCAAGTATTCAAGTGCGAAATACTTAACTTATCCATACTTAAGCCCGAATTCGTACTTAAAATAATCCGAAAACAGGATTGACTAAATTAAGAGTAAGATAAAATTAATCTTAAACTGTGCTTGATTGAAGAATTTCTAAGACGGTTTAATCTCGATTCGTACTAGAAATAATCCGAATGTGAGATTAAATTGATTCTAACCTAAACACTTACCACACAGAACCAGAGAGAATATTATTATTTTACTTACGCGTTACACATGTTTATTTCACTTCTGATGTATTCCACCCCTTGTTTACAGAAGAATTCTCAATTATAAGACACCAAGAATATGGGAATTTTTGCTTCTTATTTAACATGAAAATAATTTATATTTTTCTTCTTGTAGTATTGTTAGAATCTAAAAACTCGCTATATCTAATATACCTAACACATTATTTTGTAGGCGAAGTTTTTACTGGGATATTCATTTACAGTGCAATGTTAATTTTATATTTTTCCCCACAATCAACCTTTTATTTTATTCACTACTCCTAGTAATAAAGACTTTCATAAGATTCATTTGGAGTAGTTACCAATAGGTTTTCTTATTTCATAAAAAAGGTCCGCGAACCCTCTTAATTTTATCCGGATTCTGACATGTATGTATGTATAAATTGGAGGAAGAGACAAAAATTGTAGAAGGTAAGAAGACATATAAGAAAACTGTGATTGCGCTCGATTATTTAGAAACGAAAAGACCCAAACGAACAACTTAAATCTGCATAGTGCGGGTTTTTTGTTGTTGCATATTTTGGCTGTATGAATTTATTTATAAATAAAAAAACTAAAATTTCAAACAAAAAAATTTATTTTCTTTAGTTAAACTAAATGAATTTTTTTCTATTCATATTTGTTGCTGCTTTTGCTAAAGAAATTTGTGTAAAACAATGCATTTTATGTAAAATAGAAGAAGAGCAACAGCATAACAAGAATCTGTAGTATTATTTACAATTTGTTTGTATTTAAAATGTCCTTATGCCAGACACAATTTGTACACAACTAGTAAAAGTGCCATATTAGGCTGTGCCGAATCTAAGATACCCTTCACTATGGTTAAGAAAAGCCTATTCTCCCCTAGCTCATATTGTGTCTTGTCAAAATTCTTATTTCGGGACCACATTAAGCTTTAACTGTGGAGGTAAAATTTTTGGGCATACCTTAGGTGGTTGTAAATTTTTCCCCTCTAAATTTTACTAAAAAAAATTTGTAAAAAATATTTTTTGATCATTTTTGTTTTTGAAAAATAAACTACTTACTACATTTTTAATTACAAAAAATAAAGAAACCAAAAATTATTTTTATTTGTTTAAACAAAACAAGTAATTTACTTCCCAAACAGAGACCTTATAGATATTGGGGTATCTGAAGAATGCCAAGAGTCAAAGTTTCGAAATAAGGTACAAGCATCTTGGTTAGCAATACACATCCCACCAAATGTGGGTGCGATTAGAGAATTGGGCGTGCCACAAAATACATTTTTAATATCTAATGAACGGTAAGAGATTTGTTCAAATTTGGTACACATAGCTGGGCTCTCCGCTCGTGCTAAGTCGAGCTCAGCCAAAACACAAGTGAATAACAAGGATCACGATATAAGAAGATACTAAGAGAATTAAATTGATTGAGCGCAACGGAAGAGAGTATGCTAGAAAAATATAAAGAGAGTGTAAAATTTACCACCACCTTCACAGTTAAAGGTTAATAAGATCGCTGGGTGGAATGTTGGACCGATTTGGCTCATTTTTGATATTTCATACTCTCTACATTTAAGGATATCTAAGCTTGGTTCTCCTTCCTCGGATGATATAGGCGCTTTTGTGACAAAGTCTTATTTTGAGAAGAGAACATAGGTTTTTGTCTATGACTTCATCATTTGAAAGCTGATTTTGCTAATTTTCACTACGTGCAAGCATTCCACTACGTTTACTTAAAAAAAGGTTCACTGAAAGCAAAAATCAGTCCATCCGTACTTGAATCAATCCGAAGCGGTATCAATAGAACGGTAAGTACGGATTTTCTTGAATCAAGTACAGAAAGATTGATTCAAGTACGGATTATTCCAGAGCAAAATACTTAACTTCTCCATATTTAATCCCGAATTCGTACTTGAGATAATCCGAAAATGAGATTGATTTACGTAAAACTAAGATTGAATCAATCTCAATCCTATTGTACAAATTACAGACGGAATGACAAACTTATATATTCTATTCCATTATATTGGTGAAGGGTATAAAATCATAGTACTAGTAAGGATTCATCTTGACTATTGTATAATCATAGACATGCAAGTACATACATAAATAATATCTGTAATTGAGTGTGTGTGTGTTAGTGTTAAAATTCGTAAGTCAAATAGTTCTTTTTTTTAATTCGAAACAACTTCAAGTCTTCTAATACAATTTCATGAACATGATGTCTATTTGTAACTCTACTAATTTAGTTGAAATTGTTGTTCGTCAATTGTTGTCCTTTATTGTTTTTATTTGTGTTTTTGCTGTTGATTTATACATTTCAATAAACTTGTAAACTCAGGGTCAGATACTTGTTCAAGTTGCATTTGATATGTGTATTTGTTGGATACAATGCAAATCTATTGTGAGAAATTAAATTGCATTCGTACTAAGGAAGTAAATGCCAAATTAAGTTGTGATTGTGTTTAACAACTGTTTCATTGTTGTTGTTCTGTGTAAGTGTTCATCCACACTTTCCATTGTTAGTTGTCAATTTTTGATGTTTTATTAACCTGTAGATGCGATACATCTATATCTATTAGAAATTGTTGTTAAACTTTAAGTCCGGCAAATATGATGCAACTCAACAATCAGGCTACTCCGGTTATTTCAAATCCCTTTACTGCAAAACTTAAATAGAACTTGTACAGGAAATTATTATTTTGTCCTGTGTTTCCTATAAGGAACAAAGGGCCACCACAAACTGATTCCACTCAGTTCTATCAGATGATTTATGCTTAATTTCTCTCCAACTAAGACCACTTTGAGTAATCTCGCTTTCCAGTTGGCGCCTCCATGTGTGCAATGGACGACCTCTTCTTCTTGTACTACCCTGGGGTGTCCAGTCGATGGCGGCTTTTGCTATGTCTCCTGTGGGCCTGCGCAACGTATGGCCAGGAAATAATGTTAAAAAATTATTTGAAATAAAGGAAATTGGAAAGGCTTTTGTAAGACTGACCAGATATGAAAAAATGCTTTGTAAGTTCCCCGCCTTCAATAATACCCTCTATATTGGTAGATTTCATTTGATACCATTGGACCTAAGTCAGAAAAAAATTAAACAAAATTTAAGTCTTATTTAATATCTCGCTATTTGACTATCAATGTCAAAATTAACCCAGATTTTAAATGCAAAAAGATGTATTCCAAACAGTAGTTCATAGACCGTAGCTAAGGATCAACCAAAGCCCACAATTAATCCAAAAAAAAAGAAGTATAGACAAAATAAAAAAGAAAGTATCTAAAACATTGCAAACGAATACAAGTGAGAAAGTACAGTCCGTCAAGGCGGATTATTTAATGCCCTTCACCATAGTATATACAGACAATTTTTCGAGAGTGTAACATATCTAGGACATATGGCAAATTATGGACCCAGCAAAATAAAATTATGCTATGAAATTAAGATTCATATTAGAGTTCCATGTGCCAAATATAATCTAGATATCAACATCTATATGAGATTTGCTGGTCTTAAGGCGATTTTAGAGAGATGGTTTGTATGAGATCTATGGTCAATTTTGGACCTACGAGTACAAAATTCCATAACAAGTAGCTTTTAGAAAGGTAATCTTTACTTATTTAAATATCAGTATGTATCTGTATTTATAATTAATTAATGGAGTTTAAAGCTTTTATCGGAAGTAATATGTGTATGGGAAAAATTGTCAAATTTGTTTTGCAATATGCTATTTTTGTACCAAATTTAATCAAAATGCCAACATCATAAAATATTTAGTCTATGGGTATACACACTATTCCGGAAAGAATTTTGTTTGGGGATCATGTGAAATAAGGGACCGCTTCTCACTATTTTTAATAGGCTTCGTTCTTAAGACAATTGAAACGTTGGTACTAAATTTCATCAAATTATTTTCAAAATTGCAACTAGTACTTTGCGCAAAAGTTTTCATGGGCAGACAACCAGCAAGCCGGATGGACGGGCATCGTAAGATCGACTCTTTATACTTAAAGGTGAGTCTAGACCAGTGTTGCCGTTAGGATACGAAAGATACATTTTTCGTATCTTTTGACTACTTCAAGTATCATGTATAATCCTGACATTTTTCGTGTCTTTTGAATCTGTACGCAAAATGTACAGAAACAAGACATTCGAGAATTTTGAGCCAACTAAATTTGAGCCAACTATACTTATTATGATCATCGTAACCGACTAAATACTAATACAATAGCAGCCAAGGCGCATTGACTAGAATGTGAGTTCAACTCTACAACAACACTGCTTCTGTGGTCGGATTGTCAAAAATATTGCTAGTAAAAAAAGGTTAGTTTACATAAAAAACTAGTTTGCATACACACTTTGACTAGTCGACCACCGAAAAAAAACACCATATGTTGACTTGACCCCAACTTCTAGTGAATTGGCCTTGATAGCAGCTTCAATAATGGTGAAAGAAAGCATTAAGGGGTTGCAACATACGATCCACCTAAATCGATGATTACTAGTAGTGCGAAGTTGTTCTGAGGAAATATGAAAATCTTTTTTATTTTCAGGAAATTTATATGAACTTATCAATATAATCGGCTTAGTATAAACGCCTTAACTCGTATATTAATTTTTACAAAAATGAATTTGTTTTAATAACATCCAAAAATAATTACATATAATTAATTTTAAAGCTTGCTTATACTACATTTACACCTACGCAAAATCCAGTACTTACGAGATTTCGAGCCAAATCTAGTTGTTTTTGACTTGATTTCCCATACAAAACAAAATCTACTTCGTGACTAGATTTCGACGAAATCTACTCAAAATCTAGTAGAACTTAATGATGCAACTATGGTTTTTTCAATATAGCACTAAAAAATACTTCCCTGCACAAGAAAAAATGGCATTTAAAAAAAAAAACCAAAACAAAAGTTGTTACAAAAAAATTAAAAAGTTTTATAAAAATTGTAAAAAAATAAAAAAAGAAGAATAATATTGATAAAATAAATATCGTTGATTATTAATAAAAGGTAATGCAAATTGTTTAATGTATATTTCTTTTTGTGTTTGTATGTGTAACGAAAAAACTTTTAGTCAGCTGTTTTGTTATAAAAACCAAATATCGCTAATGTCAAAAAAGTATAATGTAAACGCACTAGATTTGGAAGAAGATTTTAAATCAAATCTAATAGATTTCGGCCTAATGTAAATGTAGTATTACTGTATTTTTTAAAAATTACATATGTACATAATATTTATGACTTAAATAAATATAAAAATGAATTTATACGAAATCATTTTCTTTACAATATTAATTTAAATTTGAAATAAAAATGTTATGTTAATAAATGCTAAACGTTAAAAATGGATTTTAAAATTTTTTTCAAAACGTATCTTTTTGGGAAAAAGTGTATCTTTTTGGAAACTAAAATGTATCTTTCTCGAAATTTCACTGGCAACACTGGTCTAGACTCTAAACCAGTTACGTCCAAACACACATACTTTAATATTTGCATTTTCGATAAACAGCTTTCAAAGCTCATACAATTTGTTATTGTTTCTTTGCAAAGTACTTACAATTTGTTGTTTTTTCTTTGCAAAGTAAGCAGCAAGCATTGTTGTCACCGCGATCTCATTGGCTGTTGTGCTCGTGTCGGTGTGAAAGCACAAAAGCTCTGTTGTAAAAGCTTGCCCATTGGGTATATGAGCTGGAGGTAACTGCTCTAAGCCCACCGTTTTTTTTATAAATCATCAGAATTTACAATTAAACCTGTATTTGGCCAGATGCTTCCGATAAAAATAAGGAAAATATGGGGTCCGTTTAAACCATCTACAACTAGTTGCAAAGAGGGTGTTCTCAATCATTCCGTTTGAAACCTTTTTGTCAGATTTCATAAAGTATCTATATTCTGGGTCCTTGAGTATTTCTACGTCAGTTTCGTCATGTCCGTCTGTTGAAAACACGCTTATTTTCGAACTTCTTAAAAGCAAAGAGCAATATTGGCGTCAACATGTTTCTATTTATCCTAAGTAGGCTGGAATTGAAGTCCATCAAAATCGGCTAAGTAAGACAGGAGTAAGGAATCGAAATGCGGGAGAAACACCTTAAACCGTAGATAAGTTTGTTTTAAAAATTACATAAACGGTGACAAAATATATTTTACCATAGACCCCATATAAAGCCTACTCTCCGAAAACACCTTAGTAAGCCTAAAAGTGCAACGAATAATGTTATTGCAACAGATTCACAGATTTCTAACACTTTAAATCACACTGTCAAATTTCGTGAATATCGGTCAATAATTTACCATACGCCACATATGGAGTCCACTCTCGGCGAACACTTTAATAAGCCTTAAACCGGAACAAAGAACGATATTAAAGTAAAATTTGATATGTCACAGTTTTATTAGACTGGATACTACGCTGTCAAATGTCGTGACATTTCTCTGCACTTACCACTACATCATTGCCAGTATTGCTTGATTAAAAAATTTAAATATTCAAATTAAAATTTACATTATTTTTGGATTTATCAAGGTACAGGTAATGATGGAGTGGTAAGTGGAGAGAAAAGTCAAGTTAAAAAGATGAAATATAATTAGCAAAAGCATCAAAATTTAAATTTTCAATAAACAATTTTTAGTTTTTTCGTTGCTATATATTTTACAAAATAGCAAGAAAAGCCTGCTTAATTCAAACCTTCCGTTCCTCGAATTAAAACATTTTATTTGTATTTATGTATGTTTATAAATAAAAGGTTTATCTTTTACATATCGAGGGTTATTGTTCAAATAGTGCTATCTGCAAAATTATAATTTTACTGGAGAGCAAAATAACTGATTTTTTCGATAACTCTAAGGCCCGTTTTTACGACTAAACGACAGCTAAATGAAGGAAGTTATCGAACAGATAATGAGTTTTTAATTATCACAAGTTCGCTTTAATCTAAAAGTGAAGGATAAGATTAAGAGAGGAACGTTCTACCTTTAACTTTTGTCGTAAGGTTAAGATTTGAGATTGCCATATTATATTCACATATTTTTTATATGTATATGACAACTCCAATTATACGTACCCCACAAGAAGACTACTGGTAATTTTACTACTTATAAGACCGGTAGTGTTGACCGATATATTGGTTAATGTTTCTATTAGTTTATTAAGAGCAAAATGAAAAAAACTAACCGAAACTCTTGTGTACATGTGATTTTGCCTCTCTTTCTAACTAATTAATTCCACTCTACTACAGAACATATATCTGTACTTCTTACTCTGCTGCTTCTGATTAGTCAATGATAACCTAAATAGTGGTTAACGCTAACTAGTTAGTCTTAACGTAAATATTGGTTAGCACTAACTAGTTATTCATAACGTAAATATTGGTTAGTACTAACCTTCATAAAATACATTACATTTTTTTTTAATTTTCATTTTTAGTTAAATATTTTATTGAAAAACTCATAATCAAATTAATAGGAAATTGGACTTGAGAAAAGTATCTACCACGTATCGTTATATATGTGGCTGCTTTATGACGTTCCACTTCTTGCATGGGTCTGGAAATTGAGGTAAACGTACGTGTGCCCAATTAACTGTGACCAAAAAATTAAATACATACTTGAAAAGTTATCAGGGTTTTTAATAACATTATTTGTTCCCTTATTACCCTATGAACCACCATCAGTACGCCCTCCTTTACCACTAGCATTCTGATTGCAGCTATTTGGCGGTGTCACTTTTTTTATAGAAATTTTTTATCTCACTACTTAAGTTAAATTATATAAATATTTAATTGATTTTTTTCTTAATTACCAATGGCAAATATTATATTAAACAAATTCACGAATTTTCACACGCGTATGACAAAAATATATTAAAATATTGGCATTATTTGGAAAATGTTAGTTGTACCATTCTTACCATTCGAATCATTGATGATTCGTGCACGACATATATATATGTTAGAGTGTAACAACTTATGTAAAATTGTTGCAAGTGTGTTAGTAATTTTTTTAGTTTTGGTTAGGCATTTATTGTAGGGTATCCCTGCAAATAATAGGACCAGTCCAAACACGCGTGTAAAGAGTAGCCAACAAGGGACCAGCACTAGTCCAAAAGTAACCCAAACGTATGGAAAAAACATGGCCTGTTTAACATTGCGATGTCCTAGGGGAGGACCATATAACCCACCTTTGGACTACTATGGAGTAGTTTTACAACTACTCAATGGTAAACTCAAGAGGATTAGTTTTGAAAACGCAAGCATGTCGTTAAAAAACGAAGACATGTCGTCTCACTACAAACACTTTTTAACAATGACATGGTCCATGCGTGCATTACATGGGACCAGTCCATGGAGTAGTCCATTTTATCAAAATGGATCAGGTGGTCCAATTTTATTTGCAGGGATATTTTGTAAATGTAAAAAAGTACGTAGTTGCTAGTTCTTATTTTTATTTTGGCAAAAATAATCGGTATTTTCTTTAGTATTGCCACATTTTCAAAAATGTTAAGTTTATTTTATACAGAAGTTGTGAAAACGAAAAATAGTTGAAGGTAACTTTATTCCTCACTAGTGCTGAAGGTACCGTTAACTTTTTCGAACTTTATAGGTAAGTCGTGAAAACGGGGCTAAGAGCATTAGCTAAACTTTATTTTACAATGTTGGTTATCTAAAACATACACATGTTAATTTTTTTCTTAATTCCAGATATTCACGCTTATATATCTGATAGCACTTTTTACAAATTAAAATTTTATCGATTTGAACATTGAAAAAAGCAGATAGCACTATTAAAACAAACATGAAAATAAGCTGTAATGAAAACTATTTCAGACTTTAGTTTAAGTTACACGAATTTTTATTAAAATACTAGTAAGCAAACTTTTAAGAAACGCGTAATCATGTTAACAGAACTCAAAATTAAGTTAAAATTTTATACTAACCTTTTTTGAAAAGCAATAAAGAATTTAACTTTGTCTGCATATTTTAATTTATCATAAATATAATGATATTCTTGCGAAATAACAAGGCTTCAATGCTTTGTAAATGCTTCCATTTGCTTAGGAAGTGGGCCAGATTATGAGGGATTCGCTTCCATTTTTATGATCGCTGCACAGTGTGGAAAATTTGGAAAAAATGGAAATAATTCTATATGTTATAAACGGTTGGTCCGATTGGAATGCAGTTTGAGGTGACAATTAAAGAGTTGTAGTCGAGTTTAATTAATTTAAATTTAAGGTCTATATACTTAGCAGGGGAGGTGCTATAGGTTCACAAATTAGGATATCTCGGGTATAACAAAAACTAAAAACGATCCTTAATTCTAAATTTTAGCTCGATGCTAAAAATATTTTTTTTAGTAAAATGCGTTTGTCGAGTTCTTTATAATTTATAATTGTGTCAGTATTTTGGAAAAATAAGACTCAAATTTATCATAATGTGTTTGAATATTTTTTTTGTGAATCAATTAATATTCTTTTTTATTTAAGAAGTTATATGCATTTGAACTTAAACTTCTGAAAAAGTCGAAAAGTGACACCATATTTTTTAATATTTTTTTTATTCCCACGGCTATTAGGTGGTATTTTTGATATTTACAAAAAGTTATATCCCTATTCTTTATCTATCGGGATTCATCGTGATGTTTGATTTGTAATGTAAAATAAAACACATAAATTTGAAAGTGAACTTAGAATTTTTATTATCGGTCAAGAGAACAATTTTTAGCATGTACTGTTTGAAAAAAATATTATTTAAATGTTGTTACGGAAATTCCATAAAAAATATTTTTTTTTGGTTTCTTAAATATTTGTATGTAATAAAATATTAAAGGAAAATGTAGTCAGTTTCAAATATACAATTATATATGTATTTACAACTTTGTAAATTTAAATTTTAAATTTCACAAAACAAAGAAAAACTGGCACTTGAATAAGCAACAAAAGCTTAAAAATGTGGATACTTATTTATCTACCTGTAAAACAAACCTAATCAGTTGTTATAAAGGCACTTGAAGTTAATATATTCAAATACGGAAAATAAGGCAACTTTCCCATCAAATCTTACGATTTTCAGACACGTATAGCTCGAATCTAGCGATTTTTTTTTAACCAAGAACAAGTTGCATAATGTGGTACTACTTAAGGCCGTTACACACTATCCCACAAAGTCTTTAGTAATTTACATAAATGCAACCCTGTCATAATAAGTTGTTATTGTACTTTGAAAATGTTCAAAGAATAATTAGATCAGGGAAGCATTTTTGAAAAATACGTAAGACTTTGTGGGATAGTGTGTAACGGCCTTTAGTAATTATACAGAAAAGCAACTAGTGCCTCTATAAAATAAAACCCCCTAAATCTGGGGGCAAACCCTAAGCTGGCAGCTCTGGCTATAACTCTGACGTTACACAGTGAACAAGTTTAGTGATTTGCGGATAAAAAATCTGTAACTTTTGAATAGATGAGTATTTTTGTAAGATTCCTTGTTAAATAGGTGAGACTTTAAGCTTCAATTTGTATTTTCAATCTAAAAAATCGTTTAAAAAGTACTTACAATACACTTACTAGAAGTCAAAAAATATCTCATTTGTTATTATTTAACCGCTAGTAGGTTAAATTGTAAGTACTTACAATTTACTCACTAAAAGCCAAAAAATCACTAGTTAATAGACCTAATAAGTAGTTATTGAGAACGTTACCAGTAAGTTAAAGTTCAGTACTGAAAATAATACAACTAATAAGTACTATTGAGCTGATTATTAGTAAGCAAATGTTCAGTAGTGAAAATAATAGAAGTTATAAGTAGTTGTTGAGGTCATTACTAGTAAGTACTTATTGAAGATTTCAGAATAATGACAACAACTTACCAGGTAACGTATGAAATAACTACCATCGATAACTAAAATCAAAAAGTGTTTCCTTCCCGTTAACAATTTACACTTGTTAGGAGCTTTTTAGCTTAGATTTTTTTTAGAAATTGGCAACCTTCAGCCCGTAGACTTTTAAGCACCAATATTTACAAGAGCCAAAATTTTCATTTTTTAAACATGTTCAGCTGCAATACAATAAAATTTCATTGGCAGCTAATGTAAGATACTTAAAATAATGCGTATGAAGTTTAAAGTTTAGATTTTTATGTTGGTGAATTTTTGAATAAGTTTTTGGTACAAAATAATTTGATAATTAATATTTAAAATTAAATTAATTATTTACGCTGCATGTGTATAACCTGTAAATTAATCTACAAGTATAATTGAAATTATGTTAGATCACTCGGGAAATGATTTTTATACCCTCCACCACAGGTGTCATTCCGTTTGTAATTTCTACAATAGTGATCTTACACCATATAAAGTATATATTATTTACAGTACAGAGTTAATCTTTGAATATTTTTAATTTCCACAGACTCTATCATTACAATCCTGACTGTTGTATGATCAAGTAGATCTTGTAAAGATTTTACTTTAGCAAAACTTTGTGTTGCTTGCTGAATTTTATAAATAATGAAAATACAGGAGATTTTCTTTCCAAAAAAAAAAGATTTCTTAAATACATGTATTGAGTTTTTGATAAATTTAAATCAATTAATCAATTTTCGAGTAATTTCAGACTCTTCCAGACATTTTTAGAACCTCCTTCTTTTTGGCTTTTTTGAAAAAGGCCTCAATAGTTAAATAATTTTTGTTCATATACTTCACCAATTGACCGCAGTCCTTGGGTATACGCATCATGAAAATGATATTCTCCATTATCTTAACATATGAAAGTATTTTTTACATTTTGTTGTTGATTTCGACGTTATTTCATGAGAGCTGCATGGTATTCCTCGTTTTTGTAAAGAGTTTAAGGACTTACCGCCGCTAACAAAGTTACAAAAACTTAACCAATTTAACCAATCTTCATGTCTTTCAAGAAACTCTTTAACAGTCGCCTTCTGCCAACGGATTTTAAGCTTTGGTATAACCGATTTGTGAAATTTTTTTAATATTAGTTGTATGTATTCTTTTGGAAACTGATAGTTTTTTCGTAAAAACTTAGTAAACCTTAATAAATTCTTACTACTTGCAATGAAGACAAGCATTCGTGTGCGCATTGAGCACTTAAAATTGTTCATTTTTACATCCGTTGTTTTTTGTGAAAACCCAAATCGTTTGAGACGTTTTAAAGAGATTTTCTTGACAAATCACGTAATTTATTTTTTCGTTTAATAAGAAACGCAGAGAGAGCTGCCAAGATAAAAAAACTAATTAAATTAAATTTTGTTTTAAGTTGCTCAACATTTTTGCATGCAATATGTTTATTTCAAATGAATATATTTCAAATCTGCGAGCAATATATATAAACAAGATACCCTTTCCAACAAGGTATAACAATCCTAAAAAAATAATTATAAATATTATTTTATCTCCCCAAATCTTTAAAGTCGAAAGTAGTGCTTTTTGTCGCCATTTTCCAGTTGACATAATAACTATAATTTTTGCAATAATAATTGCTTGACATCATGGCTTTACGATAGAATTTGTTTTATGATTAATTTCACTGTGCGTTAATTTGAATTTTAGAAGAGTATAGATAGCAAAAAATTTTTCAAACATTTAGTTTTTGTTTTAATGTAAATGTTCACTTCTTTGATGCATATTTGAGAATAGATAGAGAAGATTTAAAATCTTGGACAAATATAAATTGTAATTTCAATACCATTGTAAAATCAATCCTCTTTTAACACATTTCCATTATTCCTTTTTATTACAAAAAAAAAAAAAAAAAAAAAAAAAATATATATTTTTGTTCATACAACTTATCGTAAAAAACATTTTTCCTTAATAAGAGGATTTTGGAACTGTGTTAAAGATGCACATTATCAATGCAATGATTTTTTATTTTAGCAGCCAATTTTTCTTAAACAGGCTGACTACACTCTTAAAAGTCATTCTACAATTCTAGAGATATCCGGTCGTGTTCGTACCTAACAGTTATATTTACCTATACGGTAAAACTATTTTGGTAATTTCAACGTTAATTTTGAATACTTTTTTTTCCTTAAAGTTTAATTTTAAAATATGACAACATTTGTATTTTTATTAATACACTGCAGTTTAACCAGTGTCTAAGACATATGTGTTAAAATTATGAAAAGCTCGTTACGCCATAGATATCTATACACAACTAGATATCTTTTTGTAGAAGTTACGGGCATAATATTAACAAATATATTAATTAGTGATGTTACTAGGATTCATATTCGTATCGCCGAACTTTCGTCGAATACGTTCTAAAAATATACATTAAATAAAACAAAACATATTAATAATTAATACCTTATTTTTATTAAAAAAGAAGCCTCGTCTTTAACGCAAATTAATAACACACAAACACACAAAATATATTTCAAAACTATCATTAAAAAGGTGAAGTCTTATATGTTCATATCAAGTTAAATAAATAATAATCAAATCTCAGTAGAACAATATGAAACTTCAAAAAAAAAGTTTGAAGCATTTTCTCCTTCCAGCCTTTTGCGATAGGATGTGTTGAAAAGTGCATCTGCACTAAAAATTCCCTCGCTCGGAAATATTGCCTGGCCACAGGTAAAATAAGTTTCGTATTAATCCTTATTTTCTGTCAACCATGTCAGTAATTATTTAAATTAAAAAATGTTCAGTAGTAGCATTTAGGTGCGGAGATGATAATTTAAAATTTAGTCATCGGGATCTCATGATAATGTTAAATTCATTTAATAGTGTGACAGTTTGTGTACTCTTCACCGAAGGTACGTTTGTAATTTCTACAATATCTATTTATCTTAGACCTAGTGGTCTGAAACTATCGATAGTATGCGATAGTTTTTTAAGAATCATCGATAAATATCGAAAGTCTTTGATAGTTTTTAAAACTAGCAATATTTCCTACAAAATACAAAAAATTTAAAACTAAATCTGCAAGGGACTTTTTAAAAATAAACTTTATACCATAGAATACGTACACTCAAAAGAAAAATCAATCCATCCGTACTCAAATCAATCCGAAGCGGTATTAATATTACGGTGAGTACGGATTTTCTTAATTCAAGTACAGAAAGTTTTATTCAAGTACGGATGTTCAATCGCGAAATACTTAACTTATCCATGTTCACTCCCGTATTCGTACTTGAAATAATCTGAAAATGAGATTGAATCAATCTCAAAATGAGCTTGATTCAAGAATTATAAAATTGATTTAATCCGAAATCGTACTTAAAATGTTTCATATGCACATTCGCGATGTAACTTAAAACTGTTTTCCACTACGCAAGCGGATTTTAAAACGTTATTACGCGTTTCAAAACCATTTTGCTAGTGACTTACAACGGTCTTCCACTAGCTGTCTGTTTTTACCGCATTTTGAAGGCGTTACGGTTCATAATTTTGGGTGATTTGATGTTTAAACAGTCTAAGGGAGTAAGGTTAACAGTAATCTGCAAAAAACACTTTTTGCAAAAAGTGGCTTTTATACTTTTATTCGCAGCTGTGCTTTATTTGTATTTTGTTCATATCTTTTGCATTAAACTTTTTTAAAGAAAGAAAGTAAATTTTTCATATTTAAACATAGATTTAAATATATTTTTATATGCATGGGCCTGATTGCCGCATTCGATATCGAGTAAGCTATCGTATCGAGTAAACTGTCGTATTTTTCTGCATACGATAGACACTGACGTATCGAATGAAAACTCGAGAGATGTAATGTCTTTGGTTACTCGATATCGAAAGCTATCATCTCAAACTACGATACATTTCATTCGATATCGAGAGCCATGATACCAAAATAAAAAATTTCGATCAATTTTGCTCGATATCGTATGCGGTAATTCGACCCCAGGTATACGATAAAAATCGATCGATTTCAAAACGATCGTTTACAAAAAATGTGATGAATTTCGAGCGATTTTTAAATCCATTTCTGGATTATAATCTTACATTCTTATGCAAAATAAAAAGTTAAGTTAACCAACACATTAAGCCACTTTTGTTGGGTTTAATGTGGTGTTAAACTAATGTAAACCTTTAGTTTTTGTTTGCACTAGGGGGTTAATCTTTTGTTCTAAATACAGATCAATTAACATTTTGAATATAAAATTTAAATTTTGTTTTTTTTTTTAATTCCCTAATCTAATCCCGCGAAGCTCTACGCTTTGTCTGCAGGATCCAGAGTCTCTGGCGTGAATCGAACCCGAGACACCGGCGCTGATAGACTAGCTCACTACCAGCTAGATAAAATCTATTAGAAATCCATTTTTAAAGATACTGAAAACGACATTATCGAATTCAAATCGTTTTGTTTGCTTCACATATCTGATTATTAATTTAAATAAAATAAATTGAAAAAAGTGTATTTGTTTGCAAAAAAAAAATTGAAAAATATTATTGTAAATTACACTTCACTTTTACATTCTTTATTATTTTATTTTAATTGTTTTTTCAATTTTACAATTTTAATTATAAAAACACACGGAATAATGAAAATTGTGGCAAATGTACGCTTCATTAAAAGCTTCTCTCAAGTTGTGGTACTGTGAAACGTTGTTAACCCTGCCTTTACACATGCAAGTAGTGGCATGCCACTACAGTATACATATTATCAAAGAAAATTTGTTCGAAATAGTCGAATCTCATGCCATTAGCTTTTGTGTCTACACATGCCACTGCGAGTTCATTTTCAAAATGTCTTTGAAGCGTCAACTTGAGATCATTTGTTGACTTCTTAAATTAAAAAAAAAAGTATCAAAAAATCAAATAGAGTTACCGAGTTAATCACATAAGCACATTTTTGGGGAAATGGTTTACATTTATTTATATAAGCATTATTTTAACAATATTAATGCTCTAAAATTAACAAACTTGCTTTTATTTATGCGCGTTTCAAAAAATTAATCATAATAATACATTTATCTAGTTAAAACTTTAATTACAGTTCGACAATAATCCAGTAAATTTGCATTCAATTTTTAACAGGGTAACATTGTTCATCGTTTTGTCATTTAATGGCATGCAAGTGCCAAATTTCCACTCGCATGCAATTTTTGCTGCCACTGGAGCTGCCATTGCGAAAAATGTGAGTGTATAAGTAAAAAAGTGTGAGTGTATTGAGTTTTTCGAACTGGTAGTGGCATGTGTAAATGCTAGGTAAACAATAAAAGTTTATCATAAAACAATAATTAGAGAAAAACAAAAACTATCGTATTGAAAACCATCGATAGTGATATTGATAGTTTCAGACCACTACTTAGACCCTATAAAGTATCTATATTTTGGGTCTTTATGAGAAGAGAACGTCGTTTTACAATGTCCGCCTGTCTGTTGAAATTGGGTTTCCGAAGAACCCAAAATTATGCGGACTCTGCTTATAAATATTTATGTCACATATCCTCCGGTAAAATTTATATGTTTTACCAAATTTTTGTTCGGCTGTAGCTAAAGTTATTTTGTCAAAGGAAAATATTTTCTTTAATAAAGTTCTTATTTTTATCAGATTAACCTTGACTTTAATTTTATATTTAAATGTCAAAAACTTTGGATCGAGACTGAAAGCGATACGGCCAAGAAAATTGTTCGAAATTTTGATATGAGGACATGTAAATAAAAGAAAACGCCAGAGAAGTTACAATACCGGTCGGTAAGGAAAATTTATTGATTAAGGGTATATGTGAAACGGTAGCAAAGTACTTATGGAATTCAAATTTGTAAGGGCGTCGTGATTCTGGTTTAAAACTCTTCATATATAATATTAAAATCGCTTTGGTTTCTGTTAAGATTATCTAATAAAAAGATACCCTATAAAGGATCAAATCAATAGCATTAAAATTAATATTGTCCTCAGACTAACTTTCTGTTGAGTTCATCCAACTGATCGTATCCATAAGTCCTTAAATCATTTAAACTTAATTCCCTCTTGATGGGATAAGCCCAATTTTTTTTTTATTTTTGTCATAACTTTTAATTTTAAATTTAATATCCAAATTTTGTTCCTATTTCTAATTTTTATATTCCTTAATTGTTAACTAATATTTAATAATCGCCCTAATATTCATAGAAATACCTTAAAAGTAAACGCAAACTAGCGCCTAGAAGTTTCAACTTCTATCACTCATACAAACGATACGTAATTATGTTTTAATACTTATAAATACGAATTAAACCACTGTCATCGGGCGTCAGCTGACATCGTTGGGCCTTATAAAAAAATCGGAAGTGTTAATGCATTTAATTTAATAAACAGTTTGGAAATATCTTTCTTGAAGTTTTGAACAGCATGAATAATGAGGTTTAATTAATTTTTCTTTGAAATAACTTTTAAAATTTACTGTATATAAAAGGTTGAACATAGTCATAAACACCCTACACTTAGCACCAATTTAATGGTGTTCTCTTTTCTACAAAAAAATGTGACATTTTATTTAAAAAAAATGCAATTTGGTGTCTGTTTCTTAAAAATTTTGCTCCCAAAAAGGATGAGTTTTTTTAGAATAAAACAGGCCACCCTTTTCGGGAGCAAAATTTTTAAGAAACAGACACCAAATTGCATTTTTTTTAAATAAAATGTCACATTTTTTTGTAGAAAAGAAAACACCATAAGTTATTACCAGGGTTGTCAGATTGATTTTGACCTTTTTCACCAATTTCAATGTCAAAAATAGCCAAAGCCTTTGTTTTCAGTTTTTGACAATAAAATACATATTTTAACAATTATTAAAAATATTTTTTTATAAATTCTAAAAAAAAAATTTGTTCCGTATCGCGAAAATACGCCAAAAATTTAAAAAAAGTCGCCATAATATTTGTTTTGTTTACTATAAAATAGTTTATAGAAGTCTACTTAAAGCAACAAAAAAGAATTTTTGCAGTTAGTATTAAACAAAGTATATCCAATACATTTGTATATAAGTTGCAGTTATCTAACTTGAGGGTTACACGATCAAGTTTTGCCTATCAAGTTTTAATACTCTGACACTTTTCTACCAATACACTCATACTTTTAAAAATTGAAACGAACTTGCCTTTAAAATTCTCTTTCCAGAGAGTGCTTCAATTTACTTTCAAGAAAACAGCTGATTTTAAGGTTAGTGAGCAAATTTTTCGTTTGCCTTTATAAATTGTTTTCTTGATTACATCTTGAAAGTAAATTGCTCAAAAATTGAATACAGCCTACGTCACAACTTTAAATTTTTTGGAAATTTTGACAAATAGTATATGTAAAAGACTATCAAGAAAATCTTGATCGTGTGGCTGCACTGTAAACGCTTCACTGGCAAGACTCCCTATTTGTATTCTTTTTGTTAATACATTGTGAGAGAATAACATTTATTCAATGAAGGTACAAAAGAAGTGCATCATGTACTATTCACATGCATATAATTTAAGCCTCGTAATAACGCGTCTTCGTAAGTTTGTAATGCATTCTAATTCGAAGGCGAGTTTTTTTGGAGTTCATATTTTCAACACAGGCAATACTTGTTGTAATTACTACAATATAAAGTACTGCCAAAGCAAGTTCCTTTAAATGGTACGTACCTGCCGTATCCATGCAGCTATAAAATTTTGGGCTAAATAAATAAGATGAAATATTATCGTTAAAACCCTCTTTACAATTAACAAACGCTAATTTTTTCGCGTGTGTTTCGTAAACATCAAAAGGTACGTTAGGATTCATTCAGCTCATCAGTCTTAACTACTACAGATCCGTTAATGCTAATAATGACTCCTTTCGTTGCATTTGTGAAGATTGTCACAATTTTCAAAGATTTTCTGAAGATAGAATGTGGTGATTCTTGAAACATGTAAACATCAACCAGGGTTCAAATCCCAGCTCAGCCAAAGAGAAATTATCAATTAATTTTAATAAAAATTCCAATTTGTAAAATTCCTTCCTCAGTGAAAATAATTTAATGAAAATTAAATTTGATGAACTCAAGCCTAATTAAAGAATATCAATTTTAATAAATTGTATCATATTATAGATACATATTTCTGAAAGCAAGGCTATTTTAAAAAGAAAACTAATTTTGTATTTAAATAGTTAATGTATTCACACCTGTATTACATTCTTTAGTCTGTAAGGATTTATAATCTAAAGACCAAAAAAATAATAAAAAAAAAATCTTTAACAACAACATGTTTTATATATCATAATAAATTGCCACATACATATAATGGACAAATTGTTCATTGACTTTAAATATATTCATGTTTTAAGCAATTATATTTATTGATTCTTTCAAGAGCACTGCCAAAAACGATAAACAATTTTCTTGAAGATTTTTATTTCTTCATCTGCCATTTGAACATACATACTTTCAAATATTGACCATACATATGAATGTCTCAAATATCATACATAAAAATACTAGAATAAAAGTAATATTCTTTCTTCTTATTAAATGTAACGAATTTTAAAACAAATCCATAGCTCATCAAAAATAGCCAACAAAATCGCCAACTATTTTTTTTAGTCACCAAAAAGTTTGAAAATCGCCACGTTTGGCGAGAAATTGCCACGTCTGACAACCCTGGTGATTACATGTACGCTTGAACAAGGAACATTTTCCATGATCTCGGTCAAGCCAAAAATTACTCATTCCAAATATATTTGTGGCTTGATTTAAGCAAAATGTTTCTTTTTTTACAAAATACGAACGAAAGAAGTTAAAATAAAGAAATCATTTTGGATTTTCTTGTTTTAGGAAACGAAATCGATTAATTTAGAAAATTAACTTCTTTTCGTGTACGTCACCAGTACTGAAATTCTGTAACTTTTTAACGACAAAAAATGGTCGTTAAGTAGTCAAAATTCGTTAGCTAACGATAATTGTCGTTAAGAACTATTCTGTAATGAAATTTTAACAATTTTTATCGGCAAACAATGTCGGTAGCTAACGATACAAAAAAGTTCTTGTTAAATAATAACGATAATAAATATATTGTTGAAAGATTAAAAATATAGAGTAAAGAAGCCAATTTTTTACACAAAAAAAGGAAAAAAGTATAGTCGATAAAGCCCGACCCTACATAACAGTATTTGGGCGATCATGTGTCCGCAAAAAAAGTATGTTGTGAGGTTAATATTCACATAAGAGATTTTTGTGCCAAATATTATCTAAATATCTACTACTAAATATAACTACTATGCGATAACATAGAAGCTATTATTAAGGTAACTTATTTAAGTGTATTCGTATGGAAGCTGTGGTCAAATATGGACGGATTCTAATATTGCTGATTTATGTAGGTTGCAACAAAATATTTTTTGACCTAATTAAACCAAAATGTCTATAAAACAAGATGGTTAATGAAGTCGGAAAGAAGTTGGCATGTGGGCTATGAAAAATAAATGACCGCTTCTCCGCTTTTTAAAAGGCTTCGACCTTGTGGCAATAAAATCATATGTGCCAAATTTTATAAAATTATTTCCCAAATTCGACCTGTAATTTGCGCACAAAGTTATCTTGGACAGACAACCAGCCAGCCTGATAGAAGGACGGACCTCGTTAGATGGATTCTGAAATTGATTTTGGGTCAATCGTTATACTAAAAGGTGGGTTCAGAACCTATTTTTAAATGGGACACACATATTTGCACAAACACATAATATCCTCTTCAGATACAGTAGTGTGGGTATAAAAAGTAAGAGCAGAATGTTGTGCTAGAGTGGTTAAAGCACCTCGAACTTTTTCCCTATGTATAAAAAGATTTTAAACCAACATATTTGTTTAGAAATAAAGGGTGTTTTTTTAAGCCCGATAGAACTTGAAATTGTAAAAAATAACACAAAAAATTAAATTGTAATCAAAAAACATTAACATTTGAAAATGATTTCGGGCATATGGGCACCACGGCTGTTCTTGACGAAGCGCATTCTGGACGTCCAATTTTGGGCCACTTTTTCGAGCACTGCTGGCCGTATGTCACGAATAACATGAACAATGCTGGCCTCCAAGGCGTCAATTGTTGCTGGTTTATCAGCATAAACCAGTGACTTCACGTAGCCCCACAGGAAATAATCGAGAGGTGTCAAATCGCACGACCTTGGAGGCCAATTGACAGGTCCACTTCTCGAAATCAACTTATCGCCAAATTTTGATTTCAATAAGTCGATGGTTGCGTTCGCCGTATGGCACGTAGCGCCATCCTGTTGAAACCACATCTCCTCCGGATCAATGTCATCCATATTTTCAAACAAAAAATCATTGATCATGGTGCGGTAACGATCTCCATTGACCGCAACGCGAGCTCCGGCCTCATTTTTGAAGAAATAAGGTCCTATGATGCCACCAGCGTGAAAACCGCACCAAACGGTGCATCTGGATGTAATGGAGTCTGTAGGGTCTCTTGTGGATTGGTCTTGCTCCATATGCGGCAATTTTGCTTATTAACAAACCCGTTAAGCCAAAAATGCGCCTCATCGCTGAACGCCATAAAAATGACGAAGTCGTCTATAAGTTCCGCGAATCGACGACTGATTTTCAAAGTAAATTTGGACAATTTCGTAGCGTTGTTCAAGCGTGAGTCTATTCATGATGATTTGTCAGAGTATACTGAAACGATAAAAAAAAATATTTCATCAAAATTTAATTTTTTGTGTTACTTTTTACAATTTAAAGTTCTATCTAGCTTAAAAAAACACCCTTTTTACAAGGAAATTTATTTTATATTTTTTATTAATTTTAAAAATTTTAACTTTGACGTTCTTACATTTTTACCGATATTTGTCGTTATTTTTTCTTATCGAATACATTTGTTAACTTAAAATAGAGAATAACAAATTCGTTAAGGTGACCGAGATTTCTCGTTACTTAACGATATCGGTAGTTAAAATAAAAAAGTTACAGAATTAAGGTACAGATATTCTGAAGTGTTTTTTTTTAATTCTTCATTAATAACCTAATTTGATTGTCTAAGCTAATGGTGGTTTATTTTAATAACTATCATAGACCCTTTCAAACTCGCCAAGTAAGTTGCGCAAGTAACTTGCCGACAACAACAAAATCTGTACAAAATTTTTTTTTCTTTACCCCGACCTTACCACTAACGTCTACAAACCAAGAGTAACTTGCCGAGTGTGAAAGGGGTCATACTGTGTTAGAATTTGACACTGTTTGCTGTGCCAAGCGGAGCACCTGGCGTTTTAACATGATTCGGGTACGCTAGTGGTGCTAACTGATTTTAGGTTAGCGCTTGTTTTCGATATACGGTATATTATCCATGTAACTCAAATACGGTTTAGTTTATTGAATCAACTAAAAAAGCTAAACAAATAAATTCCGCAATAAAATTGCCTTTGAGCAAGGTTAAATTCTTTTCTAATTTGTGCAGTCGTTTTAGAAACATACATTTTTTTTGGCAACAAAAAAACAATTTCTTACGAAATTTCGAAATTTTTGTTTTTTAAAAAATTGGAAAATGCCGTTTCTGCAGTTGCTTCTGATTTTTTCAACAAGTATAAAAAACAAGGTCCAACCAAAACATGCCATAAATGATTAAAAGTTGTCTACAACTTTTGATTTTATTTACAAAAAATGAAAAAATTTTAATTAAACTCAAGAGTTGAATAAAACGCCTTATTTGTATGGAAGCCCCCCACGGGGTGGCGATAAAGGGCAATTATGTTTTGAGAAAATGTTAAGGACAAAAAGCTAATGGAGATCGGTTGTACATTTAATATCCATAGGGGGCGGCTCCTAGGCAGTTATGGGTTGAAATTCATTCTTTTTATTATGTTGGTTAATATGAAATTTTCAATATTTGACTTCCCAGCGGAAAACTTTTGAAGGCATTTATTTATAAGCCTTCTGTAAGCCCTTGCTAGGCCTTTTGTTAGATCCATTACTCATGCTCGCTTGCCTTCTCTTAAAGGCATTATGGAAGGCCTACCAACTCCCTTCTGCAAAGGCTGTATAAATACGTGCAAGTACTATGTTTGTTGCAACAAAACTTTTAAGCCGCAAAAAACAAGTTATATGTAGTGCTATATTCTTTGATACCCGGCCGGTGGACGTTTGAATCATATGGTAATTTATTGCCCGGCAATCAGAATGCTTTATGCTTTTATATCTAGTCATATAAAAATTAATTTGAGCAAATATTTTTGAGAGGGAAATTTATATTGGATCCATGATAAATTATGAACCAATCATCACAAATATGAGACCTAAGGGAAATTATTGACAGATAATTACAAAATTGCATGATATTATTTCTGGCCATATGAAGCTAAATTGAACCAAATTTTACCACAATCATTTCCCATATAAAGAAGAACCGGTCTAATATACAGGTATATTTTATGGGGTCATAGATGTATAATAAAAAGTTTTAAAAAGTATGCCCTCATTCACCACTAGTGGTGGTGGAGGGTATAAAAATATTAGTTTATTAGCGATATTTCGATTTCTTTTGGAAATATTCTTCAGGAATTTCATTCTTGTTTTAAATTTAACAATTTGTTTTGAAAAACAAGAAAGAAAATTCTGAAGAAGATTTCCAAAGGAAATCGAAATATGGATAATAAACAAATATATTATATTTACAAATTATTATATTAAAAAAGATATTTGCATATTTGATATTTCTGTGCATTTTTAAACTTGCCCTGGTGGTTATACAAATGTAAAAAGTAATATTGTGCGATTGTATAAAACAGCAATGTTTTTTGTGTCAATGATATCCTAAGAGACATTTTTTGCTACTCAGCTTTTTGTTCGTTAGCAAAAAATCGTATATTCGAAAAGCAGAGTATCAGCAGCAAAAATCTTACACAAAAATACATATTTTTTTCTTAAAAATAACTTTATTTCATCTTTAACAATAATCCGTATTTAATTAAATACTCTTAGATTTAAAAAAAAGAAATATTACTTTGATGCGTCTTACAACGTTTGTTATTTATGTTAAACGTAGTAATGTGCTGTAGTGTATGAGAGTGTCTTTCCTTTTTTATGTGTGTCTAAACAAAATGAGAATGTTAAAAGTTTTTATTTAAAATTAATTTTAGTGTTTCTTAAAAACTTTTCACATAAAAAATAAAAGAAATGACCATTTGTGTTATCCTTAAAGATATAAGAAAACTTTTATTTAGTTGAATAAGCAACAAATACTTAAAAGTTAATTTAAATATCATCCGTAATTTTTTGACTAAGAAGAAATAGAGTTAATAAAAATATTTTACAGAGTTTAAATATTTAAATTGAGTAGAAAGAAACCCGTATTATTTTAATTAAAATGACAGAAGCATTAAAAATTTTTTTTTATCAATTGTCTTGTTTTTTTCCTATCAAAACAAAACTTTTTATTTATCCTTGTAAGAACGTCCGTTTCGTCATATTTTATTATTTAAAAAAAATGTGCTTAAAAATTCTGCTTTTCTAAAAAGTAAAAATTTGCTCTAATTGTTCGAACCAATTTGTTTTGGTTTGTGAAGAATTGGTTGACATTTCGAGCCCTAAACACTAAAAATGCAGTGCAAAAAACCAACGTTCTTTTTCTTGTTTTTGTTGTAGTATTGCTGCCACCTTGGTCACGGTAATTATAACCTTTTGAAAGGAGATTGCAAATTATAGTTTATGATCAGTATACTCTGGCAAATCATTATGAATAGATTCACGCTTAAGTAACGTTACCAAATTAACCAAATTTATTTTGAACACTAGTAATCAATTCGCTGAACTTTAAGACGACTTTGTGATTTCTGTCGCGCACGGCTCATGTTTGGTTAAAAGCTGGTGGCATCATCTAACCTTATTTCTTCCAAAATTAAGAAAAGGGAAAGACGCTTTGTCAAAAACAGCCACAGTGCCCATTTGCCTGAAATCATTTTCAAATGTTAACGCCGCACAGTGGCGCCATTTGAGTTTTTTCGTTGCAAAAATCATATCTTTTGAACCGAATAAGATAATTGAACAGTTTAAACAGCATATTATAGATAACTGTTCAGCCTATGAAATGAGCCTTTGGAAAGGGTGCTACGCTCTGTAGGGGCCTAATTATGGGTTATCAAAGTTAAAATTAGTAGAAAAATCAATTTTATGGTAACTAAAAAAAATTATTTTTACATTTTTAGATTGTTTTTATTTTTTTTCTTTAGGGTTTTATGTTTTAAATTATTACCCAACAAATTAAATTTATTTTTTTTTAAATTTATTTTTTCAATTTTCTGTAAAATATTTATCACAGTTCGTAAGAGAAGGTATATCTAAAAGACTAACCATTTCTAAACTATAATTATTTTCTAACTGTATTCTTGACTTCACATGCCGCAGGGAAGAAATAAGTGGATCGGAAGATGCTGCCAACATGTTGAAGAGGTCCTCATTTTGCCTTACCCTTGATGCTTTGAATGTGTTCTGCAATCTATATTTTTTATAAAATTTGTTAAGAGACTCCTGTGCTTCTTCAGAAAGCTCTCCAATTGGCAAAGACTGGTACTCAATTATATCTTTGCCATGCGCCAATATTTTATGGACGGTCGGGGTCAACTTCTTCTGTGGATACATTTCTGCTAAAAGAGATGTAGTTTTTGACGCATATTCTCCATATTTTGTAGAATTGACATTTTCTTTGCAGTTTAAAACATCCAAGATCGTTCCCAATCTTTTCACGATTTGATTGTCAATTCCAGTGATTCTAGTTACTGCCTCATCATTTTCAAAAAATCTCCTAGAAGTGTTTCCATCGTTTGAGTTACCGTATCCGTGCTTGGGACAGTCTACTTTTAGTCCAACTTGTTTAAAAAAAGCATCCTGTATTTGCTTCTTTCTGATCAGATTTGATTATCTGCGACCAAACTCTTTCACTATCCTTTGTAAATTTAATAGACAGCGCGTCCGATAATTGCTTCGTGGTCAAGTCATTGGTGGCATCGGCAAGTTTCCTCTTCCTTGTGAAAATTAAACACTCCTCAATACTTTTTTTGGGCTTCCTTTTGCTCCACTGGTTGATGTGGTGGGTTTATCTACTGCCAATATATCCAGGATGGTGTCTTCATTAAGCCAGTCCTCGTATTTGGAGTTGAAGTTCTGAATGGTTCGATTAGATTTCACCCATTTTGCCTTAATATTTGCATATATCAGATAAAAATTATTGTTTATAATTTCGCTTCTCTCTATATTTCCGTATAAGCTATCAAGTTCTTCTAGAGCAGCTTCCGTGAAAAAATTTGGTGTGGTTGACTTTCTAAACAGTTCAAATAATTTAAAATTGTTCAACGCCATGTTTTCAGTACTTAAATTGGTTAATGGTTTCAGTAATTGTTGCGGCAACTTTCAGTCGTAGACTAATCCAGGCATTATGCTTATTTTGCAATATATAGGCTTATGCTACCATGCCTAAAAATTTACCTGTTCCCTGCATACATATGGATTTAGGCTGAATAATGCAATTTTGATATTATGCACGTGTTCAAATAAGATTTGTGTCTTCCTGGAGGGACCATAAGTCAATATTGTTCTTGACCATTTGTACGCCAAAGTATTGTTTAAGTGAGGTACGTACCTGCTAATTTCAATGAGTAGTTTTTTTTCAAACTATTAGATCAAACTACTGTCAGTCAAAACATACAAGGGATGGACGCCATACAATTTCTGCAACCATGTCTTTTTAACCTTTTTTACATCTAGAAGCCAAACGGGCACGTACGGGCAGATACAATTTTTGAATTATGTAAAGAAATAATCAATGAACAGGTTTTGCAAATATGGCAAATATAGAAAAATATAGATTTTTTTTTATTTTCCGTCAAAGTTGAAAAATAGTGAAAAAACGGATAGTTTTTAAATAGTGATTTACCAGGAGAAACACAAAGAAAACAGTTAATTTTTTTTTATCATTATACATTTAATAAATACATCAATCAATTCAAACAAAAAATAAGGCGATTCGTTACCTATTTTTCGTGATATTACACCTGAAATCGCAACAAATTTACTAAAAATTGTGTGTTTTTTTGAAAACCGAAAGTCGGTCAACTTTGAACGGCTATATCTTCTAAACTAAAAATGTGATATTATTAAGAGTGGCAGATTTGAAATCGTTGAAAATCGGCGCTCATGAAAATTTTGATTTTTGCAACCTCGTTTGCTCTACGGGCGCTACTGTGCGCCGATAAAATCATTTTTTTTAAATAAATATTTAATTTGACCTTATTTAAAATTAGACAAAAGTTCATTAAATTTACTTTTCATTAAATTATTTTAATGAAGGAAGGGAAGGAATTTAACAACGTTAAATCAATTAAAATTTATTAATAATTTGTGTTCTTGACTGAACGTCGAGCTGAGTTCGGGTAAAACTCAAGTGTTTCGAGAGAAACCACATTCTTATCATCAACGTTTTTTGTAGTTTTACCCTTTCCGCCACTGCGACGGCTTTCAGTCTATACTGTGGACTCTACTTACCATATGCCTATAGATGGGAAAAGGGCAAATACCCAATTGGTAAATTGGGAAAATTGGGTAAGAATTGGTAAATACCCTGGTATTTACCCAAAGGGTGGGTATAAACGTTTTGTACAAAATTTGATACAAATTTATTGTTTAACTAAATCAAAATTAGCTTCACTTAATAAACATATATCTTCTTCACAATTTAAAGGCAATAAACTCTGGTTTAGTGCAATTTAACACGCTTCTTATTTATTATTTAATGACGTTTTTAAAAAACGAAAAGTAATTTAAAATTTAATTCATTTTATTTATCAATTTGTGTCTTATAAATACCCAAATAAATTCCCAAAAAAGGTATATACCTGGTACTTACCCGGTATTTACCCAGACATTAAGTAAATACCCGGTAGAATTCCATCTATACAAATGCCCCAAAAAAGTCTACGCGCGAAAAACAGCTTAGTGCGTCTAAGACCTTAACGAATAATATTGCAGCAGAATTCGGTTTCGCAGTTTGACAAAGGTTCGTATAGACGGTGCACAGTGATGTAATTTCACAAGAAGACGGTTACAATTCCATAACTTTTGACAGGATCGGTCCTTTTTATGTTTTTTTGCTGGATAGGTGGGATCTTAGCCTTTAATTTGCGCGTACAATTTTTAAAATTCGACTGATGTGAAAAAAATGATGGGGAGTTAAAAATGCATTTTCATTTTTTTTTTTGTTGAGTTTCAGTGTAAAAGTTAAGTATTTTAAATATATTATCAAAGTAATTTTTGGGAATACAAAATTTTTATTATCAAGATTTTGCTGGTCTTGCCTAATTCCCAATTTTTATTATTGATAAAAACACTGAAAGAATAAAAACTGGAAATTTAGCACGACAAGCAAAATCTTGTTAATTAAAAATTTTGTATTCCCAAAAATTACGTTGTTAATAAACTGGCAAGTGCACGGCTTAAAAAAACTAAACTGGCAACCTGCTTAATTTTTTACGAAAACCATAAAGCAAGTTTTTTTCTTGTTTTTATTTTGGCTGACTTCCAAAACGTACTAATACAACGTTCGTACACAATTTTACTACTGTATTTCAACCATGTACACGTACAAAGTACCGAAACAATCCAACTATGTGTTTTGTTTATTAAAACGTTTTGAAATATAAGTGATGCAATGTGTAATACTTTTAAAATCAATCTGTATTGCTTGCAAATAAAATGTTAAATGTCACAAAGCACCAACTTTAAAACCGATGCTCTGATTGCTTATTTGATGCGTTACTAATACTTAGCAGTGACGTTTTGGAAGGGTTTGCATTGTATATATATTGTACTGCGGCGTTCTGAAACATTATACTTTGTTCTAATACAAAGCAATTGACGTTTTGGAAGTCAGCCTGTGTTTTTTCTTAATCTACTTACAACTACAATAAATGTTGGAAGAATTCCAACCAATTGTAGTGGGGAATGTAAAAAAGATTAACTCACTGTTTATTGTTGTTGTTTTTATTAAAGCTTTGATATTGTTTCAAGTTAAGCTGTTGCTTATAATTCTTATTCGCTTAACAGTTTTATTTGTATAATATCTTATGTTTTTCTAAAATCTTTGGATGAAGTTTCCTGATGATCTAATCTTGTTAATTAAATGAAAAATTGTAAAATATACCGGCACAAGCTCACTCAAGGGAAAAATAAACTACACAACTGGCTTGCCAAAAACACAATTTGCTTCTGTTTGCAAATAAACAATACAAACATATTTAGTCCAAACATTAATTTATCATTTTTGTTTTGCTTTCAAAGAACGCAGACGTGGATAGCGGGAAGGAGAAATATAAAAGAAAGGATAAGAATTTGCGGTAAAGATTGGTTTAAGCAACGAGATATTTTAAAGGAAAACAATGCTGCTTAAAGAATTACAGCCATATTCATAAAAAGTTGTTATTTTAAGCTTATAGTATGTAATAACTATAAAACGCTTTTTGTCTTATAAGCCCCTTATACAAATTTGTATTCATAAACGTACATTAACAGCTTTTTTTCTGTTTAAGTATGGCAACTTTCTTTATATTTGGCTGCCATTTTATTGTAAGTGATGCATGAAACTTCTTTTCGGTTTACATGATATTCTATATTTAAATTTTTTTTATATTTTTTTTTTTTAATTGTAGACCTTCAAAATTATTCTTATCAAATAAAACTACATATAATTTTAGTTTCTGAACAAAATGTTTCCGAAAGGTATCATAAAAACTTTTGTTTAAACCTTTTTAAAATATAAGATAAGAAAGTATTGGTGTATTTACTTTTTATTAACATCACTATTATTATGATTTGTTTATTTTATTTTTTTTTATATTTTTTTGAACAATAATTTGTTGTTTAAGACAAAAAAAAAAAAACAACTAGCTGCAATATGTAATTTAATAAATAATTAAAGAGAATATCTGCATTTGCCCCTGAACAAATTCATTTAAATCATATAATTTTTTTTCAAATAATTATCAATATAACTTCAAATTGGCTGTCTAAAATAAAAAAAATTAGTAAAATGTATTTAACATGTCCGTTGTAATAAATAAAACATTTTTGTCATTATTTTTCAACATATATCACAAAAATAATATCATAAAACTGCAAACACCTTTCAAAATGTCATATTATTTTTGGTTTAAAGATATGCAAATCCAACAATAATTTTTCTTTCTTTATGAATGGTTTATTAAAGGTTCAATAGACTATTTTTCTATTTTTTTTTATGAATACAACTTTAGCAATTTTTGCTTAAAAACGGTCAATTAATCATCAATAAGTTTTTTTGAATACGGCTGAAAATAATTGTTTATCTACTTATTCACTTTGAAAGTTACCACTGAAATGATTACATTAGCACTAGACTCCACAAAGAGTTTCACAAATATCCAACATCACTGCCAACCATTAGCCATTTTTAAAATTTCCCCAAACATGCTTCAAATGTTTACGCAAAACGTTTGTACAATCTGAAAATTTTGGCATTCTTGCCAAGCCATTTGTGTGGTTTATTTTGTCCTTAACTCAGCGCTCGGCCCCATTAACTTGTAACTTGAAGACGTAGAGCACGGATATACCATATGCACAATTCACTCGTGTGTGGGGGGCTTTAAGCTTTGTTCACAATAGGAGCAACAATTTGGTTTTTTTTTTTATCTTATTTTATCATATGTTTTCCTTTTAGTTTTTCGAACAAAAATGTAACAAAAGTTTTTTTAAAAAAAAATTTTTTATTCATGACTTTTATAATAATTTCATTTAGTTTTGAATGAAAATTTTAACAAAATGTTTTTAAAAATAATAATAAATACGTATGTTTGTAAGATTGTTCTGGGCAAAACTTGCAAACGGTTTCTTAATGTGTGTGGTTGCGAGAAAAAAAGTTTCTCTATTATGAATGCCACGTGAAAATGTTGCAGCCATTGTGAACGAAGCCTTTTTTTATTTAAAAAAAAAATTGTTTCTCTATCTATTAATATTCATATATGGCTTGGTATTCGGTGGTGCTTTTCGTGTTTTAAAACAAAACCAAATGTACCATTCATCTCTGATTGAAAACTCACACACAATTATACCTACTGTTGTACTTAAAAGTTTTTCTTTCAGTTTATGAGTGTTACTTAATCGTTATTAAATTTGTTTTAATTATTTTTCACAAAAATATCAAAAGTTTAGCAATTGTTATTGTATAATTGTCGAAACAGTTACAGTTCATTGTTTATTTTTTCGCATAAATATGACTGAATATAAATGTTGAATATGAAGACTCACACCCTAATGGCATATGTACTATGTAGTATGTCTCCGTAACGGAGTGAATATTTGTGTATGTGTGATTGTTTGATGTAAACGGATTCGAAAATGGTATTTTGCTGCTACTGCTGCTGTGTTGTTGTTTTGGGAAAAATGAAATTTTAATTTTCGCCAAAAGTTTACTAACTGTAAGATCCATTAAAAATACATTTAATGAGTCACTTTTAAACTAACGACAATTTTATTTTAACGTTTTCCGTTGCCATTTCGTCGTGTCCGTTTGTTTTTCGTTACAGTGTATGAGGAGGAACTTCTGTATATAATTGTCCATAAATTCTAAAGAAATGTGCTTATTTTTTATATTTGTTTCTTTTTCATTATATTTGTTATTGTTGTTTCGTACTTTTATAAAATCTCAAAGAAAATTATTTAATTCTGTAGAATGTTTGCTATAAACAGACATACAAACAGTCACTTTCATTTGCTCTCTACTCAAGGGACCCTGTGCGCCATTGCTTCCATTTACTGGCTTAGCCTCGGGCAAGGATGGGAGTTCTATTGATGCAGTTTCTTTTTGGTTTAAAAGAGTTTTTGTGCCTTTATATGCAACACCGTAAGTTAACCAAGTTTCGAAGTGAAATTATTTATTTTATGGTTTATTTGCCATTTGGATTGAGACTTTTTTGTATACTTTGAAAAGCTGAACTAACCGTCTGTTGGTATTGAAAGATGTAAATGTGTGCATGTTTTGTAAATAAAAATAATAGCATGGTATGCTCATGAGAGTTAAAAATTTAAAGTTATATATGTACATATTTTAATTTAAAATTTAAAGTGGAATAATTGAATATAAAATGACTTTAAATTTGTTCACTCTTTTACTTAATACCAGCGTCCGGGTGTAATCTTTGCTGTTTAAAAATATTTAGTAAATAGATGATATTAATTATAAATATAAAGTTAATTATTAAATGCGATTATTTTATGTTGCGTTCGGTTACTTAAGGATTAAAAGGTTGATTGGTTAATGTGGTAGCACGCAAAAAACAAAGCGTGTTATCAAGTAGGGTTGATTGTGACTCTGTTTTAATAGGACGACACCACTCGTCAAGAAAAATTATGTTAAGGTAGCTAAGGCCAGCCCGTTGCGTTGAGGTGTTTTAACATATTGTCGAGTTTTACCCGCGATACCTTAGAGAGATCCTTTAGATGCTTAGTTCCAAGTTCTTAGCAGCTGCCAGAGAATTTAAAGAAAGAGAGACCGAGTATGCTATCGTATCTACTGATCGCCCAGGGCATCAATTCGAGGTGTCCTTTTGGTTGAAATTCAGAAGTTGCATTGACCATTTCCTGTTGTATGTGGGCTGCGTTTTATTGGTGGCCCTGCACTCTTTCATTCATTAAGCTCCACCTATCGTTAGCCTTATTTCGGTTGCTTGAAGACTTCGCCTTTGGTAAATATCTCAAACATCTCGTCTGCCCGTTTATTACGCAGAGGGACGTACAATAAGGAAATTTCAAATAGACTGCCCAGACTGGATAGATTTTTCTTACACTAGTTTACGAGAATGGAGGTTGTCTTTTGTGATTCAATGTGTGATTCTCAAAGTGTAACCTGGCTATCAACAAATATTCCAATTCATACGGTGTTCTGCAGGCTGCCATTATTTCAGCCTAAGATAAGCTTGTTCCATCCGGAAGACGGTAAGAGAGGTTAATTTGTAATTCTTGAGAAAAGACGCCAGAGCCATCAGTGTATAGCCAAGAGATATATTTGTTAGAACAGAATGAAGAACGGTAGTTCTAACCCCTGCTCCATTCCGGGAGCTCAAATATTAAATAAAATTCGTAAGTCTCGCTTAAGCTTTTACACAGGAAGTTGGGGTTGCCATTTAATGATAGGCTTACAATTTTTTATAAAAAGACGAAATCTCAAAATCTATCACGCAACCCAAGAAGTCTGCGGACTCCTATTTTTGAGCCGTTTATTAAACGATTTCTTTTTTTTAACCGATTTTTGAAGATTTTTCTACCAATTAACTCCCATGTCCCATTTTAGTAATATTTATCGTTTTATTTTTTATGAAAACATACTTTCGAAGAGAGGCCTTTACGGCCTCCCTCAACAATCCCTTAAAGAAACTTAAAACGGGCCTTCACTACTGGGCGTTCCGCTTACAATTGTGGAGCGCACGGAGCAAGAGAAAAGCTTTCGCCAGTAGGCAAAAACCTATAATGAGGGAATTCAACGGGTCCACTCCTCTGCGAAGGAAAGCAATCATGAACGGAAGCCAATTGAAGCATCACCTAAACGGCATAGGTCGGTGAGGACCCCTATCCTGGGACTAATAGGTCTAAGAATATGTCTCAACACACGCAGAGCAGGTCGTACAAGGATGTGGCACAATACCGCCTTACTTGGGCGTTAATTGACAGCAATGCCAGTTGCGGCACCATATCCTCCATAAACTGGAAAATGGTCGTCGTTGCTCTAAGAAAGGAATTCCTTAATGTCCTAAGAGGTAAGCCTGGACCATCACCCCAATGAAATGCCGTGGAGTCCCTGGGAGAAATTTGGCAGGGCGCTACAAAGGTGATGACAAAGAGAAGCCTCAAGCTTCGGTGACTACCACAACAAAAACAACCACGAAGCATATGGAAGACGATTCTGCTGCGTCATCGGCCAATGAAGACACTTAATTAATCACAGGCTTTATGGGTCGCTTCTTTGTACTGGGCGTTCCGCTTACAATTGTGGAGCGCACGGAGCAAGAGAAAAGCTTTCGCCAGTAGGCAAAAACCTATAATGACGGAATTCAACGGGTCCACCCCTCTGCGAAGGAAAGCAATCATGAACGGAAGCTATCCTGGACTAATAGGTCTAAGAATATGTCTCAACGCACGCAGACCAGGTCGTACAAGGATGTGGCACAATACCGCCTTACTTGGGCGTTAATTGACAGCAATGTCAGTGGCGGCACCATATCCTCCATAAACTGGAAAATGGTCGTCGTTGCTCTAAGAAAGGAATTCCTTAATGTCCTAAGAGGTAAGCCTGGACCATCACCCCAATGAGATGCCGTGGAGACCCTGGGAGAAATTGGGCAGGGCGCTACAAAGGTGATGACAAAGAGCAGCCTCAAGCTTCGGAGACTACCACAACAAAAACAACCACGAAGCATATGGAAGACGATTCTGGTGCGTCATCGGCCAATGAAGACACTTAATTAATCACAGGCTTTATGGGTCGCTTCTTTGTAAGATGGATGATGAGGTCATATTTCTGGAATCGGATGACAACCCAGAGGATGTAGCGATAAGCTGTAATGAAGGTTAAACAAATCAACCTTCGTCACTCTAAAGCAGCGTCAGCTGCCGTCTCCTCCTTTTAGCTTTAGGCGCGGTGGACCCTATCAGCCTAATTATAAATAAAAATTCCCCGGGAGTATTCTCCTTTCTCCCATTTTTCATATGTTAATTCAATTGTAAAAATGGGAAAAGGGAAAAAACTCCCGGGGCATTTTTATTCATAATTGGGCTGTATATGTATCCAAGAACCATTTTTATATAAATACGCCTATAGAACTCTGTACGCAGCCGATCATGGTAAGAACAGAGCTTGTGTTATATTCAAAAGCACCTTTAAAGCGTTTATCTTTTCTGATTTAAGCACAGTCGCAGTGGGAAACAAAGCCCGTACATTATGGTTTATGGGCTGATACGTGGCACACGACAAGGGTTCGGATCCTCCAAACTCCTTAGCTAGGAAGGCCATGTCGTCTGAACAACGGGCGCAAGATCCCCATAATAAAAAAAATAAAAGTAGATAAATCTAAGAACACCTTAGGAGTGAAACAAAAATCATTTATTCATTTCTTAGAATTGCAAATACTTTTTAATGTTTGAAATAATGGCAAGCAAAAACGTTTATCAGATCACGTTTATATTAACTATATATTAATTTATACTTTTTTTTTTTTAAATTAATCTTCCTTAGAAAGTTAACCCTTCGTCTTACTCATGAGTCTGGGCAGACCTTTTCCAATTTGAAATGTTATTTTCATATAAACATGTGTTAGACGGAGGGTTAAAAGGAGATACACTCATAAAACTATTATAGTAACTGATTCTAGGTTATTAAATTCATTTTCCGTACTGTTAAAATTGAATATAAATATAGTTGTTTTACGAATAATTTTATTTTTTAACATTAATGTTTGTTATTCAAAAAACAAACTACCAAAAATAATGTTTTCCGTATTTATTTTGTTATGTAGTTTGTCGGTTAAAATATATTTTTTAAAACTAAAAACTATTCAATTTTGCGGAATATGCTGCTTAATAAATAATAAATTTAAAAATTAATGTAAAATTCATTGAGACGTGCTAAATTCCCATTTTTTTCATATATGATAAATACACTGAAATTTATTGCTGAGGAAAAGCTAGCTTCATTTTCATTTATTTTAAATGAAATTTAGATTATCCGTTTTTTAAATGAATTTAAGATTGTTTTTAATGAATTTTCGTTTAAATTTAACAACAATTGGGGGATTCACAAGGTGTCATAAAGTCATATGTCTTAAAACAATAACATGAAAAAATACGACTGTTGTGAACAACCCCTCATAATTTAGTGTGCTATTTTGAATTTAAATCAGCTAATTTAAAACAAATATAAAAAAAAAATATTTACCTAAATTAAAAATATTTTTTAGTTCTAATCCATAAATTAATAAATTAAATTAGATCTTACCTGACTATTTTCCATTTTTCAGACGCAGATCACAAATAAATTTTATTTTGTTTTTTTACCAAACAGCAGAGTCCTAAGCCGATCTTATTTGACACCGCAAGTTATTCGTTGCAAAAATTGCTAGCCGCAGGTTAAATACGGATGTTAGCTGGATGAAACTATACCATCAACGGCGATGACTACAAAACCTAACGCGGCACGGCTCAGCGCTGGTCTCTTCTGATTAATTACGATAGCACAATAAGCATAGCAAGCAAAGTATTATTAATTTAAGACACTTTTTGTTTACAAAGCAACAACAATATTTTTAAACCATTGTAAAATGTTAAAACATTATGACAATATGACATGATAGCACACCTAATGAATACTCCAATTATATTTTGAGTGTATCAAACACAAAAAAGTGTAAGATTTTAAATTTATTCACCCCTATCGTGAATAATTTTTCCCTGGTAATTTTTCCCCTTTTCACATATTTGCGATCATGAACAACTCCCATGAAAAAAGGTTATTCAAATGAGAATAATAACGTGAAAAAATGTCCACGGGAAATAATTTCCCTTATCGTGAAAAGATTTTTCCTTCGTAATTTGTTCACATTTCCCTTAGATTTTCTCACTTCATTTTTGCTAGGGAACAGAACATGTTTGTAAGTAGTTCATGCTATACATATATCGAATATTAGGGGCTAGATCCGTTAATAAGGCACAAACCGTTATATTGGTTAACAAAATGCAAAACAAAAAGTCGATTGCTAGCGGATTTGTGAAGTTTTCGAAAGACGTGGTGGCAGAATTTTGGAAAATATTTTACTATGTACATAAAATTTAAAAAGTGCAAAAACTAACGTTGTAATCAAACTATCCCTCCAATATTAATATTTTGCTTTATAACTTTAACTTTTCTTTAAATTATATACATGAACAAAAATTTCATTGATTTAAAATTTTTTTATTCTTTCTTCTTTTTTACATTCACTGAAACTGATAGCGTGAAAAATTTTTCACATGAGATTCACGATTGCTTTTGCCCTTCGAGGGGAATGAAAATTCCATGGGAACAAAAATTCCACTTGTTATTCACGATAGGGGTGATTATCTCTCATTGAATTTCCTTTTTTTCTACCACGACTTATTCTTTTATCGTAGTCCACAAACTAAAATTTTTAGCATCATTGCCAAATCTTTATGAATGCGCACATAATTATGCTAGACTAAGCAACGATTCTACAAATGTTTGACCAAAAGGTGAGACATTTCCATTGAACTCTAATGTCTGAATAGATTCCAAGCAAAACAAATTCCTTAAGTTTATCTGATTATACAAATTTTGTTGCTTATAACAGCAAATAATTTCCAGAATTAGCGTAAATCTTCGCTTATTATGCATTTTTTAAAATATAAATGTTATACGTTTCCGGAACTAAAAAATGTCAGGGAAAATAAAAACCTACTAAATATTTAATTGAAAGTCGCACACCTTTGAAAAATTACCCTATATTTTGATTTGTATAAACATTTTACAAAATATTAAGATTTTAGAAATTATCAAAGTAATTTTTGGGAATAAAAAATTTTAATTTAAAAGATTTTGTTATTCGTGCTTAATTCCCATTTTTTATTCTCGATAAAAACACTGAAATTTATTGTTGATGGGAGGATAAGCTATTCCTATGCGCATTTCACTGGTTGCTTAGGCCAGATCATCAGGAAACTTCATCCATAAAGATTTTAGAAAAACTAAAGATATTAAACCAAATAAAACTGTTAAGCGTATAAGAACTATAGGCAACAGTTCTACTTGTAACAATATCGAAGTTTAAACAAAAACATAAACAATAAACAGTGAGTTTATCTCTTCTTACTTTCCCCACTTAACCTACTTACAACTACAATTACTCACTGTTTATTGTTGTTGTTTTTGTTTAAGCTTTGATGTGGTTACAAGTAGAACTGTTGCTTATAATTCTTATACGCTTAACAGTTTTATTTGGTTCAATTTCTTTAGTTTTTCTAAAATCTTTTTGGATGAAGTTTCCTGGCGATCTGGCTTAAGCCAGTGAAATGCGCATAGGAATATCTTATCCCATCAACAATAAATTTCAGTGTTTTTATCATGAATAAAAATTGGGAATTAAGCACGAATAACAAAATCTTTGAAATTTTAGCAATAATAATGTCATGGTAACCTGCCGGCCGCGGTTCGAATCCCGGCCACGGTCAAGAATGAAAGATTATCAATAACAATTTTAATTAATTCTCATGTTGTAAATTTCCTTTCTTCATAAAAATAATTTAATGAAAATTAAATTTAATGAACTTAAGCCTAATTAAAAATATTGAAAATTTTGATTAAAAACCATAAATAGTTCAACAAAATAACCACAATACTAAATATAATAATAAAAAACGTTTGTGGTTTTTAGCGGTACAGCAACAACAATACATGTGAGAAGCGTTGCCATCGTATATGAATTTTTCTAAACTCTGTTGTTTACATCAACTCATTAAAGTTGTATATTTATTAGGGAGGTAAGGATACAAAACTGAAGTAAAGTTATTTTTTATTATACTATATTACTGTGTAAGAGATTCTTAATTTTTAAAATTGATATTAATAAGATTTTTAAAACAACGAACTGAATTTGAATTCATGGCAAAATTACTAAAATTTAAATTCTTTTTAAACAAAAAAATTGTAAAAGATTATTATTTTTTTGTATTGCAAACAGTGTAACCAGAAGATTTTTTGAAAAATACCTACGCATACCAAAAAAAAATCCGATTTTTCCCTACACGTTGCAAAAATTTTCCCTACAAAATTCCCTACGCGTTTTAGTCATTAAAGCCTTAGAAAAAACAATAGTTATAAAAAACTAATTTCATTAGCATATGTTTAATAAAGCTCTAACAACAAAAATAAATAATATAACTAAAAAAATGTATGTTCTTCTAATTAAATTCAATGGCGTATATTCAGAAATCATAACTAAAGTTGTAACTAACATAAGAAAGTTATAGATCTTATTCACAATTCATAACTAACGTAGTAACAGCTCTCAGCTGATAGAAGAAATGCAACCATGCATATTGGCATTTAGAGAAAATTAAATGTCGATAATAATTTGATCGATATATTCTGTAATTAATTAAAAAGCTTATAAAACTATTAAAATCTCATTTTTTGTTCTTTAAAAAATTAACGCAAATTCTAAAAAAGTTGTTTTTTGGTTATAATAGTATATAAATCAATTAAAATAATAATAAAAATATTCAAAAGAATTTTATCGACTAAGACCACATCTCTAGTTTATTTTTTTATGGATTTTTTTTTTTTTTTTTTGGTGCAGCAGAAATTCATTTCAAACACAAATTATAATTGCAGCGTGTTTTATACGTCTTAACTATTTTTTGCCATGTTTTTATCTGTTATTATTTGAATATCTCTTATAATTCTCTCCATTTATTTTATATAGCCACTTCAAAAATGTTGTACTTTTGAAATAAATTATAAAATGATATCAATCAGCTGTTCTTTGAATGTATTAGTTAGTTGGCATTTAGTTACAGCTTTACCTATAATTAAGTGTAAACTTTTTATGCTGCAAGTAATCATCTGTGAATAGCTTAAATAGGTACTTAAAAAAGTTAACACTTGGTAATGATTTATGAATATGCGCCAATGAAAACAACAAGAGGTTTAAAAAAAATATGAACCCCCGTATCCATAAACATTTATTAAGTTTAACAAATGTTTTTTAAGTAAAATTCTCATAGAAAATTTGTTTTGTAAAGCTTTATAAAAATAATATTATTTTTATGAATACGGCAGGTAATCTTTATATGTATGATAATTTTAATTTATTTTGTAAATAATCGGCCATGTCATGGAAATCAAAGTCACGCGAAAATGAAATCGAACAAATTTTGAAAACTCTCCCGTATTTAAAGTTCAAAAAAAATAATTCCTTTTATATACCTGAACTACTTTTGAATTCAGGAAAAGCTGCGTAGATTTTTACAATAATTCAATTGCAAATCTTCGTCGATTTCAATTTCACGTGATTTTGATTTCCATCACATGGCCAAAAATATGTATTTCTTTTGAACTGAATTTTCAAAAGTGACAATTAGTATATTCGAAATTAATTCAGCCTCTTCCATTGTTTTGCGAAAATTTTCTTCTAATACAAATTAAACTTCAAGTTGTGTGGCTCATTTTGTTTCGCTTCACCATTTGCATTAAGTAAAGCAAACAAAATCCGAACTAGTTTTGATAACCTTGGAAATACAACCTCGTCATTGTAGTTTTTCCTTTAACCATTTTTTTATTGAAAACTGTTCCAAATCCATGTTTCAAAACAAATTAGTTTTACAATTTCAGAAAATTAATTTTATGCGATTGTTATACACTCATTCAAAAGATCATTGAAGCTTAAGTTAAATTGTTAAGACAATAGTTGAAATTTGTACACATCTTTTTTTTTTGTCCAAAAATATGTTATGGGCATCAGAATTCCATTTCTTTAAATATTTAATCATAATTAAAAATAAATTTTTGAGGATTCATTTCCTATACAATACCATAAGAGAAAAAAAAAAATACCTACATTTTGCCGAATATAAAAAATCTGTCCGATTTTCCCTACACGCAGAGAAAAAACATGATTAAATATGGTCACCTCCAACAAAACTATTGTTAAAGAAAATTTTAAACATATTATGTTTTATATAACCATATTATTATCACCTATAATCATATTATGGTTGAATTATTCCTCCATCAAGAAGCCACAACCATATTATGGTTGCCTCTGAACATATTGGCGCATATTCATAAATCATTACCAAGTGTAAACTTTTTTAAGTACCTACTTAAGCTATTCACAAATGATTACTTGCAGCATAAAAAGTTTACACTTAATTATAGGTAAAGCTGTAACTAAATGCCAACTAACTAATACATTCAAAGAACAGCTGATTGATATCATTTTATAATTTATTTCAAAAGTACATTTTTGAAGTGGTTATAAAAAATAAATAGAAACAAATGGGATAAGAGATATTCAAATAATAACAGATAAAAACATGACAAAAAACAGTTAACACGTATAAAACACGCTACAATTATAATTTGTGTTTGAAATGAATTTCTGCTGCACCAAAAAAAAATCCATAAAAAAATAAACTAGAGATGTGTTCTTAGTCGATAAAATTCTTTTGAATATTTTTATTATTATTTTAATTGACTTATATACTATTATAACCAAAAAACAACTTTTTTAGAATTTGCTTTAATTTTTTAAAGAACAAAAAATGAGATTTTAATAGTTTTATAAGCTTTTTAATTAATTACAGAATATATCGTTCAAAATATTATCGACATTTAATTTTCTCTAAATGCCAATATGCATGGTTGCATTTCTTCTATCAGCTGAGAGCTGTTACTTCGTTAGTTACGAATTGTGAATAAGATCTATAACTATCTATGAACTATTTTTTAGTTTCTGTTTTGTTAGTTACAACTTTAGTTATGATTTCTGAATATGCGCCGTTATGTTTAAATATGACAGTAATTTGTTTTAAAATTAACAATAGTAATTTCCTCTTTTCCAAGAGCAACATGCTATGGTTGAAAATCAACCATGCTATTATTAGTGTTAAACATGTTCTTGTTATTTTTAACCATAACATATTCGGAGGCAACCATAATATGGTTGTGGATACTTGTTGGAGGACTAATTCAACCATAATATAATTGTTGGTGACAATAATATGGTTAAATGAAACATAATATGCTAAAAATTTTCCTTAAAAATAGTTTTGTTGGAGGTGACCATACTTAAACATATTTTTTCTCTGGGTGTACGCTCCTATTTTAATAACAAAAACCCTACATGTAGGGATTTTTTCCCTACTTTTGGCAACACTGATTGAAAATCCGTTTGAAGCAGGTCTGCAGTGCAAAATAGTTCAGATGCAACCGAACTGATTTCTGTGCCATGTTCTTAAATTTTGGGTATAACTTTTCATTCCAGTAAACAGCGGAAATGCGGAAATTTTTTGGTTCTGAACTATTCTACATCTCAGTTTATTCATTTATTGTATTTTCTAATAATGTTTGAAGATTGTTAACTTGCGTAATTGCGTCAGACAATCACACTTATTGTGGTTGGCGAATTTAAAACACGCCTGCGACTGTTTGGTAATAGATTAAAGGAAATAAGTTTATGTTCTCTTTGCCAATTTTAGGTATGAAAACTACTTACACTCCTCTGGGTGGAACATGGTTAAGTGAAAGACAGAGCTTGAGCTTTGCAAAATTTATCTGAAAATGCCATTAGGTTCCAGTGACCAGGGCTGTGGAGTCGTCATGAAATAGTTCTAACTCTGTCTCCATCCGCTGCAGTTTTAAAAGTACGATTCCGACTCCTTCTCTAACCTCGATGCTAAATGTATATGAGACTGGCCCATATTTGACTTTAAACTTTTTAAGATATAGGAAGAAAATGATTCCATAAAAATTTCAAATCGATATTTTAATTCTTACATGTGCCGCATTAAGCTTTTATATAGTTATTTACATATGTATGTAAAGTTGATTTCATAAAATTTTTTTTTATTTTGAAAAATATTAAAAAAAAAATTTTCGACTCCGCACTTTAAATTTCATTAAAATCTGTTGAGTAGTTATTGGGAAATTTAAGGGCAAAGTGGAACTTTAGATTTTTTTTTAACTTAAGCGTGCAATATGGTTTTTTTATTTCTTTTAATTATTTAAGAATTTAATTTTTAGATTTAAATAATAATCATTGACATTTTTTGTAATAATAGGACACTCAAAAAAATTAAATGTTTACACTATAAAAAAAATTTTAACATTAAAAAAAAATAGTAAAATCCACTGGAAATTTTGCTATTATTGCTGAAAAATAACAATTTTTTGCTTTCAAATTTGTTTACACTTATTTATTCTTATTTATTTATTAAAACATTTCATACATATGTGGATAAAAAAAACCTTTTAAAAATAATAGCAGCAATAGATTTTAATAGCTTTTGTAAAAATGTGAGTTTCTGTTTATTATTATTTTTTACTAATACAATGTCTGTCTTATAATGTTTTCACACCTCAAGCTAAAACCTGGTTTTAACATTAAAACTATTTACAGCTGATTTTGCGTTCTCATTACAAGTTTTATTAAATCAGGTTTTAACTCACAGTTTGTCTAATAATTTTAAAAATTAATTTCTCGTAGAATTAAGTAAATTTGTATAAGAAAAGAATAAAGTGAATGCTTGGGAATAAAAAAAATTTATATAAAAAATTAATTTTAGAGTATTTTTATCGGTTTGACGTTTTTTTATTTTTTTAAATTTATTTATTTTTATTTAGCGCCATCCCAGCTAGCATTTGGGTAATAATTTATTTTAATATTACCTAAATGAGTCTTCTTAGATCCCATTTGATGATTAAAAACTGATTTATCACTTGAGAGATTGAAAGAGTCCATATATCGTTACTTATAACGCAAAAGACCCTTACTTACCAAAAATTAAAAACCGTGTTTATCATTGATTCTGATGTATTGCATCATCACAAATGTACGCAAAATTTGGAAATTTTGGAATCTTCCGACAAAAATTTGCGATTTTATAAACAAAAAACAAACAACCAAATCTACAAACGATTAAAGGCCTTATTCATAAACATTATTCCATGCTTATAACAGGCTTATAAGACAAATTGTATATGAAAATTTTGTTTAATTGACCTTTAATAAAACTGAAACACCTTTTATGAATAAGGGGGTAAATGATTAACGCTAAAAGCCCAAACTAACCGTGTGCATAATATATAATATGATATCGTCAATATATTAAAATAATGATTTATTAATATTTTTAAATATTTTGTATTTTTGTTCATTCGTCTTGTCAAATTAAAACATAAAAATAAAAATTTTCGTGTCAGCCAAACATATTAAAAGTTTGGCTAAAAAAAGCCCAATCGTAACTGTCAATTTATGAAAATAAATGTAAGTGCGAATGGTTTCTTATTTCATTTACGAGAACCCGATAACTTTTGTTGGGTTTAAAATAAAATATTTTTATATAATCAATGGGCACTTTTATCAGAGAAAAAAAATTCAAAAATTATTTAAAATATAATTAAAAGCTACATGTGTATAATTTTACTATTAAGAACTGAGACGAAAATATGTACTAACTAATGATTATAAAAACTACCATTAAAATGCTCAAAAAAGAATCAGAAAATTGCATTACGAATAATTCTTTGAGGTGATAAATATGTAGTGTAGCATTTTCTCACAACAGGAGTATAATTCATGATCGAAAAATGCTTCACATAGCTGATTCCTAACAGATTCGATTGTGATATAAAATGCTTGCTGGGACTAAACACTATCAGCTGTTTTCAATCTTTTTAACTTGGTAGCACTGAATTTAGTACAACTAAAACATAGTTGTGTTTCATAAAATCTACTTAAAACCAAATCAAAAAAGGTTTTAAGATGGTTTTAACAAAATTATTTTGTATGGTAAAACCAGGTTTTAATGATTGGTTTTATCGTTAAAACCAAAATTTGTGTTAAAACCTTAAGTTTGAAAACACTATTAGATCTAATGAATTATAAATATTGTTAATTTAATTGAAAGATTGATTGCAAATATTCCATATTCTCTTCTGTGTTATTTCTGTTCTTTAGTAGTTTTTTTGACTTCTTCTTCTAAGTCCCGATGTTCCACTCTCCAATATATAAAATAGGTCTTCATTTGTGGAATTTCGTGAAATTTTTCGAGTATTGTGCTCTCTATAAAATCTGTAATTCTTATTCCTTTTTTTCTGAGCTTCCTCTGATAAATCTCCAAGTGGCACCAACTGATATTTAATGACATCTTCTCCATGATAAAGGATTTTGTGAACTGTAGCAGACATATTTCTCCATGGGTACTTGGTTGTATATATTTTTGCAGTTTCCTTATCAAAATCTCCAAATTTTCTAGAGTCAATTACTTCATTCCACGCAAGTTTCCGGATCTGAAAAGAATCTTCTTGCGGCATTGCCATCATTTGTATTGCCTGTTGTTTCGGCTGATCTATAATCAACCCAAATTTGCGATATTCATCTTAAACATGTTTCCTTTTTGAACTTCTTAACTCCTTGTTGGTTTCGTTGTTTCTTATTGATCCTGAAGATCCGAAAGTCAAATCATAACTGATTTTAAGTATGTGTTCCATAAGTCGTATTCTTGCATGTAGTGGTGATAATCCAAATTCATATGCATCAGTATTATCTAATGATTTTGTCGGGACTTGGTTTAATTGGCTTGATGTTGCATGGCATATGATGCAGCCTTCGTGTTAGTCAAAGCCTGGGCTACTTTTCCATCTATCATTGTTAGCACTGATTGGTTTCTAAAATACTCTCCGGCCAATTCTTTATAGCTGAAGCTCTCCATGTTTATGAAAAACGTTGTTATTGCTCAGATATATTATATCCACTGAGTTTGCATCGGAATGTCACTTGCTTTTAAACCTTTTCATACTTTTTTTCATACCAAATACAGGTAGAATAAAAAGGATTAAAAAACTTAAAATCCTTTTATTTATATGCTATAAAATACCTGGCACAAATTTAACAACGCATTGCATAGCAAAAGGGTCATGGAATATTATTAGAGGCGTAAAAACAGATAAAATAAAAAGACCAAACAAAATTTAAAAATCCCTTCTAAGGTGGGATTCACAATATACCTGTTTAGCGTAAACGCGTGTCTAAGCTCTTTATTCTACTATAAAATACGCTAGTGTGAACGTAGTGTAACGGATAAGGATGAACAAGGGTAGCTATACGTTTTTCTGATTATGTAATATTAATAAAATATTTAAATGTACTACCTGTATTATTTTTGATCACGATCAATTTTCCCTATATCATAAATTTTTTTGAAGACAAAAGCACATGATTTCTGTTACTTCTGCAAACATTTTTGCGGAATAAAAAAAAATTGTAAAAAAACAATTTCAATTTCTATTCTACTAAAGTTAAAATTTGACAAAAATAGTATAGTTTAGAAATTTTTTTTGAGTAATTTCATTAAAATTAAAAAAGTGTTAAACAGACGGGTCCAAACGGGTACAAGAGTATAAACAGGGTTGAAGAAAACACTATCACCTTTCTATCAGTGGTTTTATCTTCTTAATCCCTTTTGATCCGCAAAAGTTCTATTCTACTAAAGTTGACATTTGACAAAAATATAGTAGTTTAGGAAATACAGTAGACGCTCGCAAATTAGAACCGCTTTGTTTTTGAGGCAATTCTAATTTCTGAATTATTCTAATTTCTGGACGTTTTTATTTCGAATAAAAAATAAAAATTACTTAAATTTTTTTTAATTCAATTTTATTTAATTGACATTAAATGTATTTTTTAAAATTAAAAATACCGTGTCGTTTCTTATATGTATTTGGAAAACTATCCATTGCTTCCACGGAATGCATTTTCATCTTTATAGGGATATTCCTCTCTAAATATTTTTTAGCTTTCTCTTTAAACCACTCATACAGACGACTTACCATATTTGGGTATTCAGCGCTGTGCAAAGATTTATTCCTTGCTTCCTGATATGTGTTAAAAACAGCATTTAATATTGCTGTTCTATGTGATTTGATATAGCTGATCGAAGATGTCGTGACGTTAATATTCCCTTCAAACCCTTTGTTAAGCTTTTCTAATATTTTGACCTTCGTTTCCAATGATAAAGTGTTTTTTTGCGTTTATTTGACATTTCGAATGATACACTTTCACTTTTTAATAGAGACTTCCAAAATATGTACACATGTTTCGAATTTCACAAATAAACTAGCCACAAATATATATAAATGCAACAAAAAAACAACAAATAAGGAAACACATCTAAAATTTGGTGATTCCCCTTTTTAGTTTTACATGTTCAAACAGAATTAAAATAAATTGCGGATTTCTTGTGTTCAAATAACAAAAAAAAAAAAAAAACGCTCTGAAATTAGAACTATAAATTCGAATTTTAGAGCGTTTAATGTATTGCAAACACTGATTCTAATTTCTGGACGTTCGAATTACTGAAAGCTCTAATTTGTGAGCGTCTACTGTATGTCCTAACATCTCAAATATAAATAACACAACAGTCGCAAATATTACCTTTTTAAAGGTAACAAGACTACCAACCTAGCAAAAAAGCAGGCAGGTCATTATCGCTGATAGTTTTTGTACAATGATAATTTCTTTCGGATTAAATATTAAAAAAAAAGTTGTGTTTAACAACATGCCACAATTGCCAATATTTTGACATAATTTTTTGGCTACCTTATATGTTTACTATTAAATAAAATTAAAATTTTTAAAATCGGTGACAAACAAAAATTGGACTTTTGGCAAATGAAATAAAATTTTCAGCCACTGTTCTCCGGTACAAAAACCTCAACTCCGACTCTACAGTCCTGGGTAAAACTATCGAGCGCCCATAAAATTCTCTTTTCAGAAATTATATTGCCTTCAGTCTCGAAGTTAAGTCAAAACATTCGGGAAGTAAGTATTAAGTAGAATTTAAATTATTTTTGCTGATAATTCTTACTATGTATTATTCGTCCTCCTGACGTAAGTCGGGCTGAAGTAACTGCATAGTACTATCTATTTATTTGCTTTTTTATGGGCTATCTGCTTTTCCCGGAAGATCTGCAAAATTAGTTGCTTTAGTAAATATTGAAAGCTCTACGAACTTCGTTTCTAAACGTCGACAGTTCCTAAAACCAACAAGCGGAAACTTTAAAGAAAGTTTTCTCTATATTTTCAATTCTGTCCGGGGTTCCTGAACCAACGATATGTTGATATCCTTGTGTTACCACAGAAGTTATACCGACTTATCTTTTATCTTTCTCCGTTTTGGCGGCTTGTCACTGTCTGACTGAGAGCAAATACGATTAAACCCTCTTAAGAGCGTATTTTTTTTTCAGATTTTGCTTTTGCTATAGCGGATTGCTTTGTCTATTACCCACATTGCCAGGGAATAAGGTCTTTTGATTAGAAGCCAGAATATTGTTCTCAAATGAAATATCTATCCAACTCTTTTTTCCGTTTTTGTTGAACTGTTGTTTAGCTTTTAAGATTATATTTAACGTAAATCTTGGGAGTTGGAGGGGATGGATCATCCTTACAGTGATGGACTAGACTAAATACTGACAACCGGCCCGTGCTCTGGCACCGTTCACGACCAGCCTTTTTTTTAACAACTAACTAGTTTTTTATGTCCTTGGCACTTCTACCAACCACCTCAAGTTTACAACTGCGGAAACTGGGATAAGAAATAGGAAAGTAGAAGTCCGGTTCTGTGAATAGAGATAGAATGGATCTGAATAATAGTCCAAATTTTTTTAGGAGAAAGTTTTTCTTAGAAAAAAATATGAAAAAATTTGTAAATAAAATTAAAAGATAACCTCATTCATTCATTGCGCTTTAAACTTTTTATTTTTATTTCTCGATTTTTCGATTTGCTTGGTACTCTAACATTAAATTTATATACAGTCAAATCCCGATAATTCGTACCCCGATAAATCGAAATTCCCGATAATTTGTAATAAGCTGTCAATCCCTTGAACAAATTTAGTTTAGTTTATTTATTTATTCCAATTCTATACACAAGACTTAAAGCCTCTTATTGCAGTATAGAACATTGTTTTAGCAGAAACATTAAAAATAAAAATAAAAATTGTTATTTGTAAATGATAAAATTTTAAAACAAAAGAAAAAATTTAAAAGAGAACAAAAATTATTAAATAATAAATTAAATTAAAAATTAACAAAATGATAATATTAAAAATCATAACACAAAAAAAAAAAAAAATTTAACACGCAAAAAAATTTAGAATGCTTTTTTTAAAGCTCAGTGCGTTACTAATTATTTGTATATTATGCGGGAGTAGATTCCAAAGACGGATTGCATTAAGGAAAAATTGCCAATCAGATGTTAAACTTTGGTGTCTAAACAATAAAATTCTTTTACCTCTATTAGAGCTAGATATGGTAAGGCGGCTATACAGATGTTGTGGTTGTTGAGTAAACACGATTTTGTGCATTAATATCAGTACTCTTGTTTTGAGAAGGTCATCAAACTGAATACCATAAAGTTTTACCGTAAAAGGAGAAACAGAATTAAACCTTTTTACGCCATATACGTATCGTACAATACATTTAAAGACTGAGTTTAATTTTCTTTCACTTGCGGCATCACATTTGGCAAATAATTCGCATCCATACATCAGAATTGGCAATAAATAGGTTTTTGCAAGAAGTATTCTTATTTTGATAGGTGTACAATACTGCGTTTGCCAGAGAGTTCTAAGCATGGAATAGGTACGGCCACATGCATAATTAATATGGTTGCACCATGTCAGGTTCTTATTAAAAATAATACCAAGATTTTTTGCCGTATTTACCCTTTCAATACGTTCATTACTAAGAAAAATATCAGGTATATGATCGGTTATAGTAGTTCGTTTTTGGATAACAAGATATTTAGATTTTTTTGGGTTTATACTAAGACCATTAGCAGTAGCCCATTCATAAATTTGTTTTAACTCAGTATTCAGAGTTAAGACACATTGTTCAATTTCAGATGTATCACAGCTGATGTAAATCTGAACATCGTCAGCATACATTCTGACTTTGCAGCACAGAATACTAACAGAACTGAAAAAAGTGACGTGTGAAAAAGGCCCAAATCAGTTGCGAGGGCAGCTTTCGAAGAAAGAGACAAAAAGCTTTTTTTGGTGGTGAAGTGGCAATGTGTAAAAACAGGCAGCAACAATCAACACAAATGGCATGATCAAAACAAAAATAACAAAACACAGACCACGTTAAAAAAATGCATTAGTTCAACAAACGTTGTGTTTTGTGCAAAAAAAAATGTATTTATTAATATTTTTTGTTTTATAATGTTATTTATTTACTTAAATATTATTTACTTGTGTTGTGGTAAACTTAAAAGTTAATTTTTACAAAAGCTTTGCAAATAAATCTCAACTAAATAAATTTGTGTTCATTGTATTGCGGCATAAAAGATGATGCAAAGAGAAATGAAAAAGGGCAGCTTTCTTAGAAAGAGACAAAAAAAAACGCAAAATCTTCCGTCTCGTGACAGTTCTGTTAGTATTCTGTGCTTTGCAGTGTGTAAGTTGACTCGGAAGGTCATCAGCATAAAGCGAAAATAGAAGGGGCCCAATAATTGACCCCTGCGGTACACCCCTCGCTACAGGTAGAAGTTTTGATTTGTTGTTACCACTTTGAACATACTGATGCCTGTTGGTAAGATATGTTGATATCAGACTTGTAGCAGCTGTAGAAAACATAAACATGTGTTGTAGTTTGTAACATAGGACGTTATGATCGACTGTATCGAAGGCTTTTGAATGGTCCAAAAGTACTAAGATATTTGTTTTTCGTTCATCTATACCACTTCTTATATCTTCCGCAACATCTACAAGTGCAGTTATACAACTGTGGTTTTTCCGAAACCCAGATTGTTTATCATTAAGCAGATTATGATCATTAACGTAAAGCGATATCTGATTGTGAATTATCCTCTCAAATATTTTCGACATAAAGGGTAAAATGGCAATTGGCCTATATTCTGTTTTAGTTTTGGGTATTGGTATTATTTTAGATTTTTTCCAATTTGAGGGAAAATGACTGGTGGTAATTATGGTGTTAAATACATGTGTAACAAAGGGCAATATTCTTGGGAGAATTAATTTAAAAAATCTTGGGTGGATTTCGTCCACGCCAACTGCATTTGATTTAATTGACATACAGCTTCTTATAACGTCAAACTGGTCTACGCAATCAAAAGAGAAGTTATAATGGGGTTGACGATTGTCATGGTTGTGATTGTAAAAATCAATATCTGCTTCTACCATAGGAATATTCACAAATTTTTCATTAATAACGTCTGGATCAATAATAACAGGGTCATTATTTCCAGATTTACCGATACCGATTTCCCTTACAGCCTTCCATGTTTTTTTTGATCCCAGAGCCAAGGAGAACTTTTTAGTGTAAAATTTTGATTTTTCCTGTTTAATGATTCTGTGTACTGTTTTTCTCGCCAAACAATATTCAACATGTAGATCGTTGGTTCTAAACCGCTTCCAACGTGAAAATGCAAGGTCTCTTTGATTAATAGCTTGTTTAATATTTGATGAAAACCATGGTCTTTTTGTTTGACCCACTACTTTAGTTTTTAATGGAACAGCTTGATCAAACAAATATAATATATTACGTTCAAGAAAGGCTAGTTTATCCTCTATTGAAACCATATAATAGATTGCATTCCAATCAATTCTAAAAAGTTCTAACTCCAATGTGGCGTATTTAATATTTTCGAAGTCACGAAAAGTTATTGAATAGGGTGAGATTTGGAGTTGAAAATTATAGGTCATAAATAATAAATCGTGTTTAGAAAAACACGGAACAGACAGTTGATCGTATAATATAATATTACTTACATTACTAACAAAAAGAAGATCAATTAAGGTGCTGTTGGACGAGGTAAAGTGAGTAGGTGTAGTTATGTTGGTTGGAAAAAGTCCCAATGGTGCCAAGATGTCAATAATGCTTGAGTCAATTAAAAGGTTCCAGTTAAAATCACCAACAAGGACAACATCATTATATAACGCTGTGAAATTCTCCAAAATTGAAAAAAAATTTTCAATTGGTATGTTGTTATTAGGCCTGTATAAACTACCTACCAGCAATTTTCTTTGTTGAGATATAACTTCTATTAAGATGTATTCCACCAAACCATTATTATTATCACCATTAACATTAATAACAGAACTATCATTAGATGTGCTTTTAATATTATAAGATATGCCTCTTCTAATATAAATAGCTACTCCACCAGCGCGCCCAACTCTATCAACCCTTATTAAATTGTAGCCACTTAGAGAAACGGAAAGATTACTGATACTTGCATGAAACCATGTTTCTGAAACGCAAACGATATCCATGTAGGAGTTCTCAAATATATACCGGAATTCTTCAATTTTAGGCGCCAAACTTTGAGCATTGATATGACAGATTTTTAAACCGTGTGCATGTTTAGAAAGAATTTTGATCATATTTGCAGTACCGTATGTGGATCTATCCCCTAAGTTATTTATATTGTGCATTTATATATACACAAAGAAATAAGAATGTAACGCACGAGTTGACAAATGGTTTTTTGAATTTAAAACAATTTTTAAAATGAAACATTGTAAATTGAAACATTGTAAAATGAAAAAAATAGTAAATAAGATAAAATATCACAAAGAGTATAAAAAGAAAGTAAATAATGAGAAAAATAAGGGTATAAATATATAAAAATAAATTTTTGTAGCTGCGATTCGTTATTTCTTTGATAACCAGCGCCAAAACTATCCTGATCACCTGATACAGGAAATAACCAATCTAAATGGTCGATTTCATCAATCTGAATAATAGGATCGTTTGCCGTTTTTTTTACGTATACGAGCCCTCGCATGGAGAATGCACTATGTATCCTGCGCTCCCTTTTCATTTTTACGGCAGCTCGCAAAATTTTATAATTATCCTGTGTTAAGCTTTCATTCACAAAGAATTTATTTTCGGAATCGAAACCAATTTGATTTAAACAAAAGAAAAAGTCTTTATTTTGTTTCTTAAAATTTGATAATGTTTTTAAAAAATAATTTTTGTCGTATTGGGACCACATTTTAACAATAATTGCAGCATCAGGGGAATCGTTTTTATTTTTGTTATTATGATTTTGTAACCGATATATGTTTTTGATTGGGGGGATGGTTGTGTTAATCGTTGAACAAATATCTTTAAAGATTTCGTGTAAATTTTCATTTGGATTAAAGGGGATTTCATTAATACGAATGTCTTTCGCGACGGTAAAATTTTCTTGCCGTCTTAATTGGGTTTTTAAACTTTTTATTTCAGCACCCATTGTTTTTATTTTAAACTCCACTGTTTCTATTTTTGTTATTTCTGTTTCTAGCTTGTTGACTTTTTCTGATACTTCAATAATATTATTTTTCATTGCACTAAATCTCTTATCTAGTTCATTTAAGAGATCATTTTTGTACTCAACAAATTTTGTTTGCATCATTTCTTGTATTTGGTTTGTTAGTTTTTCAAAACGTTTGTCCATTATCGTAATAAATTTGAGCGGAGATTCAGTGTCAGTTAATCTCGGTGTTTTTGAAATATTTCCAAGGAAAGAGTTATGTAAAACTTCTCTCATTCTCTTTGATGAGGGAGTTTTAACAGATTCCTGGTCATTGTTATTTTTATTTTCTTTTGTGTAGTTATTTTCATTGGTGGTATTTTGCATTTTTGTTGTTCTTTGTTTTTTTGTAGTTGACTTTTTCATTTGTTTTTTTGCTGCTTGCCTTTTATGCAGTTTTGCTTGTTTGTTTGGTTGTATGCACTTGCTATTGTTAATTTTAATATTGTTAATTTTAATTTGGTTCTTTTTTTATTGTTGTTGCTTGTAAGTTTGGTTGTATGCAGTTTCTATTGTAATATTAATATTTTTTTTGTTTAGATATTGTTAATTTAATTCCTTTTTTTTAAATACGTATTTTAGAACTTAAAAGCGCACAGAAAACAATACACGTCCGCTCTCTTCAAAATCTATTTTTAATTCGTTAATTCATAAAAATTCCATACTTTTTAGTCCACTCGCTAATTCGTAATTTTTTTTTGAAAAACCCCGTTAATTCGTATTTATTTTATTTAAACCCTGTTAAATCGAAACCTCGCTAAATCGAAAACCTTGCGATTACGAATTATCGGTGCTCTACTGTAGTTTTTTTTTACTTAAAAGAATTTTACAAATTTAACATGGATTTCTATTTAATGTCAAAAGTTTTGCGGTTCACTTAACGGAACTCCATTATATAATATTCAATAAAATTTATTTCTAATAATAAAAATAGATATATAGATAACGTTTGTTTTCGTATGTTGGTTTTTGTTTCTGGTCATTGGATCTGTTTTAAATTTATTTTTAATTAATATAATACTGTTTTTTGTTTCAGTAAAATAAAAATGACAAGTTGCTTATAACAGATTGGAACCAGAAAATCGTATCTAATTAATTTTTTTATTATACTTGGAAACGTCTTTCAAACTTTCTCATATCTTAGTTAAATTAGTATTTAAAAAAAAAAAATTTGTTATGTTTAAAGAAATTTTCATTTCGTATTTAAGTACAATGAATGTAGTCATTAATATATAATCCTTTGTATCTTTAATACATGTGCATGGGAAACATAAATTCCTTGTGTATTAAATTATATGAACCGAATATGATGAGCTTAATTTACTTGTAAGAAAAAAATATCAGGAACGATAATTTTTCAAGAATAAAACAGAATAAGAGAAAAGTGGTATTAATAGGAATTAAAAACAAAACATAATCTTGAGTTAAACATTAAACCTTAAAAATGCGACGGCAGTATCATAAGTTATAAAATATCAAATTCGTTTGCATTAAAAAAGGACCAAGCTATTTGTATTACCTTACGTCGGTTTTTTGCCAATCTAGCCGGACATTACGCAAAAAATTTAATTAAAGAAATGGAAAAATTTAAGTACGCAGCTCGACAGACAACAAAGTTCTGCATCGTATAGTGAATTTTCAAGTCTTTTGCTTGAGATTGGGACACTGTTAAAACCAGGAAAGTTGATTAAATTGCATGCGTGTTCATTAGTGTGACCGCAAGTTGTATGGACAATTTTTTTTTCGTTTTTTCACTTGGGAAACCCCTAAGATTGATTCCAAATTAGAAAAAAACAATATATATAAAATTTTAGATCGTTTGCATAGTTATTAGGCGTGCCTTGAGCCCACAAAGTTTGCTAAAAATGCTATTTTTTTCACTATGGGTGGCTTTAAGTGTTCATAACTTCAGTAATATTTATTTTAGAGAAAAATCTTATTCACAAATATTCTAGGGCTATATCTTATGAGCAATGTTGCTCTATATAAGTTTTCTTTAACATTAATATATAATCCAGAAAAAACCAAATTAAAAAATAACACCGAAATTTTCACATATCTTCGCATTCTTTGCCTGGTGATTACACTACGTGACAAATTTTCAACAAAGTCGTGACCAAATAAATCTGGCAACTAATTTTTATGTAAAACTTTCCCCTGAATCCGCATATGAAGTTATAGTTTTTGAGATATTCCAAAATAACCGTTATTTGTGTTTTTAAAATAGATTATGTGACTGAAATGCAATATCTTTAAAAATTTTAAACGGACTATGCATTTCTTTCTTTTTATTGAGAGGTTATAAAATTACTAAAATAAGAATGGGTTGCTAGAGAAGTTAGGTCAAGAAATGGCATTCATCATCATTTCAGTCACATCATCTTTTATAAAAACACAAATAACGGTTATTTTGGAATATCTCAAAAACTATTTCACTTTTGACGATTCTGACTTCATATTCGGATTCAGGGGAAAGTTTTACATAAAGATTAGTTGCCAGATTCATTTGGTCACGACTTTGTTGAAAATTTGTCACGTAGTGTAATCACCAGGCAAAGAATGCGAATATATGTGAAAATTTCGGTGTTATTTTTTAATTTGGTTTTTTCTGGATTATATATTAATGTTAAAGAAAACTTATATAGAGCAACATTGCTCATAAGATATAGCCCTAGAATATTTGTGAATAAGATTTTTCTCTAAAATAAATATTACTGAAGTTATGAACACTTAAAGCCACCCATAGTGAGAAAAATAGCATTTTTAGCAAACTTTGTGGGCTCAAGGCACGCCTAATAACTATGCAAACGATCTAAAATTTTATATATATTGTTTTTTTCTAATTTGGAATCAATCTTAGGGGTTTCCCAAGTGAAAATACGAAAAAAAAATAACGGTCACCCTAGTGTTCATTGACTTTTTACGGTTTTGGGAGGTTTACAATATATTTTTTTGTAGATAAACGAATAAAGATTTTACATTGATTTTTTTTCTGTGAAAAACTATATAAACAGCTAATTATGAAAATTTTTAGAAAAATTTTATTTGAAGTTTTTATGATAAAAAAATTAGTTCGAAATTAAAAAAAACGATTTTTTTGTTCACTTTTTTGTAAAAAAAAAAATTTAAAAGGTTTTTGAAGGTGAAGCCCGCTGAGTTCTTAAAAATGTTATACATCACGATAAAATTTGAAATCTGTACTTTTAAATTAAAAAAAAAAACGTTGCGCGTTGCTGCGCCATTTTTTTTTATGATTTTTTGAAAACTTCACCTTTTTTCTGTTTTTGCTCATCTAGGTTCATATGATAGAAACCCTTTCGTCAGTCATAAAACGTTTTGGTTGTACGTAGATGTTTTTTATTTAAATTATTACATCTTAGACTAATATTACCTGTGTAAAAAAGGGATGTGCGAAAAAGTAAGTAACGGGTTTTAACCACCTGTTCGGCCGCTAAATGACGTTATTTTATGGAGCAAAATAAATGTACCTGTTTTGCATAACTTTTAAAATCATTAACAACAAAAATAATATACCTATAATAAAAAATCAAATCTGGGCTCTAGGTACTTAGTTTTTTTAAATATATATTGTGGTTATTGCATAAAACTGTTATCAGAACAATTTTGAAGCTTCGAGAGTAAAATGGAAAAAGTGTATACGAAATTAGAGTTATTCCAAATTATACAAGAATGTAGTTCTATACTCGTTGAAGAGAAATTACAATTTTTAGTTAGAAAATTGTGCGAAATTTCAAAATGTCAAGGAGATAGTGACATATCAGTAGTAAATCAATGCTTAAAGAAATTCAAATATTCTTTTAAAATATTTTGGCATTCAGCACAAAGAAAAAAGGATCGATTTGTAAGCATGCATGCCAAATGGCTGGAAGGAACAGTGACAATACTTTTTTTGGGAGTTCGTCTTCAAAACGACTACAAAAGCCGTTCGTTGAATTGACCGAAAGAAGTAAGAGAAGAAAAACTGAAACTGAATATTGATGCACGCTGCCCAAACACAACTACAAACGTCTGGAAAAAAAGATGCCTCAGGTCTGCTTAAAGAAATTGTGTCTTCTCCGGCAAGAGCTACAAAGTTAAAAAAAGCATACAAAGCTGCACAAGAGGATAAAGTAAAACAGCTAACCCCTCTAAAGGCTCTTTCTATATTTGTAGAAGCTGATCTTTCTCGAAAACAATATGAAATAATCCGAAGTGGCGATTAGAAGGTTTATCCTAGCTACAATATTTTGCAGAGAGAAAAAAGTGAATGCTATCCTCCAAAAGAATCATTTGAAGTAACGGAAACATGTGCTCAAATAAATCTTCAGGATTTGCTTAATCATACTGCAAGAAGATTACTTACATATTTAAAATATGTTTTATGTGATTCACAAATAGAAGAATGCAACTCCCTCGAGCTAATATGCAAATGGGGCTGCGATGGATCACACCAGGCACAATTTAAGCAAAAGATGAAAAATGATGCTTCTGATTCTCATATTTTTCAGAGTAGTTTCGTACCGCTTCGACTAATATATGGTGCAAAAAAGGAGAAAATATTATGGCAAAATCCAACTCCTTCATCACCGCGATATTGTAGACCTATTCGCATCAGATTTGTTAAAGAAACTGTAGATGTAATCCAAGAAGAAATTAATTATGTACAAGGTGCCATTACTACATTGCAAAACACTAATTTTTTAATGGAAGGAGAGTTATATTCTATAAAACATACAATGGTATTAACAATGATAGATGCAAAAGTATGTAATGCCGCAACACAAACTACGTCCACAATGAAGTGCTATATTTGTGGGGCTACTTCAAAAGAATTTAACAATTTGAAAATCAAAAGGGATATAGACGTAGATGCACTTCTTTCGGATTATCCTGAATTAGCTGCAGAAATAACTGGAATTGCATTGGATTTCATCTACCAGATCAAAGTTATTATTGAAGTAATTACAAGTGGTCACAAAATCCATTTGCACGAGTTTGCCAATTATTGCTTAGACACTGCAAAACTTACGTTACTCTATATCCCTGGCATCCTATGACACCTACAATGCACAAGATTTTAAAACATGGTACAACTATAATGAGCAATGAATTGTTGCCTATCTGGCTATTTTCAGAAGAAGCGTCTGAGGCACGAAATAAACATTTTCGGCTTTACAGACAGAATTTTGCTAGAAAGTTTTCGAGGGTTCAGTGTAACATAGATATTATAAATAGACTTTTGCTCAGTTCTGACCCACTGATTACTAACATAAGACCAACTCCAAAAAAAAGTCATTACCCTTTACGAAAGAAGCAATTTCTTTTATGCTTCCACCTGTACTTGTCTCTGAAGAGAATTCAGATTCGGAAGACGATTTTGGAGAAACAGACGAAGAAGAACCATGGCATTCATCATCATCTTAGTGCAAAAGAGTAGTTATTTTAAATAAATTAGTTGTTATTATTTTAAATAAAATTTGTTATTACTATTATAGATAAGTTATAATAACGAATAAATTAATTATTTTCACATAAATTAAATACTATGCAATACCTACATTAAAGTCGCATAAAATCTTAAAAATGAATATTTTTTTGGAAATTAGCAAACAAAAAAAATATAATTTTTTTTACAGGTTCGTTCCGGGGTGTGGGTTTGGAGGGATACCTCCCTCTGCCCATAAAAGTTAAAAAAAAATATTTTTATAGTATTAAGGCGGTAGTAATCTATTTCTTTTAATATTTAATTTTTTTTTAAATATTATTTTATGTAACCGCCCACAAAGATGGCGGGGTAATTTTACGACCTCCTTGGTCCAATTTTAGGTTTTTTAACTTTCGCCGACGTTAAAAGTTGCATTTGCCAAACAAAAGTATGGAAAACCTTTTAAAAAAATTGAATTTTTCAGAGGTTGGACTAGTTATTCTAGGGGAACTTTTTTTATTTTTAAGGTTTACCTGCCTGTAACAATAACACATATTTCTGCCAAGTTTCATCGATCTAGGGGCATTTAATAACTTTTAAGAAGCAATATAAGCTAAAACAAAAAGTAATGTCCGGCTAGATTGCAAAAAACCCCTATGTGCGCCGTTGCAGCATCCAGTGAAAAACTCATAGTTATCATATATTTTGCAATCATCTTACCAATATTTTACCACATGATTTTATAGCAAAAAAACAATCTGCTTTCTTAAAACAAATCAAACAGTCCTTAAAACAAGATGAAGTTGTGGTGATTTGTGACTCTGCTGAACATTACGCGTTTGTTATACAGAACGCAGCACCCGGTTTTCATAATGAAGTGCTCACTCGTCGAAGTCTGGTCATTATTTCTGATGGCAATAATCATGATGCAATTGCTTTTTACGCATATTTTAAAATTATCAAATGCGTCTAAAATATATTACTTTTCTGATGGCACTTCGCAGCAATTCAAAAATTTTGTAAACCTACATATATTTTCACAAATAAGACTTTAAGATTGCTGCAGAACGGCATTATTTTGCAACAGCAGATTGTAAGGGATCATGAAACGGTATTGGAGCCACATTGAAAAGAATTGCCGGAAGAGTAAGTCTTCGGAGACAAATTGATAATCAAATAACTACAGCTATGGATTTGTATGAATAGGCATCCGAGCCGACTAATTTACAAAACATTGAAGTAAATTTTTCTCCAAAACAGCATTATTTTGAAGCAAAACAAACTTTGGATTTACGATATGAAAAGACAAAATCAATTCCGGGAACAAAAACACTTCATTCAATAGTTCCTTCAAATGCTGGTACAATATTTGCTAAAAAAGTTTTCTTCAAAATGTTTTTAAAAATTTAAGAAAAACACTTAAATAAAATAAATTTGTGGAAAACTCAGTTTAATAAAAAAAAAATTCAAGAAAATCAAAAAATACAAACAGTGAAAAAATATTTTAAAAATATTAAATCCCGAAAATCGCATCTAAGCCCACTGTGCAAAAATTTTTTTATACTTTTGGATAGTAGACAAAAAAAATTTAGACCAATATTGAAAAAGTTATGAGTATTTATTCGAACATAGTTTTCTTATACCGCGATTTTTTTAATATTAGATATTTCTGTAACCATAAGCCAACAACATCTGAAACATCTTTGCTGAAATGTGCTGTTGAGAAGGAACATTAACACGGTAAAAAATAAAGGAAATCAAAAAATTACATTATATTTTTATTTTTAACGCATTTTTACGACTTGAATACCATGATACGAAAGCCATGAAAAGATCATACCAAAGTTGAGTCATATAGACATATTAGCTGATTATCGAAGCTTTATATCAAAGCTATTTATAAAACTATTAGTGCAAAATAACCCTGATTTTAAATGAAAATAGATGTATTCTAAACCATCAACTCGGTTTAAGAAGAAAAGATAGCACAAATCAACATACCCTGTAACGTTCACCCTCACATTGCTATCAACAAAACAATGTTAGCTAAAGGCGACCGTACAACAATATACTCAAAATATTTCAACCCATCAGCGGCTTCAATCCGTAAATATAATTTTAATATAACCACCACAGCCCGACGAAATATGTGATGCGATTACACAGAAAAAATTATTTTTCCAATTCAAACAAAAAATTTGTAGAATCAAAACATTTTTTGTCTGAAATCGGTCCTACAAACAAATTCGCATATTCAAACAATTTATTTGCATTTCGTTTATTGAAAAAAAACACTGATTTTTTCAAACAAATAATTTAACTGAATCAAACAAATAGTTTACAAACAAAACAAAAAAGTTTTTGCACAAGCAATGACGCGCACACAAGCAAGCACTGTAGAAGTAGATGAAGGCAGAGCAGAACGGCGCCGGCTGGCTTTGAGACACATTTTTTTGTTGGAATAATTTTTGCACCAAGTCTTGTTTGTTCACACAATGTTTTTCTTCATCACTCACTGTTCTGTATCCTTTCCTTGGCAGCAGACCGACTCGACATGTTTTTCGTCATCATTTTATTTTTGTATTTGATGTATGTATTTAACTAAACATTTTTGAAAAATTGAAAACGGGATTTTGTTTTTCATTCTTTTTTACCAACTTTGAAACCAACAAAAAATTTATTTTGTTTCTTCTAATGTTGTTTTTGTTTAAAAAGAGTGAAACGTTTATTACCTATTATTGTTTTTGTTGTTTTTTACTACAAACCTCGCCACAATATTTTATCATCTTTCTTATAGTTGTACCTTTTCAAAGCGTCCAAAAATAGACTATCAGCCAGGCCCACGATGTCACACGTTAACGTTCGCATAGAAAATTACATTTAAAACAAAAACAAATTTTAGAAATTGTTTTTTTTTTAAATGGAATTTTCTATGCGAACGTTAACGTGTGACATCGTGGGCCTGGCTGTATGTGTTTTTTTTTTTTGTTGTTCTTATATGTCACATAAAGAAGTGGTGCTTACGGTCAAATAAAAAAATGCAAAAACACGACAACAATAAAGAGCGTTAAATATTTCATACAAAATTATGAAAACTAGAAGCCAATAACGCGTTTATTATATTTTTGAATAGTTGTCAACATTTCTGTTGGCTAAAATAAAAATCAAACAAAAATATTAATTGGATCAGTAAAAAAATTTGTAGAAATTAAAAAAAATTTCAAACAAGCGTTTGTTTGAAAATAATTCAGCAATAATTTTTTCTGTGTACGCAGATTAGAAGTGAAAAATCTGCAGGGATTCATAATCTTCCCTTGGAATTTTACAAAACATATCCTGATAATATGGCGCATATACTCTATCCATTATTCTACAATATATGGACTACAGGAGTCATACCTCAATAAAAAAAGGCATTAGATGAGATACTCCAAGAAAAAATACGGTAAAAAATGCATAACATGGAGAGTTCATAAGAGTCTAAAGAATTACTTAGATGACATAGATGGGACTGAAGCCAGAACTTTTCCAGAAAAATTGGAAATTAATTTCGCAGTAATACAAACAAAACGAAGACCTGTGTAGTAAAAGGCATGCATTCCCCAAAGTAAAATTGTGAATACGAAATCCGTAAAAATACTTGGGTGGCATAATAATGCCAGATGGAGGAGCTGATGAGGATGCGAATAGCCGTATTCGCACAGCTTGGGTTGCATTTACAAGCCTAAAAAATGTTTGGGACACCAGGGAGCTCTAGCTGATGACTGAAATTTCGCTATACAGTGTATGCGTCAACGTCTCTGAAACTTGGCTTGCTAACCATTAAGCAAAAACTTCTAAGCTTAACAAACAGATGCCTAATGAGAACTCTTAAAATTTGGTTGCCAAGGATAGTCTCGAATATGAATTCCCTGACACTTACAAATCCAGATGGTAAATATAAGGAAATACAATGTCTTGCCACTCTAGAATGGAACCAGCTGGTCAGCAGAAAAAGATGCCGACCCTGACTAACATAGAAAAGAACCGTATTACAGGCAACTGGCAAATCTCTTAATGAATTAAGACACATAGAAAATTGTTCGCCAAACCGTCGGATCTGAGTAAATAATCTTTGTTCCTAAGGGAATACGATAACTAATATGTATTTCAAAAATACTGAGCAGATTGTCCTCGTAGTTTGTTAGTAACAACCAAACAAAAGTCTATTAAATGTTTTAACCCACTTGCAATACAAAACAAAACAAGTACTCGTATTTATTTATAGCAACGTAGTTATTTGTTCAACAATAAAATAAAATATCAAATTTGTTGTAACGCAGAATAAGCGATAATATCTATCGGTGACATTTTATTCTACATACAGCATTCTTGTATGAGTGTGTGAACGATTTTAACATTTTTTTATTTTGTTTGTTTGCTAGTCTTTGGTGGGTTGGCTGGTTGGTTTGAAAGTTTGTTTGCTTTGGAAAGATTTTGTTTTTCTTCCGAATGCTCACTAATCTTTGTGATTTCAACTAATTCTATACAATCACTTCAGTTAATCTGAAAGTGTTTTTTGAGCTTTATTATTTAATGCGATTGAATTATCCTGTAGCTATTGTTTGGTTCTTTATTAACTTTTGCTTTTGCCCCATCTTATTATTCATATACTTTTCACTCGCTGCTGCTGTTACTCCTTGACGTATTCATCGTTGTCTTTGTTAGTAGCAGCATCAGCCTCAACATAATCGTCAGCAACAACATCTTCATCCTCATTGCCATTATCTGCCTTAAGAAGATTTACTTCTACTTACACTCTGCTTTAACACACACACACGCGTTCTTAAGAACATGCCTATACAACCCTCAGACTGTGTTCAACATTTTTGGAAATATCCTAGCGACAAAGTAGACTACGAGTAGATAACGTGTACGTACGCACACACACGCAATTCTTAAGACAAATCCATTGTATTTCGGTGTCTTAAATTAATATACAACCAATTTCTAGCTGAAATGTTTTAATTCTTTTTTCTTGTACTTTTTTAAGATTTTTGGAAGGAATTAATTTGTACGATGAGCAGATTTGTTGTACCAACAATGGGTGTTGAATATATCTGTACGTATGTTCAAACACGTTTACATATTTAATCATAAATAAAGGGTGGTGTTGGTAAATATATTTTTATTTTTTGAAATAAATTATTTTATTTGTACGCAACATTAATTAAATTGCCTTAATTTCATTTTTCAGGAATAGGTCGGCATGAGTGTTGTGGTCTGAGGTTTCTCAGTCAATTTGGATAGCAATAGTGCTGAGCTGTCGAATTCGGATAAGAAAACGCTGTTACATTTAAAAAATATCGCTTAATTGCAATGAAATATTTTTGTGATTAGTTTTAACGAGTTTTTGTTCAGTTAAAGGACAATCCGCTTTAGCGAAAAATCATTTAGCTGCAATATATTGTTCGCTTGCTAATACGCTAATTTATATGAAACAAACACCATGTCAGAGAAAAAACTTTTCGCTGAAAAACTAAACGTTGATGTTGGACCAAAATCGGGGTGGCTTAAACGTTGGAAGTAAAGAGAAAATGTTTGCTTTAAAAGCACTGACGGTGAAAAAGTTACTGCTGATAGTGATGTGGCAAATGATTGGCTAAACAAAATATTACAGTGACCATTTTCTGTAACTCCCGCGTCGAGAAACTTTTCGATTGAAATGTGAGAAATGAAACAAAAATGCCATAAGTTGAAACAAACAACTTTTTTTCTCACTAAACTGTGTCTGTAACATTTTTGGCGAGTATTAGCCGTTAAGTAGGGAAATTACTCGCCAATTTACAAAAAAAGTGTGTTTGTAAAATTTGTATGAGAAAGTTCTCGCTTTGAGCTGTCAAATAAACTCATGAATAAAAACGGAGTGAGAAAAAATTTTAAAACTACTATATTAAAAATGCAAAATTTAATGAATAATGACACGGAAGAGGTAAGAATAATCAGGTATGTAATGGAAAACGATTTTGAAAAAAATACGATTTGAAAACAATAATGTCGTTTTCAGTATCTTTAAAATTTGATTTCCAATAAATTTCCTCTGTTTTCTTGTATATACATATTCTTTTAAATTCTTTATTATATATGTTAATTGAACTGTATTTTGAACAAAAAATTAAGACTTTACTTCAGAAATGGATTTAAAAATCGGTCGAAATTCATCACACCTGCTTAAAACGATCATTTTCAAAACGATCGTTTTTCATCACATACCTGATTGTTTTTAGCCGATTTTTTTCGTTGTTTAATTATTTTGCTTTTAATATTTTTAAAAAATATACGAGTGTTTTCAAAGCTATTTTGGGAACAAAGCACAGTGGTGCCTGTAGAACAAGTGAGGTTGCAAAAATCAAAAATTGCTTGTGGCCCTAAAAAATATTGAATATTAGGAATTGGATTTCAAATATGATAATCTTATTACATTCCGAAGATATAGTCCTTCAAAGTTGACTGATTTTCAGATCATTTTTAGGTAATTTGGTCCGCTTTCAGATACAGTATCTCGAAAACTAGATAACGGAACGTCATTCTTTTTGATTCTATTGATAGATCTATTAACTAAGAAAAGAATAAAGCTTTGATGAAAAATAAAAGAAACTATATATTTTTATATTTTCAAAATAAGTTCATTGATTATTACTTTACCTAAATAAAAAATTTTAAAATTAAACATGATACCAAAAATGTGTGCATGAATCTTTGGTCAATTTATAACCAGCGTTTAAAAAACTGCAGTCAAAGTTGAAAAACAGCCATTTCCCCCCTTTCTTTTTTGTCATTGACCAAACAAAACTGTTGCTTTTACTTCTGATTCGTTAAATGTGAACATTCCCTGTCACAATTGTACACAAATATTAGTTTTTTCTTTGACAGTTTTTGGTTTCGACTGCAGTTTTTTAAACCCTGCATATAACCGTGAAACCCCAATCTTATTATTCCGTTCTTCGTTGATATATAATTTTTGCTTTTTATTATGTAATGCTTACCTGAGATCCTCTGTCAAATTCTGCTCCCTAAATTCAGGTGCAGAGACAGTATGTTCAAATAAAGGTACGCGCCTAATATAGAAAGGGTAATCACGATGGTCATTGTGCAAATTTGCAATTTGTAAATTTGTAGTGCAAATTATGTTTGATCGTGAGCATTCCACTTTAATTTTTTGTGCAAATGTGTAATTTTTCTAAAAATTTATTCTGGCAACGCAAAAAACTTCTGGCAGCACTGTAAAAAATCTGCATTTGTTTTCAATTATACGCAAGCATATTAAAATAAATTTTTTCTTTTTATCTATTTTATATTAAAGTCCACGAAAATGTTAAATTTATATGTTTTCTTAAAACCATAATGGCGCTTAATATGTCAAACGTTATTGTTTACATTTGTTTGCAACAGAGAAAATATGCACTACTAATTTTGCTCATTGTTTTTTTTTTGTGCAAACGAAGTAAAAAAGAGCAAATTGCAAATACGTACATTTTGTTGTTGTGTTGTGCAAATGTGTGTATTTTTGCACGCATTTGCATCGTTTGCATACTTTGCACTACCCATCGTGATTTCCCTTAGAGATTGCGTTGGCGTGCAAATAGCCAAACATCCAATTAACGTAGGCACCAATCTTGTTCGGACACTTGCATGATATCAAAATTACATATCTTGACCTAAGCGCATATCGCCGTCCGTGGGTTTAAGTACTCAATGTGCCGAAAATTTTTTTTGAGAAAATCGATGTTGAAGTTTAACATAACTTTTTTTATAAAACTATTTGATAAAATTTTGAGATTTTCAAACCATATAATTGTTTGAAAAATATGATTCTGAGGATAAATTTTTATCTCCCGATCGCATCTATAACGGGATAACGGTAATCAAAATCTTATCTACTCTAAACGCCACCTTAAGCATATTTCCTTGCAAATACATACACGTAGAGCAAAGTCTCATTACAAAAAAGCAGTAAAATACACCAAAAAATATTAGTGAAAAAACAGTTTATTCATTAACAAAAAACCAAAATTAAAACTATTTACAAAGTTATTATAAATTCACAAATGATAATAAAAAAATCAGTATCTTATTTTATTTTAGTTATATAATAATTTTTGTCTGCATTAGAAATAAAATTGAATAACAATTTTATAAAAGAAATTTTATCATTTTGTTTCTACGGAGGATACCTTGGCGTCAAGCGTACATTATGCCCACGGCAAAAAAGTAGAGGTGAAAGAGAAGGATGCACTCGGAGGGGGCTTAAAGCAACCTCCACCCATGAATAAAGGTAAGGGATCCGACTCCAAGTCCTCAAATGATAAAAATAACAATGTCGTAACAAATCCTAACAAGGATGAGGTAGCTCGCGTGGTGGAAGAGGTGAGTGACAGTATATCCAAATTATCGACTACCAAAAAAGGCTATCTCGGGCACAGCGAAGGAAGTTAAAAAGGATGCACCAGAAAAACAAATTGGGTCAATCTCGGGACACTCCTACAGAAGCATCAGATACTTCTTCAGCCTCTGAGATGAAAAGACTCAGATCTCCTGAGGAATTGAATACTGAGAACAAACCCAAGAAGAAAGAGAGCTCCCCGCCATCTAATAGACTGTTTAAGCCTAGTCATATCTCTCTCAACGAAGACTCCTGTCAGAATTCGGCGTGTAAGGAAGGCAAGGTCAAATCAGCTATTGCGAAGGCGAGCACGTCGGCACCTGTAAAGAAGCCTCCTCCGAAGCGGAAAAGGAAGTTAGACGCTGAAATGGATAAAGAGCCTCCATCCTATGCCAAAGTTGCCAGGAAAAGACAACAGGACGAATTATGATATGCAGTATATGACGCTGGTAATTCGGCAAAATACCAGAAGACCAACAGAGCAAAGTTCAAGACTTGGTCAACAATAAGATAGTGGATCATGCAATCGCTTCAAAGGGCAAACAGCCCATAGAGAGCGTGAGCAGCGAATTCGTGGGGGGTGATCATGAGGCTGGCATCACACCAATGTACTTGCACCCTGAGGAATTTAGTGGAAAGTATCCCTCCTCCCTGGGACGGCGCACAGTGGGAAATTTTATGAGAAGGCGGTCAAAATTCCATAACTTTTGACTGGATCGGTATTTTTTTCTGCGATTTTTTTTGCTCGATAGGTGCGATGTTAGGCTTTAATTTGCGCTATAAAACGTAAAATTCGACTGATAGGAGCAAAAGTTATGGGGAGTTCAAAATGCATTTTCATTTTTTTGTTGAGTTTCGGTGTAAAAGTTGAATATTTCAAATAGGATTTTTTTATAATTTATCATTATTTCTCTAGTATTTTACAACTGATACTTATTTTTTATTGTCAAACTTAGATCCTGTCAGAAAATGCCAATATTTGGCCCCTGTAAATTTTTTAGTCCCAATATTCACAGGGGCCAAAGGTTGGCTTTTTTGGGACGAGACGAGTTATTATAAGGATAAAACTGAAAAGGAATATTTTAAAAAATGCCAAATAGCATTCTAGGCTATCGATAACATTTTAGGTAATTCAACTTTTATTTTTGGTTTGAGATGTATGTGTATTTTATTTTTATATATTAATACAAATATATACTTAAATCAAAAACAAATTATGATCTATAAACAATTTTAAATTAAACAATATTAGTAAAAATTTCTTCTAAATAGCTTTGGGTTTCATTTTCCAGAAGTTGTTTAGCTTCTTCCTCTAATTCGATTGAGGTTGAGATCTTCATTAGTACAACATCTGGACATTTTCTTGTGTTATGCTCGCGGAATAATCTGTAGTCTTTGTTCCTTTTTTTCTTGCGCTTCTTCAGATAGATCTCCAATTGGTAGCATATTGTGTTGAACTATTTGTTCCCCATGGTATAAAATTTTATGAACTGTGGTTGGCATATGTCTCCAAGCGTATTTTTTGTTATAAAGAATTGCTGTTTCATTTGCATACTGGCCAAATTTTTTTGCATTTATCTTTCTGCTACATGATATAACTTGTAAAATGATCTGGAATCGTTTTATTAATTCAAAATGTACTCCTGTGATAGATGCTGCAGTTTCTGGATCGGTATTTCCATCATTTGAATTTCCTTCTCCTTGTTTTGGCTGATCAATTATAAGGCCTAGGTGAAGGTACTTTTCTTGAATTTGTTTTTTTGTTGCTTCCTTTTTTCCACATTTTCTTTGTTTTTTCTCACTGTTTCGCCTAACGGGCCAAATTCCAAATCATAACCCAATTTAAGAATATGCTCCATAAAACGAATTCTGGTATGAAGAGGGGACATTCCAAATTCGTATGCTTCATTGAAACTATTGTCTTGTGATGAGGGTTGGCTTAATTGACTTGATGTCTGTTTTCACACTTTTTACGATACCGCTAATAAAGGTAACATGTAGGTAATTTTCACGTAAAATATAACTGCGTGCTAGTTTTCTTACCATTTACATGCTCTTCCATTTTTTTAAATTAAGTTGCAATTTTCAGGTAATTAAACTATGTAGTTTATGTTGCGGCTATTTACTAATGTTTAACCTTTTAACTTACTCAGAAATCTAACGTGTTAGTCTATTTATCCGTTCACCCACAATAAGTTCATAACAATGGCAATACCTTTACCTTCTCCAAATTAATTGATAACCTGACGTGCTAGATAATTTATGTGGCCTGAACTGCTTTATTTGTCGAAAATTCTTTAAGATTCACCTTCTTTAATTTCAGTAATGTTTCCTTGCAGGACTTATTTTTTGAACCGAATATCTTACCTTGGGTCACAGAAATTGCTGTAGTTCGCAAGGCCGTATCCAGATGTGCGTACAATGGGGTATAGAAATGTAGGTTAGATTCTGGACTACAAGAGAGTATAGATTTTTTTTTGACGCATTTTGACGCTCAGGACTTATGCTCTATAAAGTAGGAAATTTCCGGGAAATTTTGCCATTAAAAAAAAAAAAATTAAATATTTAGTTCTAGAGGTCGCAGAGCTTAATGCTTTAAACCACGTATATCTAATAAAATAAACTAATACACAAAACTTATTCTGGCAAAAAATCTTAAAAAACAAAAAAGTTATGAGCATTTCAACTTCAAAAATTGACTCAGAAATTCAAAACTATAACCAAATATTGAGAAAGTCCATTTCGGACCACCCTGTTCTCAATGAAATACTTGAAATAGGGTTGAAATTTTTTGGCTCCCGAGGTTCACTAGTATTTATTTTCACATGAATAAAAAAATTTTAAAATCGGAGAACATAAAAAAAAAAAATAATTTTGGCCGCCTTCTCAAAATATGAACCAGTGTGCGGCGCTAAGCTTGGACTAGTGAAGAGGAAAGACCTTCCAATGCTCTCTAAGTTCACAGGGCAGCAAACTGGCGAACGAGCGTATACTGTAAATACTAGGCAGCCAAAACGCTAAGCTAGACGTGGAGAAATGGGAGTTCTTCAACAAGAAAGAGGAATCTGATGGTACCTTTCTTGTGATAGGCATCGACTAGGACTCCAAAACCAATCTTAACCGAGGAAGGATTTGGACCAGTCTGCTAGGCAGACGACGTGGTAATACTTCTCAGGGGCAAGGATCCAAACTACTTGTGTTGAACGGCTGAGAAGACCCTAGATATGGACTTCGGCTGGGCTCGACCGAGGGGGCTGAACATTACGCCAGCGAAGATGGAAATATGTCTGTTCAGAAGGATGAAAATTCCTGCCTATACGGAACCAAAAATTTCAGACAGGACGATTCCAGTAACCGACAGGGTCAAGTACCACGTAGAGGAATAACCGATGTTGCAGAAGGGCCATAGGCCCGAAATGGGGTCTTAGTCCAACTATGACACACTGGCTATACAGAAGTGTGATTAAACCGATTCTAACTTACGCATCTGTAATCTGGTTGACTGCGTTGGACAGGGTGTGCAACAAAGACCACTCCAGGTAGTCCAGCGTACATGTTGCTTAAGTATACGTGGGGCAAAATGACTACATCAACAAAGGCTCTGGAGACACTGCTGGATATATCCCGATCGAAACGCAGGTGAGGTACGAGGCGGCAATCGCGGCTGAACCGCTCTTATCTCTAGGCGAATTATATATAGGCAACTACAGGGCATGTGATCAGTGTATATTTGATAAACTGACCGGATACATACGTCCATCGGACAGGACTGCAAGATTATGATCCCTGAAAGCGAATCATGGTCGAGTGGAACTTTAGAGAAAACGCCTGTGGGGTTTTGTCGCTACACGGACGGCTCTAGGCCGAGATATTCTACCGCCTTCCTGACCACAACACTAGCCTCCAGGCGGACGTTCGTGCTGTCACGGATTGTGTGGAATGGATTGAATCGAATATGGGGCGGGTTGATGCCAACATATTTACCAATAGCCAAAGGGCAATATCAGTTAATAGGGTTACGTCCAGCACCTTATTGCACTGTAGAAGGGGCATTTGAAAAAACTGAAGTACTTTCATTTTAGTAAACGAAAGAATCGAAAAATTTTATTTAATTCTTAAAATCTGAGAATTGCATTTCAACAACCTTAAGTTTTATTTTATTTGTTTTGAAATTTTTAAGTAGTTAAGAGTGACAAAATATTATGAATTTCTAATTGTTTGAAATATCTGTCTAAAGGACTGTGAACGCAATCTATTTCTTGGATTTGTGAATGCCCAGGCTCAGAAAACATTTGAATAGTCTGAAATGGTCTGACAAAAAATTTTAAATTGCTATGGACATCATTTGATTTTTATTTTGGGCAACACGAGTCACTTCACATAACTAAATTTTGAATATTTGGATGTTCTGTCATCAGAGTGTTGAGTATTTTGTATACACAACTACTTATTTCGTTACCTATACGACTGTTATTATTATCGTCCCAAACGCAACAAATCGGGAAAATAACGACTAAAGAGTCAAGCTTTGCATTGATTGTAGCGGTCAGAGTTTCCCGCTACCTGTTTAAAATACAAACACCTTTACAGTAAGAAATTAATTACTTTTTATAGCCTAATGAAACGCTTGACGCATTTATTTATTTTTTGTTGTAAGAGCGAGTACATTTTACTATAGTATAGCTTATAAAAGAGAGAACTTTTAATAATTCTTTATAACGGAAAAATACATTTAAAATATTTGCATTTTACATTTTCAACTGCACCTAGAGCAAAAAATCCAGCAGAAATCAATTTTAAGATTTTGTACTGAAAGTGGCACCAGAAGGTTCTGTTTAAAAAGATATAGAGCAAAATACACACGATTTATCTCAGCAATGAGGCGAGATAGCCGAAAACGGATTGTAGATTTAAAAAATTTGGTGTCGAAAACCTAAGGTGGCGTTCTTAACTCAAAATTGTGAAAATTAACACCCGGGCGACGATTTGTGTTAATTTTTTTCTCTCAAAAAGATGTTGCATTCGCACAGCACCAGTACATGTTGAGGTTAATTTAAAAACATAAAGAGTGGAGTTGCTTACATATATTCTTTGCTTACTAGTAACAATTATTTAAAACGAGTAATAATTTTTGGTAAATCATATGAACTTTTGCATGTAATTGAGAGTTCTCTACAGACGATTTTAAATGCGGCAAGCAAAAGAACAAACTCGAAACGATTTTCAGGGTATGACTGACGAGCTGAATAGCAAAATTACTGCACTTCGGACTCGATCAGCTATTGAAGAATATAAGGACATTGAAGCTATTGAGGGTGTTTTTTTCGACGAACCACTTGATATTGGTAAGTCCGTTCCTGAATTCATGGGCGTAGCTTTTAAGTATGTTTCTTGGCGTCAATCGAATGTTATAGCCCACAAATTTTTTGAACGTTATCAAGGTGGTTTTAAATAATACCAGGCGGTACCAACTCTACAGAATAAAATTGTAGGGAGCGCTGACTCGGTATTTAGCAGTTTAAAATTTGTATGCAATATTGGCTCAGTTGAGTTTCTCATATTCGGATTAAGACAAAGCCAATTGTTATTTTATAGGATGGATTCATTGCGGGTTTTTATATCAGAACTCAAAAGACCTCTTTGTGACACGTTATTCTCATGTAAGCCAGCTGTTTACGCGCGTAATCTAAACTATGCCTAATTATTTATCACTGGTTTTCGTTAAGTTAAAATTGTTGTTATATGTGAAACTTTGAAAACTCAAATGTATGTTGATGACGTGCTGGCTTTCTTATCCAATCATTTAAGCCTATTGGAAGATTTACCTCGAGAGAATTTGCTTCATACAGACTTCTTTAACTTTTTTACAAAAACCCTATGGTTGCGATGGGATGCGAACAAAGATAGTTTCTTTTTCAAAATTGCATCGCAGCCACGCCAGGATGTTGTCACGAAACCGAAATTGCGAAGTTGTTTGACCCGACCGGATGGTTTTTGCCGAAAATTATTGTAGCTAAGATTATAATGCAACAAATTTGGAAGGACAAGACAGACTGGGATGAAGTTTTGCACCCCCAACCCTATCTCAATGGCGCGCATTTTTAAACGACGGAACTAATGTAGGTAAAATCAATATTCCAAGATGGATTAATTTTCTTCCCGAAAGTGAAATTGAACTTCATGCGTTTTGTGATGCCTTTGAAAAGGCGTACGGCTCTGCACTTCACTTTGGCACTTACTCGTGCCAAAAACAAAGGAAGCTCCCCATGAAAACTTATACATTACCCAAATTAGAACTTTGCGGAACGGCTTTGATGTCAAAAATGGTAGAATCATTATGCCCCCAATTAAATCCAGACAGGAGGAAGGTTTATCTGTGAACTGATTCTATTTTGATTCTATTGTTTTATCCTGGCTTAAAATACTGTTCCATTGGCCGACCTTTGTTAAAAACAGAGCAGCGTTGATTGTAAATAAAGTTGGTAATGAAAGTTGGTCACATGTGGATTTCAAGGACAACCCCGCAGATTTGGCAAGTCGTGGAATGCTTGCAAGAGATTTAATTGATAACTCTCTTTGGTGGCATGGCTCTGCGTGGTTGAGGCAACCTCGTGAATGATGTCCGCGTCACTCCCTATCGACCACCAACACCTTGAAGTTCAATTATTTTCTGTTGAGGTCGAACGCCTGTATGACATATTAGAGCGATTTTCCGACTAACTCCGTGCAATGTGAATTATTTTATATTGCACCAGGTGTTAACAGTATTTGATAACCCATAAAAGTTCGTACGATACCTTGATTTTAACCCAATCTGAAGTGAATTTCACTCGAAATCGCTTGATTCCTCTATGTTAGCGGAACTTTATGTCGGAGTATAGTCGGCTTTCGAAAGCTATACCCTTATCTTCAAAGAGCAGCTTACGCACTTTAAACCCGTTTTTAAATTCAAATGTTCCGCACAGCGAACGTGAGAACAGCTTCAGGCGTTTTCACTCGGCCTTTCGTGAAGCTTGTTCTCTTACCCAGTTTAAAACCCGCTAAATCTTGTTTTTCTTTCTTTTTATTCTGTTGTTACCCTGTCGAGCACATCACGTCGCCCCATGAATTTCCCTTCAACACTAAGGCTACTCCCGAGCCTGAGAGGAAGAATAAAAGAAAGAGGAAATGTCGCAACCTAACACATGCTTACATTGCTGCCAGCACCAACAACAACAGCAACCCACACGACAACAACCACGGCATGCCGTCCAACCCCGGCAGTCATCGTTCCAGAAAACGACTCAGATGCCGATCATTATGCTTTGTATTTATATTACTTTGATTATTTTTTCAGGTCGACCCGCGTGATCCTTAGCCCTCGTTGTTGCAGTATAGCAAGGAGGCGGGATGTTTACGCTCAAAGTATAAACGTTGCCTAATTATTGTTCCATGGTTTTCGGTAAGTTAACATTGTTGTTATTTGTTTCAATGTTATGATTATTTATGTATAATTACTTACTCAGTAAAACCCCAAGTACTAGTGAAGAAAAAAACCCCAAAAAATACAGTATATAAAAACCCAATTAATTTTGGAACCTACAAAATTAACCCTGTGTTTGTTCTAATTTTTCTTATTTTCGAGGACGTATTTTATTTGTTTCAATGTTATGATTATTTATGTATAATTACGTACTCAGTAAAACCCCAAGTTTACGGCACGTACTAATGAAGAAAAAAACCCCAAACAATACAGTATATAAAAACCCAATTAATTTTGGAACCCACAAAATTAACCCTGTGTTTTTTCTAATTTTTCTTATTTTCGAGGACATATTTTAAATAAAACACCAGCTGATTTGCCCACTGCCTTTTCGTTGGGTAAAGAACTTGAAACAAATCAGATTAGATATAATTTCGCCTTTATTTACTAGCCTTAACAAAACTATTTACCACAAACGCTTCCAAGGCCCACTACTTTTAGTTCTTTAACTTCTAATGGCCAGACATCTAACAATTATTCTGGGCAACCAACGGGTATATGATCTTTTAATGGCCATATACGGCAAACCTCCAATCAGACTCAAAAAATTTACCTGCAGTCTCGAGCGCATTCTCAGGCAAATCTTCAGCCCTCAACCACTCAGGACACATTAGATTTGCAGCCTCGTTCGCAAACAGTAGTAAGATGTAAGTATGCGTATGGTTAGGTCAAGTAACTTCGGGGGAGCGCAGTAGGCGACAATAACATAACACTTTTGGTTGACACGGGATCAACTTAAAGTTGTATAAAGAATTCCGCAGTCTGAAAGCCATTAAAGAACTCTCAAAACCTTTTCTAGTGGAATCTTTTCACGGTGCTTGTTTAATAGAGCGTAAGCCTTGAATTGTTGACAGAGTTGAGCCAGACGAGATGGTTCCAAACGCGTCTTTACATTCCATGATTCAAATCAAATCAAATTGTTCATTCAAATTATTTTAGATTTCGTTAATCAGTGAATCTCAGATAAGCAAATGATTAGCCTACTGTTTCCTATTCTGCTGATGCATACTCAGCCTGTTGGCTTAGATGGCAGGCTAACAGGCTGGCTAAGTATGCATCACATTTATATAGCGAACCGCCTAATATAAGAACGGCCGCTTGCAGCCGCTGCAACTACGATAACAGACGCTGCAATCGCCTCTCACAACTCTCAGATGCTTGACGGATGTCAAGAACATCGCCCAGAGATCACCACATGGAAATTTTTGAGTCGACTAGGATTGTAACGGATAAGGACCACCCTGAATTCGAAATGTATAACCAATCAGAGGCGTTGCCGTATCATTTTACTTCCTGGCTCTCGATTTAATGTATAAACAGGACAAAATACAAAATTGGTGGCGGATAAAATTCATTATGCCATTATTTGGTGTTTGACATTCATCTGTCTAGTTAAGAAAAAAAGTAGCACAACTGTGCTTTCAACGCTACCTGTAAAATGAATTCATAAAAACCATATCGAGAATGAAGCTGGTGTTTTATAATTGAAATACTGTAAGGTGTAAAACGGGTAAGAAAATCAGTCATAATAAAATTCTCCTTCTAGTTCCACTTTTGGTTTAATTCAACTACGAATTCGGAATTGAATCTACTTTATTATTCTTGACTTAAGCGCATTTTGAGATTGGTTCAATCTTAGTTAATTTACATAAATCTCATTTTCGGATTATTTTAAGCACGAATTCGAGGTTAAATCAACTTTAAAATTCTTAAATCAAGGGCATTTTGAGCTGATTCAATCTTAGTTTTAGTTAAATCAATCTCATTTTCGGATTATTTCAAGTAGGAATTCGGGATTGAATATGGATAAGTTTAGTAATTCGCGATTGAAAATCTGTACTTGAATCAATCTTTCTGTAATTGATTGAAGAAAATCCGTACTCACCGTACTTTATATACCGCTTTGAATTAATTTCAGTAAGGATGAATTGATTTTTCTCTTGAGTGTATAGCATTTAAATGCCTATTGTTAACTAACTCATTTAGTATGGCCGCTATTGTGCCAAAGCCATTATTTTGGAAATAAAAGGGAGTTATTTGCCTATCACTTGGTGATTTATAAGCCGATTTCGTTAGGTTTTACTACCAGTGAAAAAATAAAGATCATAGATAATAAAAATACTTTAAGAAGTCAAGTTTTTTGGGTTAAAATACGTTTTTTATAATTATAACTGGAGGTTGTCCTGAATTTTTGCTCATATTTCAGCCATTTGTAACCCAATCTGACTGAGTTTCCAATATAAACAACTGAGTCCTCTTCATAACTGAAGTCATCGAAAAACTTATGTCAACCAACACACAGACAGACGGACATTGGTTTAACAACTTTGCTACTTATAGGGACCCAGAAAATATATACTTTACATGGTCTAAGCTCAAAATTGTAGATATTATAAACGGAATGGGATACTTATGTACCTTAATACTCTTTCTACCTGTGGCGAAAATGTTAACAAACATTTTCCAAACAAGGCACAAAGTACTTTTACGTAATTTGAGGATTTGAATTTAATGATAATTTGTCAACACTGGAGCTAATTTTAAACATCGTTTAAAAAGGATTTACGTCCAAATTTACCAAGTTCAGCTATAATTAACTATCAGATATAATTGTCAAAAGCATATTGCTAACGGGAGTTAAAGTAATAGTTAGTTTTAACTGAATTTGGTGAAATTGACCGTTAGAGTTTAAGTCATTTTTAAATATTATAAGAGTGTGGAAAGAACTATTTAATGCCAATAAATGACTGACAATCAATTATTATTTTTATTTGCAAAAAATTCCGGAAACGAAAGAAAAATTTGATGCACGCACGGAATGGAAAAAGTCCGGGAAACTACGAGCCCCAATTCAAAAGCCAAAAACAGAAACCAAGACGCACCGAACTCTGATTTTGCATTTTAGAATGAATACAGAATTGTAAGTACCCAATAAAAACTTCGCCTACAAAATGATGCGTTAAGTAATCAGGAAAAAGTAAAAATACTACTTCCAATTCTACTGAAAGAACCAATGAATTTTACAAGGGGTGTCCCAAAATAAACGCATTTTAATGTAAGTCACTATTTTTTTCCTACATACATCTGAAAAATAAGTAGTTATAGTAGTTATAAAGAAAAAAGCTACTAAATAATGAGTGAAAGAAGCTATTCATTTTAAAAATGTAGGCGAAGTTTTTACTGGGTAGTTATGAAGAATAAAATTATTACAACAGTCCAAAGTGCAAACAGGAATATTTGATGTAGAAAAGTAAACAACATATCGAATATCCCAGCAAAAACTTTGCTTACAAAATAAGTAGAAAAATAATGAGGACTTGACGAACAGACTACTTATTTTTCTACTAGAAGAAGTACTTATTTTTGTTCGAGATGTCCCAAAAGTAATCCCTTATAATTTAGCCTATTATAATCTAAAAAATAATAAGGGTCCTCATGATATCGCTTAAAATTGCCATTTGTGCAAATGGGTAAACTTTCGAGACTCGTTTCATGAAGAACCTTTTTAATTTTTGTGTAATTTTAAACAATTAATGTCAGTTTGTAAGAAATGTCTATAAAAAAATAAACTAAAAAAGAAATTTGTTTTTAAAAACGCATAAAGAAAGCAAAAAGACTAATTTGCTCAAATTATTGCTAGAATTTATTGTTTGTGATGTATAAACACTTGGATTTTTCAGTGAAAACGACGTTAAAAGCTTTAAAAAATCTGTATGTATAAATGCACAATTGAACAGCGCAAGTTTACGAGTCAAAATTGTTGGGCAAATTTACCAAGTTTGTGTAAATGAATTCTCATACAATTTTTGACAGTTCATTTACGAGGGCGTAAAAATGCACAGTTTGCACAGATTACGAGGCTTATAAACGATATCATGAGGACCCTTAATATGTTTTTTTTATACTTAAAATTTTTATAAAAATATATAGTTACACAAAGTCAATAAAGTAAAAATTTTTTTATTTTTTTTAATTTTTTTTTTTTTTGGTTTTTTTTTAATTATTTTATTTTTTCTTTTTCTATTTTACTTTATTTTATTTTTTATTTTTTTTTCTGTCTCTGGTGGGATTTGATCCCGCAACCTCGGTGCTGATAGACTAGCTCTCTACCAGCTAGTCTACCGGGGCAGTGTAGTTTTTGCATTAAAAAACTGTGTTTTATGACTATAATAACATTTTTAATGTCATAATGAAAATATAAATTTTTCTGTACATTTAAGATATAATAATTAAGTTATTATTTAATATATAACTAATAATCCAAAAAGTGGCGAATAAAGCTACAAAGTAATGAATTTTTGAAGTCATTAAAAGTAGGATTGTAAGTAAAGTTTTTGTTGGGATGTTAAGGTAACTAAAATAAATAGAAATTCTAAACTCTTATCGGACTATCATATACAAACAATAACTGGAAGAAAACTACCTTCAAGAAACGTTCAGAATATGCCCCCAAACAAAAAGTTATTCCCAAACATCTACTTATTGTCTTACATTCATTTTTTTTTTTTTTTTGATTTTTAGATCATTGTGTCTGTGACTATAACAGTTTTAACGTGACGAATTTTCATCTCAAGTACTTTTTTCATTACCCTATAATTGTACATTCATCAACATACTAACGCAGAATACACCCAAGATGTCAATTCCGTTTATAGACTTACCACACTCCTTACAAATAATTTTATTATCCTTAGTTGATAGCAGTGTTGTCAAGTTACTATATTTTCTCCCCCTAGGGAAATTTAAAAACCCCCTAAAATAGATCTTTTTTGAAACAAATCGCCTTAATGGAAAAATGTTGGAAGCAATTTTATTTAAAGTATATCATCTTTTTTATCTTAAGTGATTTAAGACCCTAGAAAGTAAATATATTCTGGGTCCTAGTGAGAAGCGAAGTTAATTTAACGATGCCATGACAAAATTAATTTTGCCATTTTTATTCAGCAAAATTTTGTTTAAGCTTAAACAAATTGAAATCAGAAATTTAGTAAATTTTGTATTAGTTGTTACGTAACATTTAATTTTCTTAATTAGTTTTAAAAATTAAGCAATTTTTGGTGTTTTAGTGTCGGCAACACTGGTCTGAACACACAATAAAATGTTCAATAATGTATATCGTTACTTTAATATAGAAAAGCCCTAACTAACATTTTCCTTACTTTACAGGAGAAGGAAAAAACTTAAAAAAAAATTGTAGTATTGTAGTTGCGATTCTTTTTAAACGCAGTTTTTTATTAAATTGTTTAGAGAAATTAGTAAAAAACTGCGTTTTAAAAAAATCGCGACTACAAGACTATAATTTTTATTAAGTTTTTTCCTTCTTCTGTAAAGTAAGGAAAACGTTAGTTAGGGCTTTTCTATATTAAAGTAACGATATGTAAGTATATTAAGTTTCCCCGACTGCTGGCATTTGTTGTAATTATAAATCTAAATGATACTATTCTATTGTTTGTTGGTAAGGAGCATCATTAAAAATCCTCTTTCTTATGCAATCTCCACCTAAAAGAGGAATCAAAAATTATTACTAAGTAGACTTTAAACCTCCCCTTTTCTACTCACAATTGTAGAAACATCTCCACAACCGAACTTTGTTTGACGAACTTCTTTCTTATTTTCGTTTTACTAAACAACTTTTTGATTGTTTTGGCAATTGTTCTGCTTGAAACAACGCATTGTGAAGGAATTCAAATCAAATCCGGATTAAATATTTTCTATGCTGGAGTTTATATGTATGTATTAACTTGTGTTAACAGTGTTGCTAATTTGCGGGTAATTACCCGAATCTATATATATAAAAAGAAGTGTACACTTTGATGTCACCGCTAACTGCGAAAACGGGTAGACCGGTTTCAACCAAAATTATAGGGTACGTTTGGGATAGTCTGTAGATGGTTTATGTGAAGTTTGCACGAAATCGGTCATTATACAAATATCATATACAAATATCAACAAAATGCCCTCCATTTTCCATGTTATGATTTTTTATTGTTATTTGAAAAGCTATAAAACCATGTATCGTAATGCATTATGTGTACAATGTGTGTATGTTTCATATCGCTAGAAAAAGGAATTTCAACGTCGAAAGAAAGGCAAACCTGTTCAAAGTCATCTAAATATGTTTAAAACTGATGCTTTAGATCGAATTTACACAGTTCACCCAAATAACGATGAGTGTTTTTATTTACGTTTGCTTTTGATCATCAACATCATTTAATTATTTGAGAACTCTTGATGAACAATTATGCGCCACTTACCGTGAAGCATGTCAAAACTAGGATTGCTTCAGCACGATACGCATTGCGAAAACACATTAACTGATGCATCGGTATCAGCATATCCACAACGAATTAGAATTTTATTTTCTATCATTATCTCAACGTGCAATCCGGCTAATCCAACTGCTTTATGGGTGAAATTTCGTGATTACATGACGGAAGATATTTTACATCGAATACACACCTTAAATATTAATGATCAATTGAAGTATACAGAGGAAATGTATTTATATGGTTCTCCACCAGTCACATTGAGTTAATTTTGGTTCTCCACCAGACAACACATTAAAACATTGAGGTTAAAAACGAATGCATATAGTTAATGCAGGAACCGCAAAAACTGTAACTCGGTACAGTTATACGACGCCGAAACACTAACCAATGCGGGGTGACAACGCAAAACGCACGAAAAGCAGACAAACAAGAACGACCTGTTTGTCCTTAAAAAATAATGACAAAAAGCGCGAGCTGCTTCTCCACTCAGAGCAGTTTTACGAGTCGTAAGAGAGTTTATAAAAATTTATATACGATGTCAACCAGGGGTGCCAGATGGTTTTGGTAAGAAATCGGCATGTTTTCAAAAACAAATCGGAAATTAAATTAAAAAATATCGGCAAACTAAAATTACTATTTTAAACACAATAAAACATTTTTAATGACAAAAATAACAAAGCAAAACAATTCACCATTACCTGATGCTTTAAAAAAAAACACTAAAAGTAAAGGTTTTATGAATAAATTTTAGTTAATTAAAAAAAAATATGAATATTTTGTACTTAAGGGTAAATTGCAGGAACCGTAAATAAGAGTTTTCCATAAAATTTTAGCATAAAAACTCTCCATATTAGAGTCAACGGAGATCTATACTGTCATATACAAATAGGTTCGTCCTAAAGTTCTCTTTAAGAACCTATGGTGATCTAGAAAAAACGATCTCAACTACACAGTTGAAAATCATTTTTCAACGAAAAAATAAAAGTTCGGAAGAACTCTTAAAATGAGAGTTTTATTTCGCAGTCATAAAATATTCGGCCTAAAATAAAACTCACCTCGCCGTCAACAAATAAAACTCTTTTAAGGATTTCTATATTTACGTCTAAAATAACACTCTTTTTGTTTTTCTTTTTTTTCAAACTCCTGAAATGAGTTTTATTTTTTGACGGCTGAATATAAATCTCGTTTTAAGAGTTTTATTCGATCTTTTATTCCTCAACAGAGTTTTTATTTATGACGGCTTAATAAAACTCTCTTTTAAGAGTTAAATTTGACCTTTTATTTTTACGTGGAAAAATAACTGTTTTATATAGACTTTTTTGTTTTTAATTCATAAAATAACTTAGGTACTGAAAATAATTACTATTATTATTTTTTGAAAAGGTTAAAAGAAAACTTACTTGATTTTCAATTACAATTCCATTTTAAACAAACGGTTTAATTTTATGGTTACAAATATCTATCCGTCAATCCCGACCCTATGATACTCCACAGCACAACATTTAGACAACTTTTCAAAAGTGTACCTTATTTGAGACACATGGGCAATCATGGACCCAGGAAAACAAATTATATTATAAAGTTAAGATTCTGGTCAATGTTCTCACCATTTGCCATAGGCTTGATTCTTAGGACAGTTAGAACCTATGTACGGAATTTCAGCATTTTATCTTCAAAATTGTGACTTGAACTTCGTGTACAAATTTTACATAGAGCCAGCCGGACGGGTGGTTATCTTTAGATCGATTCCCCTTGTGCTTTAGGCCCCTCATTTGTAGTTGTATATTTTTCAAAATGTATTTTTTGGGTTAGACGCACAATACAAAACACCATTATAACCATTTTTTTCTTAATTATAAGCGCTGAACTAATAACAGTTGTCTCTTTGTGGTGTAAAAAGTTATCCAAAATTAATAATTTATATAAAACCAACCAAAAATTACCGTGTTGTAAGTGTTTCTTAAAAAATAGGCACTTTGATAGTTTAAAGGCAAAAATCGTCAAAATGACGATAAATCGGTTAATATGGCAGGCCTGATCACATTGTAAAAGTAGTTAGGATTCTTAAACAGTTTGTGTTAAACACAAATTTTTTACTACTTCTAAATTAGATTTTCGATAGTAAAGTACAAATTAAAGTACAATTTCCCTAATAGCAAACATAACTCATATTTGTTTTAATTCAATAACTTTTTTAAAAAATGCAATTAAGTGCTGGTTTTTAAAAATGTTTTACTCTCATAAAGAGTAGCAAGTTGTATGTTTAAAATTCACCCTAAATAATGGCATAAGCAAGGGTCTAATCACCGCATTCGATACTATCGTATCGAATAAACTATCGATTTTTTTTGCATACGATAGACACTGACGTATCGAATCAAAATTCGATAAATGTAATGTCGAGTTACTCGATATCGAATGCTATTATTTCAAATTCAATACATTGCATTCGATATCGAGTTTCATGATACCAAAATAAATAATTTCGATCACCCAGGGGTGCCAGAAGATTTTGATGAGAAATCGGCATATTTTCAAAAAAAAAAAAAAATCAGCATTATCGGCACTTTATTTTAAAAAAATCGGCAAATTTAAAATACCTCTTTTAAATACAATAAAACATATTTTAAATAGCCAAACAGAAAAATGCAGCATCAACTAATGTTTAAAACGTAATAATCATTAAAAAAGAAAAGTCTTATAAATAAATTTTAGTTAATTAAAAACAAATATGTACAGTACTTTTCGTTTAAAGGCCAAATGCGGATTTAAGCCAAAACTGTCATATTCACATGCAGATTTTTTCGAATTTCATACAAATTTTTTGTTCTAAGGTCCATTTCGCTTGTAGTCCACCTTCGTTTAAAAGCCACATTTTCTTATAGCCTTTTCACACTTGTCAACATTTAACATCAACTTGCGAAGATGTTGGAATTTTCCCATAAGAAATACATAGGGCTAAAAATCAAAATTTTTCAACATCTTTACAGAATGTTACTATCTCATTTTGTTCCCTTTTACATTTTTCGATTCTTTTAGTGTCATCACTAGAAAAGTGGCAATAAATTCTATTATTATTGTGGCATCACTGACAAAATGGAAGTTGATTTGAAAGCAGCGTTACCATTTCTCAAGTTTTTCCTTTTTTGTAAGCCTTATTTTGCTTAATTTTGCTAAAATTATTAAACAAAATGAATGAGAAATACATTTTGGTGTTATCTTTTAAAATGTTGGCACTTTTGTAGAAAAAAAGTATTTAAAAAAAATAAAAGTTTTTTTTTCAGAAATGGTGACATTTTTTATTAATGGTAGATGTTAGATGTTTCAAGTGTGAACGCGTATTTCACATTTTCAACATCTTCCATGCGTTCCTCCGAAATGTATGCAAGTGTACAAAGGGTATTAGCATGCGTAAGAAAATGTAATAAACGCCAAACTTCATAAAAAAAACGCTGATAAAAATATTAGAGTTTTTTGTTAGATTTTGACGTTTGGTTTAACCACATGTAAAGAACCAATGAAATTGATATTTATGTTGTGTTTGATTTCGTCATCCAGAGAATTAAGAATTTTTGTTTTTATTGTAAGCTTTTAAAGCATTTAAACTAATTAATAAAAAAGATTTTTGTTTTAACAATTTATTTAAATTAAATCAATATTTGGTTATGTTTTACATAAACTTTTCTTTTTTTTAAAAGAGTGGTTTCATTAAAGTAAATAATTTTTATATAGTCAAAAATGTGGATTATTCTAGGTTTCACTTATTATCCATAAAATGGCTTATACAAAAATCGGTTATAGTCCAAATTTGCTTATAGTCCACAAAAGTTGTGCAACTATAGTAGTGGACTATAAGCGAATATTACTGATATATATTTTGTACTTAAGGGTAAACTTTTTTAACTTTTTTTATTATAGACAAATATTTAAATTTGACATTTTTAGTAAATCATACTGGCTAATTCTGGCATTCGCGATCGAATACTTTTCGATTCGAAAGCAATTTTATTTATAATTTTTCTTTCTTGTATCGACTGAAAGAATTAAAAATAAAATTGCTTTCGAAACGAAAAAGTATTCGATTAAGACTGCCAGAATCAGCCCCCTGAAATCAGTTTCAAAACAATTCGAATTATTAATCTGAAAAATGAAAATTCCTTCCAAGTTCAAAATTTTTCAGAAACCATCGAAATTTTGTTTAATTAAGGTTGCCTTGACAAATTCTTTCATCATTTTCAAAACATCGGAAGGAAAATAACTTTTTGGAAATGCACCACTAAAATTCGAACGTTTTAAACATGAATTTTTGCCAAAAAGCTTGCAAATTTACTCCACTTCCTTTCATTAGATTGGCTATCGGATGTAGCTGCATCATCCTCAATTCTGTATAATCTTATTGGAATAATTTTTTTATTCAAATTATTTTTATTGATAGTGAATGTAAATTTAGCTTACCCTTTCTCTTTTGTAAGCGTCTATTTATTTTCAAATTCTTATATAAAGTTTTTTTTATTTTCCTTATAAAAACAAATATTTTTAGATTTGACTTTTTATTTTTATTTAGATTTAGTTCTTTTATTCTCCCAAGTTCAAATAAAATGTTAAAAATTTAACAAGTGTCGCACAAAATAAACTAAAAGTTACCGTGTTTAAGTCGTTTTTTGAAAAATCGGCATTTTTGAGCAAAAATCGGCAAATCGGCATTTTGATAATTTAGAGGCAAAAAATCGGCAAATATGGCAGGCCTTGAACTTTTCGCTCTCTTTTATATCGACAATGTTTAGCGTGCCCTGTAAAATAGGTGACTTCGGTTTAGCTATGAGGCTATTATTACATGTTTAAAATATTTGATTTTTTCTCGAAAATTTTTTTTGAAAAACGAAAAATAATTAACAAAAAAGAAATTGGCCAACTAAAGTAATAACATTATTTTCATGTTTAAATATTAAAATTGAGAACTCTTGCTTCTCATTTAGATTATATTTTCAGTTATATATACATTATGTTTTAAAGTAAAAACCATATCTGAAATGATGCTGGTGTTTTATAATTTTATTAAATTTATTTTATAAAATTCTGTAAGATGTAAAATGGGTAAGAAAACCATTCATAATAAAATTCTCCTTCTAATTTCACTTATGGTTTATTTCAAGTATTTCGCGATTGTAATTTCGTACTTGAATCAATCTTTCTGTACTTGATTCATGAAAGTCCGTACTCACCGAACTATTAATACCGCTGCCGATTGATTTGAGTACGCAGGGATTGATTTTTCTTTTGAGTGTACCTGCTGTATGCTTATAGCTACATACTTTTGGCCAAAATTATTTAAGTTAGATGGAATGTGATCAGTAAAATAATAATAGCCGGTGGCATGTTGGGATTAATAAAAATATTTAAATTATCCCTTTCCATTTTATAAAGAAAGGAAATGATCGAAAACTTTAAATATATTTTTAGGGTTTCTATTCATTAATTCTTTAAATTGCTTCTTAAAGGATTTTTAATATCTTTATCAGCTATTTTAACAAGTGATGTTACGAATACCAATTTTTAATATTTTCGAATGCGAATATCTGCGCCAATACTTGCCGAATACAAATATCCAATACAGAACTTAGCGCCACACAATACTTCAAATTTAATTGAAAAAAATTTCCCATTCTTGTCCATAACACCAAGTTAAAATAAAACTGACACTACTAAATGTATTTAACATTATTATGACATTCTTGAATGCCAGATTTTTAAATTTTCATACTAACATTATTATTATTACATAAAAGCCATAAGCACCTCGACCCAAAGGGTCTAATGTGCAGCCTAAGTGTTCATTGAAGTAGATAAAGTCTACAAATAAAGCCAATTATTCTACTTGGAGAGATATTTTATACTTTAGCTGAAGTCATTAAGTTAACTTCAAGGAACTGACCAGATCTTAAAATTGTTTTCAGCTAAATCTTGCATTAGACAAGAACAAAAATGATAAAAACGATTTAGAAAATGCTAAAAATTTTAATATTTTTAATTAGGCTTAAGTTCAGAAAGAAATTTTACAATATGAAAATTAATTAAAATTGTTATTGATAATCTTTCATTCTTGACCGTGGCCGGGGCTCAAACCCTGGCCGGCAGGTTACCATGACATGTTTCGATCGCAACCACTCGATCTCCTCAGATGGATTTGCCGTCTTACACTCGCAGCCAACGACGACTGCTGACGTTAATAGTCAAACATCAAGCCTTAAACCAAATTGTATTTTAACCTTTGTTAGATCGAAATTTGCGTCTTTGAATGATTATCCATTTTCATTGATTTCACATGTTTTTCCTTACTTCTGTTTTTTCCGTACTTTTGTCAAGAATCTTGAAATCCAAAGTACATTTTTTGTTTTTCATTTTTGTCTTTCTTATTCTGTTGACCTTTTTCAGCACAACTTGAAGGACAAATGTACACATAGAACTCGTGCCTTAGCTATAACAATAATTAGTATTGTGGTTATTTTGTTGAACTATTTATGGGGTTTAATCCAAATTTTTAATATTTTTAATTAGGCTTAAAAAATTTAATTTTCATTGAATTATTTTTATGAAGAAAGGAATACTACAACATGAAAAAAATTAATTTAAATTGTTATTGGTAATCTTTCATTCTTGACCGTGGCCGGGGCTCGAACCCGGCCGGCAGGTTACCATGACATGTTTCGATCGCAACCAATCGATCTCCTCAGATGGATTTGCCGTCTTACATGGAAAAACATGAAAAAACAAAAAAATGTACTTTGAAGAAGAATTCTTGACAAAAGTACGGAAAAAACAGAAGTAAGGAAAAACATGTAAAATCAATGAAAATGGATAATCATTCAAAGAAGCAAATTTCGATCTACCAAAGGTTAAAATACAATTTGGTTTAAGGATTGATGTTTGACTATTGACATCCGCAGTCGTCGATGGCTGCGAGTGTAAGACGGCAAATCCATCTGAGGAGTTTTGCGAAAAACAAATGTACGCTGACGATGTGCAGCTTTACTTAAGTTGCGAGCCAAGTAATATAATTGATTGTGTCAACAATTTCAACCATGATCTGAATAATATTAACAATTGGGCCTCTACTAGCGGTCTTTGTTTAAATGCAAAAAATCAAAAGTCATGATCATTGGTAAATCACCTTATATCCCCTCGTTTATTCTGCCGATCCCAATAAACAATGCAACACAAGCAATAATCAAGACAGCAAAATATCTTGTTGTAATTTTTACCACTGAGATAAATTGATCTAACCATATCAAATATATATGAAGTGTTACTCACGCAATGTAAAGGAATCTTTGGAGCACGCAATATTTCACTCCACTCAAGGTTAGAATGCTAATCGCTAAAACGAACTTCTGTCAAAACTTTCATATGCCTGCGAACTCTTTTTAAACTTTGACTCAATATGCGAATCTAAACTTAATGTGACATTTAACAATATTGCTGGATATGTTTTTGCCCGTAGAAGTCTGGATAGTATCTCTGATAACTCAAAAAGAATCTACAACTTAACACCCGAAAAGTTGTTGAAAGTTCGTTCATTATTGTTTCGCCAAAAGCTGATTATTACTAAACAACCTGAATATTTATAAAGAACCGACTACCCCCCCATATTCAATTCATTAGCAATGCAAACAGTTTAAAATCGGCCATTTTTAAACATTTTTGTTAAATTTTATTGGTAAATTATTTTAATAACTTTCTTATATTAATTTTTGTTGTCATCAGTCAAAATATTTTTTTAATTAAATTTTTAACCCCGTATTCATAAGCTTTATTCGGAAAATTTTCATAGAAAATCTTAAATCTTTTTAAATATTTTTATGAATACAGGCAAGGCGAATCATGTAGACGTGGTGGCGATACTACAACAAGTACTACACCAAAAATACAACATTGTATTTTGTTTGCTGCTTTCGTTGGTCGATATGTCAAAAACACAAGCAACTTTTGACATTCCTTTCTCATAATAAGAAAAAAAAGTAGCACAGCTAAGCTTTTAACGCCATCTGAAAAATGAATTCGCCTTGAATACAGGCATAAGTAATTAATTTAATATTCATTAATACTCATTTTTAAATTTTTTTGTTTGTTTACTTATTTGTATTAATTACTAGCTGACCCAGCAAACGTTCCTTTGCCATATAACTTATTTATTTCAGATGTTACAATGTCTGCATGCCAAATTTTAAGAAACTTGGTAGATTAGTTAAGAAGATAATACAAATTATAGGCTATAAATCTTTAAAGATGTTACACTATTTGCCTGCAAAATTTCAAGAAAATCGTTGGATTAGTTAAGAAGATATAGGGAGGGGGAGCTTTTATCCCTCTTGTTACTGTATCTGCATGCACAATTTTAAGAAAACTGGTTGATTAGTTAACAAGATATAAGTAGAGGGAACTTTTGCCCCTATTGCCCTATTTCACGCCCTCTAACAATATGAAATATACTTTACGACCTATTCTCATACCTAAAAAATACACATACAAAATTTCATAAAAATCAGTCAAGCCGTTTCGGAGGAGTTCAAAATGGGGAGCATTTTGTTGATATTTGTATGGGAATACAGTAATTTTGACTTAGCTGCATAATCTCCTTTACACGATTTTTTGTGCAGGTAAATCAAAAATGCAGCTTTCTTAAATGTATTTAGCTACCTTAATGTACTGGTACGCAATTGTGGTTACCTGCATAAAAGTGCAGCTAAAGTAAAGTGTTTGAAAGAGGAGTAACAGCGTTTTTATTAATAAATTGATAATAACAATGACGTTTAAACAACCTGGGGGCTAATTCCGGGACTCGTGATCGAAATAAATTCGTATCGAAATTAATTTCGATCGTGCGAGTTTTTCTGATGATGGCACTCGTTACCTTGCGAATCGATTTTTTAATAAAGTGCTCTAAAAGGTAAAAAAAAGCTTTAACCAACACTACAAATATGTAAACAAAAAACATATCATTACAACGAAAATAAAATAATTTATCAAAAGAATTGCGAATTTGTGGTATAATTTTGAAAGTTTTTCGTTTTTTAATCGCGGCCATGGACGTAAATTTATTTTTTTATTCTTCGTCATCAGAGTCTGAGAGTGAGTGTGATATAAATGCCATTAGAAGAAAAATTCGAATAACAAGTGATCCATTGGGCTTGCCAAACAATGAGTAAGTATACATCCCCTTGATTTGTAAAAATTACGTGTAAAAATTTATTTTTATAGGTTTAAGAAACGTTTTAGAGTTTCCAAGGAAGCTTTTAACTATATTCTTGAGGAGTTAGAATTCGCTGGACATTTGACAACTGCCGTACCACCAAAAATACAATTAGCCACCACTTTATTGCTTTTGGCTTCCGAAGGCTTTCAAAGTACTGTCGGCAACGATTTTATTATTGGTATAAGTCAAAGCGCACTTTCGAGAATAGTTTCAAGAGTTGTGGATGAAATGGAAATGAAACTGTGTCCAAAATATATAAATTTCAGTACCGATAGTTGGGAGGAAACAAAAGAATTTTTTATGAAGAATTACAAGCTTCCAGGAGGTAAGTGTCATGTACAACTTATGTACATAAATATACACACCTATGATAATGACTAACTACTTACTTTTTTAGTCATTGGCTGCGTAGATGGAACTCATTTTGGCTTACAAAAACCACCAAATGAGCATATGTATTTTAATAGGAAAGGGTTTCATAGCCTTAATTCAATGATTGTAAGTATATTTAATAATAACTATCGTTAATAAGCCAATAATGATTTATTTGCAGATATGTGATCACAAGTATGTAATTTTAGCAATAAATAGTAAATATGGTGGTGCAGCCCATGACTCTTTTGTCTGGAAGGAGTCTGACGAAAGAATTCTCTTAGAAGAAAAATACAAAGAAAATTTGAGAAATTTTTGGCTTTTAGGTAAGTTTTCTTAATTAACAAACAGAAAATATAATTAATATAAACAATTTCACATTTCAAGGTGATGCTGGTTATCCTCTCGAACCATGGTTAATCACACCTTACCGAAGTCCACAAGAAGGCTCGAGGGAATCACAATTTAATGACACTCATGCAAAAGCTAGATCTATAGTTGAAAGAACTATAGGCATATTGTGTAGTGTGTTTGTCAAAACACATCATAACTACCTAAAAATAATGTGTAGAGTGTATATTATAACACAACTACCCAACAACAACAATACAAAGAACAATACAAAATTCTTTATTTAATTTTTCTGCAACATGAAACCACTTGGCACACTTTTAGTGAGACCACACATAAGACAATGTTTACGTGTGCAAGTAAAAGGCATTGCACTTGAAATTATGTCAATGCAAGCGATTTGACTAAAAATATTTCATTCGAAATATTTTTAGGGATAATATTTCGAAAACACAATGTGTAAATGCAAGCAAACAGAAAATAAGCCAATGCACTTGAAATAAGGTAAAGAGCAAAATTTTAAGTAAAAAGAATGAATGAATGATAGAAAATAATTTAAAATAAGAAATTGAGTGGAAATTGGGTTAAAACACTGACCAATCAAAATCTAGTGTTTTGACTCAATAAACCTCATCGTAGGTTAGAGAAGATAGAATAGAACATAGAATTAAGAATTGTAAATAGTATAAATAAGAAACATTTTTCAATAAAGAATCAGAATACTTTTGAAACTCAAACTTGTTCTCAACCTTCTAGCCGGGCACCGTAAACAGTGCTCAGAAGAAGTAAAACGTGCTGTGGCTAAGCATAGCATTCAAAACTAACTTAGCAAAACTTACAAATCTTACATATAAAAATCAAGACAAATTCAATCCTTTATAATTGAAAGCCAGATGGAAAATTTTGTGTCACGACAAAAGAAGCAGATACCCTCCTCAAAAAGTTGCAAAATATACTAATGTTTGCAGCGCACTACATAATTTATGTATAAAATTCAAAGTGCCCAATTATGAGGATGACCGGCAAACAAATATTGATGAAGCGACTGTAAACTTTGACACTGAAACGGACAGACAAATAACTAAAATAGGAAAGCAAATAAGAGATAATATTTAAAATTCTTTGTTTTCAAACTAAATGCTGTACTCTCAATTTATATAACTTCCTATTTATAGAAAATAAAACAAAAATAAAATAAAATAATAATTTAAAACTAATTCATTTATAATTATTGTAAAATTTATTTACGAACAGAAAACAGAAAGGTAAACTTCAATACGAAAAAAACAAAAAACAATTCTTAATAAATTAAAACTTAAAAGAAATATACTAAACTCCAATGTTAGTAATTCATATTAATTTTTGTTTAGCTGCTCCAATTCTTTTGTTCGAATATTTAACTCTATCTTCTTAATATCCATATTAATTTTGTGAAACTCCGTAGCCATTTCCATTTTCTTTTCTTTGATTTGTATTATTTTATCCAGTCTTTTTAAAACTTCATTGTGGTAAGTTTCCGTTGCACATATATTATTTTTTAACAAAATTGTTTTTGTTTCCCTCGGCTCTTTTTTTGAAGATGAGGAACCGCAGTGCACTGATACAGTCTTTTTTGGAGTATCATCTTCCTCAAATGTATCCATTAGCTTTTCGATTAAATCATCAGTTTCTTCACATGAAACTGTGGTGTTGTCATCTATTTCTTTGTGCTGCTGATTTTGGGATCCGAATGTCCGGACCTTCTGTAAACCAGCAACAGCAACGTCAAGGCCTGCTGCCTCCAAAATTTGTTCATCAGCAACACTTAGGGGTTTTTCGTTAAAAGGACCTCCTCCAGTTTTCTTGATTGAAGATTTATTATAAGAAAGCTTTTTCTTAACCATTTGCTTTTGATCAGAATACACCTAACGAAAATTAAAAAAGTCTTTATCTGCAGCATGTTTATGTGGAAAACAATTAATAATTTACCTTACGCCAAGTTTTTGCATCTTTTAGCGGTGGACCGGAGGCATTTAATTTAATAGTAAAAGTTTCCCAGAGTCTGTTAGCAGTAGCTTTTCCTTGGCATGTATTTGGTAAAATGCCTTTGGCCAAATTGCTGTGCTCAGACATAAATTCAGCAAGAATTTCTTTTTGTCTGAAATTTATTTTTGTTACATTCGACCTAATAATTAATATAAATTACTTAATTTGCATAAAACTTATTAAAGATTTAACTTACATTTTCTTGTTATTTGCTTGTCACGAAATAAATAAAATGTCGTTAATTTTAAAAAACTGCTGCCACTTGTAAAGTGATCAAACAAGAATAATTATTTTTGAGTAAAAATTCCTTTACAAAGGTGCAAAAAAAGGGAGCAATACAAAAATGTACGAAAATATGTACTAATAATTAATTAATGTAAAAACTTAAATCTTAAATAAACACTTGTTATCCAACGAACTATTTAAAAATACAATTTCGACACCAAATTTGGTATCGAATAAAATTCGCACGGTTACATTCGATCGTACACTCGCTATCGAGTGCCATCATGAGAAATTTCGATACAACTTACTCGATAGCGAGTGCGAGAATCCCAAAATTGAAAAAAAATCGAACTTCGAGTAAATTTCGCACGGTATCGACTGCGAGAATTAGCCCCCTGGAGTCATTTGTTATGCATTTTTATAAAGAACGAGATAGCCAAAATTACAATTAAGTGTGAAACAGAAAAGTCGCTGTAGTACAACGTTAAAAATAGCACTGCAAGCTGTCAAAAGTTAAAAACGGCAGTTTCAAAGTAGTGTCATCAGAATACGTACATAGTTGTAGAAGTCGTTGCCGTTGAAGCGCGAAATTTTGAACTTTGTTGCGCTACAGAGCATTCGTCAGCTTCAAATGCTAATACAACTACTTTATTCTGTTCCAGGCCTAAGATTTGCTATTTCTTTCATATAATCGTGGTAAAGTTGCTGTAACCACAACCCATATGCATAAATGTAGGTCCATGCAAACAACTTGACTTGTTTGCGATAATTCAAAAGTAGCGAACATGACGATCTTGAAACACAGCGTCTTTTAGAAATGTAAACGAAGCAGGAAGCAATAGGTGGCGTACCCTCGCCAAAACTCCTAGTGACACCGAAACTGAATATAGTGGCTTTATCACCGGTAGAGGAGGATAATGCGAAGATGACTCACCCCTCGTTAGCAACCACAGCCACCGAGTCCAAATGGATTAATTGGATAATCTTTGAAGGTGGAATATAGGCTTTGATGGGACTAGTGATCCATTGGAGTCTATACAGCGTGCTGAAGAATCTGCAAACATGTGTGGTGTTGATCTGTTGATAAAATTAACTCTTATTTTATTAAATGTTCTTTTATCTCACATAATTGTTTTTACTTTCGACAGTTAATTCAGTTTTATATTAAAATAATTAGTTTAGTTCTCACACTGAACAATTGGGAAAAATGCAGGGCTGCCAGATAAATTTGTAAGAAAATCGTCAATTTCCTGAGAAAAAATAAAAAAAATCGTCTTTCACGTTTCGAAAAATCGTTAATGAAAATCGGACAATTTAAAATTTAGTTTTTTTTTTAACAATTTTTGTTCGATTTTTATAAAAAAAAAAACATTCAAACAAAAACATAATTACTTTATACCCAGCTAGCATTTTCAATCGTGTAATTTTTTGAATTGCTTTGAATTTGAAGCAGATATCTTCAACCGATTGAGCTGAAATTTTGTATACACATTCAGTTTGGGTGAGAATACAAGGCAGTCTGTGTGACGTAATTCTAAATCAAACATAGCGGAACACACAAGACTAGTTATTTGTAATGCTACCCTGCAATAAAGGTATCAAATAAAAGGGCTTGCTAAGAATAACTCGAAAAATAAAGTGACGCCACTCTAGATACAATATGGCGGACTAAGGTTTTAATGCTTGCTGAGAATACAAATGGGAGTTTTAAGCAAATTAAAAGTTAAAATTCTTTTTTAAAAAAAGCCATTATTTAAACGCGCGAAAAAGAAAAAAAATTTATTTAAAGTAAGAAAGCTTTTTAAAAAACAAGCTTTTATTTATATGCGCTAAAAAGAAAAAAAAATAAACTTTTGCTTTAAATATTTTACTATCAGCTTATTACGTCATTACACAATTTACATGATATAAAAGCTCTGTAACTCAGTCATATCTTGAACAATGTTTACAAGCGACCCGTGGTTGTTTTAGGAATTCTATTGTCTTTCAATAAATTTAAAGAAATAAAAAATAAATTGAACATTTTCGAAAATACTTTTATTGAATTAACGTCATCTTTTTAAAGACTGTCCTACCTTTGACCATTCTGACTTCATATTCGGATTCAGCGGACAATTTTACTTAAAGATTAGGCGCCAAATTCATTTGGTCACGACTTTGGTGAAAATTTTGTGACACAGTGTAGTCAGTCCATGAAACAAGGATTATATTGATGTATTTCTTATGTAAAAAGTTTCTTTGTGAAAAAATTGTTATTTGCAGTCCCTGGTTTTATTGTGTATTGCCATTGTTTTACAAATTTAATAAAACTTTTTACAATTTGATGCCTTATGAGGACATTCGGCCTAAATTAATTGATGCTTCAGCAAATATTCATGTAATTTGCCTACTTGCCTGAGACGTTAAGATGTACTTTAACCACTCAGGCTACATGACTAGGCGCCTTCTCACTTAAGCTAATTTTCAGAGTAATCTTGGACAGTCAAACAGATTAATCGCTACTGGTCAAGTTCCAAGTGAATGACAGTCAGAAAACTTTCCGCACTACTTGCACCTATGCTGAAAGTCCCAAGTCCAATGGAAACGCATTGGATTAAGGCAATCCGATTTTTGGCCCGTGTTAAACATACATTTACATACACGCCTCGTTACTTAAATGTCTTCAAATAAACAAAACGTAATTATCTTCTACATTCAACATAGTAACTTAAACTGTTCTGCTTTTAAAGCTTTTTTTATATTAAAGAAAAATATATAGTAACTTAATTTTATATAAGTCCAAAGAAGCCTTCAGATTTTGCGCCATTTGAATACACAACCGACATACACAGGAAAACAATGATTTTTGTTAGTGTTATGAAATGAAATATTAATTTATATTTAATTTTTATCAAATCTTAAACATTACAAATTATTTTTTAGAATGGCCTCATAGATCTGGTTGGGAATAGAGTCATGCACTGACTTTAAGGTATTAAGCACAATTGAAAACCAGGCACATCTGATCATTTTTGCTTCCCTACTGCATACCAGAAGCATATACTTTGCGTAAAAGCCAACTCCAAACCTTTACCATAATATTAAGATCGGGCGAGCAGGGCGGCCAATTAAGTGTCATTACACTCCCTAATCCATGACTTTACTGCTCTGGCTGTGTGAATAGGGGCTTTGTCTCGTTCACAAGCGGTTTCCAAAAATGTCGTTGAAGTGCGGAAAAGCATCTGATCATCTATCATCTTGGTGGATACAAACTTCAGCTCACAGTCTCATAGTAATAGATGTCACCCCAAGCCATAACTCCTCCTTCCCGAATGTAAAAACGATCTAACTGAAGTTCTTCTTTGCAAAGAACGTAATAGTTTAATCCATCAGGACCCTCTAAATTGATTTATTTTTCGTCAGAGAAGACGGCGCGATCCCATTCACTATTCCACGTCATATGATTTTGAGAAAACAAGTTTTTTTCTTAAATTTTAGCAGCCGTATTCATAACAAAAAGTTAGCCACAGTACAACGAGCTGCTAACCAGAATGCCGATTAAGCTTAGCAGCTTTTTGGCACAGAGTTAATTTATTACGAACTTTTTTCCATCTGCTAACTTTTAATAAATCAACTCTGAATTTTTATGATGCCACATTGTATTACTCAAAAATGTAACACGTTTTGCATTAATCATCGCAGGTTTTGCCATTTTTTATTTTTTTTCTGTTTTTTCTCCACATATATAAAAATGTTAAATTAAAAATTAAATAAAAAAGATGGTAAATTAAAAAAAAAAAACAGTTAATTAAAAAAAACAAACAAAACTGTTTAACATTAAACAGCTGTTTTTCAAAAGTTGGCAAACGTTTGACAGCTCGTTAACAAGAGTTTAGCAAATCGTAAGCCAGAGTTTGGTAAGTGTATTATGAATAAACTTTGTGCTAACTTCATGCCAAATTTTCATTATGAATACGGCTGTGGATGTTTTACATGTTTGGCTTAGAAATAACACGCTGTACAGTTCGTGTGCCTTTATTTGTGCAGCAGTTTCGTAGGAATTTGAAGCTGATCTCAGAATTGCCCGTTTATCAGCAGCTGAAAGCACACTTTTAGTGCACCCTTTCGTATTATTGCCATAGGTCGACTCATTCTTCAAATAACTAGATACTACATTCCCAGCTAGCATTTGGGTGATTATTTTTTGTAAAAATCGCCTAAGTGAGCCTTCTCAGATCAGTTTTGATGATTAAAAACTGATTTATCACTTGAGCGATAGAAAAAGAATTCATATATGATTCAGTGATATGATTAAATAATGATTTTTAAATATTTGTTTTTGTCAAATCAAAAAAATAAAAATAGAAACTTTCGTGTCAGCCAAACAAATAAGAAGCCCAAAAATTATTAGCAATTTATGAACATAAATGTTAGTGCAAATGGTTTTTTCTCTTCTTTGCAAAAATTCGATAACTTTCGTAACAAAATAAAGCTGGGGCCTGATTCTGGCAGTCGTGATCGAGTAATTTCTCGATTCGAAAGCAATTTAATATCTAATTATTTCAGTAAATTCTGAACGAATTGGAATTATTTTTTCAGTGTTGTAAAGCATTAATTTGAGTTTCACAATACTGAAAAAATAATTTTGATTCGTTCAGTATCGACTGAGATAAAATTGCTTTCGAATCGAGAAATTACTCGATCACGACTGCCAGAATTAGGCCCCTGGTTTGAATAATCAAAAGCCATAAAGGTGCTGATTTTATCGAAAAAAAAAAAATAAAAAACATGACAATTAAAAAATTATATGAAATATAATCAAAAACTATATATGTAATTTACGATTGAAAAATGAATCAAAAACGATTCAATAATGATTATAAAAACTAACATTGAAATGATCAAAAAGGAATCAGAAAGCTGTATCACATATGATTCTTTCAGGTGATTCATCTGTAGGGTACCATTTTCTCACAACGAGAGTATCACTTATGATTGAAAAATGAGCTCATATACGGGTATTTTGCTCGTGCAGCTGATTCCTAAATGATTAGATTATGATACAAAATGCTAGCTGGGTTGTGACTTCTGCTTATTTCCATGGTAATTTTAAGAACAGATTTACCGCAGTTGTCATAAGCCCTAATTTTTATTTTTTCCGCTTCACTTAAGTATTTCACTTTACCCATTTTGTTTTCTTTTCACTTAGATGTGCTCAAAAAAATATGTTTAGCAACCGTTTGTTTCCTTGTGTACACTAAACTTGATTTAATTGAGAGTGTCCTACACAGAAAAAATTATTGCTGAATTATTTTCAAACAAACGCTTGTTTGAAATTTTTTTAAATTTCTACAAATATTTTTACTGCTTCAATTAATATTTTTGTTTGATTTTTAGTTTAACCAACATAAATGTTGACAACTATTCAAAAATGTAATATACGCGTTATTGGTTTCAAGTTTTCATAATTTTGTTTGAAATATTTAAAGCTCTTTAATGTTATCGTTTTTTGCATTTTTTTATTTGATCGTAAGCAACACTTCTTTATGTTAAATATAAGAACAACAACAAAAAACACAAACAGTCTACTTTTGGACGCTTAAAAAAAGTACAACAATAAGAACGATTATAAAATAGCGTGGCGAGGTTTTTAGTAAAAAAAAAAAAACAATATTAGGTAAAAAACCTTTCACTCTTTTTAAACAACAACAACATTAGAAGAAACAAAATAAATTTTTGGTTGGTTTCAAAGTTGGTAAAAAAGAATGAAAACCCAAATCCCGTTTTCAATTTTTTAAAAATGTTAAGTTAAATACCTACATCAAATACAAAAATAAAATGATGACGAAAAACATGTCGAGTCGGTCTGCTGCCAAGGAAAGGATACAGCAACAGTGAGTGAAGAAGAAAAACATTGTGTGTATAAGCAAGACAAAAAAATGTGTCTCACAGCCAGCCGCGCCTCTCTGCTCCTGCCTTCATCTACTTCTACAGAGCTTGCTTGTGTGCGCGTCATTGCTTGTGCAAAAACTTTTTTGTTTGATTCAGCAAAATTATTTGTTTGAAATTTGTATGATTTTCAGTAAACTATTTGTTTGATTCAGTTAATTTTTTTGTTTGAAAAAATCAGGGTTTTTTTTCAATAAACGAAATGCAAATAAATTGTTTGAATATGTAAATTTGTTTGTAGGACCGATTTCAGACAAAAAATGTTTTGATTCTACGAATTTTTTGTTTGAATTGGTTAAAAAAACTGCAATCAAAGCAGAAAAACTGCCATTTCTTCCACTTCTTCTTTTGTCATTAGCCAAAAAAAAACTGTTTCTTTTTTTCTGATTCATAAAATTTAAACAGTCACTGTCAAACCAACTCAAAAAGCGAAATGTTGTTAACGAAATTTCGTTTTTTGTTCGTTAGTTTTTGGTTTCGACTGCAATTTTTTAAGCCCTGAATATGAATCATCCAGAATAGCTCCAAAGGAAATCCTTGTTTTAAAAGGACCGCTTCCATAATTCGAATTTCAGTAAAGGTGTTATGATATTTGCTATTTTTTGTATTTTTTCTATATTGGAGAATAGTCCAAATATATTTGCATAGGAAAACTGGCTAAGTGTAAAGAGTATGATTATATCAAAAAAATCTTGAAATTTCAAACAAATATACGTGTGTTATCGATAAATAATCTTAGACTGTCAAAAAAATATAAAAATTTTTAACTTAAAATTGACATTTCCAGATTAAATGTTAGCACTGTTGCCATTTATTTTAGTTTTTGATCGAAAGTAGCGGTTTTTAACTTCTTTTTGCGATTTTTAGCTTTTTTTGACCGGTTTTTGTGGGAACAAAAAGTGGGCAATATTGTTTGTTTTGTTAACATTTTATTTTGGTTTCACAAACAATTTTTTTTAATACAACCAAATTTAATGCAAATAATGAAAAATATTACGAATTACATCGGGGTATATTCTTTAATTGAAAATTTATGATTTAGAATCCCATATGAAGGGCACCTGCTTCATTTCATTTATCAAAAACAAAATATTTTCATCTGCCCAAGCTTTTACTATTTTTTTTTTTTTTGTTTTAGTCAAAGAAAAAATATACATGATAAATGTCAATCAGAAAAAAGGGTTTGTTTACATATTGTATTTCTTGTTCTCTCTCGCATTTGTTGTTTCCTTCAGGCAATCCTAAAAAACCCAATACAAAAAATAGCAAGTATTATAAGGGCTTAAGAATAATTTTTAGCAATACTTTTACAGCAGCCGTATTCTGTAATTCGCTAAAGCTAAATCGCTCTATCGCTAAAAATCTATAAAGTTGATTTAGCGATGTTTGGCTACAAATACCATTCTGTAACGTGCATTGCTAAATTCTGCATTAAATTTCGCTGCAATTATTAAATTTTGTATTCTCTAAGGTATTTAAGCGATCGAGATTTAGCTTTAGCTAAGCGAATTACAGAATACGCCTGCAGAATTTCAATATACATAGTTAAAAAAATAAAGTGACATGTTATTTATATTTTATTAATATCCGTTGAATCTTTTCAACTTCTTACTATAACATTTGTATGGTTGTGGGAGCATGTTAGTCAAGAAACATTTCAATAAATTCTAATGAAAAACTTCGTTCAATAAATTGGACCACAAAAAATAAATTTATGAAATCCTTTTAAATGTTCTGGTTTTTTTTTATTATTTTCTTCACTAAGAAATAAAACTTTTAGTCCCCATAAAATTAAATTATGTTTTTATTTGTGTACGTTCATTTCTTTTCCTACACTTCTTGTTTTTTGTTATTAAATTGAATCTTTGTAACAACCAGCTGAACTTTTTTTCGTATTAAGAAAATAAAAAACGAAACAAAATTCTTTCTTTCAGTTAGTTTGTTTGTCGTACAGATTTAAGTGAAATGGAGAAATGGAGGTATGTAGTTCGATAGTATGCCTTCATTATGACGCATTTATGTGTCGGGAAAAATTGAAAAAAGCCAAGAAAAACAGAAATACTTTATGATTAGTATCATTTTGTTTCTTGCCTTGTTTTTTTTTTTTAACTTTTGCAACACTGAATTAAAAACTTTGGCTACAACTTGCAAACATAATAAAATTATAATATATGGGGAATAAAAGCAGAAAAGTTGAATTGAAAAGAAAAGCCACAAAAGTGAACCCATATGAGTAATTGGAATATGTTTGTTTACTCCTTTGTTGGTCAGTCTCTGTTTGACTACTGGACTGATGTATTCATTCATACATACATACACTTGTATCCAGTAAGTGCTACTAGAGTATAACTGAATAAATTCAAAACATAATCATAATTTAGTGTCACGTATTTTGTTAACATAACATCTAATTTACACGGTTTATTTTATTTCCCCTGCAACACATAATATATGTACTTCACACATATAAATTAAAAACATACAAACATTTATTTGTGAACGTAGCGTTGCCTAAAATGGAAACAGATCCAATTTTTTAATAGTTTTCTTATTTTTCATTTAAAGTTTACTAGTTTTTTTTATTATTATTTTTTTTTTTTGGCCAACTTTTACAAGTTATAAGTTTAAGCCGCGAAAGGCAGATAAACAAATCGTCGCATTCGTGATCGAATTAAGTTTTGTGTCGAATAAAATTTTGTGACGAATTGAACTAAAGTTGGGTGCATTTCAGCCAAGTTCTTTTAAATGTGTTAACACTCCTGCAGGTTAGTTTTTTTTTCCTGAAACACCAATGTGGTTACAATAATTGTAATAATAGCTTGGTAGCAAAGTCGAAACGTTTTTCATAGATTGATTGATTCCTTAAGACAAATGAATTGTTACTTGCAAAATTCCCAAATGATGCTTTGAACATGTTTTACCAGTTCATAATAAAAAAATCCCTTCTTATTTTAGAATTAAATAATCATTACGATGCCTTTCAAAAGTAGTAATGTAATGTAATGTAAACGTTTAATTCACTTGATTAAATATTTAATCAAAAATGATTTTATTTTTGAAACATTTTGGAGAATTTTGTCTGTCTACGATGTTACGCACGATATATATTCAACCATGAAAACATATTTGCATAATGTTTAATAACAAAAATAACAACCACTTTTGCCTATTAGCTTGTAAAATTTAGAATCGGCATTTACTGGCTACTTTCCCGGCAAGACACAAAATAAGAAAACCCTCGATATGACCCTCAAACCTTGTTTTGTTCTTAGCTTTAAAATCACTATTTTTGGAAAAAATATTCAACATTAACTTCTTTGTGTTGATCGGCCGAGAATTTAATAAAAGTCCCGTATAGAGGCAACTTTGGTATGAATTTTAAGGCAAAAGTGCACTTTACGGGGCGTACGAAAAAAAAAAAAAAAAAATTGGACCCCCTCTGGAATAAAAAAAGAAAAAAACCAAAATTAAAATTTAAGGAGGCTGAGGCCCCTGGGACCCCATGGATCAAAAAAGCGGCCCGCCCACTTAGTGGTATGTGTGGGTACTCAAATTAAAGGTAATTGTGTAAAAAATACGAAATTAATAAAATTTAGGTCATGTGGGACTTCTGAGTCCCTCTGGGGGGTAAACAAATTGCCCCTCCCACCCTTATAACTATGTGTGGGTACTCGAATGAAAGGTATTTTGCTTACGATTGTAAATATTTTGTTTTTATTTGGCTTTTTTAATGTTGTATAAAAATCGCGGGAATTTTTCATTTTTTTGTAACTAAAGCTTTTCTGTATAGCCGGCCTTCGGCCGGGCGCAAGGATTTCCTCCTCTATGGTATAACAAAGACCGGCTTCGCTAACTAAAGCTTTTCTGAATAGCCGGCCTTCGGCCGGGCGCAAGGATTTTCTCCTCTATGGTATAACAAAGACCGGCTTCGCTAACTAAAGCTTCTCTGTATAGCCGGCCTTCGGCCGGATGCAAGGATTTTCTCCTCTATGGTATAACAAAGACCGGCTTCGCTTACTAAAGCTTCTCTGCATAGCCGGCCGGGCAAAAGGATTTTCTCCTCTATGGTATAACAAAGACCGCTTTCGCTAACTAAAACTTCTCTGCATACCTATAAAAGATACATAAATTAACCTAGAGAGGAAAATATTAAACGAATACAAAAACAAAATACATATTGGCAATCGTGAGCAAATTACCTTTAATTTGAGTGGGGGGAAACTTTTTTTGCCCTAGAGGGCCCTTGAAGTGCCGCCCACCCAAAATTTTATTATTTTCGTTTTTGTTGCACAATTACCTTTAATTTGAGTACCCACACATACCATTCAGTGGGCGGGGCGGTTTTTTTGGACCCAGGGGTCCCCACGGGCCTCAGCCCCCTTAAATATTAATTTTGGTTTTTTTTTTTTTTTAATTCTGGATCGGGTGGCATATTTTTTATATTTTTTTTTCGTACGCCCCGTAAAGTGCACTTCAGCCAATTTTAATACTGTGAAGACAATTTTTATAAAGATTGGTTCATAATGAGATATGAAAAAGATACCTGCCGCTTAGGCCTCCTCCATCGTGGATCTTATTCACAACAATAAATTTACCAACCACGTGATTCCCGAAAGTATCCCCTCGTCAAAAAAGCAATTATTAATTGCAATACCCCATTTGTAAAGGAAGGTAGTTTTTATCTAACGGAAGTGCAACCTTAGAAGAACAAATTGTCAGAAATGATTAACTTTCCCAAAAAATTACGGAGTCCTGCCACCAAGGTCTACTGAATCGTGAAAATCTCCAGTGATCTGTCGCTTTTGAATTTTTCCGAATCCCAGGTATTGGATTCACCTGATCATGCCTCGGATGATGAACATCAAAACGTTAAGTCTGTGGTTTTCACGAATAATCGCGTAAGTTATAAAACCAAACTTTTCAGGAGAGCAAAAACAATTATTTTTTTCAATTGCGGCTTCTGTAGATGCTTTTTTAAACTTTTTTCCTTACTATCCTCTTAACAGTGCCTTTCTACGTATTATACATAGTTTTCATGAAAAAATCCTTACAGGATCACAATCTGTAAAAGGATTAAAAATGCATATGTTTTATTGACTCATTAAGTGTGTGCAATATAACATCATATCTCCACATAAGTTCTTTTTTGTGAAAATAAATGTTATCATTTTAATCACACATGACGACTTACGTTGTTATTTTTAGCACACAAGTTGGCGACATATTCAGAGTTTTTGATACTTATAGCACAACGTATGGACTTAAAATTACAAACAACCGCTCATCTGCTTTTGTTGCAACTAAAGAAGTCAACAATAAACGCACATGTACATATAAGTTGTTATTAATAGAAAAATTTTCAAAAAATACTTTTATATTTTTTGCACGAATAACAACATAACATCACATATGCTTTTTATTTGGAAACATATTCAGCAATTTTACAATTTTTGGCGATGTATGTCGACATAAATCGTTATAATAGCAAAATATTTTATTAAACAGTTAACTTAAGTTGTTTTTAGCAGAAAAAAATTAATAATACTACATTATATTCTAAAAAGCTTAATACTTATAAAAACCTAATGCATAATGTAGCACTTTGACATCATTATCTCAATTTCGGTAAAAACCGACTTACGCGATTATTCGTGAAAACCACAGAAGTATCCTTAAAATGATCCCGGCAACCCCAGGGGTTCAAAATGAGAGTTGACTTAACGTTCCAATTTTTCAATTGATTGTTTTGGAGCATTATTTATTTATTCTGACGAAATTTCAGACAAATAATATTGATTTTATTTTAAAACTGAGTTATCGCAGACACGTTTACTAAAAACATCTCTAACTTTTTAGCAAAGAAGGATTCAGTTTTAGCAAGCGATATAATATACAAATATATCACTTTGTGTATATGAGTGAATTTTCGTTTATTCATGTGAGCTTTTGTATTTACTTATACATTAGTATGTATGGGTGTTAGTTCGTAAATGTTTAGGTATCATTTTACTTTTTCTCGTACCTCTTTAAGGTTACTGTTGTTGTTGTTTGCTTTCTTTTCAAACAATAAATATAATTTTTCTGCTTTATTCCTTCCATCATCATCATCTTCATTGCCATGATGAAATCAAACGAGACAAGTCAAGTCGAAAAGGCATGAGGGCTAAGTGCCTCTATCTACGAGTACTTGAGGGTATACGAGTATTTATATTCAAGTGTGTAAACGTGTGCATGTGTGTATGTATATTTTTATTCGTTTTGTTATGTTTAACATGTTCTTGTTCATGTATACTACATACATCTTTTATTACAAGGATATGAATGTGTTTGTGTGTGTTACCACTAATAGCATAATACAATAGCCATCTTAATGAATGAAAACAATTGAGAAAACCATAACTTCGTTGCGATAGTCTTACATGAAAATGTTTGCTTTGCTGCAAGTATTTAACGGTAAACATAAATACGGTTATAACGAACTGGAAGAGATCGTCAGTTTAAGTTCGTAATATCTTTATCGCATACATTTTTAAAAATGCTAATAATGTTTCAATAGTGGATTACCTGTTATTTGTGAAGGAACAAGACTATAGTAATTGAAAAGTTTTTGTCAATTCCCTTTCTAAACCCTACTTCAACTTAAATTAATTTAAAATCATATATGTATGTTTTTAGTATAGTTCGTTTTTTAATATGAAATAGTGTTTTGGGGACATGGAAGTGTGTTAGTTGTAACAAAAAAGTTCGTTATAATCGTAGTGATTTGCATGAAGTTAAAACGTAAAATCAATAAGAGGCAAGTGTTCATTATAAAAAAATTTCATGGTCGAAATAACCGTATTTCGCTGTACATATACTAGTATATGAAATTATCCTAAAAACTTAAAAAAGGTTAAATATTAATTTAAAGTAGGGTAAAATCTTATAGAACATACAAAGCGGCTAAAAGTTGTCATCCGATGTTCTTTGATTGTAGTTTTGGATTGTGTTTATTGGATGTCTGAATTTTTTTTTATTAAGTAGAAGAAATGATATCGGCCCAGTGGCCGCTGCCATAAATGATAACCATACGAGCCTGATTTATGGCCTTTTTCTTCACTCTTACGACGACTTAAGGCGATAGGTTCCGTAGTCCTAAATTTATCTTATCTTTGAGGACTTCAAGAGTCTAAAGTGGTAGGTTGAATCTAATCACTCTGTTATCTACCCCTAAATTCGTGTATATTGGTCTGATTTGCAGTCAGTGATACTATCACGATCTTACCACGTTACCGGCGGATATCAAGTGGCCAATAAAGGTTATGTTTCAGAATTGTGGAAGGGTTGGTATCACTCGACCAAGCGTATTAGAAAGTCTCGATGCCATCCCTATTACGAGCTGCAGAGCCTCAGCTACAAAGTCTGAGCCAGCTGGTAAGAGTCTGCGTTCTCCAGATTTCAAACCGTTACCTAAATGGCCTTAAGTGGTCGGTAAAGTTGGCTTAGTGCGGTTGTCAATGACAAGCTAGTAATGGTGGTGATTGACAGGGGAGATGTGGACGGGTCCACCCCCAAGGACAATTTGGTTCCGGTAAAACTGGTAGCTTTTGGAGACCAGAGAGCGGTGGACTTGTGAGGAGACTGAATAAGATCCTCCGCTACCAGGTCTGAAAACACTGTATCGTACGCATTTGGACCGGTTACCTTGAAAGTCTACAAGGGTTCCTCTCTGACTACTTCCGACACATGAAGTAAAAACACTGTGAAGGAGTATATTAATTATGTTTTTTATCTGTGTTTTAGCTAGCAATTGAAAACTTACATTCAAAATTTTTATAGTTAGAGGTAAGTTTTGAATATGTGGTCAATTTGTTTTAAGAGTGTAGTGGTCGGAGGTTAAAGTGTCAGAAAAAAGAAAAAAAAAGGGGTAAGTATTACTAAGCACTTCTGCCGCATTAGACGAGCATTAAAATGCCCTTTTTGAGAAATAAATTAGACAGTCGATTTGAATGTTCAATTAATTCTGAGTTTATTAAAATTAATCAATGGCTTATATACTAAATCTTACCTATCATCAGCATTTACCCAAATTGATTTTGTTTACAATAATTGAACTTAAAATTTTTAAACCGTGGGAAATGCTGATGTTGCTTTTATTTGTTGTCACGAATTTGGCTTGTGACAACGAAAAATAAAAATACTTAAAATAAACAAAGTTATTTAATTACAATCTAAATAGTGGTGTGCATAAAAATAGCACACTCACTACACCCTTACCCTTTTTGGTTTTGGGTATTATTAAAAATCAAAAAAATATAGAATTATTGCATAAATGGATATATTAGTACAAAGATTTTTATTATTGTATGTATTTATTATTGTAAGTATTAATATGTATGTTTGTAAGAATTTTTTTTTTTTTTTTTTTTTGACCTTAAATATGTACTTATGAAATAAACTTTTTTAAATTATTTTTATGTACACTTTTAATTTTTACTTTATCTATTTCTATAATTATGTTTAAATCGTCTATATCTAGTATTTTATATGGACCTTTATATGGAGGCTCGAGTTTTTTCTTATTCTCGGCTTTTACTAAAACTAAGTCTCCGATTTTTAGTTCTATTTTATTCTGTTTTCTTTCAGATTCTAGTTTTCTTTTTTTTTTAACTTCTAAAATTATGTCTCTTGCTTTTTGCAGTGAGTAACGAAGTCTAATCTTAAGCTCATTCAAATAATTGTCTAGGTTGTAAATATTTTTAGGGTCGCTCAATTCGTCATTTGGTAGTCTAGGAAGTTTTCCATATACCAACTCAAAGGGTGTATAATTAGTATCTACGTTTGGGGTTGTGTTAAAAGCGAAAGCAAAGTATGGTATCCATTCGTGCCAATTGTTGTCTTCTACGAAATTTAGAAAATATTCATTTAGAACACGGTGATTACGTTCTACTGTTCCCAAAGTTTCATGATGGTAGGGGGTCGAGAAATTCTGTTTTATTTTTAATAATACACAAATCTCTCTCATTAACTCATTAGTAAATTCAGTACCTCTGTCCGTTTTGAGAATGTTAAACAAACCGTATTTTAAAATAACTTCTTCTACTAGCGTTTTTGCCACTGTTTTGGCATCTTTTGATTCTATTGGACAAGCTATAACATATTTTGTCAGTTCACACTGTATTGTGAGTATATATCTAAAGTTTAGTGACGGTCTAAGTGGTCCAACTGTGTCCACTACTACAGTGTCAAAACTACTTGATGGTGTATCTGTTATAGTAAAAGGTTCTTTCGTATGTTTAGTCTGTTTGTTCTTTTGGCACGATTCGCATGTTCTTATATAGTTTTTAACCATTTTGTTCATATTTTTCCAAATAAATCGCTGTTTTAATTTTATTAATGTTTTTCTTATTCCGAAATGTCCACTATGGGGTGAGTTATGAAATTCTTCTATTAGTCTGTATTGTTTTATTGCATTATCTACTCTTTTTGGCATTCTGTATATAATTATATCGACGTCATTGTTTTTGAATTTATTGTATTCTTCTTTCAATTTCTCTACCGGTATATATTTAAAAATTTCATCATTATCATATAGTACGTACTTTTTATTTTTATATTTCTTTATTTTCAATAAAAGTTTCTCCATAAATGTTTCTGAAAACATTGGATTTTCGCTTCTATTGCATATCACGCGTGTAATTTTATCATTATATTCATTCTGCAGATTATTATTATCATTATTTTCATATATAAATTGTATTCTTTGAAGCTTTTTTATATCATTCATTGATATACATTCCCACATATGGAGGTGATCAGTCTCCTGTTGAGAAATGTCATTCTTTTTCTTGTTTTTTATTTTAATTTCATCTTCTTTATCTTTAGTATTCTTATTAAGCATGCTACGTGTAATTGCCAGAGTTTTTCTTTCTTTTTCATCAATACAGAGTGGAATCATTTCTTTTAATATTTTTGAGTTAATTTCGATGCGGGATAATGCGTCTGCGTTAGTGTTATTTGCTCCCTTTTTATATATAATATCAAAGTCATAGTCTGATAGTTCTAATCGAATTCTGGTCAGTTTCGAGGATGGATTTTTATGTGAAAATAGTGCAATGAGTGGTCTATGGTCTGTTACTACAGTGAATTTTCTGCCATATAGGTATGGTCTAAAAAACTGTATGCCCCAATGAATTCCTAATAATTCTTTCTCAATAACAGACTTATTTCTTTCATGTTTATTCAAAGATTTACTTGCATATGATATAGGAAAGTCGTTTCCAATTTCGCCTTGTGAGAGTATTGCTCCTAAAGCTACATTTGAGGCGTCTGTGGTCAGTACAAATGGTTTATCAAAGTCAGGGTATTGTAATATAGGTGGGTTTTTAAGTCTGTTTCTTAAAGTGTCAAATGCTTTTTGGCAATCTTCTGTCCATTCGAATTTGACTTTCTTCTTCAATAAGTTGTTTAGGCAGTTTGCTGTTTTAGCAAAATCCGGAATAAATCTTCTATAGTAATTACAGAAGGCTATGAATCTTCTAACTTCATCCGAATTTTTTGGAATAGGATATTGTTCAATAATTTCATATTTTGTTGGATCGGTTTTAATACCGTCTTTTGTAATAAGATGACCTAAATATAAGACTTCTGGCTTTAAAAAGCAACATTTTTCCGCATTTAATTTCAAGTTGTACTGTTTTAGTCTTTCAAATACTTTTATGAGATTTTCATTGTGGTGCTTAAGGCTGCATCCGAAAATAATAATATCATCTACATATAGGAATGCTTCAGATTCCAGACCAGACAATGCTATGGTTAGCATCCTCTGAAAACTGTTTGATGATATTTTTAGTCCAAAAGGTAGTCTATTATATTGATAGTGACCGCTGTTAGTGGAAAATGCTGTAATTGGTCTTGATGCTGTATCTAGTTCTATTTGATGAAAAGAACTTGTCATATCAAGAGTTGAAAAAAATTTTGCTCGACCTAGTTTGTCTAAAACATCTTCTAGTCTTGTTAGGGGGAATTTGTCGTTTACTACTTTATCATTCAAACGTCTGTAATCTACAACTAAACGCCATTTCTTTATGTCATCTTGTCCTTTTTTAGGAACCAATAATAAAGGAGAGTTGTATGGGCTAATTGATGGCTCTATTATATTTTCTTGTAATAGTTTCTGTACTTGTCTGTCTATTTCATTCAATTGTGATTGTGGTAAACGATAATTTTTTATGTATACTGGGGTTTTATCGTTTAGTTCTATGGTTTGTTTGTAAAAATTATTAGTGGTTAATGATTCTCCCTCTAGATGAAATATTTCCTGATATTGTTTCAATATGTCGTATAAGGCTTTCTGTTTTTCGTTAGCAAAATCTTCGAATTTTATTGTTTTTAGCAATTTCTGAAACCTATTGTCTGAATAATGTTCGTCATTTAGATGAGTGGTTCTATAAATGTTATAGTATTGTAAAGGTATTGTAGCTAGTTTAAGTTGCGACAATCGTATTGGTGTTTCTAATGTATTTAGAATTTTAATGTGGCGATTACCATTTTTTGGTATTATCGTGTTTGCAACGAAAACTCCGTTTTCTATTTCTTTGTTGCATACTACACTGTCTTCACCTATTTCAATGTTGATTTTTACTACTTTTTCACTTCTTGGTGGTATCATAACGCTTGTTAAATGTTTTGTATTAGTTTCTATAGGAATTGTGATACTCTCTTCATTTATATAAGTACTTATAGTTTGTGTATCGTAGTTTATTATACAGTTGTATTTATGAAAGAAATCCATTCCTAAAATTCCGTCTGTGTTTATTGGAAAGTCACTGTCTACTAAGTAAAATTTATGTTTTAAGCAATGTTCTCCAAGTACTGCTTCTAATTCAGTCGATCCAAGAGTCTCTGTATAGTGTTTGGTTATGCCGTTCAATCTAAAAATATCTTGTTCAATTACATTATATCCGTGTATAAAATTTTCCTTGCAAAGGGATATATCAGAACCAGTATCTATTATGAAAGTCAGTTTGTAAGTCAGGTTTTTGATAGAAAGATATATAAAGTTCGAAGTGTTGGGATTTATTGTGTGAATCTGTAATTTTCCCCTTCTGGAGATTCGTTCTGAGTCTCCAGGGCTTCTTCGTTTCCCTGTCGATGTATTGTGCGTACGTTTGGGTTGTTATTTCTTTGATTTGTATTGTTGTTATTGTTATAGGTGTTTCTATTATTTCTGTTGTAAGCATTATTTGTGTTGTATCTACTGTTGGTATTATTTGAATTTCTATTATAATTATTAAAATTTCTACTATTGTTGTTGTTGTTATAATTATTGTTGTAGTTTCTGTTATTTCTGTTGAAGTCTTGTCTTCTTTGATTGTTGTATATTTTCTACCTTTTGATTTTTTAGCGTTTATAATTAACTTTTGTAGTTCTACAATAATTTGGTCCATAAGTATGAAATATACTATATATATAAAAAAATTTTTTTTGTTTGTTTATTTAACTAATTGTTTGTTACTGCATTAGTAGTAATTTCCTTTTTTATATAATTTTTTAACAATTTCCAAAGTACTATTATCATTACAATTATTACTAAAATAATTATTATATCTAAACTTAGGGATATCCTATTGTCATTTACCGCATATGTATTAGATGTTTGTTCAAGTTTTGTATCTGCTATCCCCATTATTTTGATATTTTCTAAGACTTGTTTTATTTTGTCTTCTTCTGTTACTTCGAAAGTTTCTAGTGTTCGTTTCTCCAGCCTTTCTTCTTTAGTGCGTCTAATTCCTCAATTAATTTTTTTTTTGTGCTCCTTTGCTAATGTTTATTATGCGTTGGAGGTTGGCACACGTCTGTTCAAACTTTCTCTTCTTGTCCCCTCGCTTCTTTGGCTTATGGGCAGATTGGGTTGGTGATTTGGAGTCCTTTGTGTTCTTCGCCTGTCTTCGCCTATATTCTTCTAACGTTATAGGTTTAGGGCCAGCTTCTTTCGGGGTCGGTATGTATTTTGGAGGTTGCTCTAGACTTTCGTTTATTGGAAGTGGTATGTATTCTTCCCACTTTCTGAAGATGATGTCTAATTCTTCCTTAGTCGTCATACAGTACAATTTTATTTTTCCTTTAGTAAGGATAATTTTACTTTTAATGATAAAAAATTTTAAAGTTTGTTTGGCAGGATCGAAAGAATTGACAGAAATTAATTTATGTTGGGCAGGATCGAAAGAATTGACAGAAATTAATTTATGTTGGGCAGGATCGAAAGAATTGACAGAAATTAATTTATGTTGGGCAGGATCGAAAGAATTGACAGAAATTAATTTATGTTGGGCAGGATCGAAAGAATTGACAGAAATTAATTTATGTTGGGCAGGATCGCCATGTAGTGGTCGGAGGTTAAAGTGTCAGAAAAAAGAAAAAAAAAGGGGTAAGTATTACTAAGCACTTCTGCCGCATTAGACGAGCATTAAAATGCCCTTTTTGAGAAATAAATTAGACAGTCGATTTGAATGTTCAATTAATTCTGAGTTTATTAAAATTAATCAATGGCTTATATACTAAATCTTACCTATCATCAGCATTTACCCAAATTGATTTTGTTTACAATAATTGAACTTAAAATTTTTAAACCGTGGGAAATGCTGATGTTGCTTTTATTTGTTGTCACGAATTTGGCTTGTGACAACGAAAAATAAAAATACTTAAAATAAACAAAGTTATTTAATTACAATCTAAATAGTGGTGTGCATAAAAATAGCACACTCACTACAAGAGACAATTTTTGGTTTTGCCATTATTAAAAAAATCAGAATAGTGAACTCCGTTTCAAGAGAAAAATTTGAAAACATAACACAGTTATTTTTTATCTTCATTTTGAAAATGTTTGAATGCAGCTGCTCGGAGGATAATGATATCCAAATTGTCCATTTCCAAAATTTGTATGAAGATATTCTGCAATGGGCAACCGCCATGTATTCAAGAAGAAGATTTTTAATTCATATGCTCTTTAAACCAGGAAAAACTTCAGTAATTTTGTCAATAAGAGACATTAAAATCCAAATTTCAATTTGTAGATTACCTTAAAAGAATGAGTGATTCTGACTTCCGATTCGATCAAACAAACAATATATTAGTTTGCCGTTGGGCTGATAATAAGGAGTTCACAACGGTTACTAATTTTGACCAAATTCAACCAATGCACCCTATCAAAAGATGGCAAAAAAGGAGAACAAATTCAGCAGACACTAATGTTTTTTATTATATCCAAGGCATGTGTTTTTTTTATTTGCATGAAAAGACCATCCAAATTATAGTATAAATATACGATCTTAAAAGTGGTTAAGTAGAATTCTTCTTTAAGTAAAATTATATGAAAATGTAATTTAAAATAACGAAAAGTTCATTTAATTTTTACTGTCAAAAATTCAACCGCAAATTCCGTAAACAAATTAATATTCAGTTATTTTATATAAATTAATTAACCAAAAAATTAACTACATATTCTCTAAAAACAAATGAGGTAATTTAGTTATGTTCTGGTGAAATCTAGAGATTTGTAGACAAGTATAGCGGTGATCAAGCGATTTTTGCTCAACCAAAATATTAAATAAAGAATACAAAACCCCTTAAATATAAATTTATGCCCCCCAAATTCCTCCCCTAAGAGTTTGTAACCCCTTAACGTGCCCCTAAATGATATAAAAAACTCCCTTAATCTGGGGGGAAACCCCTAAACAGGCAACTCTGCAACATATAAATACAAATGTATTAAATTCGGCGGCTTTTGCAACGCAAAATTAATTCCGTCTATACAACCGATTACTATAATAAACTGAAATAAAATGTCTATAACAAATTAAATATTAACTTTTTTTTTCGTTTTTTTTTCATTATTTATAATGTGATAATTGAATCAATTTTTTTTTTTGTTGAAAGAAAATTAAAAATATAATTTTGATTTATTAATCATTTTAGTTGTTTTAAAATAAATTTTGAATTAAATTAATTATTAAATACCAAAAAATTATTTCGTTTAAAATAAAATAATTTAAACTTATGAAATTGTTGCTGGAAGTTGTCAAATCAATCAACACATTTTTTGAAACGGCAAAGTTTTTTGATCATTTGCTTAATTAAAATTAAAAATATAATTTATTGGAAAAAAATATTCAAAATATAAAATTTTTACAATTTTTAGTAATCAATATAATCACTTTGGTAATAGGTCAAAATCAACAAATAGGTTGCTTGATTCTATGAATTTGGAATAAATTTGTTGAATTTGAAATAACAATACTTAATCAAATCTTATCCTAAACTTTATTTTATGTCCTGGCAGTGCCAGACAAAAATTTTTTCAACACGGGTTCTGTTCACATACATAGGTGATTATAACTCATCTAAATGGATAAGTGCTGCAGTGTCTCTTCTTCTTAAGCGAGTGTGGCCGCCATGACTTAAAATATTTCGAGCTAGTGGATGTGGGTGTTGTTCAAGCCTTTTTAAATATCTTACTGCATATTTTGTAATCATAGTTTTTACTAATGGCACATTGAGATCCTTATGAATGTTAGAGTTTTTAACATACCGGGGAGCGGCTGTGATAAGTCGAAGAAGTTTATTTTGGCGCCTTTGAATTTTTTCGATGTTAGAGGCCGAGGCAGTGTCCCATAGTTGAATACCGTAGCACCAGATAGGCTTTAAGACAGAGTTGTAAAGAAGAAGCTTGCAATCGAGACTAAGGACAGAATTTCTTCCAATAAGCCGATAAATTTGAATGGCTTTTAGTTTCGTTGGAGTTAATTTTGCCTCTATATGGCATTTCCACGTTAATCGCCGATCTAGATGTATACCGAGATATTTTACATGCGAATGTTGAGGAATTGTTTGATAATTGATTTTAATAGGGGGGCATGATTCCCGACGCAAGGTGAATGTGATATATACGCATTTTTGCTCATTGACCATTATCGTCCATTGTCTTAACCATATTTCCAGTTGAAATATATGATCCTGTTGTTGGATGTAGTTGTTTGTTGGCATGTCCAAAGTATAAATTAAGTATAATTGAGGGCCCAAGATGCTGCCTTGTGGGACTCCAGCGCCAATTAAATGAGCCATAATGAGTAGGCTAATTGTGAATTTGCATCAAGTTCCTTAAGATGTTTTTCTAGAGAAGCTGTTTTCTGAGTCTGCAGTAACTTTCTTAAGGCCCAACCATAATGTGCTTAAGTTGGCTTAAGCAAATGTGCGAATACATGTAAATCATATGAGGCAAACCATATTGTACTTAAGGAAACGTTTTGTTAAGTTTTACGAAACTGTCATTTGCTTAAGCAAAGTGCGAAACTGATCGCACATTCCGTAAGGAATCAAATGTTTTTTGATTTTGTTTTTGTGTTTTTAAATACATATGAGAAACTTTTTGCTAATTTTCGACAGTATGTTAAGCATGGCTATGCATATTATGGTGGGGCCTTTAGTCTTTTTGTGCACTCTCTTAATAAATTCTTAAGTTGCGGGGATCTGTACAGTTGCCACTCTCTTCGAACTCTCCTTTTTGCAGTCAAGAGCAGATAAATAAAAAATGCAGCTATCTTAAATGTATTCAGCTGCCTTAATGTGCTGGTACGCAATTGTGGATACCTGTATAAAAGTGCTGCTAAAGTAAAGTGTTTGAAAGAGAAGTAACAACGTTTTTATTAATAAATTGATAATAACAATGACGTTCAAACAAACTGTAGTCATTTGTTACGTATTTTTATAATGAACGTGGTAGCCAAATTGGTAAAAATAAAGTGGGGAACAGAATAGTCACTGTGGTTCAACGTTAAGAATAGCGCTGCAAGCTGTCAAAAGTTAAAAACGGCAGTTTCAAAGTAGTGTCAACAGAATACGTAGTTGTATAAGTCGTTGAAGTTGAAGCGCAAAATTCGAAATTTTGAACTTTGTTGCGCTACAGAGCATTCGAAAGCTTCAAGTACTACTACAACTACTTTATTCTGTACCAGGCCTAAGATTTGCTATTTCTTTCATATAATCGTGGTAAAGTTGCTGTAACCACAAGCCATATGCATAAATGTAGGTACATGCAAACAAAATAAATGAATTATAATGGTGCCAACTGGACTTGTTTGCGATTTTTGTTTTTATAAACTGCTAAAAATTAGATATGTGAAACAGCTAGTTTTAGATTACTGTCAAAATTAACAATACAGCGATCCACATTCTCCGGTGTACTAAGCGGAATATTTTCTGTGCAATGTGTACTGAGAAATTTTTTATATTTTAACCAATTTATTTGTGTGGCTGACGTCGCTAAGTAACCAGTCGGAGATACAATTCTTCTTAAGCATGAAGGAAGCTTAAACATGAATCGTTTCTATGGGGATGTTTTTAACCCCGCCGAAATCGATGACATTTGGAATTTTTGCTGATCTGTAGACCAATATGTTGGTTGTCCCTTCGATACCACATTTAAATCCATTTTAGAAATTGAATAAAATAGAACAGGACCCTTTGGTGTTACAAGTCGTGACCCCCAGAATGTAAGTTTAGCGTTATAGTCGCCAGCGGCCAGGAAACAGGGTCCTAATGATTTAAAATATTTACGATATTGGCTTTCTGATATTAAAAATCTAGGTGGAGAGTATAAAGATGAAATTACTATGTTTCGATTTAGCTCTTTAACACAAATGTTCGGTGCTTGCAGATTATCCTCACCATGATCACATATTAGGTAGTGTTTGACTCGGGTTTTTATCAAAAAGGCAGAACATCCACAAGCTCTATCTCGAGGGTCCTTGGTATCATATAGTTTTAAACGTATTTCTTGAGGTCAGATGAGTTTCAGAAACCATCATAACATCAATTTGTTTATTTTTAAGAAAGTATTCTATTTTATTTTTATGTTGACGGATGCCGTTTGCGTTCCAAAAACAAATTTTTAAACAGTTCATGGCTAGTTAAGTACAGCTTCTAATAACATCGATTGCTTTCTAAGAATTTCCTGCATCATACTACCCAAAGTTCTTTTTCGGTCCAGACGACTGCTTGACGATAGTGTATACAGGGCATCCTCTATAATTGGCAGTGTAATTACCGCCACAGTTGCTATGTACATTTTTTAACGTTGGGGTCGTTTTTAGACTTATCGCAAAGAACTGTACCATGTAATTCACCACATACTACTCAAACAGGGGGTAAGTAGCAGTATGCCTTAGTATGACCAAATTCTTGGCGGTTTAAAAGTGAACGGGTCCATTTCTTTTGTGCGGCTCCTCTATCGTGATTTTCCTGTACAGGATATATTTCAAGCTGTAAATAGGATGAGTTTTGTTTTTTTTTTTAGCTTAACGTCACCGGGCTCTAACTCCACTCGAAATAGTGGTTGGGTAATTTTTTCCCTATTTTTAATATTAACTACATGTTTTATTTTGAAGCCTTTCTCTTCTAGGAGTCAATTCCCTTTATCACTATCTAAAGACCTTTGCTTCTCTTCAATTGGTATGTATAAAAACTTTTTTAAGTGCTTCAAATTTGTTAATCATTTTGCGAAAATCATGATTTACTTGTATTTTTGTCTCGTTTAAACTATCACGCTTAATTGCCGCTACGTAAAACAAATTTTCACCTATCACCGAGATCAAACTCTTTACAAGCTCATTTTAGTTAACCGTTAACCGGTTAACCGATTAATTACTACCCGATTAACTGATCGGTTAATTTAAAATTGTCTATTTTCGATTAACGATTAAACCGGTTAATTTCAGTCGATTTTTTGTAGTATTATAACAATTTTTTTGTGTTTTAACTAACTGCTTCGTCCCATATACATACATGTTTAGAAAACATTTTTTTATACAATATATTTCCGTCTAGCCATACATTCTTAAAATACAGTACAAAAACAAAATAAACACTCGATAGTAACACAAACACTCTTTAAACAGAAATAACCGAAACAATTAGAAGTGTTAAAAATTTTTAAAAATTAAATCAGGACTATAATGGCATAATGGATTTTATATGTTCAGAGAAAAAATTGTTTTGTCAGATCTCCTTAAACTATTGAAAATCCAATTTTAAATAAATACATATTTAGGGGTGTTCTGGAAATCGAAAAGGCAAAACGCAAGAATTTGAAAGTTGTTTCTAATACACTTTTAATCTAATTTTAATAATTTTTGTTATAAAATATTGAAATATTTGTATATTTAATCAAAGTTGTGTAAACTTTAAGAGCGACGTAGAGTGTTCGTGTGCCAATAACTACGAGGTTTGGTGAAAAAGATTAACCTGCAATAATGGTTTTAAGTTTAGTGCAAAAACATATTTTTAAGTTTTTGTGTTTATAAAAATTCACTGTGAGTGTGTATATATTTTGTAAACGTACAATTTAAAAAAAAAACTAAATCAATGTGGTTGTTGTCCATATATGTTGTTGTTGTTTATATGTTTGTAATAATTGTATTTTTTTATTCTTGAATTTAAGGAAAATAAATCCCTGATAATGATCTTCAAAGAAGATCGAAACATTGGAAGCAAATAAAAAGGAATTTTTATTTACAAAAAAAAAAAAACACTGGCGACGAGCTTGTTTAATTTTTATTTATTAATTTATTTGTATATTTGTCAATAAAATTCTTTTACTACAGAAATCTTTTTAAAAAACGACGTTCAAAAAGTTCTTGCGTTTTCATTTCCAGAACACCTCTGTTTATGTATTAATTTAAAAATACGTGCCAAATTAACCAAATTAACCGATTATTAACCGATTAAACCAAAACCTCGGTTAATTAATCGAGCGATTAACCGATTAAAGCAAAAGCCCGATTAAATGAATACCCTAGTATATATAGGTTTTTTGTTTACTTTTATTCTTTAATCTTTAACATATTTTCAGTGTAAACTCTTTTTTTTAACACTTAAACAAAAAATCGAAAAATTCGAACTATCGCTAAAAACCGTCAAAAGTTACAGAATGACGTTCTGTTGCTGAGAAACCTTTTGATTGTACCCTGTCGGACATTCAGTTAACTTTAAATTAACTGAAATAGTAAATTTCTCAAGTTGTGGTGGTTGACACTTGCATTAATTTTGGATGGAAGTAACTAACTCTTTTAACATTGCGATGTCCTAGGAAGTAGTCAATTGTCCGACTCTGCATTACTTTCAATTAACTTAAAGTTGACTTCTTGTAGCTAGCTATAAACTTACTACTTTAAGTTAGCTTCAAGCTGGTTTTTTTTTTAATTAACTAAAGGTTAATTAAATTTCATTTTTTAATCCAAATTTTTAATATTTTTAATTAGGCTTAAGTTCATTAAATTTAATTTTCATTAAATTATTTTTATGAAGAAAGGAATTTAACAACATGAAAATTAATTAAAATTGTTATTGATAATCTTTCATTCTTGACCGTGGCCGTGATTCGAACCGCGGCCGGCAGGTTACCATGACATGTTTCGATCGCAACCATTCGATCTCCTCAGATGGATTTGCCGTTTTACACTCGCAGCCATCGACGACTGCTGACGTCAATAGTCAAACATCAATCCTTAAACCAAATTGTATTTTGGTAGATCGAAATTTGATTTTTTGAATTATTATCCATTTTAATTGATTTTACATGTTTTTTCTTTACTTCTGTTTTTTCTTTAATTATTTTTTAATTAATTTTAACTCTAAAACACTTTAAACCTTTTGGATATATCACAAACTCTATATTTTTTTTAATTATTTTAGAAAAACAATATGTATAATTTTAACCACTTATGTCACATACAGTCCCGAATTGTCTGCTATTAAATTTCAGCCTGATCGGCTTACAAGTGGTTACGATATGAGCAAAAACCACGACTATCTTTAAGTTTACCCATAAATCCCTTCTTGCTGTTGTTTCTTTATTTTTTATGTAATCTGGAGAACTGCAAGAGCTTAAGTTGCCAACTTAGGTACAAGTATCTTGTTTACCATTACGGTATTTACATAACTTACTGCTATTATCGTTCAATGGTAAATGGCATATAAGACTCGATAGCATCCTTCCTTTTATTTTAATTGTCTGTAGGGAGTACAATTCCATAGGAAAACAAGAAAGAAAGTATAGTCGGCCAAGCCCGACCATATGGTACCCTACACCACAGTATTTTAAAACAAATTTTGGGAGAGTGTATGGCTTATGAATAGGGATCTATCTATGTTTTAAATTTCATCAAAATCGGTTTGATAGTTTCTGAGAGGCAGAAATTGCGCCCCCCCCCCCCCACCCAAACAACCGGACGGACAACGTTAGATCAACTCAGAAAGTGATTCTGAGTCGATCGGGAAACTTTAAGGTGATACACACATCAGCACAAATGCATAATACCCTCTCCACTATTGTGGTGTGGGTATAAATAGTAATTGTTAAATTACAGTGCCATGGTAGAATAAGTACAAGGTATAGTCATTAGAAATTTTGTTCTTAATTTCAAAATCCATATCAAACAAAACAAATATGGAAAAAATTAAAACAAGCGTCAAAAATCAAATAAATTAATTTGACATAACATGGGTAAATAATGAAAACTTTCCCTAATGAACATACCTGGTACTTATTATAATGTGTACAGTGCTAACAATAAGGTACTTTTAAACTTAAAGCAGTTTTTTTTCAAACTTGATGAAAATGTTGAGATTGCGTTAATATAACAATTGCCATTGTGATGCTAAGAATATAAGAATAGAATATTTTCAAAGTCAAATAGAAATCTGTATTAAAAATTTAAGTATGTAAAATATATCTGCAGAACTTGTGTTTAAGAAAAGAATTAAATTAATCAATTTCATTTTATGATATCGAGATTAATTTGAATTTTATGTGCTGCATCTAATATGTGTGTATTTAGACAAAATCATAAAGATTTATTATAACAATCTATGTAAGTGAAAATCGGAATAGAAAAATTAAGTAAAAACAAAATTTTTTGTTGGTATTATATTGTTTTATATTGCCATTTATATTTAACAAGTTGAAAGTCTTTAATCCAAAAAGTGGTTTTTTCGTAATCCAAATTTAATTGGCTTACAGTTCTTTGCTTTCTCACTAGCGGTCTTATAGCTAAGACGAAAAGTAAATGTTAAGAAAGTAGAAGAAAAATCTATTATAACCACCAAAAGACAGCAGAGATTTGGAGTAGGAACGTGCGAATACAAGAGTATACTGCCACAAATATTTGTTCCATTAATTAAAATGTATTCGTACGCGATACTAAATGCTGAAGGGGTTTAGCTGTTGATTTATATGTTAGCAGTAACCCGAATTGCTGCTAATTTATTTAAATATTTAACAAAAAACCACAAATTTTAAAACTGACATCAATTCCTTGACTTTGAAGAAAAGACAAAAACTAAAAGGGGTGAATGCTCAAATTATATTCTTTAACTCAAAATGAATCATTTGAAAAATTTTTCTTAAAAATATAAAAAAAGATTTTCGAATGTGAGTTAAATTTTTATTTATAAGAGTCTAAACACAATGTTTGCGGTGCGGTGCGATTTCTGGTTGCGGGAGAGAAAAATAAACATAATACAACGGAAGACGGCGACGGAAATAGTTGTTATTTTTTGTTCAAATTTTTATTAATTTATTTGTGCATACATTTTCATCATGTTGTTTGTTTTCAATAATGTTGTGAACATAGCCAATTATTCAAAAACTATGGCAACATCAGAAAGAGGACGATTATCAAAACTTAAGAGACAAGGCGAATTTAATTTAAATCAGGTTGTATCAGGTTGTATCATAAAAGAACCAAAAAGTTGTTCAATGTTATCGTTTTCAAAATTTTGGGCCACATGTCTAAGAATTGCAACCGATCTTATGCATGTGTTAAGTGCTCTTCAACCCATGATCCTGGAAAATTTGAATTCAGACAGAATTCTAACAGTACACCTTTTTGTTTTAACTGCCAAACATTTGGCCATCCAGCTAGTTGACGTGGTTGCCCTTCTTTCAAAAACTATTTAGATCTGGGGAAGAAAATCTCAGATAAAAATAAAGAAAGAAAAGCTAAGACTTCTAATAATTTTTCCTTTGCTCAAATTTTGTTGACCCCAATCGATCATTTGCAAGCCATTTTAATAGTAATCCTTCTAATAAACCTAATTTTGTAAATGAATTTTTGAATATAGCCGGAGCCTTAAGCTACGTTCACACCTACTAAATATTTGACGTCCTACACGTAACCACTAGTTTTATTAAAACATTATTTGATTTTGCTAAACGTTTGGCTAGACCGAACATCATTTAACATTTTCTTAACCCATTAACCGCCAAAATAAAACCAGAAGCGATAATTAACAAAAAAGTTTATAATTTTATTCATTGCATACAAAATTAATATAAAAGTATTAAAAAATTAAAGAAAATAAAAAGTGGGTGGAGTAGGGAGGGTGTTCTCAACTGAGTACAGCGGCGGGTTACAGGTGAAAAGTTTCAAAAAAATTTTTTTTCAATGCATAATGTTTTTAAACATTTTTTGCATTGCCAGTGAACTCTTGCATGACATAAAATGCATCTTAATTGTTTTTCTAACTTTTTTGGGTAGTGACCTATACCATCTTGAGGTACACCTAGGACCAATGATGAAAGTCGAGCTTTTTTTTGCGCGTTTTGGCGTAAATAGTACCTTGCAATGTAACGCCGAAAAAAAAGTTGATCCATGCTATCGTTATGACTCATTACATATAGCCGCCAAGCGTTTGCAATGGCCACTTCTATGATATACGTAAACAATGGCCACCACCATTTCTTACCACGAATAGCAATTCTGTAGAGTGAAATGGACTGGCCCAGTTCATCTACTCCTCCCATATGCTTGTTATAAAACTGAAACACCTTTGGTATATTGACATCAATTTTTTGCTGTTGTGTTGAAGACCAACGTTTTACAGTTCCTAATGGCTCAATTGTGTCGTAGTTCGTTGCCATTGTTCCAATAGAATTTTATATTGCTTGTCAAACCTATAGTCATATGAGGCTCGCTCTTCTTTTTTATTTCTTTCGCGCTTCTCAATGGACACTTTTTTGTTCTGTTCTCTCTAATTGTTCCAGTCGCACGAAATATTTTTGCTTAAGATCCACCAAGAGATTATAACTAGAAAAAAAGTTGTCAAAAAATACTTGGTGCGATGCTGAGTCAGTCTCCATTTTTTCCAGCAATTTTTTACTACTCTTGACCCTAAGGGATCAGTAGAATTTTCCTCTGATTTTCCAAAATAAAAATCGTAAGTTTAACAATATCCGGTGGAACTAGCTGCTACCCAGTTCTTTAAGCCAATTCGTACTGGTTTTCCACGTATAAACTGCTTAGCAGGGTGATTGCCGAAATATTTTACCATCGACTCATCAATTGAAATGAGCTCGTGCGACATCAGCTCATTTGCTCATTACGACATCAGCTAATGGCCGAATTTCAAACATTTTGTCCCTGGTAGTGCCAGCTATGTCATTGTTAACAATATGAAGGTTCCTTTTTATATCTCGATATCTTTGCCAAGACATTGATTTTGATGCCATTTCCATGCCAACATCTTCATCGTAAGACCAGTTTAAATCCTCTCTTGGTAATTTGTGACACCCAAGTTGAAAGTTATGCCTGTTGTTTTGATGAGCATGTAAAATTGTATTGCTGGTAATCATATTAGTCACTTCTTCATCAAATATTTTTTCGAATACATGTACTGGGTTGAGATTACTAATGGCATTTTCTTTTCTAAAAAAAAGTGTTGCTTAAGTGTTACATGTGACTTGGAAACATTTTTAAATGTACCTCTAATTTTTAAGAAGTGTTTCATATTTTACGTTTACAAAAGAACACAAATTTCGGCATTAAACAATAAAGTACAATAAGCGCAAAGTAAATTGAATTACAGGTGGTGGCAAGACTTAAACAATCCAAAGCCAACAGAAATAACAGATGTTTTTTGTATTGCATTGTTAGTGTTTACGGCTCGAAACTTGCCACCTCCTTGTACTGAATTCGCCTTGATCTAGTGCTGCACTCATGCCCCCTTTAATTAAAATAAGTGTTGAACATGTAGCATTTTTTTAATTTTAAAGGGAACATCATCAGAAAAGAACGCTTTACACTTATAAAATAACACATGTTTTTCAGAAAAAAATATAAAAAAATGTAAAAGGCAGAATAAATGCAGGATTTTACTCAGAAAAGAAAACACCATAAATAACGTCTTCACATCTTCTTGTCTGGCGATCACATCAGTCGATACCCTAGTTGTTGAAGAGAATATTGAAAAGCACTTATGCCAGGTAGTAGACTGCGGCCTCTCTTTACCTTATCGGGAAACGGTTTATCATCTCTAGTGTCGTTATCATCAGTTATACTATTGTCGCGTCTAAAAACCTCAATGTTACCCGGCACATCTCTCGGCAAGTCTTCAGCTACCATGATCTGATCACCACCATCTTCTTAATCTGTTAACACGCTCGGCTCCGGAGGAATAATAGGGAAATCATATAAAGAATCATTGTCACTATCTTCCAATATTGCGTTTACAGCTTCTTTTAATCCTTTAATTGCATTACAAGCTTTAAATCGTTTATCATTTATCTTGAACCACTTTTGTAATCTAACCTTCTCAACGCAACTATAAACCTAAAGAACTTTATTCAAAGCAGTCACTACCAATAAAATTCATAGTTTCATATTTTGGGAGTCCCCTTCTTACATAGATAAACACGCAAGTATGCATTTTTATTTCTGTAAAAATAACAGAGTTGCCACAATTTTTATATGGGTTCCGCCGCTGTACTCAATTGAGTACAGTGATATTTAAAATGGGATAACGTTGGAAAAGTAAATGGCAGCCCACTTTTTTTATATATTTTGTAAATAGAAATGCCAGCTTTTAGAAAATTAAAGTAAAAAAAGTTAACAATACAGTAAAAGCTAAAAAAGGGAAAGTGTGTGCTTATCTCGCCACACCAATATTGTATAAGTTTAAGTGTCCACTTTGTATGTACCCATTTTTTTATTATTTAATAGGGTACAGGTTTCTTTTAAGCTACATTACATTATACAAATTTCTTCTTACAAATAAAGTTTATTAAATTAATAGAAGTTGTTAAAAATAAAGTTTAAGTTTGTTCAATTTACTGGTGACGCTTTTTTTAGTTTTTTTCGTCAAATATTTATTAGGTCTGAACATAAATTTATGCGAACCTGACACATGAAAAACTAAAATAATGAACTTTATGAAGAATTTCAAATCAATGCCAAAAGTTCAAGCCATATCCGAATGTAAGAGTCTACTAAATGAAGTATTATCTACATATGGTCCGTAAGGTATTAAGAATGTGTACTTTAAATGTAAGATCTCTCGTAGAAAGAAGTAGAAGAATTGACTTGTCAAATTTACTTACTTGCAATGATATTGATTTTGCATTCATTTAGGAAACGCATTTGAAATTAAACCACAAAATTTATTTGAATAATTACAACTTTATTAGAGACTTTACAAATCAAATTGTAGGAATTGCTATTCGAATAAGTTATTCCTTCTCCAAGGTTATTATTTCTGGAATATTATTCCCGAATATTTTTATTGAAATTAATATTTCGCTAAACAGTAAAATAAAAAAAAATTTATTGAGAGTATCTACATTCCCTGTAACTTTAGCCCATCACAATTTTGAAAATGGCTTATCAAATATTGCAAGTTTTTCCAGAAATTTTTATTAATTATTATAATTGGTGGTGATTTTAATTCCGAAAATACTTCTAATTTTAACAACTTAAATGGTAACACATTTTCTAATTGGCTAAATGTTAATTCCCATTTATTTGTAAGACTATGTAACGATTTTCCTTAATTTCCCAATGGGTGTTCCTTCTTAGATCATTTCCTTTTGAGTTTTAACACTGTTGATCTTATCGACCCAAATTATAATGTTGAAAGCAGTGTTCGAAAATAAACAGTACATTATTTAGCGTTCGGCTCTCACGATACGATATCTATTGTTTTAGTGATTGCGTAGACGTTCCCTTAATACCGTTCGTAACTATTTTCAAGAAAGAGCCGAACATTATATGTTGTTCTGTTCTCCGTTAAAAAACAGAACAATTGTAGTGATACTGTAGACAAACCTTATATTTTATGTTCTATAGTGTTTCTTTTTTTACATTGATAAAGAAATGAACAAACAAAAAATTTTAGCAACGACTGCACCCCGAACAGCTTGTGTGTGTATTGTGTATATCGTTACTTTAATATACAAAGGCCCTAAGTCGTTTTTCTTTCAAATCGTTTTTTTTTGCATATATTGATAGGCAATCCTCTAGTACACTCATGGTAAAAAAATTGATTCGATCCGACCAAAAATAACAAAGATACAAGCAGTATAAAAAAGCCCTAAGTCACTAAAGTATTTTTTTTTACAAAATAAAAGCCCTAACTCATGTTTTGAAATTATCTTAAGTACTTATACTGAGCATAGTAAGTTGCACGATGTGAAATATATTGACTCACAGATGCATAGTAGGCGTTGAATTTATTTAATTTTTTTTTAAATACGTTTTTAAATTGCGGACCTCATTTTGTGCTAGTTTTTGTGAGAAAAATTAAAGATATACTTTAATCGCGTGAAAAATTATTAACAACCAAACTATGGCCGAAATATCTGATTTGTGTACACCGAAAAGGAAAAATAAAGCAGAAAAATGTGAGTGGCAGCAGAATAAAAACATAAATAATCGTATGATAGGTAAGGAATACAACAGTTTATCGAAAACAGGAGTTTGTCAGAAACCTGAAAGACAAATGGGAGAACCTTGTTCGTCACGTTTCTGTGCAAAAAGTACGTTTAGACACTGTACAAAATTCACGGAGTGCGTACGGAAAGAAATATTCAATCTTTTTTGGGAGATGACTTGGGACCAGAAGCGTTTGTATGTTACCGGGCTTGTAAGTTTCTCAGATAAAAAAAGTGTTCTCAAAATTCAAAACGAACCAAAACAATTTCATATTTTTTGAGAATTCATTCAAAGCGTTTACAAGTATGTCGCAACATGTTCCATTCAACACTGGGATTGAAGGAGAAAATGGTACGTAACTGGATTAACAAAAGCGGAGATCATGGTACACAAATAAGTCCCGAAAAAGTTTCAGGCCTTCACAAACAAGTTAAACAAAACTCGGCTACTGGTATTCGATATAAAGAAAAACGAAACTTTCTTCGTAAATGGCTAGATATGCTCCCGAAAATGGAATCTCACTATTGTAGAAAGAGGACTAAAAAACTTTATCTAGATACCAGTTTTACTTCCTATCAGGAGGTTTACAGGCTCTATTCAGAAGAATGCAATTCGGATAAAGAAAAAAGACGAGTGCGATGTTTGCGTTTCATATAAAGCTAAAAACTTGCCACAAGAAGACTACGAACTGCATAGAGAGCAAGTAGATATAATGAGGGAAGAAAAGAAAAATGATATAAAAAATGCCGAGTCCTTGTTATGTGCTGTGTTTTTCATGGATACTCAAGCTGTTAAATTAGTACCCCAACTAAACGCTAGTGCTTCCTATTATAAAATGAAATTGCAAATACATAACTTTACCATTTACAATGCTGTAACACATGAATCCCACAATTATGTATGGGACGAAACAAATGGGAATCTCGTGGCTTCAGTTTTTGCAACGTGCATCACTAAGCATTTGGAAAATTTCCTAATTGATACACCACACATTCACCACATAATTCTTTATTCAGATGGATGTTTTTATCAAAATAGAAACGTAACATTATCCAACGCATTATTCGCCTTTTGCGAGAAAACTGGTACAACAATTGAACAAAAATATTTGATAAGCGGCCATACACAGATGGAGTGTGATGCAACTCATTCGCTAATAGAACGAAAGATACGTAAAAAACAAATAAACTTGCCCTCTCAATTTTTAGAGCTCATTAGGGAGGCGCGAAAGGATCCATTTCCTTTGAAAGCCAAACAATTAAGTTACGATTATTTTTTGGATTTCGAAAGTATTCCAAAGCGATATACATCTATACGGCCAGGTACTAAATACCTTAAAATACATAATGTAAATAAAATGTATAAGAAAATCTTTTATGTTTTAATATAGGAAGAAGCTGTGGAGATCCAACTGTGAATATGTTGCGGGCTCTACGTTATGATTCGTCAGGATTATTATATAACAAAACGAACATTAATGCGGAATATGAACTACTTCCTTATAAGTCCAGGAAGTGCGATAAGGATATTACTCCCACGTGCTTATATAAAGAAAGAATTCCAATAAATATAAAAAAATGGGAACACTTACAATATCTGAAAAAGTTTATTCCTTCCGATTGTCATAGTTTTTATGATTCTTTACCCCACAGCTTGTAAATCTTATCTGTATCAAAATATACATTTCTTCTTTATACTTACATAATATGTAATATTTATATACATACATATTATATTTGTTTTCAATTTATAAAACCCTCTTTTAAACGAAAAATATTACTTTTTTAACTTATAACGAAAAGCCCTAACTCACAAAAACTTTCAATATATTGAATCACTAAAAGCCCTATCTAATATAATTTCATAAAATTCTCTTAATTTTAAAAAAATTATGATATCATTAAATTCCTTAGAGAATTTAATAAAAAACTGCGTTTAAAAAATTACTGTATCTTCAAAACTTAAGATTTTATTTAGTTTTTTCCCTCTCCTGAAAAGTAAGGAAAATATTAGTTAGGGCTTTTATATATTAAAGTAACGATATGTTTTGTTTTTGTAAAATTATTTTGCTGGCTTTTTGTTTTTTTCGTATGTTTATTTTGTTTTTGTTTGATTTTTTATACCAGCCAAAAGGGCGCTACGCACAACAGAAACGAACGAACATTAATGAGCCGAACCGAACACAATGAAGTTTGTAGATTTAAAAAAAAAACCGAACGGAATTATATGTTCTCTTCTTTTGTTGAGTCAGATAAAAACAGTATTATTTTTGTGTTCGAAAGATGACTAACAGGGAAACGTTATTTTTTTTAATGATTTTCTCCATAAACACTATCAGCTTTTGTGTTTTCCAGAAATCTACCGAACCGAACATTAAGGAGCGATATTTAGTGTTTATTTTCGAACTCTAGTTGAAAGTTTGCCTACTTTTTCTAACCACTTTCCTCTGATTTTAAATTGAAATTTATTTGAGTGGGATTTTATTTTAAATCATCCAAAATCCTATTTATCTTTTAAAAATACTAATTGGAATGTTTTTAAAAATGATTTGACTTTAAAGATATTACAAAATGTTCCTCCCTTTGCAAAAAATTTGATAAACAATGAAATTGACTTTTATATTAATACATTTACTTCGGCTGTTAATGAACGTCTTGCTATTCATTCAGAAAAAATCGAATTAATTAAGTTATTTAGAATATAATATCTTTGGATGAAAGAGTTAAGAAAAATTTATAGAAACAACACTAGACCGTCAAAGTGACCAATACAGGCTAATTTCTAAGCAGATTCAATTTTTAAACATTTTAATTAAGGAGAAAGTAAAAGATTGGAAAATATCAATCTTGGTCCTCTTGCACATAAACAGATTTTCAATATTTTAGGGTATAAACGTAGAACTTCTCTTGGAGACTTGACTGTTAATGGTTTGGTTATTGATGATGATAATACTAAGTTTGATGCATTGAAAAATCATTTTTCGGAAGTATATAGAGGAAAGTTATTGGGAAGGAATACTTTAGATATTGATGATTTTTTAGCTTCTTTAGACCAGAATGTTTTATTCAGTTTTGATAATAGTTTTTCGGCTCTTAACAGTTGGAAAATTTCGAAAATAGTTCCAATCAAAAAGAAGGCTAATTGTAATGACATTAATAATTTACGACCTACGTCTTTGTTATCAAATTTAGGCAAATAATTTGAGAAAGTTATTAGAAAGATGATGGATTTTGGTTTAGATGAAAATTACTTATCAAATTTGCAATTCGTTTTTAAAAAATGCCATTCTTCTGTGGATGCTTTTTCAAAGTTCCAAAATTATGTTTAATGCAACTTGAGACAACGATGTTGTACAGTTGCGATTTTACTTGACGTGGAAAAAGCCTTTGATAAAGCATATCAGAAAGGAATTATTATTTAAAAATGCAAAATATAGGATTTGCTCTTCACATAATTAGACTTTTAAGAAGTTTTTTTTGATAACAGAAACTTCTGTATACAATTAAATGATTCTGTTTCTGATCAAAGTTTTTCTTGGGATTCAAAAAATTAATTAACAAGTTTTCGTTTAAATGCGCTAAGTTCCCATCTTATACTGTGTGAGTGTGTCGGTGAGTGCCCCGGTAGGCTAGCTGGTAGTGAGCTAGTCTGTAAGCCCCGGGGTTGCGGGTTCGATTCCCGCCTGAGACTGGCTTCTTTCCTGCAGACAAGTGTAGGGCTTCGCGGGGATTTGCATAGGGAATTAAAAATAAAAAAATAATAATAAACTGAAATTTATTGATAAGCTATTCCTATGCGCATTTCACTGGTTGCTTAGGCCAGATCGTCAGGAAACTTCATCCAAAGATTATAGAAAAACTAAAGATATTATACAAATAAAACTGTTAAGCGAATAAGAATTATAAGCAACAGTTTTACTTGTAACAATATCAAAGCTTAAACAAAAACAACAACAATAAACAGTGAGTTTATCTTTTCTTACAGTCCCGACTACAATTGGTTGATTTTTCGTCAACTCTTATGGTGTTTTCTTTTCTACAAAAAATGTCACATTTTATTTTAAAAAATGCAATTTGGTGTTCGTTTTTTAAAAATGCTTTGCTCTCTAAAAGGGCAGCGTGTTTTATTCTAAAAAATTCACCCTTAAATGTCATAAGGCATTGCACATTACGCCCCGTATAAATCGAGAGTGTTGATAATGCCCTGTAAAAAGATGGTTACCAGACGAAGTTGGGAGAAAATCGCATCTAATCAGGACAGTAAAAATTTTAAGTTTTAATGGTAATTTTTTCTATTATTTTATAGTAAAAACAAAATAAAGCATTACATTTTTAATGGTAGGTTGTCAGTGATATTAAATTTAAATGGATTCGGTGTTATAAAATTGTTTTTGAAAAAAAACCGTCAAATCAAGAAATCGTAATAACTTGGTGTTAATAAATTGGCAATCTGGCAAAGGTATTTTCTTGTTTACATATGTATTTTATAAAAAACAAACTAAAGAAATTGGAATTTGGTCATTCATTTTGTTCATTTATTTGTTTATTTAATATCAATCTAAATATTAACAAATTTGGGTTTATGTATATTTTTTTTATATTATGAAGAACAAACTTTTTGATTTATGCAAATATTTTTTATATACATACATATAATTTTTGTCAGCTGTTAAAAACAGGGCGATCAATTTTTGTGTTTTGTTCTCGTCAAATAAAAAATTGCATTATTACATGTTAGGCAAGAAATTTTATACATGCACCTTTTAAAATGTGGTATTTTGCTTTGTAGAAAAGAAAACACCAACTCAATTGACATTCTGTATGCAGACGGTTCACTTATTTATACCCATCACGAATCTCCTTTAGAAGCAACCCAATAAAAAAATAAGCGCACAATTATGCGCTACGCAATAAGACATACAGAAATGCAGTAAAGTAAGTAAACGAACCCTTAGCAAGTTTTATATAAAAAAATGCCACGGCATTTCCTTAGTCTGAATTTACACGTTTCATCTTTTGATGCTCAACTTCTTTTCAATTCTCTTTTAAAGATGCCAATATAATCACACGCAGCAGGTTTATACTTTTTTCGGTTCAAAACAACAATAATTTTATTAACAGCACAGCGAATCAAAGAGAAAAAGAAAAGAACAAAATTACATGCTGCCATCGTTGTGCATATACCAACGAATAAACACACAAAGCGTACTGGCCGAGTACAGGCATCTCCGTACTAACCCCCTTTCTTCTTTCTTCCCTCACCTAAAAACATGAGAGTTGAAACAGGCTTTTAAGGGAGAATACTTAAGAATAACTGAAAACACATTTAAGGCTCAGTTCGCCGGGAGTAACAGTTACAGTAACCTTACCGTACAAAAGTAAGACCAATCTATTTCTTTCAGATTGAGACTTAACAGCTTACTGCTAACTATAATCGTTCTAATTGCTTCGTTGGAAGCTCCATTTTTTTATTGGGACTGAAAATAGTATCTAGGCATTTGAATAAAGTAAAAGATTTCTATGATTTTTGGGGCATTAAAATAAATGACTTTAAAAGTGAAGCAATTTGTTTAAGAAATGCATCTGAAAAATGTGCGTACTATTTAGTTTTTATTAAAAGCCTTTGTGACGCACGCTATGTCACGCACTTAAGCTTATGAGGGCGGTCAAAAAACACTTTCTTTTGTGCGGCAAGGTATCCGTAAGTTACGTATAAAACAAGGTTTTTCGCAATAAACATCTAGTTAAAAAGCTATAAAATATAAATGGCCTTGGCAACAGAAACTTAATTCATAACGTAGATGGGACGTTAACATGTTGTTGGTTTTTGCCTGCCTAAAAAATATTCTCCTTGCGCTTAAATCTTTTGTACGTTGTCTCCACTTTGATTCACCAGTGATTTTTAGGTCTTCTCCGTTTGCGCTTTCCTTCATTTATGTAGGTTCTCGAATGTCTTTAATTCAGGAGTATCCGTGTTCATTTATCCGATGTGTCCCAACCAGCGCAATCGTTGGATCCTTATGCTTCTTACCATAGATGGGGGTAGTGCACTCATTTTGCAGTTTCAACTCATACTTAGTGATAGTGCAAAAATATTGCAATCATTTTGTTGATGTTGAGTGATGAATTGAAAATTTGCAGCCTCACTAAACATGAGTGATAAAGATGTTAAAAAATTTTGCACTCAAAAAAAATAGTTTGATTTAAAAAAAAGCAATCATCAGCTTATTGCAACTTTTTTTTTCTTCACTCATTTGAGTGCAACTAAAATTGTTGCACTCAATTTAAAATCAAAAACTGGGTTTTTCATGATTAAAGCCAATAATTATACCGTTATTGAACATATTTCATTTTGTTTAATATTCTTTGCTTATGTTTATCCTCCAAAAAAAACCAAAAGCCATCCACATAAAAAGTTAAATTTTTTAACTTTTAGTGATACAATATTTGTATGCAGCTTTTTTGATTGCAAGTCCAAATTTTGCACTATTTGAATTGAGTGCAGATTTGTTGCATTCAATCTGCGTTTAGTGATAGTGAAAAAATTTGCAATATCACTAAAAAATGTTTAGTGGTAGTTAAAAAATAACAATCATCACTAAAGCTGGTCAAAAAGAGTGCAAACTAATTTATTTGCAGTTTGATTTAGTGATAGTGCATTGTTGATTTAAATCAATATTTAGTGCACTACCCCAAACTATGCTTCTTACTATGTTTACGGTGGTTTTAATCTCATATTGGTAATGATTTATTCGTCGCCAATACTCTCCGTCAACGCACATGCCCCATACATTTTATGAATTATTTTTTTCTCAAAAATGGCTTACACATATTTATCGGTATATGCAAGTACTCATGTTTGGCACGCGTATCACAAGCGGTTTTCCTGGTTAGGGCTTTACATTTGAAATTATTGCTTAGTTCATAATAAATAGCACTTGTTTGCAATCTCTATTCTTCGCATTATTTCAGGGCTGATGCTATTTGCCTTATTTACAGTGGATCTAAGGTAAGGAAATTTTTATACTACGTCGAAATTACAATTGCCTTTATTTGCGTTGATTTTTCTACAGTTGCAATAAAGTTTTTTGTTTTGTCCTCTTTAAACGCCAGACCACTTTTAGTTGTGTAGTGTGCACATAAATGCAAATGACCATAGGTGCAATACATGATCATAAATGTTTGTGTGTGTTCCTAAATTTTTTATTGAACAACCCTGCCGTCAAATGAGTAAGTAGCTAACTACAAAAAATAACCAACTTTAAGTTAGCTTGTATAGACTAACTTAAAGCCAACTACTACGCAATGCAAAATTTACATTAACCAAAGTGTATACAAACACTGTGTAGTATACTTTAAGTAGAGAGAGCCAAGTCTTTAGCAAAAAAAATCAACGTTGTTATCATGATACAAATACACAAGGTAGTTCCACTTCTCTCTCACATTATTTTTTTCAAGTTTATCGGAATTATATAAAGTTTGTTTTTTGTATATATTAAAAAAAATCGTTGCCACATATTAAAAAAGGCAACAGATTCCTTTTGGAAATTATTAGACAAAATGTGTAATTTGCATAAACAGCTTTAATGTGAATTTTTAAACATTTTTATTTGCTTTAGAGCTTAAAATTAAAAACAATGTAATTCACTAATTATATGCATACAAAGGTTTTTTTCCCGAAAATTTAAAAAACATTATTTGTATGGTCTATCTTTATTAAAAAGAAATTAAAATTTATATAACAAGATTTAAGCTAAAATTATTTCATATTTGGACAAATAATTTTAGATTGTTTTATGTATTAAAAATAGATTCTACCCATAAAGAACTTTTTCATAATATTTTCATCTAATACTAAATTTTAATTACATATAATTTTTTCATAAAACTAGGCCCTGTATATAGATAATCATTATTAAATTGGACAAATGTTGAATTTAGATGTTCAAGTTAACCTTCAGATAAAAAGTTTATAAATTTTTCAAGGCCGTCGTATTCCACAATTATAAGCAACACCATTTAATAGCTTTATTTCTTCCCAGAGATTTTCAATTGCATGTTCTTCTGCGAGCTACTTAGAAATTAAAAATTATGTTTAAGCAATCAAGAAAGTATAGTCGGTCAAGCCCGACCCTCCACCACAGAACAAAAGAGCAAATTTTTGCAAGTGTAGTCTATATGGGACCCATGGGCAATCATGGACCCGCCAGAACGAAACTCTGTAATTCAGTGCCGAATATTATTTGGATTTCTTCATCTATAAAGAATTTGTTTTTCTTTTAGTAATTTTAGGAAGGGGGTTTATATGGGACCTATGGTTAATTTTTGACCTACCTGCACAACATTTTGACAAAGTAGCTATTGTAAAACTCATTGTCGCCAATTTAAATGTAAATAGCAACATTTATAAGGAAGTAATGGCATTAAAACAATTTTCGGGAGTAGTATTTGTATGGAAGCTATGGTCAAATATGGACCGATTCCAATGCAATCAGGTAAGATGATTTTAATTGCAATAAAATTAGTTTGAACCAAATTTAATCTTAATAGCAACATAATAAGATACTTTTTGGGCTCAAAGACCCTATTCCAGAAAGAAGCTTGTATATAAAATTATGGCCCGATCAACAGGCTTGACCCTTGTGCCAATTAGAACCGATGTGCCAAAATTCATCAAACTATCACTAAAATTGGGACCTGTACTTTGCGCACAAGTTTTACATGGGCAGCCTGCCAGTCGGCCAGCCAGCCGGACGGACATCATTAGATCGACTCAGAAAGTGATACGTAAAGGTGGGACCAATATTTTAAGGAGTTACAAACATGAACTCAAATGAATAATATCCTCATCAATATTGTGTTGTGGCTATAAAAAGGTTCTTCCTTGTGACATTTATAACTTCATATAACAAATTTCATTAAATTTTCTTGCGTTCTAATTATATTTTAAATTTTCGCACACAGTGTGCATGGAAAGCCAGCCGGTAGGACGGACGTACATCGTTAGATCGATTCAGAAAGTGATTATGAGTTAATTAATAGACTTAAACTGGGTCTAGAACCAATATTTTTTATGTGTTGGACATATCAGCACAAACTCTTCCGCATCAAATCGAAAGTAGTACTTACAAAATAACGTTTGATAAATGTTTTTTTACTTTTTTTTAATATGTTTTATTTATGTTACTTCATATTTTCAAAACTAACAAATTTTAAAGCTTTTTCAACATAATTTTGATTTCTAATGTATATTGGTGTATATTGAAAGTAAAAGTGACAAGTGGTGTTTTTATTGACCGTAAGTAATAAATTGGGAAGAGCCATCACAGCTGAATCCTTCTCAATCTTCTCATAGAGAGCAATTATATCTCGAATGTGTCTTTCAATAATGTCAAAAACATCGGCATAAGAGAGGAGCATATGACTTTTGTCTTCAGCGTTGCCATTTTATTTATTTATTTATGGGTTCAAAAATTGCACGATAAGTTGGCCCGTTTTCTGAGACATTTTGTGGTAGTAAAAGGTTCAGAAATAACATGTCTAATTCTAATTTCTTACAACGGCGCACTAAATTTACAACACCGTGATTGGACTACAAATATATACATACATACATACATTATATTATTAATCATTCCATTTATCGTCCAATCTGAAGAAACTGCTCGAAAGATCTGCACTAACTGTGTGAACATTGTAAGCTCATTTGTATTTGCAGAAGTGCAAAATTAATGCATCTGACAATCGCACTATTGTCAGAAAAATATTGCTGTTGGCAACGCCTGCTTACAATATTGTAAGATCTGAACATCTGACATCGTAAGAGTACATTGGTTTCTAAAGCGCCTATTAGACGATCATACTTGGTATGTGGGAATGGTATGCCCTCATACCATCATACTCGCGTAATACAAATTCTGACATACTCAGTACAAATTTCATTTGAATTTTTGCAGGCCAATGGTAGCGAAGGCTCATTTTTAAAAGGTTTTATTGAGAAATATGAAATTCTGCCAAAGTTATGGAGTATAAAAAGTGATATATAACATAACGTGGTTCAATTTTAAGGGCCGATGTTGATTTTGAATAAAACACAAATTATTAAGGAAATTATTGTCATTTTTTTTATTATGATAATATTGGTATGGTTGAATTATGTATGGAACAAAATATCAGTCATATGGCCGCCGCGACCTCGGCGGCACACCTCCATCCGATGGTCCAAATTTTCGATGACGCTGAGGCATAATTGAGGTTCTATGCCGTTAATGTGCCGAATTATCTCATCCTTTAGCTCTTGAATTGTTGATGGCTTATCGACGTGCACCTTTTCTCTCAAATAAAGAAAGAAGTCCAACGGTGTCAAATCATATGATCTTAGTGGCCAATTGACATCGCTACTACGTGAGTTAACACGGCCATTGTATTTGTCGCGCAAAAGAGCCATTGTTTCGTTAGCTGTTTATTAAGTGGCACCGTCCTGTTGAAACCACATATCGTCCACATCCATATCTTCCAATTAGGGCCATTAAAAGTTCGTTATCAGCTCACGATAGCGAACAACATAACTGCCTGACCGGCCTCATTTTGGAAAAAATACGGCCCGATGATGCCGCCAGCACAGTCAGTCTTTGTGGGTGCATTGGTTTTTTAACAATCACTCTAGGATTATCATTCGCCCAAATGCGGCAATTCTGCTTATTGACGAATCCACTGAGGTGAAAATGTGCCTCATTACCGAAGATGATTTGCTCCGAAAATTGATCATCCTCTGTTGCCATTTCTTGCCACCTATCTGACCATTGACGACGTTTGGAATGGTCAAGAGGCTTTAGTTTTTGAGTAAATTGCACCCTCTAAGCGTGTAATGGTCATCAACTACAAGCGTGAGAGGTGCAATTGTTGGGCACGATGACGAGTTGAGGTGGACGGCTCTTCAGCCACACTTTCGAGAACAGCAGCAATATTTTCTACAGTACGAGCTGTACGAGCATGCACTGGTGTTTTCACATCTCCTACAGACCCGGGTAGCTTACATTTTTGCACGGTTTTTCCGATCGTACGCATATTTGGACGATTAAATTGATCGAAAAAATCACGAAGTGCACGATATGCATTTTGATTTGAACGCCCATTTTCATAATAAGCCTGCATAACTTTAACGAGTTGCTCGATTGTGTATCTTTCCATGGTTCAAATTGAGTTAGTCTGAAGTTGAGAAATGTCAAATGAAATGCAGAAAAAACTTGACGTTTAGGTGTGGTTCACATTCAAGATCGGCCCTTAAAAGTTAACTTTTAGATATTTAGAGCAAAACGGTTGGGCAAAACTTTTAGAAAAAATTGTTAACAATAGAACCAGATGCAACAATTGAAGTACTAAAGAAAGAAATAAATATATTATGTTATCGTCCGCTAACAGCTCATCGATTACCAAAGCAGCATCTCATTCACGCGCCATCATAAAGAAAACCTTTACTTTTCAATGCTTGTTTTGTAATGATGTTTGGCATACTTGGTACGACAGTCTAATAGCAAAGTACTCTCTCTCAACATACCAAGTATGCCATACCAAGTATGACCGTCTAAAAGGCGGTTAACGCAAATTTAAAAAAAAAATATTTTAGCTGTACTAAGTTTTTTAAGAGTTAGTAGTTTTCAAGGAGTTTCAGGCATAACTATTATATATTTCAATTAAAATTATTTAAAACGCCAAAGGTATCCGGTGCACACATAAGGGTTAACATATAAATTAATACAATTGTATTAATAATACCTACGGTGACCATTCGTCCAATTTTTAAGAGGACAGTCCTTTTTTTTGATATGATGCCCTTTAAGATTTTTTTTCAAAATAAATTGTGAATTGTCCTTTTGTTAAATTATGACTTCTTCTTTTTATTTTCCCAAAACACCAAAATTTCAACATGCATAAAGCAAAACACACTGATAAACACTAATGCCAGCGTTGGATCGAATTAAGAAATTTTTCGTTCTATTGAAAGAATATTTTCTTTCTCAACAAAGGAGAACTTTAATATTGCAAAAATTTTTTTGATGATCCATGTGCTGGATTGTGGTTACTTAAGAATCACTTTTGATAACAAAGTTCAATTTTCAAATGGACTGTGCGGAATTTAAATTAGTTTTTTGTAACAGTCATATTTAAAAAAATTAGTTCTTAACACCATAAATAGTTCGACAAAATAACCACAATACTAATTATTGTTAAAGCTTAGGCACGAGCTCTATGTGTACATTTGTCCTTCAAGTTGTGCTGCAAAAAGGTTAACAAGAAAAAGAAAGACAAGCATGGAAAAACAAAAATGTACTTTAGAATTCAAGAAAAATTCTTGACAAAAAGTACGAAAAAACAGAAGTAAGGAAAAACATGTGAAATCAATTAAAAATGGATAATCTTTCGAAAAAAGCAAATTTCGATCTACCAAAGGTTAAAATACAATTTGGTTTAAGGATTAATGTTTGACTATTGACGTCAGCAGTCATCGATGGCTGCGAGTGTAAGACGGCAAATCCCTCTGAGGAGATCAAGTGGTTGTGATCGAAACATGTCAGGGTAACCAGCCGCCTGGGTTCGCATCTCAGACCAGCCCCCAGGGTTCGAATCTCAGGTCAGTCAAGAAAGAAAAATTATCAATAACAATTTTAATTAATTTCCATGTTGTAACATTCCTTTCTTCATAAAAATAATTTAATGAAAAATTAAAAAAAAAAAATAACCACAATACTAATTATTGTTCTACCAAAATATATGAATTATTTTTAATTATTTATTTATAATTCGATATACAATATTAATGATGCTGTAGAATTTAGTTCAAGAATAAATAACATTTACATCGCCGATGATGAAGTTCTTATTTCATTTGACGCGGTTTCATTATTCACAAGCATTCCGATTAATTTAGCACTAAGGACTATTGAAGAAAAATGGAAATTTTTAGAGGCACATACAAATATACCTATGGATTTGTTTTTAGACATTTTGAGGTTCTGTATCAAAGAGAGTAGATATTTAGTGTATAATGACAAAATCTATGAACAGAGAAATGGAATGCCGATGGGCTCTCCAGCCTCACCAGTTATAGCTGATATAATTATGGAACAGCTTCTTGACATATCATTGGCAAAAATGGACGAAAAACCGAGGATAATTATGAAATATGTGGATGATTTATTCGCAATAGTAAAAAAGGACAGAATTAATGACACCATCGAAAAACTAAATTCATTTAACGGACAAATACAGTTTACCATGGAAAAAGAAAATAACAACCAACTGCCATACTTAGACGCAATTGCTATTAGAAAAGGAAGCAATTTAAAGGTTAATTGGTATCAAAAACCAACAGCCTCTGGGCGATTAATAAATTTTTATTCTAAGCATCCTAGAAGAATTATTATAAATACAGCATCGAATTTCATACGACGAGTTCTTAAAATAAGTGACACGGAATTCCATAAAAACAACATAACAAAAATAACCAATATTTTAACCATGAATGACTTCCCAATAAAGACAATTAAAAATCTTATAAAAGTTGCAAAAAACAACAGGCAACAGGTGATAAGAGAACCAAAAAGATATAAAAGCATATCATATGTTACTGGACTCTCGGAAAGATGGAAAAACTCGGATATTTATGACGAAGAAAAATTTGAACTAGCAATTAGAACGGACAATACTGTAAATCAGTTATTTAGCAAAACAAAATCAAAAATTAAAAAGGAACCCAAGTCAAATGTGGTATATAAAATTCCCTGTAGTGGTGACGGGCTCAATATATGCGATAAAGTATACGTTGGGACGACAAAAACGAAACTTAAGACAAGAATATCTTCGCATAAATCTGACCTTAAAACTATTGACAAACCTATTGAACAAAAAACTGCACTAGCAGCCCACTGTACGTTGAAAAATCACAAACCATATTTTGAAGGAGTAAAAATATTACATGAAGAGAGAAATTATTCGAGGAGATTTACATTAGAGATGCTACACATTATTGATGTTAATCCACAGCTTCGTCTCAATTACCGGCAAGACACAGAAAATTGTGCACACATATACAGACAATTAATTAATAAAAACAGACGATCGATAAACTAGATTTAGTTAAGAAAATCTAATAAGAAGTGGCACAAGTGTTATTGTGAAGTTTTGTGTTTATTATATTTTTTTAATTGTTTACATGTAATTATCTTTGTAATATTATGTTTTGTTTTTGTTAAATGTTAATAATAATTATTATTGTATTTATTTATCCAGACCCCCGAAGATGGTTAGCGATGTTAACCGAAATATTGGGAAAATAATAATAAAAATATAAAAAAACGAAAATATCACGAATTTTTATTTTTTATTTTATTAATTTACGTGGACCTGCAGCCAAACAAAAACAACAAATAATTTATATATATCGGAAAAAGGTCAACTATAAAAACATACATAACATTTTTTTGTTTTAAAGACTTTTGCATAATTTTTTTCTTTATATGTGACAATTTCAGTTAAAAGGACCCGTGGGAAAAAATGAGTTTTGGTGAAAAACGATTTTTAAGGTAACAAGTTATTTTCTTTTCTTATCAAAGGTGTATTTTAAAGCTTAATTATGGAAAAAGTAATTAAGTTAGAAAACTGCGGTTGGAAAGAGCGTATTGTCTATTTTAAGAATTACCAAAAAAGCTTTTTTTTTGTGGAAGAAATATTCTTAGTATATATATGATGATATTTATATCAAAGTATATTCCGGCTTTTTGCCGGAGTAGTGTCTTTGCGCCCATAAATCATCTTGTTATGCTGGTATTAAGATTGATTTTGTTCCAAACTTATTAATTTGCAATCATAATCACCTTACCAAATTTTAATGGAATCGGTCCATATTTAAATATATATTTTTACGTTACTGCCTTTCAATAACGTTTTTGGCTTATTTCCTTTATAATAAACCTCTTATTTTCTTGCAACTTTAATAAAATAAACACAACACTTTTTAACACTGTTTACAAAGAAACAACGTGTTTTTATTATTAAAACATTTTTTTTCTTTCTTCTTATTTTTGAATCAAGCTCAAGGTCAGGTTATGCAAAATATATTTATTTATAGATTATCCAATATTTTGCTGCCACAATAGACAGCTTATTTAGGGATGTTTGGTTAATAAATTTTAAACAAAATTTTTAAAAAACAAAATTGAAATTAAACAACAATAATTGACAACATGAAAAAATAATACACAGGTAACAAAATTATTCTATTACATTTTACCAAACTTATTCAATTTCCTATCTTATTCTTATAAATTAAGAACCTGACCTTGAGCTTGATTCAAAAATAAGAAGAAATAAAATTAAAATGTCGAAGAAAATAGACAAGACATTTTTTTTATTCGGTAGAGACAATGCTCCAACCAATCGTGCAAGTTGAAGAAACTTCATCCGTTCATGATAACAAAAGCAGAAATTTTGAACGTAGTGGTCGTTCAAAAGAAAATGAAGCAGATGTGAGCAGAAGTATTGAAGGAGATCAAAAAACTTTAATTCTTCATCGTTCGCAGCAATTTAACAGCAAACGATCGAAATGATTCAACATTTTGCATTAATTTAAAATTTTTAAAGCATTTGATCTCCATTTAAAGACGTGCCACTTGCCACACAGCAAGAGAAACAATGGATCTTTTGAAAGAAAAGTTCGAAAATAGCATTACTTCTCGTAGAGGAGGAGTGAATTGGCCACCAAGATCGTGCGATTTCACATCTTTAGAATAGTTTTTGTGTGGTTTTTTGAAATCGAAAGTGTGAACCAGTAATCCCACAACAGTTCAAGAGCTTAATAGAAACACTATTGAGAAGATATCAAGCATTGACAACAGTTTATTGAAAAACGTGATTGAGAATTTTGTTCAAAGATTGGAAGACTGCCGTGCCTGTATGGGGGGGGGGGGGGGGGGGTCACTTGAACGACATAATTTTTAACCGGAACCTATTTATAATAAACTAAAATAAAAATATTTTTAATATCTCAAAAAAACTCTTTTTTTTACTAAATTTAAAACGTTTTTTAAATTTGGACACCCTTTATAAATGCCATTTATATTAATTTTTGCCAATTTGTAAAAATCGTGGTGAGTATAAGATTTTGAGCTTTAATCATCTTCCAAAACGGTATAGGTTCTGTTATGCCAAAACCATTATTTTTGAAATCAAAAAGTAGTTATTTGTCTAAACCTAGGCCGATTTTGCTAATTTTAAGTACTAGTGGTCTACTAAGTTTAATAAAAGCAACATATCATAAATTATAAGAAGACTTCAAAACGAGAATGTTTATGGGTAAAATTGAGAAGCAGTCGTGGTGTTTTGCTTATATTTTAGCAATTTTTTGAGTGATCTGGCTGAAATTCAACAGAAACCTATGCCGAACTTCATGTTATATAAATATATAAAGGCTTTGATCCAATTAAATCTGGCGTCGTTGAAAAATCTATTTCAGCATACAGACGGACGGACATTGTTAAATAAACCTATAAATCCTGCAAATTTATTTCCAAATTTATTATTTGCTCTGTTCGCCAAACTTATACAGCACTTCGTCAAGTTATGACAACATTTAGTCTTCTGGATAAATTTCACCGAATCGAGCCCGTATCGTTCTGTCGAAAGAGGTCGTCGTATTTGTAGACGAGAGTGTGACAAAGGACTTGAATATATCGATCCGACGCCATTCTTAGCAACTCTCTGCCCTTCTAGTACTTGGATAACTTTGAGGAAAGATCTTGGGCTAAATCCATATAAGACTCAATTGGTGCAAGTATTAAAGCCAATGGACCATCAACTGCGTCATGTGTTTCGTCAGAGTTTTGTCGTCGAATTTCATTCATAGATCAGGCATATTTCTGGCTTAACGGGAATGTAAACCAGAATTAATGTAATTTTTGGAGAGAGCACAATCCTGAAGAGACTCCAATTGATTCCGAAAAAATAACTGTTTAGTGCGCTTTATATACCGAAGACGTCATCAGCCCATTTGTGTTTAAATCCGAAACCGGCGAAAACATTATTGTGAATGGCGAAAATTAAGGGCAAATGATTCGTTATTTTTTCATTTCTCATGTCATCAGTGTTGCCACCAACGAAATGGTAAATTACACATGGATTATGCCAAAATTACACATGAAAAAAAAAATTACACATGCAATTTTTTATTTGCAATCTCACGAGTTTTGTTTTGAATTTTATAATGTATAAACTTTTCATTTAGTTAAAAAAAAAAAACGAATGCGTTTTTTTTTCAAAAAATTAACTAGTCATTCATTGTTTTTTAATTTTTTAAAAATAACGGTTCAAAACAAAAAATTCATACTAGTTTTATACCCTTCACCACAGGTGGAAAAGGGTATATATAAGTTTGTCATTCCGTTTGTAATTTCTACAATATTGATCTTAGGCCCTGTAAAGTATATATATTTTGGTTCCTTATGAGGAGAGAAGTTGATTTAACGATATCCGTCCGTCTGTCCGTCTTACGTTTGATATGTGTTTTCCGGAGACTCCAGACATGATAGCGGCTAGGTTGTTTTACATTTATGTCACATATAGTCCACCATTTATTAAAATTCTATTGAAATTCCTGAATTTTTTGACTGTTATATGACCTATGGTTACGCCTTATATATCAAAAGATCGGAAATTTAATTAATAAAAAAAATGGCAAATTTCTTCCTTAACACGTCGGTATATAAATCTTTCAAATCGGTTCAGAAATAGCAGAGTTATGACCAATATACTGAAATCCCAAAAATTACTCTTTTTTGTAATTAAGTTTGTTTTTTATACCCTTCACCGAAGGTCCTGCACCCTATAAAGTATATATATTCTTGGTCCTTATGAAAAGCGAGGTTCAAATCCGGTTGTCGTCTCATCTCTCCCCCCCTTCGCATTTGTTTACATATACTAGCATAATGCCCAATATGATTTTCGTTTATTATTTCATCTATTTAACGAAATAATTTTAACAAATAGAAACTAGTAATTTTTGTGTTTTTTTGCTACTTAAAAACTCGCCAAAAGAGATAAAAAATGACAACAGTGACTTTACAAAAAGAAAACAAACAAAAAACTGTGTTGAGTTGTAAACAGTAAACGGTCTATATTTCATTTTAATGATATTTAAACAGCGTTCCTTCATGGTAGGGGGTGTGTTAAGTTAGAAACTGTGAGTTCCCTGGTTCGAATCTTGGTTTTTTAAAAAGAATATTTTTTTAATATTGTTATGTTCCAAAACAATTTTAAAAAAATATTTACCAGTTTTCGCTTTTTAAATTTCATTTATAATGAAGTTTTAAGTATTGTAAATATGTATGTATATGTAAAAATTATTTAGTTGCTCTGTATTCTGCTCGCACAATGGTGAAGGTTATATAAGATTCGGCACAGCCGAATATAGCACTCTTACTTGTTTTTAGTAATTTATTACTAAAAAATAAAGAAAGTAAAATACATCACATTTACATTGAAATAGATTTTTTTTTTTTTTTTTTTTGATTTTTCCAATTATTTAAAGCTTCTACTTTTTGTTTATAATGATTGGAATAGGAAAGTTTGGGTCACCATTTCTATGTATTCCTTTTTAAATATGTCGTACAATTGTTTAAATTGCTCAATATTCTTTCCGCAGAAGCATTTGAAAAGACTAAAACAAAAATAACTATTTTAAATAATCTGTCTCCCAATGAATTTTTTATTTGAAAACCCTTTTTCCAATAATATTCTGGCTCCAAATTACTGCACGTTGTGGCGAAAATATGTATTCTTGAAACTACTTAAGTTTGCCGAGCATTACTTCTAATAAAACAAGATATAATATTGCGAAGTAAATTTTCGAAATATGTTGGAAGGTTCAGACAGGCCTTTGACGCTACGAGCATTTTATGAAAACAATATATAGCTTTTTGTCTTTTAACATCTGAATTATACTGTCCAAACATAACATAAGGTGTATCTGGTGCATCCAACTAGATTTTCAAAAGGAATCCATTTCTCTATAGTTGTGCTTTTGAGAAGCTCAAACATTTCTTTTGCAGTCAATGAAAAAAACGAGAATGAACCCGGGATGTTTTGTCGTTATAGGTAATAAATTGTGACAAAATCTATCTAAATGCCAAATGGTTAGTATTTAATGATCCAACCATTTTTAGTTTAGCTCTTTTAACGCTTCCATTCTATTAATTAAATTTTTAAGTTTTGCCAAGAATATTAAACCTTTTTACATCTTGTGACAAAATAATAACAAAAATCAGTGCTATAAAACGTTAAAATTTAAAATTACACATGAATTACACATGGAGCCAATTACACATGGGCTACACATGAAAACAAAAATTACACATGATATGTGTAATTACACCTAAGGTGGCAACACTGCATGTCATTGAAAATAATTGGGATGATAAATAGTTCCAACAAGACGGTGTATCATACCGTACAGCACGTGAAACCAACTCTTTTTCGAGCCAAATATTTGGTTACCGAATTATCTCACTGAATTGGCAGGTTGGCTTGACACCTTTGGACTAAGTACTTTTTGTGGGGGTACGCCAATTCTCTGGTCAATGTTGATAAGCCAACAACGATTGCTCATTTACAAGCCAACATTGGACACACTTTTAGCGAAATAAGATCAGCAGCCGTATTCCGTAATTCGCTAAAGCTAAATCTCTATCGCTAAAAATATATAAATCTGAATTAGCGATTTTGGCTATGAATGCAATACGGTAACATGCATAGCTAAATTTGGCAATGCCATAAAAATTAAATTCGCCACAATTTTAGCTTTTAATGTCATCTCTAAAATTTTTAAATTTTGTATTTTCTAAGGAATTTTAGCGGTCGAAATTTAGCTTTAGCTAAGCGAGTTACAGAATACGGCTGCAGGTGTACTGGAAAAAGTGGTCCAAAATTGGACCGACAGGATGGCGGACGCCATATACCAAAAATTAGTTTTAAATATTAAATGCCATGAAATTTGTGAGGTAATAGTGCCATGCTATTGAAATTGTTGTGTTTTATTTTAACAAAACTCTATGCCTCTAAAGAAAAAACACCGCTTAATTTATTTTCAGAGTTGCTAGATTCGGAATAAAAGTTGTTTTGGGGAAACGCCCTAATGTTCATACGAAAATACTATACATATACATATTCATATTATTTATGTTAAATTCTTTAGCCTTAAGCTTTATGATAGTGGTATGCTTAGTGTTCTGCAACTACTTCTAGTTATGAGTATGAAGTACTTGTAACAGCAACCAGAAGCAAAAGAAATTTTTAGTAAAATATTTTCTTTACCATTATTGCAAGTAAAATAACTAAGATACCTTTTTGTGGAGAGCTGTAAAATTGTTACAGTTGATGAGTGGTATTTGGTTATTTAAATTATTTTTCGTCATACTCCTTTTATGATGTACTCCTCTCACGTTATAATGTTCGTGCAGAATCTTTTCTGCAGCCACAATTACTGCGACTGCGACTGCCACCAACACCTTCCACTTGCCCATCATTTGCTTTCATCATTATATAATTTAACTGTATAAAACGGCTTAAAGATTATGCCTTAATACTAAGAAATGACTCTATAAAACCTTTTGTACACACCAGTGATGTCAGATGCATGAAGATAATTTGGAAGATTTTTGAAAATCTTTGTTTGGTTTTGATAAATTTTAATAAACTTAATCACTGGTGAAAAGGGTGTATATAACTTTGGCATTCCGTTTGTAATTTCTTTTCTACAATATCGATGTATTCTTGACGGTGTTTAATAAACTACATAACCTAAAAATTTTTTTTACTATTACTAAAACTAGTACTCGAAACAATTACAAGTAGCGGCAAAAGAGCATTTGTCTTGTTTTGTAGCATTACCTTTTTTAAAACTACTGCTACGTGCAAAATATAAAACCAGAAAATGGGGTAGCAGCAATAAAAACAAAACTGATGTAGCACAATAATTTAGTTACTGCATATCCCCCGATTAAGGATTTCTTATTCAAAACACTTTTTAATAAACCATGATTATCGAATGATCAAAGGCTTTTTAACTGCTGTCAATTTGCTATTTCAATTGTCAATTGAATTTAACTAAAACACAGATGTACAAATTTTTCTTAATCGGGTGATTTAAAAGTGTTTTGAATAACCTCATGACTAAAGGGTGATTAAGCTTAATTAACATTTTAGTTGCTCACTCGATGAGCGGAGTATAATCGGAGTACACAAATTTTCGTTTTGAATACGGTTGTCAATAATTTTCTATTGGTTTGATTGGGGTTTTCGTCAGCGTTTAAAAAGCTGCAGTTGAGATAGTAAAAGTCATAAGATTATGCTGTAACTTCGACATCTTCATTTGTCATTGGACAAAAATAAACTGTTGGCTTTACTTCTGATTCATTAAATGAACACAGTCGCAGTGAAGGCAAAAGCAAAACACGAAATGTTGTACACGACAAAGAACATCGGCAGTCGACATGTTCGGAAGTGTTTGGTTTGACAGACCAAAACTTTTAAAAAATCCCGTAGTTATCGAAGATGGGACGTTGTGCTTGTGTTTTTATTTTCCATATTTTTTTAATAATACATGCGTTCATAAAAACATAAATATGTACATAAGTACATATTTATTATTTTTAAGCTTAAGCCCTTATGACCAGTGTTGCCACCTTAGGTGTAATTACACATATCATGTGTAATTTTTGTTTTCATGTGTAGCCCATGTGTAATTGGCTCCATGTGTAATTCATGTGTAATTTTAAATTTTAACGTTTTATAGCACTGATTTTTGTTATTATTTTGTCACAAGATGTAAAAAGGTTTAATATTCTTGGCAAAACTTAAAAATTTAATTAATAGAATGGAAGCGTTAAAAGAGCTAAACTAAAAATGGTTGGATCATTAAATACTAACCATTTGGCATTTAGATAGATTTTGTCACAATTTATTACCTATAACGACAAAACATCCCGGGTTCATTCTCGTTTTTTTCATTGACTGCAAAAGAAATGTTTGAGCTTCTCAAAAGCACAACTATAGAGAAATGGATTCCTTTTGAAAATCTAGTTGGATGCACCAGATACACCTTATGTTATGTTTGGACAGTATAATTCAGATGTTAAAAGACAAAAAGCTATATATTGTTTTCATAAAATGCTCGTAGCGTCAAAGGCCTGTCTGAACCTTCCAACATATTTCGAAAATTTACTTCGCAATATTATATCTTGTTTTATTAGAAGTAATGCTCGGCAAACTTAAGTAGTTTCAAGAATACATATTTTCGCCACAACGTGCAGTAATTTGGAGCCAGAATATTATTGGAAAAAGGGTTTTCAAATAAAAAATTCATTGGGAGACAGATTATTTAAAATAGTTATTTTTGTTTTAGTCTTTTCAAATGCTTCTGCGGAAAGAATATTGAGCAATTTAAACAATTGTACGACATATTTAAAAAGGAATACATAGAAATGGTGACCCAAACTTTCCTATTCCAATCATTATAAACAAAAAGTAGAAGCTTTAAATAATTGGAAAAATCAAAAAAAAAAAAAAAAAAATCTATTTCAATGTAAATGTGATGTATTTTACTTTCTTTATTTTTTAGTAATAAATTACTAAAAACAAGTAAGAGTGCTATATTCGGCTGTGCCGAATCTTATATAACCTTCACCATTGTGCGAGCAGAATACAGAGCAACTAAATAATTTTTACATATACATACATATTTACAATACTTAAAACTTCATTATAAATGAAATTTAAAAAGCGAAAACTGGTAAATATTTTTTTAAAATTGTTTTGGAACATAACAATATTAAAAAAATATTCTTTTTAAAAAACCAAGATTCGAACCAGGGAACTCACAGTTTCTAACTTAACACACCCCCTACCATGAAGGAACGCTGTTTAAATATCATTAAAATGAAATATAGACCGTTTACTGTTTACAACTCAACACAGTTTTTTGTTTGTTTTCTTTTTGTAAAGTCACTGTTGTCATTTTTTATCTCTTTTGGCGAGTTTTTAAGTAGCAAAAAAACACAAAAATTACTAGTTTCTATTTGTTAAAATTATTTCGTTAAATAGATGAAATAATAAACGAAAATCATATTGGGCATTATGCTAGTATATGTAAACAAATGCGAAGGGGGGAGAGATGAGACGACAACCGGATTTGAACCTCGCTTTTCATAAGGACCAAGAATATATATACTTTATAGGGTGCAGGACCTTCGGTGAAGGGTATAAAAAACAAACTTAATTACAAAAAAGAGTAATTTTTGGGATTTCAGTATATTGGTCATAACTCTGCTATTTCTGAACCGATTTGAAAGATTTATATACCGACGTGTTAAGGAAGAAATTTGCCATTTTTTTTATTAATTAAATTTCCGATCTTTTGATATATAAGGCGTAACCATAGGTCATATAACAGTCAAAAAATTCAGGAATTTCAATAGAATTTTAATAAATGGTGGACTATATGTGACATAAATGTAAAACAACCTAGCCGCTATCATGTCTGGAGTCTCCGGAAAACACATATCAAACGTAAGACGGACAGACGGACGGATATCGTTAAATCAACTTCTCTCCTCATAAGGAACCAAAATATATATACTTTACAGGGCCTAAGATCAATATTGTAGAAATTACAAACGGAATGACAAACTTATATATACCCTTTTCCACCTGTGGTGAAGGGTATAAAACTAGTATGAATTTTTTGTTTTGAACCGTTATTTTTAAAAAATTAAAAAACAATGAATGACTAGTTAATTTTTTGAAAAAAAAACGCATTCGTTTTTTTTTTTTAACTAAATGAAAAGTTTATACATTATAAAATTCAAAACAAAACTCGTGAGATTGCAAATAAAAAATTGCATGTGTAATTTTTTTTTTCATGTGTAATTTTGGCATAATCCATGTGTAATTTACCATTTCGTTGGTGGCAACACTGCTTATGACACTACATTTTTTATTCATTAATTGATATAGAATTGATAGAAAGAAACAGTAAATGTTAGAAAGAGCAAACTGGAGCAAACTATAAAAAATGTAAACAAAGTTTTGTAGTTTTTTTTTTCTCTTGTTATGGTTTTGTTTCAGGGATGGCGTTGAGAATTTTTAAAATTGTACCAACAACCTTTAAAAATTGTACTTTTTTACCCTAATTGTACTAAAAGATTTTTTTAGTTGAAATTAATTTTATTTATGTTCATAAAAAATACCACAAAAAGGTATTATACATCTTTGTTTAAAAAGTATCAACAAAAAAGTACAATTGAAACAACTTAGCCATCCCTGTTTTGTTTATTTTATTAAATGTTGCCAACTTTTTGTTTATGAGAAACCTAAAAACAAAAAGCGGTAAATCGCTGAATTTGCCCATAAACCGCTGATTCAGCAACACTTTTAATATTTCGAGCTTGAAATGTCAATTTTAAGTTAAACAATTTTACATTTTTTTTGACATAACTTCATTTTTTATCGATAACTTTTTAAAAATTGTTGACAGTTTGCCATTTATCTTAATACAGCTGAACTCTTTGCACTTGGTAAAATTTTCTATTACATTATATTTGTACTGTTCACCAAAACTTGAACAATGCATTAAAAATGTAGTGTCATATGGGCTTTAACAAATCTTTTTAATTTTTTGAAATTAAATAAAACTGTAAATAACATCATCGCTTTCATATATATACAATGAACACAACGTCCCATCTTCGTTAACTTCGGGATATATTAAAAGTTTCAATCTGTCAAACCAAACACTTTCTAACATGACGACTGCCAATGTTCTTTGTTGTGTACAACATTTCGTTTTTTGCTTTTGCCTTCACTGCGACTGTTTTCATTTAATGAATCAGAAGTAAAAGCAACGGTTTATTTTTGTTCAATGAAAAATCAAAAAGTGGAAGAAAAAGCAATTTTTTCATTTTGACTGTAGTTTTTTAAACCCTGGTTTTCGTTTTATAACTACTACCACATTTGAAGTTTTTTTATGACTAAAAATTTTTAAAGTACATAGTAGTTTATTAACATTGATGCTATAAACACAATCAAGTCCACCGACCATCGACTACAAGATGTCAAAAATAGAATACATGCGTGCTTATGAGAATAATTCTTTTAGCCGCTACACAACTACCGACTACACGGCTATTTTTGTAGCCCGTATCCAACTTAGGCTAATTTCTATTTTTCTTGGCTACAAAAAACAGATAAGTGCTGCCAATACAATAAATGCATGAAATGGTGGTTTTAAAAACGCAATACATTAAATATCGGTACTAAAAACGCGAAAAACTATTATAGTTGCACCATTGAAAAATAAAAATCTTCTGTTCATTTGTTTACATTTTTCATTTACTTTTTATTTGGCGCATTTTTTATTTACTTTTTATTTGTCAAATTTTCCATTTAGTTCGTTATATTTACTGGCCGGACCCACCATCTTCGGTTACTTTTGTTCTGATGTTTTTTATACACTTCATACACTGAAGTCGTTGTTTCCACTATTTTAGCAATAGTACTTATAAAGTTAATTAAATTTTCTTGAGACACTTGAAATTTTTTTTTTCACACAAATTCACTTAAAATAATCAAGTTTGTTTTGTTTTGGTTAACTTTAATACATATGTCAAAACAGATGTTTATTTTTTGTAGTTAGTGGTCGGTAGTCGTTAAAAGAATTAAGTAGCTGGCGACTTGGCTATTTTTGTAGCCAGCTACTTTTGTAGTCAGTAGTCGATGGTCGGTAGCGTTTGATTGTGTTTATAGCATGAGGTAGTAGTCAAATAACATTGAAGTAGTATGTTAATAACATTAAAGTAGTAAAATAATAACATTGAGGTAGTCAAAACTAAAATAATAAGCAAAACTAGAAACCAACAATGGGTACGTAGTATGTGATGTTGTTGTTTGAATGATTCTAAACAGTGTTGTCAACTCGTCGCTTTTTAAAATTTTCTATGCGGAAAACTTTCGACTGCTTATCTTCGCAGATAATGCTGCGAATAAATCCAAACAATAATTCAGAAGTTATTGTACTCATATCTTTTAATATTTATATTGTTTAAAAAAAAGTAAATTTACCTTTTTCTAACGCACTTTTAAAGTGAATTTAAAAAATAACGTACAGATTCATAAGAATCATAAGAATTAGAAAAGAAAAGTTTTAAATAAAGCGATAATACTAAAAAATTTAACTTATTTACTTTTTTAATAAAATAATATTTTTTTCGGATTGTATGTATTTGAAAAACGAAATATCGCTGCTTATAAAAAATCGTCGCTTTAATTTGTTTCACACATTTCTGTCTCTGCTTTCGTTATGTGATTTCCATGTTTTTACAGACAACGTCAGTTGCAAAGCAACATGGTTTTTTGAGTATATTCTACAAAGAAACCGTGTAGAATTTTGCAATGTTATCTGTCCCGAAATGCACCAAAAAAGTTATCGATGCGTACAAAAAAGCAAACTGTGCATTATTAAGCTTAATGATAAATTTTTGACTTGGACTGCAAAGTATTATGATGTTTTGGTATCCAGGGGGCAAATCATGGCAGTCGTGATCGAATACTTTTTCGATTCGAAAGCAATTATATTATTTAAGTCAATACTGAACGAATCGGAATTATTTTTTCAGTGTTTGAAAACTCAAATAAATGCTTCACAACATCAAAAAAATAATTTCGATCCGTTCAGTATGGACAGAAATAATTAGAAATTGAATTGCTTTCGAATCGAAAAAGTATTCGATCACGACTGCCATAATTTGCCCCCAGCTATAATTAATATATCGTAGTTATGACAATGTGAGTGCGATATTCCTATCAACCTTAAAAAAAAGAGTTCGATTATGTTAAGCAATATTAATTTTTAATTCATTCTTTGGCTAAGGCTCATACGCAAAAAAGAATCGATAATGTCAATATTTTATATAAAAAACATTTTAATTTCAAAAATTATAATTATACGCTTTACAGCTTTAGTTGTATAAAATCTTTAGTTTTTCTAAAATCTTTGGATGAAATTTCCTGATGATCTGGCTTAAGCAACCAGTGAAATGCGCATAGGAATAGCTTATCCCATCAGCAATCAATTTCAGTGTTTTTATCGAGAATACAAATTGGGAACTAAGCACGACAAACAAAATCTTTTAAATTAAAAATAATTAATAGATAAATTTAATAAAAGTTTACAATTTTTGTTCCACACACGTACTTATTTGCTAAAGATTTTACGTTTTGATTACTTCTGCTGCCACCAAAATGTTATCTTATGACTGCTTCAATGTTATTAACATACTACTTCAATGTTATTCTAAAACTGCTTCAATGTTATGAAACAACTACCTCAATGTTACCCTTCAAATACTAGGTTATCTGCTTCTTCTATAAAATTTGAAAAATAAAACTACTTTAGCAGTAAAAGGCAGCGAGAGCAGAAACATTTTTTTTACTTTGCTGCTCCAATTATTTTCTTTTTGCGCTACAACTACAATCAATAGTAAATGAACGACTACAAGTTTTTAATATTTTTTAACTAGACTATTTTGTGTTTTTTCGTTACTAGAGCTACTTGGAGTCTAGTTTTTAAAACACTGATTCTTGATCCCTATGGATAGTGGATTTAACGATGCAAAATGGGAGAATTAAAAAAAAATTGGAAATAATTCTGGAAGTTGCAAACGGTTTGTAAGTGTAATTAAGAAAGTGTTGCCAATATTTCGACAAAATCCGTTGTCAATGTTTTAACAAAACGTTGTCAAGTTAAAACAAGAGATGAAAAATTGTTGTTTTCAAATTGACAACTTCCTGGTATCAAATACACAACGCCCTGTTGTCAAATAGATAAAGCCCTTTTGTCAAATCGAAAACGCGCTGTTGTTATTATTAATAGCGTAAAGAAGTGAAAACTTATTATACAGATCAGCACTGTGTACATGATATGTATTTGTTTTATTTTATGTTTTTTATTTGAACTGAGATAGCATTCCAAATGCATTTGACTTTTCTCATTACTAACTTTAAAACTCACTTATTTGCATATACATGTAGATTATCAACAACAACTAAAGGGGGGTTTTTTTTTTTTTTTTGGAGTGATACAACTTTGAGTTGGCATCACTGCTTTATTTGACCACCGATTTAACAGCTGATAGTTGCGTTTTGTTTAGTTTGCTTTCATTATAAATCGACTTACACCAGAGCAACGTGTGCAAATTGTTAAAATTTTGAATCAAAATAATTTGACAAATGGGCTCAAGCACAAAATGATATTGATTTTGAATTTCCATTCAAAATTTTATTTTCCGATGAAGCCCATTTTTGGTTGAATGGGTACGTGAATAAGCCAAAATGTTGCATTTGGAGTGAGGAGAATCCACAAGCTTCTGTCGAAACAGCATTACATCCACAGAAAATAACTGTTTGGTGCGCTTTATGGGCTGGCGTAGTCATTGTCCCAAAACGATGATGGTCAGAATGCGAAAAATTGTTGAAATTGGTGTTCCAGATTGCGTTTTCTACGCGCCAGCCGTGGCGGCCACAAAGCCCAAATTATATTTAAACATTAATGTCATAAAATTTTCTATTCAAGAAACCCGTTTCATTGATATCAAAAATATATCACTATGTTTTATTACGATTTAAACTTGTATCACTCTATAAAAAACACCATTTACATTTTTACTTATACATTCAAACCCTTTTTCATAAACAATAGTAAACGTTAACAAAAGGTTTATAAAACGAATTTTCTATCACAATTTGTTAAATTTACCTTTTGAGTGCCTTAAATATTTTTTATGAATAAGGGGGTAAATGTTTAGTAAATTTTAGTTCTGATTTAATGATTTTTGCAATCTTTTTTAGCAGATGACTCTAGTTTGAAGTGATGCTTAAATGAGAATTTTTACTCAACTTTAATTTGGAAAGAATTTTTTGTGAATATTTTATTTGTGCAGTACAAATCATTTATAACATTTCGTAGGTTCTGTACAAAATCACGGTTAATATTTCCTGCCTTAGATGGTTTTTCGAAAAATTCACAAGGCAGTGCAAGGTAGAACTATATACCATTTTAGCAGGTGAAGGACACAGATCTTCTTTTAAAATTAATCGTAGACCAAGAAGTACAATAGGTAAACAGTCAACCAAGTTGCTAGAGGTGTGGTGTTCTTTAGCACTTTTTAGTGTACGATGCGTCCGTTCTATTGGACCATTTGCCTGGGGATGATATGCAGTAGTCCGTAAGTGTTTTTATCCTCTGAGGCGAGACAATTAATTGAACAATGTTGAATAGAATTGCCTGCCTCGGTCCGTTGTAATTGCGCTAGGCGTTCCAAATTGTGCTATCTAGCCGTGTAAAATGCACTGGCAACTGTTTCGGCAGTGATGTTTTTCATAGGCCATTGTGGAAATAGTATCTGTGCTCGTTTGAAATAAGAAGCGGGTCTATGATGTCTATATTTACGTGTTTAAATCGCTCATCTGGTGCGTTAAAACTTTCGAAAGCACTTTTGTTTTATCTTGTTACCTTACAACGCTGACATGGTATGTAGTTTCTTACCATGTTGGCAAGGTCTTTCCTAGTGTTTTTCCATAGAAAACGTTCCGCTATCAGTTTTATGGTCGAACGTTTATCAGGGTGTGACATATTATGCAAAGAATTAAAGTTTTAACTGAAGACTGGTGTCCAACTTAGCGTCATCAACTTCTGCATCATTACTTTTGTCCATAGACAATTTTTCAAAATCTATTTGCTTACCGTTGAATATTGTCTGACCCGTGACAATATGTCAGCACTAAATTATATTCACCTGAAATTTGTTGAATGCTTTTTGTATACTCACTTATAAAATTTAAATGACGGGATTGCTTTGGTGTTAATTTTTCAGGGGTCTGATGAAAGGCGAACGTTAACGGCTTATGGTCGGTGAGCACAACAAAGTCCCGGCCATCGCACAGTGGGAAATTTTACGAGAAGGCGGTCAAAATTCACTAACTTTTGACTGGATCGGTATTTTTTTATGCGATTTTTTGTTCGATAGGTGCGTTGTTAGGCTTTCATTTGCGTTATAAAACGTAAAATTCGACTGATAGGAGCAAAAGTTATGGGGAGTTCAAAATGCATTTTCATTTTTTTGTTGAGTTTCGGTGTAAAAGTTGAATATTTCAAATATGATTTTTTTTATAATTTATCATTATTTCTCTTGAATTTTACAACTGATACTTATTTTTTATTGTCGAACTTAGATCCTGTCAGAAAATGCCAATATTTGGCCCCTGCAAATTTTTTAGTCCCAATATTCACAGGTGCCAAAGGTTGGCTTTTTTGGGACGAGACGGGTTGTTATAAGGATAAAACTGAAAAGGAATATTTTGAAAAATGCCCAAATAGCATTCTTGGCTATCGATAACATTTTAGGTAATTCAACTTTTATTTTTGGTTTGAGATGTACATATGTGTATTTTATTTTTATATATTAATACAAATATATACTTAAATCAAAAACAAATTATAATCTATAAACAATTTTAAATTAAACAATATTAGTAAAAATTTCTTCTAAATAGCTTTGGGTTTCATTTTCCAGAATTTGTTTAGCTTCTTCGATTGAGGTTGATTTCCATTTTTTTCGAATATGGATATATGGATCTGATGTGCACAACAAAATAGTAATAAGAAATTCATTAGTACAACATCTGGACATTTTTCTTGTGTTATGCTCGCGGAAGAATCTGTAGTCTTTGTTCCTTTTGTATTGCGCTTCTTCAGATAGATCTCCAATTGGTAGCATATTGTGTTGAACTATTTGTTCCCCATGGTATAAAATTTTATGAACTGTGGTTGGCATATGTCTCCAAGAGTAAATGCTGTTTCATTTGCATACTGGCCAAATTTTTTTGCATTTATCTTTCTGCTACATGATATAACTTGTAAATGATCTGGAATCGTCTTATTAATTCAAAATGTACTTCTGTGATAGATGCTGCACTTTCTGGATCGGAAAAGAATCTCCTAGCAGTGTTTCCATCATTTGAATTTCCTTCTCCTTGTTTTGGCTGATCGATTATAAGGCCTAGGTGAAGGCATTTTTCTTGAATTTGTTTTTTTTGTTTGCTTCCTTTTTTCCACATTTTCTTTGTTTTTTCCCACTGTTTCGCCTAACGGGCCAAATTCCAAATCATAACCCAATTTAAGAATATGCTCCATAAAACGAATTCTGGTATGAAGAGGGGACATTCCAAATTCGTATGCTTCATTGAAACTATTGTCTTGTGATGGGGGTTGGCTTAATTGACTTGATGTCTTTTGGCATATGGTACAGCTTGACTAAGACTTTGTTTCGGTTAATGGTTGTGCAACTTTTCCATCGATCATTGTAAGGAACATTTGAAAATTAATTTCAATGCATTGGTCATCAAATTTAAATATTGCCGGTTGAAGTTCTTTAATTTGATCTTTTATTTTTCGATCTTCTTCAGTTATGACATCTTTAGTTTCCTTTTTGTAAACAAACTTTATTGGTCTGCAATACTTTGTTGAAGAGGGAATTTCATTTTTCCATACATCCATTTCTGTAACTCTACTGGTTGACGGCTCTAAGCCAATATAAGTTTTTCTTAAACGTAATGGAACTAAAGATACCATGAATAAGTTAGCATCAGATGAGCTTTCTGAATTACATTGCTTGTATTGTTTCTGACCAGAGCTTCCATCACATCCCCATTTATAAAATAAATTGATGCTGCAATTTTTAAGTTTTTTTTAAACAGTCAGCATCAAGTGTATTTAATAATCGTTCTGCAGTGTGTTCGAGAAGAGCCTGTAATTTTACTTCTGCTGAACTTGAAGTTACACTAATAGCCGTTTGTGAAGGTAAGCACTCTTTGGCAGAAACAAAATCTCGATATGCTGGAAAGATTCCACAATTTTTTTCATTGGTTCGCATTCGCAGTTCTATATACTGATTTTTTGTCAGTTTTAAATCCAAAAATAGTGCAAATGCTTCTTCTGTAGTAAATTTCATTTCTTCAGTTGGTGTAGGCATACTTTTTAAAATCCTCTTTGTGCGTTTAGGGCTCGCTTCCACTATTTTTTTCTTATTTTGCGTTGGTTGAATTTGATGCAGAAATGAATCCTTTATCATAATTTTCACGTAAAATATAACTGCGTGCTAGTTTTTTTACCATTTACCTGCTCTTCCATTTTTTTAAATTAAGTTGCAATTTTCAGGTAATTAAACTATGTAGTTTATGTTGCGGCTATTTACTAATGTTTAACCTTTTAACTTACTCAGAAATCTAACGTGTTAGTATATTTATGTCGCCTATTCGTTTTGCTGCATCCGTTCACCCACAATAAGTTCATAACAATGGCAATACCTTTACCTTCTCCAAATTAATTGATAACCTGACGTGCTAGATAATTTATGTGGCCTGAACTGCTTTATTTGTCGAAAATTCTTTAAGATTCACCTTCTTTAATTTCAGTAATGTTTTCTTGCAGGACTTATTTTTTGAACCGAATATCTTAGCTTGGGTCACAGAAGTTGCTGTAGTTCGCAAGACCGTATCCAGATGTGTGTACAATGGGGTATAGAAATGTAGGTTAGATTCTGGACTACAAGAGAGTATAGATTTTTTTGACGCGTTTTGACGCTCAGGACTTATGCTCTATAAAGTAGGAAATTTCCGGGAAATTTTGACATTAAAAAAAAGTTCTAGAGGTCGCAGAGTTTAATGCTTTAAACCACGTATATAATAAAATGAACTAATACACAAAACTTATTCTGTCAAAAAATCTTAAAAAACAAAAAAGTTATGAGCATTTCAACTTCAAAAATTGACTCAGAAATTCAAAACTATAACCAAATATTGAGAAAGTCCATTTCGGACCACCCTCATCTCAATGAAATAGTTGAAATAGGGTTGAAATTTGTTGGCTCCCGAGGTTCACTGGTATTTACTTTCACATAAATAAAAAAATTTTAAAATCGGAGAACATAAAAATAAATAATTTTGGCCGCCTTCTCAAAATATGAACCAGTGTGCATCGATGAAATGTGCAAAATGCTTGATGGCTTGTTAGATAGCCAGTAGATCTTTGCGTATGTGCTAAGCAGCTTCTGAGAATCTGTAATTTTCTTCAAAAAAATCGAGGTTTCAGTTGACCCTCTACCACTTTGTCGATTGCTGCGCCAACACAAAAGTTACTTGCGTCGACAAGAGGACTTAACGTTGCATTTGGTTTTGCATTGTTCAAATGCCAAAGATTATTCTTTTTATATCCTTTAATTCATTTTTGTAATTTATTTTGTCTAAATGCTGCCTATGGAAGAAATCAACGGTAATAATTTAATAATGCAATAAATATTCTAAGTTCATGTGCGATCTTTGGTTTTTTTAAAATGAGTACTGCATCAACTTTTTCTGTAGTTGGCTTTACACCTTCTGCTGATATAATATGGCCCAGAAAAATTATTTCAGTTTGTCCAAAAAGACATTTCGAAATTTTAATTTTGAGTCCATTTTTCCGCAATGGGTCAAAAACAACTTTTAAATGTTTTAAATGTTCCTCTTTGTAAGAATATGCAATGCAAATGACGGCGTTATACTCTATTACGAAGTACAAATCTCTAAAAATCACATCCATAGATCTTTGAAATTTCTGACTTGCATTTCGCAATCCAAATGTAATCCAAAACGTAATCTCTTTTGATAGTTTTGACTTGAGTAACAGACTCACTTTTTGAGAAACGATATTGTTGTTTCACATCTTTTCGATGCGACAAGTTCTCACCAAAGTTACAGAACATGGGTACTGGTTGCTTTTACTCTTCATGGTTATTTTTGTTTTATCTTTTCCAAATGTTTTTCTCTTCTTTCAACTGGCAACACGAACGTTTAAATCAATTTGATTTTTCAATGAACTTATTCGACATTTGTTAAATGGTTGTTTTGTATCAGAGTGGTTAATGTTCATATTCCCTCGTATAAAGCTATGTTCACATTATATGTACATATTTGTCATGTGGATTGTCACTTTTTCACATGTTAAATTTGTACCAGTGTTACCACCAGCAAAATTCAAAATTACACTTGAGATGAAGCAAAATTACCCGATTTAAATGAAATTATACCTGGGGCCTAATTCTGGCAGTCGTGATCGAGTAATTTCTCGAATCGAAAGCAATTTTATCTCAACCGATACTGAACGAATCAAAATTATTTTTTTAGTATTGTGAAACTCAAATTAATGCTTAACAACACTGAAAAAATAATTCCAATTCGTTCAGTATTGACTGAAATAATTAGATTTTCAATTGCTTTCGAATCGAGAAATTACTCGATCACGACTGCCAGAATCAGGCCCCTGATATAAAATTGAAGTTTTTTTAATAAAAATACATTTACAAAGAAGCAAAAACACAAGAGACTCATTGAAAGAAGAAGTCAAATTGTTAATATTCTTATTGTAATTTAAAAAAATTAATAAAAATAACATTAAAAACTTAAAAACAATTAATAAAACATAAAATAGTCTCGGACTATTTTTTAAGAATAAAACTCAGAAATTGTATTGTTTTCGAAAAGATTTTTCTTGTTTTAAGTATATTTTTATTCATATACAGTAAAAAATAATGACCTTTACAAAAATTTTACTGAATTTGAGTATTCTATGTATTTCATACCAGAAAAATTATGTTAATTTGAGTACCTATATTAACTCAAACCAAGTAAACTGGTATTGAAATGAAGTAAGCCATATCTATATTTAAGTAAAGTTTCCTAGTATCAAGTTAATTTTTAAGGTAAATTGTCCTAGTTTCCAGAATTTCTGAAATGTTTTTAAGAATAAAAAACTAAATTTAAAGTTGAATTTTTCTTAGTTAAAGTTGAAAATCTATATTTATACTACAAATTTCTTTCACACGAGTGTGCGGCAATACTTAAAATAAAGAAATTTACATAATTTTTTAAAACGACGAAATCCTAAATTTCTATATTCAATTACAATATTTTTTGAAGTGAGTTGCAGGAAAACTAACTTTAAGTAGAAAATTGTACTTAATTTATTAAAGTACCAAAACAGTATAGCTTGAAATAAAAAGTCTTTTTTGAATATATATACTGTTGTTCAATTTTTTTATTTAATTTTCAATAACCTTTCCAAATATAAATTTATACAAACTCTTGTTTCTTATATACATACATATATACATACAAACAAATAAAAGACAAATATATTTTCTTAGAAATAAAATAAACAATAGGTTTGGTGTTATACATTTTTAAATATTTATTATAATTTTTTTACATGTTTTTATTTAAAAAAGTGATTTTGGTCTCAAGTAATACTTATTGTTTAAAAGAATTTGGTGTATTGGAGGAGATTTGTTTTTTATGTAATTGTTGTAAACATTTTTCCAATCCTGAAGACGTAACACAAAGGAGCTTTTAAAGGAAGCTTTTTACTAGATTTCATATTTTTCATACAAAAACTAAATTACTTATTTTAAAGATAAAATATCTTCACTTTTACGAGGTTTTTAGTATATGTATGCAAATTAATAATAAGATTATAGAAAAATGTACTTCATTTAAGTAAGGGTAATTAAGAAAATTTTTTTAAGTTTTTCAAGTTTATAAGAATTTTCTGTATACTTCCGTGAAGTACATATTCTTTGTTTTAAGTAAAAATTCTTGTTTTTAAGTTAAATTGAACTTAATACAAGAAAATTTCATGAACTATAATTAAGTTCATTTTTAACTTAAATCTAGTTCAAACTTTTTTTGAGTGTAGGTGGATAATTTCTTAGATCTCTTGACTCGAAACTAAATTTCATTGCACATATAAAAATAACAGCTAATAAAGGCGAAGGTATGATCGATTTTGTAAAACGATGGGTTTAAGAGTTTAAGGAATACTTCCCTCGTAAGACCTGTATTAGACTATGGATTTGTTATATGGGATTCTGTATATAATAAATATTCCGACCAAATTGAATTCATCCAAAAACAATTTCTGACTTTTTGTCTTAACCATTGGAACCTGCTGCCTCATTCTGCAAGACTCATTTATTTTTAAGATAATTGCTGGCGACGTATGCTCTGGATGCTAAATCAACAATATAACATTTATTGTTCCTCAACACTCTTACGCTATTTGATTCCGTTATCAGTTAAATTTTTAAGAGCTAATTACGCTTACACTGAAAGAAAAATTCATATATTAAATGAATCGTTTTCAATAAAAAAATTTTCATTGGTTAAATAAGAATTTTCATTGTCTAAATCAGGGCTGTGGAGTCGTTAAGAAAAAGTTATAACTCCGACTCCGACTCCTTTTGGTGAAATTTTTTAAGTACGACTCCGACTCCGACTCCGACTCCAACTCCGACTCCGACTCCTACTCTAACCTAGCATTATTTAAGAGACTAGTTTTGTTTTGACTTTAAACTCTTTTTTAATTTAGTACCTGTTAAATGGTTAAATATAGCAAGAAAATGATTCTGTAAAAATTTCAAATCGATATTAATTCTAACGTGCCGCACATTGAAAAGTTGAAAACAACACCAAGTCCAATTGGCTTATACGTTAAAGGCATCAAGTGTACTTAGTGTTGTTTACCACAATATTAATAGAGGCAAAGGACAGTCCTTTTTTGTAAATTGTGAAGTGAGGTCTTTTGTTTTTAATATACATTTTATTTATTAAGTCAAATCATTCTCAGGAAAATTTTATAAAGTTTATTAAAACAAGCATATGCGCCTTCAGTTGTTAGTTCTACAATTTATATACAATTTATATATAAGGCTAAAAATGTTGTTAGCCTTCTATTATTTTTGGGAAATAGTACCCCTTTTGTTGTTGGACTTGGTGCTGTTTGTCTCAAGGCATGGAACAGTACCATAGAAGGTAACGAACCTTTTATGACGTAATTTTTTATGTATATCATCGACATAAAAAAAATATGTTAGGATCATATAAAATATTCGTACAAATGCACATTTTTATAACATAAACATCATTTGCGATTATCAACATGTTTGCGCGGTCTGCTGTAAAGTTTTCAAAATGTGGCTTGATGTAGTTTATCTCCCACCTGCAGAGTTAAAAAAAAATGTGAATTTTTAAACTGCTATATTTAAATCTTTTTCTTCAGTGTACTCGCCATTGCATTTTTCCATTCCTAATTCAATATTATTATTGTCCAAGACCGAAATTTGAAATTGCAAGTCTTTATTATCTCTCCAATTTTCCCTAAAGTGAGTAGATAAAAGTATTCTCAAATCATTTTTCCCACATTGATGGGAATTATATCTGGAACAATGTCATGTATTTTTCCGAGTTCCTTTTCCTTTTATTCTATTATAATTCACCTTGAAGGTTGGAACTTCAAATGTAGTTCACTTAATGCTTTCACCACAGGAGCTACAGCTGATTTCAAGTCATATTCATGAACATGACTACAAAAATATTTGTTAATATACGATAAATAAAAAACAACATCTTTACAAATTTAATTTTTAAATTCCTTAATTCGGCTCTATTTCATTAACCATATCTTGGCGAAGTTCAAATAGTGAACCCGCTGGTTTTTGTTACAGAAATTTGAGGTCACATTAAAACATAGAAAAGGACATGCTTTGATACAATCTATATAACTATTCTTATAAATTGGCAAAATAAGATGTTATCTCAATTTTTTAATTTTTGAAACTCACCTACTCATATGAAAAGTATACTGGTCCTTATTTTCTGACTTCACAATTTCAAAAAGCAGACCCTCTTATGGCCAATTCCACTAATTTATTAATATATCAATTTATGTTTAAAATTTGTTTTCTTATGTCAAATAAAAATAAAATTATAAGAAAAATTATATTTAAATATGAATTGATATTTAAAAATAATTGGAGAAATTGGTCATTAAAATTTTTTATTTTGAAAAATATTAGAAAAATTTTAATGCAAAAAAGTCGGAGTCGGAGTCGCTAGTTTTTGTGGGTACTTCGACTCCGACTCCGACTCCGGTACAAAAACCTCAACTCCGACTCCGACTCCGACTCCACAGCCCTGGTCTAAATGGAATTTCATAGTTATAATGAAGTATTTTAATTGGATACTGAGAACTTAAGTTTGCCCAAGTTAAACAAAAAATTTTAATTGGGAACAATAAAAAAACAATATACAAAAATAACTATATTCATAAATTAATACAAAATTATAGTTTCCTAAAAAAAATGTTTAATTGTTAATTAAAAAATGTAAAATTTAATTATTTCATACATCTAATGTTTAATTGTTAATTAAAAAATGTAAGATTTAATTATTTCATACATCTAATGTAAAATGCCATTAAATTTATGAAATCAAAAATTTTTTATACAAGAAACATATTTCAATAATTAAAAAAAAAAATTATTTTTAACATTCAAATAACTCTATAGTCTCAATTATTAAAAGTATAAAAATATTTAGAAAAAGCACGCTTTCATAAATTTAAATTTTCATTATTACAATGAAAAATGTCATTATAGTAATGAAACAAAAACTTTCAATCCATAAATACGTATGTTCTTAGTTTTCTTTTATATGTACAAACCTAAATACATACAGTATGTACTAAAGCCCTTATGACACTACATTTTTTATTCATTAATTGATATAGAATTGATAGAAAGAAACAGTAAATGTTAGAAAGAGCAAACTGGAGCAAACTATAAAAAATGTAAACAAAGTTTTGTAGTTTTTTTTTTCTCTTGTTATGGTTTTGTTTCAGGGATGGCGTTGAGAGTTTTTAAAATTGTACCAACAACCTTTAAAAATTGTACTTTTTTACCCTAATTGTACTAAAAGAATTTTTTAGTTGAAATTAATTTTATTTATGTTCATAAAAAATACCACAAAAAGGTATTATACATCTTTGTTTAAAAAGTATCAACAAAAAAGTACAATTGAAACAACTTAGCCATCCCTGTTTTGTTTATTTTATTAAATGTTGCCAACTTTTTGTTTATGAGAAACCTAAAAACAAAAAGCGGTAAATCGCTGAATTTGCCCATAAACCGCTGATTCAGCAACACTTTTAATATTTCAAGCTTGAAATGTCAATTTTAAGTTAAACAATTTCACATTTTTTTTGACATAACTTCATTTTTTATCGATAACTTTTTAAAAATTGTTGACAGTTTGCCATTTATCTTAATACAGCTGAACTCTTTGCACTTGGTTAATTTTTCTATTACATTATATTTGTACTGTTCACCAAAACTTGAACAATGCATTAAAAATGTAGTGTCATATGGGCTTAAGTAATGAACAAACAAATGTTCTCCTTTAAAAAAAACACACCCTTATTTTAAACTGTTGTCAACCAAATGATGTATACGAAAAAGCTTGTTCTCTCTTTATGTGTTCTTATTTTATTATGCGTAAGCAAAAAAAAAAAATTAACGTTGTTATTGTTGTTATGGACAATTTAATCTCATATTTACGCTCCTAGTTGAGTAATGGCAAAAAAACTAGATTTTTTTATTCAAAAACTACACTTCCCCGGTAGGCTAGCTAGTAGTGAGCTAGTCTGTCAGCGCCAAGGTTGCGGGATCGATTCCCGCTAGAGACTCTGGGTCTGCAGACAAGCGTAAAGCTTCGCGGGATTAGTTTAGGGAATTATTAAAAAAAAACAGGTTTCATTGATTCAACGAATCGCTGCATTAGGTTCCTTTTTAATGCAATTTTTCATGGAATTAATGTCAAAATTGATTGGTATTGTGAAGAAAATTCTTTCAGTGTATGGTGACCCGTTAGAAAGGATTTGCATTGAGTTCAACAAGTTTAATAAATTGATTGACTATTCTTCTAGTCCTACTGATATTAAAACTAAATTATTAATCTTTTTAAACCCATAATTTTTGTAATTTTTTGTTTCGCATTTGTATATAATTTGTAAAATTTATTTAAAATAAATGGAAGTCAGAGGTTTTCCATTGCTAACAGAACTCAACTGTCTTCGAACTTTTTTCCTTTCCTGACGTACTAAACTCCGATCTATTACACTTGAGAAGTTTTCCGCATCAATAACGTTGGAATCAGCCATTACTGCGTTTACAATAAACGCTGCAAATCGATCTGAAACTCCAGTCTTGTCACAAGCTGTAGAAAGGTTTTGCAACCTTTGTCTCATCTGATTACTTCCCTTTTGTGGACTTGTTTACTTTCTTCATCAAAGAAAAAATCCTGCTTTGATTCTGATCTTTTAATTGAAGTAATACTGCATGAACGATGAAGTTCTGACATAGATGAAGAAGCACTTAAAGCAGCGTTTTTTAACATATTGATCATATTTTCTAATTCGAACTTCATTGCGTCGTAAAGATATTGTTGCCAACCTATCCACACAACTTAAATACTACATTCTACGCTTATAAACGCCTTAAAAACTTTTCCTCAGCTCACATTTGAAATCAAACTTGCTAAAATTTGTTGATGACTTATTAAAAAACTAGGTTCAGTTAATCTGAAAACAAATTTTTGCCGCCATTGTATACAAAATTTTGACAGAACAGATTAGTTTTGCTTAAAATGTTGGTCTTCAACTTAAACTTACGTTAAACTTAGTTTAAGCTTTCCCCACATCTCAAAAACCCGGCCTTAGTAAATAAATAAAAAAAATATTGAACAAATCTTTCGTGATCATAAAAAGGATAATACCTTAAGAATTTTAATTTTTTCGTATTTGGTAAAAAAATCACCACGTAATATTCATACCCACTGTACAAATATCGTTTAATTTTGTCTTTTTTTTTGGTAAAGAAACGTTTGGCTTAAAAATTCTTTTTCATATGCCTTTAATATTAAATTAAAAAATGTTTATGCCTACTGAACATTTTGAATTAATACCCTTTTTATGATCAAGTGCGAATTGTTTTCTCTTGCAAAACGTTTGCGTGTTCAAATATCATTTAGGGTCATTATTACAACTTGGCGTTAGCTGCTATCCGTCAGATAACAGATGCTTTTTGACAGATAACACATTACTATCTGTCAACTAAATCCTAACTTTAGCTAACTTCAAGTTGTAATAATGGCCCTTAACAGAGTATGAATTACATTAGGATTGTTTTCGTCACAAGTTGCACCCTTGCGAAAAATCAAGTGCAAAATAATTGTCTATGTGGTTGTTGTTTTTGCGCTTTTGCTTTTTCGCTAGAGTGCAACTTGTGACGTAAACAACCTTATTTTACTTTAATTTTTATACAAACAAAGTTTAATAACAAAACAAAAAAAAATAAATTGTTAAAAAGAAAACTAAAGTTTTAGCGATTTAAATGGTCAAGCTTTTTTTCCAATTTGCTCGTCAAATATTTGTTAAGTGTGAACATACCTTTAGACTGTTAGGTCTTCTAAGCAGACGGACAAAGTACTTAATTTACATAACATTGATAATATAAAAATTTAGCTACTGAGTCGTACGAATGAAGTCGAAACTAATAAAACTTAAAAAATTGATTGTATTTATAATAATTTTTCTCCGTATATTTTACAAACGAAAGAGACAAAAGAAGGTTGTGCAGGATTGTGTTTCAATTATTTTTTTTCCTCTTTCAAATTTCTTTAAACACAATGCCCTAACATACTAATAAAAAAACAACTTTCTTTTAATTGAAATATTTCACTACTAAACGTTAAATTTTATACGGGTTTAAACTAAAAAAAAAAAAAAAAAAATTGGAGAAATTTATAATTAAAAAAATTTATTATTATGATTACTTTCTAGCTTTAATAAGAGCGTTTGTTTTAAAATCGAATATTTCAACATGTTTTTTAAACGTTTTTTTTTTTTTTTATAAAAAAAAATTTTTTTCAAGCTTTCAAAAAGTTCTAACTGAAAATAAATATCCAGGAGTCTTATCACCGCATTCGATATCGAGTAAACTTTCGGATTTTTATGCATACGATAAACACTGGCGTATTAAATGAAAACTGGAGAGAGAGAGTCTTTGGTTCCTCGATATCGATACCAAAATAAAACATTTCGACCAATTTTGCTCGATTTCGTATGCGGTGATTAGATCCCAGTTTCTTGTGTTAAATCGTTTACAAGGAGCATTTTTAAATGTACTTTTAAAAAAAATATTTTGATTAAACTACCTTAAACCCAGATACACAGTGGAAGTAACATTTTTGAAAAGTGTTGGTTTGCAAAAACGCAAATTTTGATAATTTCGATTGCAACAATTTTTTATACAAATTATTAAACAAATATCTATAGTTGGGGAATTCACAAGGTGTGCTATTAAGTCATATCGTCATAATGTCCTAAATAATATTTTACAATTGTTTAAAAAAAATATTGTTGTGTTTGAAACAAAATAAAAATGTTAATGCTGTGTTCATTGATTCGTCATAACTGTACTGTAGAAATCCAAATTATAAGAGGTTACCCACAGCAGTCATTTATATTTCTTGTAATTATTTTAAGACATATGACTTTACAACTTTATGACTACGAATCCCCCAAGTGTTTAAACAGGTTAAGCCAATTCAAACCAGTGTCATATCAGTTGTATATTTTTTGTTATCCTTATTTTTTATAGTTTTTGTTAATAATTTGCAGAAGAAAGAGTAAAAACATATGCGTCATAGTACAATCTGAAGAGGCGTTGCTTTGAATTGGGCTAATGTTAAAAAGTTCGTTTAAAACTTATAAAATGTTTCATAAAATTCATTTGCAATGTTGCCAAAGTGTTGAGTATTGGGTACCGAGTATCGAGTATTTGTACTTATTTATAAATACTCAATACTAGAGTTGTATTTTTGAACAAAGTTAAATGGAAAATTTAACGGCTCTCTTGCAAAGTACGGTACAACTCTGTTTTAAAATAAAAAATTATATTGATGTGTGTCCATTTCGCTTTAAAAATCACGTAAAGGGTGTTATAAAATAAACGCAAGATTTGAATTAAATATAATTATAAAGTAAAGGGTGGTTAAATTGTAAGGGCCGATGTTGAATGTGAACCACACATAAACGCCAAGTTTTTTTCCGAATTTTATTTGACATTTCTCTATTTCAGACTTACTCAATTTGAACCATGGAGAGATACACAATCCAACAACGTGTTAAAGTTATCCAGACTTATTATGAAAATGGATGATAAATTTCGAAGAAAATCATCTTCAGTGATGAGGCACATTTTCACCTCAGTGGATTTGTCGATAAGCAGAATTTCCGCATTTGGGCGAATAATAATCCAAGAGTGATTGTCGAAAAACCAATGCACCCACAAAGAGTGACTGTTTGTTGCGGTTTATGGGCTGGCGGCATCATCGGGCCGTATTTTTTCCAAAATGAGGCCGGTCAGGCAGTTACTGTGAATGGTGTTCGCTATCGTGAGATGATAACGAACTTTTTATGGCCCGAATTGGAAGATATGGATGTGGACGATATGTGGTTTCAGCAGGACGGTGCCACTTGCCACACAGCTAACGAAACAATGGCTCTTTTGCGCAACAAATTCAATGGCCGTGTTATCTCACGTAATGGCGATGTCAATTGGCCGCCAAGATCATGTGATTTGACACCGTTGGACTTTTTTCTTTGGGGTTATGTGAAAGAAAAAGTTTACGTCGATAAGCCAGCAACAATTCAATAGCTAAAGGATGAGATAATTCGGCACATTAACGGCATAGAACCTCTATTATGCCTCAGGGTCATCGAAAATTTCGACCATCGGATGGAGGTGTGCCGCCGTGGTCGCGGCGCCCATTTGGCCGATATTTTGTTCCGTACATAATTGAGTAATACCAATATATCATAATAAAATAAAATTACAATAATTTCCTAAATAGTTTGTGTTTTATTCAAAATCAACATCGGCCCTTGAAATTTAACCACCCTTTACATAGGACAAGGTTATTTATGAAATAACACATCGGACAAACTGGGCCATAATTGTGACTTGTTTGATGTATCATTTAATTTCCTCCTGTAATGCACAGGACGGTGGGCTGTTCACATAGATCTTTAACTGAAAACAACCCACCAAAAAGAAATCTTTTAATTTTGAAACATGATCTGATCTAGGGAAACAATTCTTAAGCTGCGGTAACATTTCTTAAATATTTGACCAAATAAGCGTAACCTCTACTTTTGATAGTAGTTAGTGAGATTTAATTTGTTCTTAATGTTACAAAATTAAACTAATTATTCTACTAGACTGGAAAAAAAAACTTTTTTTGTAAGATGTGGTATTATTATCAATATAAATATTGGATTTAAAGAAATGATTATTTTTGTGCCGGTTGGTCCCGTTTCTTTAGTCAAATATTTGCCAAGTGTGACCGTAGCTGTAGTCACCAGGAAATGTCTCATACAGTAATTAAATAGTTTAACGGGTTGTATGGCATGTGGCAACGATAAAAAAATCAACGATATCTCTGAAATTACATGGCAAATTTAAAAACAATGTAAGCACGGCTTAAAGATAATATTGTTGCCGAGTTTTGAATATCGTCACGGTTTTCAAGTTATTCCAATATATAAAGTGAAAGTGCCTTAATTTTGGCAATTCCAGACCGCATAATTACTGTTCCGCAGTGTTATCAATACAGGAAATTTAAAAATTAAAAAAAAAAATTGTTTTGTTCAATTTTACTTCACCCTATTATTACACAATGCTGGTTATAAAAGGCTTTGCTGTCAGCTTTTTTTATTTATTTAACACTTTGCTTAAAGAATTCCAAATATTGGCTATTTTTTTCTTTTGCAGCCCGCGCTTCCTTTTGTATGGCTTCCTACTGCATGCTTTTTTAACATCTTTATTACGTATTTTCTACATGAACCAAAATACTCAACACGTTTAAGGTTAACTAACTACTTATTACAAACTCATCAAGATGTTTATTGTAATTTGTTCTATAAAAAAACACTGGCTTAACTATTTTGAAAAAAGTCTACAGTGCACGAACGCATGTTATGTACTTCTACCTGTAATGGAGACTTCTTGAGATTATATTTAATTCAAAATTTACTGTTTTATTCAGAATTTACTAACATTTCACTTTGGCCTTATATTTCAATTTCAAATTTCAATTTCATTACCTTTGATTCTATTTTCAAGTATTTTCCAAAAATTTAAGTTTTTTTCTTTTGTATTGCCTTAATTCAATAATATCCCTGTAGGAAGTCAAACACATTTTTAAGTAACTTCAAACTGGTTTTTTATAACCACATCTAGTCGATTAAGTGACTTTTTTCCTTGTCGACAACTCATTATTTTAACATAGGCATGTCATAGGCTGTAGTCAATTTGTTATCTCTGCATGACTTTAAAATTAACTACTTATTACTTATTCTTAACCAATTTGTAGTTAATTAATAGTAAAGTCGGTTTATAATAAATTATTTAAGTTTTAAAGAGTTTTTGTCAAAAAAATATATTTACATATGAACATACATACTAGGGTATGCATTTAATCGGGCTTTTGCTTTAATCGGTTAATCGCTCGATTAATTAACCGAGGTTTTGGTTTAATCGGGTAATAATCGGTTAATTTTGTTATTGATCGGTTAACCGATTAATAAAGTTTTGTTATAAATTAAGTAATTTCAATAAATAAAAGTGCAAAAATTATTTATTATTATTAATTATTTATCTTGGAGTAGTAAAAAAAAAACAATAACAAACGAACAAAACAATTCTTAAACTAAAACGGGCAAACAAAAAAGTAATAATATGAAACACACATTTTATAATTTATACATAATATTTGTATGTATTTATTAAAAAAAAAAAAATGTGAGATTTTTTTTATGAATTATTTCAATAGTTTGAAATTTTATTCAATAATCTTTTGGAAAAATAATTTGGTTAAAATGTTTAGAATTTAAGCGATTTTTTTCTGTAGTTCTGATAAAATTTGATTTGGAAACAAATCTTTCACTTATCGAAGATGTTTGAGAAATCGGAGCAACCCATAATACAGATTTAAGATTACGCATTGCACATGTTTACAAAATTTAACTGTTTCACATGACGTCACTTTAGCATTTAATACACATGTTTGTTTGCTTGTGTTTCTATACTTTAGCTGTGCTTATACGCTGATGTGACATAGATGCGCAGAAACATTTCATTTTTAAAAGCTGAATGCGATATCTTCACAGAAAAAATTATTGCCGAATTATTTTCAAACAACCGCTTGTTTGAAAATTTTTTTAATTTCTATAAATATTTTTACTGATTCAATCAATATTTTTGTTTGATTTTTATTTAACCAACAAAAATGTGGACAACTCTTCAAAAATAAAATAAACGCGTTATTGGTGTCAAGTTTTCATAATTTTGTATGAAATATTTAACGCTCTTTAATGTTGTCGTCTTTTTGCATTTTTTTATTTGATCGTAAGCAACACTTCTTTATGTGAAATATAAGAACAACAACAAAAAACACACACAGTCTATTTTTGGACGCTTTAAAAAAGTGCAACTATAAGAAAAACAATAGCAGACACGACATTATAAGAAACAAAATCCCGTATTCAATTTTTTAAAACTGTTTGGTTAAATACATCAAATACAAAAATAGAATGATGACGAAAAACATATCGAGTCGGTCTGCTGCCGTTTTTGGTTACATTTCTTCTTTAGATACAGCAACAGAGAGTGATAAAGAAAAACATTGTGTTGTGTGTATAAATAAGACTTCGTTCAAAAATTATTCCAACAAAAAAATGTGTTTCAAAGCCAGTCGGCGGCTCTGCTTTGCCGTCACCTTCTCATACAGTGCTTACTTGTGTGCGCGTCATTGCTTGTGCAAAAACTTTTTTTTTTTTTGATTTTGAATTTCAGTAAACTTTTTGTTTGATTCAGTTAAATTATTTGTTTGAAAAAATTAGTGTTTTTTTTCAGTAAACAAAATGCAAATAAATTGTTTGAATATGCAAATTTGTTTGTAGGACCGATTTCAGACAAAAAATTGTTTGATTCTACAAATTTTTTGTTTGAATTGGAAAAATAATTTTTTCTGTGTTGGTTTCTTTGTCCTTTTCCAGGATTTCTCTCAACATATAAAATCTTCCATTATGCCATTATTATTTCGGCTAATTTTGTTAAAGATTGTTTGTGTTACAATCGAGAGCTTCTCCTATTGTCATCTGACTCATCCTGGCAAAGCTTAGCACCGAACATTCTGCAAAAAATTAAATACGAACCCGTAGTTTCTGTTTTTGTACTGTATTTTAAGAATGTATTTCTCGAAGGAAATATATTGTAGGAAAACATATTTTCCAAACAAATAATTAAAAACGCAAAAAAATATGTTTTAATACTACAAAAAACTAAAAATATTTGTTACATCGGTTAATCGACTGAAATTTACCGGTTAATCGAAAATTGCCAATTTTAAATTAACCGATCAGTTAATCGGGTATTAATTAATCGGTTAACCGATTAACGGTTAACCGAATGAATACCCTAATACATACATATATTTATTTATTTCAGCACTAATATACATAATAATTTAAAGCAATTTGATGCAAAATCGTCTTAAATAATTATTTTTATATAAAAACATATATATGTATGTATGTATTTATGTTCATATATTTTTTTGACAAAATTCTTTAAAATTTAAATAATTTATTATAAACCGACTATACTATTAATTAACTACAAATTGGTTGAAAAATAAATAATTAATAGTCAATTTAAAAGTCATGCAGAGATAACCAATTGACTACAGCCTATGACATGCCTATGTTAAAATAATGATACGTCGACAAGGAAAAAAGTCACATAATCAACTAGATGTGGTTAGTGTTTTTTTGCAACTGACTATTTTATTTACGACAGGGATAATATTTGATCCAGCAATGCAAAATATTAATCTACATATGTATAATTGAAAAATTTTCTTCACTTAAAATAGAGTTTTTGGAGTGATACAAAAAGTTCGGGGAAAATAGTTGAATTTTCTTTGTAAAAAGGAAAATAGAAAGAGAGAAGGAAGATTTGGCGCTTTTTGCTTAGTGCTATAAGGTTATTCTCAGAAAAAATTTCAACAAACCGAAAGTTATTTCAGAAATACCAGGGGTCAGAATCAATAGCAAAAATACGGAAAATAACATTTTTATTTGGTGGTCGAAGTGGAATTGTTATGTGTATTAAGTGGATTTGCATTAGCAATTCAATAGATACATCTTGGTCGTGCACCAACAACAACAAAACTTTTCTCTCAAATTGAGCTGACTAGTAGGATGGAGTGAAAGTGAACAAAAATTTTTTTTTTAATTTTTAAATCTTCTTTCATGCAAAATTACAAACCAATACAACTTTATTTAGAGGAAGTGCATCAAGGGTGAGGTAAAATAAAAGATTTTTTTCAACTGCTTTTAAAGCAAAAAGTAATTTATATAGTAAAGTATCATACCAAAATCTGGAAACACTTATATTTAATCATTTAACTGTGTTATTTCGGAACTGTTTCTTTCAGCTTCTTTATAAGAAGTATAAGTGCTTCATGTAAAACAAAAGCTTGTAAAAACAAAGGAAAATTTAGGTCACCGATAACTTCCAGTTGTAATAATGGCCCTTAATAGTTTAAAATAATAAAAGCTGAATGTTAAGAAAAATTTAAAATGCCTAAACCTTGGAAGGACTTGCATTGCTCTGCGTCGTATTGCCCTCGCCCCTTTGAAAACTGGAAAAAACCTTGAAAAGATAAAAATCGACTACGCATACGATACGTGAAATGACGTAATGGTAATTCGTTGGATAGATATATAACTCTGAAATTACCTTAGCATCTAATTATGACACCATCAATGCAATGATGCGAGTACAACGCTATAGCAAGGAGAAGAAAAAGGTGTTGGTGATCAACAGCCTCTAGCCGTCAACAATTACAAAAGACATATGGGCGGTGTGAATTTACACGACAACACTGTTTCCAATAACCGCATTGGCATTCGTGGCAAAAATTGCTGGTGGCCGCTCTGTCACTGCTTGGAAGTTTTATTGTTTCTTAGAAGTTCTGTAACTAAGTCTCTGTTGCTTAAGTCGGAGGACGCAATGATCGAATCTCCGTCTGATAAGGATTCAGACACAAATTATAGGCAACAAAACCTTACGAGGGAAGACGGCTTGCAAGTTTCTTTAGCAACAGTGATCGTCGTCGTTACATAGTGTGCACACCAACAGCCACCATATTTAAGTGTGGGAAGTGTAACGTACACCTGCAGTGTACACATGTTTGTTTTGGTTTAAGTTATTTGGCCGGTACATTACAGTAATTTTGACTTAGCTGCACAATCCCTTTGCACGATTTTTTGTGCAGATAAATCAAAAGTGCTGTAATCTTAAATGCTTTTTTCTGCCTTAATGTGCAGGTACACAATTGTGGCATAAAAGTGCAGCTATAGTAAAGTGTTTAAAAGAAAACTAAAAACGTTTTTATTAATAAATTGATATTTTATTAAAAGTTTTTAAACTTGGATATTTATATGCAAAAGTGACCACCATATTTTTCATGTGTGGAGTTAACTTTGATGTTTTATAAGAGAATATTTGAAAGCTGCCCAAAAATATAATAAATATGCAGGTATAGAAAAGGCACGTAAACAAGGATTTTAAAGAATAATTATAGAAAATATGTATTTTGGGCAGTTAAGTCAAAGTGCCGCTAACTTTAATTTTTTGTATGAAAATAATTTTAAAATGCCAAAAATGTTTAGCATTTTTCTGAAATGTGCAGGTATAGAAAGTGCACTTAAAAAAGAAATTTGTATGAGATTTTAAAGAATAATGACAAAAATTATACATTTTATGCAGTTTAGTCAAAAGTGCACCTAAGCAAAAGGCTGTTAAGTCGAAACTGCTGTAGTTCATAACGCCATCGCCAATTCCCGCCAGAGTATACTAGTGACCTTCATTACTTTTTCAAGTGGAATTCCACCAATTATATAAATCTTATTTCAAAATGTCTTCAAAATCACAAGGTTAATGTCGAACTTCGAAATACCGTAACGCGGTACAGTTATCCGACGCCAAGCCATTAACCAAGGCAAACGTGTACGGTTTACGTTTAAGGCAGACAAACAAGGACGGCCTGATTGACTTTGAGAAATAATGCCAATGACGCGCGAGCTGCTTCCCCACCGAGAGCAGTTTCACGAATGACAGTTACTTTCTTTTTATGCTAAATACTTGAGAAATAAAAGGATATAAACTTTCTTACTTACTTTTACTAATGTTGTTTTACTTACAACTAGGAACTAAATAAATTCTATAAGCAGCAAAGATAACCATAAAAAATTACCGAAAAAAATTAAAACTCTTAAGCCCTAATTTTGTAAAACACAACGCAACGACAAAGAACTACATTAAAAGCAAAAACAAATTCATAAATATTTTGTAATTTTGTTGTTGCCTTTAACAGAAATTCACATTAGTGGTATTCACACCAAACTTGTTCATTTGTCAGATCTTACAATGTTGTTATTTTTCTGACAATGGTGCCGTTGTCAGATGCATTAATTTAACACATCTGCCAAATGAAAATAGCGTACAATGTTTATACAGTTGCAAGACATTTTTAGTCAATTTTAATGACAACATTGTGAGATCTGACCACCGTCTGTATGAAGCTTTACTCGGTAGTTTGTTAATTTCTTAAAGTTACCAACTGTGACGACCCCCTTTTTAAAACTTTGTTAGTCTGGTAACTTTCGTAGTAAAACGGCTGATTTATTGTTCTGACACAATTTATTATTCGAAAATTGCCAAAACACAAATATTTTTTTAGAAATGTATCACAAATGAATTTTTTATTATATTTATTTAGAAACTGCAACAGCTGATTGTGAGTTACCAACTAACAACTATTTTATCAGGGCTGCCGTATCGTTAATTTGTTAAATGTTAATGCGGTAGCGCGTTAAATATACAAAAAGAAAATGCGTGTAAAAAAGTAACGATTAACGACTTACAAACTAACAAGCTCGGTGTGAATACCACTATTGGTTTTTAAGATTTCATACGCCTCATCGCTTGTGGCGTTGAAAATTTTAAAACGATACATTAATTTCTGTATAAAGCAACAACAAAATTAAAAAGTATTTATGAGTTTGTGCGTTGTGTTTTACAAAATTAGGGCCTTAAAATACCAGCGTGTGGACAAGCCACGGCAATATTTGGCGCAACAACTCGTCGTAAGTTTATTATGTTTTAATTAACCGTTTCTAATAATTTTATTAAAAAAATGTTTTAATTTCTGGTAATTAATAGGTTAAAATTCAGAGTTGCAGACGAAAATAAGTTTCTTATGAATTAACTCTGTACTAAAAGGCCGCATTCTAGTTATCAGTTCGTTGTACGTTGTGTACAAACTGGGTATTCATTCATTAATTAATACCCAATTAACTGATCGGTTAATTTTAATTGGCAATTTTCGATTAACGATTAAACCGGTTAATTTCAGTCGATTAACCGATTAACCGATGTAACAAATATTTTTAGTTTATTGTAGTATTAAAACATATTTTTTTGCGTTTTTAATTATTTGTTTGGAAAATATGTTTTCCTACAATATATTTCCTTCGAGAAATACATTCTTAAAATACAGTACAAAAACAGAAACTACGGGTTCGTATTTAATTTTTTGCAGAATGTTCGGAGTTAAGCTTTGCCAGGATGAGTCAGACGACAATAGAAGAGGCTCTCGATTGTAACACAAACAATCTTTAACAAAATTAGCCGAAATAATGGCATAATGGAAGATTTTATATGTTGAGAGAAATCCTGGAAAAGGACAAAGAAACCAAGATATCGCATTCAGCTTTTAAAAATTAAATGTTTCTGCGCATCTACGTCACATCAGCGTATAAGCACAGCTAAAGTATAGAAACACAAGCAAACAAACATGTGTATTAAATGCGAAAGTGACGTCATATGAAACAGTTAAATTTTGTAAACATGTGCAAACAGTAATCTTAAATCTGTATTATGGGTTGCTCCGATTTCTCAAACATCTTCGATAAGTGAAAGATTTGTTTCCAAATCAAATTTTATCAAAACTAAAGAAAAAAATCGCTTAAATTCTAAACATTTTAACCAAATTATTTTTCCAAAAGATTATTGAATAAAATTTCAAACTATTGAAATAATTAATAAAAACAAGTAAGAGTGCTATATTCGGCTGTGCCGAATCTTATATACCCTTCACCATTGTGCGAGCAGAATACAGAGCAACTAAACAAAACCTAAATAATTTCTACATAAACATACATATATACAATACATAAAACTTCATTGTAAATTAAATTTAAAAAGTTAAAACTGGTAAATATTTTTTTAAATCGTTTCAGAACACAAAAAAATTAAAAAAAAATTTTCTTTTTGAAAAAAACAAGATTCGAACCAGGGACTCACAGTTTCTAACCTAAGCAAACCCCCTAGACAACTGGACCATGAAGGAACGTTTTATGAATATCATTAAAAGTAAATATGATCAGTTTACAGTTCACAACTCAACACAGTTGACACAGAAACGGACAACTGGATTTGAACTTCGGTTTTCATAAGGACCCAGAATACCCAGAACTTTATAGGGTATAGGACTTTCGGTGAAAGGTATAAATACAAACTTAATTATAAAAAGAGTAATTTTTGGGATTTCAGTATTTTGGTCATAACTCTGCTATTTCTTAACCGATTTGACCGATTTATATACCGACGTGTTAAAGAAGAAATTTGCCAGTTATTTTGGTTATAAAACTTGGACTCGGGAAGATCTATGGTTCCCGAAAATGGGTATTTTTCAAAAAAAAATTAATATTTTGGTCATAACTTTTTCGTATCTGAACCGATTTTCCCGAGTTTTTCAGAAAATATTTTATATTAAAAATTTCCGATCTTTTGATATATAAGGCGTAACCATAGGTCATATGACAGTCCAAAAAATCAGGTTTTTATAAAATTTTTGATATTTTTTGTACGGGAGGTAACACGCCCACTTGTTCAATCCCGCCCACATTTTGTGGGATGCTGTGTATTGATAACGTTAATGTGTGTACCCAATTTGGAAACTTTGGCTCTAGCCGTTCTCAAGATATACAGAAATAAAAAAATACAACAACAACAAGGGGTTTTTGGAAAAAATTGGAGGTAGTCGTCGTTTTTTGCTCATATCTCAGCCATTTTTGGACCGTTCTGGCTGAATTTCAATAGCAAGAAATGGTGGACTATATGTGACATAAGTCTAAAACAACCTAGCCGCTATCATGTCTGGAGTCTCCGGAAAACACATATCAAACGTAAGACGGACAGACGGACAGACAGACAGACGGACGGACAGACGGACGGATATCGTTAAATCAACTTCTCTCCTCATAAGGACCCAAAATATATATACTTTACAGGGCCTCAGATCAATATTGTAGAAATTACAATCGGAATGACAAACTTATATATACCCTTTTCCACCTGTGGTGAAGGGTATAAAAATCTCACATTTTTTTTTTTAATAAATACATACAAATATTATGTATAAATTATAAAATGTGTGTTTCATATTATTACTTTTTTGTTTGCTAGTTTTAGTTTAAGAATTGTTTTGTTCTTTTGTTATTGTTTTTTTTTACTAAAAGACTCCAATAATAAATAATTTTTGCAATTTTATTTATTGAAATTATTTAATTTATAACAAAACTTTATAAATCGGTTTACCGATCAATAACAAAATTAACCGATTATTAACCGATTAAACCAAAACCTCGGTTAATTAATCGAGCGATTAACCGATTAAAGCAAAAGCCCGATTAAATGAATACCCTAGTACAAACTATGTCTAACTTTTTCTTATGAATACGGCTGATAGACTCTATCTTCAACATAACTATCGATATAATTAGAAAGAAGGTTTAATAAAACTATTTTCTTTTTTTAAAGAGTTTTTAAATGTTTTTTAATATTTTTCTGATGCAAACCCCATTTGAATACATTTTTCCCTTCTTTTTCCGTTTTTAACACACAAATTGTTAATCATATGCACTATGGTGCATGATATTTAAAATAAAGCTGGTAAAAATGATCAAATGTAAATTATATGCAATTATTTTTTAAGTATTGATGACTAAGAAGCTTATGTGTTTATGGTAGTAGCATTGTTGAACAACTGAAGAGTTAAAATTTTACATCGGACATTCAAATTCCAACGACATGCGCACGGACGCTACGAAACAGGGGAAATGTGGAATCATTCAACAATGTTTTTGCAGAGCAACCATTCATCTTTTAAGCCTTTTCAAAAAATCTGTATAAGCCGGAGAGAGAATAACACCAATACAAGAGAAAGTTATTTCCTTGTTGTAGGTCATACCAACACCACGTGGTGGATGATAAATTACCACTCATGCTTCAAACACTAATGTTATGCCAAATGTAGTGACACTTGAGGGTGAGATGAACCCAACCCACCAATGGGTGAGTTGCGTTTCGCTGCAAAACCCAAACTTCGTGCCGGCCAAACGAGCTGTCATCCTGTCGAAATATACCGAAAGACGAACACTGCGGCACGATTAGTTAGTTTGCTAACGAAGCTGTAGGGAACAAGAACACACACAAGGATGTGCGTTCATTTTTGCAATTGTATTTAGTAACAATAGGGCTCTTATGAGTTACAGTTAAAACGTCAAACAAATAACGGATAATAAAAGAAAAATAAACAAACAAATATAATGCAATAAAACGGATAAAAATTATAAAAAAGAAGCACAACTAAATATAATACAAATAAAATATAGCAAATAAACCATCCAAAACTGAAAATAACGACAATAATAAAAAGTAAAAATAAATTTAAGAAATGCAGTTCTTTTTTCAACATTTTCTCTCAAAATAACGTTAAAATAAAATAAGTGGAAATTTGTAAATAAAACAAGTGTTTAAAACTAAAATATGTACAAGTAATGCAACTATGTGTGTATGTTCCTAATGCAATTGAATTTAATTTAAATTAAAAGAAAAAAAATTATTCAAAAAGTGTAGAAAAGGCGAAAGAAATTAGAAAAACCATATTCTTTAGCTCTCTTAGCATTTATTTCATTTCATTCCATTTATTTTATTTTTTTATTTAATGTTTTTGCCGTTTCTTTTTTTGAAACCGATATTGAAGTTGGTGTTGTTTTTTTACGCTGCTGCCAAAGCCATCTCTTTGATGGTTGTCTAATATTCATTCGTATATGTAGTTTAAACGTTTGAAAAATTACCGGTCGTATGAATAATGAAAAACAATTAATTTTCAGTAACATAAAAAAAAGAAAAACAAATAAATACATATACAAAACTCTTTATGTACGTACTTGCTTTTAAAAAGAACACGAGTCCTTTATTTACACGCACACAAATGTGGTAAAAGCGTTAAAGGCTTATATTTTTTTAAAGCGCGCTTTTTTACCCAACACTAAATTCCCTTAAGTGTATGAATAAGCATGAATCTGTAAGTATATGTGCCGCAGTTGAATTAGGTGTATGTATGTGTGTGTGAGTTGATGTGCATGGATACGGAAATACATAGCGGATGATAACTTGACTGAAACTTTCTGGTAGCTCATTCGAATCAATTTTGGTCACCCAGCATCCATTTTACTACTACTACGAACAACACGTTAACATCAATTTATTTATATGAATAGTGTGTGTGTGTGCATCCATGCACTTCTACCGAGGGTTCCTATCCGAAAAAATTGCAGAAAAGTATTTTTAAAATACCCGAATACATTAAGACAGAACATTTTTGGTAATTTCTTTCTACTTAAATAAAAGGTTTTGTGATATAAAATGGTACTATCTCAAAGTTTATCAATGTAAACCAATAAAATGGAATTTGGCCACAGTAGCAAAATATGTATAACGAATTTTAGTGCAATTTGAGGAGCCGAGTTTTGTTTTTAAATAATCATGCAAAAAAAGCAATTTATCAATAGTGTAAAGAAACATAAAGGATGTTTTTTAGAGTGTCACAACTTTGAGTTGGCATCACTGCTTTATTTGAGCGCCCATTTAACAGCTGATAGTGGTTTTTTGTTAAGTTTGCGTTGAAATTTCAATAAAAATCGACTTACACCAGAGCAACGCGTGCAATTTTTTGAAATTTGTAATCAAAATAATTCGGCATATAGTTAATATTGATTTTGAATTTTCATTCAAAATTGTAGTTTCCAATGAAGCCCATTTCTGGTTGAATGGGTACGTTAATAAGCAAAATTGTCCACAGCCTTTTGTCGAAACACCATAACAGCCACAGAAAATTACTGATTGGTGCGCAAAAACGTTGATGGTCAAAATGAAAAAAGTTGGTGTTCCAGATCGCGCCTTCTACGTGCCAGCCGTGGCGGCCACATGGCAAAAATCATATTTAATTTCATAAAATTTTCTTTCCAATAAAGCCCGTTTCATTGATATCAAAAATATATTTCCTTGTTTTATTATGATTTGAACTTGTGTCACTCAATAAAAAACACCCTTTACGTTTAATAATAAAAGCCCGAAGGCTTTTCAAACCTTCTGATCTCAAGCTAAAATATATCAGTTAAAATTTTTTTCAACTTTTGTGAAATTTTATTGATGCGATTCAGAGATTTAACGACGTTGCCAAACATTTTGAAGCAAAAGCTTCTGTTAGAATTCTGTTAAGGAGCATATAGATGACATGTTTTTGTCATCTGACATGTCAAATTTTTAAGTCACATGTAATTGTGCATGTCTGTCAAAATCGCTGTTTTACATAAGCTTTATAATATTCGGTCACAAACGTACATGTAATTTGCTTCTAACATTGTCTCTGTTTTTTTTCGCATTGTTATTGCAGAAACCAAAGTAGTGGATTTTATAATAAAACGGTTTTTATATATATATTCACATAAATTCTATTCAATGGTAAAATGATCAAACATATCTCGGTATTGTAAAAAATTAACTTCAGCCGGCTAATGATTCCGTCTATAGTGGACGCCGCTGCCGGTTTCTTCCCGGCATAGCTTTCTGATGTCAGATGGTTTGTCAGAAGAAAATAGAGCACGCTCGAATTGAAATTTTGTCAGATGACTTTGCGTCTGACTTTTACAAAAGCAAAGTTAAAAAGGTAACACACGACATGTATGTATTTTGCAGTGGGAAATTCGACATGTCAGATGACAAAAACATGTCGTGTACGGGAGCCTTTAGACTTTAATGTCTAAAACATATTTCAAACAATTCTAACGATTAAGTTGTTATTATACCCACACAAAAATATTGGAGGAGGTATTATGTATTTGTGCTGATGTTTGTAGCACCTTAAAATATTGGTCCTGGATCCACCTTTAGGTATACACATCACACTCAGAAACACTTTCTGAGTGGATCTAACGATGTCCGTCCGGCTGTTTGGCTTGCCATGTAAACTTTGTGTACAAAGTACATATCGCAATTCTGGAGATAATTAAATGAAATTTAGAACATTAGGCTCTAATTGGCACAAAGACCAAGCCTATTGAAAATGGGGTGAATCGGTCTATAATTTCACATAGCCTCCATGCAAGCGTCTTTCATATTATGCTGGAATTTAGACTAAATTTGGTCCAAACTTATTTAATTGCAATCAAAATAAACTTACCAAATTTTATTGGATTCGGTCCATAGTAGACCATAACTCCCATACAAATACTACTCCCGGAAATAACTCTTAATGTAATTACTTCCTTATAAATGTTAGTATAGTACTTCCTTATAAATGTTAGTGTAGTACGATTGCTAGAAATGAGAAAATGTTATTCTGGTGGGTCCAATATCAACCGTAGGTCCCATATAAACCCCCATCCAAAAATATCATAAAGATGAGGATATCTAAATAATATTTGGCACAAATAACTTTTACATAATTGCCCATGGGTGCCAAATAGGGTAAACTAGCAAAAATTATTTTATATTCTGTGGTGCAGGGTATCATATCGAGCCCTTATAGCAAAAATTATGTAATCAACAAAAATAAAATTTTACAGGAGAAGGTTTTTTTTTAAATATTTTTGCTTCAAGTCTATGGTATCGTTTGAAATTGTTTTTGCTTTTATTTCGTAACGGTACTTCCCAGAGATATGAGATTTTTAGAGATGATGCAAATGATCAAAAATTATCGATTTTCATTAAAAAAAAACAAAAATCCAAAATGTTGTTGGTTACATCATTTTCGCTATTAGGGCTCGATATGGTCAGGCTTGACAGACTATGCTTTCTTACTTGTTTTTTATTTCGTTTACACGCGTTTTATAGCATAAAATTACAATTGATTGCTAAATACTTTTTAGTTTAACTTTCTCAACAAGTAATTTCGAAAAACGCCAGGGAATAAAAGAAAAATTTTATCATCTCCTAAAAATGGACAAAGTTCTGGAATTCAGTAACCCTACTCTTAACACAAACAAACATATGTACATATGTATAAATTGCGAACACACATTTGTATAATTTGTTCAAAGACAATCGCTAAGCAAAAGAACGCACAAAAAAACAAATGTTGCTGCAGAATTGTCAAATACTTTTTGGCCAAAACCATTACAGAGAATGAATGCATTTCATTTAATGGTGATTTTCCACTTTTCATTTTAGCGAATATGTGCAAAAAAAAAAAAAAATTAATTCTTGTTTTTCTTGTGACTGTTACTTTTAGTGGGTTTCTGTGTGGCGGTGATGTTTTGGAACTCAGCCTTTGTTTGTTGGTTGGCTGATGGTGGTGGCGCTGGTGAATTGTAGCATGTGTTGCTTTTGTAATCGCTTGCTGTTGTTGTCATTGTGAGTTGTTGCAATGGCACTTTTTCATTTTGCCATTCGCCGCTTATAATTGAATATTATTCTGTGTGGCATCTACAGATTGCCAGTTGCACCAGTATATCTAGCTCTGTGCCTGCGAGTGTGATTGTAATAACGTGATGCTGTTTGTGTGCACATTTGTTTGACTGTCTGCTAATAGCACGAGAACAGTAAAAAATGAAGAAAAAAGCACGTGAACAGATAGTTTGTGCAGTGTCCTTCAATTATTTTGCTATTTGTTGAACAAAAACAGAAAAGTTACAGAAACAAAAATAAAAAATTAAAATAGAAAATGATTTTATCCAAAAAGAAGTCACCAAGTTCTGTTTTAAACATTTTTGCCAGAGTTTTGTGTGTTCTTTTAATATTTTCATTATTATTATTTATTTTTTTGTTGTTATTTTTGTTGTATGTATGTGTTTTGTTGTAAACGAGATAACAACAGCGGTACGCATTACAGTCAACGTAGAAAGATAAACAAGTGAAAAGTAAAATAAAACAAACCTAACAACCGGAAACGGAAAGAAAAATTGCAAAAGTCGTTGTCGTTAACAGCAGTAGCAAAAAAAAAATACAATAAAACAACAAGAGCAACAAAAATTAAATAAAAAACAAATATCTAAAATATAAAACGTGCTTGATGCACATTCCCAAACCAACTGTAGATAAGTTATGAATTCTGCATTCTTTCCAGTTTAAATGTCTACGACTTATTTTCAAAATTGTTCAACTGTATTAGGATGTCCCATAAAACAGAGTATAAACAAGAACATGCATTGTGGTGATTAAGAAAGAATTGCTTTACTGTATTTTAGCCAAAATTTTTTACCTCGTTTTAAACTATTTTCTGAAAGTTATTTCCTTAACATTCTTAAAAGTATTTATCTCAGTGATCTTTTGTTTTATAAATGTCCACTTATATTTTTTTCGGCGCACTCTAATGTACAATATTTTTAAAAAACATTTTTCTGTTCATTCCCTTTATCCGTTTTTTTTTTTTTTTTTGTAAACTCTCGCATCGGTATTTGTTTTTGTATGTTAAACATGCCATCATTAATTAGTACAACACCATGTCTTCAAAATAAAAATGTAGTTTATATGAATTAAACATAAGAAATAAAGAAAAAAATAATAATAATAAAAATAAAATAAACAGCAGCAACAACTGAATAAAAGGAGTAAAACAGCTTAAATAAGCGTTAAAAGATTAACAATATAAAAAAATATACAAATATTAATCTATACTAATGTCTGCACAAGTAGTTTATGAGTGATTTCTACAACAAAGACATGTCATGCATACTCTTGCTAGTGCTTACTTTTCTACTGACTTACACACACACACACACCTTGTGCAGTTTAATGTGCTTACTATAATAAATGAAAAAACAAATCTTTAACGTAGTGCTACAACTATTGCTCTTCTTTGTCTTATGAAACAGTGATCTCTATTTACTAAACAGCAATAAGAAAAAACTCCCACTTTAATAACTACTATTAGTACCATCTACTAACAAGTAAAGCTATACTTACTAAATACTACAGCAGGGGCGAGAAAAAACTACAACGGCATCATATCATCTACAATAACTATACACTATACATACTGTATATTAAAAGAATAATTTTCGTTGGGTAATTAAAAGTAAGTACATACGAAACTTGCATTTAAAAAAAAAAAATAATAATTAAGAAGAAATATTTAACAATTAAATGTTGCATCAGAGAACCTCGCATATAGTATTGTTGTAATAGGGATTGGAATAAATTTCAGGCGCAATAAGATGTAACTAAAAACAGTGAAAGCTTTATTCACGGAGAAGTCCTACAGCCGGACAAATCGTCCTTATCACAACAAAACCAAAGATCGCGTAGACTGACACTTATCGTTTGTGGAAAAAATTACGCCGACGCTATCGACGGTATCCGCTAGCGGGAGCTTTCCCTGTATCCTGTACAGATTATCTTATTAACGAGTATAAATAATTACCCCTTTATGCAAAAAAAGCCAAAGTTCACATTAGTAACCCATTCACTTTGAACTTTAACTTTTTTTGCATAAGGGTGTTAATTTTTAATGTTTTTTATGGAAAGACATTTTGCAACTTTTTAACTTCGCAGATGAATGGGAGAAGTAATTTGCAATATATCGACAAAAAAAAAGGTTTTTTCCAACTTAAAGATATTTATACCAAATTGCTTCTATTTATTAGGGGACACATACGGTTACGTTAAATGGACATTAGGGTGGCCCTCATTTTTATTATATAGATTCAATTTTGCACAATACAGATGAACAGTTCTTGAGATTTTTCGAAATAGCTAAAATAACTGCAGAAATAAATGATTTTCTCAAATCTCTCGAAAACGCTTCTAGAGCGAAATAAATGAGTGCCACATTCGTAGTCAGCCGCCCGCCCTGATTTACCATAGAAAACATCTTATTTTTGCGATTATGGCAAAAAGTTTAAAATTCGTGAACCAGTGTAATTGGCAGTGTTATCACCAGCAAAATTCAGAATTACACTTGAGATTAGCAAAATTACCCGATTTAAATGAAATTACACCTGATATACAATTTAAGTTTTATTTAATAAAAAGACATTTACAAAGAAGCAGAAACACAACAAAGTCATTGAAAAAGATCAATATTAGGCAAATTGTTAAAGCTTAAAAACAATTGATTAAACATAAAATAAAACTCCTTAAATAAGGAGTTTAACTTACACATTTGGTTGCATGTATCTAGGGAATGTTCAAAATTCTCATTGTCATTCTTTTATAATGGGTGTTTTTAAGCCCGATAGAACTTACGAAAGGTAAGCTGTCATACTGCTCTCACTTTTTGCTCAGGCAGATCATCATGAATAGATTCATGCTTAAACAACGCCCCCAAATTATCCACATTGACTTTGAAAATCAGCCATCGATTTTCGCAACTTAAGGCGACTTGATGATTTAAATGACGCAACTTATTTTTTCACAAATGATGGCGATGGGTTGATTTAGAAAAAATAAACTGTCAATTAGACTTCAACGCCGTGAGTGTAAAGTCACTGGTTTGCGCAGATAAGCCAGCAACAATTGACGTCTTGGATGTCAACATTGTTCATTTTATTCGTGACATGCAGCCAGCAATGCTCGAAACAGAAGAACAAAATTGGACGTCTGCAATGCATTTCGTCAAGGACAGGCGCGTTGCCTATTTGTTTGAAATCAGTTGCAATTGGTAATGCCGTGTGTTAATCTACGATTGTCTACCACTTTAAGTTTCATGGTTTAAAAAAAAATACCGTTTATACCTTATTTAGTAAATAAAATGCCTGCAGGGATTTAAATATTTTTTAAACTAAAGCATTTGAAAAATAAATAAAATAAAGATAAAAAAAATATTAATTCTATGTTGAAATATTGGAAACATTTCTTCCCCCACCCCCAGGCTTGTTTTTAGTTTGAATAACTTTTTTCAATAGACTTTAGGTTCTAAATCACTTTGATAGTCATCTTTTTCCAAATCTAAGAGTTCAGCTTGTGACATTCATTATCGAACTTTTGAAAATGTATATTTAATGATTGAAGACTTTTCTTTAAAAGACATGGAGACTTTGGTTCAGAAATAGAAATAAAGAAATAAACGTCATCACTGATATCGAATCTTGATTTTATTTGGGTATCTGAAGTAAGAATTTTAGGGTGTTTACTGTCACCATTGCTTTTTTCCCTGTACATTTATGATCTACATGAATGTTTGGAAGGTGGACTTATGGTGGAAAATATGAATATCCGGCTTTTACTCTATGCTGACGAGATAGTCAAATTATCTGATGATATTACGGTAATGCAAAAAATGATATAAAACCCCGAAAATTACTGCAACATGTGGAATCTAGAAGTTAATTTAAGCAAATCCGAAATTTTGATATTCAGAAATGACGGTCGACTAAGTCAGCAAGAAAAATGGTTTTTTAAAGGAGATGAGATAAAAATATCCCCTGAATTTAACTACTTGGGAGCTATCTTCACCCCAAAACTTTAAGTTTAACAAACATGTCGAAAAAAGAAACAATCAGGCAAAATATGCAATAAATTCAACATGGCAAAGTTTTATAGGGAAACAAGATGTAAGCCTAAGAATAAAGTGGAAAGTCTATCTTGCAGTGTGCAGAGCAATTCAAGCCTATGCAGCTCAGGTTTGGGTAAATTTCTACTTATCAGAGTAAGTCCTGTTTTTTTTTTTGCCCATCTCATTATTATAATGATACACACAGTGTTGTTGACATATGAGTCGGAGAGATGCAAAACTCGTTCATTACATTTCCCAGCGCAAAAATGAGGAATTTATTACATAAATAGTTAAAAAAATAATGTATTATTTTCGAAAGAATAATAATGCATACATTGGAATCGAGAAGGTTATTTATAATTATCTATTGATTACCACGTATATTCCCACATCTGCAGACCAAGGAACGAATTGTTTCTGTTCGTGAGTATTATGTCATCTTCTAATTTTGATTAGAAAGGATGAATTATTTAATTCATTTGTGGGATACATTAAAATAATTTATTACAATCCTACACACAGAAAAAATCAAGGTAAAATCGTCGAAAACAAGGTTGAATTTACCGTTTTCGGTGGTGATTTTGCTTCATAGTTACTTTATGTTAATTTAACATGATTTTACAATAACTTGCAACCAATATTTGTTTCTTTTAAAATAACTACAATTCATGTTAATTTAACATTGCAGTAAAGTTAGAGCAAAATGTCATTTATATTGAAATAACAATCCGAATCACGTTGAATGAAAGTTATTTCAAGTTGAAACAACGTGAATTTCATGTAGAATCAAATTGGTTTAAGTGTGATATTACAGTGAGAAGAAGTTTTAGAGACATCATACGCATTTATTTAATTAAGAATAATTCAAAACACTTACACAGAAAAAAATTTTTGCGCCAGTAAAATTAATATGAAATAATGATAAATTTAAATATAGGGCATACTTTTGCAGAAATTTACTATGATTCTCAATCAACTTTTCGCCATGTTAATTTAACATTGGTATTTTTTTCTGTGTGTAGGACATGTTCTTTTCACCAACTGCAATTTAACTTCACATAAAAACATATAAAAGGACATGCTTTGATACAATCTTTTATTCTCATAAAGTGCTGAAAGATCTGTCAAAATCAATTATTATCTCAGGTTTTTTTAATTTTTGAAACTAACGAGTTTTGCAACTCATATACATATAAATAAAAATAGCGTAAATATACTTAAAACATTGAACAATAACTAATCTAGTACAAGTTTTGTTAATTTGTCAACTAAATTCAATTATTTAACCCTTTAAAATACATGTGCATTTTTAATCCTTTTTTTTGTATAAAATTGCAATTATTTCAAACCACAACTTTGAAGACCCATATCTTTGGAAAAAGTTCTAATTTTAGTTAAGTTTTTTTTTTGATACTTATTAGGAAATCGGAAATATGCGCTTAAAATATGCACTGAAAATCCAAAATGTGAACTAAAAAATATGCATTAAAAATTTTCATATAAAATCGTTTTTTAATTTTACTACAACAAAAATATAAGAAATTCAATCAATTGTTATTCAAATATTTAAAAAAAAAAATAAATAATAAATAAAATGAAAAAACAAAAAATGTGCTTTGGACTTCAAGAAAAATTCTTGACAAAAGTACGAAAAAACAGAAGTAAGGAAAAACAAGTAAAAAAAATTAAAATGGATAATCATTCAAAAAAGCAAATTTCGATCTACCAAAGGTTAAAATACAATTTGGTTTAAGGATTGATGTTTGACTATTGACGTCAGCAGTCGTCGATGGCAGCGAGTGTAAAACGGCAAATCCATCTGATGAAATCGAGTGATTGCGATCGAAACATGTCATGGTAACCTACCGGCGGCGGTTCGAATCCCGGCCACGGTCAAGAATGAAAGATTAGCAATAACAATTTTGATTAATTTTCATGATGTAAAATTCCTTTCTTCATAAAAATAATTTAATGAAAATTAAATTTAATGAACTTAAGCCTAATTAAAACTATTAAAAATTTGGATTAAAAACCATAAATAGTTCAACAAAATAACCACAATACTAATTAAAAGTAAATAACTAAATAAAATTTTTGTTTGTTTAAAAAAATAAGTACTGTTTTATTAAAAGTAAAACTTTTTCTTGTACTGGAATAATGCCAATGCATTTTAAAAAATTTTATTTCAGATCCCACTTTGATTCCATATCAGATCAAAAATATTTGAAATTTATTTTATTTTTTTAAGTCCTTAATTTTTTGGCATAACGTTTTGGATTTTTTTTTGTAATTTGTTAGGCTATTCTTCCTTCTACATTGTTTATTTAACGTGACTTGAGTATTAAGTGAACTAAATCCTTTTAATTAAGTTATTGTTTCACCAATATATCCGTAAGTGGAAAATACAAATGCTAATTGATTTCAGACGTTATTAAAATTCTATATTCTTTTAAATTACTTAAAGTTTTTTTGAGTAGAATTTGAAGCATCTAGCCAGGCCCCCGTCTTGTTACTACTGACTGCAGTGGAAGGGGAATCAAGGAAAACATTTCATCGAATTGGCTTCTAATTTCCTGTGCAACGCGGTATTACCGATGTACCAAGCAAGTAACTTGTAACGCTTTTCGGTTTAAAATATGTAGAAGGATCTTTTGTCGAAATCTTGAAAATCTTGTATTTAAAGCAAAGCTCCAAAATAGTTTATTTATTGATTTAAAAATTTTTTTGGAAGGTTTTTTTGTGTATTTAAAAATTTGTTTAAGAACTTTTTTTATAATACGGAAATTAAAAACAAATCACTCAAAAATGCTTAAATATGCGTTAAAAAACCTAAATATGCGTTTTCACCAAAAACAAATCGATGCCATTTTAACGCAAATTTAATGATTGACTATCTACAAAAAAAACATGCATTTGCATGGAAATCGCATCGCTACTAATTGTTAAAAGTGCCTTTTATTAAAGACCATTAGCCACTTTTTTAATTTCCAAAATTCGATTTGCGGCTTTAGCCACACAGAAAAAATTATTTTTCCAATTCAAACCAAAAATTTTGTAGAATCAAAACATTTTTTGTCTGAAATCGGTCCTACACGCAGAGAAAAAGCATGTTTAAATATGGTCACCTCCAACAAAATTATTTTTAAAGAAAACTTTAAACATATTATGGTTAATATAACCATATTATTGTCATCTACAACCATATTATGGCTGAATTAGTCCACCATCAAGAAGCCACAACCATATTATGGTTGCCTCTAAACATGTTATGGTTAAATATGACAATGATTTGTTTTAAAATTAACAATAGTGTTTTCCTCTTTTAAAAGAGCAACATGCTATGGCTGAAAACCAACCATGCTATTATAAGTGTTAAACATGTTTTAGTTATTTTTGACCATAACATGTTCGGAGGCAACCATAATATGCTTGTAGCTTCTTGATGGAGGACTAATTCAACCATAATATTGTTGTCTGCGACAATAATATTATTCAATGAATCATAATATGTTTAAAGTTTTCTTTAAAAATTGTAGTTTTGTTGGAGGTGACCATATTTAAACAATTTTGCATATCCAAACAATTTATTTGCATTTCGGTTATTAAAAAAAACACTGATTTTTTTAAACAAATAATTTAACTGAATCAAACTAATAGTTTACTGAAATTCATATAAATTTCTAACAAATAATTTTGCTGAATCAAACAAAAAAGTTTTTGCACCAGCAATGACACGCAAACAAGCAAGCACTGTAGAAGAAGATGAAGGCAGAGCAGAGCGGCCGGCCGGCTTTGAGACACATTTTTTTGTTGGAATAATTTTTGAACCAAGTCTTGTTTATGCACACAATGTTTTTCTTCTTAACTCACTGTTGCTGTATCCTTTCCTTGGAAGCAGACCGACTCGACATGTTTTCCGTCATCATTTTATTTTTGTATTAGATGTATGTATTTAACAGTTTTAAAAAATTGAATACGGGATTTTGTTTTTAATATTCTTTTTTACCAACTTTGAAACCAACCAAAAATTTATTTTGTTTCTTCTAATGTTGTTGTTTAAAAAGAGTGAAACTTTTTTTTTAGCTCCAATTGTGTTTGTTTTTTTTTTTACTACAAACCTCTCTACGCTATTTTATCATCTTTCTTATTGTTGTACTTTTTTAAAGCGTCCAAAAATAGACTGTATGTGTTTTTTGTTGTTGTTCTTATATTTCCCATAAAGAACTGTTGCTTACGGTCAAATAAATAATTGCAAAAAAACGACAACATTAAAGAGCGTTAAATATTTCATACAAAATTATGAAAACTTGAAACCAACAACGCGTATATTATATTTTTGAATAGTTGTCAACATTTCTGTTGGCTAAAATAAAAATCAAACAAAAATATTAATTGAATCAGTTAACAAATTTGTAGAAATTAAAAAAATTTTCAAACAAGCGTTTGTTTGAAAATATATATATATATGTTCCTTTAACTCCCATTGGAGCATAGGGCGCCAAATAATTCAGCAATAATTTTTTCTGTGTAGTATATATATATAATTTTCTTATTTGTGTGTTCCTCTTCTCCATCCAGAGCTTTTTGAAGCCCACTGACGGGCTAGAAAGCTGATAATGCCATGCATATAGTTAAACACCTAGGCCAACTCCTAACGTAGCTGACTTTTTGATTTTGGCCTGTGGGCGGAGAATTTTTCTTCCTGCCTGGCAGGGACAGGCTTAGTAGCTAGTTTTATAGAAAACGTTAATATAAAATGCATGTTTAACATTTGTGACATTTTTAGTTGGTACGACAACTACACTTAATTTTTGTACGGGTATTATTGAAATTTGGAAAAGAAAAGAACATTTTTTTATTGTTTTTTTTTTTTACTTAAATGGAAATTTGAAAGATTCATCTTTCACTTTGCTATCCAATTGAAAAGATCACCTGGATTTTAGAACTTAATTTTTGGTAGACAAATTCTTGAAATTTTTATTTTCTTCAATCTGTTCAGTTTTCAGCAGAAAATTATCAATTTTATTTTATTAAAAGAAAAAAATTATTACACTCTGACCGCAACTACCGTCCTGATTTTTGGTGAATTTAATTTTAAAACTGAAAAAATTTATTTATGCCATCCTCATTGTTTCCTGGACACAAGATTTTTTTTCTAAATTAGTATCATTTTGATGCTTAAATAATAAAAGAAAAACTTTGTTCATTTATGTACAAGAATTTCAAATTGTTTTGTGTACAATTAAATTTGTTTTTAGTGATTTGGGAATCTAGTCTGGATGCATAATAAAATTTAATTTTTGTTGTTTTTCATCTCTGAAATATGCAGCAATGCTTTTTGTGTTCTTTTTTCAGTGTTGCCACCAATTAAAAATAAACTATTCCAAACTGTGTATGTAATATTATTTTAAATTCCGGGTTCCGGGAAAAAATATTTTTTAAAATTTCCGGAAATTTTTGATAGAAACTTTCATAATTTGTTTTTATTTTTTGGTACTTAAAATAAGAGAAAACTTTTCTTTCTCTTCTTTTTTCTAATTTAACCGAACTTAATCAGAAAAGAAAATAAGCATCCATTTTCTTAAATTAAAGATTTTGTGACATCAGCAATAAATTTATCCAAAGTAGCTTAAGGAGCTGAAATTGTATTATATATTCCTTTTTTAGGACTGACACCCGTATTAGTTAACATTAATGAAATTGGACTTTGTTTATTAAATAAAATTTTCATAGAAAGCACGTGACGTTAACTTTGGACGTCGACAGAAAAGACTATTTTAAAATCCACTTAATTTTGATTTATAGAACATTCCCGATAAACTGGAATTTGTTTATATTATCAATTTTCTTTATTTCTATTACGATTTATTTCTTAAATCTTGGTTTTGATGAGGACGAAAACATTTTCGGAGATTACATCTGTGAAACTCATATATTTTAAGAGATCCCAAACATGACAAGCCACTCAGTTTTTTTCCTGATTAACTTCGTTTTATTCTTTTAACCAAAAATAACTCTAACCCATCGTACTTTTCTATTACTTTTCATAATATTCTTTAAAAAAAAAAAAATCCAGGAAATAAGAAACACCATTTAAAGCCTTAATAAAAAATTTTATCTTGCGAAAAAATCGTGCTTAAAATCGATCCGGATATAAGTATTGAACGCCATTTCAAATGTAACATCACAAAATTTTAAAATTCTTTCAATCGGTTCTCGATTTAACAATGTCCCTATATTCCCCCGGGGGTTTGTAGGATATTTAAGGATATATCACCTTTTGGTTTTGCTGACCACAATCTTATTAACTTAATTATCATCCCCTAAAATCCAAATCGACTGATTGTGTAAAAGTGAAAATAGCGGAAAGTCTGAACAAAATTGTACTTTTAACAAGGTTTGATATTATATCACATTTATTTTAAAAATCGTTTTAAATACGAAATTGCGTTCTTCACTAAGCACTTAAATGAAACTAAATTCACTTAGCTGGTAAATTTGAATTCTTCTTAAGTGTCCATTGTAATAGCTTAGCAAGGTGGAATCAATTTCACACTAACACAGCAACAACAGGCAAAGCAATGACAGACAGCTGTTTTTTGAGACCACCCCTGGTAAATAAATACACTTTTTAACTATATTTTTTTTTCTATTTGGATGTGCTACCATACTTTTATCTTAATTAAGTTATGCTTTTTAAATAAAACTCAAAAAATCAATCTGTATTTAAATACGATTTAAGTTAATATGAAAATTAACTTAATATAGATATAAATAATATCACGAAAATTGGACATAATATCCCCAAAGATACAAATTAATGGGATGGTTAAAAAACTGATTTTTCAGTATTGCTAAAATTCAAATAAATGCTTTACTACACGGAAAGAGTAATTTCGAATTGTTCAGTGACGACTGAAGGTATTATAAGTAAAATTAGTTTCGATTCGGAAAAGTATTCGATCACTACTGCCTAAATTAGCCCCCAGTACTTGAATTATTTTTACTTTTATTCAGAATTTGGCAACGCTGTCGTTTTTCTACTTTTAGGGGGTTGCACTCTCTCATACAAACATTCACCTTAAAATCGTAGATACAGCTTTCCTCTATGAGACTCCATGCATGCGTAAATTGGGTCAAATCACATTTTATCTTGTATATTTGTAGCTTTCAATGTAATTCCAGTCTAAAAAAATAAAAAGAAATACTTATTCATTTTGGCATTACGGACTTCACAAAAAATATTTGTATATAAAAACAGAAGCAGACAAAACTTAGAGGAAAGGAGTTAACTTTTCCTTCCACTTCCTTTGGGAGTTTCAATACACTTGTTTCTGTTGTTTGTTGTCATTACTTTCTTCACCATCATCATTTGTATTATTTCCATCCATTCCCATCCCATCGGAACCCAATTGCTACAAGTTTTTTGCCTGAGTGTGAGAGTAGTTTTTTACCAGACCAATAATAGTTTTAAATTGGTTTAAATGTTTAAAAGTTTTTTTTTTATTCTCGCAATCGTATTTACTATTTTGTATTTATATGTTTAAATGCATTAATAATGCAAAAGGAAAACTTCTGTAGTTGTTTTTTTTTTTGTTTGTTGTTCTTTGTGTTTTTTGGCTGAGTTTTTCATTTGGTTTTTGTTCGAGAATATTAAGTTTAGATTTTTTGTGTGTGTTTCTGAAATGTATAATGAATTAACCCCAAATAGGTTTCCCAGGGAACGCTTAATTAAATATAGCCATTTAAGACATTTACTTGTGTGCAAATATTTCTCATTTCACAGCGGAAAAGAACAAAAAAAAATTTTTTTTTGTGTTTTTATTGCAATATTAAAAAAATATGCGGGTAGATATTGTTCATTTACTTCAATAGTGTCATAACTTAAAAAGCACGATTTTTTTTTTAGCTAAGATCGCAGAAATTTGCGCAATATCCGGATCGATATTGTGTGAAAAATTCTTCCTGAGTCGTTGAATATACCGCTTGTGATAAAAAAGTGTTATTCGCTGTTTTTTAATTAGACCAATGTCACATATCAGTGACAACTAGGGATGTAAAATACCTATACATCGGCGATACTTTAGATTTTCCGATATATCGGTATCGCCGATACTTGGCTGTGGATACTACGATACTTTTTATTTATTATATATTTTTTTTTTTTTGGGTATTTTTGAACAAACACTTTATTTTCTGTGCTAATTTTTTGCAAAATAACACATTAAAAAGCAGAGCAAAAAAATAAAACAGAATAATGAAATTTTTTTATATAATAAATTAATGAACGGAGGTGGAGAATTGTCCCAAATTTTGGCGACTGACTTTGCATTAGCTATAAATAAAAGATTTGAGGCTTTGAGGAAAATAATAAAACCTATTGTTTAACTACAATTATTGACCCTCGATACGATGCTCGAATATTTAAAAGGCAATCGACTTCAATTATATCGAAAAAATGTCTTATTGAGTTACTTAACATGTCTCTGCATTACGAAGGAATTGAAAATAAGGTCACCCCAACAGGTGGTACAATTTAGGATAAGTCTAAAAAAACTGCCCTTGGGAGCGTTTGTAAAAATTTATTAGAGAATCGCAGGAGGATGAGCCTCTTTGCGTCCTTTGCTGGGATTCTGCTTAAGAAGAAGTCGGAAGAAACCTTAGATCTACTAATATTCCTAGCCTTTAACTATGGAGGTGGTGGTAAATTTTACCCTCTCTTTATATTTTTCTAGCATACTCTCTTCCGTTGCGCTCAATCAATTTAATTATCTTAGTATCTTCTTATATCGTGATCCTTGTTATTCACTTGTGTTTTGGCTGAGCTCGACTTAGCACGAGCGGAGCTACGCACATGCTGGTGTAAAAATTACCACTCGTCATCATTTACGTAATTTTTTCTTTGAAAATATTTTACCACCACGTCAGCAGTAGCGTAAGTTTTTAGTAGAAAAAAATTAACCCCACATCAAAATAAACGTAATATTTTCATGGAATTATTTTTACCACTCGTCCGTTTTCTTGTTCTTTTTGACAGATGATGGGTATTATTAACCATTCTATTATTACCAAATTTGGAAAAGTTTACACTTATCATTATTTAGATATAAAGAGTTGTATTTTGTGCCATGCCCACTTATCTTATCCCGCCCAATTTTTGACTGATGTTGCATATTGGTAGCAAAGCTATTTGTTCCAAAACTTAAGCTGTTACCGCTTGGGGAATTTTATAACTTTCTCTTGCCGTTCTTTAGATATAAACTAATGTACTTTGTGCCACGCCCACTTCTCCAATCCCGGCCATTTTTGTAGAGAGGTTGTGCATTGATAACCCAGCTATGTGTTCCAAATTTGAACAAATCTCTTACCGTTCATTGGATATTAAAAACGTATTTTGTGCCACGCCCAGTTCTCAAATCCCACCGACATTTGGTGGGATGTGTATTGCTAACCAATTTGCTTGTACCTTATTTCGAATCTTTGACTCTTGGCATTCTTCAGATACACAATTATCTATAAGGTCTCTGTTTGGGAGGAGCCACGCCCAGATGTTGTGTATTGATAACCAAGATATATCGACCAAAGTTGGAAACTTTAGTTCTTGCCGATTTGTCTGCAATGTAGTAGGCCAATGTGTATGGGATGCAGGTTTTGATTAGTAAGAAACCTCCAAAGTTATTGACCTGTAGTTTCTACACATAATTATTTTTTTTCATGATCTCTTTTATAACTTTAAATGTATATGTTTGGCTGTGCAAAAATGCCCTTTTAGTTTTTGCTTTTTTTATATTCATACTTTTTTGATAAGTTTTTGATGTATCGTTTTTTTTTTATATTAAAAAAAAGGTATGAGAAGTTAAGTACCTGCTTTGTTTAAACAAATAAAAATAATTTTTGGTTTCTTTTTTTTTGTAATTAAAAATGTAGTAGTTTAATTTTCAAAAACAAATAATTATCAAAAAATATTTTTTACTAATTTTTTTTAGTAAAATTTAGAGGGGTAAAATTTACCACCACGTCCTAAGGTATGACCAAAAATTTCACCTCCACAGTTAAAGGCTAGATACCCAGATCCACTTGTTTACAGCCGCAATGATAAATTCCTTAGTTTTCAAATTAGTTCTGCCGCATCTGTTTTCCACTGCAGGTCTGGATCAAACGGACTATCTCCGTAAAAGTTGAAAATATTATTAATGTCGATTTAAATATTGATAGTTAAATTCTTACGCTGTTATTTCTGTAAAAAAAAATTTTATTTTTGGTTAATTTTATCATGAATTTATTCTTTGTTTTTTTAATTTTTTAAAATTTCGATATGATACCGGTATCGTATCGGCAAAATGGCGTATCGTTACATCTCTAGTTAGAACGATATTTTTGGTATTTTTTTTTTTTATACGGCTCTACCGACAAATTGTACTTTTTGAATTATGACACTAATAAAATATATAAGCGATATGTAAATTTCTTTAAATATTCATTATTTACAAAGTTAAATAGATAATAATACAAGTAAGAGTGCTATATTCGGCTGTGCCGGATCTTTGATACCCTCCACCTACAGTTAGAATATTTCTGGAGTGGGCTTTAAATGGGACCTATGGTAAATTGTGGACCGATCTTCACGAAAGTGGACTGTGTGATTTCTAGTCATAAAAAACTGCTGAACTATAGGGGTTTAATGATATCTCTTTAAGTTGCCATTTGTGCAATTGGGGAAACTTGAGAGACTTGTTTTCGTTCTGTTTTATACAGAACGGCTCTGTATTTCATATTAATGTTCTCTGTGAATTATTTTGTAGTGAAAACCTTAATTGTTCTGTATTTTACTGTATTTGGTAAAATAACTTAAAGAAATACATTCCTAATTTATCTGACTTTACTTTTTACTGCAAACAATTTTTTTTTTTTTTGAAAATTTTTAGGAATTATAATTTTAAAAAGTGAAAAAAAATCTAAATTTATGCCTTACAGGAACACTTCAGGCTCAAGCACAAATATAAATAATTTAACAGCATACTGAGATTCTTAGTTTCCAAGAAAGTTTTTAACAGAATTTCGAAATCATTCCCATTGAAAATTTTTTAAATTTTTTTAAACTTTTCTAACTTTAATTTCGTTTGGTTGTTTTTTTGGTTCAAATCCGAAATTATCTAAAAACAAGAAATTATATTGCAATTTTTGAAAGTTTTTAGAAATAATTTTAGTTACAAAACAACGTTTATTTGAACAAGTAATAAAGTATAGGGATCAACCCGAACATAAGATACCCTAAGCCACAGAATATAAAAACAATTTTTGCCAGAGTACCAAATAGGGTACTCTGGCAAAATATTTATGTAAAAGTTTTTTATGCCGAATATGATCTTAGAATTTCGGAATGGGACCAATAGTGTATTTTGGACCTACTAGAACAACATTTTTGTTTTTTACAAATTTAATTTTTTTTTTTTTTGTTCTTCATGTTCTTTTTTGCCTCATGTTTTCAGTAGAAAATTTAATGTATATGTACACCAGTATTCACTTTTTAAAAAATAAAAATATTAAAAAACTTTATAATCAAAATTGTTATTCGATTAACCGTGAAAATCGATTTTCCGTAATGCTTCTGGTCCCGACCATCACGGATAATCGAGGCCCGACTGTACAAACATTTATAAGGAAGTTATGTTATTGAAAGCTATTTCCGGGAGTAGCTATGGTCAAATATGGACCGATTCCAATACAATTTGGTAAGATGGCTTTAAGTGCAATAAAATAAGTTAATTGGATGGTTTATGGGCCCAAAGACCCTATTCCGGAGAACTTGTATGGAGGCAATGTAAAATTTTCGACCGATTTTGTATAAACTTGGTTCTTGTGACAATTAGAACCTATGTATCAAATTTTTTTAAATTATCTCCAAAATTGCGACCTGAACTCTGGGCACAAGACTTATAGCTAGCCAGCCGGACGGACTCTCCACTATTGTGTTGTGGGTATAGAAATAAATTCGTTGTTGATGAATCACGGCAAAGCCAATGTGTCTCGATATGATCTGTTTGCATAACATCACATTGTGTTCTGTATTTTGATTTTGAAAATATGGTCACCTTACTTTTAGTCCACATTGTGAACTCCACAAACTGCGTGCATTTAAAGCAAATTTTATTTTTAGTTATTTAATGCGTTTCTTTAAGAGCTTTATTGTGCATAATTGCAATTTTTCTTCAAATGAAATTAAAAGTCTGTTGAGCTAAAACAATTATTTTTAACAAATGATGTTTTCAAATAAGTATTTTCATGTATTTTTTCTGTGTATGTTTTTAATACCTGAAAATTTGTTCGGGTTCTTGCAACTGTTTTTTTTTTAATTTTCTAAAAAACTTGTATCGCTTGCTTATGAAAATTTTTTAAACTTTTATAAATTCTTTTAAATAGTTTAATATGAAATGCTTGAAATGTATTCCAATAATTTGACAAATCAATTTTCTCCTGGATGTCACTACATCACGTCAATAACCTTAAAGAAATTTTTCAAAAACTTTGCATAAATTTTCATTTATTTCAAGATTTATTTTTTTTTCGAAACAAATTTAACTCATATTTGATAAAAAAAATCTAAAAAAAAAAAAGAAATGCAAAAATAAAACAAATTTTTCTGTTAAAAGTTTGCAACAAGAAAAATTAAGTAGAAAAAAAAATTAAAACAACATGCTCTGCAAGAAGTTGCGAGAGGAATTTTACTCAAGTTCGAAAAGAACATAAATGTATGGAAAATTTAAAAAAAAAATGGTGCTAATACATGGCTGGGTTGAATTTAAAATACCCTTCATTAAAAATGAACAACATTTTTGAAACTATAATGTTTTGTTTTTGCTAAAAGAAAGTTATTAATCATATTTTGAAGACCTTGTGAGGTAAAATAATGATTTTAAAGTTCTCAAATTTTTTATATATTGCCCCGAACTTGGACAATAATTTGCTTGCCGAAATGCAAATTCAAAATTGAATCCTTTAATTAGTGTATCAAACAATGATTTTGGTTATTTTCTCTCCACTAAAAATTAATTAATTGGAACTTAATTTAGTTGTTTTTGTAAAATTATCAAAAGTAATTTCTTGGGAAAAATAATTTTTAAGTTATTAATTAATTTTTTAGAAAATTTTGACAGCTTATCCTTAGCTGCCTGCAATTTAACTTTAAAAATTACACTTAGAATAGATAGATATAGAAGGCAGTCAGGAAATAACCACTAGGAACCATTGGATCTTTTGTACAGCTTAAAGAGCCACGTACGAAGCCAATTTTTCTGCTAGGTAAGAGAGTGTAAAGTTCGGTTGGCTCTAAAATGGGTTGCCCAAGAAGCTTCTGCCCCTAAGGCAGAAAAGTTACAGAGCCGATGCTTAGATGTTTCATCGCGAATAATCTGGATTTTTTGGTATTTACATTACTCAGAAAGAAAAACAATCGGTATAAATTGAGTTTTTTATACTGATTTTAAGTACGAGTCGTACTTAAAAATTTAAGTACGAAGAACACTAAAACGTACTCAAAACAATCAAAACAATGAGATAACTTCCGAAAATCAATCAAAATTCTTAAACCAAGTAAAAAAGACTGAGCTTTTCGTTGGTAGTGCCTCTCTGAGAGTAAAATTACAAAGTGGGCGTTCTATGTGCGTACATAAGCGTGTGTTTGCTTAAGTACGTTGAAGAAACTACAACAACAACACACAAGTATTTAAAAAGCGATTTACTTGTTTTGTGTAGAAACAGCAACAACAACAGAACAAGAAGAAAATCATACATTATTTTCATATTTAAAAAGTAAAATAAACCGCAAAGTTCCCATTTAGTTTATATTTAGTTAAATACATCAAATTTGGAAATAAGAAACCATGTCGGGAATGATGATGGTGTTTTATAACTGAAATTCTGTAAGGTGTAAAACGAGTGAGTATATCAATCATAATTATATTCTCCTTCTGCCTCCGGTTCTCTTGGGTAATTTTGTAGGTTGGAATCAATCTTATTTTGCTTTCGGATTATTTCAAGTACGAATTCGGTATTAAATCAGTTTTATAATACTGGAATCAAGCGCATTTTAAATTCGCATTGAATCAATCTTAGTTTTACCTTAATCAAGTTCATAACGGATTATTTCAAGTACGAATTCGGGATTGAATATGTTTAAGTTAAGTATTTCGTACTTGAATTATCCGTATTTCTTAATGTACTTAATTCAAGAAAATCCGTACTTACCGTACTATTGATACCGATTCGGATTGCTTTAAGTACGGATGAATTGATATTTTTTTGATTTTATTTACAGTGACCATCTGTTCAAAATCATGCAGCACAGTACTGTTTTTTAAAGCTTTGTGATGTGAAATTATTCTTTAGTTAAAAACTCTTAATTGTTCTGTTTTTAATTTAGGCCTTAATTATGTAAACCGCAACGCAACGCCAAAGAATTACATTGAAAGCAAAAATAAAGTCATAAATATTTGGTAATTTTGTTGTTGCTTTCTACAGAAATTCACATTGCGTTTTAAAATTTCAAACGCTGCATAACTTGTGACGTTGAAAATTTTAAACCATTTCTGCACATCTCCAAATACTGATGATGCTTACTTTTCAAATTAAGATCTATTTAAGTGATTTAGACGTTTAAAAGTCGTACGATTACACAGTGCAATACGAAAAACTTCCTAGGAATGATTCTTAGCACCGTCTAGGTAGCCGCAAAAGTGAAAAATTGCCCGAAAATTCGATTTTTGTACCTTTTTCCCCCTGTTCTAAAAAGTTGATTACTGAGATCTTAGGTACATTCTTGTAGTTGATTGTTTCCTTGAATTTTTAACGGTTTCCTTGAATTTTTAATTTTTACTACCAATGGACCTGAACAGGGGGAAAAGGTATAAAAAATCGAATTTTTTAAAGTTTTTTTGATTTTATATGTTCAAAATTTTTGTTCTTTATGGCAAGAGCTACAACTTTGTATCAGAGGGTTAATCAAAATTCCGAACGGTTTGCAAGATATGAGCCTGAGAAAATGATCGCTTTTTTGCAAAAATTACACCGAGGCCCCACGTCTTTGGAGGCCCATAAAACAAAAGTGCATGACTTTGGGCAAAACTGGGAGACACGGGTCTTTTTATTTTGTCTTTTATCACGTAGTGATGTCCGTATATGGTTATAGATAGCGTAGTATCCTAAAGTTGACGTAAAGAAAAAACAAATTAAATTAAAAAAATTTCGGGAAATTTTTCACTTTTTCGGCTACCTAAACGGTGTTAAGCATCATTCCTAGGAAGTTTATATGCTTAAGAAAATTGTTTATTGAGATCTTAGGTACATTTTTATGGTTGATTGTTTCCTTGAATTTTGAACGGTTTGCAAACTATCGACCTGAACAGGGGAAAAAGGTAAAAAAAATCGAATTTTTAAAAGATTTTAGCGATTTTGATCTTGAAGATGAAGTTCTTTTGATTTTATATGTTCACAATTTTTGTTCTTTATGGCAAGAGCTACAACTTTGTCTCAGAGGGTAAATCAAAATTCCGAACGGTTTGCAAGATATGACCCTGAGAAAATTATCACTTTTTTGCAAAAATGACTCCGAGGCCCCAAATCTTTGCATGCCTTTGAACAAAACTGGGAGACACGGGTCTTTTTTTTAGGTCTTTTATCACGTAGAGTTGTCCATATATGGTTATTTTTCCATAACTTAAAAAATATCAAAAAGTGTTATAAAACCAAAACATTTGCATCATTGTAATTTTTTATATTTTGTTTTTTTTTTTTTATATTAACCCAGCAAAAACTTTACTTACCAGGTAAGTTAGCAAATAATGTTGGAGAAAATAAACACTACTTATTTTTCGGCTGAATAACTACTTATTTTTGTTCGAGGTGTCCACAGAATTCAGTACTTACAATACACTTACTAGAAGTCAAAAAATATCTAGTTATTATTTAACTACTAGTAAATTGAATTGTAAGTACTTACAATATAATTACCAGAAGCCAAAAAATCACTAGTTAATAGACCTAATAAGTAGTTATTAAGTACGTTACCAGTAACTAAATATTCAGAACTGAAAACAACACAGGTAATAAGTAGTTATTGAGTTGATTATTAGTAAGCAAATATTCAGTAGTGAAAATAATAGAAGTAATAAGTAGTTGCTGTGGTCATTACTAGTAAGAACTTATTAAAGTTTTCAAAATAATGGCAATTGCAATGACAACTACTTACCAGGTAACGTATGAAATAACTACCACCTATTACTAAAAATCAAAAAGTTTTTCCTGGGAAAGATTAAGGGAAAAACCTTAGATTTTACTTTTTAATATAGTTTTTAATAAAAACTAAACTTATTCTTTTGTTTGTAAATTTCCTGATTAATATATTAGTTTCATACGCAAACAAACACAGCTGATTGGTTTTTCTTGTCCGAACTTACCCAAAGAAAAAGTTCGTGCAAATTTATACAGGAAATGAAAAAAATTACTCCCTTAATTTCACAAAAATCTTATGTGCAACGCTTTTGGGTAACTTTGTGCAAGTTCGGACTGTTCATTATGCATCTGGAACAGTGCTTTTGTATTTGGTACTATTATAAAAGTGATACATATCCAATTTATCTGACTTTACTTCTTACTGGAAACTTGAACAATTTTTCTTTCTTTTTGGAATTTTTTGGAAAGAATATTTAGATATCTGATGTAAATCGTTCGATATCGATCTCTTTTAGCAATTTGAATATCCATTTCTGAATTATAACTTTAATTTTTTGTTTAAAATACAGTTCAATTACCATATATTTTAAAGTTTGAAAGAGTAAAGACAGGAAAAAGTGGAAAATACATTCGAAATCAATTTTTAAATATATGTATTAAAACGATATTGTCGGTTTCGAAACGTTTTGTTTTCGTTTTGCATCCCAGTCCTGAATAACTTTATAAAGTAAAAAGAGTCTTACTTGATGGCTTATTTTTTCTAGGAAGCACAAAATCAATCTTTTCGACATTAACAAAAGAAAAAAAATTTGAATTACTGACAGCTGTATTCATAACAAAAAGTTAGCCACAGTTTGTACACAACGTACAACGAGCTGCTAACTAGAATGCCGATTAAGCTTAGCAGCTTGTTGCCACAGAGTTAATTCATAACAAACTTTTCTTTATCTGCTTAATTTTAATAAATCAGCTCTGAATTTTAATATTGCCACATTATATTACTCAAAAATGCAGCACGTTTTGCATTAATCATCGCTGGATTTGTCATTTTTTTCTTTTTTTGTTTTTTCCTTCACATATAAAAATTTTCAAAAGTTTTTTAAATAAATTAATAAAAGATAATGAATTAGAAAAAAAAGCAAAATTGTTTAACGTTAAACGGCTGTTTTCAAAAGTTGGCAAACGCTTGGCAGCTCGTTAACAAGAGTTTAGCAAATCGTTAGCCAGAGTTTGGTAAGTGTATTATGAATAAACTTTGTGCTAACTTCATGCCAAATTTTCATTATGAATACGGCTGTGAGATTTTTTGTTTTCAAAATATTGTTCAAACATTTTGTAATATGTTTGCATGGTGTTAATTATCGTTGTAAGAACGGTTTTATTCCTTTTCGATAACAGAATCCCTACATTAGGTTCTTATGGTTGTTGTGGGTTGTTTTTTTTTTTTTTTTTTTTGGTTGAAATTCGAAATTTTTTTAACATGAAATTAGACTAAAATTTTCGAGGTTATATTAAGTGTGACGCATCGCGTCCAAGCAATCTGCTCTTTCGTTGCCCGCCAAATCCTTATGGACGGGCACCCAACATAAATTCCAATTGTTGTCTCTTCCTAGTTCATCCAAAGCAGTAATACAGTCCATAAAGAAATAAGACTTCACTTCATAATTGTAACTCTAATTACATTTAATTAATAACTCTAAACGTAATTGGGTACAAAACCTCTAAGCCTGTCTAATTGACCCTTTAAAGTAGTCCGAGAGGTGGTAACTTTACCAGATGTAAAGTTAAGAGTATTACAGTTATATTTTTTATGAAAATTTACATTTAACATTTTAAATTCGATAAGCTAAAGTTCTCTTTTTGATATGGAAGTTTGTAGATATTTTTAAAAAACTACATAATTTCAGATTTTTCATCTGTTACAAACGCAACAGGAAGCAAATACATTGTAAATCTTCTTAGAGTAATAAAAAATAATATAAAAAAAATTTTTTTTTAGACAAAGTTTACACTTTGGTATTTCAGTGAAACAGCAGTAAATGCATTTCAGTTGGAGATTTTTTCTTGTTTTTATTTGTTTTTAAATTTAATGCAAAAACAGAAACAAAATAAACAAATATGAACGAAAAAGTACATAAATAAAACCATTTCAACAGAATTAAAAGATTTAAATAAAACTATAATATTATTCAACCAATTAAATATCTACTAAACATTACAATGCTTAAGTTTCTTTTATAATTTTATTTATACAAAAAATATGTTAGGGTTGTCAGATTCCCGAAATTTTTCCATTCCAGGGAGTGGATAAAATGATTCTTTAATTCCCGGACATTTTTGTGAAGAGTCCCAAAAAAAATTTGTATCATTTTGCGAAGCACTAATGGTACATTTAAAGAAATAAGCGCGTAATTATACGCTACGCAATAAGACATGCAGAGATGCAGTAAAGTAAGTGAGCGAACTCTTAACAAGTTTTATAAAAAAAAAAATTTAATTTCAAGTGCCAAGGCATTCCCTTACTACGAAGCAGGGAGAATACTAAAAAATAACTGAAAAAAACATTCAGTGGGTAATAGGCTTTTTACACTGATCGACATCTAACATCTATAATCAAAGATGTAGAAAATGTGAAACACTCGTTTACATTGCTCACATCTAACATCTACCATCAAACAAAAATGTCACCATATTTGCAAAAAAAGTTTTTAAAATAAAAAATTGTTTTTTTTCTACAAAACTGCCAAAATTTAAGAAGAAAACACAAAAATGTTTTTGAAGTTTAATTTGTTTAACAATATAAAAAATACTTAACAAAAAAACATCGCAATAAAAGAGAAAACTTGACAAATGGTAACGCTGCTTTTAAACCAATTTTTTTTTCGTCAGTGATGCCACAATAATAATAGAACTTATTGCCACTTTCTAGTGATAACACTAAAATAATCGAAAGATGTAGAATGGAATAGAATGAGATAGGAACATCTTTTAAAGATGTTGGTTTTAAGCCCTATGTATTTCTTATGGAAAGATGTTAACATCTTCGCAAATTGATGGTATATGTTAGATGTTGTTCAGTGTAAAAACGCTATAAATCTAATAGCAACACTCACCAGTGTTGAATAAAGCGCTTTTGTGTTAAAAATTTATTGCTTCAAAGTGGGAACTCACCATATAAAATTCATGCCTTCCGTAAGCGAGTTGGTAAGTGAAACTCGTACATTTCTCCCTTACAAATTTGCTTCGCTCGAAGCATAATTTTTTATTGGGATAATTAAAAAAATAAGATGTAATAAGTTTTTAAAAATTAATGGCAAGTGCAGTGTAAAGTCTACACTGTAGGGTTAGAGGGTTAAAATGTAACATAAAAATGTGTCTGGTGGAGTTCTACGTAAATCGGCTGATTAAACATATACCTTAAATGTTTTCTATGCCGATTCGTTATAACCCAACAAACACGAGGTCAAACCTTTGATATGATATGACTTTATCAAACACAATTCTCAAACCTTTTTCAATTGTTTAATTTTAACATTTGAATTTAAATTGATTATGGTTTAATATAAACATTTGACATAAAATGTTTTATCAATTTCATGTCAAACTGTTTTCAAATGTTATTCTCAAATCAAAAATAAATGTAAACATTAAAAAATGGCGATCAAGGTTAAATGTGTTTTACAATTAAAGAAAAACTACATGTTACGTGAAGTGAGTTCGATGCTAAAACCTTAATTTCTTGTGAAAAAAATATTTTATTTGTGAGTAAAAAATTAATTACAAAGTATAAGAATGCGAATAAAAATAAAACGAGAAAGGAAAGGAAATATAAGTTTGTAGTACGATCGCGATGGAACGCCATGACAATCCTCAAAATAAAAAGAAGCCAAGTGTTTCATCATTCAAAGCAGTTGAGGACGGAAAGAACACTTTATTTTCCGCTGAATGCTTAGCTGGCAGTTTATTTAAATAAATAATGAATTTAAATTAAAAAAATATTTTTCATTTATGTTCTACATTGTAATGAAATCCACATTTGAAAAACCTTTGAGAATAATGTTTGAAAGTAAGTTGAATATAAATGCATTTTTCAATTTAAAAATATTACTACCTCCTTCTGTTGAAAATGCTATAATTTTCAAGTCATTATCAAACGTTTGTCGTTAGAGAAATTAAACCTCCGTGTTTGTTGGGAAGAATGTGCCAATAGGGGAACTTTAAAAATATCTAAAATACCCTGCCGACATACCAAAACAATGTTTGCCAAAAAATTTTAAACATATTATGGTTTCTTTAGCCACATGATTGTCACGAGCCACCTTTATCGTTAAATTAGTATTCTTTAAGAAATGAGGTGGTTTCCTATTGGAGAATTTATTAACTTGAGGGTTACACGATCAAGTTTTGCCTATCAAGATTTAATACTCTGACACTTTTCTACCAATACACTCATACTTTTAAAAATTGAAACGAACTTGCCTTTAAAATTCTCTTTCCAGAGAGTGCTTCAATTTACGTTCAAGAAAACAGCTGATTTCAAGGTTAGTGAGCAAATTTTTCGTTTGCGTTTATAAATTGTTTTCTTGATAACATCTTGAATGTAAGTTGCTCAAAAATTGAATGCAGCCTACGTTACAACTTTCAATTTTTGTTAATTTTGACAAATAGTATATGTAAAAGACTATCAAGAAAATCTTGATCGTGTGGCTGCACTGTAAAGGAAGAAAAAGTTTACTTTGTTTCGAGTACAAGCAGTTTGTGAGTTTGTAATTAAAAGGAGAATAGAAAGAAAGAAAGAGAGAAGGCATAGAAAATACTTAAATGCTACAAAACAAAAGTTTCATTGAACTGAATTGCAGCTTCAAAAGAGAGTTGAAGAATGTTTCATAATATGAACGAGGACTTACTGTAACTTATTCATAAAATTTTTATATTTTTATGTTCTTTTCACACATTGAAAAGTTAAAAATTTGTAATAATAAGGATCACCAAAAAGGTAATAATTAAAAAAGTTTGCCGAAGACGGTTGTGAAGTGAAACTCATAGTTCTTATTTGTAAGCCTTTGGGACCTAAAAATCCCAAAAAAATACGGTTACCAAACTTTGCACTTTTTTTTTGATGTTATATGTTTTTAGAATGTTTTATATACCACAGTTGGTTGTTTTAGAGACCGAAGAACAAATTTACTTTATATGACAAATATTAAAAAGGAGCCTTCTTTGATATCGTTGTTTAAAAAGCCAATTTATTGCATTAAAAACAAATAAAGGTAGGGATATTCAGTCAGATGATTTTTCTAGTTTTCCAAAAATTTCTCTCATATATGACAAACAAGAAAAATGCCACATTCACTAAACCCCAAATACACTGATCAAAATACTCATCAAGCTTTGTGGTAGTAATTATAAGTGAAAATGTGTTTGTATGTGTCACACCGACAATGCTGGATGGAAATTAAAAAATTAAGATATGACGCCGAATATTACGTCCAGCACACGTACACGAGTGAATTTACCTGTTGGACAAGCATTTGACAAGTGTATTTGGCACTTTAAGCCGTTACTGTTTCGCAACCGTTAAATGTTTATTAAACAAATATTTGAATGTACTCTACTTATTTCTGTGAGCAAATATTTTCTGACCTTAAATTTCTTTGTTCTCAACTACGAAAAGAGCAAAGTTCGTCACATGTTATAAAATTTTTTCTGTGTAAACACTTTTTATTAAAAATAAACTGTTGTAGGAGTGTTAATGCAGACAATTTTATTGTATAGATAAATTGTGTTGCTGGGTAGTTCACTCACCAATTCAACCCCGTTCTTAGCTTTCGCTGACTATGGTCTATGGTCATTATTTTTAGTGTTACATACGTTAGAACCCTCTTCACTATCGTGGTGGGGGTATAATCTGTACATTACATCCAGGTCAACGTTTGTTTTTATGGAAAACTTCGGCTTATAACAAAAAAAGGTGCATTTTTCTGAATGTAATGGAGTCAGTAAGGTCTGATGTGGATTAGTCTCACTCCATAGGAGGCAATTTTGTCTATTTTCAAACACGTTAAGCCAAACACGAGTCGTGAGCTTAATAAATTACACCGTCATCTATAAGATGCGCGAATCGAATACTGGTTTTCAAAATAATTTTCTTTTTTTATAATTTGGTAACGTTGTTCAAGCCTAAATCTATTCACGATCATTTGCCAGAGTATACTGATCATTAGAGTATACCGATCATTTTCATGCACTAAAAAATAAAAAATATGCACTAAAAACTCCAAAATATGCATTAAAAAAATAAAATATTCACTAAAAACTTGACCATTTTCAATAAAAAAGCGTTCGCTTCTTTATTTTATTTAAAACAAAACAAAATGAAAAACTCTATTGTTGTTTTTATTCTATTGCTATTCAAAGGTATAATATTTTTTAAAACTTAATTTAAATAACTACATCATTTAAATTTTTGTTTATATGATCAAATAAATACTTTTTTATATTATCAAAAGTAAGTCTTTGTCTGTTAAAAAGCTTTTGTACATGGAAAATTATCTCTCAACGTCAACCGAAGCTGAGGCATAATTGAAGGATGCCAATTCATTTGGAGAATATTAATTTTCTAATTCAGTCCCACATTTGATTCCAGTAGCCCGTTTCTGTATTTCTCGCATCGTAAAATTTTCCGACTGAAACCAGTGAATCGGGACAGAAACAGTGAAAAATGAAACAAAAAATGGTTTTTCTCACACAAGTGTTTCTGTATCTTTTTTTTGCGAGAATTATCTGTCATTTAAATAATTTTCCAGCAATTATTGGAAGGATGCGAGAAAAAGTGTTTCTATAACAATATTTTGCGAAAAGTTTTTTTCAAGAACTGTCAAAATAAGTCACATTTGAAATTGGTGGCGAGAAAAACAAAATGTAGATATTTTGAATTTAAAATATGTTTATATACTATTTTTTTTAATAAATAAAAAAATAGAAGGAATATAAATGATAAATGCATAATATATATGATGAAAATAAACAAAAAACAATTGTTATATTTTTTTAGTTTAAATTTTTGTAAGCCTTTTCTTGTTTTGGTTTTAATCAGTGCTGCCAGATAAATTTGTGTCAAAATCGTCAATTTCCAGAGAAAAAAATAAAAAAGATCGTCTTTTTTGTTTTAAAAATCGTGCAATTTAAAATCAATTTTAAACAAATTTGTTTCGACTTTTATTAAAAAATAATCAAACAAAAACATAGTTAAAGTTCATGGGTATTTAATAATTATTATTTAATAATTGAGATATAAATCTTTAATTTACCTATTCCTATAATCTTTTTCTTTTTTTACCTGAAATAGACTTAGTAGAATACCTTGTAGTTAAAATTAATAAAAAAAAATTTTTTTGATGTTATAGAAATTTCTGAAATTTTAGTTTATCAATAAGGTAAACATATATTGAATAATGTCAAAAACGTTGTCATAAGCCGGAAATAATGAAGTGTTCCCAAATTGGCACAGCGAGCGTAAATGGGTTAATAACGAGTGAAAGAAGCTATCCATTTTGAAAAAGTTTTTACTGGGAGACAAACAAATTTCTTTCTTGCCGGAATAATGGTTTTGGCACAAAAGTGTACATATAAGATAAGAATATCAAATATCAATCATATTTTGTATATGTATATACGAAGTATTAAATGTTCAAAATAAGCCAAGTCGGTCCATTACTTTCCCTCAAAATTTTGCTTTTGCCGATACATTTTTTAGGGAAGAAACAAACAATTTCGAGGACAATTTTCACAATAGGGATAAATATAAAAATTTAAGCAGCCTTGTTTCTCTAGATATACCTATTTTTCTAATAAACAAACATATAAAAATATTTACAATTATCTTATTTCGAAGACTAATGCCCGTAATTTCTACAAATAGATATCTAGTGGTGTTCATACCTAACAGTTATCTTTACCTATCCGGTATCACTATTGTGGTAACTTCAACGTTTATTTTGCCTACTTGAATTAACTACCGAAAATCGATGGGGTAAAATACATTACACTTTAACCCGTAGGTTAGAAATACGTTTTAAAATTATGAAAACCATAGATACCTATACACAGCTAGATACCTATTTGTAGAAATTACGGGCATAAGGGGCTTATAGTGTAAAACGCAACGCCAACAATTTCATTAAAAGCAAAAATAAAATCAAAAATATTTTATAAATTTGTTGTTGCTTTCTACAGACATTCATATTATTTTTTTTTTCAATTTTCAACACCACAAAATAGAAGTGTTTGAAATTTAAAAATTCAAGATGAATTTCTATAGAAAGTAACAACAAAATTATAAAATATTTTTGATTTTGTTTTTGCTTTCGTAACTTTTTTATAAAAAATCATCAAAACGTCACTTTTTTAATATCGGAACAAAAAATCGTCGAGATGACGATAACTCGTCAAATCTGGCAGCCCTGTTTTTATTATATTTATTTCTTTTGTTGACGTTTCGCTTTTATTTGACACTTAATTACTGGAAATATTCCAGTATAAACAGAATTTGTTGTGTCTGTTTTCGCATTCAAATACAGAAACACTTTTATCTCATAAATCGAGAAACGATGGAATTTTTTGTTTCACACTTCATGTAAGAAATTTTACGATGCGAGAAATACAGAAACGAGCTACAGATCAAAAATAGTTGGAATTTGTTTAATTTTTTGAAATCCTGTTCTTTTTTGGATTTTTTTTAATTTGTCGGTCTATTTTTCCTTCCACATGTTAATTTTACTTTCTGCTATATCAATTAATTTGAGTTGACTTTTAAGTGAACTAAACCCTTCCAATTTAGTTATCTTTTCACCAATATATCCGAAGTTGGAAAACACAAATGCTATTTGACTTTTGATGTTATTTAAATTTAATATTGCTTTTAATTTTTTTATTGCATAAGCATCGGTAGGAACTAGATCTTCAATAACATTCTGAAGCATCTATCCAGGTCAGTGTTGCCAAAAGTAGGGGAAAATCCCTACATGTAGGCATTTTTGATACTTAAATAGAAGCGTAGGGAAAATCGGACAGATTTTTCATAATCTCCAAAATGTAGGCATTTTTCGTTATATCGAATTATTTATAAAATAAATGCTGAAAAAGATTTTTTTTAATAATATTTTATTGTCCAAAACGGTTGAAAAAAAAGTTTTGCCCTAAAATAGCTTCAAAATATATATCCAGAGTTGTTTGTGGTTTAAAAAGTTGGCGACACCAATATGTATGTATATAATTTTTCTAAGTTATCAATAAATAGGAGTGATCCCGTACTTGTTGGGTAAAGTTCGGTAAAATGAGTGTAAACAAAAATTTCTCGCACTAATAGACAACATGTACAAAAGTACGGGAACAATAAAAACCAAATTTCTGATCCAAAAGGAAACGTTTATATGAAATTTGTTTCATTAAATACATAAATGACACATTAACGTGCATAAAATTAAAATATAAGCATTTACTTACATATTCCAACATTTTCTATTGTTTATTTTAAAAATATATCTTATATTAATTATTTGTGTTAACTTGCTTGCAGTTTTTTATTCATTTTTGACACAGCTGATTGTTTAACAATTTTATAAATTTACCCAAAGAAAAAGTACGGGCTACTTTGTGCAAGACGAAGAATATTTTTCTCTTAAAAGCTCTCCCACCTTGCCAAACTTTGAGTACGGGAACGGTTTTCGGTAAGATTGGGATTCCGCGGGCTCCTAACGTTGAGTACGGGATCACACCTAATGTTAAAAGACTTAATTGAATTTAAAAGCTTTAATATACATATTCGAATAAAATTTATTTGTTATAACTAATGTTTTTCTTCTATTTTAATGATAATAATGCGTAGGGATTTTTGTAGGGAAAAATCAGATTTTTTTCAGCATATGTAGGAATTTTTTCGAAAAATCCACTGGCAATACTGATCCAGGTTCCCATTCGTGTTAATACTGAGTGTGGTGGTGACGGTACCAAAAGATACATTTCAATAAAAATTGCAACTCGTGAAGGAGCCTTTAACATTTTTTTTCCCGTATGAAACCAAAAAATCAATATTATCGAACTGGCTTCTAATTTCCTTCGCAACTCGGTGTTACCCATGTGCCAAGCAAGTAACAAGTAACAGTTTTGGATAAATTGTTTTAGGACAATTGGCAGCCTTAACCACGTAAGGTGCTGCATCGGTTAAAAAGCAGAGCTCAAACAATTTTATTAATTGATTTTAAAAAAATTTTTTGAAGATTTTTTTTGTACACAATTGAGAAATTTTTTTAAGTACTTTTTTTATAATGCGGAAATTTAAAAAAAACACATCACTCAAAAATGTTAAAATATGCAAAAATATGCATTTAAAACCAAAATATGCATTTTCACCAAAGTATGCAACAATATGCAAAAACAAATCGATGCCATTTTAACGTTAATTTAATGATTCGGAAAGATTATTGGTTGACATGCATTTTCATGGAAATCGCATCCCTACTGATCATAAATGTCAAAACATTAGCGCAGTAAGACGGTTCGTTTGACTGCTAACCCTTTACTAATTTTTATCGAGCTTTAAAAACACACATCAGCACTAACCTACCCTGCTATCGTAGTGTAGAGTTTAAGAACTTCAATATGCTAGTGTGTTGAACCGTGTTCAACCGTGTTTGAGAGAAATTAAACCTCATCATTTTTTTTTATTGTTAAAAACCATTAATTTACTTAAGAGAAGTAGTTTTGTAGTACGTAAGTTGAATATTGTCGGTTGTGAAAATCCCATTTTTTATTTTTTGTCTTTTTTGTACAATAACCTTTTTATTTTTAAAAACAAAAATTTGTCTAATTTAAGAAGCCAATGAAGAAGGCAAATAAAATTGTTAAGTTCAAGAAGAACCCTTTGCAATCTGTTTTATTTAATAACCTTATTGGCTAGCCGACTCAACAGTTGGTCCTTCGAACCGGATCTTGAGAATTAGCAATTATATCGTTAATCAAAGCGATATCAATACAATTAAATTAATTAAAATTTTTTATACCGGAAAAAATAAAGTAAATTATAGTAAGCAATGGCATCCAAGCGTAAATGCAAGTTTAGTCTACAGCAGCTAGTTACTTTTTGTAAACATTTTGAGAACATCTCCGAGGATGAATATACACTGTCGAGTTTGCAGGTAAATCAAGAAGAATTGGAAAGAAGGTGGAGGAATTTAGTCGAGTCATATGAAGAGTATTTCATGGGTGATGATAAACTTCAAGAAGAAGAAATGAAAGATGACATTTCTATAAGATATGAAGAGGCTTGTAATTTTTATTGTACAGTGAAAACAAAAATACTTAGTCATCTTACCAAGGGAGATTCCGATACTAATAAGTCTAAGAATAGAAAGTCCGCATTAAAGCTACCACCGGTAGAAATCCAAAGCTTTGAAGGAGGTTACTCCAAGTGGCCTATCTTTCGAGACATGTTTCTGGCAGTTGTTGGAAACGATTTGTCCGTAGATCCTGCAGAAAAACTATATTATTTAAGAAGCAAACTCGCAGGAGAGGCATTTAACATAATTAAGGATTTCGACTTAGTAAGTGATAATTATGATTTAGCATGGAATGCTTTAAAGGAAAGATTTGAGAACAAGAGCTTACTGGTGAATGATCAAATGAAAAAGATATATGGAATTCAGTCATCTCAAACAGAATCTCTCAAATCTATAAAATCGATTCAAAATACAGTAAATGATTGTCTTTCAATTCTGAAAACCTACGAGGTTAATATTTCAGATGATAACCCTTTCTTGATGCATTTGGTTACATTAAAGCTTCCAGAAGAGACCTTAAGAGCATGGGAGGCTACAATAGATAATCATCGTGAACTGCCATCATGGAGTCAAATAAACAAATTTCTATCTTCTAGAGTTGAATTCTTGGAGACAATGACAGACTTAAGAAAGTCTTCGTCTAAAGACAACCACGTTCACAAATCACAAGCGTTCCATGCGCAGACGGAACCCAGTAAAAATAGTAAATTTTGCAAAAAATGTAAACAAAGCCATCCACTAAAATGGTGCAAATATTTTAAATCATTAACCCCAAATGAGCGAATTAAATACGTTTATGACAATAAATATTGTTTAAATTGTCTATCAACTACACATTACAAACCCAAGTGCACGAGTACAAATACTTGCAACATATGTCAGAAGAAGCATCATACAATGTTACATCTTGAGAAAAACGCAAGTCCGAAAAATAATTTTAAGGAGAATACAAACCAAAGTCAAGAGGTACCGTCTTCCTCTAGAAGCCAAAATGTTAACACCCAGGCTAGTCACTCAGAAAGCACAGACCAGCAGGAAAATGTTCAAGCTCTCTTTACACAGCAAGAGGCGGCTACTATTTTGCCTACCGCGCTTGTACATATAAAACACTCAGGAGAACTATTCACAATTAGAGCTCTTCTTGATGCTGGTTCAGAAAAAACTTTCATTTCATCGCGAACGCAACAGAAACTGGCACTGCCAGTAGAAACACATAATTTTCAAATAGCAGGGCTGGGAGGAACTATAGTTGGGAGTTCCAAAGCAAAATGTAAAGTTACATTAAAATCGAGATTATCAAATTTTACGATATCAACGGAAGCCATAGTGGTTCCAAAATTGTCAAAGCTTTTACCCTCACAAAGTTTTAAAATCCGAAATCTGGAAGAGATCCAAAGACTTAACCTTGCAGATCCGTACTTTTTTAAGCCATCTGCAATAGATATGATTATAGGAAGCGATTACTTACCCTTTATAAACCTAAAAGGAGTAAAGTCAAATTTGTTAAGCAGTTTCGAGGCAAGAGAGTCTCATTTTGGATGGTACATTTCCGGTCCGGTTCCCGTTAACCAAATAAATACATTTGCAACAACAGTATCCACTTCAGAGAATTTTATTTTACATGAACAAATAAAGAATTTTTGGGAAATCGAAGAAGTCGAAAAAACTATTTCCACATCAGAGTCGGATAAATTCTGCGAAGAATTTTATCAAGTGTCAACAAGAAGAAGATCAGATGGTCGTTACATAGTACGCCTCCCCTTTAAAAGGGAATATCCTGATGATATGTTTCTGGGTCCTTCAAAGAACATCGCCTTTGCACAATACAACAGGATGGAAAAAACATTAAACAAAAATCCAACTTTAAAGGAAAAATATCAAAATGTGCTTCAAGAATATATTAAACTTGGTCATATGGAACCAATAATGAACATTGAAAGCAATGACGAAAAACAATTTTCATGTTATCTACCTCACCATGGCGTTTATCGACCTGAAAGCAAATCAACACAAGTACGTGTGGTATTTAATGCTTCAAAAAAGACTAAAAGTGGATTCTCCTTGAATGATGTACTTTATCAAGGGCCTGCATTACAAAAGGATTTAACGCAAATTATAATAGCTTGGCGAAACTACAAATATGTATTTACGGGGGACATTGAAAAAATGTACCGCCAGATATTGGTAAATAGTGACGATAGGCCGTATCAGCAGATTCTATTTCAAGGCGAAGGCGAAAGATCGGTAAGATCATATCAACTAAAAACAGTAACATTTGGAATGAACTGTGCTCCATTCTTGGCACTTAGAACTTTGCAAAGATTAAGCGAAGATTGTACAAACGTATTTCCGAGGGCATCAGCGATTTTGAAAAACGAAGTCTACGTCGACGACATTCTGTCAGGCGGACATACAATTCAAGAAGCACAACTAAACCAAATCCAACTCAAGAAGGCTTTACACTCAGCTGGTTTCCCCTTGAAAAAAATTACGGCAAATCACAAAGAACTCTTAGAAAATGTGGCCCGGGAGGATCTTCTAGATGAAGATTTTTTAAAATTTGAGTCCTCTAGCACCATCAAGACTTTAGGTATTCGGTGGGATGCCCGACAAGACTCATTTTACTATGACGTTAAGCCGATGCAAACTGCACCTTTCTCAACAAAAAGGCAGATTTTGTCAGTGATAGCTAAACTATTTGATCCGATAGGATGGATAGGCCCAATTGTTGTGACAGCGAAACTGTTAATGCAAGAGCTGTGGCAAGGCAAAGCAGATTGGGACGAAGCGGTTCCACTTGATATCTTAGAAAAGTGGAATTTATTCATTAAACACTTACCCCGAATATCGGCCTTAAGAATTCCCCGATGGATAAATTTTGCCCCGCAATACCAGAGTCAAATACATGGTTTCTGTGACTCATCAGAAAAGGCTTATTGCTGTGCCGTTTTTAGACGAATTACGTGGTCAGATGGCCAAATATTCTGCAATTTGCTAGCTGCAAAAACCAAAGTAGCACCCATCAAAACGTTAACCATTCCCAAGCTAGAACTATGTGGAGCCTTGCTACTTGCAAAGTTGGTGCGAATCTTAAGGGCAGATGACCCCCTCCCCCAGGAGCTCTTTTTGTGGACAGACTCATCCATTGTCCTTGGTTGGTTACAGAAACCGCCCAACATTTTAAAGACATTTGTGGCAAATAGAGTTACGAAAATTGCCAGTATTGCAAACCACAGTCATTGGAGGCACGTTAAGAGTGAGGACAATCCTGCGGACCTAGGCTCACGGGGATGCTACCCACAGGACCTTATCGAAGCTCGATTATGGTGGCATGGGCCCTCTTGGCTTACACAACCTGAAGAAAGTTGGCCAGAGCCACGTACATTTGACCCAATTGATTTGGAAACCAAAAGGAGCACAAATTTTCACGTAACGGCAGTAGGGGAAGATACCAGATCGGTAGAAGAGCAGAAAATTACAGATATTTTGACTAACTTCTCATCCTTCGGTCGAGCATTAAGAGTTATAAGTTACATCTTCAGATTTATTGAACGAGTTCGCCGCCGGTCCGTTTCATCACAGCTCGGGATTAGTTCTGACGAAGTCCGACATACGAAAAATCGTTTGATTGCGGTATCTCAGCAGACTTATTTTTCCAAAGATATCGAATGTCTACAAAATAATCAAGCATTAAATCGCAGAAGCAGACTTCTTACAGTTTCACCGTTCATCGACAAGAATAATATACTACGTGTCGGAGGAAGACTTAGCAATGCTGGGCTGACTTACGATGAACGTCACCCGGTCATAATACCTGAAACGTCGCGTTTCGCAGTGCTACTTGTTAAGTTCACTCATGAAATTCTACTGCATGGTGAGCATCATATAATGCTTAGAGCTTTAAGGCAAAGCTTCTATATACCACGAATAAGAAACCTTATTAGAAAATGTGTTCGTGAGTGTAGACCGTGTACGATTTACAAACATAAGTTCCAGAATCAACTGATGGCGGCGCTTCCTCCAGAACGTGTCAACTTCTCGCTTCCATTTACGTACACTGGGGTTGATTTTGCGGGACCGTTTTCGTTAAAATCCTCAAATTTGCGAAATGCGAAAATAGTTAAAGGATATGTAGCGGTCTTCGTGTGCTTCTCCACAAAAGCAGTACATTTAGAAGTATGCACTGATTTATCTACCGAATGCTTTCTTGCCTGTTTTGATAGGTTTGTTGGTCGGAGAGGTCTCCCAAAGACCATGTTTTCCGACAACGGACGCAATTTTCTAGGAGCAAGTTTGAAACTGCTCAAAACCCACAATTCATTCCTCAAAGCTGCGGAACAGTCATTAATAAACAAGTATAGCACCCACGGTTTCACTTGGTCATTCATTCCTCCATACGCGCCCCACATGGGAGGGTTGTGGGAAGCCGCGGTGAGAAGTATGAAATCCCACCTCAAAAAGATCGCCACCAATCTCAACTTTACTTATGAAGAATTCGCTACTCTCATTATCCGAATCGAAGCAGTATTGAATTCCCGGCCTCTGTCCCCTCTAACGGAAAATCCAAATGAGCTGTTACCGCTGACGCCAGGTCATTTTTTGCGCGGAGCACCACTCATCTCTCCCCCTGAGAATATAGAGGATCATGAAATTCCACATTTGACTATTCTAAAACGGTGGGAGCGCCTAAAAGCCGTACAACATCTGTTCGCAAGACGCTGGAAAAACGAATACATTGTGGAGCTCCAGCGACGGTTCAAATGGAAAAAGGAAAGAAACAACATCAAAGAAAATGACTTTGTTATAATTAAAGATGATATGCTACCACCTACCGAATGGCGCCTTGGGCGTGTGACAAAGGTTATACGGGGGAAAGATGGCCTGGTCCGAGTGGCTGAACTAAAAACCCAAAACGGCATCATTACGCGGCCGATTGTTAAACTTTGCTTACTACCTTCATCGGAAACTCAACCAAAACTTTGCTAAAACTTTTAATAATAATCCATTCAGTTATCACCTACTTTAATAATAAGAGAAATTTGTTGCTTAACAAAATTGCTAATTATTTGGTACATGACAATATTTCTTTTCACCCTTTTTAGCCAAAATGCTCAATAAACCTCGCTGTCCTTTGTGTTCGCGGAATCACCCCTTAAAATATTGCCGCACCTTTCATGCGATGAGCTTAGAAAGGAGACGCGCCTTGGTCAAAAGAGTTGGCTATTGCCTCAATTGCTTAGCCATATCACACACTCGCTTTTGGTGTGAGTCAACAACCCGCTGCAACATCTGTGGTGCCAAACATAACACCATGATTCACCAACATCGTTATGAAATTAACACGTCCTCATCCAGCTTCGAAGAAACACCCGCCCTCTTGGCCCGAGACGAGCAACTAAATGTTTCCTACCTCCCCCCGTTAATCCAAGCCACGCTAAGGCACCATGAACACTCCTTGTGTGTCACATTTTTACTTGACCAGAGTTCCGAGCGGTCATTTTTGTTACGTGAGATGGCTGATAAGTTTCCTCATTTGCGTGCATCAACTCGCCAAGAAGACACCTTTACAATGGTTCCATTGCACTCAACTATCGAGCCGAAACCGCCCCTCCGGGTTAAATTGTCTATTCAGACGGAGATAACGTTTACGTTACCAGAGGCCATTCATGATCCTCTGGTCAAAGCACATTTTCACGGCATACAGCCTTGGGCACACCCGAATTTTTCCACCTCTCGGAAAGTTGATGGCGTCTTGGGGGCCGACTCACTAAAACGTGTGCTGCTAAAAGAAATCATCCGTCCCTACAACGATGTTCCGCGGGCACAGAATAGTGTCTTCGGATGGGTCATTCACGGAAGGTGGAATGGCTGTCGGTGCAAATCTCATGCGGGCCCGGGAGGATGTTGAACCGTGTTCAACCGTGTTTGAGAGAAATTAAACCTCATCATTTTTTTTTATTGTTAAAAACCATTAATTTACTTAAGAGAAGTAGTTTTGTAGTACGTAAGTTGAATATTGTCGGTTGTGAAAATCCCATTTTTTATTTTTTGTCTTTTTTGTACAATAACCTTTTTATTTTTAAAAACAAAAATTAGTCTAATTTAAGAAGCCAATGAAGAAGGCAAATAAAATTGTTAAGTTCAAGAAGAACCCTTTGCAATCTGTTTTATTTAATAACCTTATTGGCTAGCCGACTCAACAGTAATATTATAGCAAAATATAAAAAATTAAATTAAATTAAGTTATTAATTTATTTAAATCTGGTAGCAGTCCCTACTTTCAAGTATCATAACTTATTAATTTTTAAAAAGTCAGTTCTGTTTTCAGTGACATAAGAAAATATATTTTATGAAGTGAACTGGATATTAGAATTGGCATTAGAGTTTCATTAATTAACTTTAAGATTATCAAAAAGTAATTTCAATTTTTGGGAATACAAAATTTTAATTTCAAAAGATTTTGTTATTCGTGCTTAATTCCCAGTTTTTATTATTGATAAAAACACTTGAAATTTATTGTTGATGGGATAAGCTATTCCTATGCGCATTTCACTGGTTGTTTAGGCCAGATCATCAGGAAACTTCATCCATAAAGATTTTAGAAAAACTAAAGATATTAAACCAAATAAAACTGTTAAGCGTATAAGACTTATAGCAACAGTTCTACTTGTAATAATATCAAAGCTTAAACAAAACACATCAACAATAAACAGTGGGTTTATCTCATCTTACATTCCCCACTACCAGTGAAATGCGCATAGGAATAGCTTATCCCATCAACAATAAATTTCAAGTGTTTTTATCAATAATAAAAACTGGGAATTAAGCACGAATAACAAAATCTTTTGAAATTAAAATTTTGTATTCCCAAAAATTGAAATTACTTTTTGATAATAAACAGGCAAGTGCACGGCCTAAAAAAACACTTAATTGAAAACATCTTTTGTAAAGTTGTTGTTTTTTTTATTTTGTTTTTCTTAACCTGCTTACAACTACAATTAATGTTGAGAGAATTTCAACTAATTGTAGTGGGGAATGTAAGATGAGATAAACCCACTGTTTATTGTTGATGTGTTTTGTTTAAGCTTTGATATTATTACAAGTAGAACTGTTGCTATAAGTCTTATACGCTTAACAGTTTTATTTGGTTTAATATCTTTAGTTTTTCTAAAATCTTTATGGATGAAGTTTCCTGATGATCTGGCCTAAGCAACCAGTGAAATGCGCATAGGAATAGCTTATCCCATCAACAATAAATTTCAAGTGTTTTTATCAATAATAAAAACTGGGAATTAAGCACGAATAACAAAATCTTTTGAAATTAACTTTAAGATTTTTATTTTTTTTTATTAAAATTAAAAATAAAATTTTTTCGGAGCACTCTTAATTAAAATTAAAGTTCTATGAAAACCATTGTTGACTGACTGGTGCTACTTAACGATGGATTTCAATCAAAATTAACTTGACCGAACAAAAAAAAAAAATAATACACAAAACCGGAAAAAATACTTACGAATGCATTATGATTAATTGGTTTTTATTTATTTTTTTCATTTATGATAATTGTTTGTCTGTCCGCTTGTGTTTTTATTTAAAAATGTTGATTTTTATGGGCCGCCAATGTCATTTATTTGCATCAGCAAAAAAAGTTTACAACAACAATTGCTGTCTCTTGTACTTAATAGTTACTGGCGACGGTTTGGATTATTACAGTGGAAACGCATTCATCATTTGTTAAAAAGGATCTTGAACATTTAATATGTATGTGAATGGCTGTTTTGTATCAGGACGAAAAAAAATATCCCAGTGGTATAAAATAAAGCAATCTCCACCAATGACAGGCGAAATAGTTAGCACTTTTACTCAATTTGTACTAGTGACTACTGATGTGGCATTCAAATCATACCTACATCTTTCCCTGGTCACCAATTTCTTGTGTTGACATGTTTAAATAGGTAACCACGTTTCGCTAGCTAATTCTATAACTTCATGTAATGCAGAAAACAATTTTTATTTAACGACAAGACAAAAAAATGTGTATCCGAAATAGATCCCGCTAGCTTTTTGCTATCACGTTTTGTAGATATAAGTAGCTAACTTTTATGGTAGGTAGAGGTTATGCAGAGAGGGGTCAATTGTCACCTCCAATGATATCACCATGTTAAATTCTCCACTCAAAGGCATGTGAGGTAGATTGTGGTGGGACTAGCGGTAGTTCTTAAAAGGCTAGCGAATATACACACACCTACAGAGCTAGCACGCTGTACCACTGGGAAATGTCTCGTATGACTGTATGATTGCAGATTTATAGTGATGTAAAGAATATAGACAATGTATGTGTTACCTTAAAAATAAAAATTACTTTTTAATTGAAAGTAAATCCCTAGTATTTATTTGACCAATTCATTCTACCAGTTACAGAAGTAGCAGATGTGAACTTGTTAGATGTGTGTGTGTAAACGTGTACATATGTGTTACATAAATAAACATCATAAAACAAATGTGTGTTCAAATATGCGAAAAGCAAGTTGTATTTATATGTGTATGCATGGAACAAATATATTGCAATGATTGTTAATTTATTTCTATGTATATAACATTTTTGTATATAAAAAATATTTATTTGATGTACTTGTCATATTCACTCACTCACTTACTCACTCACTCACTCATTTATACGTTCATTAAGTCAGCCGTAAATCCTATTTGTAAAATAAATTTTTATACATAAAATATTAGTGTATTTTATATACTCGTAATAATATGGATTTGTATAAATATATTTTTTTTTTTATAAAAGTACACACGTTTTCAAACAAACATATCCTTATGAGAACGGAGTTACAAATGCAGAAAATATTTTGTGTTTAACATGAATGTTTTTACAGTAAATGTCATACTTGGATGCTCCATTAACTCGTGTCAAATGTGCTTAGATTTCAAAACCAATATTATGGTTCTCAATATGAGTCTTAAAAGCTGTCAACTGTTCAATACAAATGTAAACAGTAGCATTCCATATACACAAATGTACATTATTGTATATGTTGTTGTGTGTATTAGTATTAAGTACCTTCATATGTACATACGTTCCAACAGAAATTTGTAATGCATGTACAATGCTGTTCGAAAAATTAGAAACCTTTTTTTGTGAACTTTTAGTTCAAAGAGACTGCGGCTTACTTTATCTTTAAGATAAAATAAGAGGTGACATTACTCTTGTTAAACCCTTTGGAAACAATGGGAAAACTGGTCTTTGTATTTTTGAGGTATTTTACTAACTTGGACTTTCTTAAATATTTTTCACATGTATTCAAAAAAAGTTGTCCTTGGAATTCACTTAGCATAGCATTTATTGCAGTTATAAAAACTCTCTTACCTGGTAACGTGTATTGTAATGAGAATTTCGTTAAACACTACCTACTTTTCAAGTCCATTTACTCAATATTTTACAGGAGATGTAAGTCAGGAGAGATTCTATTTTGCAATAAAAAAATATTTACGTAAACAATTTGGCTGAGCTGAGATTCGAACTGAAGGTGCTACAACAAACGTGTATACTTTTTGGATTCCCGGGAGAGCACAGAAAAAATCTAATTCTGGGATCCCGGAATTCCCGCCTAAATTTGTTTGACATTTACTTAATTCTACAATGAAACTAATACTTCATACTGGCAAGTGGTTTATAACAAAAACGTAAAAATTTAAAGTTATTTTAAAACCCTTAAGAGTTATTTTTGATGCCAATAGCATTACACATTGTTTTATTCAGAGCTCATTCTGCGGCTAGCCTCCAAATTTGCATAATTGGACTGAAGGTATGAAATTCTAAGGGGAATATCATTTCTGGAAGGGATCTGAATATGATTTGAAAACTCAACATTACGAAGTAAGAATTCTGAAACAATTTCAGCGTTAACAACAAGTTTTTTACAGTTTCAGACCCTTATCCAGCAGTGGTGTATTAAGGTATACTAAGCTTGTGATTCCATATGAATATTTTTTTAAATATATTCAGCAAATAAAGTATATATGAATGTATAAGTTCTGGGTCATTCAGTAACTCTAAGTCAATTTAGCCATTTGGGTGACACATTGTGTCTAGTTCTCCTAGGCAGTTTGGGATTGAGCTCCAGCAGAATCGGCTCAGTAGGCAAAGAGTTATGCACGCAAATGTGGAACAACTTAATTGTCTTTAAATTTCAGCAAACTGTTTTTATATGTTACCAAATTTCGCAAAGGTTGGTCCATAATTTACCTATGGCCTCATATTAAGGCCACTCTCGGAAATCATGTGAGTATGGATAAAATCGTAAGAAATCAGACTCGAAATCAAACCACTAGATTTTGTGAAGACCAAATCATACTATATCACACGCCCCGTATAAAACCCACTCTCGGAAAACCCTTTTATACTTCTTCAGCCGCAAATCAAAATAATAATTTTGTGGAACTTAGCCCAGTATTGTTTGCTAAGGCTAGAAATAAAATATCGTAAGCAAATGTCTATATATGCCATAGGCCCTTATTTTATTTATTTATTTCAGTCTATAGAGTATAAATTATTAAAGACCTAAGTATAAAAATTAGAATATTATAAATAAAGAATAATGATATTGTTATATTATTGATATTATAATAAAGTTTGTTAAGTTGAATAAGTATGTGCATTTATTTGGATTTGCAATTAAAAGAACTCAAGTGCGTTTTTTAAAGGAAAACGTAAGAATATTAACTTATTTAAATGCACTATAATTTTTTTTACTAAAACCTTATAACTTTCAGAAAACTCAATTCGATGAAACAAATTATTAAAATTAAAGCCGATTGGACTAAAGAAGTGGTTGGTAGCGTAGACAGACGGTAATACTTTATACAACGCTGAAAATTTCGTCGTCATCACGTATTAGACCCATTAAAAGCGAGATGCTTAGAATTGTTCTATGTCGGTACACAGAAAAAAATTACGGCAATTCAATTGTCATATTGAATAGCATATTCGTCAATACAATAAACTTTTTAATTGAAAAGGCACCAACAACTAAATTTGTAAATATAAAAAAATATTTTGTTAATTAAAATTGTTAAAACTCAACAAATATTTTTAACAATGAGTTTGAGTACAATATTTGTTAACAAGTAAATATAATTTTTTATTGTGAGTTTGTCATATGAACAAAATATCTTGTTGCTAACTAAGTTTAAAAAGAAGATGCATTCAAAAGTTATTTTTATTATTTGTATTAGCATATATAAAAAACATCACTTTTAACATTAAAATTTATTTATTAACACCTGGATGCACTGGGAGGTTCATACATCAGCACAAAACGGAATCGTGGCAACACTATCAGTAATATTTTAAAATCTTTAACCATTAAAATTTCTTTATAAATCATTAAATAATAACTTTACTTACTTCATATAGATTGATTCAATTTCTCAATTATCATCATATCGTTTATTCTTTTAAAGATTTTAGTTCAAAAATCCAATTTTTTCTATTTTATATTTTTTACTTTTTGACAAAAAATAAACATTTCTATGTTATAAGTATGTATGTATGTACTTATTGGTTTTCTACAAATAAACAAATTAATAATCCCAGTTGGCCAAATGGTCATAGATGCAAATGTCGTCAACGATGTCCTCAGGACATTCTAAAATTTGTCGCCCATATAAAATTGATGAAGACAACTTAAGTAATAAAACATGTATTTTATCGTGTATAAATCGTATTTACGACTTTATATGAGACATTTTCTTAAATTTGTCTTCAACAAGGCTTTATTGAGGACAACGTAAGCGACCATTGCATGCAATATGTCGTGTTTCAAAACGCATTGGCGACAATATGCATGAAATTGTCGCTCATCTTGTCCTAAATAAAGTGATATTCAAAACAAATTTATGAAAATGTCTCATAAACATGGGACAAGTTGTCAATATTTTTTTTGTTAATGAATGAAATTAACAATTTAATTTGAGTTATTTTACATTTTTTATAAACAAACATATTTACATAACTATTAGCATTAAAATAATTTATTAATATTCAAAAATCATTTTTAATACAAAATAAAATAAATCAAAATTAAATAAAAATTTCGTTAATAATACAAAATTTTAAAAACGTTAACAAAAATGTTTTTTGAATGAAAACTCGTATGAATAAAAACAGTTTTTTCAACTTTTTAAATTTGTCTTAAGATGTTTTGTCAAAATGCAATAGATACATATCTATCTATTTCTATACAAAACTCTACTGAAAAAGAGTATTGTCATTAACCTATCGGCGACTAAATTGTGGATAGTATCTGCAATACTGTCATCAACGACACTATTAAGGTTATGTCGCTTATAGAATATCAACGACGATATGAGAAAAAAGTCGTTTATGTAGTCGCCAATGACAACTTTCACCACATTGTCACCCATATGGTCGTTAACGACAATGTGCATGATGGTGTCGTTCGAATTGTCGTGTACGATTTTGGTGCCCTTTGTTCGAAAAAGTCGTCGACGATTTTCTCTGGCTGTCGCCAACATGTCGTCAGCGTTTTACTATGGGTCTTGTACGCGTCGTCGACGTTGTCTCGAACACATGGCCAACTGGGAATATGACGATTTACAAACATGTTAATTAAGAAAATTGTTAAAAATATTAGAAAAGTTTTAACAAATTTTCTTCAATTACTAAATAAATAAAATAAAGCCCATTTTAAAATATCAGCTAAATAAGCCTTAAACTGCAGCAAATTTTAATATTATGGTGAAATTTAGTTGGATAAATCAACTAAAGAAACGAGTCTCACATACAGGGGTATGCTGGAAATCGCAAACGCAAAACGCAAGAATTTTAAAAATCGATTTTTAGTAAGATTTCTGTAATAAAAGAATCTTATGACAATTATTATACAAACATTTCTCTATTAAACTGAATTTTATTACAAAAATTATAAAAAATAAATTAAAAGTGTATTAAAAACAGCCTCCAAATTCTTGCGTTTTGCGTTTGCGATTTCCAGCACACCCCTCTTAGATTTACTAAAGTTTTTCTTCAATATTTCCCGGGAATCCCGCAGTTAATACCCGGAAAAGCGAAAACTTAAGAGAATTGAAAATTCCGGGATGAGAAATCCTAGGAACAAACCCTAATTACAACGAAATCTAGTAGATTTGATTTGATATCTTCCTCAATTTATAGTGCGTTTACATTGTAATTTGTTCACATTAGCGGGATTTTGTTTGCATAACAAAAACAGCTGACTGGTGGTTTTTTGTGTAACACATATTAACATACGTATAATGAAATCAACATTTAGAAATTGTGATTACCATTTATTTTTTGTTTAAGTTAATAAGTAAGTTGATTCATTTATTAATTTATTTTATCAATATTTGTCTTCCATTTTTTACTGCACCCAGAGAAAAAACATGTTTAAATATGGTTACCACAAACTACACTATTTTTAAAGACAATTTAAACATATTATTGTCACCGACAACCATGTTATGGCTAAATTAGTCAAACATCAAGTAGCTACAACCATATTATGGTTTCCTTCGAACATGTTATGGTTAATAATAGCTCAAATATGTTTAACACTTATAATAGCATGGTTGCCTTTCAACCATAGCAAGTTGCTCTTGGAAAAGTGGAAAATACTATTGTTAATTTAAAAACAAATTATTGCCATATTTAACCATAACATGTATGGAGGCAACCATAATAAAGTTGTGGCTTCTTGACGAAGATCTAATTTAACCATAATATGGTTGTCGGTGACAATAATAAGGTTAAATTGAACATAATATGTTAAAATTTTTCTTTAAAAATAGTTTTGATGGAGCTGACTATATTTAAACATGTTTTCTCTGCGTGTATTTTCTCAAAATTTAAATATTTTTTTCCACAGTTTGGACAAGCCGCCACCATTGTTTCGGTTTTGTTTATTTTTTTTTTATTAAAATGTAATTTTGTTCTTGGGCAGGTAAAAACCATAGTTGCCTCACTAAGTACTGCAAGAAAGTTATACCAATCTTTAGATATAAATAAATCTATTTTGCGGCACGCCCACTTCCAAATCCAACCCACAATTTATTTATTTTATAATTAAACTCAACTTTATCCACCTTGCTAAATTTGGGAGAGAACTTGTATGGGTGCCAGGTGAAATAAGTGAACGATTTTACCAATTTTAAATATTAAATACTCCTCATAATTAAGAAATAAATGAGCCAAATTTGGTCCATTTCGCTCATACGGTATACGCGCTACCGTACTAAAATCCTTATTTCAAGAGCATATTTGTATAGGCGCTGGGAGAAATAATAACATGAATTCGATGATTTGAAAATCAAACATACTTCATACACTGAGAATATTTATCTTATTGATATGAGGTATTAAATGCTGAAAATTGGGCAAATCGTTCCACTATTTTACCAGACCACCATACAAGTGTCCTGCCGAGTTAGGGGTTTTAGTGCGATACAAAACAAGCTAACTTATAAAATTGGGCTTAAATATTCTCAGTGTATAAAGTATGTTTCATTCATTTCTTGTTGTTTAATTCCTTCCTTTATTTAAATTTAACGAAAATTAATTAATTTGATGAATTTAAGCCTGATATAAAAATATCAAAAATTTTAATTAAACCAAGCTCAAAAGACCACATACTAATTGTTATAATACCTCATATTTTTTTTTTTTTTTTAAGGAGTTATTTTTATAAAACCATGTCATTTCTAAACTGGTTTTGGTAATTATTCTATTAAATTTGCTTAAAATGGAAGTAAAAAATATTTAGTTCATTAATTATAATAAGACTTCGAAAAGTTAAGGTTTATGTGTAAAACTTTAGGATCTATGGGTAACAATTAGAGGAATTCGTGATATTTTGCTCATTTCTTATCCGCATCATATCTGGGTTCTTCGGAAAACAAGACAAAGGGACATCGGAAAATAAATTCTCTTCTCATTAGGACTCAGACTATATTTAAGGGTCATTTAAACCAATGTGGCTATCTCCATTTTTGTAATTTCTATAATAAATAAAATAAAATAAACAAAAGCAAAAACCTATTCCTTCATAGATATTTGCATTGGCAATATAATGTTTTGCTGCTAGCTACAAACCAATTAGAAAAGGATATAAAGCAAGTTTGACCAAACCCACTCCGAGGTTTAGGAATAAAACCAATACGAAAATTAAAGATTGTTCTATTTGATTCAATCCAATAGGCATACCACATTTGAAAAATTGGATATGAATAAAAAATAGGCATTTGGATTCTTTTTTGTTGCGTCTTTTTTCTGTATCATGAACTGGTTTTTATATACATACTTTACAAACACTTTGCTTAACAATTTATAAAAATATAGAACAATCATATAAATTCAAGGGAATTTAAGGAAAAAATACTCACGATTAAGTATTTATATGATCAAGTGTTATTTTTTTCGTTTAGTTTTATTTTTCCTTACAAAAATATCAAAAATAAAAGGTGTAAAATATAAAGGAAAATGCGGAAAAAATTGACATTTCAAAAATCAAAAGAACCATTCTTCATTGGAGATTGCTATGTCTGGGTTCACACTATGAACGTTTTCATGCATAAAGTTAGGGCTGCCAGACTTGGGGATTTCATGCGAGCAAAAAGGACAAAAAAGTCATCTGGGGATTGGGGATCTAAAAAAAAATTCGGGGATTTTTCACATTTTTAATATATTTTCCTTTCTTTTATTATTAACGCTTATTTTTCATTGTTTCGTATATAAAATATGAAAAAAGTAGCAAAACTTTTATGTTACCCTTATCAAGATTACCATTTTTGTTAAGTGTGTAAAAGGTACTTAATAAACTTTTGCTTTTATTCTTGAGAGAGTGTTTTAAAAAAGAAGAATTAACAAAGAATCTAAAACCATTGACAAAATAGACAATTTTTGATTTTTTTAAGACAATTTTCAAGCAAATATGTCTTCTCCAAAATATGTAAATATGAAAGACAATATAATAAAACTTGGGAAAAAGAATGCTGGGCTATTGCTAAGTACTTATGATACGCCGAAGTATTAAATAAATGACGGATATATGTACTTTTATTGTTGATATTAAGGAGGGCTAAAATCGATTGAACAAGCCCCAAATTCTTTTAAATTGGCTCATTCTTCTTCGAAAACAGCATATTGTTCTGCTTGTAATTCCTCACTGAACCTATAAAAAAGGGGTTTTAAAAACACGCCATAACCAGTCGCTACAAACAAAATAAAATATTTTTTTTACTAAAAATTTTTATTTGGGGATTTTTTATAATTTTAAATTTGGTCAGAAAAATAAATAAAAAAAAATATTAACTTTTTAAAGTTTTGTTTTTTAATTTGGGAATTTTTTTTTGGACCAGGAAAAAAGTACCTAACAGCCCTGCATAAAGTCTGTGTTTAATGATGAAAGGGAAGAGAATAATAGCTTATCACCATAAGCAGTGTGACCACAACTAAAAATAATTGGATGCTAAATGGGGCTTAAAACAATGCTAAAAATGCTAATAAAAAATTTTTAAATGCTAAAAAATGCTACATTTTCTTAAATAATTGTATCATTATAATGAATTTATTATATATTAATTTACCTGAAAATATTATATTTCTTTTAATAAACAGTACGGTAAGGAACATAAACAAAGTTAATTAAATACATATATACATACATGTAAATTTATGTACATATTTGCATAAAATATGCAAATATTTCTTGCAGTCTTTTATACAAATGTATAGGTATATAAAATAATTCTGATAGTGCATAGAAAATATTCCTGAAAAATATTGAAGGAATAAGACTATTAAACTACATCTAACTTACCAAAAATTAAAAATCGACTTCTTCATTGATTCTTTTGTATTGCATCAACACAAATGTTCACAAATATTTTGGAATAGTTTGACAAAAGTTAGCGATTTCTTAACCAAAAAAACAAAAGACCCTATCTAGAAAATATAACATGATAAACGCTTAAAGCCCTCAACTACAGTTTGCAAAATATGCAACATTGTCAACTGTCAAAACAACTGGTAGGTTTTACAAAAAAAGTAGAAGAAAAATAAATTATAAACAGTTTAAGGCGATCAATAAATTTATCAATTTAAATAGTTTTTTGCGTCTCCAGTAAAATTTTCAAAATGTTAGATAGCGCTTTTAGCGTTTTAGGTAACGATATACATACATATATATATTATTAAATACAAAATATAAGTAAAAACAAAAATTGTCATTAAAAACATAATAAGGCTATTCAACAGCATTTTCAGTAAATTGAATTACACGTTAAACACATCATTATTTAAATAGTTTTCCTTAGCTGCCCAAGTGTTGGTCAAAATACCATCAGAGTATGATCTGTTTTCATCACACATTTTTATAAGATCAACAGTAATGATAAAATCTTTGCAATATTTATTTAGCCTTTTTAGTCCACTTCTAACGTAAATCAATTGATTCAATACCATCCTATTTCTAATCTTTGTTTTTATAAAATTCTTTCAACTTCCGCGTTACTAAATGGCAAAACCAAAAACTTCATAACAAAAGAAGCTAACTCGTTAAAAGAGTTTCTGTACTCATAAACACCTATTCAGAATCCAATAGTTGAACTTTGGTTCATCCATTCGTATGCGTTCAGCTTTTGCCATTGCTGTTCCAAATCTACCATTTCTTCTTTAAATTTTGTTTGTTGTTTACAGGGTTGCTAATATAATACATTTGTATGAGCCTATAAATGACAAAATACAATGATAGAGATTGACAGAAATGTTAAGTTATATGGAGAAATAGCAATATATAAAATTTATAAGATTAAAAAATGCTAAAGAATGCTAATATAATATTAGAAAAATTCTAAAAATAATATTGAAAAATTCGCTGCTAAATCAAAATAAATAATGCTAAATTTGGCAGTGAAAATGCTAAAAGGGTCACACTGACCCTCTCTCCCCTCTCACCAATATATTCAGACTTTCTGAAAAAAAAAAATTTAATAGTGTGAACTCAGACTATCTGTGTTGAGCTCGATAAACGCCTTTAAAATCAAATTTGCTTAGTTTTAATTAAACTTTAAATGCATACATGCACTTTTGAGGAAAAATAGTTTTCAATTATAAAATTAAGCGAGTTTTGCTCTGAGCAACGTTTGTGCATCTATATATAAATCGGCTAAGGCAAAACAGTTAAGAACACTTTCCTCCTCTGTATATCAACCGATTTGAAAAAAACACACACCATTTGAAAGATGTTTACTTACAGAAGTGCACAATATATATTTTAATAAAATCTGTTCAATATTTTCGGAGTAATAAGCGCTCAAATTAGCTACTAACACATATGTACAAAATAAAAAATTCGTTTTATTTTAATTATGAAATAATAAAAAAATAGGGTGCTCGATTATTCGACATTTTTAAGAAACCGTTTTTCGGAAAATTAAATTTCTTTATTTTACTTTTCCGTGCTGCATGTGGTGATTTATTTAACTTAGAAACATAATATTATAGGTGCAGGGTCCTGAGTGAATTAAAACCTATAAGATGAAAAATGAATAAGAACATGTGTAAGGGGAGCTTTTTGGTACTTTTTCGTTCAACATCTGGTTTTTTGATTAATTTTCGTTAATATTAGACATAGAAAAAAAAAAAATAAAATGCAATGTCCTGAGTGGAATACAATTTACAAAGGAGATTTTATGATACTTTTTTGTTTTTCAATTGATATTTTCTGATATTTTTTATAGTAGAAGATACAATATGAACCACTATGATGGAAAAAATGAATGCTCAAAACATGTAAATTCATATATACTTAGATGTAGTATCTTCATATGAACCTTAAAATTTATGGTCGAATTTTGACCATTAGGCGAACACTCGTATACATAAATAAGCAAGATGGATTTCACGTTTAAAAGCACTTAAGGACGTACAAATTATGGCGATAGCTCCTGAATTTAAAAAATATTGTAAACCTTAACCAAAAAAGTGTACAAGTTTTCATAAAATGGCTTACAAAGGAAATTGGCTAAAAGAATATTTCTTTCAAAATAATAAAAATTTCAGGGATTTTCGTTTACTGTTTCTATTAAGATTTCCGGGATTGGTCATAATACTTATGCTGGCTCTAATAAACTTCAGAAATAAGTCTCTATATTTATCTTAAGCACTTACTATACATATTTGTATTTCGTCGTCAGTGCCATTATCCAACGGGCGTATCCATAACGTAATAGAATTTCCAGCGATTATTAATATGTCGAGGCATTACCGCAAAAAAAGCTTAAGCGACATCATTTTCATTTTTCGTTTTTTTTACCTCCTATTCTAACCTCACTTATATTTATCTCCAAAACTAAAAGAGACGGACAAAAATTTAATACTCATCGTTGTTATTTAGAAAAATAAGCGGGCAGGTGTCTGATACTTTTTTTAAATTCGTCCCTTTTAGGGAGTAAACGGGTAAAACCTGAATTTGAGTACTTTTTTGTCACCCCGTCTATCTTTGAAACCAATAAACGTAAAAATAAACATCATATCACTTATCTAAAAAATACAAATACAAATTCGGTACTTTTTAGAAATTCAAACGTTTAAGGGACGAATTGTTAGTACTTTTTCTTAAAAACTATTTTCTCCATTCTTTGGCTTAAACGTATTAAATGGGCACCCACTACAATATTAAAATTTTTGATAATTCAATGGGGAGAAAAAAGTACCAAAAAGGGGAAATACGGAAAATTAAATTTCTTTCTTTAGCTGTTTGGTTCTACAACTGGTACTTTTTTAATTTAATTACTGTTTTTGTTTTGCACCTAGAACCAAAAAAATTCAACATGCAATATCCTGAGTGATAAGACTCTATTGGGGTTCTTTTTTGGCCTTTAACTGTTACTTTTTAAATTTCCGTTAGTATAAGACTTAAAACATGAAATAAGACATGCATAGTCATGAGTGAATGCGAATCTTTAAAGGGGTCCATTTGTTACTTTTTCGTTCTTTAACTAGTCCTTTTCTTTATTGACATTAATTTTGGACCTAGAAACATAGAATTAAACATGCAAAGTCCTGAGTGAATTAAAATCTCTTAAGTACTAGGTATGTCTCTAACTAGGACTAACTTTTGTTAGGTTTCAGGGCCGCCAAACATCCTATATTAAGAAAATGTTGATTATCGTTTTAGAAGAGATCTACTAAAACAATAGTTTCCGTACTCAAAAAAAAGGAAGCCATTTTAACATGAGTACGTTGATCACCCTCCATTCTGCCTCCAGTCTATCTGTCCACTTGACCGTCCCCTGACGGAATACGAAAGCGACCAAGACGGGACATACAGAAAATTACTGCTACTCCGAAAATATCTTACCAATTTTGAATAGATAGATCAACGTCATTAAAACACACTGGGCTCTTATGTTTTTCAAAGCTTAGCTATTTTTAGGCTATTTTTGTAAATTTTCCACTCTCTTCGAGAGGTAAAATTTTGTTTACAGCAGACATACTATAAAATTCTTTTTTAATAGAGTTTACAAAATACTTTTGTAAAAGTACTTATCAATTTATTAAGAAAAATACCGTTTTAAACATAGAGGAATAAACCCAGAAGCAAAATAATAAAATTGACACCAGTTGTTAAAGTAATCTAATCAATTAGTATCTGATGTTGTCGAAACTTTAAGAACACCTAGCTCTTGACCACATTTGCTCCCATTTTGACCTTTGTTGAATTGACACTATTTTCTTGTCATTCTGACAACGAGCGGTTCGTTGTTGTATACTTATTTTTTTTTAAATAATAAAATTTATTTATTGTCGTCTCGTATTTTTGTTAATCCGACAACACTACTTTTTTTAGTTCTTCTCGATTTGACAACACTTCTTTGTTTTAATAACATCCGCTGTTGATTTTAGTATCATTTTATGCCGGGAACTGCATAAATACATTAGTAAAAGCTAATGACAATGTTACTTATGTCCTTTCCCATTTCAAATGACGATACTTAATACTTATTGACCTACAAGATTCAATATTACTGTAGAAATGTATTAGTAAAGATTTGTTTTATTTATAGTAAGTATGATTGTGTGAGTGCATACATAAATGTACAAATATGTACTTATGTGCTTATGTATTTATGTGTATTATACATTAACTAATGTTATCCATTATCACTTTAACACACACTTATTCTTATTAAATGTGTGTTATGTGTGCCATTTAAATTTGTACATTCGTATGTTCATTTAAAAAGTTAGGTATTGTTTACGGAGGCAGGAATTTATGTAAAAAATAAAAAAATCTCCATTAAAATCTTCAAATCCCAAGTTTTTATGATTATATGTTGTTCAACATATGAGACTTATGTGGACATAAGAACCAAATTAAAATAAAACAAGTAAGAAATTATAGTTGGTCAAGGCCGAACATATGATACCCTACACCACAGTAGTAAAAAGGAATACATTTTTGCGAGTGTACCCTATTTGGGACCCGTGGTCCCGCCATGACAAAATTATGTAATTAAGGTTAAGATTCATATTAAAGTTGATAAAACGATTGCAATCAAATAAGTTTGGACCAAAATTTGTCTAAGTCCCAACATAATAAAATGGTTTATGGGCACAAAGACTATATTCTGGAAATAAGTTTGTATGGGAGCAATGGGAAATTATGGACAGATTGTCACCATTTTTAATCGGTTTGGTTCTTGCAGCAATTCCTGTGTACCAAATTGTATTTAATTATCTCCAAAATTGCGACCTATAATATGCGCACTAAGTTTACATGGACAGCCAGCCTGCCAACCAGCCGGACGAACATTTTTAGATCGACTCAGAAAGTGTTTCGAAGTCGATCGGTATGCTTTAAGGTGGGTAAAGGATCAATATTTTATGGTGTTACAAACATCAGCACAAACTCGTAATACGGTCTCCATATTGTGGTGTGGGTATAAGAAGGATAAAGCTTGTTGTTCAAACAAACAACAGGGCCGGCCAGAGTAGACTTAACGCCCTGTGCAAGATTTTTGTGCGTCATCTCTTTGTCGATGGATATTTTACGAAAGATTTTATTGCGAATTCGTTAAGGAAGGTTCTCATATATACATTAACGAAAGTTACGGAAACAAGAAATTAGTTTTTAAAGATAATTTTGGTTAAAAAACGAACTAAACTTGAAGAATTCACATCACGGCAAAAACCAATAATTTTATACAGGAAAAGTTAAATGCTTTTATTTAAGTTCCATACTATCACACCAATACTACTTCCCTTAATCTTATCCCCAAGTCTCAAGTTAAAGAGCTTTGTATTGGGAATTTCTGTTTATAAGTGGCTTTTGTTTCTGGGTGGGCACTCATTGTAAATTTGCATAACATTAAATCTTTGTGTATCTTTAACTTAAATTGAAACTACTGTTCTACACGCAGTTCTTGATAAATATATTTGTCAAACACAACAAGTCATAAAGTAATTAGAAGTAATGAAATTCAATTATAAGCAATACACTTAAATATGTAGTAATATGTAGTAGACTTTGAAGGCCAATAAGATAATGGAAATACAATTTTATGAAGACTGGTAAGAATGGAGGGGTGTTTTGTGTTGTAAATAACTAAAATATACATAGAGTCATTGTTACCGCTGTGATACAAAAGTATCATTTTTACCATTTTTTAACGCTCTTGATACCTTTTGTGACCCTTTTTTAAATTACCCTGTTGTATCATGTTTAATTATTTCGTGCTACTTGTTGACACTTTAGAAATAGCAATAACATCTCTGCTTCAGCTTAACGAGTGTTTTCGAAATTACCATTGCTTAAAAACATACTTGGGAGTAGACTTAAAGTAAAAACTTGGAATTTCATGCTTTCGTCTCTTAATTTGTTCGAAACGGATCCGGAAGATTGGACTTAAAGTGAAGAAAGCACATTCCGAAAAAGTAGTTAGCATGCATTAAAAGTTTGTTTTTAAACGTTCTAAATTAAGTTTTCGATTGTAAAGTACTAATTAAAACTAAATGTAAAGTTTCCCTAATAACATAGCTTATTATTGAATACCTTAAAATATTAACAAATAAATAAAGTGTAGTTCTATGAGCACAGCCTGCCTGATATAAATATTTTTTGGTCCCTTTTTGCCCTTTTTGCGACCACTTTTTTTGGACATACTGCTTATAAATGCCTGACCCTTTTTACTTTGAAATGCCCTTTTTGTGGTCCGTTTTTTGAAAAATCCCCTTTTTTTAGAAAATTTCTAATGGCAACGCTGCATAGAGTATCATATGGGAGCATTGTAAACATATATTTTCTTAAAAAATCTTGTTATCACAGAAAAAAAACTTGTTTTGACAAGAAAAAACTTTTTTTAAAAGTGCCAAATCTTTAAAAGAAAATACCAAAACGTATTAGGAATTCATTTTATTTAAAGGTATAAAAAAATTAAACATAAAATAGTTTACTACATACACACATATTAAAAAAAAAACAATACATATAAAAACAATACATAAAATAAAATTCATTTAGGAGATCTTTTTCTTGGGACTAAGACAATATAAAAAATTTTAATCAGTATTGTGGTTATTTTGTTGAACCATTTATGGTTTTTAATCCAAATTGTTTCATATTTTCAATTAGGCTCAAGTTCATTAAATTTAATTTTATTTAAGAATAGGCATAAATATTTTATATTCTTACCATTTTTTGTTAAATATTTATCCATGACTTCCGCACTACAAAGTTTTCTACAAACTTTCAATGTATAAAAACACTGTTGTACCAATAAAGGAGTGAGACAATATAAAATCGTTTAATTGTCTAAAACATCATTTAATATTTTTATCCAATAAACTGCAAATTTTAAGTTATGTATTAATAAAAAACTTGAAAAACTTTAAATAAATTTAAAACTTTTGGCATCTCAAAAAACTTGCAAAAAAAAGGGAAATCTTGACAAATGGCAACGCTGATTGTAAACAATAATTAATATTAAAGCAGGGATGAGACAATATAAAATCGTTTAATTGTCTAAAACATCATTTAATATTTTTATCCAATAAACTGCAAATTTTAAGTTATGTATTAATAAAAAACTTGAAAAACTTTAAATAAATTTAAAACTTTTGGCATCTCAAAAAACTTGCAAAAAAAAGGGAAATCTTGACAAATGGCAACGCTGATTGTAAACAATAATTAATATTAAAGCAGGGATGATAAATTGCTTTTTCAAAATTGTACTTAATTCAGTAAAAAATTGTACTTTTGGACCATAATTTTACTAAAGCCCAAAAAATATGTGTTACTAGTTTTATTTTTAGAATAAAGCTTCGTTCCCAATAGGTAGCAACATTTTCACTGGTGTTCAAAATACAGCAACAATTTTTTTCACAAACTCACACATTTTACGTCAAGAGACCGTTTGCATATTTTGCCTACAACAATATTACTTATTTATAATTATTTTTTAAAAAATTTTGTTAAAATTTTTATTGAAAACTTAATAAAATTATTATAAAAGTCATTTTCAATTTCGTACAAATAGTTCTGAAGTAGACTCAACTTTTTTAAAAAACTTTAGTTACATTTTTGTTCAAAAAATTAATGGAAAATATATGAAATACTTTGAGAAGAAAGAATTTTGAAGGAAAATCGAAATTGTTTCTACCATTGTGAACGAAGATTTACAACAAATGTATTAAAATTCACTTTTACCGTACATTTAAGTTTTAAATATATAATTGGCACTCAACAAAAAGAAAAATCAAGTAAATAATAGGGAATTAGCAGAAAAGCAAAAGTTCGAATTTTTATGCTGATGCTTAGAAGTTAACTTTTTTTTTTTTGTGTTCTTGAAGATAAAATGAGAATCGGGTTTTTACAACTTTCTCCCAAATGTTAACCTTAACAATTTAACAAAAAGAATCTAAAAATTATTTCTTTTTATAAGTTACTTACTTACTTTTTATATAAAACATTTTTATTTTTCGAATGAATTCTATGAGGTTGGTTTAAGCAAAAAGTTTGTGAAATATTGAAGGAATAGAACTATTACAAAGAAGTTTTATAAAATTGAGATTAACCTCATAGAATTCATTCGAAAAATAAAAATGTGTAATTGAAAAAATTTAATGTACATATATTCAAAATAAAAATGAGAAATTTTTGAGAAATTGGATTTAACAGCTGACGAACAGCTGTTCTAAAGAGTTTTTGAATTTGCCTTGGTTGTGGTATAATTGACAATAAAAAATCGTCATTAATTTCTTTTGTTTACTAAAATATTAGAGGTATAAATTCGAACATAAAACCTTTTTATCTACACAGTTTTGGTATTAAACATTCCATTGTAGTACTAACTGAAACTTGGATCCGTGATTAACCTGGAAAATCATCCACAACTCTGAAATTATGTGTAATAAATTCCAAATTTATAGACGTGATAGATTTGGCAAAGATGGTGGAGGGGTTTTGATTGCAGTTTCAACTGTTTTACCATCTGAAAATAAACCTCCAACGAAAATCCAGGAAATTGAATTCCCTTCCGTATGCTTTAAATTTGAATCGAAAAAGTCAGAGTATATGAACTCTTCCTCCAGTATACAGTTAACGATTATATGAGTAACATAACATATTGTCAATACTTAGAGAGTTTAATCTCCCAAACATAACTTGGTCAGAAAAACCTGGCAAAAATTATTTGTACACCTCCTTAAACTTAGAGGAAAATAACGAATTATTGGACTCTGAATCAGATTTAGGTCTTCTCCAAATAAACAAAAGATTTTGGGAAGATGGCTTGATCTGGTTTCTAGATCCACCTGAGGATTTCAGCATACAACGCATTAATCCTTTAACAACACCTGAGGACAATTATCATCCTGCTCTGAAAATTTCCTTGTTTGTTCAAGTCCGACAAGTTGCAAAATCAAATGTTAATAAGAGCAAAGTTTTTGACTTTGGAAATGCTGACTTTAATATGTTCAATCACCTTCTCGCTACGGAATACTGATTTACTTATTATCTACCCAATAATTTGTCCCTCACTAAAATTAATTCTACTTTAAAACACTTTTATGATGGCTCATTTAAAGTCTTTAGAGAATCCAATAAAAAGTAAAACAACATGCAGTGGTACACAATGTAATGCAAGAAGACTTTCTAGTTTTGTAGTTCTGTGTCTTAGGGATTGACACAGAAGAGCCAAATAACCTTCCTTGGAGCCTCGAACTGCTGGGCACTAAACTTTTGTTTGTTAACTTTGGAAGGTTATAATTACAATCACTCAGAAGAGTGGAGCCTCGAACTGCTGGGCACTAAACTTTTGTTTGTTAACTTTGGAAGCCTACAATTATAATCACTCTTCTGAGTGATTGTAATTATAACCTTCCAAAGTTAACAAACAAAAGTTTAGTGCCCAGCAGTTCGAGGCTCCAAGGAAGGTTATTTGGCTCTTCTGTGTCAATCCCTAAGACACAGAACTACATGGTCCTTCGACAGTTCAATCAGTGCCTTAAGAAATACAAGGAAAGAGAAGAAATTACAACAACTAATTGGTAAAGCTAGATCATCATCAAAGCAGCATGAGGTAAAGCAAAATTCAAAGAAACTTAATACTTCAGTATCAAAATATTCGTGAAAATGTAAGTACGCAAAACCTATAATTTGTGCCCATAAAAAACAAAAAGAAAAAGAGAAAATAATAATAAAATAAAAAGTAAAAAATTAGAATTACAAAAAAAAAACGAGTTGTGTACGACATTAAAAGTACCTACACATGTATGAGAAAAGGTTTATGCAATTTGAAAATAAGAAAAGTGTTAAAATTATTAAAATCAGAAAAAAGAAAATTGAAAAAAAAAAAAATTTTAAATGGAAATAAAAATTTTGTGTGGAAAAAAAAAGTAGAAAAGTGTGTGTAAGAAATTAAAGAAACAACGAGAAAGAAGAAAAGTGTGTGAGAAAAGAAGGAAAAATTTATGTTTCAAAGAAAGAAAATAAATAGTTGAAGAAAATTAAAAAAAAAAAAAAAAATGATAATAAGAAATTTTGAAAAAGAAAATACCTATATATGTATACTTACCATAAAAAAAAAATAAAAATTTTAAATTTCGAGAGCTTTAAAAATTTGGATACCTACTTCATTTACGAAAATTCCGTTATATTTGTGGAATAAGAAATAATAAAATAAAAAAGACCTTGAATAGACAAGGTCAAGGAGAAACTCATGTAAGTAAAGAGAAAACAAAAACATTGTCATTAAATTCGCTTCTTTCAAATAAGATTTGTTGCACTCCTTCCTTATAAAAGTTAAATCCAAGAATACTTTGTCCGGTTTTCTCTTAATCGTAATTCGGTTTCATTTGTTTGCTTTCTCTTAACATAAAGATAAAACAAAATTATCTCGGATTTCTCAGTAATTGCTTAATTTAAAAAGAAGTTTTTGCATAAATTTTCGTTTGATTGATGCTCTTAACATATAGAAGATAAAAATTCTCGAGTTGCGGATTAAGCTCTTTATTAATTCTCTTGAAAGATTATTAAAACCAAAAACACACACACACACACACACACACACAAAAAATATTCCCTTACCCTGCGGCCACACGATCAAGTTGTTCTTGATAGTCTTTTACATATACTGCTTGTCAAAATTTACAAAATTGAGAGCTGTGACGTAGGTGGCACTCAATTTACTTTCAAGATGCCATAAAAAAAACAATTTATAAAGACAAACATGTAATCAGCTGTTAAATTGAAAGTAAATTGCCAAACAAATGGAAAGGTGAAATTGAAAGCCATCTCGTGGTCAATTTAAAAAGTGTGAGTGTGTTAGTAAAAAAATGAGAGAGTTGAGTAAATTGAATGGAATTGAAAGGCAAAACTTGATCGTGTGGCCACCAAGTTAATCGCTGCTTCCACTCATAAATTGGAGCTTACACATTAAATTGTATATTTAATTATAGTTAAAGAGTTATTATCATTCTCTTTAATAATCTAAAACCCACCCCGAAAACCAATCTTATTTGCATATACTCATAAATTCGTAATAACACTAAAAATTGCATACATACTCTTTTTTCTACATACTTTTAATAAGTCGCTACGATCTCTTAAACATGCTCAAATTATATTTATACATACATATTTACAAACAAATAATAATTTAAACACTTCAAGTGAGCAGACGAACCGCTCATACCTCAACCCACCCCAATGTGAACTTTGTGAAAAAATAAATTTAATTAAATAAAAAAAAACCCTCAAATTCTTCTCATTTAATGTGAGAAACAGCATAGCTAAAAGGTAAGCACCCACTATTAAAATCCCCTACACCAAGAATAGAAAACTAATCTCTTGTTTTCTTTCTTCTTTTTTTACCCCTAATAATTATAATTTCTCTGACGAGCGATTATAATTATCATTGGCTAAAGACTTCTCGATTTCTGTTCCCCAAGGAAAAGAGAATCTTTGGCCAATTTATAATAATTTAGGCCACCCAAAGGTCAATTTTATTCACTAAACTTTTGTTTGTTAACTTTGGAAGGTTATAATTACAATCACTCAGAAGAGTGATTATAATTGTAGGGTAAGGGAAACAAATAAATAAAGGTAAATTAATATGGATCTCTTTCCAAATTATGTATCTTTATTTGAGAAATGGGGATGAATGTAAATACCTTTTATTTTCCTAGAGTTTAAGAGTAGGCGCGTGTAGTCGGGAATATCCACACTGGGAAACGGCCAGATATTAATCTTCTTTGTAGGGTTGAGTTAGGTTAGTATTTAGATTGATTTTAGAGTAACAAAAAATAGATTTAAGTGTATTTTAAGTTCAATAATTTAGGTAGGTATTTCTTTATTTAAATGTTAGATTAAGTTTATACAATTCTAGTATGGTTAAATTTCAACTTATTAGAGCTGTTGCTAAGGCGCAAGTGGCCGATACATAAAATTTACTTTTAGCTATTAACATATCTTCGCTTCGAAGATAGCCGAAGCTGTTTGGAATAATTCCGTAAGTACTAAATAATCATAAATTCATTTTCATTAGTATAAGAACAATGGCTTTTAAACTGTAATTATAATATTAATTTAGAAATTACAACTCAAACTTTTATCGTTACAATTCATTTAAATTCAAATATTAAATTCAAATTATTTACATTATAAATTATTATAACATAACAATTCAGATTAAATATTTTTAATTCATTTTACATATTTTTATTATATATACTAAAGTATTTTAAATTCATTTCACATATTATTAATTAAAAATTTGAAAATTAATTTTTTTCTACATATTATAAAGTATTGTTCAAATCTAGTTTGAACATGGCGCCGGCCCAGGCCTTTTTCTGCTGCTTATGCGTTGTATTTCACACACAAAACGTTGGCCAGTGACTTAATGGCCTCGGCCAATAGTCGTCCATTTAAACGGGGTTCTGCCCCATTGGCTTGTTGCGCTGCAAGCTGTTGTGTGTGCCGTTGATTTTGTTGTGTACGGCGTTGTTGCTGCTGGCGACGCTGTTGTTGCTGGCGACGCTGTTGTTGTTGGTGCTGGTTACGTTGTTGAGTCCTCATTCTGTGGGTGGATCTGCTAGGGGTTCTGCTGGGGGTTCTGCTTGATGCAATTGCCCTGACAGGGGTGGTTCTCATGACCACCGTGGCTTCTTGCTGCTGCTGTTGGCGCGTCGACAAATGCAGCATCGTGTGATGCTGTTGGTTGCACCGTCTGCACGCTTCCTCTGAGGTGCACGAGTTTAACGAATGACTTCTGGCCAAGCAGTTAAAGCAATAGCGCAAGTTGCTGACCACTTCACGCCGTCTTTCTACTGACATCTTCTGAAACCTCCGGCAGTATTTTAATCCGTGATACCCCCGGCAGATCACACAGTAAAATACCTCCAAATCCCGCGGCTGACTCCGCTCGCCACTAGGGTCCCGTCTTGGGCTTGGCACTCGTGTGGCGGTTAATCTGCGATTAGACCTGCTACTAAAGAGAAGACACAGAAAAGAAACATATAACATTGAGTTAGTAAATGATGCAAATATCGGATGGAATGGGAAATGGTTGTGTTGTATTAGTAGACGTGGAATCAAGAGGCTGGATGAGAGGAATGGAGAACTAGGGTAGTTTTAGTAAATGTTATTAATAGTAAATAAAAATTTATGTGAATTCATGAGTCATTGCGAAATATACGAAAAAGTTTAATATAACGACCAGGTATGAGCGCGATATGGACACTACGTACAACGTAACATCAGTTACTCAAAAACGGCAAATAGCATAGTTTTACTATGGGCCTTGTCACTAGCCCACAGGATGTGCGTACCTCTGCTATACGAGCGTTCTTATCAGTACCACTAAAGGTCCTTTCAATCATCCCTAGACGCCATTCGTGGGGAGGTAACAAGTCGTCAATTACGACTACTAAATCGCCTATCTGCCGGTTTGGAGCTGAGTTCTGCCATTTATAGCGCTTATGTAAGGAGTTCAAATAATCTTCTTTCCATCGCATGGCAACCTGATGACTGATAACTTTCAACCTTTCCCATCGGTTTATGACAGACATGTTTTGGCCGGGTTGTTCGGGGAAGGCCATTAAAGGGGCACCTCTTAAAAAATGTCCTGGAGTTAGGGCTGTCAAGTCTGACGGGTCTTCTGAAAGGGCAGAGATTGGCCGTGAGTTTAATACGCCTTCAATACGAGCTAGTATGGTGGAAAACTCCTCAAAGTTGAATTTGTGCGCGCCTGCGATGCGCTTGAAATGGAATTTAAAGCTCTTCACAGCGGCTTCCCATAAGCCGCCCATATGTGGAGCGTGAGGCGGTATAAACCTCCATTCAAACCCGTGGGCCAAATATTTTTGTGCTATATCTTCAGCTGCGTTTCGTAAAAATGTGGCAAATTCGCGTTCAAGAACCCTACTGGCACCAAGAAAGTTTTTACCGTTGTCCGATGTAACCCTTCGGGGGAGGCCCCGCCTCCCGACGAAACGAGCAAATGTAGCCTGAAACGCCTTTGAAGAAAGTTCAGAGCATGCCTCCAAATGGACAGCTTTAGTACTAAAGCATACAAATACGCATACGTATCCTTTTACGTAAGTGGATTTGCGTAAAGGCGATATTCTCAGCTCAAATGGCCCAGCAAAGTCAACTCCTGTTGTTTCAAATGGTGGTGATAAAGTGCACCGTTCAGGTGGTAAGGGAGCCATAATCTGAGAACAGGCTTGCTGTTTTTGAATAATGCAAATTTTACATTTTCGAATTATGCTTTTTACTCGTGGTTTAAGCCTCGATACAAAATACTCAGATTGTACGATTCTGCACATTTGTCTGCATTCAGCATGATAGAGGAATGTGTGCAAATATTGTAAATACAGTTGACAAAATTGCGAATTACCTGGTAATATTATAGGGTACCGCTCATTATATGGGAGAGTTGACTGGACTAGTCTGCCATTTGCCCTAATAATTGAATATGAGTCCAAAAATGGGTTTAAAGGTTTTAGAGGACTTTTATTTAGCACATTTTCACCGGCTTGCAGACATTTGTACTCTTCACTGTAAAAATTTTCCTGAGCCAAGGCAATCAGGCGCAATTTTGTAAATTTCATTTCCTCATGTGTTAGATTTATTAGATTCTGTGACTGAGACCTTACCCCTTTAGGTTCCTTGCATTTTTTATAAAACCTGAATAAATAACATACAACGCGTAAAGCCTTACTATAAGAAGAGAATCTACTCAGGATGTCGTCATCCTGAACTTCAGTATGCAGCGCTTGGGTTAAATTTGTAGGTACCTCTGTAGGTTTGAGGGGATTTCTTTTTGGCCATTCTGTTGCGGGTTTAGTCAGCCATGTTGGTCCATGCCACCAAAGGGAATTGTGTACCAAGTCTTGAGGTCTACAGCCTCTTGTTCCTATATCGGCAGGATTATCGTGAGTAGGGACGTGTCGCCACGTCGCATCTGGTACCAAGATGTGAATCTGAGAGATTCTATTCGCGACGTAGGTTTCCCAAGAAGAGGGAGGCTTTGACAACCAACCTAGCGTTATGGACGAGTCTGTCCATAAATATATTTGCTTTGTCTCTAGCTTTAACGATGTCATGACATACTTAACCAGGTTTGCAAGCAAGACTGCACCTGTGAGCTCTAACCGTGGTAGTGAAATTGTCTGTATCGGGGCGACTTTGCTTTTAGCTACTACTAAATTAGAGAACGTATTGTGTTTACTGTTCTGACAACGCATGTATACCGTGGCACAGTATGCCGCTTTGGAAGCGTCTGAAAACCCGTGAATTTCGATGGTGTCAGAGGGCAAATACTGCAACCATCTTGAGATAGAAATTAGTTTAACTTGGGATAGATCCTGGACTAGGGTGTTCCAGGTTTGCAGTGACTCAAAAGATACTTCGTCATCCCAATCTAGGCCTTCTAGCCATAATTGTTGGATGAGAATTTTTGCCCTTATTACTATTGGCGTGATCCATCCTGCTGGATCAAAGAGTTTTGCCACTGAAGACAGAATCTGACGTTTGGTATTTTTTGTGGAATGTTCAAATGGTGAAAAAGTGTAAGTAAATGTGTCTGTTAGGGCATTCCATTTAATACCAAGGGTTTTTGTGGAACTGGTATCGTGAAAACGAAGGAATTCTGAATTATACAGATCCTCTTTAGGTAAATGGGATAAAAGGTTTTGATTATTTGCGGTAATTTTCTTAAGAGGAAAACCCGCTGACTTTAGGGTTTCAATCAGCTGACTTTGGGCTTCTAAGGTTTCTTCTAACGTATGACCTCCGGTCAAAATGTCATCGACATAGGTCTCTGAGCGCAGTATTGATGCTGCTTTAGGGTGTGTGGATTCAGAATCAAAGGCGAGTTTCAACAGGGTCCGAATTGCGAGATATGGGGCACAGTTAACTCCGAATGTTACCGTTTTCAATTCATAGTCCTTAATCGGGCCGTTATCGTCTGGCTGAAACAAAATCCTCTGAAACGGTGTATCAGCAGGATGTAAACGTATCTGGCGATACATTTTTTCAATGTCGCCATTAAAAACATATTTATATCTTCTCCAATTGAGAATTATTGAGATTAAATCGCTTTGCAGTGTAGGCCCCGTATATAAAACGTCATTCTGCGAAAATTGCGATTTTGTTTTCCTAGAGGCATTAAATACAACTCTAAGTTTTGTTGTTTTGTGATCCGGGCGCAATACACCATGGTGAGGTAAATAAAATGACCCATATTTACCGTCAGAGTTAATTTCACCTGGTGATGTTTCATCCATATGACCAAGAGTGAGGTACTCCTTTATAACAGCCTTGTATTGTGACTGAAGGTCGGGATTTTTGGCCAGTGATTTTTCCATGCTCGAGTACTGAGCCAAAGCTATGAATCGAGATGACCCTAGAAATATTTTGTCTGGAAAATCAGGTCTGAATGGTAACCGAACGACGTATCTACCATTTTCATCTCGAGTTGTTGTTTCGCTATAAAATTTTTCACAAAACTCATCTTCCACTGACCTTGAGGGAGTTATCGGAATTTCTTCCTGCTCCCAAAACTTTTTTAAAAGCGCATTTAGCTCGGAAGTTTCAGCTTTAACAACTGTCGTTGTGAACGTCTGAATCGATTTAGTTTTCATGGGACCACTCAGCACCCAGCCAAAGATCGTATTGTAGGCCGATGTTTGACCACAAATGTTTTTCTTTATACCTTCAATGTTTAAGGAGTGCTGATAATCGTTTCCCAAAATTAAATCTATCTGTGAAGATTCATTAAACGTTGGATCTGCTAGATCTAATTCAGCCAAATCGGTTGAGTAAGGTAATTGGCGCAATTGGCGCAATTGGCTTGAAATTGTCTTGAGGTGCTAGGAACATTGTCCTGGTTATTTGTACTAGAGCTTTGCGTACTATTTTGGGTGTTGGTTCTAGAGATTTGAGTGTTATCTCGGGACGAATTTTGATTTGAACCGCTTCGACTTGTTGCAAAGTCTCTATATTGCGCGGTTTCGGCCGATTGAGTGGGATTTTGTACTCTTTGTCTCATATGCAGTAGGGTATGATGGGATTTTTTGCATTGTAAGCATGTATGTTTGCTTTTGCAATTTGATTTAAGGTGAGACGAGGCCAAACAATTATTGCAAAATTTGTTTTTAAATACATAATCTACTCTTTGCTGCACCGTAAAGGCTCGAAATTTTGGACATATTCGCAAAGAGTGATTTTCTTTGCATAACTTACAAGATAAGCTTAAGTTATCTTGCGACATGTACGTTTGTACATCAAGATTGGGTGTATCTGACAACGTGAAACAATCTTTAGATGCTTTTATGCTATTAAGACGTTCTACCGCTTCATATCTGTCCACAAGGAATTGGGACATTTGGGTCCACTTGGGAAGCTCACGTGGTGAAGTGAGAGATTGCTCCCATAACGATAATGTTACATGTGGAAGTTTAGTAGAGATAAGACGTATCAGAATAGGGTCCCAGCTCTCCACGTCGACGCCAAGCGTTCTGAGAGTTGCTAGGGAATCATTAACTGAAGATTGAATTCTTCGAATTGATTCGCTTTCTTCAGTTTTAGCCGAGGGTATATCAAATAATATCTTAATTTGGTTGTCAACCAAAACTCTTTTGTTTTCATAGCGTGTTGTAAGAGCATTCCACGCTAGTTCAAAATTTTCATTAGAAAGAGGATATCTTTTAACTATTGCCCCAGCCTCCCCTCTTGTTTTATTCCTGAGGTGATACAGTTTCGTAACTGCCGTAAGCTTAGGGTGGCTAATGTATACGGCCGTGAACATGTCACGAAACGAAGGCCATTGCTCATAGCTTCCTTTGAAAATTTCGGTATCACAAGGTGGAAGTTTAATAAGCGATGTGTCGGCAACAAAGTTTTGAGTGGAAGCCCGCTGGGGTACAGAAAATGGTGCCGTCGTATTGAAGCATTGCATATGGGAAGTGTCACTTTGAAAGGTTTTCACCAAATCTACGATTTGCGAGTTGCAATGATAATAAGCTTCAGTACACGCTTCAAAATTTGTTTTTGCTATTTCTTTAAATTCAGGGTCTATTAAGTCCCCTGAAGCTGTCATTACCCCTTCGTAAGAAACTTCCAGCTTGGCCCATCGTGATTCTAAATCCTTTAATTTGATTCCGAGAACTGATTCAGTCTGATCTTCGACATGAATCGTATTAAACTTTTGGCAAAATTGTAGCAAATGATCACAGCTAAATACAAATTGATCCCTTTGAATAGAGTTAGCAGCATTTTGCGAAGTTGTATTCATTTTGAAGAAGTGGCTTTAAGAAATTTTTATTTGATATTGTTACCTCTGATTATTTTTGTATTGGGCTATAACGCATAGAACTTGGTAATATTAATAGCTAAGTTCAAATTTACATTAATAAAAAAAAAGTTTTACCTTTATATAGTATTTGTCGTGATACAAGGCTATTCCTAATTTAGTTTGCAAATTGGGTAGGGGCTATAAATAGCACTAGATAATAATGTTCTAGTTTAAATATAAAATTTAATAGGGTGTGCAATAGTTGGATTTATACTTGCTCCATGGAGTTTAGGGCTAGAGTATTTATCTAGGTATGTTGTCTAATTTTGCAGGAATAATTAAGCAATCAAAAAATTAAACCCTTCTATTGAACAAAAAAGTGACGAAATTATATGGCAAACTTTCTTTTCATTAAAGGCTTCCAAAGGCCGAAATGGTAACCTTAATTGTGAGGTAGGTGTAAATAGTTCATGAAAATTCTGAAATATAGGACTATAGCTGCAGATGCAAATATAGATTCTTAATTTAAGAAGAAAAGGTTTTCATTAATTTGGGGCTATCTGAGCATAGCACTAGATATAAAATTTCTAGTTTCAAATTCTTCCTAAAAACTGTTTCTGTTTTGGTTTTATGAGATTATAGCATAATCGTTTCTACGATAATTGAGATCAATTTTAAATAGGGTTATAATAAGATGCTTTTTTTTCTTTATGTAACGCTTATAACATAAAAAATAATAAAAAAATAATTAAAATAAAAAAAATTTTTGTTCATAGGTTTAATCAATTTTAAATAAAATACTTAAATTGATTGATATTTCAATATTTAATTGTTTATGACAATGATTTCCAAGCCCATTTATTTTACGTTTTCGTGCACGCAGGGATAGCTCAGTTTTTATACACAACTGCAATTCTTATTAAAAAAAACCATTTAATTTTTTGAAACATTAATTTTATTTGTTATTTCTATTTATTTTTTAGTTATAATGTATGTTGTATTTAATTAAATTTTAATAAATAAAAGTACATAAAAAAAATATTCATAAATAGAAAAAAAATTGTTGTTCTAAATTTTATTATTTCCCACTTTTTAATTCGAGTGTGCCACCATATGTGCAAGCGAGTGTATGAGACCTTTTACTGATGGGAACTAAAATTTATGTATATTCCAGGATACTTCCCAACAACCGGTCTGTTCTTGTACTTGTATGCACAATCGACCATATGATCACACTGGAACTAAAGATTATGTATATTCCAGGAAACTTCCCAACATAAGGTCTGTTTTTGTGTTAAGAATGCACATCAGCCAACAATCAAGAAAAATTGAGTAAAATGAAATGAGCACACGTTTGTTAATTAAACAGAGTACTTTCACAAAACAACCCTTAAACTCTTACATATATATATTTTTTCCTTACTACTTGCGGTTCCGAAGTTTCCTTAATGTATTAAATTCTGTTTTATAAATCCGCAAACAGTTAATTGAAAAAAATTATTTATAAAAATAAATTATTCATAAAAATAAATTATGGCATGGGTGGTCAGTTTAAACTGAACTAAATTTCAATTTTTATCATAAATTAAATTCAAACAAATTTAATTTACCTTTATGTTTGCATTCCAATTCTTTATTTTAAGTTTGTGTTAATACAGCTAACTTTTTTACTCTTAATTTTGTAACTAACAAATTCATCAACAATTTTCCTTTTCTTTGTAATTTTACCTTAGCGTTTCTTTTTATCGTGGTTGACTGTATTTTTCTTCCAACGTCTCTTTTCCGTAATTTCCAAAAGCAATCACTTGAATATTGGTGTTGAGTAAGAGCTTGAACAGGATTTCCAGTATGTAAAATTACTCAAATTGGTTTCTCTTCCTTCTTCTCCTTTTGTGAAGAGATATTTAAAATTTTTTTTTCTTTTCAATTTTCACTTTAATTTATTCAATGTGTTAAACACTTGAATATAAACACAAACCAATAGCTTGATGTTTAAGAGAACGCATGAATTTTTATCTTTTAATAACTTTTTTTTATTAACCTTATTAGATTTTTAAAATTTAAACAAATATTCCATTGTTTAAACTTTAATAAGAGAGCGCAATGACCGTTTATACGGTTCTATTTTAAGAGTTCACAATTTACTTGATAAAGAGCAAGCAATAAATTTTTTCCGCGTACGTTATTACAAGAGTGTTTGAGGTTATACGAGGGTACGCATGATAATTCGTTCAATAAATTAGAAAAGGGTTTACAAAATCGAATGTTATTTACTCAACTTACTAATTGAATGGGAATAATTTTATTTCAATAAAATTATAACCACTAAGTTAAAACTTTTTTTTCGCTTTCGATGTCATCAAATTTTAAATTGAATTAAATTGAGTTTTAATTTAACTATAAATTAAATTGTAACTAATGAAAGTTAAATTTAATTTCGAGATTACGCTTTTAGTTTATTTCGCTTTTGTTCTTTTTAGTATTCAACTTTCAATTTTCAATTTAAATTATTAAAAAAATTTTCCAGGACATAGGTTACTCTATTTTTGTTGTCGCGGAGTGTACCCGTTTTACTTATTTATTATTTGGTTTTTTTTCCAATGGTAATATAATATATGTAAATGTGTATATATGTATAAATGTGTGTGTTTAAGTTATTATCCATAGGTCACTGGTTCAGATCCGGTTCGAAGGACCATGTAGTTCTGTGTCTTAGGGATTGACACAGAAGAGCCAAATAACCTTCCTTGGAGCCTCGAACTGCTGGGCACTAAACTTTTGTTTGTTAACTTTGGAAGGTTATAATTACAATCACTCAGAAGAGTGATTATAATTGTAGGGTAAGGGAAACAAATAAATAAAGGTAAATTAATATGGATCTCTTTCCAAATTATGTATCTTTATTTGAGAAATGGGGATGAATGTAAATACCTTTTATTTTCCTAGAGTTTAAGAGTAGGCGCGTGTAGTCGGGAATATCCACACTGGGAAACGGCCAGATATTAATCTTCTTTGTAGGGTTGAGTTAGGTAAGTATTTAGATTGATTTTAGAGTAACAAAAAATAGATTTAAGTGTATTTTAAGTTCAATAATTTAGGTAGGTATTTCTTTATTTAAATGTTAGGTTAAGTTTATACAATTCTAGTATGGTTAAATTTCAACTTATTAGAGCTGTTGCTAAGGCGCAAGTGGCCGATACATAAAATTTACTTTTAGCTATTAACATATCTTCGCTTCGAAGATAGCCGAAGCTGTTTGGAATAATTCCGTAAGTACTAAATAATCATAAATTCATTTTCATTAGTATAAGAACAATGGCTTTTAAACTGTAATTATAATATTAATTTAGAAATTACAACTCAAACTTTTATCGTTACAATTCATTTAAATTCAAATATTAAATTCAAATTATTTACATTATAAATTCTTATAACATAACAATTCAGATTAAATATTTTTAATTCATTTTACATATTTTTATTATATATACTAAAGTATTTTAAATTCATTTCACATATTATTAATTAAAAATTTGAAAATTAATTTTTTTCTACATATTATAAAGTATTGTTCAAATCTAGTTTGAACAAGTTTAAAAACCTTAAAAATAAGTACTATAAGAAAAATAAAAAGTCATAACTATCGACAGACTATGCTAGATATGCAGCGAGACAACAACTTAGCAAATATCCAATATAACAATGATTTACAAAGTGATACAAGATCTTTTTATCACTTTATGAACTAAAAACTACGAGAATCTATCTGGTTATCCTTCTATAATGAAACTAGGTGACATAGAATCCTCAAATGATTCAAATAAATGTTGCCGTATGCATATTGTTGAATCCCAAGAAAAACCTTGATAACCAATATGCATGTGGCAGTGTAAATAAAACTGAACTGTCAAAATAAAATATAGGTTTTTGTTTTTATTTTTGTTTTTTCTTTACCCAATTACAACTTCATTTAGAGTTGACAAAAAAATCAACCAATTGTAGTACGGGACTGTAAGAAAAGATAAACTCACTGTTAATTGTTGTTGTTACAGGTAAAACTAAGGCTCATAATTCTTATTCGCTTAACAGTTTTATTTGTATAATATCTTTAGTTTTTCTAAAATCTTTGGATGAAGTTTCCTGACGATCTGCCCTGACGACTGAGATTTTTCCACAGAACAGCGAAAGACGCTTCTTTAGTCGTTTAAGTCGTGGGAAAAGATTATGTAACGAGTCTTTCATGTCAAGTATCGTATAAGACCCATGTAGATATTATCTTACTACTCGTGAAATGTTCGCCGTATAACTGTTGAAAATATGATTTATACAGAGAGTCGTAAAAGATTCATTCGATGAGGGTTTGACAAAGGGAATATTGTTGTTTTTGTACTCTGAAAATAACGATTTAAAGATTTTCTTAGGACTTGCATATTATAGCTGTACCTAAACCTAAAAAGCGGCATGCGTTTTCTAGTTTTTGAATAGAGCGTCCTCAACGCTCTTCAATTGGAATAACCGATTTTGACAGCTCGTTTAATAATAAAGTTTGCCGCTATTGTTAATTAATAATGGAAATTTAGCTATTTTTTTGGCCCATCTACGTTTTTATCTTCATTTTTATTTATAATTTGTGGCTTTTATAAAACAATAACGCTATCACTACTGTTCGTGACACAACGTTGACGCCCTGGCTTTGGTATGGCATATCACCGTAAAACCTAAGCGAAAGAAAGCGTTTCGCATTCCGCTCTTGTTAAGGTATGTCTGTTAAACATCGCAAATCGGCACTTTGCTAATTTCGGAACAAAAAATCTTCAAAATGACGATAAATCGTCAAATCTGGCAGCCCTGATTCCAACATGGATTTAGAAAAGGACGTTCGACTTCTACTTATCTTTTGGGATTTACAACTTCATTGATATCCTCATTCTATTCTGGCATGCAAACTGATACCTTTTATACAGATTTTAGTAAAGCATTTGATAAAGTACAAGATATAATATGAACAAGTTAGATAAAATCGGCTTCTCGTTCACTTCTAAAAGTCCACATACACAGAAAAAAAAAAAATAAAATTGATTTCAGTGAAAAAACTTGTTATATTAATTATGTAATTAATTAACCAGTAAAAAAATTATTAGTATCAATTAAACTTTTTATTCAATTAATTAAATTTGTAATTAAAAATAGTATTATTTTTAATTAATACTTTCATGTTAAACAATTTAAGAGAAGTTTTTCGGTAATATCTAAGGGCAGATATCAGTGCATATTGTTTGTAATATACTATACCTGTTCCAACCAAAGTCCCTGATGATAGTCACTTGGGTCCAGTCTTATACTTATTATTCATTAATGATTTACCATAGTGTATTAAATACTCGAAAATATTAATGTATACAGATGATGTAAAGCTTTTCCTAAGCTACAAAAATTCAACTATGTTTTCATTACTCCAAGATGAGCTATACGGTATAAAAATCTTAAAATCTCGAATTCAAAAGTCCCAAATCGCTAACTAATGCTTCTTAGCATTGCCGGCCGAAAGTCTTGTCTCCTCCATGACACAACAAATACCGTCTTCGCTAACTAAAGCTTTCTAAATTGCCAACCTTCGGTCGTGCGCAAAGATTTTCTTCTCAGAGAAGTTTTAGTTAGTTAAGCCGGTGCTTGCTATACCTTTGAGGACAAATTCCTTGCACACGGCCAAAGGCAGGCTTTTCTTAGCGATTCGAGATTTTTTAGTTTGCGTTTTTCAAATTCGGGTTTTTGAATTCGGGATTTTAAGTTTGGGGCATATGACCCCAACCCAAATAAGTATGTATGCTTAGATTTACTTTTTTAGAATTATTAAATATATTTTTAGGGCTTTTTTATACCCTCCACCACAATTAGTTGTACAGAGGGTATAACAAGTTTGTCATTTCGTATGAAACTTTTCTATTATTCATCTCAAATCCCATGAAGTATATATATTCTGGCTTCTTGCGTAATTCTAAGTCGATTTAGCCATGTCCTTCTGTCGGTCTGTCCGTATGTTGAAAACAAGCTCACTTTCGAAAAACACGAAAGAAATGCACAAACTTGCTGTCAAATTGCTTGTAGTTATTCGAAGCAGTTTGGAGTTGAAATTCAGCAATATCGGTTCAGAAGGGTCAGAGCTATGACTCAAAATGTGGAACCACCACCTTAAAAAATTGATAATTTTGTTACAAAACAAAAATGGTGGAAAAATGCACGGAATGGTATAAGATTTTGCAAAAATTCATTTTATTCGATTGGAAATCACGCTGTTAAAGTACGTGAAGATCCGTTTATAATTTACCCTATGCCCTATATTATCCCAACTCCCGGAAAATAGTTTAATACGCATAATACCATAAAAACTAACGCTATTTGGTACGTTACAGTTTTAAAAGAGTAGAAATTACACTGTGAAATTTCGTGCAGATCGGTCCATAATTTACCCTAGAGTCCATATAAACCCTACTCCCGGAAAACAGTTTAGTACGGCTAAAACCATAATTAATAATGCTATCATAACAAATTTTGGCTCGTCACAGTTTTATAGATATTTTACTGAAGATTGTCGGTCAATAAATTAACATAGGTCTAAGCCGCAACCAATTGTAACGCTGATGTCTGTTTATAAAAATAAATTAATAATAAATAGACATCATATAGATATCACTCCTGAAATGTTCGAATTGTCGGTGGAGGATATCAAGGATTCGGCACAGCCGAATATAGCACTCTAACTTGTTTTTGGATAAAATTCCCGTTTTTATTTTTTTGAAGAGGTCTTCAATTGTTATGATTCCCAAGCCAGGAAAAGACGTTAGTCAAACTACTTCGTACAGACAGAATTAGCTTATTATGAATATTATCGAAGCTGTTCGAAAAAATATTCCTTTTAAGTGCAACTCCCTATCTAAATGACCAAGAACATCATCCTGAATCACCAGTTTGAATTCCGAGCAAGTCATGGTACAATCCAACAACTGAATAGAACTGCCACCCTAACTAGATCGGCACTCGAGGTATATCCCAGGCATTTCACAAAGTTTGGCATGACGGGCTACGCACCAAAATAAAACGAATGCTTCCTTAAAACACTCACTAACTACTTGAGAAAGAACATCAATGGTTAGACCAATAAATAAATACTTCCTCCTCACAAAAATATCTACTGGTGTCCCTAAAAGCAGCGTATTAGGGCCGTTACTGTATATAATACACACTGCGGATATGCCAAGAAGCTTGAGCACACATACTTCTAGTTGCATCCAAGCATCTACAGCCTCACATCAACGAACCAGACGACTGTGTGAAAAAATTAAAAGTAAAGGATATTCCGGCTAAATGTTCTTATTTAACTTCATATAAATAGACGCTTGACATGGTCTAGTCTTGTTGAAGCAAAAATAACGGTAATGAAGCTTAAATCAGCTCAACTACATGGGCTCTAAGGTCGAAGAACAAATATTTCATTAGACAACAAAGTTCTCATATACAAGTCTATCATAAAAGCAATATGGAATATGGCATCCAATTGTGGGCTACTGTATCCGCATCAAACATCCAGAAACTTGTAACGACGGCTTTCAGTGGTACATAACAAACTATTTGTTTAATGATAGCCAAAGAAATAAAACAGACTGGACCGACAACACACACTTGTCACGTTTACCGGGCCGCGTGGGGAGAGCGAGACGTCACACACGGCGGAGTACACGAACACAGTGAGAGTGGACTTGACCGTTGGCGGCGAGAAAGATCCAGGGACCTTAGGATTAGTAGTCTGGATAAGGCATAACCTCTTTCCAGATTCTTAAGCCGTACGGTCGCCTGTGTGCGTCACCACAAATCGAAAGAATTTGGTATACCCGCTGTTCTGCGGCCTTATTCTGAACTCGGTGGTTGTCTGATGATAATAGAAATTAAACCGGGGGATTACGTTTAACCGCTGTTTCCTTGTTCTGTGACTTCTTTTTTTATCCGCTAGAGGTATAACATCTACCAGCAAATGGTAAGATCACGAGCATTTGGTACAACTGCTTGCTCGTCACAAGCTATAAAGAACACAGTCTAGGATATACCGACAAATCGCCTGGGCCTATGGTATACTCCTAATCACATTATCCACATAGATCTTAGCTGCCCACTATTCAGGACGAAATCAAAAAGTATTCACTCATAGATAAACTAATGGTCCATCCTAACTTCCTCGCTCGGGATCTGATACAGTTACAACGTGACCAGAGGCTAAAAGGAACCGACACTTTGCGCGAGCCTAGCAGGCTTTTTTAACTTAAATACAGTATATTAGCGATTACATTAATAATAACTCTCTGCTAGTTGAAAAAACAGACAAGCCGGGCACATGGCATTTTAACATAATTCGGGTACGCTGAATCCAAAGGTGCTAACCGTTCTTTAAGGTAGCTCGCGTAACTCAAAAATGGTTTAGTTTATTAAAATTTCTAAAAAAAACCGAAATTCCGCAAAAACATTTCCTTTAAGAAAGGTAAAACTTTTTTAAGAAAAAAATATTTTTTTTATAATTGCAAACAAAACAAGCCATAAGAAGTGGAGATAAGGGGCAAGTATGTCTCGAGAAAATGTTAGGGTCAAAAAGCTAATGGAGGTCGGTCATACATTTTATCCCACTAGGGGCGACTCCTGGGCATTTATGGGACTTTTTCTTCATTATGTTTCTAGTCTGCTTTGATTATTTTGTATGGGAGCCTCCTTAAGGAATGGTGATAGCGGGTAGGTATGTTAAGCCTATAGTACACGGAATGTAAAAAGCCACATGCGTATGTGATTCTGACGTAATTTTGTCTTCATCACACAACACGAACTTGCTGTTGTGGCTTTGTAGTGACGTCAAAATCACGTCAGAACCACATGCGCATGTGGTTTTTTGCATTCCGTGTACTACAGGCTTTAGAAATAAATGATTTAGATGAAAAATAAAGTAGGGTTGGTCAAAGTTAAGAATTTTATTAAACCGCCATATTTGTACGATTGAAATATTCAAATTTAGCCGGTACAGCGCGCAGCATGCTCCTAGATGGGCCAAATGTATGACCAACCCCACTTTATTTTTCATCTCAATCATGAATTTCTAACATACCTACCTGCTATCTCCATTCCTCCATTTTTATTTTTGGACCTGCTTAAGTTTATACGTACGTTGGACGATTTTTCATATATTATTTCAGGCGATTTTGCTTAGTATAATTTTGCTAGCAGCCAAAATTTATCTCCAATTGAAGAAATACATTTTTAATTGAAGAATTTCCTAGTAAATATAAAGAAATATATCATTGAGCAAGGTACATGTCGCTTTGCAAGTATTCCATAAACTACTTTTACTAGTTTTAATGTGTGGTAGATTTGTCATTTTAAACTTGTTGAAAAATGTCACAGTTATTTTTTTACCGCAACAGCACGTTTAGTTTTCACTTTTACTCGGTTTTGAGGTCTCATCAGACCATTTATTTTTAATTTTTGTCGAATTGCTTACATGCTTTTAATTGTTTTTAAAAAACTTCATTGTACTTCCAACAAAAGAAAAAATAAAATTATTATTTATTAAGGGGTTTTAAGTCCATTTAGCATTTGGAAGCAATGGCAAACATTTTTATTATTCTATCTATAACACTATACTGTAAGTACATAATTAAAAATCTTACATTAAATTAATAATTCCATGCAACATTTAAGATGTGTTTTGTATGGATACCCAGCAACATATGAGTATCCATGTATTTCCATATCTACGAGTACGAGTTTGAACAATACTCGAAAACAAGTTTGTGTATAGTTTTGTATGCTTGAAGTTTTTGCTGATTGCAATTCGGTGTGAATTCTAGCCTGAAGAACCCATTCTAGTATATATTCATACATATGTATGTATGTATCATATTTACATTAAGATACACATGTATATGTGTATAATTTCAGCAGTATGAACAAATAATATAACTAGTGCTGAAGGCCAAGAGGAATATAAAATAGTCTGCAAAAACAAAACAAAAATGAATCGAAAAATAAAAAAATTTGTATTGTATGTGTACGTACATCTATCTAAAAAGTTATGCGAATATGTTGTAAGTGGCAGAATAGAGCAACTAAGTGTTGTGTTAAATATTTACTTCAATGAAAATACACGTATGTATATGTATACATGTGTGTGTGTGTGTATGTACGTGTAGAAGTTCCTAAAAATGAACATAGAGATAGTTGTATATATGCAGTTAACGTACGTGGATAGTTTCTGACAGCAGACTCCCTCGTATTGTTTTGTGAATAATAAAGAAAAACAAGTAAGAGTCCAATATTTGGCTTGTCCGAATCTTTGGTACCCTCCACCGGGAGTTAGAATATTTAAAGAGAAGGTATTTTATGGGGCCTATGGCTAATAATTGACCAATCTTTACAAAATTTAATTGTGTGATTTCTAGGCTTATGAAACTATTACAGGCAAAATTTTACTACAAAAGCATTATTCGTTATAGTTTTGGGCGTACACCCAAAAGAAAAATCAATCCATGCGTACTCAAATCAATCCGAAGCGGTATTAATAGTACGGTGAGTACGGATTTTCTTGAATCAAGTACAAAAAGATTGATTCAAGTACGGATTTTCAATCGCAAAATACTTTAATTATCCATATTCAATCCCGTTTCGTACTTGAAATAATCCGAAAATTAGATTGAGTTAAGTAAAACTAAGATTGAATCAATCTCAAAATGCGATTGATTCAAGTATTATAAAGTTGATTTTATCAAGAAATTAGAAATTAGATAGAAAAAGTTATAATGATTGATTTATTTACCCGTATTAAACCTTACAGAATGATAAAACACCAATATCATGCCCGATATGGTTCTTATGTTAGAAATGTTATCTACATATTTTCATAAAAATATAAACTAAATGAGAATCAAGAGTTTAAATTTACTTTTTAACCCTTAGTGTTGCACATGAGTCTTTCCAGACCTTTTTTAATGTGTTTAAAAAATTAAAACATGAGAAGGCGGGAACGTTAAACACAACAAAAAGTTTAATCTGTTTTTTACTTGATTTAAGAATGTAATACTTATTTCCAGGAATTTCGGGATTGATTTTCGAAAGTAATTCCATTTAGGATTGTTTTGAGTAAGTTTCAGAGTTATTCGTACTTGAATTTTTGAGTACGAATCGTACTTAAAGTTATCATAAAAAACTTGATTTATCCCGAGTGTTTTTCTTTCTGTGTACTAAAGTGTTTTCCGAAATTGAGCTTGTTATAGGGCCTATGTTAAATTATGAACTAATCTTTACGAAATTTTCTTGTCTGATTTCTTGGCATATGCAACGAGCTTGTGCTTAAATTAAATAATAATCGGTACATTCCGCCACCCATTTATATAAGTTTTTATAACAGAATTATACAATTTTTAAGATGGTTGGGCCACATTTGGATTCACTCTTTTTCTACTGAACCGCTTGTCCTTAATTTCAATCCTAAGCTGCTTAGAAGTACTAGAAATAATCTGACATAAATATA